>BSQW01000006.1:31759540-33101443 GCA_030161315.1 Eutrema japonicum | reverse complement strand
GAACTGGGAGATCTCGTTTGGATTCATCTACGCAAAGAAAGATTTCCGGATGAAATAAAGTCTAACCTTATGCCAAGGACCGATGGTCGATTCTGTGTGCTCAAGCGGATCAACAACAATGCCTAAATCATCGATTTGCAAGGTAAGTACGCTATTAGTTCAAGTTTCAATGTTTCTGACTTGATCCCTTTTGTTGCAGATAATCCAGATTTGAGGACAAATCCTTTTGAAGAGGAGGGGCATGATATGATCCTAGATGGCACTAAGGAGACGGAGCTTGTTGCCGAGCTCGGAGCTGAGGTTAAGGACGAGCTGGACGATGCTTTGATCGTTCCCGAAGGAGCAATGACGAGGGCTAAGGAAAAGAGACTCAAGGAAGCTTTAGGAGGACTCATTCACCAAGTACAAAACCGTTCAACATATTTGGGTTATAAGGAAGAGGTGTTTCAAACCGCATTTGTTTTGATTCAAGCCCAAGTGGGCTCTTTTCCTTAGTCACGGTTTTTACCCATTGGGTTTTACGTGACAAGGTTTTTAACGAGGCCTTGGCACCTCTTCCCCAAGCACAAATCCAGCCCAATATCCATTCACATTTTCGACCAAGAATACCAAGGGGCATTTCGCAAATTCAAGTCAAAGTCAAAGTCAAAACTCTCTTTATTTCTTTTGTCATTTTCGATTTATTCTCCTTTCTTTTTCGAGAATTGTTAGACCCTTTGCCTTCTTGGTTTATTTAAACTCTTAGAAATCATTGTTGATCTCTCAACAATGATGCAATAAACCTTTTTCTCTTTTCCGAAATTCTTAGAGTGGATTCACTTTATTTTTCTTTTCGATTTCTTTAGTGGATTCTAAGGGTTTCGAAATTGGTTTTATGAAAGGAATTTTCATCTTCCTTTGTGGATACCATTCTACCGATTGTCGTGTCGTGAGCGTCAATAGCGAGCTGAGTGTTGTAAGGAATTTTGGGTGGATTTCCACGCCTTCGAGCCTGCTCCACGTTCCGAAGCTAAAGTTTCACCCGCCTTGAACCTCCGTTCAAGGATTATCCCAAACGTTACCGCTCCTTTGAGAGATCCCGTGGACAAGGGGTGTATTAAGTGGTATCAGAGCAACTCAAGGACCCGTTAATATCGTTTCATCTATCCTTTTATCATTTCGTTTCATTTCGTTGCAATTGTTTTTATTTTGACCGTTCATCTTCTTTTTGTGTTCATCGATTTAGTTCATCAATTTTCTGTGTCGAATTCAGTTCTGTTTTAATTTAACTATCTCATCTAGATCATTGTTAGGTTGTTTTTAGTTGCATCATAAATCCAAAAAAAAAAAAAAATTTGGTTTGATTGCGTTTATTTCCTAGATCTATCTAAGCACTTGTTTGTGTGTGGGATTTACTTTTTTTTTTGCATGGAATTAAAGTGCAACAATTTTCGAGAATTCAAAATCCGAGGGATCCGAGAAGCCGAGGGATTTTCCGGGAAGAATCGAGTCCGAGGGATTTTTTCTGGGGAAAATCCAATCCGTGGGATTTTATTTTCGGGAGACTCCAATCCGAGGGATTCAGCCGGGGAAAATTAAATCCGAGGGATTTATCGGAGAAAATTCAAAACCGAAGGGTTTAGCCGAGGAGTCCAATTTCCAAGAAAAATCATCAAAAAAAAAAACCCGACTAAGCGATCTCTTTCCTCTTCTTGTTTTGAATTCACGATTAAAAGTTTTCTCTTTTACTAACTTGTTGTCGTTTATTTCAGGTCACCATGGCACAAGATGGATCTAATAGCAATCAAGGAGATGACCAACAAAATCCAAACGTCGCTCTTAACCAAGCCGGGTTAAGGGCTACTCAACTCCAAGCGGTCATGGACAACATGAGGCGTATGATGGTCGCTGAAATGCAAGAAATGAATGAAAAGCTTAATCGTGCACTAGGGGCACAAAGACAACCTCTAAACATGCCCGTATGGGGGAGAGCAAAACCAACCTTTGAACAACGACGATTATTATGGTGATTTTTCCCATAATGAAGATCAAGGTAGGCCGCGCCGAGTTAGAAACGCAAGGAGACAGCATGAATCTGAGGGTCATTCCTCCGGTTATTATCAAAGGAGGCCGAGACGAGAAAACACGAGAGGTGTTATGGCTAAAATCCCTCCTTTCCATGGAAAGAATGATCCGGATGCATATTTGGCATGGGAAATTAAGGTTGAGTTGGTGTTCGATTGCAATGAGTCTACGGAGGCTCAAAGTGTGCGTGCTGCGGTAACGGAGTTTTATGATTACGCACTTAGTTGGTGGGAACAATTGATGACTTCGCGGAGGCGTAATGACAAAGATCCGGTAGAGACTTGGAGACAATTGAAAGCTGTCATGCGTAAGAGATTCGTTCCTAGCCATCACCAACGTGACCTTCACAATAGGTTAAGGAGACTTGTGCAGGGAGCCCGGAGTGTCGAGGAATATTACCAAGAGTTGGAAATGCTTATGACCCGAGCTCGTTTGGAGAAAGATAGTGAAGTTACGATGTCACGGTTCTTAGGTGGTCTTAACCGTGTGATTCAAGACTCGCTTGAACTTCAGTACTATGGGGATCTAGAGGAGATGCTACAAAAGGCAAACATCATCGAAAGACAACTCAAGAGGAAGAATGCCGCAAAACCTTCCTACGGTTCTAGCATACGACCAAATCCGATCAAGGATGATAGGTCCGGTTTTAGACCAAGGACGGACGTGAGACCGGGAACGGATTCAAAGCATTTCACTCGAACTTATGTTAGGAATCCCAATGAGAAAGCTGAGACTTCGCAAGTCAAGAGACCAGATCTTCGATGCTTCAAATGCCAAGGCCGAGGGCATATGGCAAAAGATTATCCGAACAAAAGAATGATGGTACTTAGAGGGGACGGTGAGATAGAATCGGAAGCGGAAGGAGAGTGTGAAGACTCACATGTGGTTGAGGAGACTGCGGAGGAAGCTGACTATGGAGATTTACTAGTGGCGAGAAGAACGTTGCTTATACAAGACCGACCTAAGGAGGAGGAGCAACGGGAAAATCTGTTTCATACTCGATGCCGCGTCAAAGGGAAAGTGTGTAGCCTTATCATTGATGGGGGCAGTTGTACGAATGTGGCAAGTACTACACTTGTGGAGAAACTGGGTTTAGAAGTGATGAAGCATCCCCGACCGTATTATCTTCAATGCTTAAACAACGAGGGACACTTAAAGGTAACAAAACAAATTTTGGTTCCTTTGTCGATAGGAAGCTACGTGGATTAAGTTTTTTGCGACGTGTTACCTATGGAGGCTGGGCATATACTACTGGGACGACCTTGGCAATTTGATCGCAAGGTTACTCATGACGGCCTTACGAATAAGCACTCTTTCACATACAAAGGGAAAAATGTGGTATTGGTTCCTATGACGCCTCTCAAAATTTACCAAGACCAGAAAGTTCGTGATAAGAAGGAGTCTGATGCTAAGGGCGACACAAATCCCAGCAATCTCCACGCTAAAGAAGGTATGAGTTTGAGCACAACTCCAAAGAAAGCCGCAGAGCCAAAAACCGTAAGGAATTCTACGTTTTTTGCGAAATCTAGTGAAATCAAACAAGCTTTATTTACAAAAAAATCTTTCATTGTCCTTATTTTCAAAGAAACTCTTATGAGTTTCACTGACCTTGAGCCGGAGCTTCCGAGCAAGATGATTTCAGTTTTGCAGGATTTTGATGATGTCTTTCCCGAAGACAATCCGCACGGTTTACCGCCCATCCGGGGAATTGAACATCAAATCGACTTTGTGCCCAGAGCTGCTCTTCCAAACCGACCAGCTTATAGGACTAACCCCGTAGAGACTAAGGAGCTACAAAGGCAAGTCACAGAGCTGATGGAGAAAGGACATATTCACGAGAGTATGAGTCCTTGTGCGGTGCCGGTTTTACTTGTTCCGAAGAAGGACGGAACATGGCGCATGTGTGTTGACTGCCGCGCCATAAACAACATCACTGTAAAGTATCGCCATCCTATTCCTCGTTTAGATGACATGCTAGATGAACTTTATGGGTCTTGCATTTTTTCTAAAATTGATCTTAAAAGTGGATATCATCAAATTAGGATTAAAGAGGGGGATGAGTCGAAAACGGCCTTTAAGACTAAGCATGGGTTGTATGAATGGTTAGTGATGCCTTTCTGATTAACTAATGCACCTAGTACATTCATGAGGTTGATGAACCATATCTTGAGATCGTTTATAGGAGTCTTTGTCGTTGTATACTTTGATGATATCCTAGTATATAACAAGAACTCAGACGAGCATGTAGACCATGTTAGGACCGTTTTGGATGTTCTAAGGAAAGAAAAATTATTTGCAAATTTGAAGAAGTGCACTTTTGCACATATAACTTGGTTTTTCTAGGCTTTGTTGTAAGTGCCCAGGGAATCAAGGTCGATGAAGAAAAGGTGAAAGCCATCCGCGATTGGCCTAGTCCAAAATCCGTTGGAGAAGTGAGAAGTTTCCATGGACTTGCGGGATTTTACCGACGTTTTGTGAAGGACTTTAGTACCTTGGCAGCCCATCTAACCGAAGTTATCAAGAAAGATGTTGGGTTCAAATGGGAAGAAGCACAAGAAACCGCATTCGAAGCTTTGAAAGACAAGCTTACCAACGCACCACTTCTTTCCTTACCTAATTTTTTGAAAACTTTTGAGATTGAATGTGATGCCTCTGGTATAGGTATCAGTGCTGTTCTTATGCAGGTAAAGAGACCAATCACTTACTTTAGCGAAAAACTTGGAGGAGCCACCTTGAATTACCCGACGTACGATAAGGAGCTCGACGCTTTGGTGCGAGCTTTGCAAACGTGGCAACATTACCTCTGGCCTAAAGAGTTTGTGATCCACACTGATCATGAGTCTCTCAAACATCTCAAAGGTCAACAAAAGCTGAACAAACGTCACGCCCGGTGGGTTGAGTTCATCGAAACCTTTCCATACGTCATTCGGTATAAACAAGGTAAGGACAACGTAGTTGCCGATGCATTGTCAAGGAGGTATGTTCTGATCTCTACTCTTGAGACTAAGTTGCTGGGTTATGAACAAATCAAGGATTTATATGTAACTGATTCTGATTTTAAAGAAGCTTATCACGCAACCGAAAAATTTGCCTTCATAAATATTTTTCGGAATGATGGATTTCTTTTCTTTGAAAACCGCCTTTGTGTGCCTCACTGTTCTTTGCGAGAGTTATTTGTTAGGGAATCACATGGAGGAGGACTTATGGGACACTTTGGAGTCACCAAAACACTAAGCACGTTGCAAGCTCATTTCTATTGGCCGCATATGAGAAAAGACGTGGAGAGAATTTGTGGACGATGTGTCACTTGCAAGCAAGCTAAGTCTAAGGTACAGTCGCAAGGTTTGTATTCTCCCTTACCTATCCCTACCGTTCCGTGGGTTGATGTGTCTATGGATTTCATTCTTGGATTGCCTTGAACTAGGAAGGGTCGAGATTACATCTTTGTCGTAGTTGATAGATTTTCTAAGATGGCTAACTTTATTCCTTGTCATAAAACGGATGATGCATCACTAGTTGCGGAATTGTTCTTTAGGGAAGTAATTCGTTTGCATGGCATGCCTAGGACGATAGTTTCCGACCGTGACACTAAGTCTTTAAGTTATTTTTGGAAAACGTTGTGGTCTAAGTTAGGCACTAAACTCTTGTTTTCTACTACTTGTCACCCGCAAACTGATGGGCAAACGGAAGTAGTGAATATAACTTTGTCAACTCTCTTACGTGCTGTTATTAAAAAGAATATTAGATCGTGAGAAGATTGTTTGCCGCATGTCGAGTTTGCTTATAATCATTCTGTTCACTCCGCTACTAAATTTTCGCCATTTCAATTGGTTTATGGCTTTAATCCTATTACTCATTTGGATCTAACCGAGTTACCTTCCAATGAGCGTTTGAGTTTTGATGGGAAAAAGAAGGTTGAGCTCATGAAAAAAATGCATGAACAAGCGCGGTTGAACATAGAGAAGAGGACCGAACAATACCGCAAGCAAGCTAACGAAGGACGGCATGAATAAATCTTTGAACCGGGAGATCTCGTTTGGATTCATCTACGCAAAGAAAGATTTCCGGATGAAAGAAAGTTCAAGCTTATGCCAAGGACCGATGGTCCATTCCATGTGCACAAGCGGATCAACAACAATGCCTACGTCATCGATTTGCAAGGTAAGTACGCTATTAGTTCAAGTTTCAATGTTTCTGACTTGATCCCTTTTGTTGCAGATAGTCCAGATTTGAGGAAAAATCATTTTGAAGAGGAGGGGCATGATATGATCCTAGATGGCACTAAGGAGACGAAGCTTGTTGCCGAGCTCAGAGCTGAGGTTAAGGACGAGCCGGACGATGCTTTGATCGTTCCCGAAGGAGCAATGACGAGGGCTAAGGCAAAGCGACTCAAGGAAGCTTTAGGAGGACTCATTCACCAAGTACAAAACCGTTCAACATATTTGAGTGCTAAGGAAGAGGTGTTTCAAACCGCATTGGTTTTGATTCAAGCCCAAATGTGCTCTTTTCCTTAGTCACAGTTTTTACCCATTGGGTTTTACGTGACAAGGTTTTTAACGAGGCCTTGGCACCTCTTCCCCAAGCCCAAATCCAGCACAATATCCATTCACATTTTGGACCAAGAATACCAAGGGGCATTTCGCAAATTCAAGTCAAAGTCAAAGTCAAAACTCTCTTTATTTCTTTTGTTATTTTCGATTTATTATCCTTTCTTTTTCGAGAATTGTTAGACCCTTTGCCTTCTTGGTTTATTTAAACTCTTAGAAATCATTGTTGATCTCTCAACAATTATGCAATAAACCTTTTTCTCTTTTCCGAAATTCTTAGAGTGGATTCTCTTTGTTTTTCTTTTCGATTTCTTTAGTGGATTCTAAGGGTTTCGAAATTGGTTTTATCAAAGGAATGTTCATCTTCCTTTGGGGATACCATTCTACCGATCGTCGTGTCGTGAGCGTCAATAGCGAGCTGAGTGTTAGAAGGATTTTTGGGTGGATTCCCACGCCTTCGATTCTGCTCCACGTTCCGAAGCTACGGTTTCACCGCCTTGAACCTCCGTTCAAGGATTATCCCAAACGTTACCGCTACTTTGAGAGATCCCGTGGAAAAGGGGTGTATTACTAAGGCATGTATTTTCTTAGGATATCCCGCTGGTTACAAGGGTTATAAGCTACTAGATATAGAGACACATGCTGTTTCCGTCTCACGACATGTATTTTTTTCATGAGGATATTTTTCCTTTTGTATCATCTAACATCAAAGATGATACAAAAGTTTTCTTTCCTCATTATTTACAGTTTCCTGCTCCCAATGATGAACATTTGCCTATAGTGCAATCATATTTTACACATCCTCCTAATGATGTGTCATCTTCCGAGACTTTTGTTCCTTTCGAATCTAAGTCTCACAGACAAAAGAAAACACCCAAACATTTGCATGAATTTCATTGTTATAATACTACTAGTACTACTATGTATCTCATTGCAAACTATATTTCTTACTCATATCTATCTGAGCCTTTTCTTGCTTTCATTAAAACTATCACCAACCAAATTGTTCCACAAAGATATTCAGAAGCCAAGAATTATTAGGTATACTGTGATGGAATGAAGGAGGAGATTGGTGCTATGAAACAGACTCACACTTTGAGTATTTGTACTTTGCCACTAAACAAAGTACCAATTGGCTGTAAATGGGTATTCACAGTCAAATATAATGCCGATGGGAGTATAGAGAGATTAAAATCAAGACTTGTTGCCAAAGGGTACACTCAACAAGAAGGTCTGGACTATGAAGAAACGTTCTCACCAGTTGCTAAGCTTGCTACTGTCCGTCTACTACTCATCCTTGCTGCGAAAATGAATTGGTCCGTGAATCCACTTGACATTTCTAATGCATTTTTGAACGGTGACTTAGATGAAGAAATATATATGAAAGTTCCTCCAGGATACACTGATCTTCAAGGGGATCATTTACGTCCTAATGGTGTTTGTAGACTTCATAAATCAATTTATGGTCTTAAACAGGCTTCAAGACAGTGGTTCTTGAAACTTTCTTCTACAATTTGCGGCATGGGGTTTGAGAAATTAGTTGGAGATCACACATTGTTCCTTAAATGCAAGGCTGGTTTATTTCTTGGAGTTTTGATATATGCTGATGACATTATGATTGTCAGCAACAATGATGAGTTGGTGTGTAGATTTAAGGCTGAATTACAATCGTATTTTAAGCTGCGTGATATTGGAACAACTAAATACTTTCTTGGACTTTCTATATCTGCACATGGTATATCTGTTTGCCAAAGGAAATACACACTGCAGTTGCTGTCTAATACTGGATTTCTTGCCAGCAAACCTTCAAGTATTCTCTTGGATCCTAGTGTGAAGCTGTCAAAGGATAGAAGAGTGCCCATCAATGATCCTATCTCTTACAGAAAGCTGTTGGGGAAACTTATGTATCTACAGATTACGACACCTAACATATCTTATGTAATCAATACTTTGTGTCAGTTTTCTCATGATCGTAGAGATATACATCTCGCTGCTGTTCACAAAGTTTTGCGTTACTTGAAAGGAACAGTTGGTCAAGGACTCTTCTATCCTGGAAACAACAAGTTTGATCTCAAGGGTTTTTCAGATTCTGATTAGGCAGCTTGTGTGGATACTAGAAGATCAGTTTTTGGTTATTGCATGTTCCTTGGTGATTCCTTGGTTTCCTGGAAATCAAAGAAGCAGGATACCGTTTCATGTAGCACTGCAAAAGCATAATTCAGATCTATGGTTTTAGACACTAAGAAGCTAATATGGATTTCCAGTGCCATCATTGATCTGAAGGTTCCCTTTTCACCACATTCTTCCCTTTACTGTGATAACACTGCAGCTCTACACATTGATAACAACTCAGTGTATCATGAAAGAACTAAGCATCTGGAACTGGATTGCTACAAAACTCAGGAAGCTATTGATGCAGGTTTTCTCAAAACCATGTATGTCAAAACAGGTAATCAGTTAGCTGATACACTCACAAAGGCTTTGTATCCAGTGATATTCTCATATTTTACTCTTTTTAGCATGCATTTATATAGGTATTTTGAGTTTCATGCATGTGTTTTCTTAGAATTTCTTTGATATTTTGTTCTCATTTAGAGTTTAGAGAGTTTTCACTAGGTCCTAGAGAGTCTTGCATATTTTGGAGTGTATTTAGGTGTCTTGGAGACATTTTGGGGATGATTGGAGGGGAGAATGGCCGATTCCTTCCCGGACTATTCCAAATGGTACCGATTCATACCTGACAAATTTAAGTGTCCAATGTCATACACATACTCTTCAAAATTGGAAAATTCATACATGGACTATATTTTTTTTTTTTGGCGAAAACAGATATTGACTAACTTTCCGTTAATCAAACCCGTAACACCGTTGACGGTGAGAACGTCTGTGCCACGTATGCTGCCCCGTTGTCATGGAAACATAAAACGACGTCGTTTTGTTTTTTAAAATTTGTGATTTGAGAAACATAAAACGATGTCCAGACGGACATATTCCGTCCAATGTTTTATGTGATTTGAGAAACATAAAACGACGTCCAGATGGACACTCAAGAAGTCAAGAAGCAGAAAATCTCCTTGGCCGCAACCCTCGCGACCATGGCCAAAGGCATTTCTCCCATGACCTGAGAAAGTTTATCGGCAGCCAACTCAGTTTCATCCCATATCAGGTCTGGTTGGAAGCCCAATTTAAATCCAATGACGTTTCGCAGAAGGGAAAACCCTAGATGACTTTTGAAGAGATCAAGACCTATGAATATGTATCTTAGGTCTCTTATTTTCGTGTGAAACCTATACCTTACTTTGTGTCACTAAACTTTTAGTTCTTTGTTCTTAGATCTAGGGAGATAGAGATCCCTCTTGAACCTTTTTGTTTCTACTTTGATTATGTATTCATCTACTTCGTTTTTTCTTTGCATGATCATGTCCGAGTAGATTATTAGTTGGGTTTTAAAGGGTTCTATCAAAGAGGAATTCATGATTGATAAGGATTACAAGTATTGAATATATGTTGCTTTCTAGAAGTTCTTTCTTTAGGTTTGTTCTTATTGCATGGAGTTGGCATCATGAACTAGCACTACAAGAATATTGGGTTTTTATAGCATTATAATATAACGTTTTTTTGTAATTCTGCTATGGTTATAATACCCCTGGTTTTTAGATAGCGTTTGTATATTTTTGTAACGCTATGATATAGTGTTAGATTAGAAAACAAAATTTCGCATCTCGTTTTGTAAGTTAAAAGTTATCTTTAATAGCATATACCTCATTGTAAACGTTATGATAGTGTTAGGCGGTGAAAAAAAATTTCATTCCGGCGACACTTAGAAAAAATTAGGCAAAAACATTTCATTTGGGCTCCAAAATAATCCCTAATTACTCAGACCTAAAATTCATGTTCTTCCCCTTCCTCTTTCGCTCCTTTTTGCTCGATTATCACAATCCCTAATCCGACTCTATCCCACACAAATCTCACTTTTTGGAACCAAAAACACAGCAATTGAGCTGCAATTGATATTTCCCTTTGGTCGATTTTGACTATAGACACCTATCCGAATCTCTGAAACACGAAACCCATTAATTTGTCAGCTATCATACTCGTTCACCTCGTTCCTGAAGAAATCCCTTGTGAATCCCACTAAGCGAAGGTGAAATCGAGTTTTTGTTGTTGTTTATGATAAATAAATTGAGTTTCTTTCTTGATTTGTAGTGATTTAGGCTTCTTGCATGTTGAATTGATCCGTTTCGATTGTTTTTACTCTTTAGCAGGAAGATTTTGTTTAAGATTTAGCAGGGTTTTTTCTTTCACTATTGATTTTGGTTATTGTTTGTGTGAGTTTAATCGATTTATACTTATGATTTTCTTTTGTAGTTCGATATAGGCAAAAGAGAACAAACTCTATCAGATATCTCGCTCAAATTTGATTCTTCTATAAGATATCGTTATGTATTGTTGTTGTGGCTTAACGTGACTGTCTTTGATAATTGAGAGTAGACTTTTTGGTCTTTCTAGATATCAATTACTCTAGATACCAAGTATTATAAGATGTATCGAATCCAATGGGTTAAGTTCCAAAACACCAAGAATGCATAGAACTATTTAAGTTAAGCAACAAGATTGGTTTGGTTCCAATTCTAGCAATCCTAATTTAATCCAAGCAAGGTAAATAATTAAACAAGTACTAATCAAGATTCAACAATTAATTAAAGCAAGCTCTAGAGTGAGGTTATTGACTTCGGTGAATTCAATGATTGATCAAAGATGCTAAATAACACAACAAGCATTTCTCCCTAGGCTTAGAATGTCAAAACAAGATTAACCCACTTCCAAGGTCTTAATCACTTTGTTAATTAGTGATATTCTCAAATTAATACCCTAACAGTACTAAAGCAGTAGTTGTAATATAGCTAGGGGTCGAACCACAAAAACTCACAGAGATGCAAAACTCACAGAGATGCACAATAGATTGTATAGTATCGAATTAAGCTAAGCCAAAAGATGTAATTGAAAGCAGTGCAGAAATTAAAAGAGTTGTAATTCAATTGGAGGAAATATAGGCGAATGGTATTTCTCAGGAAATCAATGAATGCAGATAAACTAACTAGCAGGATTCGGATTTAGCGCAGTTCTTGAACTCAAATCACTAAAGTATAATTAACCAACTGTCGTTACGAGAATTATCTAAATCTAAATCCTAGGAATTCCAAATCTCTTTGCGAATCCTGAAGTCTAAATCAGCTTTAATATCAGGTTTGATATGTTCACAAATCAATTAAACCAAATATCTTTGCGAATAATCAATTTTCTCACCTAAGGTTCTATCAGGTAATTAATCGCACTGTCGTGCCTAATCAATTATCCTAAGATCTAAGTTCCAGATTCGTCAACCTAGAATTAGCTTTGAGAACAACCTAAGGCGAATAACTAATTCAGATGGTGAATCCTATAAATTAATCAACCTAGCATTCAGAGAAAACCCTTATGAGAACCCTGAACCTAAAGTGGATCTACTCAGACATGGAGAATGAAACAATCAACATAACTGAATAAATCATCAATATAATAGAAAGAATAACAAGAGGTTTTGAGATCTGATCTCGGAAGAAGGGAGATTCAGACTTGTCTCTCTAAAACCAAAGTAAAATCAAAGTATAGAAAATAAAGCATAGCCTAAAAGTGGCTGTAAAAATCCCTATTTATAAGCTAACACACGAATTGGGGCTTCTTATAATTATTAAAGACTTCTGGGGCAAATCTGCAGTTCTTCAACTCTTCATTAAGTCGCGTGTCTTGTCTTGCTGCGATGGGTATCGATCGATACCAGGGGGTATCGATCGATGCTTGACGTGAAATCAGATACTCAGCGACACGAACTTCAGCCTTGCTCCAAACTGCTCCAGAAAGCTCCAATATTTCCAATTACGCTCCAAACGTGCTAAGACCTGCAAAAAGACTCTAAAAGACTACAAAACACTAGAAAGACTCTATAAAAAGGACTTATATCATGGCCTAAACAGGGTAAAAACCATGATATATCAATTAGCAAATCAAGAACAAACTTCCATTTGTGAAGAACTAATTAACAAGCATGAATATCCAATTCCAATGGCCATAATACTCTTTAGGCATCTAATTCCTTAGGCTAAATAAGTAAAATCTTTTATCTAACTTATAGGGGCATTTCATCAAACACCTTATGTGCATGAAATGCCCTAAGGTCTAAACTATCTTTTCCAAGCTTAATCTAGCATTAAGATTCTTAGATAAGAGAGGGAGAAGATGATCTAGATCCTAAACATCCTTAACCAACCAAGAAAATACCGAATCTACCTCACCCATGAGCTTTAAAGCAAACTACTTACTAATCATCATAAGATCCTTAAATCCCATAAGAGAAATGGATGATCCCATGATTATGTGATTAGGGAGATCAAAGATTAAGGAAAGAAAGATGAAAATTTAATTAAATAAACTTAGATTGCATAAATAAAACAAGATCTCTTACAAACTTAGCAAATCACCAAAAGGGGGTTCTTTGTCTTAGAAAAAAATAAGATCCTCCCATGAAAATTAGGTTTATGGGTGTAAGTAGTGAATAGTGATGAACCGGGTCGACCAGGAACAAATCGGGTACCGACCCGGTTGAATTGGGTAAGAAATGGTTCTGGGGGGTTTGCACCGATCGACCCTGGATCGGTGCAAACAAATGGTGTAAAATACCTTCGCAGGTTCGTGTCCGGATATGAGATGCTCGGTGTTGGGGATGCGGGTTCTGGCTGGATCGGCACACTTGATCGGTCGTTGGATTAGCACCGATCCGTGGCACCGCTCCAGGATCGATCGGTGCTAATCCTTCTGCTGCTTTGGTCCTCCTTCTGATGCAACACCGATCGACTGCACCGACCCAGGGGGGATCGGTGCAGATATTCTTCTCTCCTTGTGTTTCCCCCGGAATGCTTGCATCGATTAACTGCACCGATCCAGGAGGGTTCAGTGCACTCGTCCGGGATTCTTTCTTCAGCTGAGGGATCTTCCTGTGACGACACCGATCAAATGCACCGACCCAGGGGGGATCGGTGCATTCTTCTTGTTACGGCTCTTCTCTCGGGCATTTGGCACCGATCGACTGCACCGACCCAGGAGGGATCGGTGCAGATCTTTTGAGAATCCTTCTTCTCCTTCATGCTTCCTCTCCATGCTTCCTAGAAACCACTCCAAAACATGCAATACTCACTAGGACCTAAATGAAAAGCCGTAAACTCTAAGAAACACATAAGTGCTAAATAAAGCTATGATTATGCATGCAAATGACACAAAACTCTAAGTGAAATGCGTGCTAGAACATGTAAAATGTGGGAATATCAATAATTACTTGTATGCACATTTGGTCGGAGCTGTTGTAGCATGGATAAAGCTTGGGTCTGGGTACCAAGGTATTAACTTGACTGTTGTTACGAATCCCCTAGATCGCACACTCTACGGTTTGGGTAACGATTTGATAAGCCTTGCAAACGACGGATCGCTTCAAGGGATGTGGATCGAATGGTCTCACAAGGGTTGCGGAAGGCCCTTGATATTCCACTTTGTCTCGTTTGGATATGACTCACCAAATTCTACAAAGGTTTTCGATTGATATGACTCACAATCGAGATTTGATCTAGAGAGAAAAGAGATTTTTATTCAAAGACTAGATGATTTTCGAAAATGAGTTACAAAGAGATTATAAAGAAAAACAAGAGGGGTTGCATGCACAGCAATAAACCAACTCGAAAATTACAGAAAATTAAACACAAAGTTTGAATAAAGACTTGACTAAAATTAAACACAAGTTTGAATGCCCCTTGCTCTTCCATGCGAAAATGCCCCTTTGGTTTCTTGATATTTTGTTGACTTTTGACTTGTGAATTTCATGGGCTTAGATCAACACATTGGATTTTATTGGAAGTGAAATATTTGCCTCATTAAAAACCTTGCTTTGGAAAAACCATTGGGACAAAACCGAAGCGAAGGAAAAGAGCACAAATAAATCACTTGAGCCAATGGTCGATCTACTTAGGCCTGATTTCAATACCGGTGAGGTTTGAATGCATCTTCTACGTCCTGACCCAAGTACCCTTGATGATACAACCTCCCTAAGACCAATTTGTATCGTTTGGCCTTAGCACCTATCTTCAAGTGCAATGTTGATCGGTTAGTAACCGATTGAGATATTTTCCAAAGCATTCCAACCGTTTCAAGCAATGCTCCAAGCTCTGGTTCGAGCTGATCATCCAGAATCATATCATCCCCCCTTTCTTCAAAAGGATTTGACCTCAAATCCGAAGAACCTACACGGAAACGAGCTAAGTTAGTAATTTTGAAGTTCAAAGTCGGATTATGCTTACCTTGGGGATTGGTCTTGGATGTGTTGGAGTTGATCCGGGCTGCTGTTGGAAATGGTTGATGCCTTGTTACGAATCCCCTAGATCTCACACTCTACGGTTTGGGTAAGACGGGATAAGCCTTGCAACCGACGAATCGCTTCAAGGGATGTGGATTGAATGGTCTCACAAGGGTTGCGGAAGGCCCTTGATATTCCACCTTGTCTCGTTTGGATATGACTCAACAAATTTGACAAAGGATTTCGATTGATATGACTCACAATCGAGATTTGATCTAGAGAGAAAAGATATTTTTATTCAAAAGACTAGATGATTTTCGAAAATGAGTTACAAAGAGATTATAAAGAAAAACAAGAGGGGTTGCATTCACAGCAATAAACCACCTCGAAAATTACAGAAAATTAAACACAAAGTTTGAATAAAGATTTGACTAAAATTAAACACAAGTTTGAATGCCCCTTGTCCTTCCATGCGAAAATGCCCCTTTGGATTTTTGATATTTTTTTTGAATTTTGTTGGACTTTGACTTGTGATTTTCGTGGGCTTCATGGGCTTAGATCAACACATTGGATTTTATTGGAATTGAAATATTTGCTTCGTTAAAAACCGAAGCGAAGGAAAAGAGCACAAATAAATCACTTGAGCCAATGGTCGATCTACTTGGGCCTGATTTCAATACCGGTGAGGTTTGAATGCATCTTCTACGTCCTGACCCAAGTACCCTTGACGATACAACCTCCCTAAGACCAATTTGTATCGTTTGGCCTTAGCACCTATCTTCAAGTGAAATGTTGATCGGTTAGTAACCGATTGAGATCTTTTGGTCCTTCTCGGGTCCGATTTGAAAGTTGTGAGGTTTCTTGAAATCTGTGTGACCAAACAAGAAAACACCATGACCATTAGGCTTAAAATAAGTGTTTGGTTGAGGAAACTTACCTTACCCAATAGAGATTTGATCGTTTGGTCGAGTCTTTTGTTCGGCTTGTTCCGTTTCGACCGTTGAGATGGTTTGCAAAGGCGGATGAAGATCGGTGTATGCTACTGGAATTTGGCTTCGACCAGTCTCCTATAAATTCCCAGTTGGTCGATGAAAATGATCAGAGTTGTTTAAAACAAGCGTGTAATGTTTGTAAGGAAGGATACACCTTATAGGTGGTTAAATTTTAGTCGAAAGCATGTATATATGGGAAATGGGAAGTGAATCAGGCCTGGTCATCCTTACAGACGTAGAAAATGGTGGTTTGACAACACTGTGGAGGCTTGGACTGCAAATAGAATTCAGAGTGGATCATAAATATTTGAAAGCCTTAAGGACTTTATGAATGATTTTGGAAGACCTTTAGATAAGAAAGGTAAGAGAAAAAGAATCGATGTACATGAAGATGATGTGATTTCACCTGAAAAATATGAAGAAGACAATGATCTATGGAGAGTTGTTGTAGGTCGTGTTTATTCAACTGATCCAGCAGACAAGGTTCATTTCGTCCCTTTAGGTCCCAATGCTAGCAAAGTCTGGGTAGAAGTTTCAAAGGTTGATGGTGCACGAGTGTGGAGACCAAATTCTGAAGTTGAATTCATAGCTGATGCAGTAGGAACCACAATGGCTTGGCTAATGATAAAATTTTATTGACGTGAGACATATGTGTTACATTTGGGTTTTGTATTACCTTCATTCCTTATCTTTGTGTTTGTAATATGTTGAACTTGTGTTTGTATCTTTGTGATAATTAATGCAGTGTTTTGATAGTGTTATGTAACGTCTCTCAACCCATAATGCTATATATATTGAAACAAATTAGTCTAAAACAATACTTAGAAACAATTACATTTTATATAAATGCTATAGTAATATTATAAATAACAATTCCCAACACTACAAGAAAACAGGAGTATTTCCGACGGAAATTCCGACGGCGATAATTCCGTCGGAAATTTTCAACGGTTTATCGACGGATTTCCGACGAACTTGTCATCCGTCGGAAATCCGTCGCAAAAGTGTACCCGTCGGAAATTTTCGACGGATTTCCGTTGACCATAATCCGTCGGACACTTTCCGACAGATTTCCGATGACTTCCGAGAAATGCTGATGTTGCCGACATACTGCCGACGGATTTCCAACGACAGCCATCCGTCAGAAATTTCCGACGGATGTCCGACAGATGGTGACTTTGCCGACATAGTTGCCAACATGGTTGCCGACATCGATAATATCTACTTTAAATCCGTCGGAAAATGCACAAAATTTTCCTTATAAAAACGTATCCACCCCTCATTTATAATCACAAAAAAAAATCTCTCTTATCTACTTCCTTACGAAAATGTCTTCTTCAAATCCTTATAATTATTTTCGATCATGGATGGACAAGGCTCATCAAATTCCGGACACGGGCCTATTTACAGAGGAATTCAAAGAAGGTCTGCAGGAATTCATGGCATTTGCGGGTATGCAGAAGAAAGCAAAAAAAATCGGTAAAATCTAGTGCCCTTGTACCAATTGTGGGAATCGTAGATTTATCGTGATAGATGAAGTATGGTCACACTTGTATTGTCATGGGTTTATGCCAGGTTACAAGATTTGGTATTATCATGGAGAAAATGATACAATTGTGGATAATTATGCTAGTACTAGTGAACATTATATTGGGGATAACGCTAGCTTAGAAGAACCCACAATGGAATTACAAAGTACTGTAGGTCATGTTCAGATGGTGAACATGCATTTCGTGAAAGTATACCATCGGCTGCTGAGTATGAAGATAGAGGAGAAGAACCTAACTTAGAAGCTCGAAGATTCTTTGATATGTTAGACGCTGGTAAACATCCGTTATATGATGGGTGTAGAGGTGAACATTCTCCTTTATCAACTGCAACAAGGATGATGGGTATAAAGACATATTTCAATTTGAGTGAGGAGTGTGTGGATGCAATCGCTGATTTTGTGAAAGACATTTTGCCAAAAGATAATCTTGCACCGGCATCATACTATGAGATACAGAAACTTGTTCAAGGTCTAGGATTGCCGTATCAGATGATAGATGTATGCATAGACAACTGTATGCTCTACTGGAGAGAGGACGCAGACCGTACGACATGCCGTTTTTGTCGCAAACCTCGGTATAAGGAAACATGTGGAAGAGTGCCAGTGCCATATAAACGGATGTGGTATTTACCGTTAATAGAGAGATTGAAGAGGTTATATCAGTCAGAGCGCACAGCGGGAGCAATGAGATGGCAGGCAGAGCATACAACAGATGGACATATCGCCCATCCGTCAGGCGCAAGAGCATGGAAACATTTTCAATCCATTTATCCCAGCTTTGCGTTTGAGGCGAGGAACATATACCTTGGATTATGTACTGATGGTTTCAACCCTTTTGGGAAGCACGGCAAAAAAAATATTCTTTGTGGCCAGTAATTGTAACACCTTACAATTTGCCGCCATCTTTGTGCATGCGAAGGGAGTTCTTGTTCCTTAGCATTCTCGTTCCTGGACCAGAGCATCCGAAGAGATCACTTGATGTGTTTTTGCAACCATTGATTTTTAAGCTGCAAATGTTATGGGACCAAGGTATTGAAGCGTTTGATGTTTCTTGTAACCAAAATTTCATCATGCGGTCGGTACTTTTGTGGACCATTAGAGATTTTCCAGCATATGGCATGTTATCAGGATGGACAACGCACAGAAGGTTATCGTGCCCGTACTGTCAAGATAACACTGATGCGTTCCAATTGAAGCACGGACGGAAAACGTCTTGGTTTTATTGTCATAGGCGATACCTACCTAGCGATCATCCTTATCATCGGAGCACCACATTGTTTAGGAAGAACCAGAAAGTATTTGATGGTCCACCTCCTGAGTTAGATGGTGAGTATTTATTGACCCAGTTCAGAGATTTTGGTGCAGAGAGGACCGTTGATTGTCGTGGTAACGGGCATCATCATGTTGATGGTTGTGGCAACGTTCATAATTGGCACAAGAGGAGCATTTTCTGGGATTTGCCTTATTAGATGAACCATCTTTTGAGGCATAATCAGGATGTCATGCACATTGAGAAGAATTTTTTTGACAACATTATGAACACCATTCTCAATGTCCAAGGGAAGACGAAGGACAATTTGAAGTCTAGATTGGACTTGCCAGACATTTGTTCTCGTAGAGCACTACATGTGACAGAGAACGGGAACCAAAGGCCGAGTTTTTTTACTGGATTGCCGAAAGTGTTAGATTCTTGGACGGATACGCATCTAACCTTCGGAACTGCGTTGATCATGGAGAAGGGAAGTTTACTGGGATGAAGAGTCATGATTGTCATGTGGTGATGCAACGCCTCCTTCCATTTGCCTTTGCATGTCTTCTACCACGTAATGTCCACAAAGCAATTGCGGGTACTATCATGAAATTATTTTTTTACTACTTTACACAATATATACTTTATTATTTAATTATTCATTTGTTATCCATATTTTGCAGGGATTGGTGCCTTTTTCTGAGATATATGTTCTCGCTCCCTTAAATCAGACGGTATCCGCAATCTTGGGGCTAATATACCTGTAATCCTTTGCAATCTGGAGAAGATATTTCCGCCTTCCTTCTCTGATGTTATGGAACATCTAACAATTCATCTCCCTCGAGAAGCAGAGCTTGGGGGCCCGGTTCAGTACCGTTGGATGTATCATTTCGAACTGTATATGTTACATCTAAAGAAGAAGGTGAAAAATTTGAGCATAGTGGAGGGTTCTATCGTCGCACAGACCATCAATGAAGAAACCTCACATTTTGCCGAGTCCTACTTTCCATCACAAGTCAAAACAAAGAGTCGTAGAGCAGCTCGACATGATGACGGAGTCGTACTTCCTTTCTATCCGGTCGATGTTCCTCATATGTTTTTAGAGATTGGACGACTTAGTGGAAAAGGCAAGAAGAGGAGACTTTCACCACAGGAGCGAGAGCATTTGCATATTTATATTCTCACAAACTGCGACGGAGTTGATGAATATGAGAGGTATTATATTGAACCAAATTTTTAATCACTACAAGAAAACATCACGATTTCCGACCACATTTCCGACCAATTTAAAATGGTCGGGAATTTCCGACCATATTCCGACGATATTCCGATTAAAACACACCCGTCGGAAATTGGTCGGTAATTCCCGACAATTTTATGTTGGTCGGAAAATTGGTCGGAAATACCGACGGATTTCCGACGTATTGGAGACTGACTAAGAATCGTCGGAAATTAGTCGGCATTTCCGACCAATTTTCCGACTGTTTTCCGATGATAAATACGTTATTATAATAGTCGGATATCGGTCGGAAATTAGTCGGGAATTGAATCCAATTTCCGACCGATTTCCGACCATCACATAATCCGACTAAATTCCGACGACGTATTGGAGACCGATTAAACTCGTCGGAAAATGGTCGGAAATTTCAGACCATTTTCCGACCATTTTCCGACGAGATATATACGTTAGTATACCCGTTGAATTAACCGTTTAAAGCCGTTGGTGAATATTAGTATAGTCGGAACGTGGTTGGAAATTTAATCACATTTCCGACCAAATTCCGACCAGTAAGGAATCCGACTAAATTCCGACGAAATATATACGTTAATCTACCCGTTGCACTAGCCGTTTCATAGCCGTTAGAATTTTACATTGGTCGGAAATTGGTCGGAAATCGGTCGGAAAGCCGCGGAAATTTTAATTATAAATACAACACCACCCTCATTCACAATTTACAACAAAAAAAAAAAAACTGAAAATGTCTTCTTCAAATCCAAACACTACTAGAGATTATTTTCGATCGTGGATGGATAGACCACGGCAAGATCCAGCGACGAATTTACTGACGGATGAGTATGCACAAGGTGTTGAGGAATTCATGACATTTGCGACAAACAATAGCATGACGTCGGAATACGGTAAATTGTATTGTCCTTGTCCTAAATGTCGGAATCATAGATTAGTCTCTGTTGGGGATGTATGGAAGCATCTTTATAGGAATGGGTTAATGCCGAGTTATAAGATTTGGTATACGCATGGAGAAACTGATGCAATGGTGCAACATCATTGTAGTGGTTTTAATTATTCGGGTAGAATAGAGGAATCAACACCGGAAGTAGATGCAAACGTTCAGATGGTGAATGATGCGTATCGCGAAAACGTAGCATCGTATGTTCCAGATGGTATTAGAATAGAGGAACCTAATTTAGAAGCTCGGAAGTTTTTTGATATGCTAGATGCAGCTAAACATCCACTATACGAAGGATGTAGAGAGGGAATATCGCCTTTATCAACTGCAAGCAGGTTGATGACAATAAAGACCGATTTCAACTTGGCAGAGGATTGTGTGGATGCGATAGCTGATTTTGTGAAAGATCTTTTACCTGAAGATAATCTCTCACCGGCTTCATACTACGAGGTTCAGAAACTTGTAGCTGGTCTTGGATTGCCGTATCAGATGATAGATGTGTGCATCGACAATTGTATGATATACTGGAGAAAGGACGAAAACCGTCGCAAGTGTCGTTTTTGTGGGAAACCTCGGTATCAGGAAACGGGTGGAAGAGTACCAGTTCCACATAAACGGATGTGGTATTTGCCGTTAACAGATAGGTTGAAGAGGTTATATCAATCCGAGCGCACGGCAGGAGCTATGAGATGGCATGCAGAACATAACTCATATGGAGAGATTGCGCATCCTTCAGATGCAGAAGCGTGGAAACATTTTCAAGAGGTGTATCCTAGTTTTGCGGCTGAGCCACGTAACGTATACCTCGGGTTATCTACAGATGGATTCAACCCTTTTGGGAAACATGGGAGGCAATATTCATTGTGGCCAGTAATAGTCACACCTTACAATTTGCCGCCTAGTTTGTGCATGAAACGAGAGTTTTTGTTCCTCACGATTCTTGTCCCCGGACCGGAGCATCCTAAGAGGTCCCTTGATATTTTCTTGCAGCCATTAATTTATGAGTTGAAAATGTTATGGAAAGATGGTGTTCAAGCGTTCGATGTTTCTCTCCAACAGAATTTCACTATGCGTGCGGTACTTATGTGGACCATAAGTGATTTTCCAGCATTTGGTATGCTATCTGGATGGTCGACTCATGGAAGGTTGGCGTGCCCGTATTGTCAAGATAACACTGATGCGTTCCAATTGAAGCACGGTCGAAAGACTTCTTGGTTCGATTGTCATCGACGATTTCTGCCGCATGATCATCCATATCGTCGGAGCACGACATTGTTTAAGAAGAACAAAAAAGTATTTGATGGTCCACCTCCTGAGCCGGATGGGAATAACATCATCACTCAGTTGAGAGATTTTGGTGCTGAGAAGACGGTTTCATGTGGTGGTAATGGTCATTTTCCCGTAGATGGTTGTGGCGAGTACCACAATTGGAACAAGAGGAGTATTTTTTGGGATTTGCCATATTGGAAGAACCATCTGCTGCGCCATAATCTAGATGTCATGCACATTGAAAAAAACTTTTTTGACAACATCATTAATACTGTTCTAAATGTGCAAGGGAAGACGAAAGATAATTTGAAAGCCAGATTGGATTTGCCAGAAATTTGTTCTCGGAAGGAACTCCATATAATGGCGAACGGAAAATCTCAGGCCCCCGCTTTCCGTTTGGATGAGCCTTCAAAAGAGGTGTTCTTCGACTGGATTACGCATAGTGTTCAATTCCCAGACGGATACGCATCTAACCTTCGTAATTGCGTTAATATTGGAGAAGGGAAGTTTTCAGGGTTGAAGAGTCATGATTGTCACGTTATCATGCAACGCCTCCTTCCATTTGCCTTTGCCGGTCTTCTTCCTAGAAACGTCCATGGAGCAATTGCAGGTACATTTATAATTTACAAAATTATATCTAAATTTTACTAAATTTATCTAAATTGTCTAAATTTTACTAATTTTATTTATCATTTATGCAGGGATCGGTGCTTTCTTCCGGGATTTATGCACGAGATCACTTACAGCAGACGGTATCCAAAATTTGGAGGAGAAGATACCGGCTCTACTATGCAACCTCGAGAAAATATTTCCACCAGCATTTTTCGATGTTATGGAACATCTTCCTATTCATCTTCCTAGGGAAGCAAGACTTGGTGGGCCAGTTCAATATCGATGGATGTATCCGTTTGAGCGATATATGCTCCACCTAAAGAAGAAGGTGAAAAATCTTGCAAGAGTCGAGGGTTCTATTGTTGCACAGAGCGTGAATGAAGAAGCATCCAACTTTGCTAGCTACTACTTTCCATCTTCGGTGAAGACTAAAAGTAGACGACCTGCACGTCATGATGATGGAGGAGAAAAACCGCTGTATCCGGTCTATGTCCCAAATATTTTTGCAGAAATTGGAAGGCTTAGTGGAAAAGGAAGGTCTAGACGACTAACAGAGGAGGAACAAAGGCATTTGCATACATATATTCTGACAAACTGCGTAGACATTTTCGAATATGAGAGGTACGTCACTTGATTTTGAATAATGTATTTGTTTAGTAATTACCATAAATTAATCCTTGATAGTATTTTGAATAATGTATTTGTTTTATTCACAGTATATACATGGAGCAAATAAGGAATTGGTTTCCAAATTGCACAGAGGATGAGCTTATGGTCCGTAAACAGAATGAATTCACGGATTGGTTGAAATATTACGTAAGTGCTCGATTTCCCGCAATTAAACTAAATTTTACATACTTACACATATTGTTTATGAGTGTCCACAAATTGTACAGGTTGATCAGATTAATACTACCGGGACATCGATTCCCACATGGTTAGTTGAGATGGTGCGTGGCCCTACTTTTGTTCCAAGTGTTTATCCGATGTATTGCACTCGGGGGTATGCTTTTAAGGCTTTTCGTGAAGGGAGTTCAAGGACAACTTGCAACTACGGTATTTCGTCTACATCTGGAGAATTTGTCTACTACGGAATACTCCGCGAAATATTAGAAGTCAAATATCCAGGAATGATTGGTTTGAAGTGCATTGTGTTCTATTGCGATTGGTATGATCCAGTGGAAGGTCTACGTCAGGACGAATTTGGTGTGACATCTGTTCACGGAGGCAAGCGACATCGGAAATACGATCCATTTATTCTTGCTTCACAAGCAGACCAGGTTTCCTACATTCGATACCCCCGTGTTAGGAACAAGCAAGATCCGTGGATTGCAGTAACATCCATACAACCAAGAGGAATGATATCTGGTGTTTCCGAGCATGATCCTTTACAGGAAATGCCAATTGCTAATTTAGGTGAAATCGAGCATTCTCTAGAGGTTGACCTTGTGGTTGACTTCACCGGCATGGGCGAACTATTTGAGGATTCTGAAGAAGAGAGAGGAGAATTTGATGAGGAATCCGATTCAGCTTCTTCAGATTATTCATCGGACTCAGAATAGTTTTTGTAAAAAATATTTTATATGCATTTATTTTTAAGTAACAAATTTATGAAACTTTTTTCACATGCTTTAATTAGTTGTACGAATATTTTTAATTAATTAATAAGGATTCACAATGTTTTTCACATCTATATCATTTTATTCATCAGTTTCAGAATAAATTTGTCACAATGTTTTTTCATATGCATCTATTTTAAATAAACAAAATTTTCAAAATTGTTCAAATGCTTAAATACATTTAACTCTACATTCCGACCATTTTCCGACCGGACACAAAACGCGGTCGGTAATTGGTCGGGAATGATTGAATTATATTTGCCCCGGCTAAAACATGTCCCGGGTAAATTTCCCCCGGCTAAAAAATTCCTTGGTGGTCGGAAATTGGTCGGAAATTCCTCGACATTTCCGACCAAATTCCGACCCATTGGGGTTTCGAAACCTCAAAACGCATAAATATTGATATGGACTAAGTTTAATATGGTTAGATATGATCTTTTGAAATAATTAAATGTCCATACAGCTTAAGTAAAACAATTTTGGGCATATAATAAAAAACCTACAAGAAACCGAAAAGTATACGTATAAGGTTAAAGTTTCGTTATGAAATGTTTAACTCAATATACTTTCAATTTATAAAACATCATATACTCTATTAAATGTTTATTTTGGGGCATATATATGTTAGACATAAGATGTTTACATGTTTTTTAAAGAATATACAGTTTCAAAATTAAGAGTTTTTAACCCTAAACCCTATATGGTCGGAAATTGGTCGGAAATATCAAGGAATTTCCGACCAATTTCCGACCAATATAGATAAATAGTCGGAAATTATAAGGAAATTAGTCGGAAATTATAAGGAAATTCTAAAGTTTTATGTTGGATTTATAAACCCTAAACCGTGTATGAAATACTAAATTTTATCTTAAGAATCAATATTCTTCAACATCTAATCCAAACCTTACAAGAAAACGAATAGTGTAAATATAAGTTATATGTTTCGTTAAGAGAGGTTTAACCCGTTCTCTTATCGATTCATAAAAATCGTCATATACTCTATTTATGTCTACCTTGCCATATTGTTTTCATACCTATGATATTTAGATGTTTTATACGGTATTCAATTTTAGAATTTCATACCCTATACCCTATCTGGTCGGAAATTGGTTGGAAATTTCCGACCAATTTCCGACCAATGTAATTTTTTTTTGAAAAAATGCCAAGTGTTAACAAAATACATCAACCCGAGACACGCAATATTATGAATGGTCGGAATACTGTCGGAATTACCGACCAATTTCCGACCAATGTAATTTTTTTCGATAAAATGCCAAGTGTTAACAATATATGTCAACCCGCGATACGCAGTATTATGAATGGTCGGAATCCTGTCGGAATTACCGACCGATTTCCGACCAGAATGAAATTAAACCCGCGAAAATTAACCGCTAAATGAAATATTGAGACGGTTTCGTATTTTTTGAAAACCGACGGAATTCCGACGGAATTCCGACCAACACTAAATCTAAATACCTGTACCGCATCGTCTTCTTCATTTCTTCATCGCTCTCTGTCTTCTCTCTCTGCGATTTCTCTCCGCCTTCCTCCGTCTCCGTCTCGCGACCGCCTCCGTCTTCCTTCCTCGCCGGTAAGTGCCTCTTCCTTCTCTTCTCTCCCTCTTCCTCTTCCTTCTCTTCTCTCCCTCTTATCTTCCTCTTTTCTTCTTCGTTTGTAGATCGCCGGAGCCGCCGTCTCTTCGCCGGAGCCGCCGTCTCTCCTCCCGCCGCCGTCTCTCCTCCCGCCGCCGTCTCTCCTCCCGCCGCCGTCTCTCCTCCCTCCGACGTCTCTCCTACCGCCGGCCAATTATTACCATGTAAGGATGTCGTTGTTTAGTTTGAGTTTTGTGGTTAGATTAGAGATAATTAGGATCATAGTTCTTATGCTTTGTGGTTAGATTTGTGAGATTTGTGGGTTAGATTGGAGATTAGGATGTTAGTTCTTATGATTTGTGGTTAGATTTGTGAGATTTGTGGGTTAGATTTTTAGGATTTGTTGTTAGATTATAGTTTTTGGATTTGTTGTTTACACATAGTGTTTTTCATAATTTTTTTGGATTTTTTGGTTTAATTAGATTTTTTGGATTTGTTGGGTTTTTTACACAATTGGATTTTTTGGATTTTTGGATTTTTGTTATAAATATAAACTTTAATAGATAATTTTTAGATTAAAAATACAAAAATCTATTTTTTAAATGTTATAGAAATCATGTATATAACACATTTTTAAATCTAAGATATTTTTAAGATTTTTCGGATTTTTTTTAATTTAATCATTTGTATAATTAATGAATTTATTATTACTCTTTTTCATAAATTTCTTATAATTTTATGAATTTTTGAAATTTTCATAAAAACTTTTTGTCTAATTTTCATAGTTTTTTCGGGTTTTTCGTAATATTTTGGATTTTTGGTAATTGTTACGGTTTTTGGTCATTGTTTCGCGTTATTCTGAATATTTTAATAGTATTCGTTTTTTCTTTTGCGAATCAATATTATAGTTTGCGTTTTATTTATAGTTTGCGTTTGCGTTTAATATCTAACAAATTTTGCGTTTTTTTTTCAGGGCGTACGAGGGTTTCGCGAACCTTACCATCGGTGGTTCTTCTCAAGGGATGCAACAACCTCGACATACCAGTCCGGCCGCATCGAATATCCCAGAGTCGCAGAGTCAAGCTCCTCGAATCATGACCATCGAGGAGTTAGTCCAACAACCGGGCCGGGACTTGCACATCCGGCTTGATCCACATCTCGTTGGAAGATCGACATGGTAAAAACCTTTAGTTCATATATATATATATATATATATATTTAATATCAAATTGTTTATATTTTATCTTTTTTTGTAGGTTTGGTATATCGAACAACGGGATTAGCAAGGCTATTATGAGGATGTTCCATTCGATCCTCGACAAACCGTACAAGAAGTTTTCAGAAGTCCCGTATGATGAGAAGCAACTTTGGTTTAGACAATTTGCGGTAAGTTGTCAATTACTATATTTTTTCTTATATTTATAAGTATTTTTTTAATATTTTACTAAGCATTTTTATTTATGTTTTCGTAGCAAGAGTTTACATGGCATCATTCTCATACTGCCACGGTGGAAAAATTATTTATGAAGGAAGCGAGTACGCAGTTCAAGAGACACATGAACGAGTGGAAGAAAAAGTGGAGGAAAGGGGCAGACAAGCCGAAAGGCTTGAATTTGGAGGTTTGGAATCACTACGGACCCTATTGGCAACAACCGGAGACAGAGAAAGTCTCGAAGACTAATTCGGGAAACCGAAAGAGTGATCGCAACGGGAAGGGCCAATACATCCACAACTCCGGATCGAGCAGCTTCCAGACCCGAGAAATTCAAATGGTAATATTTTATTGTTTACATTGTTTTCTTTACTTAATTAATTATTAAATTATTTATTCATATTTAAATTTATTTGTTTTTATAGACTAATGAGGCCGGAGGGGTGCGTCCGAATCATTTAGACTTAATGAAGAGGTGCCACACGAACAAGACAACCGGGTTTATTCAAGATCCCCTCATAAGGGAGATCTACGAGAACGTGACGAAGCAGAAGACCGACATTGAGCTGACCCAACAGTCACAAGGTGACTCCTCCTCCTCCTTCGAGATGTCGCGGGAAGCGGTCAACCAACTCGTTTTGAACGTAAGTTTTTTTTTTCTTATAGTTTTACATTATAATTTTATTATGTTTTAATTTATTTATATTTTATACAGGAATTTCCCCTTGATAAAAAAGGGCGACGTCGTGGCGGTTTGGGTACGATCCCGTTTATGGACGACCGGTCTTCTTCTGGTTCATTTTTCTCTGAAGATCTCATCCACCAGAATGAAGAGCTCAAGTCCAAAGTAGAAGCTTTGGAGGCGGCGAAAACGGACACCGAATTCAGGTTAGGTGCCACGCAAGATGAGCTTTCGGAGGCGAGGTCAGATATCGCTAGCATGTCGTCGTGGATGAAAGCGAAGTTTCCGGATTTTCCGGGAACGTGATCCGGATCCGAATCCGGATTTGCAAATGTTTAATAATGTTAATTTTTAATGTTTTAAAAACACTTTTTTATTTATTTCTAAACTATTTTAATTTTAAATATATTAATGTTTAATATTAATGTTTAATGTTTAATATTAATTTTAATTTTCGAATAAATTTAATTTCATTTTCGAAAAATGTTTAATTTTAATTTTAATATTCAAAATTTTTAAAATACAAAATAAAATATTTTGTCGGAATTTGGTCGGAAATTAGATCGGTCGGAAATCGGTCGGAAATGAAACACGTCGGCATTTGGTCGGAATTTGGTCATCGGACATTTGTCGGAATTTGGTCGGAAATTATTATAGTCGGAGTTTGGTCGGATATTAGTAACGTCGGCATTTGGTCGGCATTTGGTCGGAAACAAAGTTATCGGAATGTTGTCGGTAAATCGTCGGGTATTATTATGGTCGGAATATGGTCGGAACTTAGTTCGGTCGGTTTTTGGTCGGTATTTAGTCGGGAATGGTTGCATCGGTCTTTGGTCGGTAAATCGTCGGTAATAATCTGGTCGGGAATCGGTCGGGAATTACCGACCAATTTCCGACCATATTTGATTTCCGACGCTATAGTTCCGACGGGCGATATTGGTCGGAAATTCGTCGGGAATGACGTTTTCCGACCGTTTTCCGACCAATATACCCGTCGGAAATCGAGTGTATTCTTGTAGTGAATTACTTATTGGGTTCTTGATTATATATATATGTACTAACGTGATAATTGCTTCAATCTCACAGGATGTATATGGCTTATCAACATTTTGCATTTCAGGACAAAACAGAGGACGAGCTAATCGAGCTCAAACAGGAAGAGTTCAGACGTTGGTTAAGAGATTATGTAAGTCTTTTAATTGCCTTGTTTTTAACTATCATCATATGTAATGAATGATTTATTTGACGATTTTTAATTTTAATTGTGCAGGTCACGACAGAGAAGGCTAACGGACAAACATTTCCCACGTGGTTAGAAGAAATTATGCGATTTCCACTAGCAACCGTGCAGTCACATGTGATGTATAGCACACGGTGGTACGCTTTTAAGATTATTCGGGATGATAGGAGTGCGACAACTTCAGATTACGGTGTATCAACTCAGTCTGGTGATCTTGTATACTATGGTGTCGTACGTGAGATTTTCGATGTTCAGTACCCGGGAATGCTCGGTCTAAGATGCGTTGCATTTTTATGCGACTGGAACGACCCATTAGTAGGAAGCGGTGTGCGACACGACCAATTTGGTGTTACATCATTACATAGCAGAAGAAAACACCAGAGATACGAGCCATTTGTACTTGCATCACAAGCAGACCAGGTTTGTTTTTCTTTTACATTAATTTTTAATTTAGTTTTGTTGCATTCCCGTGGTTAAATTTTTACATGGTGTAGGTATGCTACATTCCCTATCCTCGGGTGACAAACAAGCAAGATCCGTGGGTTACAGTCACATCGATAAACCCGAGAGGTAGAGTTCATGGGATGTCTGATCATGAACCCCTCCAAGAAAGCTCCGTAGGTTTGGGTTCAATCGAGCATTCCCTTGAGGTCGACCTTGTCGTTGATTTCACCATACAGGCAGACGATCGGTTATTTGAGGATTCAGAAGAACAACTTGACGAATTTGGGGAACCTTCCGATTCAGGAGAATCAGATTACTCATCATCGGATTGACAGTAGTTTTAATTAAAAAATTTGCTTTATAAAATATGTACTTACATTTGAACTAGAATTGTAATGTGTAATATATCAGTTATGTGTAAGTTTTATAAACTTAGACATTTGATTAAGTGTAACAAAAGCGGAAAAAAAAATATAAGTACATATTTATAGCCGAGGGATTCAGTTTTAGCCGAGGTAACTGAATCCGTCGGAAATCTGTCGGAAATTTCCGACGGATTCAGTTACCCCTGCTAAAACTGAATCCCTCGGCTATAACCCAAACTTACTCAGGTTTAGCCGAGGTAACTTAATCCGTCAGAAATTTCCGACGGATTTCCGACAGGCTATTGAGCATTAGGTTTTAAACACGTTTACATCGTGTTTTTGCCTTGTAAGACACAAATCCGTCGGAAAGCCGTCGGAAATTTCCGACGGCTTTCCGACGGATATATTCATAAATGTTGTTTAGGGTATAGGGTATAGGTTTTTTTGTGGAAATTATTTACAAACACTTGTATGATGTATATATAATAGGTTGACCTTGTCATATTTCAAAAAAATGTGTTATATAGAATTTATAAAATTTGATGGATGTGTTTGTATAAGTTATAGTATAAGATATAGTTGATTTATGTGAAATGATATGTTTTGATGTTGTATAATTTATAAACTCATGCAAAGCCTTTAATATTGATGAACTTCATATATATTGAATGAAACATGTAAATTACATGTCCCTAAATCATATAAAAAAACCCTAAACCCCAAATATACCCTAATTCCGTCGGAAATTTCCGACGGATTTACGACGGATCTGGGAAATATGACACGTGGCTGTTGACTGGCCAATCGACAAACATGCAAGGAATATACCTTATCTTTTCAAATCCGTCGGAAATCGGTCGGAAATTTTCGATGGATTTCCGACGGTCTTTAATATTTTCGAGACTGCGGGAATATCAACCGCGTAAATGAAATTTTTTCGGAATCCGACGGATTTCCGACGGACATCAAATCGACTTTGTGCCCAGAGCTGCTCTTCCAAACCGACCAGCTTATAGGACTAACCCCGTGGAGACTAAGGAGCTACAAAGGCAAGTCACAGAGCTGATGGAGAAAGGACATATTCACGAGAGTATGAGTTCTTGTGCGGTGCCAGTTTTACTTGTTCCGAAGAAGGACGGAACATGGCGCATGTGTGTTGACTGCCGCGCCATAAACAAGATCACTGTAAAGTATCGCCATCCTATTCCTCGTTTAGATGACATGCTAGATGAACTTTATGGGTCTTGCATTTTTTCTAAAATTGATCTTAAAAGTGGATATCATCAAATTAGGATTAAAGAGGGGGATGAGTGGAAAACGGCCTTTAATACTAAGCATGGGTTGTATGAATGGTTAGTGATGCCTTTCTGATTAACTAATGCACCTAGTACATTCATGAGGTTGATGAACCATATCTTGAGATCGTTTATAGGAGTCTTTGTCGTTGTATACTTTGATGATATCCTAGTATATAACAAGAACTTAGACGAGCTTGTAGACCATGTTAGGACCGTTTTGGATGTTCTAAGGAAAGAAAAATTATTTGCAAATTTGAAGAAGTACACTTTTGCACATATAACTTGGTTTTTCTAGGCTTTGTTGTAAGTGCCCAGGGAATCAAGGTCGATGAAGAAAAGGTGAAAGCCATCCGCGATTGGCCTAGTCTGAAATCCGTTGGAGAAGTGAGAAGTTTCCATGGACTTGCGGGATTTTACCGATGTTTTGTGAAGGACTTCAGTACCTTGGCCGCGCCTCTAACCGAAGTTATCAAGAAAGATGTTGGGTTCAAATGGGAAGAAGCACAAGAAACCGCATTCGAAGCTTTGAAAGACAAGCTTACCAACGCACCACTTCTTTCCTTACCTAATTTTTCGAAAACTTTTGAGATTGAATGTGATGCCTCTGGTATAGGTATCAGTGCTGTTCTTATGCAGGTAAAGAGACCAATCACTTACTTTAGCGAAAAACTTGGAGGAGCCACCTTGAATTACCCGACGTACGATAAGGAGCTTGACGCTTTGGTGCGAGCTTTGCAAACGTGGCAACACTACCTCTGGCCTAAAGAGTTTGTGATCCACACTGATCATGAGTCTCTCAAACATCTCAAAGGTCAACAAAAGCTGAACAAACGTCACGCCCGGTAGGTTGAGTTCATCGAAACCTTTCCATATGTCATTCGGTATAAACAAGGTAAGGACAACGTAGTTGCCGATGCATTGTCAAGGAGGTATGTTCTGATCTCTACTCTTGAGACTAAGTTTCTGGGTTATGAACAAATCAAGGATTTATATGCAACTAATTCTGATTTTAAAGAAGCTTATCACGCAACCGAAAACCGCCTTTGTGTGCCTCACTGTTCTTTGCGAGAGTTATTTGTTAGGGAATCACATGGAGGAGGACTTATGGGACACTTTGGAGTCGCCAAAACACTAAGCATGTTGCAAGCTCATTTCTATTGGCCGCATATGAGAAAAGACGTCGAGAGAATTTGTGGACAATGTGTCACTTGCAAGCAAGCTAAGTCTAAGGTACAGTCGCAAGGTTTGTATTCTCCCTTACCTATCCCTACCGTTCTGTGGGTTGATGTGTCTATGGATTTCATTCTTGGATTGCCTTGAACTAGGAAGGGTCGAGATTCCATCTTTGTCGTAGTTGATAGATTTTCTAAGATGGCTAACTTTATTCCTTGTCATAAAACGGATGATGCATCACTAGTTGCGGAATTGTTCTTTAGGGAAGTAATTCATTTGCATGGCATGCCTAGGACAATAGTTTCCGACCGTGACACTAAGTCTTTAAGTTATTTTTGGAAAACGTTGTGGTCTAAGTTAGGCACTAAACTCTTGTTTTCTACTACTTGTCACCCGCAAACTGATGGGCAAACGGAAGTAGTGAATATAACTTTGTCAACTCTCTTACGTGCTGTTATTAAAAAGAATATTAGATAGTGGGAAGATTGTTTGCCGCATGTCGAGTTTGCTTATAATCATTCCGTTCACTCCGCTACTAAATTTTCGCCATTTCAATTGGTTTATGGCTTTAATCCTATTACTCATTTGGATCTAACCGAGTTACCTTCCAATGAGCGTTTGAGTTTTGATGGGAAAAAGAAGGTTGAGCTCATGAAAAAATGCATGAACAAGCGCGGTTGAATATAGAGAAGAGGACCGAACAATAACGCAAGCAAGCTAACGAAGGATGGCGTGAACAATTCTTTGAACCGGGAGATCTCGTTTGGATTCATCTACGCAAAGAAAGATTTCCGGATGAAAGAAAGTTCAAGCTTATGCCAAGGACCGATGGTCCATTCCATGTGCTCAAGCGGATCAACAACAATGCCTACGTCATCGATTTGCAAGGTAAGTACGCTATTAGTTCAAGTTTCAATGTTTCTGACTTGATCCCTTTTGTTGCAGATAGTCCAGATTTGAGGAAAAATCCTTTTGAAGAGGAGGGGCATGATATGATCCTAGATGGCACTAAGGAGACGAAGCTTGTTGCCGAGCTCAGAGCTGAGGTTAAGGACGAGCCGGACGATGCTTTGATCATTCTCGAAGGAGCAATGACGAGGGCTAAGGCAATGCGACTCAAGGAAGCTTTAGGAGGACTCATTCACCAAGTACAAAACCGTTCAACATATTTGGGTGCTAAGGAAGAGGTGTTTCAAACCGCATTGGTTTTGATTCAAGCCCAAATTTGCTCTTTTCCTTAGTCACAGTTTTTACCCATTGGGTTTTACGTGACAAGGCTTTTAACGAGGCCTTGGCACCTCTTCCCCAAGCCCAAATCCAGCACAATATCCATTCACATTTTGGACCAAGAATACCAGGGGGCATTTCGCAAATTCAAGTCAAAGTCAAAGTCAAAACTCTCTTTATTTCTTTTGTCATTTTCGATTTATTCTCCTTTCTTTTTCGAGAATTGTTAGACCCTTTGCCTTCTTGGTTTATTTAAACTCTTAGAAATCATTGTTGATCTCTCAACAATTATGCAATAAACCTTTTTCTCTTTTCTGAAATTCTTAGAGTGGATTCTCTTTGTTTTTCTTTTCGATTTCTTTAGTGGATTCTAAGGGTTTCGAAATTGGTTTTATCAAAGGAATTTTCATCTTCCTTTGGGGATACCATTCTACCGATCGTCGTGTCGTGAGCGTCAATAGCGAGCTGAGTGTTGGAAGGATTTTTGGGTGGATTCCCACGCCTTCGAGTCTGCTCCACGTTCCGAAGCTACGGTTTCACCGCCTTGAACCTCCGTTCAAGGATTATCCCAAACGTTACCGCTACTTTGAGAGATCCCGTGGAAAAGGGGTGTATTACTAAGGCATGTATTTTCTTAGGATATCCCGCTGGTTACAGGGGTTATAAGCTACTAGATATAGAGACACATGCTGTTTCCGTCTCAAGACATGTATTTTTTTCATGAGGATATTTTTCCTTTTGTATCATCTAACATCAAAGATGATACAAAAGTTTTCTTTCCTCATTATTTACAGTTTCCTGCTCCCAATGATGAACATTTGCCTATAGTGCAATCATATTTTACACATCCTCCTAATGATGTGTCATCTTCCGAGACTTTTGTTCCTTTCGAATCTAAGTCTCACAGACAAAAGAAAATACCCAAACATTTGCATGAATTTCATTGTTATAATACTACTAGTACTACTATGTATCTCATTGCAAACTATATTTCTTACTCATATCTATCTGAGCCTTTTCTTGCTTTCATTAAAACTATCACCAACCAAATTGTTCCACAAAGATATTCAGAAGCCAAGAATTATTAGGTATACTGTGATGCAATGAAGGAGGAGATTGGTGCTATGAAACAGACTCACACTTTGAGTATTTGTACTTTGCCACTAAACAAAGTACCAATTGGCTGTAAATGGGTATTCACAGTCAAATATAATGCCGATGGGAGTATAGAGAGATAAAAAGCAAGACTTGTTGCCAAACGGTACACTCAACAAGAAGGTCTGGACTATGAAGAAACGTTCTCACCAGTTGCTAAGCTTGCTACTGTCCGTCTACTACTCATCCTTTCTACAAAAATGAATTGGTCCGTGAATCAACTTGACATTTCTAATGCATTTTTGAACGGTGACTTAGATGAAAAAATATATATATGAAAGTTCCTCCAGGATACACTGATCTTCAAGGGGATCATTTACCTCCTAATGGTGTTTGTAGACTTCATAAATCAATTTATGGTCTTAAACAGGCTTCAAGACAGTGGTTCTTGAAACTTTCTTCTACAATTTGCGGCATGGGGTTTGAGAAATTAGTTGGAGATCACACATTGTTCCTTAAATGCAAGGCTGGTTTATTTCTTGGAGTTTTGATATATGTTGATGACATTATGATGGTCAGCAACAATGATGAGTTGGTGTGTAGATTTAAGGCTGAATTACAATAGTATTTTAAGCTGCGTGATATTGGAACAACTAAATACTTTCTTGGACTTTCTATATATGCACATGGTATATCTGTTTGCCAAAGGAAATACACACTGCAGTTGCTGTCTACTACTGGATTTCTTGCCAGCAAACCTTCAAGTATTCTCTTGGATCCTAGTGTGAAGCTGTCAAAGGATAGAGGAGTACCCATCGATGATCCTATCTCTTACAGAAAGCTGTTGGGGGAAACTTATGTATCTACAGATTACGACACCTAACATATCTTATGTAGTCAATACTTTGTGTCAGTTTTCTCATGATCGTAGAGATATACATCTCGCTGCTGTTCACAAAGTTTTGCGTTACTTGAAAGGAACAGTTGGTCAAGGACTCTTCTATCCTACAAACAACAAGTTTGATCTCAAGGGTTTTTCAGATTCTGATTAGGCAGCTTGTGTGGATACTAGAAGATAAGTTTCTGGTTATTGCATGTTTCTTGGTGATTCCTTGGTTTCCTGGAAATCAAAGAAGCAGGCTACCGTTTCATGTGGCACTGCAAAAGCATAATTCAGAGCTATGGCTTTAGCCACTAAGAAGCTAATATGGATTTCCAGTGTCATCATTGATCTAAAGGTTCCCTTTTCACCACATTCTTCCCTTTACTGTGATAACACTGCAGCTCTACACATTGATAACAACTCAGTGTATCATGAAAGAACTAATCATCTGGAACTGGATTGCTACAAAACTCAGGAAGCTATTGATGCAGGTTTTCTCAAAACCATGCATGTCAAAACAGGTAATCATTTAGCTGATACACTCACAAAGGCTTTGTATCCAGTGATATTCTCATATTTTACTCTTTTTAGCATGCATTTATCTAGGTATTTTGAGTTTCATGCATGTGTTTTCTTAGCATTTCTTTGATATTTTGTTCTCATTTAGAGTTTAGAGAGTTTTCACTAGGTCCTAGAGAGTCTTGCATATTTTGGAGTGTATTTAGGTGTCTTGGAGACATTTTGGGGATGATTGGAGGGGAGAATGGCCGATTCCTTCCCGGACTATTCCAAATGGTACCGATTCATACCTGACAAATTTTAGTGTCCAATTTCATACACATACTCTTCAAAATTGGAAAATTCATACATGGACTATTTTTTTTTTTGGCGAAAACAGATATTGACTAACTTTCCGTTAATCAAACCCGTAACACCGTTAACGGTGAGAACGTCTGTGCCACGTATGCTGCCCGTTGTCATGGAAACATAAAACGACGTCGTTTTGTTTTTTAAAATTTGTGATTTGAGAAACATAAAACGATGTCCAGACGGACATATTCCGTCCAATGTTTTATGTGATTTGAGAAACATAAAACGACGTCCAGACGGACACTCACGAAGTCAAGAAGCAGAAAATCTCCTTGGCCGCAACCCTCGCGACCATGGCCAAAGGCATTTCTCCCATGACCTGAGAAAGTTTATCGGCAGCCAACTCAGTTTCGTCCCATATCAGGTCCGGTTGGATGCCCAATTTAAATCCAATGCCGTTTCGCAGAAGGGAAAACCCTAGATGACTTCTGAAGAGATCAAGACCTATGAATATGTATCTTAGGTCTCTTATTTTCGTGTGAAACCTATACCTTACTTTGTGTCACCAAACTTTTAGTTCTTTGTTCTTAGATCTAGGGAGATAGAGATCCCTCTTGAACCTTTTTGTTTCTACTTTGATTATGTATTCATCTACTTCGTTTTTTCTTTGCATGATCATGTCCGAGTAGATTATTAGTTGGGTTTTAAAGGGTTCTATCAAAGAGGAATTCATGATTGATAAGGATTACAAGTATTGAATATATGTTGCTTTCTAGAAGTTCTTTCTTTAGGTTTGTTCTTATTGCATGGAGTTGGCGTCATGAACTAGCACTACAAGAATATTGGGTTTTTATAGCATTATAATATAACGTTTTTTGTAATTCTGCTATGGTTATAATACCCCTGGTTTTTAGATAGCGTTTGTATATTTTTGTAACGCTATGATATAGTGTTAGATTAGAAAACAAAATTTCGCATCTCGTTTTGTAAGTTAAAAGTTATCTTTAATAGCATATACCTCATTGTAAACGTTATGATAGTGTTAGGCGGTGAAAAAACATTTCATTCCGGCGACACTTAGAAACAATTAGGCAAAAACATTTCATTTGGGCTCCAAAATAATCCCTAATTACTCAGACCTAAAATTCATGTTCTTCCCCTTCCTCTTTCGCTCCTTTTTGCTCGATTATCACAATCCCTAATCCGACTCTATCCCACACAAATCTCACTCTTTGGAACCAAAAACACAGCAATTGAGCTGCAATTGATCTTTCCCTTTGGTCGATTTTGACTATAGACGCCTATCCGAATCTCTGAAACACGAAACCCATTAATTTGTCAGCTATCATACTCGTTCACCTCGTTCCTGAAGAAATCCCTTGTGAATCCCACTAAGCGAAGGTGAAATCGAGTTTTTTTTGTTGTTTATGATAAATAAATTGAGTTTCTTTCTTGATTTGTAGTGATTTAGGCTTCTTGCATGTTGAATTGATCCGTTTCGATTGTTTTTACTCTTTAGCAGGAAGATTTTGTTTAAGATTTAGCAGGGTTTTTTCTGTCACTATTGATTTTGGTTATTGTTTGTGTGAGTTTAATCTATTTATACTTATGATTTTTTTTTGTAGTTCGATATAGGCAAAAGAGAACAAACTCTATCAGATATCTCGCTCAAATTTGATTCTTCTATAAGATATCGTTCTGTATTGTTGTTGTGGCTTAACGTGACTGTCTTTGATAATTGAGAGTAGACTTTTTGGTCTTTCTAGATATCAATTACTCTAGATACTAAGTATTATAAGAAGTATCGAATCCAATGGGTTAAGTTCCAAAACACCAAGAATGCATAGAACTATTTAAGTTAAGCAACAAGATTGGTTTGGTTCCAATTCTAGCAATTCTAATTTAATCCAAGCAAGGTAAATAAGTAAACAAGTACTAATCAGGATTCAACAATTAATTAAAGCAAACTCTAGAGTGAGGTTATTGACTTCGGTGAATTCAATGATTGATCAAAGATGCTAAATAACACAACAAGCATTTCTCCCTAGGCTTAGAATGTCAAAACAAGATTAACCCACTTCCATGGTCTTAATCACTTTGTTAATTAGTGATATGCTCAAATTAATACCCTAACAGTACTAAAGCAGTAGTTGTAATATAGCTAGGGGTCGAACCACAAAAACTCACAGAGATGCACAATAGATTGTATAGTATCGAATTAAGCTAAGCCAAGAGATGTAATTGAAAGCAGTGCAGAAATTAAAAGAGTTGTAATTCAATTGGAGGAAATATAGGCCCATGGTATTTCTCAGGAAATCAATGAATGCAGATAAACTAACTAGCATGATTCGGATTTAGCGCAGTTCTTGAACTCAAATCACTAAAATATAATTAACCAACTGTCGTTACGAGAATTATCTAAATCTAAATCCTAGGAATTCCAAATCTCTTTGCGAATCCTGAAGTCTAAATCAGCTTTAATATCAGGTTTGATATGTTCACAAATCAATTAAACCAAATCTCTTTGCGAATAATCAATTTGCTCACCTAAGGTTCTATCAGGTAATTAATCGCACTGTCGTGCCTAATCAATTATCCTAAGATCTAATTTCCACATTCGTCAACCTAGAATTAGCTTTGGGAACAACTTAAGGCGAAGAACTAATTCAGATGGTGAATCCTATAAATTAATCAACCTAGCATTCAGAGAAAACCCTTATGAGAACCCTGAACCTAAAGTGGATCTACTCAGACATGGAGAATGAAACAATCAACATAACTGAATAAATCATCAATAGAATAGAAAGAATAACAAGAGGTTTTGAGATATGATCTCGGACGAAGGGAGATTCAGACTTGTCTCTCTAAAACCAAAGTAAAATCAAAGTATAGAAAATAAAGCATAGGCTAAAAGTGGCTGTAAAAATCCCTATTTATAAGCTAACACACGAATTGGGGCTTCTTGTAATTATTAAAGACTTCTGGGGCAAATCTGCAGTTCTTCAACTCTTCATTAAGTCGCGTGTCTTATCTTGCTGCGATGGGTATCGATCGATACCAGGGGGTATCGATAGATGCTTGACGTGAAATCAGATACTCAGCGACACGAACTTCAGCCTTGCTCCAAACTGCTCCAGAAAGCTCCAATATTTCCAATTACGCTCCAAACGTGCTAAGACCTGCAAAAAGACTCTAAAAGACTACAAAACACTAGAAAGACTCTATAAAAAGGACTTATATCATGGCCTAAACAGGATAAAAACCATGATATATCAATTAGCAAATCAAGAACAAACTTTCATTTGTGAAGAACTAATTAACAAGCATGAATATCCAATTCCAATGGCCATAATACTCTTTAGGCATCTAATTCCTTAGGCTAAATAAGTAAAATCTCTTATCTAACTTATAGGGGCATTTCATCAAACACCTTATGTGCATGAAATGCCCTAAGGTCTAAACTATCTTTTCCAAACTTAATCTAGCATTAAGATTCTTAGATAAGAGAGGGAGAAGATGATCTAGATCCTAAACATCCTTAACCAACCAAGAAAATACCGAATCTACCTCACCCATGAGCTTTAAAGCAAACTACTTACTAATCATCATAAGATCCTTAAATCCCATAAGAGAAATGGATGATCCCATGATTATGTGATTAGGGAGATCAAAGATTAAGGAAAGAAAGATGAAAACTTAATTTAATAAACTTAGATTGCATAAATAAAACAAGATCTCTTACAAACATAGCAAATCACCAAAAGGGGGTTCTTTGCCTTAGAAAAAAATAAGATCCTCCCATGAAAATTAGGTTTATGGGTGTAAGTAGTGAATAGTGATGTACCGGGTCGACCCGGAACAAACCGGGTACAGACCCGGTTGAATTGGGTAAGAAATGGTTTGGGGGGTTTGCACCGATCGACCCTGGATCGGTGCAAACAAATGGTGTAAAATACCTTCGCAGGTTCGTGTCCGGATATGAGCTGCTCGGTGTTGGGGATGCGGGTTCTGGCTGGATCGGCACACTTGATCGGTCGTTGGATTAGCACCGATCCGTGGCACCGCTCCAGGATCGATCGGTGCTAATCCTTCTGCTGCTTCGGTCCTCCTTCGATGCAATACCCATCGACTGCACCGACCTAGGGGGATCGGTGCAGATATTCTTCTCTCCTTGTGTTTCCCCCGAAATGCTTGCATCGATTAACTGCACCGATCCAGGAGGGATCAGTGCACTCGTCCGGGATTCTTTCTTCGGCTGAGGGATCTTCCTGTGACGACACCGATCAAATGCACCGACCCAGGGGGATCGGTGCATTCTTCTTGTTACGGCTCTTCTCTCGGGCATTTGGCACCGATCGACTACACCGACCCAGGAGGGATCGGTGCAGATCTTTTGAGAATCCTTCTTCTCCTTCATGCTTCATCTCCATGCTTCCTAGAAACCACTCCAAAACATGCAAGACTCACTAGGACCTAAATTCAAAGCCTTAAACTCTAAGAAACACATAAGTGCTAAATAAAGCTATGATTATGCATGCAAATGACACAAAACTCTAAGTGAAATGCGTGCTAGAACATGTAAAATGTGGGAATATCAATAATCACTTGTATGCACATTTGGTCGGAGCTGTTGTAGCATGGATAAAGCTTGGGTCTAGTTACCAAGGTATTAACTTGACTGTTGTTACGAATCCCCTAGATCGCACACTCTACGGTTTGGGTAACGATTTGATAAGCCTTGCAAACGACGGATCGCTTCAAGGGATGCGGATCGAATGGTCTCACAAGGGTTGCGGAAGGCCCTTGATATTCCACTTTGTCTCGTTTGGATATGACTCACCAAATTCGACAAAGGTTTTCGATTGATATGACTCACAATCGAGATTTGATCTAGAGAGAAAAGAGATTTTTATTCAAATACTAGATGATTTTCGAAAATGAGTTACAAAGAGATTATAAAGAAAAACAAGAGGGGTTGCATGCACAGCAATAAACCACCTCGAAAATTACAGAAAATTAAACACAAAGTTTGAATAAAGACTTGACTAAAATTAAACACAAGTTTGAATGCCCCTTGCTCTTCCATGCGAAAATGCCCCTTTGGTTTCTTGATATTTTGTTGACTTTTGACTTGTGATTTTTGTGGGCTTCATGGGCTTAGATCAACACATTGGATTTTATTGGAAGTGAAACATTTGCCTCGTTAAAAACCTTGCTTCGGAAAACCCATTGGGACAAAACCGAAGCGAAGGAAAAGAGCACAAATAAATCACTTGAGCAAATGGTCGATCTACTTGGGCCTGATTTCAATACCGGTGAGGTTTGAATGCATCTTCTACGTCCTGACGTAGCTCTCCCTAGATCGGAACTCCAAGGTCGGTAACTCGAAGGATAATCCTTGCAAGCTGCTGCTCCAAGGCGTGGGGAATGATTGGTGTCGCACAGAGGTGATGGATAGCCCCTGATATACCGTGGGACTACTTAGGATATTACACACCTAACTAGATCACCAAGCTTAGATATTACACACTAAGCAGAATCAAAGAGATGAAGAACAAGAAGAACTCGTCTCTAAGAAACAAGAAGGTGGCTGCGCCGTGTTTGATTCAAAGGTAGGGTAATGTTTCCAGCGACCTTACATCAGTTTATAAAGGGAAAAACGTGCCCTTAAGTTTAAAGAATTGCAAAAATAACCCAAAAGAAAAGAAAATAAAGGAAAGGCACAAAACAGAGGTCTTTTTGCGCAATAAGAGTAAAAAAAGGAAAGATAGAGAATAGATGCATCTATGCTGGTCGAGAGTGTGCATCTTGTGCCTCGGAGTGACTAGTGAACTAGGTGTGGCGGTTTATCTTTGCCTCATTAAAAACCTATCTGTGCAAAACCCAAGTGGGACAAAAACAAAGACAGGGAAAAAGAGTGCAAAGATAGACCGCAAGCTCACTAGCCATCTTGTACTTGGATTAGGACGAGTGTTGGAGTTGTTTCTTTGCTTTCTTGGTTTAAGTAGTTGGGTTGCTTCTGAATATTGTTAAGAATGCCAGCAACAGCTTCCTTGAGCTCCTTAGTCCTTGCTCGTGTCATAGGACCAGTTGAGATGACCTTAGGCTCCTCGGCTACAAGCTCCTCGTCTCCAAGTTCTTCTTGTGCTGATTCGAGCTTCTCGGCTACAAGTTCTTCATCTGTTGGTCCAATGCTATCCTTGATCACATCATCCCCTCCTTCTTGAAAAGGATTTGACCTCAAATCTGGATCATCTGCAAGAAAAGGAGCTAAGTCAGAAACGTTGAAACTAGGACTGATGTTGTACTTACCTTGAAGGTCCAGCTGGTAGGCATTGTCATTGATCCTCCTTGTGATCTTGAATGGACCGTCGACTCTAGGCATTAGTTTGGACTTCCTTTGTTCTGGGAATCGATCCTTCCTCAAATGCACCCACACAAGGTCTCCTTCCTCAAAGATCATCTTGCGTCGCCCCTTGTTCTGATATTCAGCATACTTCTTCGTTTTTGCTTCTATGTTGGTTCGAGCTTCTTCATGAATTCGCTTAACCAGATCAGCTTTCTGTTTCCCATCTAAGCTCACTCTTTCACTCAAAGGCAGAGGAATTAAATCCAAAGGAGATAAAGGACTAAATCCATAAACAATCTGAAACGGGGAATACTTAGAAGCCGAATGCACAGCATGATTGTATGCAAACTCTATGTGCGGTAAACAATCTTCCCAAGTTCTAATGTTCTTTTTAATTAGAGCACGCAGAAGAGTCCCTAGAGTCCTATTGACGACTTCTGTTTGCCCATCAGTTTGTGGGTGACAGGTAGTAGAGAATAATAGTTTAGTTCCTAGTTTAGACCACAATGTTTTCCAGAAATAACTAAGAAACTTAGTGTCTCTATCAGATACAATGGTCCTAGGCATACCATGGAGACGCACAATTTCTCTAAAGAACAGACTTGCTACATGAGATGCATCATCTGTTTTATGACAAGCAATGAAATGGGACATCTTAGAGAATCGGTCTACTACTACAAAGATAGAGTCCTTCCCTGTTCTAGTCCTAGGCAGCCCTAGTACGAAGTCCATGGATATGTCAGTCCAAGGATGAGACGGAACAGGGAGAGGGGAATACAAACCGTGGGGCATAACCTTTGATTTAGCCTGTTTGCAAGTTGTGCACCTGTCACAGATTCTCTCCACGTCTCTCTTCATGTGAGGCCAATGGAAGTGATCTTGCATCACCTTCAGGGTCTTATCTCTACCGAAGTGCCCCATCAACCCTCCTCCATGTGCTTCCCTAACCAGCAAGTCTCGTATAGAACAGTTAGGTACACACAAGCGATTATCATAGAAGAGAAACCCCTCACTTCTATAATAATGGCCAGCAGCAAACTTTTCACAAGCTTTAAATACTTCTTGAAAATCAGAATCAGAAGCATATAAGTATTTAAGCTGCTCAAAACCCAGCAGTTTTGCATCTAGGGTAGTTAGTAACACATACCTTCGGGACAATGCATCAGCAACCACATTGTCCTTACCCTTTTTGTACTTGATGACATAGGGGAATGTCTCAATGAACTCAACCCACCTGGCGTGCCTCTTATTGAGCTTGTGCTGCCCCTTTAAGTGTTGTAGAGATTCGTGGTCAGTGTGTATGACAAATTCCTTAGGCCACAGATAGTGATGCCATGTTTGCAACGCTCTCACTAGTGCATACAGCTCCTTATCATACGTTGGGTAGTTAAGAGTGGCTCCCCCAAGTTTTTCACTAAAGAACGCAATGGGCTTCTTTTCCTGCATTAAAACAGCTCCAATCCCTACACCAGAAGCATCACACTCAATCTCAAAGGTTTTAAGAAAGTTTGGTAAAGATAAGAGTGGAGCGTGAGTGAGCTTGTTTTTCAGGGTCTGGAATGCTTCTTCTTGTGCTGCTCCCCATTTGAAACCAACTTCCTTCTTGATCACTTCGGTAAGTGGCGCAGCAAGAGTGCTGAAGTCTTTAACAAACCGCCTATAGAACCCAGCAAGGCCGTGGAAGCTTCTCACGTCGCCTACTGTCTTTGGAACAGGCCAATCTCTTATAGCTTTGACCTTCTCCTCGTCAACCTGTACGCCATCTGCACTCACAACAAAGCCTAAAAAGACCACGTTATCTGTACAAAACGTGCACTTCTTAAGGTTGGCATAAAGCTTCTCCTTGCGAAGTACGTTTAAAACAGATTGCAAATGTCCTATATGCTCTTCTAAGTCTTTGCTATATACCAGAATGTCATCAAAATACACTACAACAAAGACTCCTATGAATGATCTCAAAACATGATTCATTAATCTCATAAATGTACTAGGTGCGTTTGTGAGGCCAAAAGGCATAACCAACCATTCATATAACCCATGTTTTGTTTTAAATGCAGTTTTCCATTCATCTCCTTCTTTCATCCTAATCTGATGATATCCACTCTTTAAATCGATTTTAGAGAACAACCTAGAGCCATGAAGTTCATCTAACATATCATCTAGTCTAGGAATAGGGTGTCGATACTTCACCGTAATGTTGTTTATGGCTCTGCAATCGACGCACATACGCCAGCTCCCATCCTTCTTAGGTACGAGCAGAACCGGTACAGCACATGGGCTCATGCTCTCTCTGATGTGTCCCTTCTCTATGAGCTCATCAACCTGTTTTTGTAACTCCTTAGTCTCCACAGGGTTGGTTCTGTATGCTGGACGGTTTGGTAGCGAAGCTCCTGGCACAAAATCAATCTGATGCTCGATGCCCCTAATTGGTGGCAGTCCCGTGGGCTTGTCTCCTGGAAATACATCTTCGTAATCCTGCAAAAGAGTTCTCATTTCACTCGGTAGCACCGGTGCAAGATTAGTTAAGCTCGTAAGAGCTTCTCTAAAACCAAACAAGAGTATAGGTTGTTTAGAAGCTACAGCTTGTTTGAGATCACCTGATTTGGCCATAAGATTGGTTTGTTGCGTTTGATCTGAACTTAGATTTTGTTGCTGCGTCCCTTGGGAACTTATATCCTGCTTCATTCTCTGCTTGAGAGTCATCTGGTCTTGATGAACTTCTCTTGGTGTCAAAGGAACCAGAACAGTTCTCTTACCCTTGTAATCAAATGAATGGCGATTGGTGAAGCCGTCATGCATAACCTTGCGATCAGATTGCCAAGGCCTCCCAAGTAGAATGTGTCCAGCAGCCATAGGAAGTACATCACACAGTATCTTGTCTTCGTATGCACCAATGGTGATAGGGACCAGCACCTGCTTGCTCACCTTCATCTCACCATCTTCATTAAGCCATTGAAGCTTGTATGGCTTTGGGTGCTTCGTCACTTTTAATCCGAGCTTACTAACCATTGTTTCACTTGCCACGTTAGTACAGCTTCCTCCATCTATGATGAGGCTGCAAACTTTTCCTTGGACCAAGCATCTAGTGTGGAACAGGTTCTCTCTCTGTTCTTGTTCATTAGTAGCAGTTTGCACACTTAGGGACCTCCTTGTAACTAGTAACTGCCCTTGTGCAGGCTGCTCTTCACACTCAGATAAGTATTCAAGGCCTGTTTCTTCTTCATCTTCTGTTTCTATCTCTCCATTGTCTAACAGAACCATGACTCTCTTGTTGATGCATTCGTTGGCATAGTGGCCTCTCCCTTGGCACTTAAAACACTTAACATCACGGTTTCTGGTTGTTGGAGTTTCAACTTTGCCCTTGCCTTTGTTGTCTTGATTGATTATATAAGGTCTCATTTCTGGTCTTGGCGTCACTACTTGCTTGCCATCACGTTGTGAAGTGTTTGCTCTGTCCTCCCTTTGATAGTTTGGTTTAGAAACAGCATGTCCGTTCCCATAGCTAAATCGTGAAGGGCCTTTGCGTTTGAGCTGTTGCTCTATCAGAATCGCCTTATGCAGCATCTCCTCTAGTTCAACATAGTGTTGCATCTCCAATCTGTCTTGAATGTCTCGGCTTAACCCTCCTAAGAAGCGTGACATGGTAGCTTCCCTATCTTCTGATATATCAGCACGAATTAGGAGTGACTCCATCTCTTGATAATAGTCCTCTACGCTGCTGCTTCCTTGAGTGAGTTTTCTTAGCTTGCTGTGCAGCTCGCGGTGATGATGACTTGGGACAAATCTCTTTCTCAATACTCTCTTCATCTCTGCCCAAGTAGTCACTGGTTCTTCGTCATTACGTCTTCTAGACGTGACAAGCTGATCCCACCAGCTGAGAGCATAATCACTGAATTCTGTTACAGCTACTCTCACCTTGTTGATCTCTGTATAGTTCTGACAATTAAAAACCAGTTCTATCTTTTTCTCCCACTCCAAGTATGCATCAGGATCACTCTTGCCATTAAAAGGTGGGATTCTGAGCTTAAGACCCCCAAAGCTGTCTCTACCTTCTCCACCACGTCTATGCCTTCTATGGCTTCCCCTGGTTGAATCACTCTCTTCGCTGTAGTAGCTGGCTGTGCCATCGTCACCAGGCTGTTCCTGTTGGTGTCGTCCTCCTCTACGAGCTCCCCTGGGCTGATTATTGCCGTGAACAGGTTGTTGTTGCTCTTGTCGAAGAGCATCGATCTTGGCATTCATCATCTGGTCCATACGGGCTAGTATCGCATCCATCAGCAGCTTGTTGTTTCGCATAGTACTCGTCTCCTCTCCATCTTGTGACATCTTGACCTGCAAGGAAAGACAAGAGAATAACCAGTAACTAGTTCCCTTGAAAAGATAGAACAGTAACAAAATGATTTCACAACTTGTCACACAAGTCTCAAAGAACAAAGAAACAGGGTTTAGCTGAATCCGAGTGCTTGTAGATGAGACTAACAGGTTCTATGATGATTTTAATCACGTTTTCTGGCCTTAGCAAGAGTAACAACTGAGTATAGGTGCTTAAACAACTGTCTAGAGGCAGATTTAATCACAAAAACTCGACAGACCTAAGAACACAAAAAAGGAAAGTTTTCAATCCCTCCTAAAAACCCTACTTGCGCCGCGAGCAGGTCTTCTTCTTCTAGCTAATTTTTTTTTTTTTTTTTGATTTCTGAATGAACTAACTATCAAAACAGGTTGCTAAGGTCTAACTAACACTGGAACCACAAGAAACAAGACTCCCTAAACTCAGAAAATTCAAGGAAATCAGGCCTGCAATTCTCGACAGAGTTGGAAAAGAAGCAAAACAAATTAAGAACAGAGTTGGAACGAGATTACCAAGTGATTTAGAGCTCGGCTCTGATACCACATGACGTAGCTCTCCCTAGATCGGAACTCCAAGGTCGGTAACTCGAAGGATAATCCTTGCAAGCTGCTGCTCCAAGGCGTGGGGAATGATTGGTGTCGCACAGAGGTGATGGATAGCCCCTGATATACCGTGGGACTACTTAGGATATTACACACCTAACTAGATCACCAAGCTTAGATATTACACACTAAGCAGAATCAAAGAGATGAAGAACAAGAAGAACTCGTCTCTAAGAAACAAGAAGGTGGCTGCGCCGTGTTTGATTCAAAGGTAGGGTAATGTTTCCAGCGACCTTACATCAGTTTATAAAGGGAAAAACGTGCCCTTAAGTTTAAAGAATTGCAAAAATAACCCAAAAGAAAAGTAAATAAAGGAAAGGCACAAAACAGAGGTCTTTTTGCGCAATAAGAGTAAAAAAGGAAAGATAGAGAATAGATGCATCTATGCTGGTCGAGAGTGTGCATCTTGTGCCTCGGAGTGACTAGTGAACTAGGTGTGGCGGTTTATCTTTGCCTCATTAAAAACCTATCTGTGCAAAACCCAAGTGGGACAAAAACAAAGACAGGGAAAAAGAGTGCAAAGATAGACCGCAAGCTCACTAGCCATCTTGTACTTGGATTAGGACGAGTGTTGGAGTTGTTTCTTTGCTTTCTTGGTTTAATTAGTGGGGTTGCTTCTGAATATTGTTAAGAATGCCAGCAACAGCTTCCTTGAGCTCCTTAGTCCTTGCTCGTGTCATAGGACCAGTTGAGATGACCTTAGGCTCCTCGGCTACAAGCTCCTCGTCTCCAAGTTCTTCTTGTGCTGATTCGAGCTTCTCGGCTACAAGTTCTTCATCTGTTGGTCCAATGCTATCCGTGATCACATCACGTCCTGACCCAAGTACCCTTGATGATACAACCTCCCTAAGACCAATTTGTATCGTTTGGCCTTAGCACCTATCTTCAAGTGAAATGTTGATCGGTTAGTAACCGATTGAGATCTTTTCCGAAGCATTCCAACCGTTTCAAGCAATGCTCCAAGTTCTGGTTCGAGCTGATCATCCAGAATCATATCATCCCCCCTTTCTTCAAAAGGATTTGACCTCAAATCTGAAGAACCTACACGGAAACGAGCTAAGTTAGTAATTTTGAAGTTCAAAGTCGGATTATTCTTACCTTGGGGATTGGTCTTGGATGTGTTGGAGTTGATCTGTGCTGCTGTTGGAAATGGTTAATGCCTTGTTACGAATCCCCTAGATCTCACACTCTACGGTTTGGGTAAGACGGGATAAGCCTTGCAAACGACGAATCGCTTCAAGGGATGTGGATTGAATGGTCCCACAAGGGTTGCGGAAGGCCCTTGATATTCCACCTTGTCTCGTTTGGATATGACTCACCAAATTTGACAAAGGATTTCGATTGATATGACTCACAATCGAGATTTGATCTAGAGAGAAAAGAGATTTTTATTCAAAAGACTAGATGATTTTCGAAAATGAGTTACAAAGAGATTATAAAGAAAAACAAGAGGGGTTGCATTCACAGCAATAAACCACCTCGAAAATTACAGAAAATTAAACACAAAGTTTGAATAAATATTTGACTAAAATTAAACACAAGTTTGAATGCCCCTTGTCATTCCATGCGAAAATGCCCCTTTGGATTTTTGATATTTTTTTTTAATTTTGTTGGACTTTGACTTGTGATTTTCGTGGGCTTCATGGGCTTAGATCAACACATTGGATTTTATTGGAAGTGAAATATTTGCCTCGTTAAAAACCTTGCTTCGGAAAACACATTGGGACAAAACCGAAGCGAAGGAAAAGAGCACAAATAAATCACTTGAGCCAATGGTCGATCTACTTGGGCCTGATTTCAATACAGGTGAGGTTTGAATGCATCTTCTACGTCCTGACCCAAGTACCCTTGATGATACAACCTCCCTAAGACCAATTTGTATCGTTTGGCCTTAGCACCTATCTTCAAGTGAAATGTTGATCGGTTAGTAACTGATTGAGATCTTTTCCGAAGCATTCCAACCGGTTCAAGCAATGCTCCAAGCTCCGGTTCGAGCTGCTCATCCAGAATCATATCATCCTCCCTCTCTTCAAAAGGATTTGACCTCAAATCCGAAGAACCTACACGGAAACGAGCTAAGTTAGTAATTTTGAAGTTCAAAGTCGGATTATGCTTACCTTGGGAATTGGTCTTGGATGTGTTGGAGTTGATTCGTGCGGCTATTGGAAATGGTTGATGCCTTATAGAACTCGCCAAAATAGGTTGGCCATCTTTTACCATTTTCCCTCAGAAATTTTGGTCCTTCTCGGGTCCGATTTGAAAGTTGTGAGGTTTCTTGAAATCTGTGTGACCAAACAAGAAAACACCACGACCATTAGGCTTAAAATAAGTGTTTGGTTGAGGAAACTTACCTGACCCAATAGAGATTTGATCGTTTGGTCGAGTCTTTTGTTCGGCTTGCTCCGTTTCGACCGTTGAGATGGTTTGCAAAGGCGGATGAAGATCGGTGTATGCTACTAGAATTTGGCTTCGACCAGTCTCCTCTAAATTCCCAGTTGGTCGATGAAAATGATCAGAGTTTTTGAAAACAAGCGTGTAATGTTTTTAAGGAAGGATACACCTTATAGGTGGTTAAATTTTAGTCGAAAGCATGTATATATGGGAAATGGGAAGTGAATCAGGCCTGGTCATCCTTACAGACGTAGAAAATGGTGGTTTGACAACACTGTGGAGGCTTGGACTGCAAATAGAATTCAGAGTGGATCATAAATATTTGAAAGCCTTAAGGACTTTATGAATGATTTTGGAAGACCTTTAGATAAGAAAGGTAAGAGAAAAAGAATCGATGTACATGAAGATGATGTGATTTCACCTGAAAAATATGAAGAAGACAATGATCTATGGAGAGTTGTTGTAGGTCATGTTTATTCAACTGATCCAGCAGACAAGGTTCATTTCGTCCCTTTAGGTCCCAATGCTAGCAAAGTCTGGGTAGAAGTTTCAAAGGTTGATGGTGCACGAGTGTGGAGACCAAATTCATAGCTGATGCAGTAGGAACCACAATGGCTTGGCTAATGATAAAATTTTATTGACGTGAGACATATGTGTTACATTTGGGTTCTGTAGTACCTTCATTCCTTATCTTTGTGTTTGTAATATGTTGAACTTGTGTTTGTATCTTTGTGATAATTAATGCAGTGTTTTGATAGTGTTATGTAACGTCTCTCAACCCATAATGCTATATATATTGAAACAAATTAGTCTAAAACAATACTTAGAAACAATTACATTTATATAAATGCTATAGTAATATTATAAATAACAATTCCCAACACTACAAGAAAACAGGAGTATTTCCGACGGAAATTCCGACGGCGATAATTCCGTCGGAAATTTTCAACGGTTTATCGACGGATTTCCGACGAACTTGTCATCCGTCGGAAATCCGTCGCAAAAGTGTACCCGTCGGAAATTTTCGACGGATTTCCGATGACCAAAATCCGTCGGACACTTTCCGACAGATTTCCGATGACTTTCCGAGAAATGCTGATGTTGCTGACATACTGCCGACGGATTTCCGACGACAGCCATCCGTCGGAAATTTCCGACGGATGTCCGACAGATGGTGACTTTCCCGACATAGTTGCCAACATGGTTGCCGACATCGATAATATCTAATTTAAATCCGTCGGAAAATGCACAAAATTTTCCTTATAAAAACGTATCCACCCCTCATTTATAATCACAAAAAAAAAATCTCTCTTATCTACTTCCTTACAAAAATGTCTTCTTCAAATCCTTATAATTATTTTCGATCATGGATGGACAAGGCTCATCAAATTCCGGACACGGGCCTAGTTACAGAGGAATTCAAAGAAGGTCTGCAGGAATTCATGGCATTTGCGGGTATGCAGAAGAAAGCAAAAAAATTTGGTAAAATCTAGTGCCCTTGTACCAATTGTGGGAATCGTAGATTTATCGTGATAGATGAAGTATTGTCACACTTGTATTGTCATGGGTTTATGCCAGGTTACAAGATTTGGTATTATCATGGAGAAAATGATACAATTGTGGATAATTATGCTAGTACTAGTGAACATTATATTGGGGATAATGCTAGCTTAGAAGAACCCGCAATGGAATTACAAAGTACTGTAGGTCATGTTCAGATGGTGAACATGCATTTCGTAAAAGTATACCATCGGCTGCTGAGTATGAAGATAGAGGAGAAGAACCTAACTTAGAAGCTCGAAGATTCTTTGATATGTTAGACGCTGGTAAACATCCGTTATATGATGGGTGTAGAGGTGAACATTCTCCTTTATCAACTGCAACAAGGATGATGGGTATAAAGACATATTTCAATTTGAGTGAGGAGTGCGTGGATGCAATCGCTGATTTTGTGAAATACATTTTGCCAAAAGATAATCTTGCACCGGCACTATACTATGAGATACAGAAACTTGTTCAAGGTCTAGGATTGCCGTATCAGATGATAGATGTATGCATAGACAACTGTATGCTCTACTGGAGAGAGGACGCAGACCGTACGATATGTAGTTTTTGTCGCAAACCTCGGTATAAGGAAACATGTGACAGAGTGCTAGGGCCATATAAACGGATGTGGTATTTACCGTTAATAGAGAGATTGAAGAGGTTATATCAGTCAGAGCGCACAGCGGGAGCAATGAGATGGCAGGCAGAGCATACAACAGATGGACAAATCGCCCATCCGTCAGGCGCAAGAGCATGGAAACTTTTTCAATCCATTTATCCCAGCTTTGCGTTTGAGGCGAGGAACGTATACCTTGGATTATGTACTGATGGTTTCAACCCTTTTGGGAAGCACGGCATAAAATATTCTTTGTGGCCAGTAATTGTAACACCTTACAATTTGCCACCATCTTTGTGCATGCGAAGGGAGTTCTTGTTCCTTAGCATTCTCGTTCCTGGACCAGAGCATCCGAAGAGATCACTTGATGTGTTTTTGCAACCATTGATTTTTAAGCTGCAAATGTTATGGTACCAAGGTATTGAAGCGTTTGATGTTTCTTGTCACCAAAATTTCATCATGCGGTCGGTACTTTTGTGGACCATTAGCGATTTTCCAGCATATGGCATGTTATCAGGATGGACAACGCACAGAAGGTTATCGTGCCCGTACTGTCAAGATAACACTGATACGTTCCAATTGAAGCACGGACGGAAAACGTCTTGGTTTGATTGTCATAGGGGATACCTACCTAGCCATCATCCTTATCATCGGAGCACCACATTGTTTAGGAAGAACCAGAAAGTATTTGATGGTCCACCTCCTGAGTTAGATGGTGAGTATTTATTGACCCAGTTCAGAGATTTTGGTGCAGAGAGGACCGTTGATTGTGGTGGTAACGGGCATCATCATGTTGATGGTTGTGGCAACGTTCATAATTGACACGAGAGGAGCATTTTCTGGGATTTTCCTTATTAGAAGAACCATCTTTTGAGGCATAATCAGGATGTCATGCACATTGAGAAGAATTTTTTTGACAACATTATGAACACCATTCTCAATGTCCAAGGGAAGACGAAGGACAATCTGAAGTTTAGATTGGACTTGCCAGACATTTGTTCTCGTAGAGCACTACATGTGACAGAGAACGGGAACCAAAGGCCGAGTTTTTTTACTGGATTGCCGAAAGTGTTAGATTCTTGGACGGATACGCATCTAACCTTCGGAACTGCGTTGATCATGGAGAAGGGAAGTTTACTGGGATGAAGAGTCATGATTGTCATGTGGTGATGCAACGCCTCCTTCCATTTACCGTTGCATGTCTTCTACCACGTAATGTCAATGAAGTAATTGCGGGTACCATCATGAAATTATTTTTTTACTACTTTACACAATATATACTTTATTATTTAATTATTCATTTGTTATCCATATTTTGCAGGGATTGGTGCCTTTTTCCGAGATATATGTTCTCGCTCCCTTACATCAGACGGTATCCGCAATCTTGGGGCTAATATACCTGTAATCCTTTGCAATTTGGAGAAGATATTTCCGCCTTCCTTCTTTGATGTTATGGAACATCTAACAATTCATCTCCCTCGAGAAGCAGAGCTTGGGGGCCCGGTTCAGTACCGTTGGATGTATCATTTCGAACGGTATATGTTACATCTAAAGAAGAAGGTGAAAAATTTGAGCATAGTGGAGGGTTCTATCGTCGCACAGACCATCAATGAAGTAACCTCACATTTTGCCGAGTCCTACTTTCCATCACAAGTCAAAACAAAGAGTCGTAGAGCAGCTCGACATGATGACGGAGTCGTACTTCCTTTCTATCCGGTCGATGTTCCTCATATGTTTTTAGAGATTGGACGACTTAGTGGAAAAGGCAAGAAGAGGAGACTTTCACCACAGGAGCGAGAGCATTTGCATATTTATATTCTCACAAACTGCGACGGAGTTGATGAATATGAGAGGTATTATATTGAACCAAATTTTTAATTACTTATTGGGTTCTTGATTATATATATATATATATATATATATATATGTACTAACGTGATAATTGCTTCAATCTCATAGGATGTATATGGCTTATCAACATTTTGCATTTCTGGATAAAACAGAGGACGAGCTAATCGAGTTCAAACAGGAAGAGTTCAGACGTTGGTTAAGAGATTATGTAAGTCTTGTAATTGCCTTGTTTTTAACTATCATCATATGTAATGAATGATTTATTTGACGATTTTTAATTTTAATTGTGCAGGTCACGACAGAGAAGGCTAACGGACAAACATTTCCACGTGGTTAGAAGAAATTATGCGATTTCCACTAGCAACCGTGCAGTCACATGTGATGTATAGCACACGGGGGTACGCTTTTAAGATTCTTCGGGATGATAGGAGTGCGACAACTTCAGATTACGGTGTATCAACTCAGTCTGGTGATCTTGTATACTATGGTGTCGTACGTGAGATTTTCGATGTTCAGTACCCGGGAATGCTCGGTCTAAGATGCGTTGCATTTTTATGCGACTGGAACGACCCATTAGTAGGAAGCGGTGTGCGACACGACCAATTTGGTGTTACATCATTACATAGAAGAAGAAAACTCCAAAGATACGAGCCATTTGTACTTGCGTCACAAGCAGACCAGGTTTGTTTTTCTTTAACGTTAATTTTTAATTTAGTTTTGTTGCATTCCCGTGGTTAAATTTTTACATGGTGTAGGTATGCTACATTCCCTATCCTCGGGTGACAAACAAGCAAGACCCGTGGGTTACAGTCACATCGATAAACCCGAGAGGTAGAGTTCATGGGATGCCTGATCATGAACCCCTCCAAGAAAGCTCCGTAGGTTTGGGTTCAATCGAGCATTCCCTTGAGGTCGACCTTGTCGTCGATTTCACCATACAGGCAGACGATCGGTTATTTGTGGATTCAGAAGAAGAACTTGACGAATTTGGGGAACCTTCCGATTCAGGAGAATCAGATTACTCATCATCGGATTGACAATAGTTTTAATTAAAAAATTTGCTTTATAAAATATGTACTTACATTTGAACTAGAATTGTAAAGTGTAATATATCAGTTATGTGTAAGTTTTATAAACTTAGACATTTGATTAAGTGTAACAAAAGCGGAAAAAAAAATATAAGTACATATTTATAGCCGAGGGATTCAGTTTTAGCCGAAGTAACTGAATCCGTCGGAAATCTGTCGGAAATTTCCGACGGATTCAGTTACCCCTGCTAAAACTGAATCCCTCGGCTGTAACCCAAACTTACTCAGGTTTAGCCGAGGTAACTTAATCCGTCAGAAATTTCCGACGGATTTCCGACAGGCTATTGAGCATTAGGTTTTAAACACGTTTACATCGTGTTTTTGCCTTGTAAGACCCAAATCCGTCGGAAAGCCGTCGGAAATTTCCGACGGCTTTCCGACGGATATATTCATAAATGTTGTTTAGGGTATAGGGTATAGGTTTTTTTGTGGAAATTGTTTACAAACACTTGTATGATGTATATATAATAGGTTGACCTTGTCATATTTCAAAAAAATGTGTTATATAGAATTTATAAAATTTGATGGATGTGTTTGTATAAGTTATAGTATAAGATATAGTTGATTTATGTGAAATGATATGTTTTGATGTTGTATAATTTATAAACTCATGCAAAGCCTTTAATATTGATGAACTTCATATATATTGAATGAAACATGTAAATTACATGTCCCTAAATCATATAAAAAAACCCTAAACCCCAAATATACCCTAATTCCGTCGGAAATTTCCGACGGATTTACGACGGATCTGGGAAATATGACACGTGGCTGTTGACTGGCCAATCGACAAACATGCAAGGAATATACCTTATCTTTTCAAATCCGTCGAAAATCGGTCGGAAATTTCCGATGGATTTCCGACGGTCTTTAATATTTTCGAGACCGCGGGAATATCAACCGCGTAAATGAAATTTTTTCGGAATCCGACGGATTTCCGACGGACATCGATATATATCGACAAAAGAGTAAGTTTATTTCCTTAGTTCTCTCTCTCTTCCAACTCTTCTTCTCCCTTTTCTCTCTTCTTCTTCCTCACCGAGAATCTCTTCTCTCTTCCGACTCTTCTTCTCCCTTTTCTCTCTTATTCAATTTCTCAACTCTCTCTTCAATTCCTCAACTCTCAACTCAAATCCATGTAAGTTTCATCATTTCCTTTAATTTTTTTTAGATCTTGTTAGATTTTAGGTAATATATTTGTTAGGTTATTAGAATTTCATTTATGTGCATTGTTAGGTGGTTAGAATAGAATTTGTTATGTAGAATAATATTAGTGTTAAGGTTTATGTGATTATATTGTTGATTTAGAATTGTTAGATTTAGAAAACAAATTTTTGATTTTTTAAAAACGTTTGTATATATTAAAATCGTTTTAAGATCTTGTTTGATTTTCTAAAAATATTTTAAAAACGTTGTTAGATCTTGTTTGATTTTTTAAAAATCTTTGTATATATTAAAATCTTTTTAAAATATTTTTTAGTAATATAAACGTTTTTACAATATTTTTATATATTAAAAACGTTTTTAATATATTTGTTAAGTAATAAAAACGTTTTTATAATATTTTCATATATTAAAATCGTTTTTCAAATTTGTTTTAGTAATAAAAACGTCTTTACAATTTGTGTATATAATGGAAACGTTTTAAAAATATTTTAAGTAATAAAAACGTCTTTACAATTTGTGTACATAATGGAAACGTTTTAAAAATAGTTTTTTAGTAACAAAAACGTTTTTACAATATTTGTATATATTAAAATTGTTTTTAAAATATATTTTTAGTAATAAAACGGTTTTAAAATATTTCTATATATTAAAACCGTTTTTAAAATATTTTCCAAATTTTTGAATTTTTTGAAAAATTTGAATTTTTGGAAAATTTAATTTTTCTGAAATTGTTTTGGGAAAATTCAAACTTTTTGATAACTTTTGCAATTTTTGTTAATTTACTAACGATTTTACGGTTTTCCGCAGGGATCACGAGGACGTACTTCAGTTGGGAGGCGGCAACCAAGGACACCGTTCTCGGGGTTCTCGGTGTATGCGTCCGGGACCAACGAGCTCGGGAACTCATATCCCGGATTCCCAGCAATTCGCTTCTCGGAGTAACATTCGGATCGAGGAGCTAGTCCAGCAGCCGAACCGGGGCCATTGCACGCGACTCGACACGAAGTTTGTGGACGGGACTTGGTAAGATAATTTTTGTATATTATTTCAATTTATTTAGAATTTTAAACTTAACATATTTATATCTTTTCATAATGTTTTCAGGTTTAAGCTGTCGACTGAGATCACCAAGGCGATATTACGGATGCTCTACAACATGTTGGACAAACCGTACGAGAAGTTGATATATCATGGTTTTTACCCTGTTTAGGCCATGATATAAGTCCTTTTATAGAGTCTTTTCTTGTGTTTTGGAGTCTTTTAGAGTCTTTCACAGGTTATAGCACGTCTGGAGCTTAATTTGAATTATTGGAGCTTTTCTGGAGCATTCTGGAGCGAGACTGAAGTCTGATGACTAAGAGCCCGATCTGAGCACCGAGCATCGATCGATACCCCCTGGTATCGATCGACACTCATCGAGATTTCATGGGCCGCGACTAATTATGAAGCCTTGGAGAATTGCAAAAGCACCCAGAAGACTTTGATAATTACAAGAAGGCCCCAAATCGCGATTTAGGTTATAAATAGGATTTTACAGCCATTGTTTAGGCTATGCTTTATAATGCTTTGATTTTCTGTGTTTGATTTTACTTTGGTTTTAGAGAGACAAGTCTGAATCTCCCTTCGTCCGAGATCAGATCTCTAAACCCTTCTTTCTATTCTATTGATGATTTATTCAAACATGTTGATTGTTTCATTCTCCATGTCTGAGTAGATCCACCTTAGGTTTAGGGTTTTCTCATAAGGGTTTTCTTTGAATGCTAGGTTAAATATCTTTTAGGATTCACCATCTGAATTATAGTTCTTCGCTTAGGTTGTGTTCATAGCTTGTTCTAGATTAGCTACCTAGAATATTAAATCTTAGGATAATTGATTAGGTACGAGAGTGCAATTAATTACCTGATAGAACCTAGGTGAGCAAATTGATTATTCGCAAAGAGATTTGGTTTAATTGATTTGTGAACATATCAAACCTGTTGTTAAAGCTGATTTAGACTTTAGGATTCGCAAAGAGATTTGGAATTCCTAGGATTTAGATTTAGATAGTTTTCGCAACGAGAGTTGGTTAGCTATATTTTAGTGATTTGAGTTCAAGAACTGCGCTAAATCTGAATCCTGTTAGTTAGTTAGTCTGCATTCACTGATTTCCTGAGAAAAACCCTGAGCCTATATTTCCCAATTGATTTACATCTCGTTTAATTTCTGCACTGTTTTTAATTACATCTATCTGGCTTAGCGTAATTCGACACTTCATAATTTATTGTGTGATCTCTGTGAGTTTTTGTGGTTCGACCCCTACACTTACTACAACAACTGCTTTAGTATCTTAGGGTATTAAATTGAGCATATCAACTTTGGCGCCGTTGCCGGGGACTCAATTTCGCCATTAGATTTTAGTTTAGAATTTCGACTAAGTTCGTCGGTATCGATCGATACTCACTAGTATCGGTCGATACTCCGGCGACTTCTTTTTTGGTATCGATCGACACCACTTGGTATCGATCGATACTCAACGTATTTTTCTGGTTACTTACGTGCTTTGCCTAGTGTTTTCCTTGCAGGTGTATGCCTGTTCGTGAAACCAGGAGCAACAAGAGCACTCAGCTAGTTGGACTATCACTGGAACAGCTAGCGCTTGTGGAACGCACAAACAGAAAGACCAAGCAAACATCAGGGATGAACAACCCAGTGGTTTTAAGAGCTGATGAAGCTGGAATTCTGAGAGACCAAGAGGGTCATGTGTGTAATGAGAGAGGGCAACGACTTGATGAAGCTGGAAACATCGTTGTCCCTGCTCCTGTTATTGAGATTGTTGTGCCAGCTGGGCGCGGCAACGTTGGCAATGCTGCAGGTGTTCGAGCTCAGACAATTGGTGAGTACAACAGGCCAGAGCAGTTTTTCGCCAATCGGTCAGCGATTCGTCCTCCTGCTTATGAGAGGAATGACTTCGAGCTGAAACCTGCTTACTACACTCTAGTAGGACAGCATCTCTTCCATGGTCTTCCTCATGAACATCCAATGGACCATGTAGAGAAATTCGAGGACTTGGTCACCAGCATCAAGAGCAATGGAGTGTCCTACGACTATCTCTTCTGCAAGCTCTTCCCCTACTCTCTGGGTGGAGAAGCTACTTACTGGCTGAGGCAGCTATCTCCTGGATCGCTAACTAATTGGGAGGACACCAAGAGAGCCTTCCTGATTAACTTCTATGATGACGGGCGATCTGAAGATCTGAGAAATAAGATATCCACTTTTTCTCAAGGACCTACTGAGGCGTTCAAGGCTGCTTGGACAAGATTCAGATCGTATCAGAGAGATTGTCCACATCATGGATACTCTGATGTGCACCTGCTGGGTATCTTCTTCAGAGGAGTAGATTGGAGATATCAGATGGGTCTGGACTCTTCGAGCAATGGTAATTTCAACACCAGATATCCTGAGGATGCTATTGTGTTGATTGAGAACTTTGCATCTAGTAGTAGCACCAAGAGCGCAGACTTCGAGCGCAAGAAGCTGGCTGGTAACATGGATGGGTCACAGATCGCTGAAGTGAAAGCTCAGCTGGATTCTATGCACAGTCTTCTGCTGGGAAGGACAACAAAGGCCGTCCACTTTGCTACTGAGAATGAGGTGGAAGATGTTAACTACATAGGTGGTTCTGGTTTTCAGGGTCAGCGATTCGGATACAACTCCAATCGAAACTTTACCAACAATGCTCAGCAAGGAGGGTACCAATCCCCACCACCCAAAGCTCCTGAGAGTAAGATTGAGGCTATGCTTGAACACCTGGTTCAAGGGCAGGAGAAGATGACAGCCACCTTCAATGGTAAGATGGACACCATGTACACCGATTTGAGTGGAAGGATCGAGGCACTAAATACGAGTCACAGGATGCTGGAAACTCAAGTAGCTCAGACTGCAGCAAATTCCAAGGGAAAATCGGTTCATGCACACGTCAATGCGATCTCCTCAAGTGCAGAGAATTACGAAGAGGATTCTGAAATCGCCAGAGAATCGATCGATACCCCCAGGTGTCGATCGATGCCGGTTACAATTCTGAAACGGGACACTTCCAAAACCCGTGTATCGATCGATACCCCACTGGTATCGGTCGATACCAAGGCAATTTCTGAGGAGACACATGATATTTCGACCAAGGAGCCTCAAGTAGCAGCAGCACGGTTCAGTATCGCCCAATTTTGGGAAGACTATGAAACGAAGTGTCAGGCAGCGATAGCTAAGGAACGAGCTGAGAAAATAGCTCGCAAGCCCAAGAAGGAGAATCCTGTACCTAAACACCTCAGAGATCCCATCTCTCCAAAGCAGCTGCGTGGCTTTGAGAAGATGGTAAGAAGGATTTCCCCTGATTCAACCTTTGAAGAAGCCCTAGAGTGCCGTCCTCTGCTAAGTCACTTCAAGGATTGCAGAGAAACTGAGGAAGAGATTAAGGCACTCTTCATTAAGGCTAGAGGTCCACCTCCACTGAGACAGTTGACCCCAAGGGAGGATCCAGGGAAATTTGTAGTTCCATGCTCTATCTCTGGAGTTGAGTTCAAAGAGTCTCTTGTCGACTCAGGGGCTAGTGTCAATGTCATCTCAAGGGCAATTGCAGAGCGGTTAGGAGCTGATATTCGATCACCAGAGGCATCTATCACATTCGCGAACAACTCCACCTCGCTTCCACACGGTACTATCCATGGTTTGCTGGTCAAAGTAGGAGACTGTCTAGTTCCTACTAATTTTCAGGTTGTAGAGATGGGTGCAATATCTCGTATGCCTATCCTTTTGGGACGACCGTTCATGGCTACTGCAGGCGCGATCATAGACACACCTAATAAGAGAATCTCTTTCTCTTACATTGACAGAGGGGTCTATTATGGTGTCATTCCCCCTAGGAGTGCTCCCACACATGTGTCTAGCATCGAGGTTGTCACAGGAGAGTCGCTAGCGATTGATATTTTGGAAGAGCCTCCTGATGAGCCTACTGTCGCAGATGTTCCAGGTGAACCGCCCAGCACCCCCAAAGAAGTTGCCAAGAAAACTAAGGCAACAAAGAAGAAGGCCAAGAGCAACAAAGTTGAGAATCCCCATGTCACTTTGATACCTCAGAAGTGTAATGGAGATTCGATTGAGTACAAGGTCAAATGCAAAGGAGCCTTGAAGCCATTCTCTAAGGCAAGAGTCCTTCTTACTTCTGAGCTGAAAGAGAAAGGGCAGGAGTTTGTGGACAGCATGCTAAGCAGAACTTTGAAGCTAGTAATGTCAAGTGATGGAGCCTGTTTTGGTGCAAGCTCTCACTCTTATCCAGCCTGAAGGGCGTTACAGTCAAGCTATTGACGTTAAACGAGCGCTTGGTGGGAGGCAACCCACTTGTGAGTCTGTTTTTGATTCGTTTTTATTTTTATTTTCGTTTGTTTTGAGTCTGTGTCAGGATGAACAAGGAGCAACTCGAAATCGCCTAAGCATCGATCGATACCCCTATGGTATCGATCGACACCAATCGCGGATGAAAATTCACAAAGTCGATCTAAGCATGGTATCGATCGATACCATGCCGTGTGTCGATCGACACCGACTGTTCCAGAACGGTAATTTCTTGTTTCTCTTCGTTCTATCCTTTTTCTTTGTTTCTTTCACTGACTCTAGGCTAGATAACACTGAGGACAGTGTTGTTCAAGTCTGGGGGAGGTGTCTGCTGACATTGTTTTCGTTTTTCTTAGAGTCAGTCGTTTTATCGAGTCAAAACTGTTTTATTGAGTCAAAATTTGTTGGAGATGATGATCCTGTGCTTGAACCTATTGATTTGATTTTGTTTTTGAGTGCACAGTGTTACAGGATCAGTTCTAGATCGACTAATGAAAAATCCAAAGGCTGACCAGTTGACTAGAAAACATCCATGTCTCCAGCAGAGTTCTTCTGAAGCCTGAGCCAAATTTTTGCACTTCATCAATGTGGTTAGTGTTCATAGAGCTTGATTCATCATTCATATCTGATAAAGGAACCCGTGTGTTTAGAATTATGGTATCTCTCTCCCCTGAAATAAGTTGATAGATTAAGAGCATAAAAGATTGAAATGATTTTCTTCTGAGTAGAGGGTTAGGAAAATTTCCAGCGATCCCATTATTCTACTTAAGAGGGGATGATCACACAAAGGATTGGAAGCGAGGCTAGGATTTTCCTATGATGCCATTATTCGCCTACATCCTTTGATACATAGAGAGGGAAGAACCGGGGATTTGGTGGCAAACACCATCAATACTCGCGTCTCCTACCTTGATATGTATATGCTAAGCTGAAAATAAAAAATAATAAGGATATAATAAGAAATAAGTCTGGAGGAGAGAAATTGATACAAAAAAGTGTGAAAAATGGTGGTTCCTTTGTCAAGATATTGTCTGGTAAAGAGTCTAGAAGGTTCTTAAATATTAGCTGCAGAGATGAAACTGGCGATGAGGGCTTTACTTGAACAATGCTGTGGGATTTTGTGTGGAGTCTGGAAAAGCTGCAAATGTCTACGGAGAAGTACATGGTGGTTAGATCAAAAGCTGGTTATGTGACATTTGGGTACTTGGGAAAAGGGTCTTTTCGATGGTTCAGGAACAGGTGAGTCTCTACGTTTTCAAACCTCTTTTTCTGGTTTAGTCTTCTATTTGCTTGAGGACAAGCAAAAGGCTAAGTCTGGGGGAGTTGATATATCATGGTTTTTACCCTGTTTAGGCCATGATATAAGTCCTTTTATAGAGTCTTTTCTTGTGTTTTGGAGTCTTTTAGAGTCTTTCACAGGTTATAGCACGTCTGGAGCTTAATTTGAATTATTGGAGCTTTTCTGGAGCATTCTGGAGCGAGACTGAAGTCTGATGACTAAGAGCCCGATCTGAGCACCGAGCATCGATCGATACCCCCTGGTATCGATCGACACTCATCGAGATTTCATGGGCCGCGACTAATTATGAAGCCTTGGAGAATTGCAAAAGCACCCAGAAGACTTTGATAATTACAAGAAGGCCCCAAATCGCGATTTAGGTTATAAATAGGATTTTACAGCCATTGTTTAGGCTATGCTTTATAATGCTTTGATTTTCTGTGTTTGATTTTACTTTGGTTTTAGAGAGACAAGTCTGAATCTCCCTTCGTCCGAGATCAGATCTCTAAACCCTTCTTTCTATTCTATTGATGATTTATTCAAACATGTTGATTGTTTCATTCTCCATGTCTGAGTAGATCCACCTTAGGTTTAGGGTTTTCTCATAAGGGTTTTCTTTGAATGCTAGGTTAAATATCTTTTAGGATTCACCATCTGAATTATAGTTCTTCGCTTAGGTTGTGTTCATAGCTTGTTCTAGATTAGCTACCTAGAATATTAAATCTTAGGATAATTGATTAGGTACGAGAGTGCAATTAATTACCTGATAGAACCTAGGTGAGCAAATTGATTATTCGCAAAGAGATTTGGTTTAATTGATTTGTGAACATATCAAACATGTTGTTAAAGCTGATTTAGACTTTAGGATTCGCAAAGAGATTTGGAATTCCTAGGATTTAGATTTAGATAGTTTTCGCAACGAGAGTTGGTTAGCTATATTTTAGTGATTTGAGTTCAAGAACTGCGCTAAATCTGAATCCTGTTAGTTAGTTAGTCTGCATTCACTGATTTCCTGAGAAAAACCCTGAGCCTATATTTCCCAATTGATTTACATCTCGTTTAATTTCTGCACTTTTTAATTACATCTATCTGGCTTAGCGTAATTCGACACTTCATAATTTATTGTGTGATCTCTGTGAGTCTTTGTGGTTCGACCCCTACACTTACTACAACAACTGCTTTAGTATCTTAGGGTATTAAATTGAGCATATCAGAAGTATTCGGACATGCCTACCGAGGAGAAAGACGTGTGGCACCGGACTTTCGCGGTAAGTTATTTATTGATTTGTTATTTATTTTTTACTTCATTTTGTCGACTTTTCTTTTTGAAATGTAACATATATATTTTTTTTAATTGTAGCAAGAGTTCACGTGGGACTCTCATCATACGCGCAAAGTTTTGGAAACATTCGACAAGTATGCCGCAAACTCGTACTCGAAGCACATGTACGAGTGGAAGCAGAAGTGGAAGTACAACAAAGACAAGCCGAAGTACCTTGACGACAACGTCTGGAAGGGGTTCTGCGAGTACTGGAGTAGGCCTGCGACGAAAAAGACCTCCGACCAACAGTCGAAGAACCAAAATATCCAACGAGGCTGGAAAGGGGTCTACATCCACAACGGGGGCGCAAAGACCATCGAACGGGAAGCGATGGAAATGGTAAATTTAATTTCAATTTTTTATTACTAATTCTGTTTTTTATTTTTATTTAACTTAATAAATTTTCCCAGACGAAAGAATCTGGTTCCGAACCCGAATATCTTAAATTCATCGAGCTCAGACACACCAACAAGAAAACCGGTCAGATACAGGACTTGGGGATGCGGGATGTTGTCGAGAAGAGCAAGAAGACAAAGCTGGACCGTGAAGTTTCAATATCGCAGCTCACTATCAACGGATCAAGGTCCTCGAACTCGTTATCCCGGGAAGATATAAACCAGATTGTACTTGAGGTAAGTTTTAATTTAATTTCGTTTTCTTTTTATTTTCGTTATTTAATTATTAGTGGTTACAATTATTCGCAGCAAACCCGGCAAGTGAAAGGTCGATTCGCTGGGTTAGGCACCCTTCCGACCCAGGAATCTTCTTCCTCGCTTCCTCGTTATCCTTCGGAGTACCGGGTAGAAATTGAGAAGCTCACCCAAACAGTGAAAGACCGTGACCAGCAGGTCGAAGAGCTACGGACGGAGCAACAGTCTACCAGGAAGAAGCTCTCCTCGTTGGAGAAGATAATGCATAAATGTTTGCCGCATATGTTTCGGGATAATAATCCCGACGACGACTCCGGGGACTCTCCAACCGCTTAAATATTTCATTTTAACACTTTTTTTTATGTGTAAAGAATTTTTAATTTTGTTTAATGAATTTTAATATTTATTATTTATCAAATTTATATTTTTAATTTATAAATTTTTAAAAAAATAATAATTAAATAAAATTCAAAATATAATTGATTCTTTATCCGTCGGAAACATTTACCGTCGTAAATCCGTCGGAACCTATTTCCGACGAAGAACCGCAGACTTCCGACACAAACTTCCGATCAATTATCCGTCGTAACTCCTACGGAAATATTTACCGTCGGAAATCCGTCGGAACCTATTTCCGACGAAGAACCGACGGACTTTTGACACAAACATCCGATCAATTATCCGTCAGAAATTCTGTCGGAAATATATCGGTCAGAATTACGTCGGAAATACCCGACGGCCAACCGACGGACATCCGACGGAATTTCCGATCAAAGATCCGTCGGAAATTCTGACGGCTTTCCGACAGAAGTCTCATTTCCGACGAGTTGTAACCGACAGCTTAAATCCGTCGAAAATCCATCGGAAAAGGTATTTTCCGACGGATTCGTCCGTCGGAAAATGCATGTTTTCTTGTAGTGCAAACGATGTGAATATTATTATTAATAACAAAAAGAAAGCGCTATTATAGAATATCTAATTGCAGACTAAAATACGCTATAGTATATGACAATACCATAGCAGCACATAAAACCGCCATGTAAAGTGCCTGACCTATTATGACGGACGATGATATAGCACTTTGAAAAACGCTATCGTATCGTTACATAGCGTTTTTCGGATGCTAAGAAAACCCTTTTTTCCTGTAGTGATAACTACTGATCTTAGGATTGATAAAGCCACGAAAGTGCTGAATTTATTGAGTGGAGCTAGCTTAGGAGAGAAATTACACTATAAGATACAAAAACATATTTATAGGGCTTTGTGAGAGTATACAAACTTGAATCTATTGCGTGATCTGCTGCGTAACTACCAATGAAAACTGAGTAGTTAAGTTGTTAGAGAATATGTGTTTAGCTCTGCGAAAGTAGGTTAAACACAATTTTGTTTTCCAGTTTAGAGAACTTTGAGCTAGAATTGATTAGGAGCTTTGTTATCTTGTTTGAATCATTATGAACCTCTGCGATATCTCTGGAATACCCAACGCTTAGTTATCATAGTTTACATCATTTTTACTTTTTCGTTTAGCTTGCATACCATACACACTCTCCAAAAACATATGTATCTTGGATTTCTCCTCTAACCTGTTATAAATTTTTGCACACAGCCGTAGATTCTCTGTGAATCGATCCCTACATACTAAAATAGTTATTTGTGCACTTTCAAACAGCTAGAGGTTTACAAAATTAAAATTCTGACAGTCTCTTCAAACGAGGCTGCAACCAGTTTTATCTCATCTCTTTAATTTGCTTCATCAACGCAGCTACTATTTTTCTAACCAAGTATGTTTATTAATTACATTTTATATAAAAATATTTACAGCTTAATGAAAAAATAAATTTAATTAACTACAAAACATTAATTACGTCAGTTTAACGAAAAATTAATGTTCGAGAAAAATGTAATTAATAACTCCCGCCGTTTTATAATTCATTTTATTACTTTATTTTTGTCTATCAAAGAGTGTCATTTTATATTTTCAATACAAAATTTTAAACAAAAATCCAGTTTAACATTAATGTTTTTGTGTATTAATTAAAAAGATAAATTTATTTAGTATATTAATAAGTGGTAAGAGAAGTCACCTGGGATAAGCGTTTTGGCTAGCAATTTCACCATGTCCAGGACCACGAAAGTTGAGTTGTTTTGGCTGCGGTATGAGCGAGGTTGGTAGTTGAGCCAAAGGGTTTCTAATTCATCACCTTGAAAACAAAGATGCTCGTAGCATACTTGAGAGTAGTTGGTCGTGCCGGTTTCCGATCCATGTAGTACGAATCACAGTAGTAGTGTGAATCGTGAGAGTAGTGAGCAGTAGATGGGTCGTAATAACACTGCTGAAAGTCGTGATCTCGCCCTACAGGCGGATCCATGTTTCATAGTCCTGAAAAAAAGAAAAACAAAACCAATTTTTTTATAAAAAAAAACATTTTAGAGTCGATTTAGTAACTTCTAAAGTTTGGTGCTTCTATGGTTCGTCAGCTTTAGGTAATAAAATTTATAACCATAGGTATATGCAAGTCCACAGTAGTGCGATGTAGTACTAAAAGTATCGATCCATAGGGAATCCTCGCTTTCCTGCAATAACTTTGGACATAGTTTTGTAAGGAAGTCTAAAACGAAAATGGGGGTTTATAGGGGGTTTTGGTGTCACGAATTGAAAAGTATGCAAAAAAGAAAAGGAAAAATTCGGTTGTAAGCAATAATAAACGAATGTTGGGTCGATAGGGATATCTCCAGGGAATGTTCGATTCACAGCATGGTTACAAAACTCTTATATAATCGATTCTAGCTAACTTCACAAACTCAAACATGGAATTGTATCCAACCTACTGTCGTAGTACTACACACCTATAATTTAAGAACTTAACTACTTAGCTTTCGTTGGTAACGACACCGAAAATCATGCAATAAAATCAAGTTCATTAACGGTCACAATACTCTATAAGTATGCTTTTGTATCTTATAGCGAAATTGCTCCCTAAATATTAGTTCCGATATTTAGATTCAGCACTTTCGTGGTTCTAATATACATAAGATCAGTTTCTAGTTCATGGCGCTAGATCCATACAGTAATAACAAATCTACAAGAAAGAGTTCAAGAATTCGACTAAGTTTATCTCGTGTAATCCCTATCGAACAAATCGATCCCCTTTGATGATCCCTTAAACCCAACTACCAATCTACTCGAACATAATCACAAGTAAACAAAAGGGTCAAGAGAAATCTCTATTTCCCAAAACAAAGAACAAAAGTAGAGAGTTTGGTGGCTCAAAGTAAGAATAATAAAGCACACTAGCCACCACGAATTAGGGCTTCTTTAACAACATATTTATAGGTCTTTTGCTATCTTTTCGTTGGTCGTAGGGTTTTTCCGAAGATAGACTCGAACTGGTTTAAGACAAGCTTGCAAACGGGCTTCTCAGGACGTTTTTAGGTTAGCCACAGTCTGAGCTTCTCCAGGAGTGGTCGAAGGCTTTCTAGCCGCGGCTGGAAGCTGTCGAGCCTGTTTGATGGGACTTCTTGACCTTGATGTAAATTTTGATTGAACTCTTGGATTGTCCTCAAATCAAGTAGAATGGAAAGGTAGGTTGTCCTTCGTAAATGTATCCAAATTTGGGCTGGATCAAACGGTGAGAAGATCTTCTTTGATGGTTGAACTTTTGACGATTTGACTCTTAGCCGAAAATCTGGGTTTTTTTCAATTTGCATCGCTTTTACCTAAGTAACCTGAAAATAGTATTGAAACTACAAATATACGAAAGCCATAATAAAAACATATTAAAACGAGTAAAACACTTGTTAAAGTGCTCTAAAATAAAATGTAAAATGGGTAAAAATACGGTGTTATCAACTCTCCAAGATTTAAACTTTGTTTGTCCTCAAACAAAACAAAATCCAAGCTCGGAAATATCAAACAAAAATCATAGGGAACTCAAAATCTCAGAGAACGTCCTTCTAAACCATAACTATCGAACTACATTAAACGTAACCTATCCTAGAAAATTTTCACCAGAAATTTCAGTAACACTAGTCCACGGTATCCGTCATACGAAATCTAAACTTTCAAGATCTAAATTCCGATCAACTATCTCTCTAAATTCATTAAGTGTATGTGTGAGCTTCTCATCAAAAAGATCAAACCAAGACTAACGATGATAGGTTAAGGTGAGGCTAAGAGTGTTTCGGGTTACCGTATTTTGCTGGAGGATGCAAAATATTATGCAAAACAGCAAGAGAGGATGGACCTATTGAGAACCAGAACTTCCAGTCACTTCTTCTTGCGTGAATTTGTTGCAATTTCCTCCTTCTCTAGAAAGAGAGCTTTCATGTCATTCCCACATACTTAGATTTTTCTGTAGGCTTGAAATGATTGATATGCTCAAATTAATACCCTATTTAGAAACTAAAGCAGTAGTTATAGTATAGCTAGGGGTCGAACACAAGGACTCATAGAAACACACAATAGATTATATAGAACAGAATTAAGCTAAACCAATAGATGTAATTGAAAGCAAAACGTAAATTAAAAGAGTTGTAATTCGATGAAGGAAAATATAGGCACATGGTATTTCTCAGGAAATCAATGAATGCAGACAAACTAACTAACATGATTCAGATTTAGCGCAGTTCTTGAACTCAAATCACTAAAGTATAGCTAACCAACTCTCGTTGCGAAAGCTATGTAAATCTAAACTTCAGAATCCCAAATCTCTTTGCAAATTCCTAAGAATAAATCAGCTTTAATATCGAGTTTGATATGTTCACAAATCAATTAAACCAAATCTCTTTGCGAATAATTAATTTGCTCACCCTAGGTTCTATCAGGTAATTAATCGCACTCTCGTGCCTAATCAATTATCCTAAGATCTAAGTTCCAGATTCGTCAACATAGAATTAGCCTTGAGAACAACCTATGGCGAAGAACTAATTCATATGGTGAATCCTAAATAGATAATCAATCTACCATTCAGAGAAAACCCTTATGAGAACCCTGAACCTAGAGTGGATCTACTCATACATGGAAATTGAAAACAACATGATTGAATAGATCATCAAAGAAATCAATAGAACACATGAGTTCAGAGTTGTCTCCCCAAAAACCAAAGTAAAATAAAGCCTCGCCATAAAATTGGCTGTAAAATCTTCTTAAATAACCTAAATCACGTTTTGGGGCTTCTTGTAAATTATAAAGTCTTCTGGGGCAATTATGCAATTCTTCAATTCTTGGAAAAGTCGCGGGTCGTGTCTGCTGCGATGGGTATCGATCGATACTGATGTTTCAAATCGGGTACTCAGCAACACGAACTTCTGCTTTGCTCCAGAATGCTCCAGAAAGCTCCAATATCTCCAATTATGCTCCAAACGTGCTAAAACCTGTAAAAGACTATAAAAGACTATAAAATACTAGAAAGACTCTATAAAACGGACTTATATCATGGCCTAAAAGGGGTAAAAATCATGATACATCAACTCCCCCAGACTTAGCATTTGCTTGCCCTCAAACAAATAGAAGACTAAACCAGAGAAAGAGGTTTGAAAACACGGAGACTCACCTATTCAGGAACCATCGCAAAGATCCTTTTCCCAAGCACCCAAATGTCACCTAACCAGCTTTTGATCTAACCACCATGTACTTCTCCGTAGACATACGCAGCTTTTCCAGACTCCACACATTATCTCGCAGCATTGTTCAAATAAAGCCCTCATCGCCAGTTTCATCGCTGCAGCCAATGTTCAAGAACCTTCTAGATTCTTTACCATACAATATCATGACAAGGAACCATCAAATTTCACACTTTTTGTATTACTTTCTCTCCACCAGACTTATTTCTTATTATGTTCTCTCCTTCTTTATTTAGATCTGCATATACGCATCAAGGTCTGAAACGCGAGTATTGATGGTGTTTGCCACCGAATCCCCGCTTCTTCCCTCTATATGTATCAAAGGTTTAGGCGAATAGTGGTATCACGGGAAATTTTTCTAACCTCGCTTTCAACCTTTGTGTGATCATTCCCTCTTAAGTAGAATAATGGGATTGCTGGAAATTTTCCTAGCCCTCTACTCAGAAGAAAATCATTTCATCTTTTATGCTCTTATTTATCAATTTTTAACCGGGGAGAGAGATACCATTACTTTAAACATATGGGTTCCTTTGTCAGATATGAATGATGAATCAAGCTCTGTAAACACTAATCACATCGATGAAGTGTAAAAATTTGGCTCAGGCTTTAGAAGAACTCTGCTGGGGACATGGATGTTTTCTAGTCAACTGGTCAGTCTTTCGATTTTTCATTAGTCGATCTAGAGCTGATCCTGCAACACTGGTCACTAAAAAAAACGAAATCAAAGCAACAATTCAAGCACATGATCATCATCTCCAACAAGTTTTGACTCAATAAAACGTTTTTGACTCGATAAAACAACTGACTCTAAGAAAAACAAACACAATGTCAACAGACACCTCCCCCAGACTTGAACAACACTGTCCCCAGTGTTATCTAGCCTAAGGTTGGTGAAAGAAAACAAAAGAACATAATATTAAGAGAAACAAGAAATTACCGTGCTGGAACATCTGGTGTCGACCGACACACAACCTGGTATCGATCAATACCAGGCTTAAATCGACATGATGAACCGTCTTATTCACGATTGGTGTCGACCGATACCAATGTGGTATCGATCGATACTCAGCGATTTCGAGATTTGCTCCTTGTTTATCCGGACACAAACACAAAACGAAAAATAAAAAGAAAAATGACTCAAAAGCAGACTCACCAGTGGGTTACCTCCCACCAAGCCTCGTTTAAATTCAGTAGCTTGACTTTGGCTTAGGTGATCAGTAAGGAGAAGATTGAGAGCTTACTCATATGCAAGTTCCACAGCTAGATACTTGCAGATTCAGAGTTCTGCTCAACATGCTCTCCATAAATTCCTTTCCTTTCTCTTTCAGTTCCGAAGTAAGAAGAACTCGAGCCTTAGAGAATGGCTTCGAAGTTCCTTTGCACTTCACATTGTACTCAATCGAATCCCCATCACACTTCTGAGGGATTAAGGTCATAGAAGGAGCACCTTTTACTCATGTACTCTTCATCTTCTTCTTTGCCTTAGTTGTTTCGATGTCTTTCTTGGTGATGACAGAAGGACTATCTAGAAGGTCTATGACAGTTGGCTCGTCAGGAGGCTCTTCCAAAAGATCAACTACCATCGTCTCTCCTGTAACAATGGTGATGCAAGAGGTAGGTGTGGAAGTTCCTATAGTATAAATTGCTTTGTAGTACATCTCCTTGTCAATGTACGAGAATGAGATTCTCTTACTGGGTGTATCCATAATTGCACCAGCAGTATCCATGAACGGTCTTCCAAAAATCAACTGCGTACTAGATCTTGCATGCATCTCCATAACCTCAAAATCGGTAGGAACCAGACAATATCCTACTTTAACCATCAAATTAGGGATTGTACCATATGGAAGCGAGGTGGAATTGTTCGCTAGTGTGATGGTTGACTTGGGAGGTCGAATTTCAGCTCCCAATCTCTCTGCAATTGCCCTTGACATGACATTCACGCTAGCCCCTGAGTCAACGAGAGACTCTTTGAATTCAATTCCATAGATGGAGCATGGAACGGAGAATATTCATGGGTCTTCCCTCTTGGTCAACTGCCTCAGCGGTAGTGACGTGTTTATTGCCTTGATGAAGAGTGCCTTAATTTCTTCCTGAGTTTCTCTGTAATCTTTGAAGTGACTTAGCAGAGGCCAGCTCTCTAGAGCTTCTTCAAAGGTGAACGAGCGGGGTATCCTTCGTACCATCTTCTCAAAGGCACGCAGCTGCTTTGGAGTGATGGGGGCTCGGAGGTGTTGAGGAATAGGATTCAGCTTCTTGGGCTTGTGAAGTCTGTCAACACTCATACGCGGCTCCTTTTCAGTATATGGGAGGGCATCGATCGATGCTTGCTCCTTCGAGACATCCTTGACAGATTCTTGGACGGGTGTCGATCGATACAAGAAGGTATCGGTCAACACCGAGGTGCTGTCCAAATTCTCATCCTCACATATATCATCAACAAAAGGAAGCTCCACAACCAACTTATCCAGCATATAATTGAATCTGGCGTCCTCCCATTCCTTCTTTGTCATCTTAGGAAGCATAGGATAAGGTATCTTGGGTATATAGACCCTTTCCTTGACAATCTTGGGCCTCTTCTCGACTTGCATCTTAGCATCGATCGATACAGGAGGGTATCGATCGACACACAGGATGTTCTATCCACTCGTGCAGGTGTTTGGACCGGTATCGATCGATACAGGCTGGTATCGATCGATACCTGGGGGTTTTCAGAATCTCAGTCGTCATCTTCAGCATCGTCGAAAATTCCTGCATCCAAACCCTTTTCTACCACAGCAGTGGCTTCTTTAGCAATTCCTAAGGTGATTGCATTGACGTATACTCTTGGATTCTCAGTTTTCCCCGGAAGAAAACCTTCATGCCTTTTCACAGCTGCTGCTGTCTGAGCGACCTGAGTTTCCAGCTTTCTCTGAGAAAGATTGATAGCTTCAATTTTCCCATTCAGATCAATGTACAGAGAGTCAAACTTCCCATTGAAATTCACTTGCAACTTCTGATGTCCCTGAAGAAGTTGTTCAATGATGGATTCCATCTTATTCTCTGTGGACTTTGGAGAGATGGGCTGGTACGAAGAGTTTCCATAGTTGCGAGTGAAATCGCTACTCTGAAGTGGTTTCTGAGTGAATTGATTTGCTCTAAAGCCAGATTGGTTTCCCTCAAACTTGTACCCACTTCGCTGATTGTTGTTGAAATTTTAGTTGTTGTTGTACCCAAATTGATGACCTTGAAAACCAGAACCACCAACGTAGTTAACATCCTCCACTTCATCTCCACCGATATTATCGACTCCATCAGCAAAGTGTACAGTCTTCTTAGACTTCCTGATCAGAAAATCCAGCTTGGCCTGAACCTCAGCAATCTGCAATCCATCAACTCCTCCAGCTTGCTTCTTCCGCTCGAAATCAGCATTCTTGGTGCTATTACTAGACGCCAAGTTCTCAATCAACACAACCGCATCATCTGGATACCCGGTTTTGAAGTTCCCATTACTCGCAGCATCCATACCCATCTGGTACCTCCAATCAACCCCTCTGTAGAAAATGCCCAGCAGTTGAACCTGAGTGAACCCATGGTGCGGACAATCTCTCTGATAAGACTTGAAACGAATCTAAGCAGCTTTGAATGCCTCTGTCGAACCCTGAGCAAATTGAGAGATCTTGTTCCTGAGCTCCTCGGATCTCGCATCATCATAGAAATTGTTTAGGAATGCATTCTTCATCTCATCCCATGTAATTAGTGAATCATGAGCCAACTGATTCAGCCAATACGCAGCTTCCCCACCAAGAGAGTATGGGAAAAGTTTGCAGAAAAGGAACTCATTGGGAACTCCATTGTACTTCATACCAGTGACCAAATCCTCGAACCTTTCGATATGATCCATGGGGTGTTCATGAGATAGGCCATGGAAAGGATTCTGACATACAAGAGCGTAATACGCAGGTTTCAGCTCAAAGTCATTCCTCTGAAAAGTTGGGATGCGAATCATAGATCGATTGGCATAGAACTGATCAGGTCTGTTGTGCTCACTAATTGTTCTACCTCGATCAACCCCAACATTTCCAACGTTGGCTTGCGCAGCTGGCGCGACAATCTGACCAACAACAGCATGAGGGACAATGACGTTTCCAGCTTCATCAAGTCGATGCCCTCTCTCATTGCACACTTGACCCTCTTAGTCTCTCAAGAATCCAGCTTCATCAACTCTTACTACCACTAGGTTGTTCATCCCTGATGTTTGCTTTGTCTTTATGTTTGTGCGTTCCAAAAGTGCTAGCTGCTCCAAAGACAGTTCAACTAGCTGATTGCTCTTGTTCACGATTAGGCATACACCTGAAAACAAGAATCAAGCACGTAAGTAACCAAAACAAACGTGATGAGTATCGACCGATACCAAGTGGTGTGGATCGATATCAACAAAAGAAAATGACAAGTATCGACCGATACTAGGTAGTATCGATCGATACCGACAAGCTTAGTCGAAATTCTCAGACTAAAATCTAATGGCGAATTGAGTCCCCGGAAACGGCGCCAAATTTGATATGCTCAAATTAATACCCTATTTAGATACTAAAGCAGTAGTTATAGTATAGTTAGGGGTCGAACACAAGGACTCACATAAACACACAATAGATTATATAGAACAGAATTAAGCTAAACCAATAGATGTAATTGAAAGCAAAACATAAATTAAAAGAATTGTAATTCGATGGAGGAAAATATAGGCCTAGGGTATTTCTCAGGAAATCAATGAATGCAGACAAATTAACTAACATGATGCATATTTAGCGTGGTTCTTGAACTCAAATCACTAAAGTATAGCTAACCAACTCTCGTTGCGAAAGCTATCTAAATCTAAACTTCAGAATCCCAAATCTCTTTGCAAATTCGTAAGAATAAATCAGCTTTAATATCGAGTTTGTTATGTTCACAAATCAATTAAACCAAATCTCTTTGCGAATAATCAATTTGCTCACCCTATGTTCTATCAGATAATTAATCTCACTCTCGTGCCTAATCAATTATCCTAAGATCTAAGTTCCAGATTCGTCAACCTAGAATTAGCCATGAGAACAACCTATGGCGAAGAAATAATTCAGATGGTGAATCCTAAACAGATAATCAATCTAGCATTCAGAGAAAACCCTTATGAGAACCATGAACCTAGAGTGGATCTACTCAGACATGGAGATTGAAAATAACATGATTGAATAGATCATCAAATAAATCAATAGAACACAAGAGTTCAGAGTTGTCTCCCCAAAAACCAAAGTAAAATAAAGCCTCGCCATAAAAGTGGCTGTAAAATCTTCTTAAATAACCTAAATCACGTTTTGGGGCTTCTTGTAAATAATAAAGTCTTCTGGGGCAATTCTGCAATTCTTCAAATCGTGGAAAAGTCGCGGGTCGTGTCTGCTGCGATTGGTATCGATACTGATGCTTCAAATCGGGTACTCAGCAACACGAACTTCTGCTTTGCTCCAGAATGCTCCAGAAAGATCCAATATCTCCAATTATGCTCCAAACGTGCTAAAACCTGTAAAAGACTATAAAAGACTCCAAAATACTAGAAAGACTCTATAAAACGGACTTATATCATGGCCTAAAAGGGGTAAAAACCATGATATATCAATGATAGACTTCTAAACTTCTCACAAACGAACATGGGTGCCTCATAAGAAATTTCGACCAACTACGACTCTCTTTTAGGCTTTTGTTTCCTTTCCTTTTGATTTTCATTTCTCTTTTCTCATTTTTTTCCTTTTTTTTTGAAGGGAGAAATGCCTTTTCTCAAGATAGAGTCTTAGGGGCTCGAAAATATACCATATTTTTTGAGATTTATAAGGCAAGATCGAGCCCTTGTCTTTGTTGATTTCACCTCCACCAATCGCGTATAGTCTTCGTCTTCAGTGACTGGAAACTGTGTCTTTCCTCCCTTTATGGCGTTTTTGCACATATCTGCACATGATACATAGGGAGAGATTTGATGAGTTTTGAAAAATGGTTAAGGTTCGGGTGGGGTACCAACTAAAAGTGAGCTGGCCATTCATGTACAACAAAGAGTGGTCAAAGGAAAAGATGTCCTGAATTTATGATTCATTATATTTGCCTAAACCTTTAATGAGAAAATTAAGTCAAGTTAAAATCCAAGTATAATAGAGCTAGTATATTCCATCCTAAAAAATCTATACGGTCTAAATTCCTCTTGAGATTTTGCATTCACAGAAACTCTAGCTACCGCCTAGTATATAACCAAATTACCAAAGAACATGTTATTAGGAAATAGCGTAGAAGCACACTGGTCGGTTGTCATCATAAATTTATGTCATCATTCCCTCAAAACGTATTCATACTTTTGAAAGAACATGTTAGTAGGAAATAGCGTAGAAGCACACTGGTCAGTTAGTAAGGGACGAATCCTCCCCCAGACTTAAATTGCACTGCCTCCTGTGTGAAATAAATCGAGTAAGGATGAAAATAGAGTATGTAAAAATTAAAAAGTTGATGGAAAAAGAAAACTTACCTGGAATTGGTTGGGATGGTTTTGTGATTGGATGGGTAATCGAGAATGGATTGGGGATGGATCGGGATGGTAGATGGTGGTATGGTGATTGTAGGGATTGGAATGGTCGGAAATGGATGGATTAGGATTGTGGTACTCGACTGCGTGTCAAAGGACGTCTCACCGTAGGTCGAAGAGACGCGACCGCGGTGGATCGAGTCCTCCCCGGGGGTTGAGATCTCGCGACCGCGGCCCGGGATAGTCTGGCCGCGGCTCGAGATGCTGCATCCGCGGTCGGGCTACTTTTGTGACCAATGCATTTTTCGTCGTTTTTTGCTGGGCCGAGCAGTTTTGAACCGATATTTCATCTCTTATCTTTTCGTTTTTTGATTTTTTTGATTTGTTTTTAGTTTTTTTATATTTATGAAAGCCTGAAACTAAAAAAAGGTTAATAGAAGAAAAAAAACACATACCGAAAATGGGTTGCCTCCCATTGAGCGCTTTTGTTTAAAGCCGATTAGCTCGACGTTGGTGATGATATGAACTTAGTCGCATAAAGATATTGTCCTAAGACAAGTCTTTTTCGATCTCCTATCAGTTTCCTTTGGTAGATGTTTCATCGCTCCATTGCGAGTCGGGATCGTGATCCTTCGATTTGGGGTGTTTTTCTCCTCTTATCTTAAACGGGACATCGGGATAGAAAACATCTTTGTCAATGTTGGCGAAAGAGACACGTCGATTGGGCCAATCCATGATGGCTCCGGTGGTTGATAAGAATGGTCATCCAAGAATTATCGGTGTAGAATCATCCTTTGTTGTCTTTACAATGTAGAAATCGACGGAAGCTAAACAATCTCCATTTCTCACGGGCATGTCGTACATAATTCCTTTTGGTGTTGAATTTGTCTCATCGGCTAGGCTGATATTCGTTTGGGTTGGGTGGACGTGCTTGATTCCAAGGCGTTTGGCGGTTGATTTGGACATGTTACTAAGGCAGGCTCCGGAGTCGCACATAACATTGGTGAACTCGACTTCTCGGATGTCACAAGAGATGAGAAACTGACCTTGGTCTTGAATCTTATGTAGAGTTCGAACCGGTCTTCTGTTTCTAGCATGTGTGAAGAGATCTTCTATCTCCGGGACGGATTCCTTGCATTCACAAAATAAATGTCCAATCATGTAATCCATACAATCTCTAGCAAACGTGATTCCTTGTGGCAAATCACAAACTACTTGGTTGAATCCTTCTAGCTTCTCTATGCTTATCTTGTTTGGATACCATCGATGGTATAAGTGTATGGCATAAGAAGTAGCATAAGGCGTAGACAAATTTCTAGCTCACTTAAAGTAAATGTGAATGTCATTCTTGCTTTCCTTGCTGTAGCGGAAGAAAGCTTGTATAGGACCCTCCTTCCACACATCTTTGAAAGAGATAAACATTGGTATCAATCTAACAAAGTTGTTGAACTCGATCAATCTTTCGTGGCTAATGCTTTGCGTTCTTGGCTTCTTTGATAGTTGATTTATAGAAGGGGTCGGCTCAAAGGCGGAGTAGGACTCACAATAAGAATATGTGATGTCATGACAATAGTAAGAATCGATGTAAGGCATATTGATTTTCTTTGGCGAGCTCCTTTGATGTAATGTTGTAGAAGACGATGTGGCTTCATCATGAACTTGTATCATCTTGCAGGGTGCATAAGTGGTTGATTCCAAATCGTTGGAGGTCTCAATTGCAGCATGAGTACTGATGGAGAAGATTTGTTGCTCCAAGAGGCCAGACCGAGACACAAAAGGTTGAAGTTGAGACGAGCAATGTTCTGTGCGGAGTGCAGGTGCTGGAGGAGTGGCAAAACTGGGGTTGGCCGGGGCTGGAGCGGACGCTTCCACAATGGAGGAAGGGTTGGTCGCGGATGGAAGCTCTGCATGAGTGGTGGAATGTCTTCTGCTGAGCTTGCTTGTTTGCACTAGTTTTTCATCTCCACTTCGTTTTTCTTGTGAAGAGTCTTGAGGAAGGCCATTTAAACTTCACTTTTACTTCAATTAAGTCTCCATAACCTCTCATATGAGCAAGGGTCGAGTGTTTATCAAAGGGGATCCTTTTGCACGTTAAACTTGTCAGTTTGATGTTTTTCTCAAGTGTGACGGGTGCACCTTCTTCTAGAATGTTGTCAACGTCCTTTGTAGCTCCTCCAGGGTCTAAGATTGGTTCATCTCCGCTGCATATGGTCATACAATGAGAGTTCCTTGTGAGAATCGCCGAATACAAGGTTCTGTCATTGATCCTCGAGAAACACATATGTTGATTCGGATAGTCGATTAAATCTCCAAAAGATGCAAAGAATTAAGTACCAAGGATCAAAGGTATTTTTGTATCCTTTCTCGTCTCCACAACATGGAAATCAGTAGAAACAAAACAATCTTTCACTCGAAATAGCAAATCGGGTATGAAACCGAGTGGAGTTGCACAAGGAGAATCTCCATAGTGAATGGATATCTTGGAGGGATGAAAATTCGAAATACTGATGCTCTCTGCTATGGCATTTGGCATGAGATTCACATCAGATCCGGTTAAAAAAAGAGAAGCACAAAATTATATTCCCTTGATCAAGCATGGAACAACAAATTTTCCGGGATCCTTCATCTTAGAAAGTGTCTTCAATGGTGGTTCGGATGTCACCATTAGTGTCTCATCCTTCATGCGATTTGTCTCACACTGAAAATTGTGAGGAGCTGAAGGAGAAGAAAGCTTTGGTTCGTCGAGTGGAGGCGACTTGTGAGCTTGTTTGTCGTCTTCAAGACACCCAATTAAATCAGTAGAGATGAAATCGTCACTAGGAATAGAAACTGGTCTTTCTTTTCCTTGATGTTTGGCTTCGATGATTTAAGTCTGAGAATCTAAGGGACTTTCAACTGATGACTTCTTTTAAACCAATTTGACTGAGGGTACTCCATCAACTTCGGAAGCCACCTAGTACCCATCATCTTCATGTGTAAATTTGCTGAGGTGTTGAATAATATTGTCTATCTTGGCATTGGAAACCATCAACATCTATTTATATCCATCTGAATATTTCTTTAGCGCAGATGTAAGCTTTTTCGTCCTGATGCAATCACAGCATTGCAATATCTCGTGTTTTCCTGGACATTGAGAGGCTCATGGGTGGCGTCTTGGGCTTTGCAAGTTGAGTAGAGGTCGTGGAGCTTGTAGTGTTTTTGCTCCACGTGCTTCTTTCGGCGGATAAATCAATCTACATAAAAGCATGGGATAAGCGTTTTGGCTAGCAATTTTACCATGTCCAGGACCTCGAAAGTTGAGTTGTTGAGGTTGTGGTATGAGCGAGGTTGGTAGTTGAGCCAAGGGGTTTGAAATTCATCACCTTGAAAAAATGATGCTCGTAGCGTTCTTGAGAGTAGTTGGTTTGTGCCTGTTTCCAATCCATGTAGTATGAATCACAGTAGTAATGTGAATCGTGAGAGTAGTGAGAAATAGATGGGTCGTAGTAACCCTGCTCAAAGTCGTGATCTCGCTCCAAAGGTGGATCCATGTTTCAGAGACCTGAAACGAAGAAAAACAAAACTAAAAATTAAAAAGAAAAAGGTTTTTAAGTCGATTTACTAACCTCTAAAGTTTGGTAGAACAAGATCGATTGCCTCCCCGGCAACGGTGCCAAAAACTTGATGATGCTAGGGTTTATCGTCAGCTTAGGTAATAAAATTTATAACCCTAGGTATCTGCAAGTCCACATCAGTGCGATGTAGTACCTTAAGGTATTGATAACTGATAACACCATTTTTGACAATTTTTATGAATCACTTTGATATCTTTTGCAGTTGTTTTAACTCCGTTTTCAATGTATTTTAAGTGATTTCTATGTTTTAGAGTTTTGAAAGACATTTCAGGTAACTTGGGATAAAAGAGTGCATTTTGGAACAAAAGTATATTTTTGGATAAACGCGGACCATCAGATGTCTTGCAATCAAAGAAGCCTTTCTCACCGTCTGATCATTACCAAATTTGGACACAACAAAGAAGACAAAACCATATTTCAAATGCAATTGGTTTGGAGACATTCCAATGGTTGGATCATCAAATATACCTGAAGCACTGAAGGCAGATGAAGCTGCCTCGAAGAGGAGTCCACTGCAAGCAGAGGAGCTCCACCGGCGACCAACCACCAGTTCACCATGGCCAGGAAATTTCAACCCGCGGCCAAGCCTCATTTTGCCGCGGCCAGTCCATGCGCGACCAAATTGACTCCGTTTTACTCCCGAGGCCAATTCTGTCTTGTCACATTAAACCCTAAACGTCTGAAAACTATAAATACATGTTTTTAGGTCTCTTAGACACATAATCTTTCATGCTTAAGGCATATACAAATCCCTTGCAAGCGTTTTACTCTTGTTCTTCGGTTTGGAGCAATGATTCTCGTCTCGTGTTATTCGATAGAAAAGCCTTTCTTCATCCTTTTTTCTTACTGTTTTCTTTTCCATTATTGATTATGTTTATCTCAGCTATGGCTGAGTACTTCTCTTGTTGGGTATAGGCTTTCAAAAGGGCTATCATGGTTCAATTATTCGTTGAGTTTTTAGACTAGGATACCGATTACGGTTCTTTGTTCTATCCTTTTTATTAATGTGTTTTTGCTTGATTGATCACCTTGCAAATGAACTTAGGTATTTTTAGAACTACGAAAATACTGGATCCATATGCTTGACCTATGGTATACGAGCAAAACCGTTACAAGATACGAAAGTATACTTGTAGAGGGATTGTGAGCGTTAATGACCTTTGAGTATCATCATAACTTTTTGCGTGGCCGGAAACGAAAGCTACCGGTCGAGTACTAAAGTTATCGGTGTGTAGGATATACGAAAGTAGGCTACACACAGTGTCCGTGTTCCAAGTTCAAAAATCCAAAAGATGACAAATAGTCGCTTTAGAAATCCTAGCAAATTCTTAATGAAAAATCAACCATGAACCCTAGAGAATTCCCGATTGCCCAACAATTCGTTAAATTGTTTAAAACCTCGTTTTAATTATTTGCTTAGCTTACTTGCTATTTTATTTCATTGCTTAATTTAGTTTGATTATTCTACCTACAATTGTGATAAACAAATCTCATTAAAATCGATTAGGTCTAGACACATATTAGAAATTAATAGAATTCGACAACGTGCACCCCCGTGGATTCGATCCCTAAATACTACTGTGTTTTCTGTGAACTTGCAACCTAGCTAAAAGGGTAAAACGTGTCGGGAGCAATCCCGACGCATCAAGTTTTTTGCACTGTTGCCACTGGGGATTGATATTGCTTGTTTGATTTCGTATTCTAATTTTTGTTCTAGACAATTTTTATTTTCAAGCTCTTGTTGCTCTTTTGACATTCTCATTTATCTTTGTCTTTTGTTCTTAGGTGCATGAAGACAAGGAGAACTCCTAGAGGAACCGTACCACAACTAGATGATATCCACATACACGATAGAGAACTCTGAATACTCAAAAGAACGCTAAAGATTACCGAAAACGACTGTCCAGAAGATCACCTAAACTGTGATCACGAGGATTACTGTGATGTTTCGGATCACAAAGATGACCGAGAGCCTGTCCATGGTACTAATGAACAGCCACATCTCGATCCCAAAGAAAATAAAAACCGAAATGCTGAAAATCCGAGACGACAACTTCTCGTCGGTCGTGATGCATCAAGGAACGATGCTCAAGTGAACCCACCGATTCCTCCTAATGGCGATAATGCCAACCGTCATGTCTTACCCGCTAATCCTCCGAGGAGACAAGCGCATAACCGCATCATTGCTGATTTTGATGCACCGTATCAACACTATCAAAACCGAGCAGCGATACAAGTTTGTTTGCCTCATAGGAACGACTATGAGATAAAGCCTCAAATCATTGCTTTGGTAAAGCAAAATCAGTTGCATGGGCTCGACCCGCGACGAAGAAGGGTTTGGCCGCGGTTGCATGGGCTCGACCCGCGGCCAGGCCATTCCTAACCAAAACTCGTCCTAGCCTTTCCTGAACCGTTTCCAACCCATTACCGTGAAATCCCGAACATGTTCTCGACAAGAAATTAAACCATAACCGGTTTAATTTTTGTGTCCCGCTAAGGTAAGTTCCAATTTTTTTTTTGAAAAACAGAAAACCACATTTTATTTGCAATAAAACAACTTTCAAAGACCAAAAAGAGTATATCTAGATTTAAAACTCTCTTTCTTCTTCTCTTCCAAGAGGCTTAGAGATTTTGAGCAAGACCAAGTTTTTCAATTCTCAAGCTTTTACAAAAATGCTTTGGTCCATTCTAATTCTTCTTCAAAGGAGATTCCAATTCCACAACTATCTTATATTTTCCAACAAGGTATGATCCTAAACCCCTACTTTTTCATATGATCCAAACCCTAGGTTTGTCTTAATTTAAATAGATTTATATCTATAATGGCTAGAAATTGTTAGAGAACTCTAAATTGAACTTATAGAATGATTAGATTTTAATTTTAGCACTTAATTATTATGAATTTTAGATTTTGGGAATTTAAAAATATCGAGCTCAATTAAAAACGAATTTGGAGAGTAACTTTGATTAATTTGGCCAAGTATTGTTTAGTTATTGATTAAAATACAGTAATCTATTAAGTTTGCATAAGAATGAGCTTAAGAATTTATTTTTAGAATATTTATATGCAAAGTACATCACAAATTTGAAAATAGTCATTAACATCTCGATTTTCTAGATTTACGTTTGATATTACTCGTTTGTAGATTGAATATGTCTCTTGATACTCGATTTAGTATATTCGCGCATTGAAACTTTTCAATCACAACCATATTCATATTTTTGCCGAGATTTGTTTTCTATTTTGTAGGAACAATGGATCATGTGAGATCTCACATAATACGCTCTAAGAAGAGCGGATACGTCGGAGAATCATTCCGGAGATTAATCTCCATGCGTTCCGAGGAGAGCCAAGGCGGATCGGATACAACTAGCGTGGAGGATGACTCTAATCTCACAGAGTTTGTAATGAGCAAACAACGGCCGCCAACTCGAGCTCGCGCTACACTCCCTCCACGTTACCCGACACATTATCCTCCATGTGAACCAACGCCACCTTCGGAACCGAGACCAAGATTACGATATGTCGGGAAACCTATGGACCCGAATATAGATTACCTTGAGAAGATCAAAAAGATGGTTATCAAATCAACACCTCGTATAGATTAATTGACTCGCGACACGCTCGGGATTAGAGAATACGTGATTTGGTATTTCGATGAGCTTAATATTAGATCTTTCATGGAGCTCAATCTCCCCACCTACGACGATCTCACCAATGAATTTTTAGCAACTGTGACCATGTGCTACAAAAGATGCTCTAATCCAATAGCGAATGATGGTACATTTACTTTTACCATACGTGGATACTCTTATGCACTAGCCGTTCCGGAACTTTGTGAAGCTTTGAAGCTTCAATATCTCGATGAGATTAACTCCGAGGAGGATCCCAATAGAGAGTTGTGGCACACAATGGGACAAGGCGTCTATGACAACGGAATATCTAAGGCTTCCCTACTCACACATCCCGCTGTCCGCTTCGTACACAAGCTCTTGGCGCACACAATATTCTCGAGAGAAAACGTGGCGAGTGTCCACAAAGGCGACCTAGTCACTCTTCCATTTCCATTCACCGACGACCCTTGCTATGCTTGCTTCGCTTGTATCATTGAAAATAATTTGGTAAAGGTGAAACACGAAGCGCCCGCCACGAGACCCAAAAACTCCACCACCGCTTTCGGAAGCATAACCACGGCGATTCTACGAGTTGTTCACTTCAATTTCTGACCTAGACTCTACTTCAAGGGACTTGGTTTGATCTCATGCCGTTTTTGCGAGACCGAACTATCTCTCGCGCATCAGTCGACCCAGACAAATTTGGTTACAAATTCTGCCCAAACGTCGGTCAGTCTTACTTTATTTTCTTACCTTCTAACTCTGTCCCTAGACTCCGAGATGGAGCAGCACCTAGATGGATACTAGAGATGACAGACTATGTATATGCTGTCCCGTGTCTACCATACACTATTGGGGAGTTCTTAGTGGCTAAGGCCAACCGAGATGCAGTGGCAGAGCGTACTCGACTACTACTACTATCACAGGCCCACTCGCGTGTTGATAGTTTGGAAGATTAATGAGTGCTCGATCTCGACGCTCATCGGTAACATCGAGTTGGTCGAGAAGCATTTCGTTGTTTAGTTCCTCGTTTACAGGGCACATGTCTACCCTCAGGTTGGGGACTGTGACCTCAGCGGGAACCACGGCCTCAATCCCGTAAGCCAAGGAGAATGGTGTTTCTGAGGTTGCTTTGCGAGGTGAGGTCCGACAGGCCCAGAGTACTCCAGGGAGCTCGTCGGACCATTTTTTCTTTTTAGCATCCAGTCGTTTTTTGAGATTGCTCAGTATTAGCTTATTTGCTGCATCGGCCTGCCCATTGTCTTGAGGGTAACGTGGGGTCGAGGTTGTTAATCGGATTATGTGATCTCCGCAGAACTCGAGGAACTGATTTGAGTTGAACTGTGAACCGTTATCGGTTACAATCTCATATGGGATTCCGTGCCGACAGATTACGTTTTGCCATACGAATTCATGTACGTGGTTTGCTTTAATTTGCTGGAAAGCTCCCGCCTCCACCCATTTGGTGACGTAGTCAGTGAGGACGAGTAGGAATCGACACCTCCTTTTCCCCGAGGTTACCATGGGACCTACTATATCCATTGACCACCTCATAAAGGGGTATGTAGATGAGATGGAAGATAATTTTTCAGTAGGTTGATGCAATGTGGGAGCATGCCGTTGGCATTTGTCGCATGCTTTGGAATGTTCTTCGCAGTCAGCGACCAAGGTGGGCCAAACGTATCATTGCCTTTTGATCCTGATGGCTAGTGCCCTTCCTCCTTCGTAATTTCGTTGTAATTTCGTTGTAATACTTAAAATTTAGGGTTTATGGTTTGATTTACATGTTTAGTTTTTTTATCTTATATCTTGTTTTACGTAAGTTCTAATCATAGTATAAACAAGTTTAAGTTTTTACAAAATCATTTACATGATTTAAGTCATCCATGTTACGAATATATACTTATAAGAACGAACGCTATACATTATTATGTAAGATAAGGAAATCGGTGACGATATAGATTCAATCGTCGTTATTGAATCTGTTGTTAAATATTAGAAGTATTAGATGCACAAATATACTTCGTTCTTACTTCCAGGATATGTGTATTGCGATTTAGGGTTTAGGGTATAGATTTAATCTATTACAACGATTTTACGACGAATCCGTCGTAATTTCGTTGTAATACTTAAAATTTAGGGTTTAGGGTTTGATTTACATGTTTAGTTTTTGTATCTTATATCTTGTTTTACGTAAGTTCTAATCATAGTATAAACAAGTTTAAGTTTTTACAAAATTATTTACATTATTTAAGTCATGCATGTTACGAATATCTACTTATAAGAACGAATGCTATACATTATTATGTAAGATAAGAAAATCGGTGACGATATAGATTCAATCGTCGTTATTGAATCTGTTGTTAAATATTATAAGTATTAGATGCACAAATATACTTCGTTCTTACTTCCAGGATATGTGTATTGCGATTTAGGGTTTAGGGTATAGATTTAATCTTTTACAACGATTTTACGACGGATTCGTCGTAAATTCGTTGTAAAAATTACAACGATTTTACGACGAATCCGTCGTAATTTCGTTGGAAATCGAAATATTTAATTTAACGCGTGGGGGAAAAATTTCGATAGGTTGAATTTTTGGTTTTAATATTACGACGATTTTACGATGGAATCGTCGTAAAATCGTCGTAAATTACCAATGATTTTACGACGACCACAAAATCTATATATACGTGACCAGATTTTTCCTCCCTCACAATCTCACACAAACTCTCTCTCTCTCTCTAAAACGCTCTCACCTCTCTCTACCTACGAAAAAGGTAAAAAAATTGTTTTTTGGTTTTTTAATTATATTATTGTTTGTGAGGATTTTGAATTATTAGTTAGGATTGTAATTTTTATTAGTTAGGATTGGACTTATAAGTTAGGAATGGAATTATATTATATTGGAATTGAGCTATTTTTAAATATGTTTTTAGATATGGCGCCACGTAAGACACACTATCGGCAGTTTCTCGAGACGGGACCGAGTGCTAATTCGCAACTCCCGTCATCTTCTGCGACACTGTCCGCTGTTCCGGATTCTTTTTCCGAACCAGTGCCGCCTCCAGAAGCAGGTGCTTGACCGCCATTGTTGTATGCGGGATTGACTGTCGAAGATATTTTGCAGTCGCCGAGGCATGATTCTTTAGATCGGTTAGATCCGCGACGGCTCCCGAATAGTTTATATTAAGAATTTTATTTTGTATTTTAAATTTTATTTTATATTTTGAATAGATTTATAAAATTTTAATTTATAAATATAATTTTATTAATTATTGTTTTAATTTTAATTGAAAAAAGAAATAATATTATATATATATATATGTATTACATCGAGTTTACATCGACTCAACATTTACATCGATTTTACATCGTTCAATAATTTACGACGAATTTACATCGAATATTTTACATCGATTTACCAACAATTGTCAAAACAAAAATTGTGACGAATTACATCGATTTACATCGAATATTTTACATCGATTTACCAACAACATTTACATCGAATTTTACGACGAATTTACGACGAATTGTCAAAACAAAAATTGTATAATTCGATGTAAAATCGATGTAATGTTTCATCCTATAACGACGAATTGACGACGGATTGTCGAAAAACAAATTGTATAATTCGATGTAAAATCGATGTAATGTTTCGATGTAAAATCGATGTAATGTATTCGTCGTGAAATCGATGTAAATTTACATCGATTTTACGACGAATAATATACGACGATTTTACGACGATTTTTAGTCCTCCTTAATGTTACGACCAATTTACGACGATTTCCGATTAACGACGATCATATTACGACGAATTGTTATTCGTCGCTAATTCGTCGTAAACCATGTTTTACGACCAATTTACGACGATTCTGTTAGTTGTAAAAGGGCAGTTTTCTTGTAGTGTCCGTGTACTTTCGATAATATCGTAAAAGCTTCGAGCCCGTGGACGCATACTAGGTAAGGGCCGTTTACATTTCGCTTGTAAATGCGGGGGCTGATTATACAATATCTTGAAGCTATGGTTTTGAGCTTGCGAGCTTCCCACTTGCTTGGGGGAGCCTCTCCCCCCTCAATGTATTGCATAATTACTACTCGCCAGTCAGCTCTTGTAATCATTTTTTCGCGGAGCGTAACATGCCTGGCGTCAAGCGGGGCTAGCTCTGGGTCTTCAGCTTCTCCTATTTCGGGAGGGAGGTCGTCCGTTATTGGGGCTATTATTATGTCCAACTCCATATTGTCGTCGTCTATTTCCATTAAATCCTCGATGTCCTTATCGATTTTAATGCTTGGTTTTTCAATTCCTTCCACCGGAATCACTCTTTTTACAAGTGGGTTCGAGGTTGACGCCAGAGCTGCCAGTGCGTCTGCGATCGTGATCTAACCCCGCGGTATTCGCGTCAGGCTGAAGACTTTGAATCGCTTAACTAGCTCATGAAATATCGCTAGATAGGCTTCCATCCTGCTCTCTCTAGCTTCGTATTCTCCATGAAACTGACTTTTAATGAGTTGGGAATCGCTGAACGTATTCAGGTTGCGTATTCCTATTCTAGCTGCGAGTCGGAGACCTGCTATTAAAGCCTCGTATTCAGCTTCGTTGTTCGATGCTGAGAATCCGAGTCTGAAGGAATGTTCCACGACCTCATTAGTCGGGGATACTAAGTGAATTCCAACACATGCCCCCTGTTTTGAGGAGGCTCTGTCAACGTAGAGCTGCCAGGTTTTGGAGCTTGTTTCGGTCACCTGGCTATTAGTTGTAAGCTCTATGATGAAATCAGCTAACACATGTGCTTTGGCGCTAGTCCGAGGTCGATATTCGATATCTTACTCACTCAGCTCGATGGCCCATTTCGCTAGCCTGCCAGACTGGCTGGGGCTGTGCAATACTGTGCGTAATGGTTGTGTCGTCATTACTATGATAGGGTGTGACTGGCAATACAACATGAGCTTGTGAGCTGAGATTACTACCGTCAAAGCCAGTTTTTCCATTTGTGGATACCCCGCCACTTACTGCGGCCTCGAAGATCGCTACGTATAGGTAAAGCGGATCTCCCTCAATTGGTTTTGACATAACGAGTGGCTCGGAGAGGTACGCCTTTAGTTGCTTAAAGGCCTCCCCGCACTTATCATCCCATATGAACTTTTTGTTTCCTTTTAGTAATTGGTAAAAAGGGAGACATTTATCAGTCGACCTAGAAATAAATCGATTTAGTGCAGCAATGCGGCCTGTTAGCCTTTGCACCCCCTTTACCGAGCTCGGAGGTTGCATTTCCAAGAACGCACTGATTTGTTTGGGGTTGGCTTCTATTCCTCTTTGAGTTACTATGTAACCTAGGAATTTGCCTGAAGCGACCCCGAAAGTGCATTTTGAGGGATTAATTTTCATCCCATACTTGTTTAGTAAGGTGAAACATTCCCCCAGCTGGCTTATGTGATCTTCCTCTTTCAGAGATTTGACCAACATGTCGTCAATGTAGACTTCCATTGACTTACCCAGGAGGCTGGCAAACATCCTGTTCATAAGTCTCTGGTAGGTTGCTCCCACGTTTTTAAGGCCAAATGGCATCACTTTATAGCAGTACGTTCCTCGTTCTATTATGAAGGATGTTTTATCTTGGTCCTCAGGGTTCATTTGTATTTGATTGTATCCTGAGAACGCATCCATAAAGCTGAGGAGCTGGTGCCCTGCGGTAGCTTCCACCAGCTGGTCGATGTTAGGTAGTGGGAAGCTATCCTTAGGACATGCTTTGTTTAGATCTGTAAAATCCACGCATACTCGCTAGGTACCATTTTCTTCTTTATTACGACCGGATTTGCTAGCCAGTCATGATATTTAACCTCCTTGATGAATCTAACGTTTAGCAACCTGGTGACCTCGCTTTTAACAGCCTCGGTCTTATCTGGCCCGAATTTCTGACGCTTTTGACGTACTGGTTTGTGATTTGGATCCACATTGAGCTCGTGTGAGATGATGTTCAGATCGATTCCGTGTATATCAGTTGTTGTCCATGCGAATGAGCTGGAATTCTCTTTGAGGAATGTTGTTAATTGATCCTTTTGAGCCTTGGAGAGCTCGGACCCAATTCCTACTTTCTGGTCGGGATGAGACTCGTTGACCACAATTTTCTCGATAAAGTCTTTGTGGGGTCTGATGAAGCCTGGACCACTTTTCTTTTTGGTCAGGCGATATGCGAGCTCAGCTTTACGTTGTAGTTGATGTTGCGCCCAAATTCCACACCTAAATTTTAGCTTGATTTAATAGGCCTGAAAGGCCTCGAATAGTAAGCTCGCAAGCTGGGAAAGAGTCGAGTACGCAAGAAGGGGGAGATTGTTGGGAAAAGGAACTCGCAGCAAGCCAGTCAAAGTCATTAAATGTGTTCCCCCCCAGAATAAAGTTGAGCATTTAATTGAAGATCACAAATTCATTTCGATGTTTTGAATGAGATTGAGACGTTTGCATTCTAAAAATTGGTATAAGTTCGAGGGTGAACTAATTTGTAAGACAATCGAATTCTTGGCAATAATATACACACTTTCTCTCGTATTTTCTCTAAGTAAATCTAAACCTTTCTCAAGAACACTCGACCTGAAAAGCCAAGGATTGAGGTTATGAGATTCTGCTCTCACAATTTGGCGCCGTCTGTGGGAAGGAGCAAAACAACTTCCTCTTTGTAACCTACGAAACTAACCACTCAAAAGAAAACAATGGCGGACACAATAAGTGCGGCGGTTACTACATCATCCGGAGTCATAAACACCTCAACTCCTCTAACTCAGTCCGCCGACATCACTCCAACAGACCTGGATGGAACGACAAACGTTCCCATCACCACCTCGGGAGCAAGCGTCTCGACTAGGATCGACGATATTATCGACCCCTCGGGACCTGCAGCCTTGAAACAATCGGTTCCGGATCAAATAGCTGAGATCCAGAACCTGATATCGTGCCTCATAGAGCATAATCGCTCAATGGCAGCACGCCAGGATGACCTTGGAAGAGCGAATCGGGCAGGCACCTCTAGGCGGCTCGCCCTCCCACCTGGGACACAATCCCTTTTTGCCCCAGGGCAGGGAGGATTGCCATTCCCACCTCCACCAGTGACAAGACTAAACTTTTCCGAAATTAACGCTTTAACCAACAAGATGGTCGGCTCAGCCACCACCTCGCGGTTCAACTCAATGATATCGGACCCCATATTCACTCATTCCACGGTCCAGGTCGCGAAAGGTGAAGTTACGCCAACAGCGACCTTACCAGGTGTAGACCCGACCTCGAATATACTAATCGGTCAGGCCCGCTCTTGGGACGTAAACGAGGTTGAACGTCGGGATAATCCCAATGGCAATAACCATCCCCAACCTGCCGGAGAATCCCTACTCCGTTTCCCGAGTAATAACGAGAATAACTTGGGATCCGGCAGCTCACATGGGTTCGAGACAATCAAGAAATATTGCCAAGAAACGAACGCCGAGCTACAGTGGATGAGATCGCAGGTCCACGCTGCTCTAAGCTTAGTACCTGAGATAGACCGGGTGATTGATGAAGTCAATCAGACCCCATTCACCTCGCGAATCGCGTGCCCTCAGCTTGGCGATGTCGGGAATATCTGATTTCCTATGTATAACGGAGAAACCGACCCCAAGGCATTCATGAGAAGCTTTAAATTTGCCTTTTCGAGGGTGCGACTACTCGGGGGCGAACTCGAATCAGCGCGCTGCCGTTTCTTCGCCGAAAATCTAATTGATTCGGCCTTGGAATGGTTTACATCCCTGAAACCAAACTCAATCGACAACTTCACCCAACTTCAAGCTGCATTCTTGAAGCAATATTAAGTATTCATCCAGATCGGGACCTCGGAGGCCGATCTGTGGGTACTTACTCAAAAGCAAGGCGACTTATTGCGAACGTATATTGACAGCTTTAAAGCCATCAAAGCAAAAACCGCTGATCTGCATAATTCAACGGCCCTGAAAGCCCTCCAAAATGGATTGCTAAAAACCTCAAAATTCTTTGAGGAGCTTACAGTTCGGGAGCCCGTATCACTAGACGATGCATTACATCGCGCTTCGCGCTGGATTATCCTCGAAGAAGCGAGTGTAGCTCAACCAAAGTAGCATGCACCCGCAACCTCGACTAAGCAAGCTCAGACAACCAACTCCCAAGGATCTAAAAAATCCAGGAAAAAGGAGTCCCAAGATCAGAAACAAAGTCAGGGGATACACTCATACTCGGTGGGAAGCCCACCTCGTAATAGGTTCAAGCCTTACGATCCCAACAAGTGGTGTGATTTCCACAAGATTAAGGGTCACTCGACAAAAGAGTGCCATGAGGTGAAGAAGCAGCTCGCTGCCAAATTCGCAGCAGGAGAGCTGGGCAAAATCGAGCTGGAAAAACCTCATCCGAGGAAGAACTATTACCCAGCTCGAGACGATGAAAGACGGGATCGCCCCTCCGAGGATGATCGTAAGCGAGAACGTTCATCCGAGGACGCAACGAGGCGAGATCCCCCCCAAAGACAGGGAAACAGATCTGCCTCCTCCCAGCACGAAGAAAAGAATTTACTTTATTCATGGAGAATCCCAGCAATGTTGCAACTTAGTAAACTCAATTAAGAAACATCAACGAAGGGTAAATACCGACACACGTGATAGGACCCCATTCAAGGGACACGACACGCAAATTTCGTTCTGGGAAAGCGAGGCCGTTGATCTAGATTCTCCACATGACGATGCTCTCCTCATCATGCTAGAGGTAGGTGAATACGAGCTCACCAAGATGCTCGTAGACACGGGGAGCTCTGTAGAATCCTCTTAAGCGTCCTTAGGGAAATGGATATACCAGATCACGAAATCGAAGAAAATAAGATGGTGTTAACCGGCTTTTCCGGAGAAACCACGCTATCTCTCGGAACGATAAAACTCCCCCTAATAGCAGCCAGAGTAAGAAGAATGGTCGAATTCACAGTAATAGACAGGCCAGCTCCATTCAATGCCATCTTGGGAAGAACCTGGATACATGAGGGTTGTGTCCTCCACATACCACCAGTGCATAAAATTCCTCACCCAGCATGGGATCGCAACAATTAAGGGAAGTCAAAAGGAATCCAGAATATGCTACATGGCAGGTTTACAGATCGCAAAGGAAAGTGCTATATACCAACTACAACGAAAAGATGAGCTCACATACCGCCTAGCCAAAAAGAAAAATGGTCCAGGCTTCATCGGACCTCGCAAAGATTTTATCGAGAAAATCGTGGTCAACGAGTCCCATCCTAACCAGAAAGTAGGAATTGGGTCCGAGCTCTGCAAATCCCTAAAGGAACAATTAATAACATTCCTGAAAGACAATTCCGGCTCATTCGCATGGACAAAAGCTGACATGCCCGGAATCGATCTGAACATCATTTCACATGAGCTCAATGTGGATCCAAACCACAAACCAGTACGCCAAAAACGTCAAAAATTTGGACCTGACAAGACTGAGGCTGTTAACAGTGAGGTCACCAGGTTGCTAAACGTCAGATTCATCAAAGAAGTAAAATATCCTGACTGGCTAGCAAATCCGGTCGTAGTTAAAAAGAAAAATGGCACCTGGCGAGTATGCGTAGATTTCACGGATCTAAACAAAGCATGTCCTAAGGATAGCTTCCCACTACCTCACATCGACCAGCTGGTGGAAGCTACCACAGGGCACCAACTCCTAAGCTTTATGGATGCATTCTCAGGATATAATCAAATACCAATGAACCCTGAGGACCAAGATAAAACATCATTCATAACAGAACGAGGAACGTACTGCTATAAGGTGATGTCATTTGGCCTTAAAAACGCGGGAGCAACCTATCAAAGACTTATGAACAAGATGTTCGCCAGCCTCCTAGGGAAGACGATGGAAGTCTACATTGATGACATGCTGGTCAAATCTCTGAAAGAGGAAGATCACATAAGTCAGCTGGGGGAATGTTTCACCTTACTAAACAAGTACGGGATGAAACTTAATCCTTTAAAGTGCACCTTTGGGGTCGTCTTAGGCGAATTCCTAGGTTACATAGTAACTCAACAAGGAATAAAAGCAAACCCCAAAAAAATCAGTGCATTCCTGGAAATGCAACCTCCGAGCTCGGTAAAAGAGGTGCAAAGGCTGACATGCCTCATCGCCGCGTTAAATCGGTTTATTTCCAGGTCGACCGATAAATGTCTCCCCTTTTACGAGCTACTAAAGGGAAACAAAAAATTCGTATGGGATGACAAGTGCGAGGAGGCCTTCAAACAACTAAAAGCATACCTCTCCGAGCCCCCCATCTTGTCAAAACCGATTGAGGGTGAGCCACTTTATCTATACATAGCAAACTCCGAAGCCGCAGTGAGTGGCGTCCTCATAAGAGAAGAACGAGTTGAGCAAAAGCCGATCTACTACGTGAGCAAATCCTTAGTAGACGCCGAAACCAGATACCCACGAATGGAAAAGCTGGCTCTGGCAGTATTAATCTCAGCTCGCAAACTCAGGACGTATTTTCAGTCACACTCCATCGTAGTAATGACAACACAGCCATTACGCACAGTATTGCACAGCCCCAGCCAGTCTGGTAGGCTAGCCAAATGGGCAATCGAGCTGAGCGAGTACGATATCGAATATCGACCTCGGACAAGTGCCAAAGCACAAGTACTAGCTGATTTCATCATCGAGTTCACAGCTAATAGCCAGGTTACCGGAACGAGTATCGAGACCTGGCAGCTTTATGTCGATGGAGCCTCCTCAAAAAAGGGGCAGGTGTGGGAATCCACCTTGTATCCCTGACTAACGAAGTCATGGAACAGTCCTTCAGACTCGGATTCACAACACCGAACAATGAAGCCGAGTACGAGGCCTTGATAGCGGGTCTCCGACTCGCAGCTGGAATAGGAATACGCAAACTGAATGCGTTCAGCGATTCCCACCTCATTACAAGTCAGTTTCATGGAGAATACGAAACCAGCGATAGCATGATGGAATCCTATCTAGCCATAGTCCACGAGCTAGTCAAACAATTCCAAGCCTTCAGTCTAAAGCGAATACCGCGGGGTGAGAACACGATCGCAGACGCACTGGCAGCTCTGGCGTCAACCTCGAGTCCACTTGTAAAAAGAGTAATTCAAGTAGAAGAAATTGAAAAACCAAGCATCAAAATCGATAAATATATCGAGGATTCAATGGAAATAGCCAATGACGACATGAAGTTAGATATAATAATAGCATCAGTAACATGCGAACTCCCCCCCCCCCCCCCCCGGAGCCTGATCTACTCAACGCCAGGCACGTTACGCTCTGCAAAAAAATGATCGCGAGAGCTGACTGGCGAGCAGGAATTATACAATACATTGAGGGGGGAGAAGCTCCCCCCAGCAAGTGGGAAGCTCGCAAGCCCAAAACCATAACTTGACGATATTGTATAATCAACTCCCGCCTTTACAAGCGAAGTGTAAACGGTCCCTACCTAGTATGCGTCCACGGGCTCGAAGCTTTTACGATATTATTAGAAGTACACGGAGGCTCGTGTGGCAGCCACTTAGGAGGAAGGGCATTAGCCATCAGGATCAAAAGGCAAGGGTATTTTTGGCCCACCTTGGTCGCTGACTGCGAAGAACACACTAAAGCTTGCGACAAATGCCAACGGCATGCTCCCACGTTGCATCAACCTACTGAAAACTTATCTTCCATTTCATCTCCATACCCCTTTATGAGATGGTCAATGGATATAGTGGGGCCCATGGTAACCTCGGGAAAAAGAAAGTGTCGCTTCTTACTCGTCCTCACCGATTACTTCACCAAATGGGTGGAGATAGGAGCTTATCAGCAAATTAAAGCACACCACGTACAGGAATTCGTATGGCAAAACATAGTCTGCCGGCATGGAGTCCCGTATGAGATTGTAACCGATAACGGTTCACAGTTCATCTCAAATCAATTCCTTGAATTCTGCGGAGATCACGGAATCAGATTAACAACCTCGACCCCGCGTTACCCTCAAGGCAACGGGCAGGCCGAGGCAGCAAATAAGCTAATACTGAGCAATCTCAAAAAACTACTAGATGCCAAAAAACAAAGATGGTCCGACGAGCTCCCTGGAGTCTTGTGGGCCTGCCGGACCTCACCTCGCAAAGCAACCTCAGAAACACCTTTCTCTCTGGCTTATGGAATCAAATTTGTGGTTCCCGCTGAGGTTGCAGTCCCCAGCCTGAGGATACACATATGTTCCGAAAACGAGGAGCTAAACAACGAGATGCTTCTCGACCAACTCGATGTTATCGAGGAATGTCGAGATCGAGCACTCGTTAACCTTCAAAATTACCAACACCAGGCAGCACGCTACTATAATTCAAAAGTCAAACAGCGAAGATTTCGAGTTGGCGAGCTCGTCCTACGAAAAACCTACAAAAACACAAGGGAAAGGAACGCTGGAAAGCTGGGCACCAACTGGGAAGGTCCATACCGGATCTTCGAGGTAGTAAAGGATGGCGTATATAAGCTCACCAGGATGCACGACAATACGCCTGAAAGAAACTCATGGAATGCCATGAATTTAAAGAAGTACTATCATTAAAAAGACACTTGTAAAAATCGAACTACGAAAAGGCTTGATCCCTCCTCAGGGTACGTAGGCAACCTCACAAGGGTGCAGCTACTAAAATAAAAAAATCTTCTTCCTTGAACCTGATAAAAACAGCCTGAAACCTCTCAGCTACCATCTACAAGCTAAAAGCTTTACTCTATAAATGAACAGCCTTACGAGCTAAAGCGTGTTACCATCTAGAACGACTCGACTTTGCGTCTAAATTGCAGAGTCACAACCTTTCTAGTCTCTAAATGACAACAACCTCTACGTCTAAACTGTTTAGGTTGCACGCATGCCTCTAAACGGCTTCGACCTTGCGTCTTTAAATCGTCTGGTCAGCTCCCAAGGTCTCTAAACGACCTGAGAGCAAGGTCTCTAAACGACCCGGGTCTTTGGCTAAAAAACCGCCTCTGATCTAAAAAAAATATAACTTCTAAATGGCGAAAATCATGAATAACCATAAAAAGAGGGATTTTTAATCATCAAAATAAACAAAGCCTCCTAAAGGGAGCACAAGTTCAAACCAAAAAGCCCACTAGGGCATAAACAAGTTCAACAAACAAACCATAAAAGGGTTTAAAGGCCTCCCCAGGCACCAAGTTCAAAAGAACAACAAGAAACGAAAACAGTAAAGATATCTCTAGCAAGTAGGGTCAGCTGGTTTATCCTCAGGGGCAGCTTGATTCAAGGGCAGCGGGAACTCCTTCCTGAGCTCCTGAGAACCAAGGTCCAGCTGATCATTCAATTGTGCGCTTGGCCCAGCAGGCACTACAAGAAAAAAAGAAAAAAGTCTTTTCTTAGCGGCTGAATAACGCTATCTAACGATACCATATCGTTTTAACAAGCGCTGTATCATCGCCCGTCATAATAGGTCAGGCACTTTAAATAGCAGTTTTTGACATTGCTATCGTGTTTTCATCTAATATAGCGCTTATTTCGATGCAATCGTATAATATACAATAGCAATTATATTTTGTTATTACATTCAAAATATACAATAGCAATCGTATAATATACATTCAAAATACGAAACCGTAATTAATAAAATAAATTATAATTAAATTACGATTTACTAGAATTTCTTTTTGATTTTTAGATAATTAAATTACGATTTACTAAAATAATTTATTGTTCAAGTTCCCAACCACGATCCGAAACCATGGAGTTACCATACGTAATCTTCGCATTGAGAAAATAAGGAGAGAGTCATGGCGATAAGCGTATTCCCACAATGAATTGAATCTCAACAGAGAGAGGTTCTCATGATCATGGTGAACAACCTGCACCAAAACGTGTTACACATCAATCAAACAAAGCTTCACTTGTTAATTATAAAAAAAAAAACAAGGAAATGTAAATGGCGACGGCTTTCCATAGTATGATCAAGATCCGAGACTATCATCAGACGAGGATGAGATGTTATGCGCTCCATGATTACTAACTATCGTCGCCCTGAAGATTGCATATTCATAACGACGTGTCAATTATATAAGATTTCGAAAATTTAATCCAAGAAAAGTGGATCACCACTAACTACTAGAGATTCTACAATCGACAGATTTGATATCTATAGCTTATCAAACTCTGTAAATGACCCGAAATTCCCAGATTTGATTGAGAGATAAATTCCCATATTTGATTTTGGGTCTAAGGAGGAGAGTATTGTCTATCATAAAGTGAAATCATCAGAAATTAAACAAGTATGATCCCACATAATCTCAAGGTAAATACAACTGAGTTCTAATTTCATCCATTTCCACCGACGAGAACCAATAAAATCACCTTTGGGAAGATAGACGTTAAGTTTAAGGTAAAAGATGTAGAAGCACCAGAGAAAGCCGGAGATGAAGTAGAGTAAGGTTCCGGCAAGGTAGTTCCGGAGCCATGTCTGGAAAAAATGCGGTAAAGGATCCCACAAATTCGACGGCAAAATGTGACTCAGAACAATGCGATTGTAAAACGAGGTTTCGTCGACGAACTGCATCAGATACGCATTATCCACCGCCATGCGAGAAATTGGCGATCCGCCGAGATCGGTACCGGAATGATTTGTTACTTTACCTTTTCCTGAATTGGAACGAGTCCACTGTGCTAAGGTCTCATCTAGTTCGAGAAGTCACTTTATGATAGACAATACTCTCATCTAGTTCGAGAAGAGAAGGAAAGGTATTACCTTTGATTTGCGAAACCTAATCCCAAATCTCTTGACGAATCCGCGACGGCGGAGGAGTGCTGCTCCAATGAGCTGTTCTACGGCGAGTCTAAATCTTCGCCGCCACTATTCTTTCTCCCCCGCTCCTTCTTGTTCGTCATCCTCAATGTCTTCCGCTGAAATCCCACTCGTCGATTTCGACCTCATCCTGCCCTCGTCCGAAAGAGAAGTGAGACGAGGAAGATAAGACGAGAAAGAGAAGACTAGGAAGAGAAGGGGTCGAGAATTGGAAGAGTAATCAAGAAAAGCGAGGAATGAGGAATGAATGAATGAGATTTGCTCACCTCATCGATCTTACTGATCTCTATTTTTATTTAGTTTTTAATGAATAATGTTTATATTTTGTAGGTTATGAGTAATTTATTTTTGAACTAACTTAAATTTTTGTATTTTAAAATTTTTAAGAGATTTATAATGATACATTTTCTATTTATTATATGAAACAATATTTGTTGTATTTTCTTTTTTTATAATGATAGATTTTCATACCCTAAATAAAACAATTTTTAATATATTTTATCTACAGTTTTAATTTGTAAAATATTTTATATCATTGAGTTTGTGATAAATTATTTACTTTCATAATAATATATAATTTTGGAGTTTACAAAAAATTTAAAAACAAAAACTATATAACAAATGTTGTGTGACACAAAACTATATATGAAAGACTTAGTAACTTATCATTAGTTTGTATAGTTTGTATATATGTTTGTAATCATTTTTACAATTATTGACAATTATTTTCATTTGTTAATTGACAACATAACCTAAACCATAAATCAATATAACATAATCCCTAAATCAACATAACCTAAACCCTAAACGTCAATATTCTAAACCTTAAATCAAATATTCAACACTTAATTCCTTTTTAGTTTTATCTTAAAAAATATTATATTATGCATAACCAACACTATACAATGCCCTAAACCCTAAATCAACAAAACCAACACTATACAATGCCCTAAACCCTAAATCGAGACTTAACTCTAATTTTAGTTATTTATGTATAACATTATATATTTTTATTATTTCTGTAAAACATTATATATTAACATTATATAAAAATAAATTATATCATATACCCTAAACACTCAATCAAAACCAAACCCTTAACCCTATACACTTAAATCAAAACCGTATGCCCTAAACCCTAAATCAAAGATTCATTAAATTTTTTTTTTAATTTTGTATTTGTAATAATTTGTTATATTTTTTAATTAAGAAATATAAAAAATATTTTACAATTGAAAAATAGAAGAAAAATATCTTACAAGTAGGTCTTTTAATTATTTTTCCTCTTGGTATTAATAGAAAAAATATCCTAAACCATAAATCAAATATTAAAAACTTATTCATTTAATTCTTTTTAAAATAATTTTATTAATAGATTATGTTATACGTATGAGACAATAATTTATTGTATATACCATTGCTAATTTTGAAATTATAAAGAAATTATATTTCAAACCCTAAACCCTATACACTAAATCAAATCATAAACCCTATACACTAAATCAAACTCAAGAATTTTCTGTTTTATTTTGTTTTTAAAATTTTGTCCTGTGTATTTTTTTTTTTTAATTATTTATTTTATACGGCAATGACATATATTTAAAAAAGAAAATACCATATAGAATTAATACATATATATATATATATATATATATATATATGAAATTTTAAATTGGAAAAGCAAAGAGATAACTTTCTTGAAGGAGAGTTTCTAAACTGGATACTACAACAATCACAAAATACATCAGCTTCTAAACATTTTGTGTTAACAATCAACCAAAATCTGAAATCCATCACCCTAACAAATCCGTGAAAAGAAACCGCACGATCAGCAGCTCGGAATCTCATTGTCAGATTGGCTGTCGCCTCCAAATTCATCGTCCTCGCCTTCTAATTCATCATCATCTTCTTTATCCTCCTTGCCCTCCTATTTTCCTCCTCCTCCTCCTCCTATGATGGAAGAGAAGGGATCCTTGGTATGGTTAGCTGAGTTTTTGTAGTAAATGTGAACTGTGTTCCTTGTGTTTTCATTCTGGTATGGAGCAGTTGGTGCGGGAACAACAACATACTTGTTGAGCCTCTCGAATCTCGCCTTCCGTTCTTCGGCAACTGCTCGTGACCTGCTATAAAAGTCCCTACCATTACCTGTAATAAGAACCCATGTCAGACACAAAATAATCATGATCCAAGACGTCCACACAAGATATGGACATTTGAACCAACCTGGACAGAACCAGCAGCAAGAAAGAGACCAGTGAGTCCTCCACCAAAGACACGACCGTCTGGGCTGCAAGGCAAACACTCATACCACCAGCTCTACTTCGAGTTCCTCCAGAGTCATTTTGCATAAACGAACCCGTCAAAATAGAATCTCAAAACGACCATGATCACAATAATATACAACCCAAAACCATTTGAAGGAAACCGAATACTATAGAGAAGTGCATTCTTCATACATATATATATATATATATATATATATATATATGTGAGAAGTACCTCATAAGTTAGAGTTCTGCCGGATGTCATAGATTGACGAAGTGTAGCATTTGAGATGGGACCATTTGCTGAAAGGATGCAAATAGCACGAGATCCTTGTTGAGAGAATCTCATTATCTTCATTATCACATCCTGCAAAAATCCACATGTCAAGAGATCATCTTAACCAATATAATTGTTCATAGTTAAGATATTTGAAGTGTGACTATGATCATATCACAAATGAATATTCAGAAAACCATACCTCTCCGTCATTTACTGTGAGCACATGAGGTGTAAAGTTGCCACCAACAAAATCTACAGTTCCTACACATGCAAAATTGGTATCTACTGAATCGAGAAAATCAAAAATCAGAGTTGATACAACAAAACAAACACAAGACAAGGATTTATCTTAATCAGAGCTATTGACTTTTCTCGATTGACAAGAGTCAAACAATGGATGCAAATCAAAAGCTAAGATCATTATTTGCAAGAAGAAGAATAATTCAAAATCCAACCTTTCCACAAACATAAAGACCGCCAATATATCAGAGAGGATCTCAGAAGCTTGGAGACTCGGATGGCGAGAGAGAGTTCATCTTCACGCAGAGCCGAGCGCTTCACCGAGCTCTCCCTACAAAAGAACAAATTAATCGAGGGATTAATACCCAACATGTAAATTAAAACCTTAAATATTTACAAATAACGAAAATCCAAACACAATTTCACCTTCAATGTCAAATTACACAACACCAATTCGATTTAGACCGATGAAGATGACGAGGAATCGAGGATCGAGGATCGAGACTGAGAGTGAGAGGAATCGAGACTAAGAGTAAGAGAGATCGACACTGAGAGTTAGAGAGATCGAGATTGAAAGTGAGAGGGATCGAGATTGAAAGTGAGAGGGATCGAGAGTGAAAAGAAGAGAGAAGAGAGATCGAGACTGGGATCCTCGACACTGAGAGAAGAGAGACGAGAGACGAGAGACGAGAGAAGAGAGGGATCGAGACAAAGGAACGAGAGAAGAGAGAGCTAGCAAAAGGGAATTTTTCCAGAATACAAGTGTTAGTCGACCATATGTTTGTTTTGGGTTGAAAAAAAACATTTTCACCAAAATTATTTTTGGTTCCATTTATTTTACTTAGGCGGCTAATGAAATTTTTCTTATTCCCGGTTAACCTACGATAATGTTTTAAAATTCACATGTACTATTATAGAACACCTGGAGAAGCAAAAAATAAGCGTGAGCACATTATTTTTGCCGCCTAACATATCATAGCTTTTACTATTTCCGAAACGCTATGCAAAAGTCATGCATATGTCAACGATAGCAGAAACATAAAAACTGCTATCCTGAATTGCTATTAAAACCTGTTTTTCTTGTAGTGAGGTAGCGTAACCGAGTCATCGGATACCTGAGGAATATCAATTTTACCCAGAAAAAATCTGATACCTGGACGATGGCGAGCTCCTCGTCCAACCTCAGCTTCTCAACCTGGATGCTCTTCTGTTCGGCCTCAAAATCATTGATGGTCTGGCTAATAATGTCATCGAGAAGAAGGATATTGGATTTACACTCCATAATTTGAGTCTCGATATCGACCTCGATCTTCTTCTTCTCCCATTTATCCTTTATCCCCAAAAGAATGGCACAATACTGCTTGGATATCTCCCTCCTCGCGGCTTTCTCAGCCTTCTTCACCATCTCTTTCTGCCTCTTGGAAAGTTTCTTCGAATCTTCAGTAACCTTCTAAACATGGACTCTCAAGTCCACTATGTTTTCACTAGCTGAACGCAAACCAACCTCAACAGCTCCAGCTCGCCCCTCGGCGACACGGAGATCCACCTTCAAGTCCTCGTTTGATTTCTCCAACGCAGAAACCCGAGCTTGAGCCTCCCGAGCATAATCTTCCCATCTCTTGGCCAAAATTGCTTGGTCCTTAACCTGGCCTTCCAAAAGAGTAACCTCGGCCATCCTCTCCTCATTACGAGCGATTCTCCTCGCCAGCTCATCCCTTTTAGTGACGAGGTCAGTAACGGTCCTAGCTGCCCTCTCCACCTCCTCAGGCTGTGTAGAAGAACGGAGATCTTGCTCAAAAGAGGTAATAAGCTCATTGGCGGCGGAAACAGCCTGTGAAAGGGACGTAAAAGCTCAGCAGAGAAAAATCAAAGTAATGAAAAACAAAGTAAAGACATCTAGAACTACCTGGCCCATCGCACTTGCGAACTGAATATAGCCCTCAGGCTTCTTCATGTTCTTAAGAGATGGCAAGAAGCAGGACGAAGGCCTAATACCCCTAAAGAGATTTGCAAGCTGGGAGCTGTTTTCCACGATTGCCTCAGGGCCATCAAAATCGAACCTAAAAGCATTCGGAGAAACACATCCACTACTCTGAGAACGAGGTATCACATGCCTCCTTGATGATTCCTCGCCATCAAAACCATCACCACGAGTTTGTTTCGAACGTGATTGCTGCTCAGCAGAATGACTTGTCTCCTTAGAAGACACCCAGGAAACTGACTTTTGAGGACCTTTAGCTCGAGCATCACGTTGGGCGATCTCGGTTTCACCACCTGTTGGCAATATGCCACCACCACCAAGATCAGCTTCGGGCTCACAATGATCATCCTTTTCGACCTCCTCTCGACACGGGATCTCAGCATGAACGGACTTACTAAGAGCCTCTTTAACCCTCTTATCAAGAGCACCAGCTATCGTCGGGGCAGGGTGCAATCGCATCCTCTCCCTATAAGAAAGGCGCAACGGCTTCTTGGGAGGAATCATCTTACTGGATTCGGCGGAGTTCTCACTACGAGTAAGATCAACCTGGGATGTAGCAGGGGCAGTATCTGGCACCTAGGAACCAGCCAGGGGATAATTCTCAACGCGGGCTAGATCTTTAGCAACCGCCTCGAGGCTCGGGATAATGAATGGAGCGGGAGCCGGAGCTTGGATTTGAAGCAGAGGAAATGGAGGTGTAGAAACTGCAAAATCAAGTAAAGGGGATCTAAATAAAGAAATAAGTCTTAATCTAAGAAAGACAAAACCATAAGTCCTTTCAAACCTATAAGTCGGCAAGCAGCTGCAACGGACAGTCTTAGAGATCGACGTTCACGAGCTTGCTGAATTCTATCAAGGGAGAAACCCTTCCAATTGGAACCCTCACCCTTGACAAGGTCGACAAGCCGTTGGACCTCAGCTGTTACTGTCTTCGAGGAACCAATTGACTCTGCACAAAAGAAAAAGGGTCACCATAGTAGAACAAAATAAGGGGGGGGGGGCAGCAATTAAGAAATCCCCAAAAGGAATGCTCAGATCAGTATCCGATTTCGTGATGACCGGTGATCTGAGCCTAGGAGTGTCTAAGCACCGACTCGCCTTCAACAGATCTGCTGAAAATTCTGAAATACAACCATTGCTCCCACCATTTGTCATCCCTCATAGCCCTGGGCGTTCGGATGTCCATTCGGATTCGGTTCGGTTTATTCGGTTGTTCGGTTATTCGGGTGTAGAGGTTTAGGGTCCATTCAAATATTATTGATGTTCGGTTCGGGTTCGGTTCGGATGTGTTCGGATTCGGTTCGGTTTCCTAACTGTATGTAAAATCCGATTGTAACCGAATATCAATGGATTCGGTTTCGGTTCGGTTTTTTCCAACCGAAGTACCTGTTTGCAACTAAAGTAACCAAACATCCGAAGTAATACATAGCAAGTTCATCAAATCTGATAATAAAAAGAGAGTACTAATTCATGATTTCAAGTCCAAACAACCTCAAAGATCATAACCTAAAGAGATAGAACAAAAAAAGAGAAGGAAGATCCAAAACAAATATAAACCAAGATCCAAACAATGAAACAAAATCTTTTCAAAAGAGATAACATAAAAAAAAAGAATCAATATCCAAACCATGATAGAAAACAAAGTCTGTGACATAAAAGAAGGCTTAATCTTGAGAATAAGAGAGAACCAAGAGGCAAGAACCTTCAGAATCAGACCTGTGGATGTGACATCACACAAGTGTTACAACAAAGCTTATTGAAAGCAAGACAGAATTAAGACAATTGAAACAATGTAAAAACGAATGACAAGGAAGAAAAACAAATACCTTGAATCCGAGACAAAAGCAAAGTCATTTAGTCTTCATCATGAGTTAATCTTTCACATTCTGCAAACAAAAAAATTATAACAGATTATTAAGCAAGTTAAACATCTACTAAGGAATTAAATTAGCATATAATACAAGATAAGAAAATGTACCTTGCTGAAGCTTATCTTCATACTCAACTTCATCAATTATTTGTTGATTTGTAAGCACCTTTGATTTAAATTGAATGTCTTGTTTCATCCACTGCTCTGTACACATAAGAACTTCAATCATATAGTGAGTTAGAAAACTCCTATATGGGTCAATGATTCTACCACTAGTGCTAAATGCACTCTCAGATGCAACAGAAGAGACTTGCATTGCAAGAACATCACGAGCAACCTCAGATAAAACTGGATACTTGCCACTGTTGAGTCTCCAAAACGAGAGTACATCGTACTCTATTCCAGGCATCAATATAGGATTCTCAACATTATCCTTCAGATATATATCCAACTCATCTCTTGTGTCTCGAACTCCTATCTGATGTAGCAACTCATCGTATTGACAATCAATATTTTCTATAACCCAATTCTGGTTCCACCACTTCCATTCTTTCTCCACCTTGATCTTGAGTACTATGAGTAGGCTGAGATGACTGACCTTGAGACTGACCTTGAGATTGATTTTGAGACTGACCTTGAGACTGGCTTTGAGACTGTTGGAACTGAGAATCTCTCATGTATCTGCCACTGTACTCTTCAAACAAACTTTTAAGAAGATCATTGACATTATTATACATGTACTTACTGTCTGGAGTATCTTTCCCATACAGCTCATCAAAACACATCTTAGCGTACTGCATCTTCTTCCTAGGATCAAACACAGTCGCCACTATCAACATCTTATTGATGTTCTTCATACCGTCCCAATACTTATCAAGTTTACTCAACATTTCATCTGCCTTTACATTCAACTGAGGCTCTAAACTGTTACTCAGATCTTTCAAATTGGTGGCTATGGTCACTATCTGACCATAACACTTGTGTGAATTCAAAGAAGAAGAAGCTGAGACTACCAATGTTGCGTTATAGAAGATGATAAGGAACTTGGCTAACCTTTCAACTTTTGTCCAATCAGACCATTGTGGAGGCCCAATCCTTTTAGTTCCATTGTTAAACTCCAAGAAGTGGTCATTGTAGAGCTTGTCTTCTGTCTCCATCTAAGCAAATGCTGCCTTAAACTTAAGTGCCTTTGTTATCATCAAATAGGTTGAATTCCATCTAGTTTTTACATCCAATGGCAAACTTCCTCTTGTCATTTTAGCAGAATCAACCCTCTGTTCAAATGAATTTAACCTATTTGTGTTGGATCTAACATACAAGACACCATTACGGATGGCTTCTACACTCTCAGTTATGTTATCTAATCCTTCCTTCGCAATCAAGTTAATAATATGAGCACAACATCTCATATGCATAAAGTCGCCATCTAACACAAAGGAATCAGAAGATACTAAAGAGAAAGAAGCATGAAACTTCCTCAAAGCAGAACAATTGGCAGTTGCATTGTCCACAGTCACACAAAAAACCTTTTCTATTCCCCACTCAGCTAAGCAATCTAGAAGCACATTTGATATTGTCTGACCTTTGTGATCCGAGACGAATTTGAAGCCTATAATCAGCTTCTTCAATCGCCAATATGCATCAATATAATGTGCAGTGATGACCATATAACTAGCACCTGTGGATATGAAGATTGTACAAATGAGATTAGATATGAAAATGAACTTATTGTGTGTAAATAAGAGCATGTTCAAGGCGGGTTCTTAAGTGAGGATCTTAGTTTTTTTGGAATAAAATTAAATCAAAATTAGTTAATAAGTTAAGAACCGATCCTTATTTAAGACCCTTAAGAATCGGTTCTTAATTGCCACATATGTATTTCTGATTGGATCTTTTCCTTTCTCTCTCTCTACGCTTCTCCTCGCTCTCTCCGTCGCCAACCCCTCTGTATCTCCTCGATTCCTCCCTCTGTATCTGTATCTCCTCTTCAACCCTTCTGTATCTCCTCGATTCCTCCATCACCGCATCTCTCACCGCTTCTCGAAAAAATTGTGATACACACATGTTTACATAAACACACACATATTTATATAAATATATACATATTTACATGAACACATATTTACATATTTTTGTATATTGTAAATATGTGTTCATGTAAATATGTATGTGTTTATGTAAATATGTGTGTGTTTATGTGTTTTATTTGTTTTATTTGAATCTTTGAAGTTGTGTTTGTTTTAGTTTGTTGTTTATTTTATGTTAATTGTTTGTGTTTTAGATTTGTAGGTTTTATGTTATGTTTTAATTTAATGAAACGAGTTTGTTTTATGTTAATTGTTTGAGATTCGTCTCTTGGCATATGGTACTTACAATAAAGCAAAATTATTAATTTTTTTTCTTCTTAGGAATCATTAATGAGGTTTTACCATTGAAGCAGAGAAAACAAATGTTTTTTTAACAAAGATTCTTAACATAAATTTTATAATTAAATATTAACTAAGAACCCCATGAAGGGTTCTTGCATTGAACATGCTCTAAGAACAATTACCTGTTGTAGAAGCCACCCAAATGTCAGTTGTAAGTGATACCCTTTGCTTATTAGTTAAAAACCATTCCTTCAAAGCTGCTTTCCTTTTTACATACATTGAAACAATGTCTCTTGTTGCTGTCCTTCTTGAATGAGGCTTGTACATGTTTATCTTGCAGTCAAAACAAATAAAATAGAATCAAAACCCAAATAAATAGACAAATAAGAGTTTAATCAAAGAAACCAACCTTGTTGCAGAAGTTTTTCCAAGCAACACTTTCAATGAAAGCCAAGGGCAACTCCCCTAGCACAAGCATCTCATTTGATGCTTCCCTAAAAACCTCCTTAGTCACTTTTGCATCCTTCATACCTCCTTCTTCATTAATTATTGGTTGAATATTGGCTTCACCCTCTACCCATGCCTTGTATTGCTTGCAGATTAGAAGATGAGTTATAAGGTTTGAAGTCCCTGACTTTGGATTACATGAGTATTCATGCTTGCAGTAGTTGCAGATACACTTGTTACGATTCTGTGATCTTCTTGTGTAATGCGACCATACATTGGACCTTGTTGGAAGGAACTTCTTTTTAGGCTGAGAAGTTGCTCCACTTGCATCAGGATCTGAAGTTACTTTCCGTTTCCCTCGATCATCTTGTTGTTGATTGTCGTTTTGATTGTTATTTTGGTTTGAAGGTGATGAATCCATCTGAAAACAATACACAACAGAGGCATATTGAAAGTTAGAACATGAAAAGAACAAAGAAGATAACAAGAGAATAACATATAACAATCCAAACAAAAGAACATATACAAGATAAGCAAGCACAAAAGCAACAAAGACGAAAAGATATATGACCATAGGAACAACGATAACCACAACAAAAACAGTTAAGTTGTATATATACAATCAAAGTCAGTTCAAGATTTCAGCAAGAAGATAATCAATTGTAGTACCTCTCTTGACCCGAGGATCTTCTGAAGAGAGCTCAAAGACATTGCCAACAAAAGGAACAAAAAGTTGCCATATACGAACTAAAGGAACACTAGAAGTCTAGAACTAAAGAAACACGCATCAAATTCAGAATTACACACGCACTAAATAATTTCCCCCAAAGAACATATACAATACGCAAATATCAAAATCGAAATCCCTAAAATTAGCTCGAACAAATCAATTGGAAAAAGAGAGATGAAGCAACGAAGTCATACCTGAGATCGATTTCTAGAAATCTCAGAAGGAGGAGAAGGAAATCTCAAAGAAGATGCGGGATCCAGAGTGATTTGTTTTTAATTTTTTGGGTTTTAGACTTTTAGTAGTTGGGAAAGGAATCGACGAAGAAGCTCAATCGACAGGAATCGATGAAGAAGTATTGGTTATAATCGATGGTTCGGTTATTGTTCGGTTATATGGTTTTAACCGAACCGAACCCATACCCGAAGTAACCTGAAATCAAAACCCAATCGGTTATATCACTACAACCGAAGTAGTCTATGGTTCGGTTTATTCGGTTCGGGTTCGGGTATGGACTTTGGTTGTGGATATTAAGCCCAAGGCTAATCCCTCACATTGAATCTAAAGACGGATCGATTGACCTTCCCCGAAAAATAGTAGGTCCCGCGAATATGAGAATTCCCCTTGACATTGAAGAGCTGGTGAAAGACTTCAGTATCAAAAATAACCCCAGACTCCCTGGAACGTACCCAGAGTGCGACAAAAGACCTCATCGCACTGGGCATAAGCTGCGGGACGGCAAGTCCGAGATCACTAATAATATTAAAGATAGCTGCTGGGATAGGAAAGGTAAGGCGACATCTTAGGAAAAACGCGGCGTAACCACATGCATAACCCTCCAGAGGATTCTCCGGGGAGCTATCAGCCGATGGGATAAGCAGATCGCCGATATCAAGCCCGCACAAAGAAGAGATATTCGCGAGCTCAGCAGCCGAAATCGTGCTCTTCGAGTGAGAATCAAACCGTTCGACAAGAGGAGGGGGAGCATCCAGCTGAGAAGCAGAAGCCATCACAGAAAAAAGCAAAAGAAAATCGAGCTCGAAAAAGAAAGAAACTCGATCGGAAACAATGGAAGCTGAATTTTCACAGAGAAGTATCTCGGATAAAAGTACAAAGAAAAGGGGTGAAGATAGTTCAATTAATGGAGTAAAAATAATAATAAAAAGGAGAGAGAAGAGAAAAAGAGAAAAGACATCATTACCTTGGAAAGTGGGATCTGAGGCGGCGTGGGAAGTTGAAGCAACATGAACCGCTCATTTATACCCACTCGCCTACTCATCCAGTCACATCCCTCAAAAGTCGTGCAAGCGTTACAGAATCCCTACAAACTCGCCTTATGAACAAGCTAGAAATCAATCAGAAGCCCGAGATTGCGAGATCGTGCCAGTTGGAGGATCAATTAAAATCTCGAGATCGCAGTTCCGCATCCTCAATGATAAATCATTAAAGATGTTGGGGGGCAACTGTTGGGCCCAAATTCCACACCTAAAGTTCAGCTTGATTTAATAGGCCTGGAATCAATCTCAGCTTGCTGAAAGGCCTCGAAGAATAAGCTCGCAAGCTGGGAAAGAGTCGAGTACGCAAGAAGGGGGAGATCGTTGGGAAAATGAACTCGCAGCAAGCCAGTCAAAGTCATAAAATGTGTTCCCCCCAGAATCAAGCTGAGCATTTAATTGAAGATCACAAATTCATTTCGATGTTTTGAATGAGATTGAGACGTTTGCATTCTAAAAATTGGTATAAGTTCGAGGGTGAACTAATTTGTTAGACAATCGAATTCTTGGCAATAATATACACACTTTCTCTCGTATTTTCTCTAAGTAAATCTAAACCTTTCTCAAAAACACTCGACCTGAAAAGCCAAGGATTGAGGTTGTGAGATTCTGCTCTCACAGTTGATATATGTCACTTTCCTTTGCGATCTGGAAACCTGCCATGTAACACATTCTGGATTCCTTTTGACTCTCCTTAACTGTTGCGATTCCATGTTGGGTAGGGAATTTTATGCATTGATGGTAGGTTGAGGATACAACCCTCATTGAATGTATCTAGGTTCTTCCCAGGATCACCGTGAATTCGACCATCCTTCTCACTCCGGCTGCTATTACAGGGAGTATTATCGTTCCGAGAGATAATGTGGTTTCCCCGGAAAAACCGGTTAACACCATTTTATTCTCCTCGATTTCGTGATCCGGTATATCCATTTCCCTAAGAACACTCATGAGGATGAGTTCTACCGAGCTCCCTGTGTCCACAAGCATCTTAGCGAGCTCGTATTCACCCACTTCTAGCATAATTAAGAGAGCATCATCATGTGGGGAATCTAGCTCAACGTCCTCGCTTTCCCAGAACGAGATTTGTGTGTCAGATCCCTTGAACGGGGTTTTATCGCGTACGTCGGTATTTACCCTTCGTTGAGGTTTTTTAATTGAGTTTACGGAGTTGCGACATAGATGGGATCCTCCATGAATAAAGTTAATTCTTTTCTTCATGCTGGGAGGAGGTAGGTCTGTTTCCCTGTCTTTTCGGCGATCTCACCTCGTCGCGTCCTCGGCTGAACGTTCTCGCTTACGATCATCCTCGGATGGGCGATCCCGCCTTTCATCGTCTCGAGTTGGATAATAGTTCTTCCTCGGAGGGGGTTTCCCCAGTTCAATTTTATCCAGCTCTCCCGCTGCAAATTTGGCGGCGAGCTGCTTCTTCACCTCATGGCACTCCTCAGTCGAATGGCCCTTGATTTTATGAAAGTCACACCACTTGCTGGGGTCGTAAGGCTTGAATCTGTTACGAGGTGGGCTTCCCACTGAGTATGAATGTATCCCCTGACTTTGTCTCTGATCTTGGGACTCTTTTTTCCCGGATTTTTTAGGTCCTTGGGAGTTGGTTATCTAAGCTTGCTTGGTCGAGGTTGCGGGTGCATGCTGCTTCGGTTGAGCTGCACTCGTCTCTTCGAGAATAATCTAGCGTGAAGCGTGGTGTAATGCATCATCTAGTGATATGGGCTCCCGAACCGTGAGCTCCTCAAAGAATTTTGAGGTTTTTAGCAGTCCGTTTTGGAGGGCTTTCAAGGCCTTTGGGTTATGAAGATCGGCGATTTTTGCTTTGGCGGCTTTAAAGCTGTCAATATACTTTCGCAACGAGTCACCTGTTTTTGAGTGAGTACCCATAGATCGGCATCCGAGGTCTCGATCTGGATAAATACCGAATACTGCTTCAAGAACGCCGCTTGAAGTTGGGTGAAGTTGTCAATCGAGTTTAGTTTCAAGGAGGTAAACCCTTCAAAGGCCGAATCCGTTAGATTTTCGGCGAAGAAACGACAGCGTGCTGACTCGAGGTCGCCCCCGAGTAGTCTCACCCTCGAAAAGGCGAACTTGAAACTTCTCATAAATGCTTTGGGGTCGGTTTCTCCGTTATACCGGGGAAATCGGATGTTCCCGACATCGCTGAGCTGGGGGCTTGCGATTCGTGTGGTGAATGGGGTCATATTGACTTCATCAATCACTCTGTCGATCTCAAGTTCTGAGCTTAGAGCAGCGTGGACCTGCGATCTCATCCACGGGAGTTCGGCGTTCGTTTCTTCGTAGGTATTTCTTGATTGATTCAAACCCATGTGATCTGTCGGATCCCGGGTTGTTTTCATTATCGCTCGTGAAGCGGAGTAGGGGTTCTCTGGCAGGCTGGGAATGATTGTTGCCACCGTTCTCAGGTCGTGCTTCGGCCTCATTTTCGTTCCCAGAGCAATCCTGACCGACTAGTGGATTTGAGGCCGAGTCTACTCCAGGTAGTGTCGCAATTGGCATAATTCCTCCTTCCGCGATCTGGATCGTGGAGGGAGTGAATATGGGGTCCGAAATCCTCGAGTTAAACAGTGAGGCGGTGGCTGAGCCAACCATCCTGTTGGTCGAAGCATTGATATCGGAAAAGTTTAGCCTTGTCACCGGTGGAGGTGGGAATGGCAATCCTCCCTGCCCAGGGGCAAAAAGGGAATGTTCCCCAGGTGGGAGGGCAAACCACCCAATGGCGCCTGCCCGAGCCGTTCTTTCGAGGTCATCATGGCGTGCTGCCACTGAGCAATTATGCTCTATGAAAAATGATAACAGGATCTCAGCTATTCGATCCGGAGTCGGCTGGTTTAAAGCTGCAGGTCCCGAGGGATCAGCAGTATCGTCAATCCCAGTCGAGACATTCGCTCCCGCGGTGGTAGTGGGAACGTTTGTTGTTCCATCCAGGTCTGTCGGAGCGATGTCATCAGGCTGGGTTAGAAGGATGGAGGTGTTTACAACTCCGGATGAAGTAGTGACTATTGCACTTGTTGTGTCCGCCATTATCATCTTTTGAGTGGTTAGTTTCGTAGGTTATAAGGAGGAAATTGTTTTGATCCTCCCCACAAACGGCGCCAAATTGTGAGAGCAGAATCTCACAACCTCAATCCTTGACTTTTTCAGGTCGAATGCGTTTAGAGAGACTTAGAATTGCTTAGAGAAAATGAGAGAAATGTGTATATTATTATTGTTACCAAGAATTCGATGATCTACATTATGACCGATATTTGAATCTTATACATGCTCATAATATGTAACCGCTTAATCCTTAATTATACGTACTAAACACGGACTTAAATTTGTAATCTAAGACTTTATCGCTGAGCTTGATTCTGGGGTTTTGAGTTGACATGTTTAACTGTTGTGATGTGACCTTCTGCTTTCGACGACCTCGCCCTTTTCTATGTGCTCGGTTTCATCCAGTTTGTGAGCTCGTTCCGCCGGATCTTGTTGTGAGCTAGGCCCTCTTCATTAGATCTGCTTATTCAAGGTGGACCCAACTCTAACGTTTTCCCTTATTGAATTTACATCGTTTAAATTGCGTTCGTTACTCTCTCCAAAACCAAATATAACCTTGTCTTAGCTTAGTTTCATAATTGTGAGAATTGTAGTGTAACCGTGATCTCTGTGGATTCGATCCTAAAGTACTGCATTGACAACCGTTATGATTGCGGTAGTGTGAGCTTTAGTTTTAATTGACTGAGTGGTAAAACACACAAATCACAATGTCAAATTCCCATACGGATACGCATCTACCCTTCGTAATTGCGTTGATAGTTTAGAAGGAAAGTTTTCTGGGATGAAGAGTTATGATTGTCATGTTGTCATGCATCGCCTCCATCCATTTGCATTTGAAGGTCTTTTTCCTATGAACGTCCATGGAGCTATTGCAGGTACATACATTAACACTATTACGTATGTTACCATAATTTTATTTGTGATCATTATACATTATTTAATTTTGTATGTCTACTATTTATGCAGTGATCGATGCTTATTCCGGGATCTATGCAGGAGATCACTTACATTAGCCTGAATCCGAAATTTGGGGGAAAGCATACTGGTTCTCCTTTTTAACCTCGAGAAAATATTTCTCCCTGCCTTTTTTGATGTTATGGATACTCTTCCTATTCATCTCTCTCGAGAAGCAGCATTTGGTGAGCCGGTTCAATACCGATGGATGTACCCTTTTGAGCGGTATATGTTCCATCTAAAGAAGAAGGTGAAAAATCTTGCTAGAGTCGAGGGTTCTATTGTCGCACAGAGAATTAATGAAAAAACATCCAACTTTGCCAGCTACTACTTTCCAGCGCAAGTCCAAACAAAAAGTAGACGCCCCCCGCACGGCATGATGATGGAGGGAAAAGAACTAGTTATCCTGTTTATGTCCCCAATATATTTACTCATATTGGATGACTAAGTGGAAAAACCAAGGATCGTCGACTATCAGAGGAGGAGCAAAGGGACTTGCATATGTATATTATGACAAACTGCGACGACGTTTTGGAATATGAGAGGTACCAATCACAAAATTCATTATGTTTGACGACAGCAAGCTCAGCACCTGAGATATTTGGACCATGAACATCATGTGCACCCGAGGGTATGCTTTTAAGGCTCATCGGGAAGGAAGCTCAAATACAACTTGTAAGTTGGGTATATCGTCTCAATCTAGAGGAGTTGTCTACTACGGTGTCATCCAGGAAATATTGGAGGTCCATTATACGGGAATGATCAACTTGAGGTGCATTTCGTTCTACTGCGATTGGTATAATCCAATGGAAGGACTACGTCAGGACGCATTTGGTGTTACATTTGTCCACTCTCTAAAGCGACTTCAGAAATACGATCATTTCATTCTTGCTTCACAAGCGGATCAGGTTTCCTACTTAGAGAACTCCCAAGACCAGCTCTACCCTCAACAATCCAAAAACTGCACAAACCGCCAGATATCGAACTCAACGGACGATAAATGGCAATTTTGACCCAAGAAAAGCGGACAGTAACCGTCAGACAAGAACTCTCCAACAAAGAGAGACAGAAATAACGGAGATCGCCATTGCAATCGCCAGGAGAGAGAATGGAGAGAAAAAAGTCAGTTTCATTTTGTTAGAAGCAAAATGAGATATATATTGGAGATCCAATTAATTATATTTAAAAACCAATTAGTTAAAAGCATGAATGTTTCTTTCCATAAATCATCAAAATATACATAATTGTAATTTTACAAAGTAGTTCATCATTCAAAGTTATTTTTTAAAACAAGGTATCGAACAACATCAAAATCTTTCGGGGTCAGTTCCACATTACGAGAAAGAAGCATCTCATATGTATCACGTGCTGAGTGATCAACTGCAAGAACAACTGCATCAAATTTTAAATTTTGGGAGGTACTCTGCAATTGGTCTATTGAATCCGAAACTTTGACTCCAACCACACGAGAATCCTCTACCAAAGGATCGTTTACCCGTGTCCTAAACTTGATAGTCACCTAATTAAGCATATGTAATTAAAGAAGAGCTCAGAAGAGAAAAAGGCTAATGATCTGTTATCATGTCAAATATCAAATTTCTATTTTTTTGTTTTTTCAACATTCTTTTTTTATTCTATTAAACGGGTTTTGCATCATATCTATCTATATATATAAAAGAGAATGATTCAAAGTTAGTAACTCGCAAGATCGCGACACGTGTCGAGTTAGTCTATTAGATTCTGACACGAGTACAAAAAATTACCAATTAGATTTTGATACATAATATTAACAATAAAGAAAAACATGTAATCTAGACTTAATCATAAAAGTAAAGGTAGCAAATAAAGAAAAATAAAAGTTATTTTTATATTAAAGAAATTTACCTTACAGTTTTGACACATAATATTAACAATAAAAGTAAAAATATAATTTAGACTTAATCCTAAAAATAAAGTTAGCAAAAAAAGGAAAATAAAAGTTGTTTTTAGATTAATAAAATTTATCTTAAAGTTTTTTTAAAAAATGAAAAAAAAATTATGTTTATAATAAAGCAATAAAACAATAGATTGACATCATAAAAAGGAAAGTAAACAAAGAAAAATTAAACCAAAAATTATCCTAAAAGCTAAATTTAAAAAAGAATAAATGTTAAAGTTAAAAAAGGAGATACAAAAATTTCAATTTTGATTAAGAAAATTTATAAAAGGAATACAATCCTATAAGGAAAAGGAATTCTAATTCCTCACCTCTATATAACCAATTTGATATTTGCTTTTCAATTTTACAACAAAAAAAAACGTTCACTCACATATTTTGTCCATAAGCTACATCCTCTTCGTTATCTAAACTAGATGTAATATTCCGTATAATCGAAATTATGATGTATGTTATGAAATATCTTCTTTATATACACCCGCTTCATATATCTTCGTTATCTACACCCGATATTATGTTGTACATTATCTAAACTAAAAGCTAAATTATGTTGTACGTTATCGAAATTATGTTAGAGAGACATGTCAAGTGAATTGATCAGATTTTGAAACATGTTAAATAAATTTTCAATTATATTTTGATAGATTTTTAATAATTTTCTAATTATATTTTAACACATAATATTCACAATAAAATAATATTTATAATCAATTCATAATCTTAAAAGGTAAAAGAAAAATTAGTAGTTATGTTTAGATTAAGAAAATTAAACAAAAATTATAAATAAAAGCCAAAAAAATTTAAATAAAGAAAAAACCATATTTCAAATTAGAATAAGGAAATTAAACAGTATATAACAATCCTAAAAAGAAAATGAATAAAAGCCAAACAATTAAAAATGTAAAAAAATATTTCAGTTTAGAATAAAGAAATCTTATTATATAAAGCTGAATGTTTCAATGTTGTTAACTTAACTGATAGCGACCCATGTCAAGTCAAAGTTGTAAAAACATAAAATCGATTAATAAAAAAAACTTAAAAATTTGGAAAATTTAATAACCGATTCATAATTGGTAATTTTACAAAAAAAATAATTAAAAACTTTATCTTAAGAGGCAAAATTAATATAAAAATGGAAAAAAATCTTAATTTTTCTATTTAGATTTAAGAAATTAATCGTAAAAGGAAAAAAAATTCTAATTTCTCACATCTATATAAACCTCTAATTTCCATTTAGTTTTTCCATCGTTTCTAAATTTATTTATTATATATTTTCATTGGTGATCTAAGTTTGTTTTCTATTTTTTGTTTTTTTTTTTCATGGGTTATAAAATAAATAATTATAAACCCGCATATATGCGGGTACTTATCTAGTATTTTATAAAGAACTAATAAATTATTGTTTGGGCGATTAGTTTCTATATGATGAGTTATTTTAATGTTGACTGTTATCTTATACCAAATATTCTATTTTTGTTTTTTTTGGGGATGATTTACGCACTACTAAATTGCCTGGATTAATTTAGATTATCTTGTTGTCATAACCTGTAAAGGTTAAATTATGGAGCTTTGTGAACTTTATCGAATTTTAACTTATTGCATATTTCATGCTTAAGTTAGGGCTGCATTGATGCAGAAAATGTGGTATATAATCATATTTTGTGAATTATTCAATGGATTTGACTCATATAGTATCAAATCTTAATATCATTTGGCAAAAAAAAACCTAACATATATATATATATATTTTTTTTTTGGTCAACAATTAACCAAATATTAAACTTTGGATTCAATCGATTATATAATAGGAGAGTTTTATCTCAATTTAGGGTGTCCACCTCATCACCTCATTTACACAAAAAGTTTTTAACATTAAAATATATTTAAAACATTCATTTAATACATGTCTATTATATTTATCATTATTTTTATTTAATACAAATTACAAAAATACAAAACATTGTGTAACAAAATAGAAAAGTGATAATTCGATATTAAGAATCAAAAAAATTGTAATACTAATTGGATAAAAAAATAATGAAATATTTTATTAAAAATGATATATTGTTAGATTTTCAACCAAAAAAATTAATTTAATATTTATCATATTTAAAATTTTAGAATGTGATTATGAAATTAAGAATGTAAAATAGATTTTACTACATATAATGAAAAACATAATTTATTCAATTTTGCTCCGAGAATATATATTTTTTTATAATAAAATTTACATCATTTGAGAGTCACAAAAATACTATAAATTTGTGGTAAATATAAGTTTTTACAATTAATTTAACAAAGTCGAGAATATGTAAAATATGACAAAGATAAGAACAAATAAATAAAATTATAGATAAATGATAGTAGAGAAAATAAGCATCTTATTATATATATAAAGTTGAATTTTATATAATAGGAGAGTTTTCTCTCAATATAAATTATCCACATCATTACTACAATCCTCTATTAATGGACATCACTTATGTAAAACTCTAATATGTACTAATTAAAACTTCAACATAAGTATAATTATTACTATACAACTCCAAAATACATAATTACACCAACTAACGAGAAAATATATAATATTAATTATGATTTAAAATTTGAACAGGCTATTAACAAAATTAGTATATGCGAATGCATAAGTTTGGAAAAAAAAATGAAATGAAATAAGTGAAAAATAACCATATAGTAATTTCATATTTGAAAATAAAATATTAAGATAAACTACTTAATTTATAGATAACCAACTACAATTCAACGGAAAATACATATAAAATGAGTTTATTATCATAATTAACATTATAACATCTATAAATTGATACTCGATAAATTAATATCTCGACAAATCAATACATTTTTTCGGACACAAATTGGTTTCTCGGACAAATAAATATATCGAGGTTTTTCAAAACCAAAACTTAGCCATTTACTAAATGATCGTCATACATCTTGAAATGCTTATTACCCAATTTTTGTTAATGGAAGAGACTAAGTACCATTGAAGCCAATATAATAGACTCTGAGAATCGTTCACATATTCTTGAAATAAGAAAGATGGAGAAGTTAAACCAACTCTTGCAATAACTTCACTCCAAGTTCTGGTGTCCTAAGAATTATCTTTGAAACCATTGAGGCTTATATTAATCTACTTCTTCCCTCATTGTTCACATATGAAATGGACTAAAGATCATGAAGAATGATCGCTATACTAACTTCACAAAATTGCTAAAACTCTAAGATTTTGTGAAAATTTGATTGATTTTTACCTCATTACCAGAACAAACGATGTGTTTCTTTTGAAAAGATGTTCATTGATCGCATCAGCTCCATCTGCAATCACAACGTCGCATATATCGCAATCTTTTTCCTCCTATAAATCCAAAACAACACGCAAGATTTCAAATTTTGAACACCCGATTCTGGTAATGATAAGATACATAAAATTTCGAATTCTGAAATCAGACATTGAGGTAGGTACGAGCATCGATGAAGGAGTAAAAATGGTGGAAACAGATGTGAGAAGCGGAACCATGGCTACCGAAGGCGTTGAAACTCACATCGGCCATTGAGGATCAGCTATGTGAGCGAGTTTTGTTGGATTTTTAGAACCGAGAGAGGATATGTTCTTCGGAGATGGGGAACAAGGAAAAAATCACAAATCTTTTGTCAGCGGTCTTTCACGAAGAAAGCAATGCTTGAGCCAAAATATCTATTAGCATAAATGCCAAAACATTAGAAAAAATCTCTATTAGAGGGCGTAACTAAAAACAAATTAAAACTATACATACATAAAGAGATAATTTTAAACTCTTAAATATGTACTAAAATCATTTATAATCAAATGTAAGTGGTTTGTTTAGTTAATGTGTACATGGGTTGATGAAGTTATAATTGGCCTCAATATAAACTATAGATTCCGAAACAGAAATGTAATATTATACGTTAAACTAAATATGTAACTTCTGAGAGAATTGAAATGGTGTTAAGAATATATATATAAAACTATAATTAGAATCACACAGTAGTTAAATACTACATATAAACACATGAAAAAAAGAATAATATTTCAACATAAGTAAACAATATAATTAAAAGAAAAAACTGTTGTTATATACAAACACTAATAAGGAGAAATAACAAAACACACGCATATACACACAATGCAACTATAAACATAAACCGACTATTAAACTAATTCGATATTAAAAAAAAATGGTTTTCTATAAAATAACATATAAACAAATTTATAAAACATGAATGTAAAATAAGGCGCGCGGGGGTCAATCCCTAGTTATAAAAAGAAGCGAGCGGTTCTGATTTTTAAACTTGTACGGTTTACTGAACTCTGTTGCAACAACGGCTCGGACAGCGATTCCAACATTGACACGGAGGTGCGTTGCATCTGTTGTCGGGAAGTGTACGTACCTCGTTATTACAAAAAAAAAGTGTACATCCCTCAAGATGCTGGCCTCTGCAAGGAGTGCACCGATGTGGTCGTCGCGGCTGAGAAAAATATCTTGGGGGAGATCAACGTCCTCAAGGCCAAAGCTGATTTCCTTCGCTTATCATCTTCTCTCGATCATGGCAGCAACTCCAGGTCTTTCACAGACATTGTTCTCATCGCCTCCGAAGAGGCGGCCACCACAGCTCCTATTCCCGCCCATAAAGCTGTTCTGGTTTGTTCTCTATTTCAATCATTGTTTGGGCGGTTAGTTTCTATTTGAAGTTATCTGTTTGAAGTTAGGATGTTATCTGTTTGAAGTTAGGATGTTATAGAAGTTGCAGTCATATGGTATACGTTCAGTTAGTAGACTTGTACTAATATTGTAAGAAGTGCTTTAATTTAATTTCTTTTTGAGCCTTTTTTTTTAATGATTATCTGTGTGGATATGTCGAATGATATATTTTTATTAAACTAATACCTTATCGATAACTTCTATGTCTTCCACATCTCATCCCTATTTTCTTGATTGGTTTTACGCCCTTGTGTTAGAACCCAATTTTCATGTTCTAAAACATGATGAGAAACTGGAGTCTTGCCAAGGCCGATCTAAGAGGAAGAGAGGGTGGCACGTGCCCCCAATAAAATCTTTATAACTTTTCTTTTTGTATGTAATTATGGGTATGAATTGTTAATTTAGTGGTTAAATCGATACAGTGCCCCCATTGGTTCCACATTTAAATCTCATAATGCCCATTATTTATTTTTGTTTTGTTTTGTTTTTGGGTTAATTAATTGAACTCTTTTTTCCAATTTTTGTTTTTCAAGTAACTCCCTTGCTATTGTATCTAGTTTAACTTTCCACTGTTCAAATTTACTTAGGTTTTTGTTGCTTCCATTTCCATATGAACATTTACTTGTGTAAGAACCCAATTTTCATCTTCTAAATTTTAAACTAATATTTGTTTTATTTATTTACTGACAGACTTGAGACAATACCAGTAGTTGTACAGAGGGCTGTTGATGACGCAAAAGCTTGGAGAGAAGCCAATGCGCAGAGAGTTGAACCAAATAACAGAGATATGCTCCACGGCTTCACCGATGACCATTGGTACCCTCCTTTGCTCTCGATGATCAAATGCAACATGAATGTGAATTGGAGAAATCCTATTATGCATTGCGGAGCTGCTTGGATTGCTAGATATACCAGCGGTAACGTCATGTTTCACGCCCGCGAAGCATTCTCACGAGAGCTCCAAATCGTGTAATTGCAGAATTAAGAAGAGTCATTTGGGTTCTTCAAAGCATCAGTGATCTTAGAATAAAAAGGTGATGATGGCTTTAGATTGTAGGGATGCTTTTGAGGTGATAGAAAAACCGGAAGAGTGGCCTAGATACCATACTCTAACGAAGCTAATAGGGGATCTGAGACAGAAGTTTAACAGGTGCAGTTTTGACCTCGAAAAGACGAGATCGAATCACATAGCTCGTGAAATTTCAAAAAGTGTCACCAGAGACGGAAGATTTCAATCCTACCTCTCTATAGGTGGACCTGCTTGGCTACATGATCGCCTTCGACAAGATGCGAGATTAAGTTAGAATCTCATTCCCAGTAAGTCCGTTATTGCATCTTTGAGTTCTTAGTGTTAGGCTCTGATGTTCTTTGGTCTTGTGTTTCTTGGTCCCTGTTTTGGTGTTTGCTGATATGCTCAAATTAATACCCTAAACCGTACTAAAGCAGTTGATGCAGTATATCAGGGGTCGAACACAAGAACTCAGAGAAATCGCACAATAAATTGTATAGTGTCAAGTCAAGCTAAACTATTCAGATTAAACAAAAGCAGTAAGCAGTAAACAAGTTGTAATTCAATGGGAGAAAGATAGGTTCAGGGATATTTCTCAGGAAATCAATGAATGCAAAATAAACTAACTAATCAGGGTTCAGGTTACGCACGGTTCTCGAACTCAAATCACTAAGCTATGATTAACCAACTGTCGTTGCGAGAATTATCTAAATCTAAATCTTATGAATTCCAAATCTCTTTGCAAATCCTAAAGTCTAAATCAGCATTTAATTACAGGTTTGATATGTTCACAAATTGATTAAACCAAATCTCTTTGCGAATAATCAATTTGCTCACATAAGGTTCTATCAAGTAATTAATCGCACTGTGGTGCCTAATCAATTATCCTAAGATCTAAGTTCTAGGTGATCAATCTAGAATTAGCTTTGAGAACAACCTAAGGCAAAGAACTAATTCAGATTATGAACCCTAAATAACTAATCAACCTAGCATTCAAAGAAATCCCTTATGAGAATCCCTAAACCTAACAAGAGATATACTCAGACATGGAAATTGAATCAATAAACATGTTTAAATAAATACTCAATAGAAAATAAGAAAGAGTGATAAAAGGGTTCGAAATCTTCTCTCGACGAACAGAGTATCAGACTTGTCTCCCTTGAAAAGCTCTCTCACAAATCCAGAATAAAATAAAGCGTAGCCAACAAAGTGGCTGTAAAATCCTATATATATATCCTAAATCACGAATTGGGGCTTCTTGTAATTATTAAAGACTTCTGGACCAAATTGCAATTCTTCAACTCTTCATTAAAGTCGTGGGTCGTGTCTTGCTGCGATGGGTATCGATCGATACCAGGGGGTATCGATCGACACTGATCGTGAAATCTGGTACTCAGCAACACGAACTTCAGCTTTGCTCCAAACTGCTCCAGAAAACTCCAATAACTCCAATTATGCTCCAAACGTGCTAGAACCTGTAAAAGACTCTAAAACACTTTGAAATAACATAAAGACTCTATAAAACGGACTTATAACATGGCCTAAAAGGGGTAGAAACCATAATATATCATTTGCTCCCTTCGGAGCATGTATCTTTTATTCCATATTTAATAATCCAGATGATTAAAAAAATAAAACTTTGCACTGTTCAAATTTACTTAGGTTTTTGTTGCTTCCATTTTCATATGAACTTTTTGTTATTTCAAATGAGTTTTCATTTTCAAATTCATTATTCTCTCAAAATTATATTTTCTTTTTATTACTAAAATAGATCTAAGATATCTTTTAGATACAATATATGTTTTTTTTTATATTTGACATGTATTAGATATTAGATGGAAAATGATAAATATTACAGTTTTTAAAACATGTTAACATTACATTTCTTTCGAAGACAAAAACTATACAATGAAATATTAAGAAAATCAAAATGTTTTTATAAATATTTTTCAAGAGATTTAATGCATTACTGAAATTTTACAAATTCTCATTTTACCAATAAAAATAGTTTTTGGATCCGCCCCTGGTCTTGCCCGATCTTCCTTTTTAGTGTTTAAATATCTTATGGTCTATCACATTAATATGTATCATAGATAATGAGTGATGTGACAAATTTGTGGAGTGAACTTTCTTCAACTCTATAATTAATCTATTTACTAGAGTGAACTATCTATACCTCTATATCTTTTTTAGGGTTCTAATAAAACAACGTGACTATTTCTGTCAGATTAGTCGTTCACCAGTCTTCAAAGCAATGCTTTAGAATGAGATGGAAGAAAGTTGTAGCAGAACAATCAATATCAGCGAAGTGTCTTATGAGGCCCTTCGAACTTTCGTCGATTATCTTTACACAGCTGAAGAATGTTTTGATGATCAAATGGCGTACGATCTTTTTGTCTTATCAGATAAATACCAGGTAAACGAGCTAAAGAGTTGTTGTGAGATATGTTTGGTAACTAAACTAAGTGTGGAATAATCTCTCATCGCCTATGTCTTTGCCCACCAGTACAATGCCAAAAGTTTACTTGACGCTGTATTGTCGCATATCATTGAAAATATAGAAACATTAACTAAAAGAGAAGAATATGTGAAGATGGTGAAACATGATCCCCGTCTTATCATTAAAATATATAAGGCATATCTCTCAAAACAGGTTGAGGAAACTAGGGCGAGCAAAACTAGTTGAAAATGTCTACTTTGTCGTCTAACAATTCTTGTTTTTTTTTGTTTTTATTGAATGAATGTAAAATTTATTCAACCCAAAAAATGTTGTTTACAATGCATGTTGTTTATAACTGAAATCTGAAGAAATATGGATTAGAAATCTTGTTTCCTGATGAAGAACCATATTATGGTGAACACTAGAAATATGTAATGCAAGTGGCAAACCATATTATGGTGAACACTAGAAATATGTTGTTTTAAATCTTTTATTTTATTGAAAATTAAAGGAAGTATGTTACGTTTCATTTCTTATATTCTTGATATTATTCGGGCAGAATTTTATCTTTGAGTCGTGGCTTAAATGAAAGGGTGGTGGTTGGATGGCTAAATGAAATGTCAAATTGAGATAGAAAAATTATCGTGACTTTTTTCTAAATAAGTGATGCACTGACAATTAAAAATAATTGCGATAAACGAACTACTACCATATGTTTTTTTAAAAAAAGACAGTTAGCTCATAAACATAACACTACAAGAAAACACGCTAGAATTGATGGCAAAATCCGTCGGTATCCCGTCGGAAACGACAATTTCTGATCGGTTTCCGACGGATATTGGTCGTCGGTTCTATCTCGTCGGAAAAGAAAATACGTTGGAAATCCCTCAGAAATTTCCGACGGCCAATTTACCAACGGATTTCCGACGACTTGTCCGTCGGGAATAATTCCGACGATAATCCGAGGGATATTCCGTCGGTGAATTTCTGATGGATTTCCGATGACTTGCCGTCGGGAGTAATTCCGACGATAATCCGAGGGATATTCCGTCGGTGAATTTCCGACGGATTTCCGTCGGTAATGAGAAATTTATAATTTTTTTAAAAATATTTATTATATATAATTAATATTTATTAAATTAATTAAATTAAATAAATGAAATGATTTTTAAAAATTAAAATTAATTATATAAATAAAAGATTACAAAACATAAATATTTAAAAGTTATAGAAAGTTGAAATTACATATAAAAAACATAATCAAAATAGATCCGGCAGCATGTCCGGGAACTTCGTTTTGAAGAAATCCGTCCACTTCGTTTGCTTGTCCTCCAATATCGTGACCTTCGCCGAGAGCTCTTCGTTTTGCCGGATAAGGTCTTCATCCATCGAGAAACCGGCCGAAGAAGAGGCGGATTAGGTCGCAACCTTACCCAACCCCGGCCGACGACCTTTCCTAACCGGTACCTCCTACAAAAACAATTCAAAAACATTAGATTTTCAATTAAAAAATAATTATCTAAATTAAAATTATCATAAGTTTTACTTACCGAAAGGACTAGCTCGTTAAGCTCAGCCCGAGTGACTTCGTTGGATCCGGTGTAATCGTCCTGCGATCTATGGGTGAGCAAATCGTCTTTTGCCCTCTTCACAGTTTCGATGACCTCCCTAACTTCTGGATCTTGAATTTGGCCAGTCTTCTTGTTGGTGTGCGTCCTCTCCATCAATGCAAGGTGATCGGGCTCTTCGCCCAATTCTTCCGTCTACAAAATAAATAAAACCGTTAAAGAAAACCGTTTTTTATTAAAAAAAAACAACTAAAAGGATGAAAAAGTACTTACCATTTCGTCGGTCGTTGTCAAGTAGCTCTTTGCCCCGTTGTTGTGAAAGGCTTCTCCCTTCCCGTTCCGTTGACTCCTCCGGTTCTTGGTGTGAGTTTCAGATACAGCTACGGTCTTCAGCAATTGCCAGTACGGCTCGTACCCCTTGTACACTTCCTCGTTCAAGCCTTTCAGCTTATCTTTCCCCTTCTTCCAAGCCTTCTTCCAGCCGCATATGTTGCGAGAGAATTGCTTTGAAGCCTCCTTGTGAAATTCTACCTCGACTGTCTTCGTGAGCGTAGGCTTCCAATTAAACTCTTGCTACAAAAGAAATATAAATAAACTTTGTTAACAAAATCTCAAAATATAATACAAACAAGTAATTAAATTATCACTTACCGCAATGGTACGAAACCACATATCTTGTTCGTCCGACGGCATATCGGCATATGTCGGGTACGGGTGTTTGAGGAGGCTGTGCAACATCCTCAAAAACCGACTTGCTAATGCCATTCCCGTAGAATCCAAACCTATGAAAAAACAAATTAAAAATCGATAATAAAAAAAAAATTATTTTAGAAAATACATAGTATTACCAAGTAGATCTCTGGATGCGACGTTTCGGGTCGAGAACTTTGAGTAATTCTCGTCCTGGCTATTGAACGAGCTCCTCGACGGTCATGATCGTCGGTTGACCTACGCTCTCTGCATCGAGAGTAAGTGACGGCGACGTAGGCGGGACAATCTCCGGGCTCGGATTTTAGGTAGCGGGCCTCCGCCCTCCTTGCCTCGAACCGCCGGCACGGTCACTAGCGAATTGCCCGTAAGACCTACAACAATAAAAACCGAATCATTTCAAAAAATATCAAAATAATCATAAATATTTTGTAAAAAAATCAATACATTTAAAAAAAACATAAAATAAATACATTGAAAAACGCATATAAAATACTTATATACATACATAAAAAATTGTAAAAACGTTTTTAAAAAATAAATAGAGATATAAAAATTTGTAAAAAAGTTTTTATAAAATAAATTTAAGAAAAACGTTTTTACAATATATATGTATTGAAAACTTTTTTCCAAAATTTAAAAAAAAATATTTTACAAAAACGTTTTATAAAATTCTATTTATAAATATATTTTCAAAAAAACATAGTTTTTCATATATATAAATTTTTTAAAAACGTTTTATAAAATACATATATACAAAAAACGGTTTTTATTCATATATATAAATTTTACAAATTATTTTTATATATATAAATTTTATAAAAACGTTTTTCATATATACAAATTATGTAAAACCGTTTTTAAAAATACATATATATAAAAAACATTTTTTCATGATATAAATTTTCCAAATAATGTTTTTCAAATATACTTTTCATATAAATAAAATTTGAAAAACCTTTTTTATATATATAATTATCAAAAACATTTTTTAAAATTTATAAATAATTAACCTAAGCTAACAACCTAATCTAAATCCACATGCAACAATCTAACACTACACAAAACGAAAATCCACAAATAAACCTAAATCTAATTCCACAAATCAATCTAAATCTAAAAACACAAATCCAAAAATCTAAGTACACATCTATATACACAAAGAATTTAGGGTTTCTTACATAGTGGAAGAGGAGGTTGAACGGCGGCGGAGGAGAGGCGGCGAGAATCTCCGGTGAGGCGGAAGAAGAAGAGGCGGCGGAGGAGGTGGAAGAAGAAGAGGCGGAAGAAGAAGAGGCGGCGGAGGAGAGGTGGAAGAAGAAGAAGAGTGAAGAAGAGAGATCAAAGAGAAAGAGAGAAGAAGAGAGATCGGAGAGAAAGAGAGAAGAAGAGGAGAGAAGAAGAGAGAAAGAAGAGAGAAAGAGAGAAGAAGAAGAGAGATCGTCGATCTAATTAATTTAACCGCGTTTCTGACGGACCGCACCTCTTCTTCTCTCCTCTTCTTTTCTCTTTCCGAGGGATTTCCGACGGATTATGGTTTTAGCCGAGGAAATCTGATTCCCCCGGCTAAAACATATACCGGGCAAGTTTTAGCCGAGGAAATCTGATTCTCCCGGCTAAAAACATAAACCGGCGGAAATCCCTCGGAACTTTCCAAGGGATTTCTGACGGTTTAAGGTTTTAGCCGAGGAAAACTGAATCCCCCGGCTAAAACTGATACCGGGCAAGTTTTAGCCGGGGGATTCAGTTTTCCTCGGCTAAAACCATAAACCGTCAGAAATCCCTCGGAAATTTCCAATGGCTTTCCGGGATTTTAGGATATTAGCCGAGGAAAAGTTTTTTAGAATTCCAAGTATATATTCCCGGGATTTCTCAAAACAAGTTCATGTTAAAAAAAACCCAAATTAAGCTCTTTTTATTAATGTAAAAGGAGGATCGGAGTAACTTAGAACATATTATTTGGAAAATAGGCTAAAAAGATGGGTCGTCTTCCATTTCACTATCGGACGAGTCGTCTATAACCACTCGGCTGAGCTCGGTCTCAGCGAGGCGAGCATTCCGTAGGACAATGTTGATGCGCTCTCCACGGTCATGTAGTCCCATCTCGGTAAGCTGCAGTCGAAGTCCTTAGAAAAGGATCATCGCCACTTCTGCTGCAGATCGGTGAAGCCCAAAGAGTCCCATAGTCCGCACGAACTCCTCATGGTATTCTTGCAGAGTCTGGTTCCCTTGCCTTGCTAAGCCTAGCCCCCAGCTACCACTGCTGGTTGAAGTCACGTCTGGCTTTTTGGGGCCGGAGGAACTTCGCTGACACTTGCGGGCCCTTCCCTCTTCAACCTCGTCACAAATCCAAGAGTTGGACTTAATCTTGACCGTAGATGGACAAATGACTCTCTTACGAGAAATTTCCCGCGTAAAAGCCATCGTTTTGAAAAAGGTTTTAAGAAAACAATTTCGCAAATGTGACAAATTAAAGACGGTCGTATTTGTTGTGAATGAGGGGAAAAGTATTTATAGAGAAATATTTAGTTTGCATGTTCTCTCCAACTATATACACATATATCGAATCTTCAAAGAGAAATATTTAGTTTGCATGTGCCCTCGGTTTTTCGTCGGTTTTTTCCGACGGTTTCAAACCCGTCGGAAACGCCGTCGGAAATCCGGGTGTTTTCTTGTAGTGTAAATGGCATACAAAATTAGTTAGATGACAAAGATCTAATCCTTGATACGTCAATTGGTTGCAAAGATCTATTCAATATTTTAAAAATCGTTGATTTTTAATCCTTTGATCTTACTTTTTTTAGTTAGTCAATTGCCTTTTGAATATAAGTTCAATGCTTTTCATGTTCTTGTTGGGATGTTAATCGTTTCTTGAATAATAAACTCTTGAAGAACTTGTCAAGCTTTAGTTAGGGTGTTGATGGAGAGAATCTGGTATATATTATTGAAGTTGGTTGTTGATTTAAGACGTTTATAAAATGACTTAAAATAAACAAAAACTATAGATTAAAAAATTATTTTATCGGCATTCTAATATTGAAAAACAATTTAGAAATTATATGCAAATAAAAATCCGTCAATGTTATATAAATTATATGCAAATAAAAATCCGTCAATGTTATATAAATAGCTCTTTTTCAATGTCTAAACTTCATTTATTAAATGTCAACGTTAAATTTTTTTTTTCAATATTTTACTTTTGTACATCCAATTATAATTTGTTTATTTTTTTGAAAGATCTAAAGAAAGAAACCTCAAAATATATATTCAAATGAAATAAAAGTAACCCAAAGAAAATAAAATGTTTTTTTTTTAAATTAATGGTTGAGGAAACACCCCACTCAATCTTCCAAACTTCAAACTTCAAACTTCAAACCCTAAACATTAACTCAAAAAATCTCAACCCTTTGTTTTGTTCATACTTTCCCTTCCTTTCAAGTTTAAAAATCTCAACGCTTAATCTTCGTCTGATGGTGTAAAATCATATGGTTTTCAAACATCAATCATCAATTTTTGCATTTTTTAATGAACATTTCTAGGGATATGTTGGGTATAAATAATCCCCATGTTGGTTATCATCTCCTCCATTATTCGAACCATCGTCACCATCATCAAAAACCAGAGGACAATCCTTACCCTCATGAGTGAGCATCCCACATTTAACACAGAAATTACGAAGGCGTTCATAGCTAAAGGAGAGGGTAGTGTTTTCATCAGTAGAAAACTGAAAATTTCGCTTGAATCGAAGAGGATTATCAATATTCCAGTTGATTTGAACCCTCACACAATCAACCATGTTGGTAGTCTCATTAAAATGAGACTCAACCACCAGTCCCAACGTATTTCCTATGAACTCTATCATTTCCGGATTCAGAAATTGGGAAGGGATTCCTCGGATCTGCACCCATAAGGGGATTATCTTCAACGCTTCTTCAGGCATGTTTGGAAACCAACGCTGAGTGACTAACTTCCATTCACTGAAAATCCATGGACCCCTTTGAAGAATCAGATTTAACGCCTCTTCAGATTCGAAAACAAACTGAAATTTGTTTTGGGTAACTATCCGACCAACAACAAAATCCCCCATTACCCAAAGCCGAGGCATATGTCCAATCAACGCCCTCATGTTCTGCTTCCTTGGATTAAGAAGCGCCCATACAATTGCAAATATGTTCGCTTGTACTGCTTGGGCACAAACAGATTGTGGAAGTGCGATTAGAGCATCAAGTGCTCCCATTTCGATGTCTTGCATCTTTCGTCTGATATTATCACTCATTCTTATCGGAAATCGCATAAAGAAACCCAGAAGAGAGTGAATCAGAGAATTAGTTATAGTATTCGGCCACGACGGTGATCGATTGGAAGTTCATAAAAGAAACCAAAAACTGCACAAACCGCCAGAGATCGAACTCAACGGACGATAACCGGCGATTTTGACCCTAAAAAAGAGGACACTAACCGTTAGACAAGAACTCTCCGACAAAGAAAGACAGAGATAACGGAGATCGCCATTGCAATCGTCAGGAGAGAGAATGGAGAGAGAAAAAGCATGTTTCATTTTGTTAGAAGCAAAATGAGATATATATATATTTGTAAATCCAATGAATTATATTTACAAAACCAATTAGTTAAAAGCATGCATGTTTCTTTCCATAAATCATCAAAAGATACAAAATTTTTATTTTACAAAGTAGTTCATCATTCAAATTTATTTGTTAAAACAAGGTATCGAACAACCTCAAAATCTTTCGGGGTCAGTTCCACATTACGAGAAAGAAGCATCTCATATATATCACATGCTGAGTGATCAACTGCAAGAACAACTGCATCAAATTTTAAATTCTGGGAGGTACTCTGCAATTGGTATGTTGAATCCGAAACTTTGACTCCAACCACACGAGAATTCTCTACCAGATGATCGTCTACTCGTTTCCTAAACTTGATAGTCACCTAATTAAGCATATGTAACTAAAGAAGAGCTCAGAAGAAAAAATGCTTAAGAACATCTAAAAGTAAAAGAGACTTAAATCAATCTCTTGCTTTAAACTTACTCATGCTTTTTAAAGATAATGCCGGAAATTATGGAGTAATTGAACTAGCTTATATTTTCATAGATGAGGCTTTCCATTGACCAGAATATTATCAGGAACCCCAAAATGAACCAAAGTTTTCAAGACCTGTAATAATTAAAGCCATGGTCACATTTTTCCAGGTGTCCTCAGACATGAACTGTGCTTGTATAACAAGTGGGAGTCTCAGAATACTAACCGCTAAAACAGTGCCACTGTTCTTTCCAATCCGAGTAACAAGTTTTCCGTCACTCCAAGTACATGCACCACCCTGCGATGCATGAGTGCTAAAATATGACTATGGCAATAACAAACAAGACGAGAAAACTACCCAAAAAATCTAAGTACTTAGGATAAGTTAGTTAAAGAGAAGGTTTTTAAACCTCGCCAAAGCAGAAATTACTCTCCACATACAAAATCTTATGAACTACCGAAGGGCCTATACCACGTCCCCTTTCTTCAACTGCTTGCCCTCTTCCAATCAATGTCACATTCGCACCAAACTCTGCAATCAAAGATAATTTTAGCTTCCCGCTTAGTGTTTTTTCAGCATAGCATTTTTCTAATGTTATGATAGAGTAACCCAATCCCCTATACCACCTATAATAGCAGTTACAGAAAATGCGCTATTATAATGTGCTATCAATAAACATATTTTTTGTAGTGTTGTTGAAAAATAAGAATATGTTATGTTCATATATTTTGCGACATATACAATGCATTTGACTCATATAGTATCATATCTTTCTTTGGAAGAGAAAAACCATAATATATATTGTCAAATATCAAATTTAGTTAAAAATATTTTTATTTTCTTATTTTAAAAAGAGCCAATAAGTCATTTGTTTATACACTAACATTAACATAATTCTACTTATAAGGTAAATAAATATATCTTAATGTGCATAAATCTTTCTACAAAATATAAGAAAAGAGGATATGTCAAGAATAACTTGTCATATCCCAACACCTCTAACAAACTCATACGTGGAAACCTGTATGAGATTGGACAATCAGTTTTTCAAGAATAATTTCAGGTTCTTTCCCATATATTAAAATTCAAAACGTCTTATATTGTCTAGATTGTCAAGTTTTCAATGGAACCTCCCCTGCACTATAAAGAACTTTAAATCCATTTTTGTTTTGAATTTTTATGTAAATATCATTTTAAAAAAGGATTACAGATTGTTTTTGCGTACAAAAGTTGCTAAAAAAGCCAGAAAGACCGAACCTACTAAAAAAAAAAGACAAGAAAAGTGTAGAACTCCATAATACGGAAGAACTAATGATTTGGCAAGCCATAAAAATCATTAGAATTTCAATCGATACTTTGCCGACACCGTAGCTCTGAAACAACATGTGTCGAGTAGCGATAAAGAATTTGAACACGATAGAAAAATGAGACCGGGTTAGGGTCCACTGGAGAATAACAAAAGAAATGACTAGAAAACGTCCATCTTGCAAAACAGAATTTGTTTCATCCGGTAACCCAAAAAATAACATTTCCTCAATGGAGTCGGAGGAGGCCCGAAGCACGACAATACTCAGCTTCTATGGTCTGAGGCTCCACTAACAAACATAGATCTGGCACTAAGACGAGAATACACTAACTATCAAACCTAGAAGCGCAAGTTCTCTCTACCAAGCAACCTCAAAGCTCGACAACCTTACAACCTCCTCTGAGAGCAAGATAAATGAGACTCAAACCAAACTTTTAAGAAATCTCATACAAACCAAAACCAAGGAAACACTTACGAGTAACCAAGAGTTAATTACAAGCAAACAAACACGTCAGCAGAGAGACAAGGAGCCACCAGAGATGAAAACCTGAGGAAATCTGAGCAAACAAGACGCCGAAAATAGGGCTCTGAACACCGTCTCAGCACAAAAACTCACACGCTACCACCAAGGGAATCTCGCTCAGCACCACCAGGAAAAATCACCGCCTTGAAACACATCACCAACGGGACCAAATTGAGCCGACAGACCAGATCGCCAAAGCCAATCACGAAAAGAGTTTAGATCTAGACAAAGCCGCCGCTGTAAAGAAAGAAACAAGATCGAAGAAGAAAAGAAGAGCTTAAACCCGACTGAGATGATGTCCTCGACAAATCAATAGGAAGAAGCAAATGATTTCCAATCTTGAAGGGAAAAACGCAGCTACAGAGCTTGATCAAATCCCGAGCAGAGGAAGCCACCGGGGAGATACCCAAATATGGCAAAGACGAGGCCGAAGAAGCTATACATCCTTGAGCCAAGGTGCAGTCCTTTCACGCCAAGGTCGGAGGGATGAGCCACCTTGTCACTCGCCACCGTCTCTGAAACCGGAAAGGATCACCGCCACCTCTGAAACATGTTATTAAACCGGCAAGGACCACCGCCGCCTTTGAAACCAGAAATGACCATGTTTTCTTGTCTAATTAGAAGTAAGAAATCGAAAGATAAAAACAATTCTCACATAATATTTTTTATCAAAATAAAACTTAATTATAAAATAAAGAAGAAGATTAAAAGAGAAAGAAGCTCATGGGATAATAATGAAGCAGAGAACGAGTATGTCGAGCAAAGATCGAACAAACTATATGGCTAATGATCTTATATCTTGTCAAATATCAAATTTCTATTATTTTTTGAGACAATTACTCAAATAGCACAAAAATGTTGTGATATGACTAGAGTAATAGTCACCTTTTTGATATTACTTAAATGATACAAATTCTAAAAGAAATATCAATTAAGGGTTGCGTGCAAACTGTAATTAACGATAATGCCATTTATATTTTTTTAAATGAGATATATTGAAAAAAAAATATTAATCTCCTATTTCTCTTTATTTCTCTTGTCGTTTTCTCTTCTAACTAAAACCCTAGCCGCATCTCTCACTCTTCTTCTCTCACTCGCCGAATCACCTACGCTATGGCTCCGGATCGGGCGAAGACGCAGTTTTGTTCCCGAATGCCCTCCTCGTCTCAGATTCTGACGTCGTTGAAACCTGTGGAGGAAAAGGATCTAAACCAGGTTAGTGTTTATACAAATAAAGTATTCATTCCTACGCTTTCCTCTGCAAATAACCCCTCTGTCAGACTGCACATGTTGTGGAGATCTGGTCATATATCTCGGTTCCGTTTGGGGTTATTCTGGTCTTCCTAAAAAGCTGACGTCTGGGGCTTCCTGTGGATAGCTGGATCGTCGCCTGATTTTTCCTGAGTCGCCGGAAAAACGTCGTTGAGGTGACTGATCGGAATCGCCGGCGGAGGGCTCGGCCAGACTGCAGTGGCTTCCCGGTTTCGGCTATAACTCTAGAACGGTGGATTCAATTGAGGCGCTCTCGGCGGTTCTGAAAAGCTGATTCAAAGATCTATCCCTGGATAGTTGAATCGCCGCGAAACTCTAGGTGGTTCGCCGGTAAATCGCCTCGCAAGGGGGAAGATCAGAGAGCTTAGGCGCGCCTCTCTGTTTTGATCTTTTCACTATCGGCGCGCCTCTCGCTTCGCCACGAGCTTAATGGCTGATTTATGCATACTTGATGGCTGATTTATGCATACTTGATGGCTGATGTATGTATACTTGATGGCTGATTTATGTAAACTTGATAGCTGATTTATGCATAATTTGATGGTTGATTTATGTAAACTTGATAGCTGATTTATTCATAATTTGATGGTTGATTTATGTAAACTTGATAGCTGATTTATGTTTATATGATGGCTGATTTATGTCTTTATGTATTTAAACGATAATGCTATTTAGGAGTTACTGTTTTAATTGAGATTTATTGTTAATTAAAAAATTTAACGATTCAGTTTCTTCTCGTTACTATCAATTGTAACGATTCAGATCTTAATAAGAGAAATAAATTTTCCGAAGCGAAAAAAAAAACGAAAAAACCTATATGGGCGATTCCCGAAGCGAAACCTTAACCATACCAAACACCGTTATGGCTGATTTACGACTGGCCGATTTGAGGTGTGGCTGATTTACGAACCATACCAAATACCGTTATGACTGATTTACGAACCATACCAAACACTGTTATGGCTGATTTACGAGAGAAACATAGGGATTCCCGCGGTGTCTCGAGATTACAAAAAGTGTACGTGGGGAACTTCAATTTCGTTGATATTCACGCCCAAATTGAATTCTAATTCCAAATCGTTTGAAAACTCAATTTTTTTTTTTTTTTGTCGTTCGTTTTAATATTCAATTTTTTCATATTTTTTGGTTTCCAACACATCCATACAACTTCATGGCCGATTTGTCATCTGTTATGGCCGACTTATCAAACAAGTATTTTTGAATTTATGGGATTAGGAGTCTTACATTGAATTAGAGGATATTTTTTGTTATCTATGATAACATAGTTACTACAAAATATGCAATGTAGGATTTAGGGTTTAAGTCTAATATAATTAGACTTTGTAAGGATTTAGGGTTTAAGTCTAATATATTTAGACATGGTAAGGATTACATTGTTACTATATATAAGGTTTGTGGTAATATAGATATGACATATTTATAACTTAGTAATCTCAAGGAAATAATGATATTATAGGCTTATTTATGAAAATTCTTATAAATACATGGCAAGGATTATACTCTATGTGGTTTAGGGTTTCAAATGAATATGATAAGAATAAACATACAAAAAGCGTAAATCTTACAAATATAACCCATTGTTAATGTAACACTTAAAATTACTAAATATTGAAATAAAATTATTACCAATTATTAATTAAACCTTGAAACACAGATTTGAGGTATGGCTGATTTACAACTGACCGATTTGAGGTATGGCCGATTTACGAACCATACCAAACTAGTTATGTCCGATTTGTCATCTATTATGGCCGACTGATCACACAAGTATTTTTGAATTTATGGGATTACGAGTTTTACATTGAATTAGGGGATTTTTTCTGTTATATATGATAACATAGTTACTACAAAACATGTAATGTAAGATTTATGGTTTAAGTCTAATATAGTTAGCCATATAGATAATACATGGTAAGGATTATGTTGTTACTATATATAAGGTTTATGGTAATATAGATATGACATATTTATAACTTAGTAATATCAAGGAAATAATGATATTATATGCTTATTTATGAAAATTCTTATAAATACATGGCAAGGATTATATTGTATGTAGTTTAGGGTTTGAGGTGAACATGATAAGAATAAACATACAAGAAGTGTGTTGATGATAAGTAAATCTTACAAATATAACTCATTGTTGATGTAAGACTTAAAATTACTTAATATTGAAATAAAACTATTAATAGAACCTATCAAATTAAATAATTTTTTTAAAATGCAAACACACAGATTTGAGGTTTGGCTGATTTACAACTGCCGGATTTGAGGTTTGGCTGATTTGAGGTCAGCCGTATCGTACAGATAAGTCAGTCGTATCATACAGATAAGTCAGCTGTATCGTACAGTTAAGTCAGCCGTTTGAAAACCTAGAAATTGGCGAGAATTACAGACATAAACCGGTGGAGTATCGTGCGAGATTTTTTTCAAAAGCTTGTTAGAGAACATGTAGCTCAGCTGAATTTTACAGATCCGTGTATCCAACCCATAATCCTCCATTACCATATGTACAAAATCGTTGTAGGTTGTTTGTTCGTTAACTTCTAGAACTCTACACCATCTCTTGTCGGCGTTGAATACATATCGATTTGTATGAACCCATGTCCCGCAAACAATAATCACCGGATCCATTAATATTCCACTCAAAAGTTTAGATCTGGTATATGATGAAGAATGGAGATAAAGAACAACAATGAAGAAGAAGAAAAATACAGACGACGACAACAAAGACGGAGTCTAAACCTAATAATGTATGTGTTCATAGCTGATGTGTAATCTTTATTTTGTTGACATGGAAACATGCCATCAAACGAACGTATAAATCAGCCATGAAAATCAGCCATCAAACAAAACTATAAGTCTGTCGCCACTAAAATACTATTTAAGTAATTAATAAAGTTTCCTGTAATCAGCCATCAAAACACATAAATCAGGTGGAAAACATAAGTCAGCCGCTACATCATATAAGTAAGTCGTCAATAGCATACTATTACAATAATTAATCTTTCGCTAATTAGTCAGCCGTAATTAGGCCGACTTTTAAGTAAATCGGTCTTATTACGGCTGATTTAATATAAGTCAGCCACAATTAACCCGCATAAGTATTCCGTTGCAAAATAAATCAGCCAAATAAGTCAGCCGGATTTACGATAAATCAGTCGGGCAACAATAAATCGGCCATGTCATAGCAATAAGTCAGCCAAATTTTTCATAAATCGGTTGTCCGAATATAAATCAGCCGTGTCGTGTACTCCTAAGTCATCTAAAAATTCATAAGTCAGCCGAGGTTCATATAAGTTTGCCGTGACATATGGCTTACTTATGAATATAAATCAGCCGACTAACTCATAAGTCGGACGTTCTTTTAAATCAGCCGCTCGTCCTGTAAGTCTGCCGTCACTACAACGAGAAATTTCTGCGGCAGCCTTTCATAATACACGTAGGCAGTTTTTGTGCCACGTAGGCGCCGCGCCTGTTTTTTTGCTGATGTGAAAAAAAAGTAATGACATTCCTGTAATTACGTTTTTGTTATCAAATGTGTAGAAGGGCATCCTGTGTATGAAAAACATTTCAATAATAAAAAAAAGTTGTTGATTAATCTAGTCATTTTACCTAATTTCTATGCTATTTAAGTAACTCTCCCTTATTTTTTTGTCAACATTCTTTTTTTATTCTATTAAACGGGTTTCACATCCTGTAGTTTACAAAGAACCAATAAATTATTGTTTGGGCGATTAGTTTCTATATGATGAGTTATTTTAATTTTGACTATTATCTTATACCAAATATTTTATTTTTGTTTTTTTTTGGGGATGATTTACGCAGTACTAAATTGCCTGGATTAATTTAGATTATCTTGGTGCATAACCTGTAAAAGTTAAATTATGGAGCTTTGTGAACTTTATCGAATTTTAACTTATTGCATATTTCATGCTTTAGTTAGGGCTGCATTGATGCAGAGAATGTGGTATATAATAATATTTTGTGAACAATTCAATGGATTTGACTCATATAGTATCAAATCTTAATATCATTTGGGAAAAAAAAAAGCCTAACATATATATATATTTTTTTTTGGTCAACAATTAACCAAATATTTAACTTTGGATTCAATTATAAAAAGAAGGGAGCGGTTCTGATTTTTAAAATTGTACGGTTTACTGAACTCCGTTGTGTACGATGAAGAGACAACGCCCTTGCAACAACGACTCGGATAGCGATTCCGACATTGACACGGAGGTGCGTTGCATCCCTTGTCGGGAAGTGTACATCCCTCATGATGCTGGCCTCTGCAAGGAGTGCACCGATGTGGTCATCGCGGCTGAGAGAAATATCGCGGAGGAGATCAACGTCCTCAAGGCCAAAGCTGATTTCCTTCGCTTATCATCTTCTCTTAATCAAGGCAGCAACTCCAGGTCTTTCACTGACGTTGTTCTCATTGCCTCCGATGAGGCGGCCACCGCCGCTCCTATTCCCGCCCATAAAGCTGTTCTGGTTTGTTCTCTATTTCAATCATTGTTTGGGCGGTTAGTTTCTATGATGAGTTATATTAACTTTGATTGGTATTTTTCTTTCAAATATTCATTCTATGTGTATGTGTTTGATAGTTAATCATTCAAAGTGAATAGAGATTTACATTAACGAAATATTTGTATATTAGACACCTTTAGATGAAGAAGAATCAAAGCAGAAGCAGCGGGATTCTTTACAGGTTCTACAAATTGTGTGGGCAAAAAGATGGAAATATGTGTGGTTCGAAGGAGATAGTATGGAGTTGACCAATGTTATTAATAGAAAAGAAGACAACCTAGTGATTGGTAACATGCTGTATGATATACGACACTGGATGATGAAATTACCAAATTGTTCTTTGGATTTCGTTAACAGGGAAAGAAATCAGGCTGCAGACATACTCTCAAAAAAAGCACATGAATGTGAAAATTTGTATTTATCTTTTGATGTACCGCCTGTATGGGTTGTAAATTTCTTGTACTCCCGTTTTACAATTTAAAAATATTAGATGACAAAAAAGAAAAAGAAAAAAGAAGAATCAAAGCCTAGCTACTTGCATGATATTCAAATTTTCAAGAAAAAACCTATGTCCATTGTTATCTGTTTGAAGTTAGGATGTTATAGAAGTTGCAGTCATATGGTATACGTTCAGTTAGTAGACTTGTACTAATATTGTAAGAAGTGCTTTAATTTAATTTCTTTTTGAGCCTTTTTTTTTAATGATTATCTGTGTGGATATGTCGAATGATATATTTTCATTAAACTAATACCTTATTGATAACTTCTATGTCTTCCATATCTCATCCCTATTTTCTTGATTGGTTTTACGCCCTTGTGTTAGAACCCAATTTTCATCTTCTAAAACATGATGAGAAACTGGAGTCTTGCCAAGGCCGATCTAAGAGGAAGAGAGGGGTGGCACGTGCCCCCAATAAAATATTGATAACTTTTCTTTTTGTATGTAATTATGGGTAGGAATTGGTAATTTAGTGGTTAAATCGATACAGTGCCCCCATTGATTCCACATTTAAATCTCATAATGCCCCCACTATTTAGTTTTTGTTTTGTTTTTGGGTTAATTAATGGAACTCTTTTTTCCAATTTTTGTTTTTCAAGTAACTCCCTTGCTATTGTATCTAATTTAACTTTGCACTGTTCAAATTTACTTAGGTTTTTGTTGCTTCCATTTCCATATGAACTTTTTGTTTTTCAAATGAGTTTTCATTTTCATTTTCAAATTCATTATTCTCTCAAAATTATATTTTCTTTTTATTACTAAAATAGATCTATGATATCTTTTAGATACAATATATGTTTTTCTATGTTTTTTTATACTAGACATGTATTAGATATTATATGGAAAATGATAAATATAACAGTTTTTAAAACATGTTAACATTACCTTTCTTTAGAAGACAAAAACTATACAATGAAATAATAAGAAAATCAAAATGTTTTTATAAATATTTTTCAAGAGATTTAATGCATTACTGAAATTTTACAAATTCTCATTTTACCAATAAAAATATATAGTTTTTGGATCCGCCCCTGGTCTTGCCCGATCTTCCTTGTCAGTGTTTAAATATCTGAAGGTCTATCACATTAATATGTATCATAGATAATGAGTGATGTGACAATTTTGTGGAGTGAACTTTCTTCAACTCTATAATTAATCTATTTACTATAGTGAACTATCTCTACCTCTATATCTTTTTTAGGGTTCTAATAAAACAACGTGACTATTTCTGTCATATTAGCCGTTCACCAGTCTTCAAAGAATTGCTTGAGAATGAGATGGAAGAAAGTTGTAGAAGAACAATCAATATCAGCGAAGTGTCTTATTAGACCTTTCGAACTTTCGTCGATTATCTCTACATAGCTGAAGAATGTTTTGATGATCAAATGGCGTACGATCTTTTTGTCTTATCAGAGAAATACCAGGTAAAAGAGATAAAGAGTTGTTGTGAGACGTTTTTGGTAACTAAACTGAGTGTGGAAAAATCTCTTATGGCCTATGTCTTTTCCCACCAGTACAATGCCAAAAGTTTACTTAACGTTGCATTGTCGCATATGATTGAAAATATGGAAACAGTAACTAAAGGAGAAGAATATGTGAAGATGGTGAAACATGATACCCGTCTTATCATTAAAATATATGAAGCATATCTCTCAAAACAGGTTGACGAAACTAGGGCGAGCAAAACTAGTTGAAAATGTCTACGTTGTCGTCTAAAATAAGGAAAATTCTTGTTTGTAGAACATATTATGGTGAACAGTAGAAATATGTTTCGTTTCATTTCTTATATTCTTGATATTATTGGGACAGAATTTTATCTTTGAGTCGTGGTTTAAATGGAAAGGTGGTGGTTGGATGTCTAAATGAAATGTCAAAATTGAGATAGAAAAGCTGTCGTGACTTTTTCTAAATATGTGATGCACTGAAAATTAAAAAAAATTGTGATAAACGAACTACTACCATATCTTTTTTTTTAAAAGACAGTTAGCACATAAACACAATGGCATACAAAATTAGTTAGATGACAAAGATCTAATCCTTGCGACGCGGGTCAATTGGTTGCAAAGATCTATTCAATATTTTAAAAATCGTTAATTTTTAATCCTTTGATCTTACTTTTTTTAGTTAGTCAATTGCCTTTTGAATATAAGTTCAATGCTTTTCATGTTTTTGTTGGGATGTTAATTGTTTCTTGAATAGTAAACTCTTGAAGAACTTCTCAAGCATTAGTTAGGGTGTTGATGGAGAGAATATTATATTTGGTTTTTGATTTAAGATGTTTATAGAATGACCTAAAATAAACAAAAACTAAAGATAAAAAATTATTTTATCGTCATTCTTATATTAAAAAACTATTTAGAAATTATACGCAAATAAAAATCTGTCAAGGCTATATAAATAGCTCTTTTTTTCAATGTCTAAACTTCTTTCATTAAATTTCAACGTTAAATTTTGTTTTTTCCAATATTTTACCTTTGTTCATCCAATTATATTTTTTTTATTTTTTTTGAAAAATCTAAAGAAAGAAACCTAAAAATATATATTCAAATGAAACAAAATTATCCAAAGAAAATAAAACGTTTTTTTTTTCAAATTAAGGGTTGAGGGAACACTCCACCTAATCTTCCAAACTTCAAACTTCAAACTTCAAAACCCTAAACATTAACTCAAAAATCTCGACCCTTTGTTTTGTCCCTACTTTCCTTTCCTTTCAAGTTTAAAAATCTCAACGCTTAATCTTCGTCAGACGGTGTAAAATCATATGGTTTTCAAAGATCAATCATCGTCAACGCTTAATCTTCGTCAGCCCTAACTAAAGCATTTTGTTAATGAACATTTCCAGGGATATGTTAAGGATAAATAATTCCCCTGTTGGTTTTCATCTCCTCCATCATTCGAACCATCGTCATCATCATCAAAAACCAAAGGACAATCCTTACTCTCATGAGTGAGCATCCCACATTTAACACAGAAATTACGAAGAGGTTCATAGCGAAAGGAGAGGGTAGTGTTTTATCAAAATTCCAATTGATTTTAACCCTCACGCAATCAACCATGTTGGTAGTCTCATTAAAATCAGACTCAACCACCGGTCCCAACGTATTTCCTATGAACTCTATCATTTCCGGATTTAGAAATTGAGAAGGGATTCCTCGGATATGCACCCAGAAGGGGATTATCTTCAACGCTTCTTCAGGAATGTTTGGAAACCAACGCTGAGTGACTAACATCCATTCACTGAAATCCATGGACCCCTTCGAAGAATCAGATTTAACGCCTCTTCATATTGGAAAACAAATTGAAATTTGTTTTGGATAATTATCCGACCAACAACAGAATCCCCCATTCCCCAAAGCTGAGACATCTGTCCAATCAACGCCCTCATGTTCTGCGTCCTCGGATTAAGAAGTACCCCTACAATTGCAAATATGGTCGCTTGTACCGCTTGGGCACAAACATATTGTGGAAGTGCGATTGGAGCATCAAGTGCTCCTATTTGGATGTCTTGCATCTTTCGTATGATATTATCACTCACTCTTATCGGAAATCGCAGAAAGAAACCCAGAAGAGAGTGAATCAAAGAATTAGTTATATTATTCGGCCACGGCGGTGATCGATTGGAAATTCAGAAAAGAAACCAAAAACTGCACAAACCGCCAGAGATCGAACTCAACGGACGATAACCGGCGATTTTGACCCAAGAAAAGCGGACACTAACCTGTAAGACAAGAACTCTCCGACGAAGACAGACAGAAATAACGGAGATCGCCATTGCAATCGCCAGGAGAGAAAATGGAGAGAGAAAAAAGCCTGTTTCATTTTGCTAGAAGCAAAATGAGATATATATATATGTATATATATGTATATATATATTGGAAATCCAATTAATTATATTTACAAAACAAATTAGTTAAAAGCATGCATGTTTCTTTCCATAAATCATCAAAAGATACATAATTGTAATTTTACAAAGTAGTTCATCATCATTCAAAATTATTTTTTAAAACAAGGTATCGAACAACATCAAAATCTTTCGGGGTTAGTTCCACATTACGAGAAAGAAGCATCTCATATATATCACGTGTTGAGTGATCAACTGCAAGAACAACTGCATCAAATTTTAAATTCCGGGAGGTACTCTGCAATTGGTATGTTGAATCTGAAACTTTGACTCCAACCACACGAGAATCCTCGACTAGAAGATCGTCTACTCGTGTCCTAAACTTGATAGTCACCTAATTAAGCATATGTAATTAAAGAAGAGCTCAGAAGAAAAAAATGCTTAAGAACATCTAAAAGTAAAAGAGACTTAAATCAATCTCTTGCTTTAAACTTACTCCTGCTTTTTGAAGATAATGCCGGAAATTACTGAGTAAACTAGCTCATATGTTCCTAGATGAGGCTTTCCATTGACCAGAATATTATCAGGAGCCCCAAAACGAACCAAAGTTTTCAAGACATGTAGCAATTAAAGCCATGGTCACATTTTTTCCAAGTGTCCTCAGACATGAACTATGCTTGTATAACAAGTGGGAGTCTCAGAATACTAACCGCTAAAACAGTGCCAATGTTCTTTCCAATCCGAGTAAAGAGCTTTCCATCACTCCAAGTACCTGCACCACCATGCGATGCATAAGTGCTAAAATATGACTATGGCAATAACAAACAAGATGAGAAAACTACCCAAAAGATCTAAGTACTTATGATAAGTTAGTTAAAGAGAAGGTTTTGTAAACCTCGCCAAAGCAGAAATTACTTTCCACATCCAAGAACTACCAAAGCGCCTATATCACGTCCCCTTTCTTCAACTGCTTGCCCTCTTTCGATCAATGTCACATTCGCACCAAACTCTGCAATCAAAGATAATTTTAACTTTCTGCTTAGTGTGTTTTCGGCATAGCATTTTTTAATGCTATGATAGAGTAACCCAACCCCATATACCACCTATAATACCAGTTACAGAAAATGTGCTATTATAATGTGCTATCAATAAAAATATTTCTTGTAATGTTGTTGAAAAATAAGAATATGTTATGTTCATAAATTTTGTGACAGATACAATGCATTTGACACATATATATAGTATCATATCTTTCTTTGAAAGAGGAAAAAAACCATAATATATATTGTCAAATATTGAATTTAGTTAAAAATATTTGTTTTTTAATTTCAAAAAGAGCCAATAAGTTATTTATTTATACACTAAAATTAACATAATTCTACTTATAAGGTAAGTAAATATATCTTAATGTAGATAATTTGTTTTTATAAAATATATGAAAAGAGGATATGTCAAGAATAACTCATACGTGGAAACCTGTATGAGATTGTACAATCAGTTTTTCAAGATTAATTTCAGTTTTTCCCATATATTAAAATCCAAAACGTCTTATAATGTCTAGATTCTTTTTTTATTCTATTAAACGGGTTTAACATCCTATATTTTACAAAGAACCAATAAATATTGTTTGGGCGATTAGTTTCTATATGATGAATTATTTTAATTTTGACTGTTATATTATACCAAATATTCTATTTTTGTTTTTTTTTGGGGATGATTTACGCACTATTAAATTGCCTGGATTAATTTAGATTATCTTGGTGTCATAACATGTAAAAGTTAAATTATGGAGCTTTGTGAACTTTATCGAATTTTAACTTATTGCATATTTCATGCTTTAGTTAGGGCTGCATTGATGCAGAGAATGTGGTATATAATCATATTTTGTGAACAATTCAATGGATTTGACTCAAATAGTATGAAATCTTAATATCAATTGGCAAAAAAAAAAAACCTAACATATATATATATATATATTTTTTTGGTCAACAATTAACCAAATATTTAACTTTGGATTCAACTATAAAAAGAAAGGAGCGGTTCTGATTTTTAAACTTGTATGGTTTACTGAACTCTGTTGCGTACGATGAAGAGACAACGCCCTTGCAACAACGACTCGGACAGCGATTCCGACATTGACACGGAGGTGCGTTGCATCTCTTGTCGGGAAGTGTACATCCCTCATGATGCTGGCCTCTGCAAGGAGTGCACCGATGTGGTCATCGCGGCTGAGAGAAATATCGCGGAGGAGATCAACGTCCTCAAGGCCAAAGCTGATTTCCTTCGCTTATCATCTTCTCTTAATCAAGGCAGCAACTCCAGGTCTTTCACTGACGTTGTTCTCATTGCCTCCGATGAGGCGGCCACCGCCGCTCCTATTCCCGCCCATAAAGCTGTTCTGGTTTGTTCTCTATTTCAATCATTGTTTGGGCGGTTAGTTTCTATGATGAGTTATATTAACTTTGATTGGTATTTTTCTTTCAAATATTCATTCTATGTGTATGTGTTTGATAGTTAATCATTCAAAGTGAGTAGAGATTTACATTAACGAAATATTTGTATATTAGACACTTTTAGATGAAGAAGAATCAAAGCCTAGCTACTTGCATGATATTTAAATTTTCAAGAAAAAACCTATGTCCATTGTTATCTGTTTGATGTTATAAAAGTTGCAGTCATATGGTATACGTTCAGTTAGTAGACTTGTACTAATATTGTAAGAAGTGCTTTAATTTAATTTCTTTTTGAGCCTTATTTTTTTTAATGATTATCTGTGTGGATATGTCGAATGATATATTTTCATTAAACTAATACCTTATTGATAACTTCTATGTCTTCCATATCTCATCCCTATTTTCTTGATTGGTTTTACGCCCTTGTGTTAGAACCCAATTTTCATCTTCTAAAACATGATGAGAAACTGGAGTCTTGCCAAGGCCGATCTAAGAGGAAGAGAGGGGTGGCACGTGCCCCCAATAAAATATTGATAACTTTTCTTTTTGTATGTAATTATGGGTAGGAATTGGTAATTTAGTGGTTAAATCGATACAGTGCCCCCATTGATTCCACATTTAAATCTCATAATGCCCCCACTATTTAGTTTTTTTTTGTTTTTGGGTTAATTAATGGAACTCTTTTTTCCAATTTTTGTTTTTCAAGTAACTCCCTTGCTATTGTATCTAGTTTAACTTTGCACTGTTCAAATTTACTTAGGTTTTTGTTGCTTCCATTTCCATATGAACTTTTTGTTTTTCAAATGATTTTTCATTTTCATTTTCAAATTCCTTATTCTCTCAAAATTATATTTTCTTTTTTTTACTAAAATAGATCTATGATATCTTTTAGATACAATATATGCTTTTCTATGTTTTTTATATTAGACATGTATTAGATATTATATGGAAAATGATAAATATAACAGTTTTTAAAACATGTTAACATTACCTTTCTTTAGAAGACAAAAACTATACAATGAAATATTAAGAAAATCAAAATATTTTTATAAATATTTTTCAAGAGATTTAATGCATTACTGAAATTTTACAAATCCTCATTTTACCAATAAAAATATTTAGTTTTTGGACCCGCCCCTGGTCTTGCCCGATCTTTTTTTGTTAGTGTTTAAATATCTGATGGTCTATCATATTAATATGTATCATAGATAATGAGTGATGTGACAATTTTGTGGAGTGAACTTTCTTCAACTCTATAATTAATCTATTTACTAGAGTGAACTATCTATACCTCTATTTCTTTTTTAGGGTTCTAATAAAACAACGTGACTATTTCTGTCAGATTAGCCGTTCACCAGTCTTCAAAGCAATGCTTGAGAATGAGATGGAAGAAAGTTGTAGCAGAACAATCAATATCAGCGAAGTGTCTTATGAGACCCTTCAAACTTTCGTCGATTATCTCTACACAGCTGAAGAATGTTTTGATGATCAAATGGCGTACGATCTTTTTGTCTTATCAGATAAATACCAGGTAAAAGAGTTAAAGAGTTGTTGTGAGACGTTTTTGGTAACTAAACTGAGTGTGGAAAAATCTCTTATGGCCTATGTCTTTGCCCACCAGTACAATGCCAAAAGGTTACTTAACGCTGCATTGTCGCATATGATTGAAAATATGGAAACATTAACTAAAGGAGAAGAATATGTGAAGATGGTGAAACATGATCCCCATCTTATCATTAAAATATATGAAGCATATCTCTCAAAACAGGTTGCCGAAACTAAGGCGACCAAAACTGGTTGAAAATGTCTACTTTGTCGTCTAAAATAAGGACAATTCTTGTTTGTAGAACATATTATGGTGAACACTAGAAATATGTTGTTTTAAATACTTTATTTTTTTGAAAATTAAAGGAGGTATGTTTCGTTTCATTTCTTATATTCTTGATATTATTGGGACAGAATTTTATCTTTGAGTCGTGGCTTAAATGGAAGGGTGGTGGTTGGATGGCTAAATGAAATGTCAAAATTGAGATAGAAAAACTGTCGTGAATTTTTTCTAAATATGTGATGCACTGACAATTAAAAAAAATTGCGTTAAACGAACTACTACCATATCTATAAAAAAAAAGACAGTTAGCTCATAAACACAAATGGCATACAAAATTAGTTAGATGACAAAGATCTAATCCTTCCCACGCGCGTCAATTGGTTGCAAAGATCTATTCAATATTTTAAAAACCGTTGATTTTTAATCCTTTGATCTTACTTTTTTAGTTAGTCAATTACCTTTTGAATATAAGTTCAATGCTTTTCATGTTCTTGTTGGGATGTTAATTGTTTCTTGAATAGTAAACTCTTGAAAAACTTGTCAAGCATTAGTTAGGTTGTTGATGGAGAGAATATGGTATTTGGTTGTTGATTTAAGATGTTTATAGAATGACCTAAAATAAACAAAAATTAAAGATAAAAAATTATTTTATCGTCATTCTTATACTAAAAAACTATTTAGAAATTATATGCAAATAAAAATCTGTCAAGGCTATATAAATAGCTCTTTTTTAATGTCTAAACTTCATTCATTAAATTTCAACGTTAAATTTTGTTTTTCCAATATTTTACCTTTGTTCATCCAATTATAATTTGTTTATTTTTTTGAAAGATCTAAAGAAAGAAACCTCAAAATATATATTCAAATGAAACAAAATTACACAAAGAAAATAAAACGTTTTTTTTTCAAATTAAAGGTTGAGGGAACACTTAATCTTCCAAACTTCAAACTTCAAACTTCAAAACCCTAAACATTAACTCAAAAATCTCAACCCCTTGTTTTGTTACTACTTTCCCTTTCTTTCAAGTTTAAAAATCTCAACGCTTAATCTTCGTCAGACGGTGTAAAATCATATGGTTTTCAAAGATCAATCATCGTCAACGCTTAATCTTCGTCAGCCCTAACTAAAGCATTTTGTTAATGAACATTTCTAGGGATATGTTGGGGATAAATAATTCCCCTATTGGTTATCATCTCCTCCATCATTCGAACCATCGTCACAATCATCAAAAACCAGAGGACAATCCTTACCCTAATCAGTGAGCATCCCACATTTAACACAAAAATTATGAAGGCTTTCATAGCGAAAGGAGAGGGTAGTGTTTTATTAATATTCCAATTGATTTTAACCCTCACACAATCAACCATGTTGGTAGTCTCATTAAAATCAGACTCAACCACCGGTCCCAACGTATTTCCTATGAACTCTATCATATCCGGATTTAGAAATTGAGAAGGGATTCCTCGGATCTGCACCCATAAGGGGATTATCTTGAACGCTTCTTCAGGCATGTTTGGAAACCAACACTGAGTGACTAACATCCATTCACTGAAATCCATGGACCCCTTCGAAGAATCAGATTTAACGCCTCTTCATATTGGAAAACAAACTGAAATTTGTTTTGGGTAACTATCCGACCAACAACATAATCCCCCTTCCCCAAAGCTGAGGCATCTGTCCAATCAACGCCCTCATGTTCTGCTTCCTCGGATTAAGAAGTGCCCTTACAATTGCAAATAGGGTCGCTTGTACCGCTTGGGCACAAACAGATTGTGGAAGTGCGATTGGAGCATCAAGTGCTCCCATTTGGATGTCTTGCATCTTTCTTCTGATATTATCACTCACTCTTATCGGAAATCGCAGAAAGAAACCCAGAAAAGAGTGAATCAGAGAATTAGTTATAGTATTCGGCCACGGCGGTGATCGATTGAAAGTTCAGAAAAGAAACCAAAAACTGCACAAACCGCCATAGATCGAACTCAACGGACGATAACCAGCAATTTTGACCCAAGAAAAGCGGACACTAACCTGTAAGACAAGAACTCTCCGACGAAGAAAGACATAAATATTAGAGATCGCCATTGCAATCGCCAGGAGAGAGAATGGAGAGAGAAAAAGCCTGTTTCATTTTGTTATAAGCAAAATGAGAGATATATATATATATATATTAGAAATCCAATTAATTATATTTACAAAACCAATTAGTTAAAAGCATGCATGTTTCTTTCCATAAATCATCAAAAGATACATAATTGTAATTTTACAAAGTAGTTCATCATTCAAAATTATTTGTTAAAACAAGGTATCGAACAACATCAAAATCTTTCGGGGTCAGTTCCACATTACGAGAAAGAAGCATCTCATATATATCACGTGTTGAGTGATCAACTGCAAGAACAACTGCATCAAATTTTAAATTCCGGGAGGTACTCTGCAATTGGTATGTTGAATCTGAAACTTTGACTCCAACCACACGAGAATCCTCTACCAGAAGATCGTCTACTAGTGTCCTAAACTTGATAGTCACCTAATTAAGCATATGTAATTAAAGAAGAGCTCAGAAGAAAAAAAAGCTAAAGAACATCTAAAAGTAAAAGAGACTTAAATCAATCTCTTGCTTTAAACTTACTCCTGCTTTTTGAAGATAATGCCGGAAATTACTGAGTAAACTAGCTCATATGTTCCTAGATGAGGCTTTCCATTGACCAGAATATTATCAGGAGCCCCAAAACGAACCTAAGTTTTCAAGACATGTAGCAATTGAAGCAATGGTCACATTTTTTCCAAGTGTCCTCAGACATGAACTATGCTTGTATAACAAGTGGGAGTCTCAGAATACTAACCGCTTAAACAGTGCCAATTTTCTTTCCAATCCGAGTAAAGAGCTTTCAATCACTCCAAGTACCTGCACTACCCTGTGATGCATAAGTGCTAAAATATGACTATGGCAATAACAAACAAAATGAGAAAACTACCCAAAAGATCTAAGTAATTAGGATAAGTTAGTCAAAGAGAAAGTTTTGTAAACCTCGCCAAAACAGAAATTACTCTCCACATCCAAAATCTTACGAACTACCAAAGCGCCTATATCACGTCCCCTTTCTTCAACTGCTTGCACTCTTTCGATCAATGTCACATTCGCACCAAACTCTGCAATCAAAGATAATTTTAAATTTCCGCTTAGTGTGTTTTTTGCATAGCATTTTATAATGCTATGATAGAGTAACCCAACCCCATATACCACCTATAATAGCAGTTACAGAAAATGCGCTATTATAATGTGCTATCAATAAACATATTTCTTGTAATGTTGTTGAAAAATAAGAATATGTTATTTTCATAATTTTTGTGACGGATACAATGCATTTGACTCATATATATAGTATCATATCTTTCTTTGAAAGAGAAAAAAACCATAATATATATTGTCAAATATCGAATTTAGTTAAAAATATTTGTTTTTCTTATTTCAAAAAGAGCCAATAAGTAATTTATTTATACACTAAAATTAACATAATTCTACTTATAAGGTAAGTAAATATATCTTAATGTGGATAATTGTTTTTTATAAAATATATGAAAAGAGGATATGTCAAGAATAACTTGTCATATCCCAACACCTCTGACAAACTCATACGTGGAAACCTGTATGAGATTGTACAATCAGTTTTTCAAGATTAATTTCAGGGTTTTTCCCATATATTAAAATCCAAAACGTCTTATAATGTCTAGATCGTCAAATTTTCAGTGGAACCTCCCCCGCACTATAAAGAACTTTAAATCTTTTTTTTTTTTGAATTTGTATGTAAATATCATTTAAAAAAAGGATTACTGATTGTACTTGCATACAAAAGTTGCTACAAAAGCCACATGCTCAAAAATAATAATAAAAAGACAAGGAAAGTCTAGAACTCCATAATACGGAAGAACTAATGATTTGGCAAGCCATAAAAACCATTAGAAATTCAATATGTATTGGCCCAGAGCACGACAATATTCAGCTTCTATGGTTAGAGGATCCACTAACAAACATGTATCTGACACTAAGACGGGAATACAATAGCTATCAAACCTAGAAGCGCAAGTTCTCTCTACCAAGCAACCTTAAAGCTCGACAGCCTTACTACCTTCTCATAGAGCAAGATAAACGAGACTCAAACCAAATTTTTAAAAAATCTCAAACAAACCGAAACCAGGGAAACACTTACGAGTAACCAAGAGATACAAGCAAACTAACACGTCAGAAAAGACACAAGGAGCCACCGGAGACGAAAACCTGAGGAAATCCAAGCAAACACCACGCCAAAAATAAGGCTCTGAACACCGCCTCAACACAGAAACTCACACGCTACCACCAAGAGAATATCGCTCAGCACCACCAGGAAAACTCTCCGCCTTGAAACACATCACCAACAGGACCAAATTGAGCCGACATATCAGATCGCCAAAGCCAATCACGAAAAGAGTTTAGATATAGACAAAGCCGCCGCTGTAAAGAAAGAAACAAGATTGAAGAAGAAAAGAGAGAGCTTAAACCCGATTGAGATGATGTCCTCGACAAATCAATAGGAAGAAGCAAATGATTTCCAATCTTGAAGGGAAAAACGCAGCTACAGAGCTCGATCAAATCCCGAGCAGAGGAAGCCACCGGGGAGATACCCAAACACGGCAAAGACGAGGCCGAAGAAGCTATATCCCTGAGCCAAGGTGCAGTCCTCTCACGCCAAGGTCGGAGGGATGAGCCACCTTGTCACTCGCCACCGTCTCTGAAACCGGCAAGGACCGCCGCCGCCTCTGAATCATGTTATTAAACCGGCAAGGACCACCGCCGCCTTTGAAACCGGAAATGACCATGTTTTCTTGTCTAATTAGAAGTAAGAAATCGAATGATAAAAACATTTATCACATAATATTTTTTATCAAAATAAAACTTAATTATAAAATAAAGAAGAAGATTAAAAGAGAAAGAAGCTCATGGGATAATAATGAAGCAGAGAACGAGTATGTCGAGCAAAGATCGAACAAACTATATGGCTAATGATCTTATATCATGTCAAATATCAATTTTTTTGTTTGTTGTTGTCAACATTCTTTTTTATTCTATTAAACGTGTTTCACATCCTATATTTTATAAAGAACCAATAAATTATTGTTTGGGCGATTAGTTTCTATATGATGAATTATTTTAATTTTGACTGTTATCTTATACCAAATATTTTATTTTTGTTTTTTTGGGGATGATTTACGCACTACTAAATTACCAGGATTAATTTAGATTATCTTGGTGTCATAACCTGTAAAAGTTAAATTATGGAGCTTTGTGAACTTTATCGAATTTTAAGTTATTGCATATTTCATGCTTTAGTTAGGGCTGCATTGATGCAGAGAATGTGGTATATAATCATATTTTGTGAATAATTCAATGGATTTGACTCATATAGTATCAAATCTTAATATCATTTGGCAAAAAAAAAACCTAACATATTTATATATATATATATATATATTTTTTTTTTTTTTGGTCAACAATTAACCAAATATTTAACTTTGGATTCAACTATAAAAAGAAGGGAGCGGTTCTGATTTTTAAACTTGTATGGTTTACTGAACTCTGTTGCGTACGATGAAGAGACAACGCCCTTGCAACAACGACTCGGACAGCGATTCCGACATTGACACGGAGGTGCGTTGCATCTCTTGTCGGGAAGTGTACATCCCTCATGATGCTGGCCTCTGCAAGGAGTGCACCGATGTGGTCATCGCGGCTGAGAGAAATATCGCGGAGGAGATCAACGTCCTCAAGGCCAAAGCTGATTTCCTTCGCTTATCATCTTCTCTTAATCAAGGCAGCAACTCCAGGTCTTTCACTGACGTTGTTCTCATTGCCTCCGATGAGGCGGCCACCGCCGTTCCTATTCCCGCCCATAAAGCTGTTCTGGTTTGTTCTCTATTTCAATCATTGTTTGGGCGGTTAGTTTCTATGATGAGTTATATTAACTTTGATTGGTATTTTTCTTTCAAATATTCATTCTATGTGTATGTGTTTGATAGTTAATCATTCAAAGTGAAAAGAGATTTACATTAACGAAATATTTGTATATTAGACACTTTTAGATGAAGAAGAATCAAAGCCTAGCTACTTGCATGATATTCAAATTTTCAAGAAAAAACCTATGTCCATTTTTATCTGTTTGAAGTTAGGATGTTATAGAAGTTGCAGTCATATGGTATACGTTCAGTTAGTAGACTTGTACTAATATTGTAAAAAGTGCTTTAATTTAATTTCTTTTTGAGCCTTTTTTTTTAATGATTATCTGTGTGGATATGTCGAATGATATATTTTCATTAAACTAATAACTTCTATGTCTTCCACATCTCATCCTATTTTCTTGATTGGTTTTACGCCCTTGTGTTAGAACCCAATTTTCATCTTCTAAAACGTGATGAGAATCATCTACTAGAAGATCGTCTACTCATGTCCTAAACTTGATACTCACCTAATTAATCATATGTAACTAAAGAAGAGCTCAGAAGAAAAAAGGCTTAAGAACATCTAAAAATAAAAGAGACTTAAATCAATCTCTTGCTTTAAACTTACTCCTGCTTTTTAAAGATAATGCCGGAAATTACGGAGTAATTGAACTAGCTTATATGTTCATAGATGTGGCTTTCCATTGACCATAATATTATCAGGAGCCCCAAAACGAACCAAAGTTTTCAAGACCTGTAACAATTAAAGCTATGGTCACATTTTTTTCAGATGTCCTCAGACATGAATTGAGCTTGTATAACAAGTGGGAGTCTCAGAATACTAACCGCTAAAACAGTGCCACTGTTCTTTCCAATCCGAGTAACAAGCTTTTCGTCACTCCAAGTACATGCACCACCATGCGATGCATAAGTGCTAAAATATGACTATGGCAATAACAAACAAGACGAGAAAACTACCCAAAAGATCTAAGTACTTAGGATAAGTTAGTTAAAGAGAAGGCTTTTAAACCTCGCCAAAGCAGAAATTACTCTCCACATCCAAAATCTTATGAACTAGCGAAGGGCCTATACCACGTCCCCTTTCTTCAACTGCTTGCCCTCTTTCGATCAATGTCACTTTCGCACCAAACTCGGTAATCAAAGATAATTTTAGCTTTGCGCTTAATGTTTTTTTTGGCACATAATTTTTCTAATGCTATGATAGAGTAACCCAATCTCCTATACCACCTATAATAGCAATTACAGAAAATGCGCTATTATAATGTGATATCAATAAACATATTTTTTGTAGTGTGATATATCATAATTTTTACCCTGTTTAGGTCATGATATAAGTCCTTTTTATAGAGTATTTCTAGTGTTTTGTAGTCTTTTAGAGTCTTTTGCAGGTCTTAGCACGTTTGGAGCGTAATTGGAAGTATTGGAGCTTTCTGGAGCAGTTTGGAGCAAGGCTGAAGTTCGTGTCGCTGAGTATCTGATTTCACGTCAAGCATCGATCGATACCCTCTGGTATCGATCGATACCCATCGCAGCATGACAAGACACGCGACTTAATGAAGAGTTGAAGAACTGCAGATTTGCCCCAAAAGTCTTTAATAATTACAAGAAGCCCCAATTCGTGTGTTAGCTTATAAATAGGGATTTTTATAGCCACTTTTAGACTATGCTTTATTTGTTTTGGTTTAAGAGAGAATTTGGTGAGAGAGACAAGTCTGAATCTCCCTTCGTCCGAGATCAGATCTCAAAACCTATTGTTACTCTTTCTTATTTTCTATTGAGTATTTATTCAAACATGTCTATTGATTCAATTTCCATGTTTGAGTAGATCTCTTGTTAGGTTTGGGGATTTTCATAAGGGATTTCCTTGAATGCTAGGTTGATTAGTTATTTAGGGTTCATAATCTGAATTAGTTCTTCGCCTTAGGTTGTTCTCAAAGCTAATTCTAGATTGATCACCTGGAACTTAGATCTTAGGATAATTGATTAGACACGACAATGCGATTAATTACCTGATAGAACTTAGGGTGAGCAAATTGATTATTCGCAAAGAGATTTGGTTTAATTGATTTGTGAACACATCAAACTTGAAATTAAGGCTGATTTATTCTTAGGGATTTGCAAAGAAATTTGGGATTCTGAAGTTTAGATTTAGATAGTCCTCGCAACGACAGTTGGTTGATTATACTTTAGTGATTTGATTTCAAGAACCGTGCGTAACCTGAACCCTGATTAGTTAGTTTATTTTGCATTCATTGATTTCCTGAGAAATATCCCTGAACCTATCTCTTTCCCATCGAATTACAACTCGTTTACTACTTTATGCTTTCTGTTAAACCTGAATTTCTTAGCTTAGCTTGATACTATACAATTTATTGTGTGATTTCTGTGAGTCCTTGTGTTCGACCCCTAACTATATTACAACTACTGCTTTAGTACTGTTAGGGTATTAATGTGAGTCATTGTCCGCACCATGGGTTCACTCAGGTGCAGCTGCTGGGCACTTTCTACAGAGGGGTTGATTGGAGATACCAGATGGGTATGGATGCTGCGAGTAATGGGAACTTCTTCACCAGGTATCCGGATGATGCGGTTGTGCTGATCGAGAACTTGGTGTCTAGTAATAGCACCACGAATGATGATTTCGAGAGGAAAAAGCAAGCTGGAGGAATTGATGGGTCGCAGATTGCTGACGTGCAGGCTAAACTAGATTTCCTGATCGGGAAATCAAATAAATCTGTGCACTTTGCTGATGAAATCGCTAATGTGGAAGAAGAAGAAGAGGATGTTAACTACGTTGGTGGTTCTGGTTTTCAGGGTCATCGATTTGGGTACAACAACAACCGAAACTTCAACAACAACAATCAGCAAGGTGGGTACAAGTTAGAGGGGAACCAATCTGGTTTCGGAGCGAAGCAATTTACTCAGAAACCACTTCATAGCAGCGATTTCACTTGCAATTATGGGAACTCTTCGTACCAACCAGCATCTCCCAAGTCCATAGATAATAAGATGGAATCCATGATGGAACAGATTCTTCTGGGACAGCAGAATTTGCAAGTGGATTTCAATGGGAAGTTTGACTCTCTGTACATCGATCTGAATGGGAAAATCGAAGCCATCAATCTTTCCCATAAGAAGCTGGAAACTCAAGTGGCTCAGACAGCAGCAGCTGTAAAGAGGCAGGAAGGTTTTCTTCCAGGGAAAACTGAGAATCCAAGGGCACACATCAACGCCATCACCTTGAGGAGTGGAAAAAGAGTGCTTACAAGAGTGAAGAACAGCCCAATTGCAGGAAATCTCGTCGATCTTGCTGGAGATGACGATTGGGATTCTGAAAATCCACATGTATCGATCGATACCAGCCAGTGTCGATCGACACCAGTCCAGACACCTGGCCGAGTGGATCCGAAATCCCGTGTATTGATCGATACCCCTGAAGTATCGATCGATGCTGAGACACAGCCAGAGAAGGAAGCCGAGATTGTCAAGGAGAGGGTGTATACACCCAAGGCACCTTATCCTATACTTCCTAAGCTGACAAAGAAGGAATGGAAAGATGCCAGATGCAAGGCTATGCTGGATAAGTTGGTTGTGGAGATTCCTTTTGTTGATGCTATAAAGACCTCTCCAGCTTTTAGGAGATATGTGAAGAAGATGGTCTCTAGCAATGTGAACCTAGAGGAAAGTGTCATGATGATCACAGCTGAGTGCAGTGCGATCCTGCTTAACAAAATTCCTAAGAAGCTACCAGGCCCAGGGAGCTTTGTTTTGGACTGCACTATCTTCACAGAGAGATTTGAGCGAGCTCTCTGCGACATTAGGTCGAGTGTGAACCTTATGCCACACTCAGTTGCCAAGCGAATGGGGATGACAGATTTCCAATCTACAAGGATTTCACTGGTACTTGCTGATCGCTCAGTGCGACTTCCAGAGGGACTACTTGAAGATGTCCCAATCAAGATTGGAAATTGCTTGATCCCAACAGATTTCGTCGTCCTGAAGTACGACGCTGAGCCTAAGGATCCTCTTATCCTGGGCAGACCATTCCTCGCAACTGCTGGAGCCTTAATTGACTGCAGGAATGGACAGATCGCTCTCAACATCGGTGACTTGGTGATGTCCTTTTACATGGAAAATATGATGAAAATGCCAACCATCGATGGGCAGACATTCTATGTGGACACCTTCAATGACATAGCTGAAGAGTACTTCCTGGAGATGCACCCTGAGGATCCACTGGAGAGAGCATTGGTCTGTTCGACCACTTCAGAAGTCCGTTCATGTGACGAAACTGCAGGATACTTGAAAATTCTTGATTCAGCATCACCAGTATCGATCGATACCCTACGGCCAGAAGGAGAGTTGGTCGATGGTTCTAAGCAAGCTGCTGGGCTTGGAGTACAGAGAATGCTCCTAAGGTGGAACTAAAGCCACTTCCAGCGAACCTGAGGTATAGTTTTCTTGGTCCTAATTCCACATACCCAGTAATCGTTAATGCTTCTTTGAATACCATAGAGGTTGCTTTACTGCTGAGCAAGCTGCGCAAGTATCGCAAAGCTCTTGGCTATTCTCTTGCTGACATTTCAGGTATAGCACCAGACTTGTGCATGCATCGGATTCACCTGGAGGACGAGTCAAAGTCTTCGATTGAGTGTCAGAGGAGGCTGAATCCGAACCTGAAAAAAGTGGTCAGAAAGGAAGTGATGAAACTGTTGGAAGCAGGAATTATCTATGCCATCTCGGATAATTCTTGGGTTAGTCCAGTTCACGTTGTGCCTAAGAAAGGAGGCATAACTGTGGTGAAGAATGAGAAGGACGAGCTGATCCCCACAAGGACAATCACTGGTCACAGGATGTGCATTGACTACATGAAGCTTAATGCGGCTACACGGAAGGATCACTTCCCATTGCCATTCATTGACCAGATGCTGGAGAGGTTAGCGAGTCACCCATACTACTGTTTTCTCGATGGGTACTCAGGCTTTTTCCAGATTCCTATACATCCAGAGGACCAGGGAAAGACGACCTTTACATGTCCCTATGGCACATTCGCCTACAGAAGAATGCCATTTAGATTATGTAACGCTCCAGCGACCTTTCAGCGATGCATGATGTCGATTTTCACAAATATGACTAAGGAGTTTATGGAGGTCTTCATGGATGATTTTTCTGTGTATGGATCGTCATTCAAGGACTGTTTGGATAACTTGTGCAAAGTGCTTCAGCGATGTGAGGAGAGGCACTTGGTACTTAATTGGAGAAGTGCCACTTCATGGTACAAGATGGCATTGTTCTTGGGCACAAGGTTTCTAAGGCAGGGATCGAAGTCGACAAGGCCAAGATTCAAGTCATGACAAGCTTGCAACCTCCACGATCTGTTCTTGAGATACAGAGCTTCTTTGGTCATGCTGGGTTCTACAGGAGGTTCATCAAAGATTTCTCTAACCTTGCACGTCCACTCACAGCCCTGTTATGTAAGGAAGTCAAGTTTTATTTCAAATTTGATTGCCTTGTAGCCTTCGAGGAAATCAAGAAGGCATTGCTGAGTGCTCCTGTAGTCCAACCACCTGATTGGAGTTTGCCTTTTGAGGTTATGTGTGATGTCAGTGATTTTGATGTTGGAGCTGTGTTGGGTCAGAGAAAAGACAAGAAACTCCATGCTATTTATTATGCCAGCAGGACGTTGGATGATGCTCAGCGAAATTACAGCACCACTGAGAAGGAGTTGCTGGCGGTCGTTTTCTCTTTTGAGAAATCCCGGTCCTACTTGATTGGGAGCAAGGTCATTGTTCACACAGACCATGCTGCTCTCAAATACCTACTGAAGAACAAGGACCTCAAGCCTCATCTATGCCGATGGGTTCTTTTGCTCCAAGGTTTCGACATCGAGATCAAGGACAAGAAAAGAGTTGAAAATGGCGTTGCTGAACACTTATCGCGACTTAAGGTCGATGAGGTCGCCCCTATTGATGATTGTTTTCCAGAGGAAGGTGTTTACTTCATTGAAGCTCAGCTGCAAGACCTTTATCCCAAAAATCTGCAATTTTCACGAATGAAGGCTTTCGGTATCGATCGATACTCACCTAGTATCGATCGATACCCATCGCGAACTAAACCTGTTTTGTCCGTAGAGCACTTGAACAGCTATGATGAATATATAGCTGCTGACTCTAGTGCTGCACGTCCATGGTATGCAGACATCGCCAACTACTTTGCTGGAAAGACTGAGCCAAAGTATCCCACAAAATATGCAAGGAAGAAGTTTATGCGCGAGATAAGGAGATTCTTCTGGGATGAGCCTTACCTATACAAGCATTGCTCAGATGGTATCTACAGAAGATGCGTTGCAGAGTCTGAGATGCCAGCTATTCTTTTTCATTGTCATGGGTCTTAGTATGCTGGTCACTTTGCTACTTTCAAGACGGTATCCAAGGTTCTTCAAGCAGGCTTCTGGTGGCCTACTATGTTCAAGGATGCTCACGCTTATGTCTCACGGTGTGATGTCTGTCAGAGGAGAGGGAAGATCAGCAAGAGACATGAGATGCCACATAACTTCATCCTTGAGGTTGAAGTTTTTGATTGATGGGGCATCGATTTTATGGGTCCTTTCCCCTCATCACAAAAGAAAAGATACATCCTGGTTGCTGTGGACTATGTGTCCAAATGGGTGGAAGCGATAGCTAGTGAGAAAAATGACTCTGTGGTGGTTCTTAAGCTGTTTAAGACCAACATCTTCCCACTATTTGGAGTGTCGCGAATTGTTATAAGTGATGGTGGCAGCCACTTTATTAACAAGGTTTTTGAGAGGTTGCTGAAGAAGTATAGTGTAAACCATCGAGTGGCTACTCCATATCACCCTCAAACCAGTGGGCAAGTCGAAGTCTCTAACAGACAAATCAAGAAGATTCTGGAAAAGACAGTGGGTGCTTCTAGGAAAGATTGGTCTACAAAGCTAGATGATGCGCTATGGGCTTACATGACTGCTTTCAAGACACCGTTGGGTACTACACCATTTCACTTGCTGTATGGGAAAGCATGTCACCTTCCAGTGGAGATTGAGCACAAGGCAGCATGGGCGACGAAGTTGCTGAACTTTGACATCAACCCTGCTGCAGAAAGGAGATTGATCCAGCTGAATGAGTTGGATGAGATTAGGCACCACGCCTACGAGAACTCAAAGCTGTACAAGGAAAGGATTAAGGCCTATCATGATAAGAAGATCATCTCCAGACATTTTGAACCAAACGACCAGGTACTTCTGTATAACTCTCGTTTACAATTGTTTCCTGGTAAATTGGGTTCTCGTTGGTCAAGTCCCTTCACAATCAAAGAGGTCAGACCACATGGAGCTGTCGTTCTGATTAGTCCTACAGGCGATGAGTTCACCGCCAATGGACAGAGAGTGAAACACTATTGAGCGAAAGCCGAGATTCCAACAGGGCAGATAATGCCTTTGGATGATGCACCAACAGCCTGAATGGCGTTACAGTCAAGCTATTGACGTTAAACGAGCGCTTGGTGGGAGGCAACCCACTGGTGAGTCTGTCTTTGAGTCGTTTTTCCTTTTATTTTCGTTCGTTTTGTGTTTGTGTCAGGATAAACAAGGAGCAGACTCAAAATCGCCTTAGTGTCGATCGATACCCCATTGGTATCGATCGACACCAATCGCGAATGTACGGTTCCTCAAATCGATTTAAGCTCGGTATCGATCGATACCAGTCTGTGTGTCGATCGATATTCGATGTTCCAGCAAGGTAACTTCTTGTTTCTCTCCGTTTCTTCTATTCTTTTGTCTTCTTTTACCTACTCTGGGCTAGATAACACTGGGGACAGTGTTGTTCAAGTCTGGGGGAGGTGTCTGCTGACATTGTGTTTGTTTTTCTTAGAGTCAGTCGTTGTTTTTCTTAGAGTCAGTTGTTTTATCGAGTCAAAACTTGTTGGAGATAATGATTATGTGCTTGAACCTATTGATTTGATTTTGTTTTTGAGTGCACAGTGTTACAGGATCAGTTCTAGATCGACTAATGAAAAATCCAAAGGCTGACCAGTTGACTAGAAAACATCCATGTTTCCAGCAGAGTTCTTCTGAAACCTGAGCCAACTTTTGCACTTTATCGATATTGTTAGTGTTCATAGAGCTTGATTCATCATTCATATCTGATAAAGGAACCCATGTGTTTAGAGTTATGGTATATCTCTCCCCTGTTATAAGTTGATAAATAAGAGCATAAAAGATGAAATGATTTTCTTCTGAGAAGAGGGCTAGGAAAATTTCCAGCGATCCCATTATTCTACTTAAGAGTGAATGATCACACAAAGGATTGGAAGCGAGGCTAGGATTTTCCTATGATGCCATTATTCGCCTACATCCTTTGATACATTGAGAGGGAAGAACCGGGGATTTGGTGGCAAACACCATCAATACTCGCGTCTCATACCTTGATGTGTATATGCAAAGCTGAAAACAAAAGAAAGAACATATTAAGAAATAAGTCTGTGGGATAGAAATTAATACCAAAAAGTGTGAAAAAGGGTGGTTCCTTGTCATGATATCGTATGATAAAGAATCTGGAAGGTTCTTGAACATTGGCTACATCGATGAAACTGGCGATGAGGGTTTTACTTGAACAAAGCTATGGGATAATGTGTGGAGTCTGGAAAAGCTGTGAATGTCTACGGAGAAGTACATGGTGGTTATATCAAAAGCTGATTAGGTAACATTTGGGTACTTGGAAATATGGTCTTTTTGATGGTTCATGAACATGTGAGTCTCTACGTTTTCAAACCTCTTTCTCTGGTTTAGTCTTCTATTTGTTTGAGGGCAAGCAAAGGCTAAGTCTGGGGGAGTTGATATATCCCCGACAACGGCGCCAAATTTGATATGCTCAAATTAATACCCTAACAGTACTAAAGCAGTAGTTGTAATATAGTTAGGGGTAGAACACAAGGACTCACAGAAATCACACAATAAATTGTATAGTATCAAGCTAAGTTAAGCAATTCAGGTTTAACAGAAAGCAGAAAGTAGTAAACGAGTTGTAATTCGATGGGAAAGAGATAGGTTCAGGGATATTTCTCAGGAAATCAATGAATGCAAAATAAACTAACTAATCAGGGTTCAGGTTACGCACGGTTCTTGAACTCAAATCACTAAAGTATAATCAACCAACTGTCGTTGCGAGGACTATCTAAATCTAAACTTCAGAATCCCAAATTTCTTTGCAAATCCCTAAGAATAAATCAGCCTTAATTTCAAGTTTGATGTGTTCACAAATCAATTAAACCAAATCTCTTTGTGAATAATCAATTTGCTCACCCTAAGTTCTATCAGGTAATTAATCGCACTGTCGTGCCTAATCAATTATCCTAAGATCTAAGTTCCAGGTGATCAATCTAGAATTAGCTTTGAGAACAACCTAAGGCGAATAACTAATTCAGATTATGAACCCTAAATAACTAATCAACCTAGCATTCAAAGAAATCCCTTATGAAAATCCCCAAACCTAACAAGAGATCTACTCAGACATGGTAATTGAATCAATAGACATGTTTGAATAAATACTCAATAGAAAATAAGAAAGAGTAACAATAGGTTTTGAGATCTGATCTCGGACGAAGGGAGATTCAGACTTGTCTCTCTCACCAAATTCTCTCTTAAACCAAAGCAAATAAAGCATAGCCTAAAAGTGGCTGTAAAAATCCCTATTTATAAGCTAACACACGAATTGGGGCTTCTTGTAATTATTAAATACTTATGGGGCAAATCTGCAGTTCTTCAACTCTTCATTAAGTCGCGTGTCTTGTCATGCTGCGATGGGTATCGATCGGGGCAAATCTGCAGTTCTTCAACTCTTCATTAAGTCGTGTGTCTTGTCATGCTGCGATGGGTATCGATCGATACCAGGGGGTATCGATCGATGTTTGACGTGAAATAAGATACTCAGCGACACGAACCTCAGCCTTGCTCCAAACTGTTCCAGAAAGCTCCAATACTTCCAATTACGCTCCAAACGTGCTAAGACCTGCAAAAGACTCTAAAAGACTACAAAACACTAGAAAGATTCTATAAAAAGGACTTATATCATGGCCTAAACAGGGTAAAAACCATGATATATCATAGTGTTGTTGACAAATAAGAATATGTTATGTTCATATATTTTGTGACATATACAATGCAATTGACTGATATAGTATCATATCTTTTTTTGGAAGAGAAAAACTATAATATATATTGTCAAATATCGAATTTAGTTAAAAACATTTTATTTTTTTATTTTAAAAAGAGCCAATAAGTCATTTATTTATACACTAAAATTAACATAATTCTACTTATAAGGTAAGTAAATATATCTTAATGTGCATAAATCTTTCTACAAAATATATGAAAGAGGATATGTCAAGAATAACTTGTCATATCCCAACACCTCTGACAAACTCATACGTGGAAATCTGTATGAGATTGTACAATCAGTTTTTCAAGATTAATTTCAGGTTTTTTCCCATATATTAAAATCCAAAATGTCTTATAATGTCTAGATCGTCAAGTTTTCAGTGGAACCTCCCCCGCACTATAAAGAACTTTAAATCTTTTTTTTTTTTGAATTTGTATGTAAATATCATTTAAAAAAAGATTACAGTTTGTACTTGCATACAAAAGTTGCTACAAAAGCCACATGCTCAAAAATAATAATAAAAAAACAGGGAAAGTCTAGAACTCCATAATACGGAAGAGCTAATGATTTGGCAAGCCATAAAAACCATTAGAAATTCAATATGCATTGGCCCAGAGCACGACAATACTCAGCTTCTATGGTTCGAGGCTCCACTAACAAACATAGATCTGACACTAAGACGGGAATACACTAACTATCAAACCTAGAAGCGCAAGTTCTCTCTACCAAGCAACCTTAAAACTCGACAGCCTTACTACCTTCTCAGAGAGCAAGATAAACGAGACTCAAACCAAACTTTTAAGAAATCTCAAACAAACCAAAACCATGGAAACACTTACGAGTAACCAAGAGATACAAGCAAACTAACACGTCAGCAAAGAGACAAGGAGCCACCGGAGACGAAAACCTGAGGAAATCCAAGCAAACACCACGCCAAAAATAGGGCTCTGAACACCGCCTCAACACAGAAACACACACGCTACCACCAAGAGAATCTCGCTCAGCACCACCAGGAAATCTCTCCGCCTTGAAACACATCACCAACGGGACCAAATTGAGCCGAGAGACCAGATCGCCAAAGCCAATCACGAAAAGAGTTTAGATCTAGAGAAAGCCGCTGCTGTAAAGAAAGAAACAAGATCGAAGAAGAAAAGAGAGAGCTTAAACCCGACTGAGATGATGTTCTCGACAAATCAATAGGAAGAAGCAAATTAATTCCAATTTTGAAGGGAAAAACGCAGCTATAGAGCTCGATCAAATCCCGAGCAGAGGAAGCCACCGGGGAGACACCCAAACATGGCAAAGACGAGGCCGAAGAAGCTACATCCCTGAGCCAGGTGCAGTTCTCTCATGCCAAGGTCGGAGGGATGAGCCCCCTTGTCACTCGCCACCGTCTCTGAAACCGGCAAGGACCACCGCCGCCTCTGAAACATGTTATTAAACCAGCAAGGACCACTGCCTCCTCTGAAATCGGAAATGCCCATATTTTCTTGTCTAATTAGAAATAAGAAATCGAAAGATAAAAACCAATCTCACATAATATTTTTTATCAAAATAAAATTTAATTAGAAAATAAAGAAGAAGATTAAAAGAGAAAGAAGCTCATGGGATAATAATGAAGCAGAGAACGAGTATGTCGAGCAAAGATCGAACAAATTATATGGCTAATGATCTTATATCATGTCAAATATTCAAAATTTCAAGAAAAAACCTATGTCCATTGTTATCTGTTTGAAGTTAGGATGTTATAGAAGTTGCAGTCATATGGTATACGTTCAGTTAGTAGACTTGTACTAATATTGTAAGAAGTGCTTTAATTTAATTTCTTTTTGAGCCTTTTTTTTTTTTAATGATTATCTGTGTAGATATGTCAAATGATATATTTTCATTAAACTAATACCTTATCGATAACTTCTATGTCTTCCACATCTCATCCCTATTTTCTTGATTGGTTTTACGCCCTTGTGTTAGAACCCAATTTTCATCTTCTAAAACATGATGAGAAACTGGAGTCTTGCCAAGGCCGATCTAAGAGGAAGAGAGGGGTGGCACGTGCCCCCAATAAAATCTTGATAACTTTTCTTTTTGTATGTAATTATGGGTAGGAATTGGTAATTTAGTGGTTAAATCGATACAGTGCCCCCATTGGTTCCACATTTAAATCTCATAATGCCCCCACTATTTATTTTTGTTTTGTTTTGTTTTTGGGTTAATTAATGGAACTCTTTTTCCAATTTTTGTTTTTCAAGTAACTCCCTTGCTATTGTATCTAGTATAAAAAACATAGAAAAACTATATACTTTTTTGGGTTTTTGTTGCTTCCATTTCCATATGAACTTTTTCTTTTCCAAACGAGTTTTCATTTTCATTTTCAAATTCATTATTCTCTCAAAATTATATTTTCTTTTTATTACTAAAATAGATCTATGATATATTTTAGATACAATATATGTTTTTCTATGTTTTTTATACTAGACATGTATTAGATATTATATGGAAAATGATAAATATAACAGTTTTTAAAACATGTTAACATTACCTTTCTTTAGAAGACAAAAACTATACAATGAAATAATAAAAAAATCAAAATGTTTTTTTAAATATTTTTCAAGAGATTTAATGCATTACTGAAATTTTACAAATTCTCATTTTACCAATAAAAGTATATAGTTTTTGGATCCGCCCCTGGTCTTGCCCGATCTTTCTTGTTAGTGCTTAAATATCTGATGGTCTATCACATTAATATGTATCATAGATAATGAGTGATGTGACAATTTTGTGGAGTGAACTTTCTTCAACTCTATAATTAATCTATTTACTAGAGTGAACTAACTCTACCTCTATATCTTTTTAGGGTTCTAATAAAACAGCGTGACTATTTCTGTCAGATTAGCCGTTCACCATTCTTCAAAGCAATGCTTGAGAATGAGATGGAAGAAAGTTGTAGAAGAACAATCAATATCAGCGAAGTGTCTTATGAGACCCTTCGAACTTTGGTCGATTATCTCTACACAGCTGAAGAATGTTTTGATGATCAAATGGCGTACGATCTTTTTGTCTTATCAGATAAATACCAGGTAAAAGAGCTAAAGAGTTGTTGTGAGACGTTTTTGGTAACTAAACTGAGTGTGGAAAAATCTCTTATGGGCTATGTCTTTGCCAACCAGTACAATGCCAAAAATTTACTTAACGCTGCATTGTCATATATGATTGAAAACATGGAAACAGTAACTAAAGGAGAAGAATATGTGAAGATGGTGAAACATGATTCCCGTCTTATCATTAAAATATATGAAGCATATCTCTCAAAACAGGTTGCCGAAACTAAGGCGAGCAAAACTGGTTGAAAATATCTACTTTGTTGTCTAAAATAAGGACAATTCTTGTTTTCTTGTTTGTAGAACATATTATGGTGAACACTAGAAATATGTTGTTTTAAATACTTTATTTTATTGAAAATTAAAGGAAGTATGTTTCGTTTCATTTCTTATATTCTTGATATTATTGGGACAGAATTTTATCTTTGAGTCGTGGCTTAAATGGAAGGGTGGTGGTTGGATGGCTAAATGAAATGTCAAAATTGAGATAGAAAAACTGTCGTGACTTTTTTCTAAATATATGATGCACTGACAATTAAAAAAAATTGCGATAAACGAACTACTACCATATCTTTAAAAAAAAAAGACAGTTAGCTCATAAACACAAATGGCATACAAAATTAGTTAGATGACAAAGATCTAATCCTTCCCACGCGCGTCAATTGGTTGCAAAGATCTATTCAATATTTTAAAAATCGTTGATTTTTAATCCTTTGATCTTACTTTTTTTAGTTAGTCAATTGCCTTTTGAATATAAGTTCAATGCTTTTCCTGTTTTTGTTGGGATGTTAATTGTTTCTTGAATAGTAAACTCTTGAAGAACTTGTCAAGCATTAGTTAGGGTGTTGATGGAGAGAATATGGTATTTGGTTGTTGATTTAAGATGTTTATAGAATGACCTAAAATAAACAAAAACTAAAGATTAAAAAATTATTTTATCGTCATTCTTATATTAAAAAACTATTTAGAAATTATATGCAAATAAAAATCTGTCAAGGCTATATAAATAGCTCTTTTTTTCAATGTCTAAACTTCATTCATTAAATTTCAACGTTAAATTTTGTTTTTTCTAATATTTTACCTATGTTCATCCAATTATAATTTGTTTATTTTTTTGAAAGATCTAAAGAAAGAAATCTCAAAATATATATTCAAATGAAACAAAATTACCTAAAGAAAATAAAACGTTTTTTTTTCAAATTAAAGGTTGAGGGAACACTCCACTCAATCTTCCAAACTTCAAACTTCAAAACTTCAAATCTTCCAAACATTAACTCAAAAATCTCAACCATTTGTTTTGTTCCTACTTTCCCTTCCTTTCAAGTTTAAAAATCTCAACGCTTAATCTTCGTCAGACGGTGTAAAATCATATGGTTTTCAAAGATACAACAACACATTACGAGAAAGAAGCATCTCATATATATCACGTGTTGAGTGATCAACTGCAAGAACAACTGCATCAAATTTTAAATTCTGGGAGGTACTCTGCAATTGGTCTGTTGAATCTGACACTTTTACTCCAACCACACGAGTATCCTCTACTAGAAGATCGTCTACTCGTGTCCTAAACTTGATAGTCACCTAATTAAGCATGTGTAATTAAAGAAGAGCCCAGAAGAAAAAAGCTTAAGAACATCTAAAAGTAAAAGAGACTTAAATCAATATCTTCCTTTAAACTTACTCCTTTTTGAAGATAATGCCGGAAATTACTGAGTAAACTAGCTCATATGTTCCTAGATGAGGCTTTCCATTGACCATAATATTATCAGGAACCCCAAAACGAACCAAAGTTTGCAAGACCTGTAGCAATTAAAGCCATTGTCACATTTTTTCCAAGTGTCCTCAGACATGAACTATGCTTGTATAAAAAGTGGGAGTCTCAGAATACTAACCGCTAAAACAATGCCAATGTTCTTTCAAATCCGAGTAAAGAGCTTTCCATCACTCCAACTACCTGCACCACCCTGCGATGCATAAGTGCTAAAATATGACTATGGCAATAACAAACAAGATGAGAAAACTACCCAAAAGATCTAAGTACTTAGGATAAGTTAGTTTAAGAGAAGGTTTTGTAAACCTCGCCAAAGCAGAAATTACTATCCACATCCAAAATCTTACGAACTACCAAAGCGCCTATATCACGTCCCCTTTCTTCAACTGCTTGCCCTCTTTCGATCAATGTCACATTCGCACCAAACTCTGCAATCAAAGATAATTTTAACTTTCTGCTTAGTGTGTTTTCGGCATAGCATTTTTCTAATGCTATGATAGAGTAACCCAACCCCATATACCACCTATAATAGCAGTAACAGAAAATGCGCTATGTTATATAAATAGCTCTTTTTCAATGTCTAAATTCATTCGTTAAATTTCAACGTTAAATTTTTATTTAAAATATTTTACTTGTACATCCAATTATAATTTGTTTATTTTTTTGAAAGATCTAAAGAAAGAAACCTCAAAATATATATTCAAATGAAACAAAAGTAATCCGAATAAAATAAAACATTTTTTTTAAAACATTAAAGGTTGAGGAAACACCCCACTCAATCTTCCAAACTTCAAACTTCAAAACCCTAAACATTAACTCAAAAATCTAAACACTTGGTTTTGTTCCTACTTTCCCTTCCTTTCAAGTTTAAAAATCTCAACGCTTAATCTTCGTCAGACGGTGTAAAATCATATGGTTTTCAAACATCAATCATCAATCATCAATCATCAATTTTTGCATTTTGTTGATGAATATTTCTAGGGATATGTTGGAGATAAATAATCCCCATGTTGGTTATCATCTCCTCCATCATTCGAACCATCGTCACCATCATAAAAAACCAGAGGACAATCCTTACCCTCATGAGTGAGCATCCCACATTTAACTAAGAAATTACGAAGGCGTTCATAGCTAAAGGAGAGGGTAGTGTTTTCATCAGTAGAAAACTGAAAATTTCGCTGGAATCGAAGAGGATTATCAATATTCCAGTTGATTTGAACCCTCACACAATCAACCATGTTGGTAGTCTCATTAAAATTAGACTCAACCACCGGTCCCAATGAAACGACCGCACTTTTTTTTTTTTTCTTTTTTGCAGAAATAATTAAACATTACAAATACAAGAACAATCCAAGTTCTACAGCTTACACAAGCCAACAGTTCTAAAACAGCAAAAGCAAACAACACCAACAATAAAAACCCCGGGTCCTAACCATCCCCTCTTCACTGCCTCGATTCCACGATCACACCTTATCTTTACCTGCATCGACAAAAGTGATGCATCAACATTTGGCTAACCAAACGCTGAGTGAGAGATCATCCCAACAACAGGCTAAACAATAAGCACAAACAACAACAATTATCAATACGAAGAATTAATTAACACCAATTAAAACTTCCAACACAAATAGCAATTCATCACTATGAAAAACTATACCAACGCCTAGCAATTCCATCCCAAGGAAAGCTAGACACACAGCCTGAAAGGCAACACACAACACGCCTTCAAAGCACAAACCACAACCAGTATGCCCTCAGGCAAACAACCGGTATCGATCGATACACCCCTGGTATCGATCGATGCCAAGAAACACATGCCCACAGGCAACAACTGGTATCGATCGATACACACCTGGTATCGATCGATGCCTACACGACTCGAGTCCACCGACAAGAGTCTAGTATCGATCGACACACACATGGTATCGATCGATACCCACCTGCAAATCACAACCTTCCGCGAGATCTAAACCCAGAAATCGCCACAAATCACCAAGGCAAAGCCCCAAACTCAACAATCAAGCTTAACTAAGCACCACACAAGCTTACTTGCTAACCTTTGGTCCCAACTCACCTTAAATCGGCTGGATCGAGCTCAAAATCGACCTCCCTTGCTTCCCACAAGCTCACGCCCAAAACCAAGACCAAACTCTTCCGATCTCTTCTTCAAGCTTCTCCCAAGCTCGAATCTCTCTCGATCTCGCAAGATCCAAGCTTCACCAAGCTTCCACCTCTCTCACGCTCTCCTTCTCTCTCTCTCTCTCTCTCTCTCTCTCGCGACCAAGACTTTTCTTTCCCAAAAGAATGGTTTCCACGCGCAAGAAGAGAAGAGGAAGAAGACTTATAAGGAGAAAACCCGACTGGTATCGATCGATACCCCTAGTATCGATCGATACTAGCCCGGAACAATTCCGAATTAATTATTTTTCCCCAATAATTAATTCCTCCGGAACGCGGGCGTTACAATTCTCCCCCACTAACTTAGATTCGTCCTCGAATCTTCGTTACCGTTATCTCCCATGAACCGTTCATCTCCAATGAACCTCAATCGTCGCAACGATTACACAATCCTTGGCCAACCCGGCCATCTCAATACTCACACGAGGTCCAATACCAACCTCCGAGGTTTCCCACTCAGTCCCTATGCTTATAACACCGCGGCATCATATGTACTTATTGCTCAAACACCAGCCAACCCCATTACTCAAGACACCGCAGCATCTCTGAGTTCCGAGCATCAGCCATATCCCGCAGGATATCCACCATACCACCTCACCCAAGACACCGCAGCATCTCCGAGTTCTAGGTATATGCCGTACCACTCCACTCAGTAATATAACCTACAAGAGTCTCAATACCCTATACCACTCAATTCTAGGCAATATATCCCACGTCTGGGACATACTCCTTACGAATCCACGGTATCACGTATCACTCTAGGCTATAAACCTCCCGAGTCTGGGTACATCGCCACTCACACTCCCAAGACACACAGTCCTGCGAGCTATCGGCACCAGAGGAACCAGTCCTCTCAACGAGCAATAAATCACATATCTCTAAGCATCTCGACTGAACTACCTCCCGTGATCCGTGTAAATCCTCGCAAGGCAACACTGGCATCACCCATATTCCATACCCGGAATATCTGCCGTGCATGACCAATAACCCGGCCATCGCACCTCCCTTGCGCACCTTCCAGTGTCAGCTTGCTTTAGAAGGACTTGTCAAGACAACTATGACTAGGCTACCTTTAACACCCAACAACTCTCTGCAGTAGGTCCTCAATACAAACGTAATAAAACAAACAAGTACCATACGCCTGCAATCCAACCCACCACATAGAACCGCTAAGTGAAATAACCCGGTCTCGTCACTCGACTCATTTTCCCGAACAAGCTTAACTAAAACACGCAATGCTCACAACAGCAATAAGAACATCTATCTTATTACTCTCTCGCATTAACGCTTCTTACCCCAAACGCAATGCGAAACCGTGACTCACAGTCACCAATAAGAAATACTCATCTTATTACTCATCATAATGTAACATCGTTCTACACAACGGCAATACAAAATGAAACACACATAGCACACAGCTACAACCGAAACTGGAACCTCTCGATGGAACTCAAGCCGCAGCTTGCTTCTGGAACCACTTCTGGAACCTCGCTTCCATCCTAGCCTCTGGCTCCCAAGTTTCCTCCTGCACCCCGTCACAGTCCCACAGAACTCGCATCATCGGAATCTTCTTCCGACGAAGCTCCTTGACCCTCCGCTCGAGAACTCTCAAAGGTCTCGCCTCAACGGTCATATTGGGCTGGAGATCTGACGGAATCTCAGCCAATACCTCGTCACCCCTATGCAAACACTTCTTTAGCATCGACACATGGAAGACCTTATGAAATGCTTGCATAACCGCGGGTAACTCCAACCGATACGCTACCGGTCCAACATGCTCCACAATCCGGAACGGTCCCATATACCTCGGACTCAACTTAGTCGCAACAATGGACCTGTTCGGACCTCTCAGTAAAGCCATCTTGAGATACACACTATCTCCCACCTCAAACTCAAGCTCTTTCCGCCTCTGATCAGCATAACTCTTTTGCCGATCTTGGGCCTCTTTCATGTTCAGCTTCAAAACCCGGATCTTCTCCGTAGTTTCCTGAACAAAACTCGCACCCAAAGTGCTCCTCTCCCCCACTTGTGTCCAACACAACGGGGTACGACATGGCCTCCCATACAGAGCCTCATATGGAGCCATCCCAATACTCGCCTGGTAACTATTGTTATACGCAAACTCAACCAAGCTCAAGTGATCCACCCAATGACCACCCCAATCCAGCACGCACATCCTCAACAGATCCTCCAAGGTCTGGATGGTTCGCTCGGACTGCCCATCTGTCTGAGGATGATACGCCGTGCTCAAGTGCACCTTCGTGCCCATCTCCGCCTGAAACGCATTCCAGAACTCCGATGTGAACTTAGGATCCCGGTCCGAAACAATACTCACCGGTACTCCATACAGTCTCACAATCTCCTGCACGTACTTCCTAGCCAAAACTGCCGCCCCATCGGTCTTCTTAATGGCCAGAAAACGCGCACACTTGGTCAATCGATCGACGATGACCCAAACAGCATCCTTGGTCCGAGAAACTGGTAAACCCACCACGAAATCCATCGTGATCATATCCCACTTCCACTCTGGAATGGGTAAACTCCGCAACAAACCACTCGGGACCTGGTGCTCCGCCTTCACTAACTGGCACACGTTGCACGAAGCAACCCAGTTAGCCACATCCTTTTTCATCCCGACCCAATGATAATAGCGCTTAAGATCGCGGTACATCTTAGTCGCTCCGGGATGAATCGCAAACATACTCGAATGAGCCTCACTCAGGATCTCTCGCCGCAAATCCTCATCCAAAGGTACGCATACCCTCCCACTAACAAGGATAGTGCCGTTCGCAGATACCTGATACTCAGAACCCTCTGCTCTCGAAGCCTTAACCAAACCCTCATCTTTTCCCTGAGCCACCCGAACCCTGCTCAAAAGATCCGCCTGGTTAGCCGCCTCTAAGCCCAAAGGTTCCTGAGATACAACACATAAGCGCAATGTGCTAATCTCGCTCACCAAGGACTCTACCTCGAGCCCCCGAGCCAAAGCCACCCGCTTCCGACTCAACGCATCCGCAACCAGATTAGCCTTACCAGGATGGTAAGCTATCTCCAGATCATAATCGGCCACTAGCTCCATCCAGCGCCTCTGCCTCAAATTCAACTCAGGCTGAGTGAAAATGTACTTCAAGCTCTTATGATCTGTGAACACCTGCACCTTTCCGCCATAAAGATAAGATCTCCAAATCATTAAAGCGAAAACTACTGCAGCCATCTCCAAGTCATGGGTAGGGTAGTTGCCCTCATGCTTCCGCAGCTGCCGCGAAGCATAGGCAATAACCTTCCCCCTCTGCATCAACACACAACCAAGACCCACTCCCGACGCATCGGTGTACACCACGTAAGGCTCACCCGACTCAGGTAACGCCAATACTGGAGTACTAGACAACATGGCCTTCAGTCCTGCGAAACTCTTCTCACACTCTGAGGACCACACGAAAGGAACATCCTTCCCCGTCAGCTTCGTCATAGACTTAGCCAAACTCGCGAAACCCTTGACGAACCGCCGATAATACCCTGCTAACCCAAGAAAACTCCGAATCTCAGTAGCATTCCTCGGCCTCGGTCAAGTACTAATGGCCTGGATCTTCTCCGGATCTACCGACACTCCCTCCGCAGAGACAATGTGACCCAGAAAACCGATCTCCCGCTGCCAGAAGCTACACTTGCTCAACTTAGCAAACAACTTCTGTTCCCGCAGCCTCGAAAGAACCACACGCAGATGCACCTCATGCTCCTCCCGGCTCCTCGAATACACCAAGATGTCATCGATAAAGATGATCACGAACTCATCTAGATACTCCTGGAAAACGCTGTTCATCAATCTCATAAATGCAGCCGGTGCATTAGTCAACCCAAAAGGCATCACCACAAACTCGTAGTGACCATAACGAGATCTGAAAGCCGTCTTCCGGATATCTACCTCATCGATGGGAATCTGATGATATCCCGACGCCAAGTCAATCTTGGAGAAGCAAGTAGCCCCTCTCAACTGATCCAACAACTCATCAATCCGCGGAAGAGGATACATGTTCTTCACTGTGACTCGGTTAAGTCCCCGATAATCAATACACAACCGAAAACTCCCGTCCTTCTTCTTCACGAACAACACTGGCGCTCCCCACGGTGAAGAACTCGGACGAATAAATCCCTTACCCAACAACTCCTCCAGCTGCTTCTTCAGCTCTGCCATCTCTGCAGGAGCCATCCTATAAGGAGCCCTGGATATCGGTGCCGTCCCCGGTTCCAACTCGATCGTGAAAGGATCCGACCTAGATGGTGGCAACCCCTGCAACGACTGGAACACATCCTGGAACTCACGAACCACCCGAATATCCTGAACCCTAGCCTTTCAGACAGCCTCCGGCAAAGAAATAGTAGCCAAATACGCCTCGCAACCCCTCTCGATTAGACGCTCCGCGTGCACAACCGAGATTACGAGACTCCCGGAAGTCGGTCTCACACCCTGATACACCAACTTCCCTTTCCCCTGGTCGAACTCGACTCGCCCTCGGTGACAGTCCAGATGCGCCCTGAACTTCCCGAGCCAATCCATGCCCAAGATGACATCGTACAGCTCCACTGAGCAGATAATCAGATCGGCAGCCATGGACTCTCCTGCTACCTGAACATCCACGTCCCGCACACGACCGTGAATCCTCAGGAGCTTCCCTCCGGCAACCTCCACGAAACCCAAACTCACACCGGGCTCGCTCCGTAAATTAGCCTTCTCGGCCAACTCCGGGGAAACGAAGCAATGCGATGCTCCCGTGTCAAACAACACATGACACTCTACACCTCCAACACACAAGGTCCCTGCACATATACATGTGCCGCGAACCTTAACACCCCGACAAGCCCGACATTCCCCAACACAGAATTAAACTTAGAGGAGTCTAAGAAAATACCTGTGATCGGCCTGGAACTCGGCTCGCCGGTCTCGGTGATGGAGTACACTCGAGGCGCTGATGCCACCTGCCTGAGAGGCTGCACTACCGCGGACTCACTCTGCCGCAACTGGGGACACTGAGGCCTGATGTGCCCCGCCTCCTTGCAGTGATAGCACACTCGAGAATCCACTCGCGCTCCGCCCTTCTGAGGACAGCTCGCCACTCGGTGATCCATGCTCCCACAACCAAAGCAACCCGGACCACCCCGACTACCACTCGAAGCGCTCTCCCGCTTCCGTTTCTGTCCTTGCATCGGCTTACTACTGCCTCTGCTCGGACCGGACTGCTGCTGCACATATCTCGCCTGAAAACGCGGTGTAGCCACTACCACCTCGTCCTTCAGACCCTCCTCAAGCAAAGCCGCAGTCTCAACCAACTCATCAACCGTGCAAAAAGGCCTCACCATGCAACGGTTCCTCAAGTCAACCCGAAGACCCATCAAGAATCTCTGCACACGGGCCGACTCACTCTCACCCGCTCGTCTAACATAAGACCCGAGCCGGATGAACTCCACCTCATACTCGCGTACCGACCGATCCCCCTGAGTCAAACTCGCAAGCCTTGACCCTAACCGGTTGAACGCCTCCTGAGGAAAGTACTTGGAGTTAAACTCCTCCACAAAATCCGCCCAAGCCATCGCGGCCTGAACTCTCCGTGCTGCCACACCCCTCCACCAGAGATGCGCATCACCCTCCAGAAAATGGACCGCAATGTCCACCTGGTATCCTGCGGGACACCTACTCGAGAGGAAATTCCTCTCTATCCTCCTCAACCACGCATCAGCGTCCTCAGGATTAGCACCTCCAGAAAAGAACCCCGTGCCAATCCTCAGCATCTGCTCCATCATCCTAAGGTAGGATGGGAGCTCCTCAGCAACCGCAGCTGCCACCTGAGGCTGAGCCTCCACAACTACCGGATCCACAGGAGCCTGAGCCGGTACCCTCTCTGGTAACCGCTCCAACAACCTCGTCAACAGATCCGCTATGCGATCATCTCGGGCCCGAGCATCACCCGCTGCTACACCCGCAGCACCCGCTGGAACACCAGCCACACTGGCGCTCACGCCAGCCCCAACGGCACTCACACCGGCCGCACCCTCAGACCCAATCTGACTCGCACGCGAATCCTCGACCTGCTCCGCCGGCACACGGCCACGACCTCTACCACGGCCACGACCTCTACCACGCCCTCTAGCCATCTGCACACGTGCAGAAGCACAAGCTAAGAAAACTAAAACAATCCTCACAATAAAGATACTCACCGTGGAATCTCACAAGGCTCGAAGAGGATGATTCTAAGACCTCACACAACACCCAATCTATTCTAGAACCACCTAGGCTCCTAGAACCGTATGGGCTCTGATACCAAATTGAAACGACCGCACTTTTTTTTTTTTTTTCTTTTTTGCAGAAATAATTAAACATTACAAATACAAGAACAATCCAAGTTCTACAGCTTACACAAGCCAACAGTTCTAAAACAGCAAAAGCAAACAACACCAACAATAAAAACCCCGGGTCCTAACCATCCCCTCTTCACTGCCTCGATTCCACGATCACACCTTATCTTTACCTGCATCGACAAAAGTGATGCATCAACATTTGGCTAACCAAACGCTGAGTGAGAGATCATCCCAACAACAGGCTAAACAATAAGCACAAACAACAACAATTATCAATACGAATAATTAATTAACACCAATTAAAACTTCCAACACAAATAGCAATTCATCACTATGAAAAACTATACCAACGCCTAGCAATTCCATCCCAAGGAAAGCTAGACACACAGCCTGAAAGGCAACACACAACACGCCTTCAAAGCACAAACCACAACCAGTATGCCCTCAGGCAAACAACCGGTATCGATCGATACACCCCTGGTATCGATCGATGCCAAGCAACACATGCCCACAGGCAACAACTGGTATCGATCGATACACACCTGGTATCGATCGATGCCTACACGACTCGAGTCCACCGACAAGAGTCTAGTATCGATCGACACACACATGGTATCGATCGATACCCACCTGCAAATCACAACCTTCCGCGAGATCTAAACCCAGAAATCGCCACAAATCACCAAGGCAAAGCCCCAAACTCAACAATCAAGCTTAACTAAGCACCACACAAGCTTACTTGCTAACCTTTGGTCCCAACTCACCTTAAATCGGCTGGATCGAGCTCAAAATCGACCTCCCTTGCTTCCCACAAGCTCACGCCCAAAACCAAGACCAAACTCTTCCGATCTCTTCTTCAAGCTTCTCCCAAGCTCGAATCTCTCTCGATCTCGCAAGATCCAAGCTTCACCAAGCTTCCACCTCTCTCACGCTCTCCTTCTCTCTCTCTCTCTCTCTCTCTCTCGCGACCAAGACTTTTCTTTCCCAAAAGAATGGTTTCCACGCGCAAGAAGAGAAGAGGAAGAAGACTTATAAGGAGAAAACCCGACTGGTATCGATCGATACCCCTAGTATCGATCGATACTAGCCCGGAACAATTCCGAATTAATTATTTTTCCCCAATAATTAATTCCTCCGGAACGCGGGCGTTACACCCAACGTATCACTACAAGAAAACAAGGTGATTTCCGAGGGCAATTCCGACGGGAAAAAAGCCGTCAGAAATTTCCGTCGGCAATCCGACGGATTTCTGATGGATTTCCGACGAACGGAATATCTGTCGGAAATCCGTCGGATATTTGGTCCGTCGGAAATCCGTCGGAAATTTCTGACGGAAAAAGACATCGGAAATTAATTATCTAACGGATTTCCGACGGATGTTGATCTTGCCGACATGATGGCGACGGTTTTCCGACGAGTGACATCCGTCGGAAATCTTCCGACGGTTTTCCGACGGATGCTGATCTTGCCGACATGATTGCCGACGGTTTTCGACGATTGCATCCGTCGGATAATTTCCGACGGATTTCCGACAGATTTCCGACGGATTAAACTTTGCCGACATCGTTGCCGACATCAATAATATCTATTTATTCCGTCGGAATGCCGTCGAAAAACTCAAAAAACTTTGGTAATAAAAACATATCCACCCCTCATTCATTTAGAATCACAACAAAGAAAAAAAAAACACATATACAATGTCTTATTTTTGATCGTGGATGGACAAACCTCCGCGTGATCCCGCGACGGGAGAATTGACGAATGAGTTAGCACAAGGTGTGGAGGAGTTCATGAACTTTGCGTCAAACAATAGCATGACATCGGAATACGGTAAAATGTATTGTCCTTGTACTAAATGTCATAATTATAGATTAGTCACATATAGGGATGTAAGGAAGCATTTATATAAGAATGCATTTATGCCTGGTTACAAGATTTTGTATATTCACGGAGAAACCGATTCAATGGTGCATTATTATGGTAGCACATCGGATAGGTTTGGTAGTACTTCGGGTTCTAGGATAGAGGAACCAACACAGGATGTAGATGTAAACGCAGGTTACACTCAGATGGTGACTGATGCGTTTGGTGAAAACATAGCATCTTTTCATCATGTTGAGGATAGTAACAGGGTAGAGGAACCAAATTTAGAAGCGCGGAAGTTTTTTGATATGCTAGATGCATCTAACCAGCCATTATACAGAGGGATGTAGAGAAGGACTATCGCCTCTATCAGCTGCAAGCAGGTTGATGGCTATAAAGACAGATTTTAACTTGGTCGAAGATTGTGTTGATGTGATAGCTGATTTTGTGAGAGATGTCTTACCTGAAGATAATATTTCACCGGCTTCATACTACGAGATTCAGAAGCTTGTAGCTGGTCTTGGATTACCTTATCAGATGATAGATGTGTGCATCGACAACTGTATGATCTACTGGAGAGAGTATGAAAACCGGTTGAAGTGTCGGTTTTGTCACAAACCTCGCTATCAGGATACAGGAGGCAGAGTACCTGTTCCACATAAACGGATGTGGTATCTTCCCCTAGCTGATAGGTTGAAGAGGTTATATCAATCCCAGCGCATGGCAGGGCCTATGAGATGGCATGCAGAACATAACTCAACTGGAGAGATAGCGCATCCTTCAGATGCAGAAGCATGGAAACATTTTCTAGAGGTTTATCCTAGTTTTGCATGTGAACCAAGGAACGTATACCTGGGGTTATCTACGGATGGATTCAACCCATTTGGAAAGCATGGGAGGAAATATTCGTTGTGGCCAGTAATCGTCACACCGTACAATTTATCGCCATCTATGTGCATGAAACGAGAGTTTTTGTTCCTCACGATCCTCGTCCCAGGTCCAGAGCATCCTAAGAGATCGCTTGATATTTTCTTACAGCCATTAATTTATGAGTTGAAAATGTTGTGGAAAGATGGTGTTGAAGCATTCGATGTATCCCTGAAACAGAATTTTATGATGCGTGCAGTACTTATGTGGACCATAAGTGATTTCCCAGCATACGGTATGCTATCTGGATGGTCGACGCATGGAAGGTTGGCGTGTACGTATTGTCAAGATAACACTGATGCGTTCCAATTGAAGAACGGACGTAAGACTTCTTGGTTCGATTGTCATCGACGATTTCTACCGCATGATCATCCATTTCGTCGGAGCACAACATTGGTTAGAAAGAACATAAAAGTTTTCGATGATCCACCTCCTGAGGTAGATGGAAATTATATTAAGAATTAGTTAAGAGATTTTGGTGCCGAGAAGACAGTTTCATGCGGGGGTAATGGGCATTATCCCGTTGACGGTTGTGGTGAGTACCACAATTGGAACAAGAAGAGTATTAACTGGGATTTACCATATTGGAAAGACCAATTGCTGTGCCATAATCTAGATGTGCTGCACATTGAAAAGAACTTTTTCGACAACATCATGAACACTGTTCTAAATGTGCAAGGAAAGACGAAAGATAATTTGAAGGCCAGATTGGATTTGCCAGATATTTGTTCTCGTAAGGAGTTGCATGTAATGGCGAACGGAAAATCACTACATCCCCCTGTTTTCCGGATGAATGCGTCTTCAAAGGAGAAGTTCTTCGATTGGATTAAGCATGGTGTCAAATTCCCAGACGGATACGCATCTAACATTTGTAATTGCGTCGATAGTTTAGAAGGGAGGTTTTCTGGGATGAAGAGTCATGATTGTCATGTTGTTATGCAGCGCCTCATTCCATTTGCATTTGAATGTCTTCTTCCTATAAATGTCCATGGAGATATTGCAGGTTTACATACATTTACACTATCACGTATGGTGATTTTATATTTGTGATTATTAAACGGAAGTTATTTAATTTTGTCTGTGTACGTACGTACTATATATGCAGTGATCGATGTTTTTTTCCGGGATCTATGCACGAGATCACTTACACCAACCGGCATCCGAAATCTTGGGGAAAACATCCCGGTTCTCCTTTGCAACCTCGAGAAAATATTTCCTCCTGCATTTTTTGATGTTATGGAACATCTTCTTATTCATCTCTCTCGAGAAACAGCACTTGGTGGGCCTGTTCAGTACCGATGGATGTATCCTTTTGAGCGGTATATGTTCAACCTAAAGAAGAAGGTGAAAAATCTTTCTAAAGTCGAGGGTTATATTGTCACACTGAGCATTAATGAAGAAACTTCCAACTTTGCTAGCTACTACTTTCCAGCGCAAGTCCAAACAAAAGTAGACGTCCCGCACGTCATGATGATAGAGGGAACAGAGTTAGTTATCCTGTCTATGTTCCCGATATATTTACTCAGATTGGACGACTAAGTGAAAAAAGCAAGGATCGGCGACTATTAGAGGAGGACCAAATGCACTTGCATATGTATATTCTGACAAACTGCGATGACGTTTTAGAATATGAGAGGTACCTAATTAAATGTTATTTTGGTATTGGTTAATGTTATTATAATTTTCTAATGCATTTGTTCATGCAAAGGATGTTCATGACCCAAATACGCGAATGGTATCCAAATTACACAGAGGATGAGCTTGATGTCATCAAGCAGAATGACTTTGGTGATTGGTTGAAATATCATGTAAGTGATAAATTATGATTTATTATTATATATTTAAATTAGAATAATAATTTTTATATATAAACATTGTGTCGATTATTGTCCACTTGAATTTTAACAGGTTCGTCAGATGACTTCTCTCGGTAATGAGTTTCCGACCTGGTTAGTTGAGATGTTGAAAGGGCCGACGTTTACTGCAAAGTCTTATCCGATGTATTGCACCCGAGGGTATGCTTTTAAGGCTCATCGGGAAGGAAGCTCAAAGACAACTTGTAATTATGGTATATCAACTCAATCTGGAGAAATTGTGTACTACGGTGTCCTCCGCGAAATATTGGAGGTCCATTATCCGGGGATGCTCGACTTGAGGTGCATTGCGTTATTGATAGTAGGATTTTTACTATTCAATTACTCAAATCCCACTCATGTCATTGTGGTATTTAAGATATCGAACCAAGGAGGTGAGAGGCTAACACACTAGGAATCCAAGAAACTATATAAGCTAAGCAAAATCAAGTGGTTTTAGTAATTTAATCTAGCAACCTAATTCAAATTAAAGCAAGCAAAAGCAAACTAAGAATGATGCAATTCAATGAACAAAAGCGAATCAAAAGATGGGGTTATTGAAATAAGGTGACCCAAGTCTCGTTCATGATGTCCAAAAACTCAATCAAGCTAATCCCTAGGCATAAGACCCTAATCTAGACTAATTCTCTTTCAAGCAATTAATCACTTTGCTAACCACTAATTCATTAGCAAACTCTCATTTTTGAATCACAGATTAGCAAGCATTGAGATTATATAAACAAGATCAACCAAAAATACACCCTAGACAACTATCATCATAGGCTAGGAGCATAAATCTCTTGAATAGTTCATCAAGGCATTTCATCAAACACTTGGTGTGCATGAAATTCCTTATGATCTAGATCTACTTTCTCAAGCTAGATCTAGCATTAGGAATACCAAACAAGAAGGGATATGAGATAATCTAACCTTGGACATCAATAATCAAGCGTTGGATCCCCTTAATCTAACCCATCCCTAGATTCTAAAGAACTACTCAAGACCCATTAGAAGCAAGCCAAACTCGATGTAGAATAGGCTTGAATCCATGGATGAATCTTGAATAATCAAAATAGATAAGAGATAGAAAGAGTAGAATCAATGAAATAAACACTTAATTGCATAAACTAAAAAGATCTCTCTCACAAAATCTCCAACTCTCTCAAAGATAAGGGTTTTGAGCATAAGAAAAAACATCCCCTGAAAATTAGGGTTTTTGGGTTTATAAATTAAAATGGGCGAACCGGGTCAACCCGGTTTGACACGGTCTGATCTTGGATGCGTCTTCGATACATTGCAGGCATCTCCCTAGCTTGATGCCCAACTGACATGATTTTTGCTTGTGTTCACAGCTAACTCTTCCCTCTACAACTTTCATGAAGGCCGGAGAGGCTGAATATTATTGGAAGAACTTCGTTTTACCGGTTCTTTGAACGATGTCATCTCTTCTGGGCCAGGCAGATCATGCTTCAGTTTCTTGGCCATATAATCCGATCCAGAGGTCAAACTTATATGATTTAAACTCCTGTGTAAATCTGATTCACTCCTCCACAAGTTTTATGAAGACCACTGGAGTTGGTACGGATCAGAGGGCCTTCGTTGAGACACATCTTTTAGACCCCTCGGATGAACTTTGATCTTTTTGGGTGAGAAATCTTAACTGCCCAAACCCGACCTTGCTCCTTTTGGTCGGTCGGTTTTTGCTTCTTCGGGTTGGTCGGATTCTCGGAAATTCCTTGTCCCAGGACCGGCCAAAACCGACAATGCCGATGGAGCGAGGTCGGATTTTTCCCGGGGAAAGTTTTAGCTTCTCGGCCAGACGGACATGCTTTGGTAAAACGAGCACAACTTCCGGATCCCTTGTGAGAATGACATGAATATAAATCCTGTGTTTAGAGGTCTCATCGGGCTACAACTCTCATGAAGACTCCAAGAGCTGGATCAAATCGGATCGCCTTCGTCTGATCGGTTCTTTGAAACGTTCCGGATGGTTCCTTTCTAGTCTTTAAGCACCAAATCTCCAAACGCCACCAAGTGTCTCCAAACACCTTGAAAACTCCTCATAGACATGTAAAAGACTCAGTAGGACCTAATGCAGCTCGTAATACTCTAAATGGGACAAAAAAGTATGAAATGCCATGAAGATCCAAGTAAGTGATTTAAAACCTACATGATATGCATGTTTAAACTATGCAAATTATGGACACATCAATTCCCCCAAACTTAAACCTTTGCTTGTCCTCAGGCAAACAAGAATAGACAAGGGGAGAAGACTAGAATATGGGAGCTCAAATCCGAAAGTGCCATAAAAAGAATCTGAGCCCAATGTCCTAGTTGCAAACTTCTTGATGCGATCAAACAACTTACTCAAAAGTGACTAGCCACACTTATCCTTACATGACTTACATTCGAAACTCAACCTACACAAACTTTCAAATCCTCCAACCCCTTGACATTGATTAAGTGTAATAAGCGTTAATCATGTCTGTGCAAGATCAAATGAATTCGTTTGGCTAAGGATTATGTTATGAGATGAAGATGACCTCATTATCATGCATGGGTAATCAAGTATAAAGATCTCTCATGGAAAGAGCAAACTTTAGCAAAATGCTAAAGGTAAAAGGCAACCTATGCATACAAGGAAGAATTCTCATCTACCCAAATGCCTAGAGTGTCTCTAACCTAAAGCCTTCTAACCCGTTTGTGCCCACATCCTAAGCTACCCTTTTCATCTTAAGGCATTTGCCTTCTTAAACTCACACATGCTTCTTGTCTTTTCACTTCACCTTCTTCTCATTCGGGGATCAACTTCTTCTTCCTTGTTCTCATGGTTTGGTGCTTCTTTGTTGTGACTTAGCTCTCATTTTTCTTCATTTTTGTTCACTCTTCTTTTTCTTCTTTGATGCTTTGGCCTTTTCGGCTTTCTTCTGTTTCTTTGGATCTCTTGAGGCTATCTTATTCTTAGAGCTAGTCTAATAATTTTGCACCAACCAATCTATAAATTCGATCCCCTTTTCCCTTCTCCTTATTCATCTTTCCCATTCCAAAATCTATTCCAAACACATCCGTTCACCAAATTTCCAAACCGTTCCCCCAAACTTAAACCAAGAACCACCAACCTATCTAGCCTATTCCTAGATTAACTCTGTGATGATGGAGCTAAATCTACATGGGAATTCCTCCTTGTCGCTCTAAACCTAACACTTTTTGCCAAGTTTGCTCGAAAGAAGGTCTCACCAATCACACACGGATATCAATGGCTAGAAAGAAGGTTGAGGTTAGGGTAGGGGAAACCATTCCAATGATGGGATATGGCTACTTGGATAAACAAGAGTGGTGAAAGGGAAAAAATTATCCAAGTATGTATGAAGTGATCCACGAATTCATTCAAAAATGCATAAACACAATATTTCCAAGTCAAAATTAAGGTTATCACTTAGATGGGGTTGAATTCAAGTCAAGGTTTGCTTCAATCAAGGCAAGAACAATAAGACATGAGATCAAGGCATGGTTCGTTCTTAATTTCTACACGAGATCAAAGCATCAAGTAACTAGCAACAATGGCATTGGACTAAATTCTTAATAAGGCACTTTACAGGGACAAATCTATCATTGCTCCTAGTGCTCATGCAAAGCTACCTTATATGCTATGCATCTAGACTCAATCCTATATGAATGCACAAAAGTTCAAAAGTTCAAAATTTTCAAAATTCTTGAAAATGCATGATATGCATGAGACTCAAGATGCAAAAGACAAAATAAGATCACCAAAACCAAGGTTAGATTACACACAAACCCTTCCCCCAAACTTAAATTACACAGTCCCTTGTGTAAGAGAAGCTTAAGAGAGAGCTAAACAATGCATGAAAGAAAGGAGAAAATACGATTCTAAATGCTATTTACAAAGATTGGAGTATTACCTTGGAAACGAATGGAGGGAACGTGTGTGGGCACCTCAATCCTACACACCTTTGCCCTTGATTCCATTACCATTAGACCATCAAGAACCTATCCATACTAGAAAACCCATCAAAAAGGACAAGAAAACATAGAAAGACATAAAAAGAAAATATGTACAATGATAAGCTCGGGGTGTCTCCCAAGAGCACTTTGTTTAAAGTTACTAAGTTTGACTTTGGTTACCATTGTAGGAGGGTGAGAGGGGAGTGTGAAAACTCCAAGGTGGATCCATGAGTTCAAGTTTGAGGACCTTGCTCATGACCTCTTCAAGACCGGCTTCTCCTTTTGCTTTGAGCTCGGGGGTGAGGATTGCCTTGGCCGAGGCAAAGGGCTTGGATCGGCCTTTGCATTTAATCTTGTACTCAATCACTTCATCCTTGTGCTTCCAAAGAGTGAGAGTCATCATAGAAGGCTCGGACCTAGACCCATGAAGCTCTCTTGATCCGTTCCCCACATTAGCCTTGGTCGTGGTCTTCTTCTTTGCACCATTGCTATTTTCAAGCTCATCCTCCTTCTTGGTGTGGAAGAGGGAAGCTAAACAATCACCATCCAATGCAAGGGCTTCTTCATCATTACCATAACCCAAAATGTTTGCCTCATGAGGGCATTTCTTCGTTTTACAACCTTTTGGGGGTGAAGACACATCCATTATCTCAATACTACCCACAAACGCCACTTCCTCAACATGAACTTCGTTCTTGGTGCCATGGAGAACTCTCTCAACCTCTCTTAAAGCCTCTTTACTCTCTTCATCCGAGAAGACAACTTTGAAATACTTAATTGGGCTTTCCTCGACCTTACCCTTGAATTCCTCCATGGGTTTACTAGAGAGGGGGTTTCCTTGAGCATCTTGATCCTCCAAATGTTTAAGCCTACAAGTCATGGTTTCAAACCTTGAGTTGAGATCATTGTAGGCACAATCTATCATGGTTGAGGTTTTGACTTGACCTTCGAGAGTTTGTTTAAGCACCCCATTAAGATCCACATCTTGTGGCATGTGAAAGCTATGTTGCCCTTGAGGAGCCAAACCTCGTACAAAACTTTGTGAAGGAATAAGAGGAGCATGGTTTCGAGGGTCACACCTTTGGTTACAATTGAAGTCTTCAACAAAATGAACCGACCTTTTAGTAGCAATGAGAAGCTTGTCTATAAGTGTAGATTGCATCTCAATAATGGTAAGTTGCTTGTCCATTTTTTAATGTAGAGCTTTAATCTCCTCTCTACCTTGGTCTTCGTGCCTTCCACTTCCTAGTGGAGACTTATAGTAGTCCTCTCCATTGTTCTCTTTGCTTTGGGCAAAGTTCTCCACTAGTAGCTCTCCTTGTTCCACGGTGAGGTTTGTAAAACGCCCATTGCTAGCCGCATCTAAAGTCCATTTGTGATCTTGGTGAACTCCCCAATAGAAGATGCTAAGAATGGCTCCTTTCTTGAACCCATGATGGGGACAATCTCGAGTGTATCCCTTGAGTCTTCCCCACGCCTCATGAAAGGTCTCATGCATGCCTTGTTTGAAACTCAAGATGTCCTTCCTAGTTTGGACCGTTCTTTGTGTGGAGTAGAACTTGTTGAGGAAAATCTTCTTGCAATCATCCCAAGAGTTTACCAAGTGAGATGGCAATGTTCTCTCCCATTGGCTTGCTTTTTCTCCAAGAGAAAACGGGAACAAGATGAGCTTGATGCTATCGTGGGGCACTCCTCTGGTTCTAAACGTGTCACACAACCTATCAAAGGAATCCAAGTGATCATAGGGGTTCTCCACTTTTGTCCCCAAGAACTTAGACTCTTGAATCAACCTAACCAAGCTTACTTTGATCTCATAAGCATTGGCTTCAATTGGGGGAGGGTGGATCCCATATCTCGATCCACGACAACAAGGAGTGTCAAAACTTCCAACTGTTGGCTTGTCCCTTTGAGCTTGGGTCGAACTTGATGCCAACACTTGAGTACGTGTTATTTCTTGAAGTTGTGGCATTTCTTGAGGTTTTTGATCTTGAGAAATGATTCTTTGGTCGCACACCTCTTGAGGTTGTAGATCTTCAAAAACATCTTTGTAATTGACAACCTCAAACACTTCAATTGATCTTGTCTTCCCATTTCTCTTCTTGTGATTTTGGTACCTTTGAGAGCATAAAAGAACTAAGGAAGACAAGTTAGTAATGATGAACAAGGGAAGAGTCATCATCTCAACAAGATGCATACTCTTAGTTATATGCATTAACATAATGTAAACAAAAGCCTAGTCTTATTAAGAATCTAAATCCTAATGGCTAACGCTAAACCTCCCCGGCAACGGCGCCAAATTGATAGTAGGATTTTTACTATTCAATTACTCAAATCCCACTCATGTCATTGTGGTATTTAAGATATCGAACCAAGGAGGTGAGAGGCGAACACACTAGGAATCCAAGAAACTATATAAGCTAAGCAAAATCAAGTGGTTTTAGTAATTTAATCTAGCAACCTAATTCAAATTAAAGCAAGCAAAAGCAACCTAAGAATGATGCAATTCAATGAACAAAAGCGAATCAAAAGATGGGGTTATTGAAATAAGGTGACCCAAGTCTCATTCATGATGTCCAAACACTCAATCAAGCTAATCCCTAGGCATAAGACCCTAATCTAGACTAATTCTCTTTCAAGCAATTAATCACTTTGCTAACCACTAATTCATTAGCAAACTCGCATTTGTGAATCAAAGATTAACAAGCATTGAGATTATATAAACAAGATCAACCAAAAATACACCCTAGACAACTATCATCATAGGCTAGGAGCATAGATCTCTTGAATAGTTCATCAAGGTATTTCATCAAACACTTGGTGTGCATGAAATGCCTTATGATCTAGATCTACTTTCTCAAGCTAGATCTAGCATTAGGAATACCAAACAAGAAGGGATATGAGATAATCTAACCTAGGACATCAATAATCAAACATTGGATCCCCTTAATCTAACCCATCCCTAGATTCTAAAGAACTACTCAAGACCCATTAGAAGCAAGCCAAACTCGATGTAGAATAGGTTTGAATCCATAGATGAATCTTGAATAATCAAAATAGATAAGAGATAGATAGAGGAGAATCAATGAAATAAACACTTAATTGCATAAATTAAAAAGATTTCTCTCACAAAACCTCCAACTCTCTCAGAGGTAAGGGTTTTGAGCATAAGAAAAAGCATCCCCTGGAAATTAGGGTTTTTGGGTTTATAAATGAAAATGGGCGAACCGGGTCAACCCGGAACAAACCGGGTATTGACCCGGTCGGATCTTGGATGCGTCTTCGATAAATTGGAGGCATCTCCCTAGCCTGATGTTCAAATGACATGATTTTTGCTTGTGTTCACAGCTAACTCTTCCGTCTACAACTTTAATGAAGTCTTGAGAGGCTGAATATGATTTGAAGAACTTCGTTTTACCGGTTCTTTGGACGATGTCATCTCTTCTCGGCCATGCAGATCATGCTTCAGTCTCTTGGCCATAGAATCCGATCCAGAGGTCCAACTGATATGATTCAAACTCCTGTGTAAATCTGATTTACTCCTCTATAAGTTTTATGAAGACCACTGGAGTTGGTGCGGATCAGAGGGCCTTCGTTGAGACACATCTTTTAGACCCCTCGGATGAACTTTGATCTTTTTGGGTGAGAAATCCTAACTGCCCAAAACCGACCTTGCTCCTTTTGGTCGGTTGGTTTTTGCTTCTTCGGGTCGGTCAGATTCTCGGAAATTCCCTGTCCCAGGACCGGCCAAAACCGACCATGCCGATGGAGCGAGGCCGGATATTTCCCGGGGGAAGTTTTAGCTTCTCGGCCAGACAGACACTCTTTGGTAAAACGAGCACAACTTCTGGATCACTTGTCTGAATGACATGAATATAATTCCTGTGTTTAGAGGACTCATCGGGCTACAACTCTCATGAAGACTCCAAGAGCTGGATCAAAACGGATCGCCTTCGTCTGATCGGCTTTTTGAAACCTTCCGGATGGTTCCTTTCTAGTCTTTAAGCATCAAATCTCCAAACGCCACCAAGTGTCTCCAAACACCTAGAAAACTCCTCATAGACATGCAAAAGACTCACTAGGACCTAATGCAGCTCCTAATACTCTAAATGGGACAAAACAAGTATGAAATGCCATGAAGATCCAAGTAAGTGATTTAAAACCTACATGATATGCATGTTTAAACTATGCAAATTATGGACACATCAGTTATATTGTGAGTGGTATAGTCCTGTTGGAGGTGTACGCCATGACACATTTGGGGTTACATCTGTCCACTCTCGAAGGCGACTTCAAAAATACGATCCTTTCATTCTTGCTTCACAAGCAGATCAGGTTTCCTACATTCGATACCCCCGGGTTAGAAACAAGCAAGACCCTTGGATTACAGTTACGTCGATACACCCAATGGGAAGAGATTATGGTGTGGCAGAGTACGACCCTTTGCAGGTTCCGGCAATAGGTAACTTAGGTCCGATCGAGCATTCTCTTGAAGTTGATCTCGTGGTTTATTTCACCATGGACGGGAATGACGAGGTCTTTGAGGATTCAGAAGAAGAGATCGGCGAATTTTACGAGCACTCCGATTCCGCTACGTCAGATTATTCGTCGGATTCCGAATAATGAATTTTATGTAATATATTGTATTTATCTATCTTATTATAACATTTTTATGAAATAAAAACGTAGCTTTATTTCTGTAAATTAAACATAAATATAGTAAAGTGTAACGCAATATTTACGGTTTAGCCGAGAAATTTTCGGTTTTAGCCGGGAGGATTTACGGTTAGCCGAGGGGATTTAAGGTTGTAGCCGAGGGGACTTACAGTTTTAACCGGAGGGATTTATGGTTTTAGCCGGGGGGATTTACGGTTTTAGCCGAGGGAAAACTTGCCCGGTATATGTTTAAAACCGTGATCCGTCGGAAATCTCTCGGAAATTTCCGACGGATTTCCGACTGACTACGATTTTAGCCGGGGGAATAAGATTTCCTCGTTTAGGCCATGATATAAGTCCTTCTTATAGAGTCTTTCTAGTGTTTTGTAGTCTTTTAGAGTCTTTTGCAGGTCTTAGCACGTTTGGAGCGTAATTGGAAGTATTGGAGCTTTCTGGAGCAGTTTGAAGCAAGGCTGAAGTTCGTGTCGCTGAGTATCTGATTTCACATCAAGCATCGATCGATACCATGGGGTATCGATCGATACCCATCGCAGCATGACAAGACACGCGACTTTAATGAAGAGTTGAAGAACTGCAGATTTGCCCCAGAAGTCTTTAATAATTACAAGAAGACCCAATTCGTGATTTAGGTTATTTATAGGGATTTTTACAGCCACTTTGAGGCCATGCTTTATTTTTCTATACTTTGATTTTACTTTGGTTTGAGAGACAAGTCTGAATCTCTCTTCGTCCGAGATCAGATCTCAAAACCTCTTGTTACTCTTTCTGTTTTATTTGATGATTTATTCAGTTATGTTGATTGTTTCATTCTCCATGTCTGAGTAGATCCACTTTAGGTTTGGGGTTTTCTCATAAAGATTTCTTTGAATGCTAGGTTGATTATCTGTTTAGGATTCACCATCTGAGTTAGTTCTTCGCCTTAGATTGTGTTCAAAGCTAATTCTAGGTTGACGAATCTGGAACTTAGATCTTAGGATAATTGATTAGGCACGGCAGTGCGATTAATTACCTGATAGAATCTTAGGTGAGCAAATTGATTATTCGCAAAGAAATTTGGTTTAATTGATTTGTGAACATATCAAACCTTAACTTTAAAGCTGATTTAGACCTTAGGATTCGCAAAGAGATTTGGAATTCCTAAGATTTAGATTTAGATAATTCTCGCAACGACAGTTGGTTAATTATAGCTTAGTGATTTGAGTTCAAGAACATTGCGTAATATGAATCCTGTTAGTTAGTTAGTCTGCATTCATTGATTTCCTGAGAAATACCCTGGGCCTATTTTCCTCCCAATTGAATTACAACTGTTTTAATTTCTGCACTGCTTTCAATTACATCTCTTGGCTTAGCTTAATTCGATACTAAACAATCTATTGTGCATCTCTGTGAGTCTTTGTTGTTCGACCCCTAGCTATACTATAACTACTGCTTTAGTACTTTTAGGGTATTAATTTGAGCATATCAAATTTGGCGCCGTTGCCGGGGACTCAATTGGCCTTTAGATTTTAGCTGTTGAGTTTCGACTAAGTTCGTCGGTATCGATCGATACTCACTAGTATCGGTCGATACACAGGCGATTCTTTTGTTGATATCGATCGACGCCACTTGGTATCGATCGATACTCAACGTATTTTTTTGGTTACTTACGTGCCTTGTCTAGTGTTTTTGTTTTCAGGTGTATACATGTTCGTGAAACCAGAAGCAACAAGAGCACTCAGCTAGTTGAACTGTCATTGGAACAGCTAGAACTTGTGGAACGCACAAACAGAAAGACCAAGCAAACATCAGGGATGAACAACCCAGTGATTTTAAAAGCTGATGAAGCTAGAGTTCTGAGAGGCCAAGAGGGTCAAGTGTGCAATGAGAGAGGGAAGCGACTTGATGAAGCTAGAAACGTCGTTGTCCCTGCTGCTGTTATTGAGATTGTCGCGCCAGCTGGGTGCGCTAACGTTGGGAATGCTGCAGGTGTTCGAGCTAGGACACTTGGCGAGCACAAAAGACCTGATCAGTTCTATGCCAATCGATCTGCGATTCGCATCCCAACTTTTCAGAGGAACGACTTCGAGCTGAAGCCTGTGTACTATGCTCTCGTGAGTTAGAGTCCTCTCCATGGCCTATCTTATGAGCATCCCATGGATCATATCGAAAGGTTCGAGGACTTGGTCACTGGGATGAAGTACAATGGAGTGCCCAACGAGTTCCTATTCTTCAAATTAGCTGAAGCAGTTAGCTCCTGATTCTCTAACTACATGGGATGAGACCAAGAATGCATTCCTGTGCAATTTCTATGATGATGCGAGATCTGAAGAGCTCAGGAACAAAATTTCTCAATTTTCTCAAGGTCCAACAGAGGGACTCAAGGCTGCTTGGATTCGCTTCAAATCATATCAGAGAGATTGTCCGCACCATGGGTTCAATCAGGTTCAGCTGCTGGGCACATTCTACAGAGGGATCGATTGGAGGTACCACATGGCTCTGGATACTCCGAGTAATGGAAATTTCAACACCAAATATCCAGATGATGCAGTTGTGCTAATTGAGAACTTGGCATCTAGCAATAGCACCAAGAATGCTGATTTCGAGAGGAAGAAGCAGGCTGGAGGAATTGATGCATCGCAGATTGCTGAAGTTCAAGCCAAACTTGATTTCCTGATCGGGAAGAATCAGAAAGCGGTCCACTTTGCTGCTGAGAATGAAGTAGACGATGTTAACTATGTTGGTGGTTCTGGATTTCAGGGTCAGCAATTTGGGTACAACAACAACCGGAACTTCAGCAACAACACTCGCAATTACGGGAACTCTTCGTACCAGCCCATCTCTCCAAAGTCCACAGACAATAAGATGGAATTCATGATGGAACAGATTCTTCGAGGACAAGAGAAGTTGCAGGGAGATTTCAATGGGAAGTTTGACACGCTGTACATGGATCTGAATGGGAAAATCGAAGCCATCAGTCTCTCCCAGAGGAAGCTGGAAACTCAGGTTGCTCAAACAACAGCAGCTGTAAAGAGGCAGGAAGGTGTTCTTCCGGGGAGAACTGAAAATCCAAGACCACACGTCAATGCGATCTCCTCAAGTGCAGAAAATTTCGATGAGGATCCTGAAATCGCACAAGTATCGATCGATACTCACCAGTATCGATCGATACCAGCCCAGACGTCTGCTCGAATGGATCCACAACCCCGTTTATCGATCGATACGCCATTTGTATCGGTCGATACTGAGGCGATTTTTGAGGAGTCAACTGAGACTTCGACTGTGGTACCTAAGGTAGTTGCAAAACGAGTGTATATACCCAAGATGCTTTATCCTATAATTCCTAAGCTGACAAGGAAGGAATGGGAGGACGCTAGATGCAAGTATTTGCTGGATAAGCAGAATGTGGAGCTTCTTTCTGATGATGATGTATCTGTCAAGGATGATTCAACTGCACTAGTATCGATCGATACCCTACCTGGTGTCGATCGATACCCCTCGCAGAACGAGCCATAAATTGTGAAAACACCTGAGGTGATCGAAGAACGAGTTCGCAAGCCCAAAAAGATGAATCCTATTCCTCAGCACCTCAGAGATCCCATCACTCCAAAGCAGCTGCGTGGATTTGAGAAGAGGGTACGAAGGATACCCCACTCGTTCACTTTTGAAGAAGCTCTAGAGGGTTGGCCTCTGCTAAGTCACTTCAAAGATTGCAGAGAAACTGAGGAAGAGATCAAGGCACTCTTCATTAAGGCCAGAGGTACACCTCCACTGAGGCAATTGACACAGAGGGAAGACCCAGGGAAATTCGTGGTACCATCTCTGGAGTCGAGTTTAAAGAGTCTCTTGTTGACTCAGGGGCTAGTGTTAATGTCATCTCAAGGGAAATTGCAGAACGGTTGGGCGCCGATATTCGATCTTCAAAGGTGTCTATCACATTCGCGAACGACTCCACTTCACTTCCATACGGTATAATCTCGGCTCTGCTGGTCAAAGTAGGAGATTCTCTGGTGCCGACTGATTTTCAGGTTGTGGAGATGAGTGCGATATCTCGTATGCCTATACTCCTGGGACGACCATTTATGGCTACTGATGGCGCAATCATAGACATGCCTAATAAGAGAATCTCTTTCTCTTACATTGACGGAGGGGTCTATTATGATGTCATTCCCCCTAGGAGTGTTCCCACACGTATCTCTAACATCGAGGTTGTTACAGAAAAGTCGCTGGCAGTTGATCTTTTGGAAGAGCCTCCTGATGAGCCTACTGTCGCAGACATTTCAGCTGAACCGCCAAGCATTCCCAAGGAAGTTGTCAAGAAGGCTAAGGCAACAAAGAAGAAGAAGGCCAAGAGCAAAAACGTCGAGAATCCCCATGTCACTTTAATCCCTCAGAAGAGTGATGGGAATTCGATTGAGTATAAGGTCAAGTGCAAAGGAGCTTCGAAGCCATTCTCTAAGGCTAGAATTCTTCTTACTTCGGAGCTGAAAGGGAAAAGACAGGAATTTGTGGACAGCGTGATGAGCAGAACTCTGACGCTAGCGATGTCAAGTTGTGGAGCCAGTTTTGATGCAAGCTCGCACTCTTATCCAGCATAAAGGGCGTTACAGTCAAGCTATTGATGTTAAACGAGCGCTTGGTGGGAGGCAACCCACTGGTGAGTCTTTTATTTATTTTATTTTTTGTTTTTGTGTCTTGAGTGAATCAGATTGGAGCAAATAAGGAGAAGCTGAACTTGCCTTGATGAAATCGCCAGTGTATCGATCGATACCCTGTTGGTATCGGTCGATACCCTGCAGGTAATGATGAAATTCTGTGTCGACTTAAGCCTGTATCAATCGATACAGGCTGTGTGTCGGTCGATACTCTATGTTCCAACATGGTAACTTCTTGTTTTTCCCAATTATATTCTATTCATTTGTTTTATTTTACTGACTCTAGACTAGATAACACTGGGGACATTGTTGTTCAAGACTGGGGGAGGTGTCTGCTGACATTGCGTTTGTTTTTCTTAGATTCAGTCATTTTATCGAGTCAAAATTGTTTTATTGAGTCAAAACTTGTTGGAGATAATGATCCTGTGCTTGGACCTATTGATTTGATTTTGTTTTTGAGTGCACAGTGTTATATGATCAGTTCTAGATCGACTAATGAAAAATCCAAAGACTGACCAGTTGACTAGAAAACATCCATGTTTCCAGCAGAGTTCTTCTGAAACCTGAGCCAACTTTTGCACTTCATCGATATGGTTAGTGTCCATAGAGCTTGATTCATCATTCATATCTGATAAAGGAACCCATGTGTTTAGAGTTATGGTATCTCTCTCCCCTGTTATAAGTTGATAAATAAGAGCATAAAAGATTGAAATGATTTTCTTGTGAGTAGAGGGTTAGGAAATTTACAGCGATCCCATTATTCTACTTAAGAGGGAATGATCACACAAAGGATTGGAAGCGAGGCTAGGATTTTCCTATGATGCCATTATTCGCCTACATCCTTTGATACATTGAGAGGGAAGAACCGGGGATTCGGTGGCTAACACCATCAATACTCGCGTCTCATACCTTGATGTGTATATGCAAAGCTGAAAATAAAAGAAAGAACATAATAAGAAATAAGTCTGGGGGAGAGAAATTGATACAAAAAGTGTGAAAATGGGTGGTTCCTTGTCATGATATTATCTGGTAAAGAATCTAGAAGGTTCTTGAACATTGGCTGCAGCGATGAAACTGGCGATGAGGGTTTTATTTGAACAATGCTGTGGGATAATGTGTGGAGTCTGGGAAAGCTGCGAATGTCCACGGAGAAGTACATGGTGGTTAGATCAAAAGCTGATTTGGTGACATTTGGATACTTGGAAAAAAGGTCATTTGGATGGTTCATCAACAGGTGAGTTTCTACGTTTTCAAACCTCTTTCTCTGGTTTAGTCTTCTATTTGCTTGAGGGCAAGCAAAGGCTAAGTCTGGGGGAGTTGATATATCATGGTTTTTACCCGGTTTAGGACATGATATAGTCCTTTTTATAGAGTCTTTCTAGTGTTTTGTAGTCTTTTAGAGTCTTTTGCAGGTCTTAGCACGTTTGGAGTGTAATTGGAAGTATTGGAGCTTTCTGGAACAGTTTGGAGCAAGGCTGAAGTTCGTGTCGCTGAGTATCTGATTTCACGTCAAGCATCGATCGATACCCCCTGGTATCGATCGATACCCATCGCAGCATGACAAGACACGCGACTTTAATGAAGAGTTGAAGAACTGCAGATTTGCCCCAGAAGTATTTAATAATTACAAGAAGACCCAATTCGTGATTTAGGTTATTTATAGGGATTTTTACAGCCACTTTGAGGCCATGCTTTATTTTTCTATACTTTGATTTTACTTTGGTTTGAGAGACAAGTCTGAATCTCTCTTCGTCCGAGATCAGATCTCAAAACCTCTTGTTACTCTTTCTGTTTTATTTGATGATTTATTCAGTTATGTTGATTGTTTCATTCTCCTTGTCTGAGTAGATCCACTTTAGGTTTGGGGTTTTCTCATAAAGATTTCTTTGAATGCTAGGTTGATTATCTGTTTAGGATTCACCATCTGAGTTAGTTCTTCGCCTTAGATTGTGTTCAAAGCTAATTCTAGGTTGACGAATCTGGAACTTAGATCTTAGGATAATTGATTAGGCACGACAGTGCGATTAATTACCTGATAGAACCTTAGGTGAGCAAATTGATTATTCGCAAAGAGATTTGGTTTAATTGATTTGTGAACATATCAAACATGAATTTTAAAGCTGATTTAGACCTTAGGATTCACAAAGAGATTTGGAATTCCTAGGATTTAGATTTAGATAATTCTTGCAACGACAGTTGGTTAATTATAGCTTAATGATTTGAGTTCAAGAACAGTGCGTAATCTGAATCATGTTAGTTAGTTAGTCTGCATTCATTGATTTCCTGAGAAATACCCTGGGCCTATTTTCCTCCCAATTGAATTACAACTGTTTTAATTTATGCACTGCTTTCAATTACATCTCTTGGATTAGCTTAATTCGATACTAAACAATCTATTGTGCATCTCTGTGAGTCTTTGTGGTTCGACCCCTAGTTATACTATAACTACTGCTTTAGTACTTTTAGGGTATTAATTTGAGCATATCACTCACCCAGAGATCGCAAGACGATTACACCGAATCCAACGAAGTCACTCGGGCCGAGCTTAACGAGCTAGTCCTCGTGGTAAGTAAAACTTATGATAATATTTATTTAGATAATTTTTATTTTTTTTGAAATTCTAAACTTTTTTAATTGTTTTTGTAGGAGGTACCGGTTAGAAAAGGTCGTCGGTCGGGGTTGGGTAAGATTGCGACTCAATCTCCTTCTTCTTCGGCCGGTTTCTCGATGGATTAAGACCTTATCCGGCAAAACAAAGAGCTCACGGCGAAGGTCACGGTATTGGAGGATAAGCAAACCAAGTGGGCGGATTTCTTCAAGACGAAGTTCACGGACCTGCCCCCGGATCTATTTTGATTATATTTTTTTTAATGTAATTTCAACTATTTCTAAAACTTTTAAATATTTATGTTTTGTAAGATTTTATTTATATAATTAATTTTCGTTTTTTTAAATCATTTAATTTATTTAATTTAATTAATATATAATTTTAATAAATATTAATTATATATATATATATATATATATATATATATATTAAATATTAAAAAAACACATCACCGTCGGAAATCCGTCGGAAATTTCCGATGGATTTCCGACGGCTTTAGAACCTCACCGACTGATACGTCGTCGGAAATCCGTCGGTAAATAATCCGTCGGAAATCCGTCGCTAAATAAACTGTCAGAAATCCGTCGAAAATCAGTCGGTACACAACCCGTCGAAAATCCGTCGGTAAACAAGCCGTCGGAAATCCGTCGCTAAACACGCCGTAGGAAATACGTCGGTAAACAAGCCGTTGGAGTGGATTCCCAATCCGTCTGAAATCCATCGGCAATTTCCGTCGAAAATCTCTCGGATTACAGTCGGAATTATTCCCGACGGACGACTCGGATTTTCTATTCTGACGAGATAGAACCGACGGGCAAAATCCGTCGAAAATCCGTCGGAAACGCCGTCGGTTCTAGCGTGTTTTCTTGTAGTGTATTTCCTATGAACTCTATCATTTCCGGATTCAGAAATTGGGAAGGGATTCCTCGTATCTGCACCCATAAGGGGATTATATTCAACGCTTCTTCAGGCATGTTTGGAAACCAACGCTGAGTGACTAACATCTATTCACTGAAAATCCTTGGACCCCTTCGAAGAATCAGATTTAACGCCTCTTCAGATTGGAAAACAAACTGAAATTTGTTTTGGGTAACTATCCGACCAACAACAAAATCCCCCATTCCCCAAAGCCGAGGCATCTGTCCAATCAATGCCCTCATGTTCTGCTTCCTCGGATCAAGAAGCGCCCATACAATTGCAAATATGTTCGCTTGTACTACTTGGGCACAAATAAATTGTGGAAGTGCGATTGGAGCATCAAGTGCTCCCATTTGGATGTCTTGCATCTTTCGTCTGATATTATCACTCATTCTTATCAAAAATTGCAGAAAGAAACCCAGAAGAGAGTGAATCGGATAATTAGTTATGGTTTCGGCCACGGCGGCGATCGATTGGAAGTTCAGAAAAGAAACCAAAAGCTGCACAAACCGCCAGAGATCGAACTCAACGGACGATAACCGGTGATTTTGACCCTAAAAAAGCGGACACTAACCGTCGGACAAGAACTCTCCGACAAAGAAAGACAGAAATAATGGAGATCACCATTGCAATCGCCAGGAGAGAGAATGGAGAGAGAGAAAAGCATGTTTCATTTTGTTAGAAGCAAAATGAGATATATATATTGGAAATCCAATTAATTATATTTACAAAACCAATTGGTTAAAAGCATGCATGTTTCTTTCCATAAATCATCAAAAGATACATAATTGTTATTTTACAAAGTAGTTCATCATTAAAAGTTATTTGTTAACACAAGGTATCGAACAACATCAAAATCTTTCGGGGTCAGTTCCACATTACGAGAAAGAAGCATCTCATATATATCACATGCTGAGTGATCAACTTCAAGAACAACTGCATCAAATTTTAAATTATGGGAGGTACTCTGCAATTGGTCTGTTGAAGCCGAAACTTTGACTCCAACCACACGAGAATCCTCTACTAGAAGATCGTCTACTCATGTCCTAAACTTGATACTCACCTAATTAAGCATATGTAACTAAAGAAGAGCTCAGAAGAAAAAAAGGCTTAAGAACATCTAAAAATAAAAGAGACTTAAATCAATCTCTTGCTTTAAACTTACTCCTGCTTTTTAAAGATAATGCCGGAAATTACGTAGTAATTGAACTAGCTTATATGTTCATAGATGCGGCTTTCCATTGACCATAATATTATCAAGAACCCCAAAACGAACCAAAGTTTTCAAGACCTCTAACAATTAAAGCTATGGTCACATTTTTTACAGGTGTCCTCAGACATGAATTGTGCTTGTATAACAAGTGGGAGTCTCAGAATACTAACCGCTAAAACAGTGCCACTGTTCTTTCCAATCCGAGTAACAAGCTTTCCGTCACTCCAAGTACATGCACCACCCTGCGATGCATAAAATATGACTATGGCAATAACAAACAAGACGAGAAAACTACCTAAAAGATCTAAGTACTTAGGATAAGTTAGTTAAAGAGAAGGCTTTTAAACCTCGCCAAAGCAGAAATTACTCTCCACATCCAAAATCTTATGAACTACAGAAGGGCCTATACCACGTCCCCTTTCTTCAACTGCTTGTCCTCTTTCGATCAATGTCACTTTCGCACCAAACTCGACAATCAAAGATAATTTTAGCTTCCCGCTTAGTGGTTTTTTTGGCATAGCATTTTTCTAATGCTATGATAGAGTAACCCAATCTCCTATACCACCTATAATAGCAATTAAAGAAAATGTGCTATTCTAATGTGATATCAATAAACATATTTTTTGTAGTGTTGTTGAAAAATAAGAATATGTTATGTTCATATATTTTGTGACATATACAATGCATTTGACTCATATAGTATCATGTCTTTCTTTGGAAGAGAAAAACCATAATATATATTGTCAAATATCGAATTTAGTTAAAAATATTTTATTTTCTTATTTTAAAAAGAGCCAATAAGTCATTTATATATACACTAAAATTAACATAATTCTACTTATAAGGTAAGTAAATATATCTTAATGTGCATAAATCTTTCTACAAAATATATGAAAAGAGGATATGTCAAGAATAACTTGTCATATCCAACACCTCTAACAAACTCATACGTGGAAACTTGTATGAGATTGGACAATCAGTTTTTCAAGAATAATTTCAGGTTCTTTCCCATATATTAAAATCCAAAACGTCTTATATTGTCTAGATTGTCAAGTTTTCAGTGGAACCTCCCCCGCACTATAAAGAACTTTAAATCCTTTTTTTTTGAATTTGTATGTAAATATCATTTTAAAAAAAGGATTACAAATTGTTTTTGCGTACAAAAGTTGCTAAAAAAGCCAGAAAGACAGTACCTACAAAAAAAAGACAAGGAAAGTGTAGAACTCCATAATACGGAAGAACTAATGATTTGGCAAGCCATAAAAACAATTAGAAATTTAATCGGTACTTTGCCGACACCATAGCTCTGAAACAACATGTGTCGAGTAGCGATAAAGAATTTGAACACCCGATAGAGAAATGAGACTGAGATAGGGTCCACTGGAGAATAACAAAAGAAATGACTGGAAAACATCCATCTTGCAAAACAGAATTTGTTTCATCGGTAACCCGCAAAATAACATTTCCTCTATGGAGTCGGAGGAGGCCCGAAGCACGACAATACTCAGTTTTTATGGTCTTAGGCTCCACTAACAAACATAGATCTGGCACTAAGACGAGAATACACTAACTATCAAACCTAGAAGAGCAAGTTCTCTCTACCAAGCAACCTCAAAGCTCGACAACCTTACTACCTCCTCTGAGAGCAAGATAAATGAGACTCAAACCAAACTTTTAAGAAATCTCATACAAACCAAAATCAAGGAAACACTTACGAGTAACCAAGAGTTAATTACAAGCAAACACACACGTCATCAAAGAGACAAAGAGCCACCAGAGATGAAAACCTGAGGAAATCTGAGCAAACACCACACCGAAAATAGGGATCTAAACACCGTCTCAGCACAAAAACTCACACGCTACCACCAAGAGAATCTCGCTCAGCACCACCAGGAAAACTTACCGGCTTGAAACACATCACCAACGGGACCAAATTGAGCCGGCAGACCAGATCGGCAAAGCCAATCACGAAAAGAGTTTAGATCTAGACAAAGCTGCCGCTGTAAAGAAGGAAACAAGATCGAAGAAGAAAAGAGAGAGCTTAAACCCGACTGAGATGATGTCCTCGACAAATCAATAGGAAGAAGTAAATGATTTCCAATCTTGAAGGGAAAAACGCAGCTACAAAGCTCGATCAAATCCCGAGCAGAGGAAGCCACCGGGGAGATACCCAAACATGGGAAAGACGAGGCCGAAGAAGCTACATCCCTGAGCCAAGGTGCAGCCCTCTCACGCCAAGATCGGAGGGATGAGCCACCTTGTCACTCGCCACCGTCTCTGAAACCGGCAAGGACCACCGCCGCCTCTGAAACATGTTATTAAACCGGCAAGGACCACCGCCGCCTTTGAAACCGGAAATGACCATGTTTTCTTGTCTAATTAGAAGTAAGAAATCGAAAGATAAAAACAATTATCACATAATATTTTTTATCAAAATAAAACTTAATTATAAAATAAAGAAGAAGATTAAAAGAGAAAGAAGCTCATGGGATAATAATGAAACAGAGAACGAGTATGTCGAGCAAAGATCGAACAAACTATATGGCTAATGATCTTATATCATGTCAAATATCAAATTTCTATTTTTTTTTGTCAACATTCTTTTTTTCTTCTATTAAACGGGTTTCACATCCTATATTTTACAAAAAACCATTAAATTATTGTTTGGGCGATTAGTTTCTATATGATGAGTTATTTTAATTTTGACTATTATCTTATACCAAATATTCTATTTTCGTTTTTTTTTGGGGATGATTTACGCACTACTAAATTGCCTGGATTAATTTAGATTATCTTGGTGTCATAACCTGTAAAAGTTAAATTATGGAGCTTTGTGAACTTTATCGAATTTTAACTTATTGCATATTTCATGCTTTAGTTAGGGCTGAATTGATGCAGATAATGTGGTATATAATCATATTTTGTGAACCATTCAATGGATTTGACTCATATAGTATCAAATCTTAATATCATTTGGCAAAAAAAAAACCTAACATATATATATATATAGGAAAATTGATTCCTAGCTACACGAAGTTTACTATAATGCATGGCTACACATCTGAAGTAAAACAATGTTCTAAAAACTACATGAAGTAACGATAATGCATGACTACACATCCAAAGTAACGATAATGCATGGCTACACATCCAAAGTAAAACAATGTTCTAAAAACTACATCAACAAGTGATATAGCATAGCCAGCTACACGAAAACCATCCGAACAAACATGAGTCATATGTGTAACACCATAATCATATATTTCTGGTAAATCATTCATCGAGCTTCAGCGTTGACTCGAATTTTAAACAATAAAACCCACCCAAATTTAAACCGGCATGAATATTACCACCGTGCTACGCATGGACACACACACACACATATATATATATATATATATATATATATATATATATATATTTTATAAAATTAAGAATATATTTACGAGGAACAGTTATAAAAGTAGGTCAATCACGTGTTTTTCTCTTCTTTGAAGACAACGAACATGGGCCTAAGAAGTTCGGGTGGTAGGGAAATGCGTGAATGATCTCATGTCTAGATCAAGACCATGTCTAGATCAAGACCATGTCTAGATATTATTTTTCTTTTGTTTCAGATCAATATATATATCTTGATTTTATTGTTTTTAAACAATTTTACCAAATTTGTAGCCTCTCTCATAAATAAGTTTGTGGAAACAAGTATAGTCTGAAAAAAACTAACAATAGTACGAGAAAGAAAATAAAGTATACATAGCGAGGGATGATTGAAAAAACAAATTTTCTTCATTACGTAGTGTATAGAAGATGTGTCTAATCGTTTTTTTTTATATTGTGTTTTCAGTTATATTTTGCTGGTTTAAAATAGTCAAATCAATTTAACTAAATTTGATTTAATAAATCAAGGAGTTTCAATTCATATTTTTCAATTTTAAAAATTGTATATATATATATAGATATTGTGTCCGTCTGTAGCACGGGTGGTAACATTCGGGTCGGATTAAGTCAAGTCGGGTTAATTTTGGGTGGGTTTTATTGTTTAAAATTCGAGTCAACGCCAGAGCTTGATGAATAGTTTACTGAAAATATATGGATATGGTGTTACACATATGACTCATATTTGTTCGGATGGCTTTCGTGTAGCTGGCTATGCTATATCAATTGTTGATGTAGTTTTTAGAACATATTTTTACTTTGGATGTGTAGCCATGCATTATCGTTACTTTGTGTAGCTGGCTATGCTATATCAATTGTTGATGTAGTTTTAGAACATTGTTGTAGTTTGGATGTGTAGCTATGTATTATGGTATACTTCGTGTAGCTGGGAATCAATTTTCCATATATATATATAGTTTTTTTTTTGGTCAACTATTAACCAAATATTTAACTTTGGATTCAACTATAAAAAGAAGGGAGCGGTTCTGATTTTTAAACTTGTATGGTTTACTGAACTCTGTTGCGTACGATGAAGAGACAATGCCCTTGCAACAACGACTCGGACAGTGATTCCGACATTGACACGGAGGTGCGTTGCATCTTTAGTCGGGAAGTGTACATCCCTCATGATGCTGGCCTCTGCAAGGAGTGCACCGATGTGGTCATCGCGGCTGAGAGAAATATCGCGGAGGAGATCAACGCCCTCAAGGCCAAATCTGATTTCCTTCGCTTATCATCTTCTCTTAATCAAGGCAGCAACTCCAGGTCTTTCACTGACGTTGTTCTCATTGCCTCCGATGAGGCGGCCACCGCCGCTCCTATTCCCGCCCATAAAGCTGTTCTGGTTTGTTCTCTATTTCAATCATTGTTTGGGCGGTTAGTTTCTATGATGAGTTATATTAACTTTGATTGGTATTTTTCTTTCAAATATTCATTCTATGTGTATGTGTTTGATAGTTAATCATTCAAAGTGAAAAGAGATTTACATTAACGAAATATTTGTATATTAGACACTTTTAGATGAAGAAGAATCAAAGCCTAGCTACTTGCATGATATTCAAATTTTCAAGAAAAAACCTATGTCCATTGTTATCTGTTTGAAGTTAGGATGTTATAGAAGTTGCAGTCATATAGTATACGTTCAGTTAGTAGACTTGTACTAATATTGTAAGAAGTGCTTTAATTTAATTTCTTTTTGAGCCTTTTTTTTTAATGATTATCTGTGTGGATATGTCGAATGATATATTTTCATGGGTGGATTACTATATTAACTTTTATTTCTAGTATTATTATTAGTTTGACATATATTTATTTTTATTACTAGACTAATCTAATTTTTTCCATATTACCCAGCGTGCCCTTATGGTTTTTGTTGAGAAAAAAATAATTACAAAACTACCATTACTATTCATTTGCCACGTAGACAGAAGTTGATTGAACAAGTCTACCGTTCTTTGACGGTAGACTTGTTTGATGTTGGTCAACTCAAATTTTGGTCCGTACATTTGTTTGATGGATGGTAGATTTGTTTGAAAGTTGGTAGATTTATAAAATTTTGGTAGACTTATTTTGGTAGACTTATTTTTACGACGCGGTAGATTTAAAACTGTGTTAAATCTTGGTTACTTTGTTTTGTAACGGTGGTAGATTTAATATTAGTGACGGTATATTTAAAAAATTTTGGTAGATTTGTTTGTTATGGTGGTAGATATAAAAACGTCTAACATCTCATTAAATATGGTGGTAGATTTAATATTAATGACGGTAGATTTAAAATTATTTGGTAGGTTTATTTGTAATGGCGGTAGATTTAGTAATTGTTTTGGTATTTACTCAGATAACCTTCAGTTGGTAGACTTATTTGTAGTGTTATGGTAGACTTTTTTTACGGTAGATTTATAGACATTGTTTGGTGGTAGACATTTAACTTTTTCCATATTGATAAATGACGTTTTTGCCCTACACTAAATCTCAGATTTACGAAAGAATCAGGTGCCCAAATATGCTAAGTATGAGAAGTTTTTAGTGTTTGATGGTAGATTTATTGTAATGATGGTAGATTAATTTTGTTAAATAATTTTTTATAGGATTAACGTTTCATTTCATCTTAAATCACAAGTTTAAAATAGTGTCAATGAATATGTAGCTGTCAATGGATAAACCACAAGATTGTAGACAAAATAATTTGAAATTCCTTTTTTATTCATTGGCATATTTATTTCAAATTTTATTAAATCATTGGACTAAGAATACTACTACACAAAGATATAATTAAAGTAAAGCCAAATCAGTTTAATATATCACACCTTCAAACTTCAACAAAAAATATCTAATATATTAAAACAGAGTTACTTTTTGTGTCCAAACATATTTTACTCTATTCATATCCTGGATAACTTTTAAACTTTAGATTTTTGTGGATAACTATCCCTGTTTCCAAACAAATTGATTTTGTTCAATTAAAAATTCGTTTAATTAATCTTATTCAATTAAAAAATAGTTTAATTAATTAATTAATTAGATTATATATATTTATATTAATTATAATTTGTAATTAGAAAAATTTATATTATGCTAGAAATTAAATTAAATATTTAAAATTATAAATAAAATCGATTATTTCAAAAGTTATTGTATATTTTATCATAATCAATTTGTCTAAAATTTTAAATATTTGAAATTAGTAAATATTTATATTATACGATAATATAAACGGGGGGTTAGAATTATGTTTTTATAATCACGGTCATTCTCGGATTAATATGAACGGACGGGTTAGAATTATTTTTTTATAATCATGGTCATATTTAAAACTAGAAAAATCAAATCTACAAAAAAAACTATATCTAAACACAAAAATAAATCTTTGTCACTTATTAGAAAAATTATATATGTAAAACAAATTATATCAAAATAAAAAAATTATATTACAAAATTAGGTAAACAAAAAAACAAAAATCCGCACGGGGTAGAATCTAGTTGACTATATTTTTTTTTTTTGAATGAATGTTAAATTATTATTCAAAACAAAAAAGACATTGTTTACAACAAGTGCAGCTTCATTTTACAAGATAAAAGACAATACAACAACATATTTTAGAAATTTGTCTTGCGGTTAGGTTCTACTTGAGAACCAAGCGACCAAAGCTTCCTCGTAACGCAAATCCTTACGTGTTATGGTATTGATCATGTTTCTCACATTTTTGTCGATGAACAAGATGTGATGTCTTGGAGATTTTGTTGGTTCCCCATGTGTGTGGCCGTTGCGTTCCCTCCATATATTTTGTTACTTCCGATTTCCAGTAGATCAGAGACCGATTTCTCCACCTCTGACAAACTCATACGTGGAAACCTGTATGAGATTGTACAATCAGTTTTTCAAGATTAATTTCAGGTTTTTTCCCATATATTAAAATCCAAAACGTCTTATAATGTCTAGATCGTCAAGTTCACAATAAAGAACTTTAAATCTTTTTTTTTTTGAATTTGTATGTAAATATCATTTAAAAAGGATTACAGATTGTACTTGCATACAAAAGTTGCTACAAAAGCCAGAAAGACAGTACATGCTCAAAAATAATAATAAAAAGATAAGGAAAATCTAGAACTCCATAATACGGAAGAACTAATGATTTGGCAAGCCATAGAAACCATTAGAAATTATATCGGTATTTTGCCGACTCCGAAGCTCTGAAACAACATGTGTCGAGTAGCGATAAAGAGTTTGACAACCCGATAGAAAGATGAGACAGAGATAGGGTCCACTGAAGAATAACAAAAGAAATGACTGGGAAACGTCTATCTTTCAAAACAGAAGTTGTTTCATTCGGTAACCCAATAAAGATCCTTTCCTCTATGGAGTCGGATGAGGCCCAGAGCACGACAATACTCAGCTTCTATGGTCCGAGTCTCCACTAACACACATAGATCTGACACTAAGACGGGAATACACTAATTATCAAACCTAGAAGCGCAAGTTCTCTCTACCAAGCAACCTTAAAGCTCGACAGGCTTACTACCTTCTCAGAGAGCAAGATAAACGAGACTCAAACCAAACTTTTAAGAAATCTCAAACAAACCAAAACCAAGGAAACACTTATGAGTAACCAAGAGATATAGGCAAACTAACACGTCAGCAAAGAGACAAGGAGCCACCGGAGACGAAAACCTGAGGAAATCCAAGCAAACACCACACCAAAAATAGGGCTCTGAACACCGCCTCAACACAGAAACTCACACGCTACCACCAAGAGAATCTCGCTCAGCACCACCAGGAAAACTCACCGCCTTGAAACACATCACCAACGGGACCAAATTGAGTCGACAGACCAGATCGCCAAAGCCAATCACGAAAAGAGTTTAGATCTAGACAAAGCTGCCGCTGTAAAGAAAGAAACAAGATCGAAGAAGAAAAGAGAGAGCTTAAACCCGACTGAGATGATGTCCTCGACAAATCAATAGGAAGAAGCAAATGATTTCCAATCTTGAAGGGAAAAACGCAGCTACAGAGCTCGATCAAATCCCGAGCAGAGGAAGCCACCGGGGAGACACCCAAACATGGCAAAGACGAGGCCGAAGAAGCTACATCCCTGAGCCAGGTGCAGTCCTCTCACGCCAAGGTCGGAGGGATGAGCCACCTTGTCACTCGCCACTGTCTCTGAAACCGGCAAGGACTACCGCCGCCTCTGAAACATGTTATTAAACCGGCAAGGACCACCGCCGCCTCTGAAACCGGAAATGCTCATGTTTTCTTGCCTAATTAGAAATAAGATATCGAAAGATAAAAACTAATCTCACATAATATTTTTTATCAAAATAAAACTTAATTAGAAAATAAAGAAGTAGATTAAAAGAGAAAGAAGCTCATGGGATAATAATGAAGCAGAGAACGAGTATGTTGAGCAAAGATCGAACAAACTATATGGCTAATGATATGATACCATGTCAAATATCAAATTTTTTTTTTTTTTTTTTTATTTTGTCAACATTCTTTTTTTCTTCTATTAATCGGGTTTCACATTCTATATTTTACAAAGAACCACTAAATTATTGTTTGGGCGATTAGTTTCTATATAATGAGTTATTTTAATTTTGACTGTTATTTTATACCAAATATATATATATATATATATATATATATATATATTTTTTGGGATGATTTACGCACCAAAAATAATACACAGCTGAAGAATGTTTTGATGACCAAATGGCGTACGATCTTTTTATCTTATCAGATAAATACCAGGTAAAAGAGTTGTTGTGAGATATTTTTGGTAACTAAACTGAATGTGGAATAATCTCTCATGGCCTATGTCTTTGCCCACCAGTACAATGCCAAAAGTTAACTTGACGCTGCATTGTCGCATATCATTGAAAATATGGAAACATTAAGTGTTATCTTATACCAAATATATTTTTTTTTTTGGGATGATTTACGCACCAAAAATAATACACAGCTGAAGAATGTTTTGATGATCAAATGGCGTACGATCCTTTTGTCTTATCAGATAAATACCAGGTAAAAGAGCTAAAGAGTTGTTATGAGATAGTTTTGGTAACTAAACTGAGTGTGGAATAATCTCTCATGGCCTATGTCTTTGCCCACTAGTACAATGCCAAAAGTTTACTTGACGCTGCATTGTCGCATATCATTGAAAATATGGAAACATTAACTAAAAAAGAAGAATATGTGAAGATGGTGAAACATGATCCCCGTCTTATCATTAAAATATATGAGGCATATCTCTCAAAACAGGTTGCCGAAACTAGGGCGAGCAAAACTAGTTGAAAATGTCTACTTTGTCTTCTAAAATAAGGACAATTCTTGTTTTTTTTTTTTTTTGAATGAATGTAAAATTTATTCAACACAAAAACGTTGTTTACAATGTATGTTACTGTGAGTGTTGTTTACAATTGAAATCTGAAGAAATATGGATTAGAAATCTTTTTTCCTGATGAAGAACTGGTTATATAATGCGAGTGGCAAACCATATTATGGTGAACATTAGAAATATGTTGTTTTAAATACTTTATTTTATTGAAAATTAAAGGAAGTATGTTACATTTCATTTCTTATATTCTTGATATTATTGGGGCAGAATTTTATCTTTGAGTCGTGGCTTAAATGAAAGGGTGGTGGTTGGATGGCTAAATGAAATGTTAAATTGAGATAGAAAAATTGGCGTGACTTTTTTCTAAATAAGTGATGCACTGACAACTAAAAAACATTACGATAAACAAACTACTACCACATCTTTTTTTTTTTTTTAAAAAGACAGTTAGCTAATAAACATAAATGGCATACAAAGTTAGTTAGATGACAAAGATCTACACTAATAGAATTTTTTCGTATAGCCACGAAAATACCACGGTCAGTTCGTGGCTTTTTTCAAATTAGCCACTAAAAAGTCACGAAAAGTCACGAAAGACAAAAATAGACGGAACATGGCTGTTTCGTGTCTTTTTCGTGACCAAATTAGTCACGAATTTGTCACGGATAATCCTTGCCACGTCAATTGGTTGCAAAGATCTATTCAATATTTTAAAAATCGTTGATTTTTTAATCCTTTGATCTTGCTTTTTTTAGTTAGTCAATTGCCTTTTGAATATAAGTTCAATGCTTTTCATGTACTTGTTGGGATGTTAATCGTTTCTTGAATAATAAACTCTTGAAGAACTTGTCAAGCTTTAGTTAGGGTGTTGATGGAAAGAATATGGTATATATTATTGAAGTTGGTTGTTGATTTAAGACGTTTATCTAGAATGACTTAAAATAAACAAAAACTAAAGATTAAAAAATTATTTTATCTGCATTATAATATTAAAAAACTATATAGAAATTATATGCAAATAAAAATCTGTCAAGGTTATATAAATAGCTCATTTTTTAATGTCTAAACTTCATTCATTAAATTTCGACGTTAAATGTTTTTAAAAAATATTTTACTTTTGTACATCCAATTATAATTTGTTTATTTTTTTGAAAGATCTAAAGAAAGAAACCTCAAAATATATATTCAAATGAAACAAAAGTAACCCAAAGAAAATAAAACGTTTTAAAAAAAAAATTAAAGGTTGAGGAAACACCCCTCTCAATTTTCCAAACTTCCAAACTTCAAACTTCAAAACCCTAAACATTAACTCAAAAATCTCAACCCTTTGTGTTTGTTCATACTTTCCCTTCATTTCAAGTTTAAAAATCTCGACGCTTAATCTTCATCAAACGGTGTAAAATCATATGGTTTTCAAACATCAATCATCAATTTTTGCATTTTGTTAATGAATATTTCTAGGGATATGTTGGGGATAAATAATCTTCATGTTGGTTATCATCTCCTCCATCATTCAAACCATCGTCACCATCATAAAAAATCAGAGGACAATACTTACCTTCATGAGTGAGCATCCCACATTTAAAAAACCAGAAATTACGAAGGCGTTCATAACTAAAGGAGAGGGTAGTGTTTTCATCAGTAGAAAACTGAAAATTTCGCTGGAATCGAAGAGGATTATCAATATTCCAGTTGATTTGAACCCTCACACAATCAACCATGTTGGTAGTCTCATTAAAATCAGACTCAACCACCGGTCCCAACGTATTTCCTATGAACTCTATCATTTCCGGATTCAGAAATTGGGAAGGGATTCCTCGGATCTGCACCCATAAGGGGATTATCTTCATTGCTTCTTCAGGCATGTTTGGAAACCAACGCTGAGTGACTAACATCCATTCACTGAAAATCCATGGACCCCTTCGAAGAATCAGATTTAACGCCTCTTCAGATTGGAAAACAAATTGAAATTTGTTTTGGGTAACTATCCGACCAACAACAAAATCCTCCATTTCCCAAAGCCGAGGCATCTGTCCAATCAATGCCCTCATGTTCTGCTTCCTCGGATTAAGAAGCGGCCATACAATTGCAAATATGTTCGCTTGTACTACTTGGGCATACATAAATTGTGGAAGTGCGATTGGAGCATCAAGTGCTCCCATTTGGATGTCTTGCATATTTCGTCTGATATTATCACTCATTCTTATCGAAAATCGCAGAAAGAAACCCAGAAGAGAGTGAATCAGAGAATTAGTTATGGTTTCGGCCACGGCGGTGATCGATTGGAAGTTAAGAAAAGAAACCAAAAGCTGCACAAACCGCCAGAGATCGAACTCAACGGACGATAACCGGCGATTTTGACCCTAAAAAAGCGGACACTAACCGTCGGACAAGAACTCTCCGACAAAGAAGGACAGAAATAACAGAGATCGCCATTGCAATCGCCAGGAGAGAGAATGGAGAGAGCGAAAAGCATGTTTCATTTTGGTAGAAGCAAAATGATATATATATATATATATATATATATATATATATATATATATATATATATATATATATATATATATATATTGGAAATCCAATTAATTATATTTACAAAACCAATTGGTTAAAAGCATGCATGTTTCTTTCCATAAATCATCAAAAGATACATAATTGTTATTTTACAAAGTAGTTCATCATTCAAAGTTATTTGTTAAAACAAGGTATCGAACAACATCAAAATCTTTCGGGGTCAGTTCCACATTACGAGAAAGAAGCATCTCATATATATCACATGCTGAGTGATCAACTTCAAGAACAACTGCATCAAATTTTAAATTCTGGGAGGTACTCTGCAATTGGTCTGTTGAATCCAAAACTTTGACTCCAACCATACGAGAATCCTCTACTAGAAGATCGTCTACTCGTGTCCTAAACTTGATACTCACCTAATTAAGCATATGTAACTAAAGAAGAGCTCAGAAGAAAAAAGGCTTAAGAACATCTAAAAGTAAAAGAGACTTAAATCAATCTTTTGTTTTAAACTTACTCCTGCTTTTTAAAGATAATGCCGGAAATTATAGAGTATTTGAACTAGCTTATATGTACGTAGATGCGTCTTTCCATTGACCATAATATTATCAGGAGCCCCAAAATGGTCACATTTTTTCCAGGTGTCCTCAGACATGAATTTTGCTTGTATAACAAGTGGGAGTCTCAGAATACTCACCGCTAAAATAGTGCCACTGTTCTTTCCAATCCGACTAACAAGCTTTCCGTCAGTCCAAGTACATGCACCACCCTGCGATGCATAAGTGCTAAAATATGACTATGGCAATAACAAACGAGACGAAAAAACTACCAAAAATATCTAAGTACTTAGGATAAGTTAGTTAAAGAGAAGGTTTTTAAACCTCGCCAAAGCAGAAATTACTCTCCACATCCAAAATCTTATGAACTACCGAAGGGCCTATACCACGTCCCCTTTCTTCAACTGTTTGCCCTCTTTCGATCAATGTCACTTTCGCACCAAACTCGGTAATCAAAGATAATTTTAGCTTCCCGCTTAGTGTTTTTTCGGCATAGCATTTTTTTAAGGCTATGATAGAGTAACCCAATCTCTTATACCACCTATAATAGCAATTACGGAAAATGCGCTATTATAATGTGATATCAATAAATATATTTTTTGTAGTGTTGTTGAAAAATAAGAATATGTTATGTTCATATATTTTGTGACATATACAATGCATTTGACTCATATAGTATCATATCTTTCTTTGGAAGAGAAAAACCATAATATATATTGTCAAATATCGAATTTAGTTAAAAATATTTTATTTTCTTATTTTTAAAAGAGCCAATAAATCATTTATTTATACACTAAAATTAACATAATTCTACTTATAATGTAAGTAAATATATCTTACTGTGCATAAATCTTTCTACAAAATATATGAAAAGAGGATATGTCAAGAATAACTTGTCATATCGAACACCTCTAACAAAGTCATACGTGGAAACCTGTATGAGATTGGACAATCAGTTTTTCAAGAATCATTTCAGGTTCTTTCCCATATATTAAAATCCAAAACGTCTTATATTGTCTAGATTGTCAATTTTCAGTGGAACCTCTACCGCACTATAAAGAACTTTAAATCCTTTTTTATGAATTTGTATGTAAATATCATTTAAAAAAAGGATTACAAATTGTTTTTGTGTACAAAAGTTGCTAAAGAAAGCGTAGAACTCCTTAATACGGAAGAACTAATGATTTGGCAAGCCATAAAAACCATTAGAAATTCAATCAGTAATTTGCCGACACCGTAGCTCTGAAACAACATGTGTCGAGTAGCGATAAAGAATTTGAACACCCGATAGAGAAATGAGACCGATATAGGGTCCACTGGAGAATAACAAAAGAAATGACTGAAAAACATCCATCTTGCAAAACAGAATTTGTTTCATCCGATAACCCGCAAAATAAACTTTCCTCTATGGAGCCGGAGGAGGCCCGAAGCACGACAATACTCAGCTTTTATGGTCCGAGGCTCCACTAACAAACATAGATCTGGCACTAAGACAAGAATACACTAACTATCAAACCTAGAAGCGCAAGTTCTCTCTACCAAGCAACTTTAAAGCTCGACAACCTTACTACCTCCTCAGAGAGCAAGATAAATGAGACTCAAACCAAACTTTTAAGAACTCTCATACAAACCAAAATCAAGAAAACACTTACGAGTAACCAAGAGTTAATTACAAGCAAACAAACACGTCAACAAAGAGACAAGGAGGCACCGGAGATGAAAACCTGAGGAAATCTGAGCAAATACACGCCGAAAATAGGGCTCTGAACACCGCCTCAGCACAAAAACTCACACGGTGCCACCAAGAGAATCTCGCTCAGCACCACCAGGAAAACTTACCGCCTTGAAACACATCACCAACGGGACCAAATTGAGCCGGCAGACCAGATCACCAAAGCCAATCACGAAAAGAGTTTAGATCTAGACAAAGCCGCCGCTGTAAAGAAAGAAACAATATCGAAGAAGAAAAGAGAGAGCTTAAACCCGACTGAGATGATGTCCTCGACAAATCAATAGGAAGAAGTAAATGATTTCCAACCTTGAAGGGAAAAACGCAGCTACAGAACTCGATCAAATCCCGAGCAGAGGAAGCCACTGGGGAGATATCCAAACATGGGAAAGACGAGGCCGAAGAAGCTACATCCCTGAGCCAAGGTGCAGTCCTCTCACGCCAAGATCGGAGGGATGAGCCACCTTGTCACTCGCCACCGTCTCTGAAACCGGCAAGGACCACCGCCGCCTCTGAAAAATGTTATTAAACCGGCAAGGACCACCGCCGCCTTTGAAACCCGAAATGACCATGTTTTCTTGTCTAATTAGAAGTAAAAAATCGAAAGATAAAAGCAATTATCACATAATATTTTTTATCAAAATAAAATTTAATTATAAAATAAAGAAGAATATTAAAAGAGAAAGAAGCTCATGGGATAATAATGAAGCAGAGAATGAGTCTGTCGAGCAAAGATCGAACAAACTATATGGCTAATGATCTTATATAATGTCAAATATCAAATTTCAATTTTTTTTTGTCAACATTCTTTTTTTCTTCTATTAAACGGTTTTCACATCCTATATTTTACAAAAAACCAATAAATTATTGTTTGGGTGATTAGTTTCTATATGATGAGTTATTTTAATTTTGAATTTTATCTTATACCAAATATTCTATTTTTGTTTTTTTTTTGGGATGATTTACGCACTACTAAATTGCCTGGATTAATTTAGATTATCTTGGTGTCATAACCTGTAAAAGTTAAATTATGGAGCTTTGTGAACTTTATCGAATTTTAACTTATTGCATATTTCATGCTTTAGTTAGGGCTGCATTGATACAGAGAATGTGGTATATAATCATATTTTGTGAACAATTCAATGGATTTGACTCATATAGTATCAAATCTTAATATCATTTGGCCAAAAAAAAAAACCTAACATATATATATATATATATATATATATATTTTTTTTCTTTTTGGTCAACAATTAACCAAATATTTAACTTTGGATTCAATTATAAAAAGAAGGGAGCGGTTCCGATTTTTAAACTTGTATGGTTTACTGAACTCTGTTGTGTACGATGAAGAGACAACGCCCTTGCAACAACGACTCGGACAGCGATTCCGACATTGACACGGAGGTGCGTTGCATCTCTTGTCGGGAAGTGTACATCCCTCATGATGCTGGCCTCTGCAAGGAGTGCACCGATGTGGTCATCGCGGCTGAGAAAAATATCGCGGAGGAGATCAACGTCCTCAAGGCCAAATCTGATTTCCTTCGCTTATCATCTTCTCTTAATCAAGGCAGCAACTCCAGGTCTTTCACTGACGTTGTTCTCATTGCTTCCGATGAGGCTGCCACCGCCGCTCCTATTCCCGCCCATAAAGCTGTTCTGGTTTGTTCTCTATTTCAATCATTGTATGGGCGGTTAGTTTCTATGATGAGTTATATTAACTTTGATTGGTATTTTTCTTTCAAATATTCATTCTATGTGTATGTGTTTGATAGTTAATCATTCAAAGTGAATAGAGATTTACATTAACGAAATATTTTTATATTAGACACTTTTAGATGAAGAAGAATCAAAGCCTAGCTACTTGCATGATATTCAAATTTTCAAGAAAAAACCTATGTCCATTGTTATCTGTTTGAAGTTAGGATGTTATAGAAGTTGCAGTCATATGGTATACGTTCAGTTAGTAGACTTGTACTAATATTGTAAGAAGTGCTTTAATTTAATTTCTTCTTGAGCCTTTTTTTTTAATGATTATCTATGTGGATATGTCGAATGATATATTTTCATTAAACTAATAACGTATCGATAACTTCTATGTCTTCCACATCTCATCCCTATTTTCTTGAGCGGATCTAGAGATTATATTCAGTGGGGGCAAACCAATTTTTTACCTTAGGTTGTAGGGGCATAATATTAAACTAATAGAAATTACTTAAGAAATTTTATAAAAATCAAAAATTGAGTGGTGGCAACTGCCACCCCTTGGCTCACTTGGATCTGCCACTGGTTTTACGCCCTTGTGTTAGAACCCAATTTTCATCTTCTAAAACATGATGAGAAATTGGAGTCTTGCTGGTGTAAGCCTCGGTGGTGAGGACTTAACCGGGATAGTCGTGGGACGAAAGGTAGGCGGTCGCCTTGCCCTTTGGCCGATTGATGGTCGATGGTGAAGTTGACTTGACACGATGGCGGTCGCTTCTCTCGTGTGGAGTCGGTGAGTGGGCTGTTGGTGGAACGAATACACGACACAGAGGTGATGATGAAGTCTCTGATACGGTGTAGGCTTGATCTTGGTCGAATCCACGAACAAGAACAAGAAGAAGAGAAATCGCTTCTCTCGGACACTTAGAAGAAAGTGCGGCTATTTTATTGATCAAGGTAAAAAGTTGTGTCTACAATGCTGCGTGTGGGACTTTATTAATAGTCCTTCAGCCTGAACCTTCTAGGGTTCTCGTAAAAACAGCAAGCAAAGACTCAAAACAACAGGACGTTTAAAATAAAACTACAAGAAGCAAAAGACTCTAAAAATAACATAAACTCATCGTTTTATTAAAGCAAAATAAGGAAAGTAGGGCCGCGACTTCTAAACTCTTGTGTTGGTGTCGTTTTGGAGAGCTCTTTAATCATTGTCGAAGCTTGAAGTCCCTGCAATAACAGTGTATAATGTAAACAGCTTACATTGAGGTGAAGTGGCCGGTGTTGGCGCATGAGGCGTCTTGGAAGGCGACTCGGGTCTTGGTGCGTCTTGGATGTGCAGCAGCTTGGTGAAGTCTTCTAGGAGATCTTCTTGGTTGTAGGAGTCATCCTCTTCAAGTTCCGACAGCTCCTTAACTTCAACGCTTTCTTTGGCCCGTTGTTGGCCCTTACCGGCTAGGTGGCTTGTGTGTGAAGCAGCTGATTGTTCTGCATCACTAGTAGGGAAACTACTCGACCTGTTAGCTTTAGAATATCCACTTTGTCGAGAGAACTTACCTCCCTCAGTGCTGATCAGATCGTCTGGACGGTCGTATGCGCTTGTCTCCTTTGCTTCGGCTAAAACCGTATCCGGATAAGGTCCTTCGGCTAAAATAGATTCTGGGCCTGTATGACTAAAACCACTAGACCGGTTAGTCTTAAAATAGTCACTTGGGTGTGAAAACTTACATCCCTCAGTAGAGATCAAGTCGTTAGGTCGGTCATTCTGCAAGTGATTTCTTCTTTCGGCTAATCCTCCAAACGGGTCGCCTGGTCCGGGTGAGTTGACGAACGCCTGTATGGCCGTCCCGAATCTTCTTCTGAGCTGTTTGGCCTTGGAACGTGTCATGGGACCGTCTGGTACGATGGGCATCACAGTTGGGTCGGTTCTAGAGCCGATGTCCTCATCATTCCCTCCCTCTTCAAGAGGTTTTGTCCACAAAACTGGATCTCCTGTATCAAAAGAAGATAAATCAGCAACATTGAATGTATGTGAGATGTTCAACTCACCTGGCAGCTCTAGTTGGTAAGCATTGTCGTTGATTTTGGCTAGAACTTTGAATGGGCCGTCGCCTCTTGGCGCGAGCTTGGACGCGCGCTTGTCCGCGAATCTTTCTTTGGTCATGTGTAGCCAGACCCAATCTCCTGGTTCGAATGTGATCTCCTTCCTGCCTTTGTCATGGCTCTTCTTGTACCCTTCGGTTTTCTTCTCGATATTGGCTTTGGCTTTCTCATGCAACTCTTTGATGAGCTCGGCACGTCTAAGCCCGTCTTGGTTAACCTGTTCTACTTGGGGAATTGGCACAAGATCTACTGGAGATAGAGGATTAATTCCATAAACAACTTCAAAAGGAGATAGCTTAGTGGCCGAATGAACAGCCCTATTATATGCAAATTCTATGAATGGAATGCAATCAAGCCATGTTTTCATGTTGTTACCAAGAGTGGCTCTAAGTAAAGAGCCAAGTGTACGGTTTACCACTTCCGTTTGTCCATCAGTTTGTGGGTGACACGTAGTAGAAAACACAAGCTTGGTCCCTAGCTTCTTCCACAAAGTCCTCCAAAAATGACTCAAAAATTTTGTGTCTCGGTCGGACACTATAGTTCTAGGAATTCCATGTAGGCGCACCACTTCCTTGAAGAACAAATTGGCAATGTTGGTCGCGTCATTTGTCTTGTCACACGGGATGAAGTGTGCCATCTTAGAGAACCGGTCCACAACAACAAAGATGCAATCTTGATGTCGTATCTTGGGAAGTCCTAAAACAAAATCCATAGAAAGATCTACCCATGGGGCGTTAGGAATAGGTAAAGGAAGATAAAGACCGTGAGGATGTGACCTGGATTTAGCTTTAAGGCATCGGATGCATCTAGCACAATATTTCTTCACGTCTTTCTTGAGGTGCGGCCAATAGAAATGGTCTTTGACTATGGCCAAAGTCTTGTCTACACCGAAGTGTCCCATTAGGCCTCCTCCATGTGCTTCACTAAGCACCAACTCTCTCATAGATCCCTGCGGAATACACAAACGTTTACCTCTAAAAAGAAAATCATTTTGGAGATAGAATCGACCGTATATTCCTTTGCCGTGATTAGCGTAGCTCTCTTTGAAGTCAGGGTCATCTTTGTATAGTTCCTTGATGTGCTCAAATCCTAGCACTTTGGCCTCCATTGTTGAAATGAGAGCATGCCTTCTTGACAAGGCATCGGCTACCACATTTTCTTTGCCCTTTTTGTACTTGATGACGTATGGAAAGGTCTCCACAAATTCAAGCCACTTGGCATGTCTCCTCTTAAGTGCGGTCTGACCTCTCAAGTGCTTAAGAGTCTCATGGTCCGTATGAATGATGAATTCCTTGGACAGCAAGTAGTGTTGCCACGTCTCCAATGCCCGGACAAGAGCGTAGAGCTCCTTGTCATAAGTCGGATAATTCAGCGTGGCTCCACTTAGTTTCTCACTAAAGAAGGCCACGGGTCTTTTCCTTTGATGCAGCACAGCTCCAATTCCTAAGCCGGATGCATCGCACTCCACTTCGAACATTTCATCGAAATCCGGCAAAGCAAGAACCGGTGCTTGGGTAAGCCGGTCCTTGAGCTCGTTGAAGGCAACTTCTTGAGCTGCTCCCCATGTGAATGGCACGTTCTTTTTGATCACAGCTGTGAGTGGGGCAGCAACAGTACTAAAATCCCTCACAAATCGTCGGTAAAAGCTTGCTAAGCCATGGAAGCTCCGAACGTGTCTGATAGATGTCGGTGTGGGCCAATCTTTTATGGCCTTGATCTTCTCCTCGTCCACTCGTAGGCCCTGTTCACTCACTACAAAGCCTAAGAAAACAAGTTCATTAGTACAAAATGTGCACTTCTTAAGGTTAGCATAAAGGCCTTCCTTGCGAAGTGATTTAAGCACTAGTTCTAAATGTTTGAGATGATCTTGTAGGTTCTTACTATATATAAGTATGTCATCAAAATAGACCACTACAAATTTACTTATATAGGAACGAAGAACCTGGTTCATTAGTCGCATGAATGTGCTCGGCGCATTGGTCAAACCGAAAGGCATGACTAGCCACTCGTATAGGCCTTGTTTGGTCTTGAAGGCCGTTTTCCATTCATCTCCTTCTCGCATCCTGACTTGGTGGTATCCACTTTTCAAATCTACCTTTGAGAAGATAGTAGAACCACTTAGCTCGTCAAGCATGTCGTCTAGGCGTGGGATAGGATGCCGGTACTTGATAGTAATATTGTTGATAGCTCGGCAATCTACACACATCCTCCAAGTGCCATCTTTCTTTGGCACTAGTAACACAGGGACAGCACATGGGCTTAAACTTTCTCTTATGTAGCCCTTGTCTAACAAGTCCCGGACTTGTTTCTCCAACTCCTTAGTCTCCTCGGGGTTCATACGGTAGGCGGCTTTATTGGGCAGGGCCGAGCCTGGCACAAGATCTATTTGGTGCTCTATTCCCCGTAGAGGGGGCAGGCCTGGTGGGTTCTCTTCGGGAAAGAGATCTCGGAATTTACTTAACAAAGCGTCTACTTCCGGCGGCAAGACTAGTTCCCTGTTTTCTGTGCTTAGACATTCTTTAAACATCATTAGTAATATAGTGCCTTCGGCACTCATAGCACGGTTTAAATCACCAGCATTGATGTATAGATTAGAGACACTTACCTTGGTCTCCTTGCTCATTCTGGCTTGTAGCTCTTGTACTTCGGTCGGGCTTAAAGGGGCCAAATTGTGCCTTTTCTCCTTGTGCATGAAGGAGTAGAAATTGGTTCGGCCATTGTGAATGGCTGTACGGTCAAATTGCCACGGTCTCCCCAGCAGGAGGTGGCCAGCTTGCATAGGCACTACGTCACAAAGCACCTCGTCTTTGTATTTGCCGACGCTAAAAGGAACTTTCACTTGCTCCGTCACTTTGAGCTCCGTAGTGTCATTGAGCCATTGTAGCTTGTATGGCCTAGGATGCTTAGTCTTCTCCAAGCCTAACCTGTCTACCATAAACTTGCTTGCCACATTAGCACAAGATCCTCCATCTATTACGAGATTACATACCTTGTTGTTAATGGTGCATCGTGTGTGGAACAAGTTTTCCCGTTGGATCTTTTCTTCGGGTTGAACCAGCATGCTAAGTACTCGCCTAGTGACTAGTAGGTCACCGGTATCTGGATACTCGACGTCGTCGTCTTCTCCATCTACTTCTTCTTCTATCTCGTCTTGAGATTCATATCCACCACTCGCCGTAATGATCATAACTCTTTGATTCGGGCAGTCCCGAGCGTAGTGTCCTCTTCCCTGACATTTAAAACATGTAATATCACGAGTTCTAGCTTGACTAGTACTAGGGAACTTACCTTGGTCGGGCCGAATGGCCTTCGGGAAATCGTTGGGTCGGCCTTTGATCCGAGAGTCTATCTCGGCAGCTTTGCTTTTGTCGACCGGTTTGCTAGTTGCTTGCCAAGGTGTGTTGGTCCTGGTCCGGTTGGTGAGAGATGTCTTTCTCTTGATTTGTTGCTCAATTTGCACCGAGAGGTGTAGTAGCTCATGGAGCCCACTATACCTTGTTCTCTCCACCTTTCTAGCTATGCGTTCTTGAAGGCCGTCAATGAATTGGGCCATCAAAGCTTCCTCGGACTCTTCCAACTCCAATGAGTTCATCAATTTTTCAAATTCCTCAAAGTACTCCTCTACGGACCGGTTGCCTTGTGCTAGCTTCCTGAAACGTTTTTGCAAGTCACGGTGATAATGATCAGGCACATACCTTAGTCGTAGGAGGTATTTCATGTCATGCCATGTTTGGATTGGCCCAAACAGTTGCCTTCTCCTCTCGGCCACAGTCCTGTCCCACCATGCAAGTGCATTCTCGGTGAGTTGTGCGGCTGCCAAGGCTATCTTCTTGCCTTCTCCATACCCATAGCACTCGTAAATGTACTCCATGCGTCTTTCCCAATCCAAGTATACTTCCGGATTAGATTTCCCTGCAAAAGTAGGAGGTGACAATTTCATGTCATGATTCGGCTCATGCTCTCTTTGCCGAGGTCCTCTAATGGGGTCACGTCTCCTTTGGTTAAGGTGACGTCTAGGGTCAGGTGGAAATTCGTCTTCCATCTCCGGCATGCTGTCACGATCTTCATGCATCGCATCGTGATGTGGAGCTCCTCCGGCTCCTCCGGCTCCTCCGGCTACTCCGGCTACTCCGGCTACTCTCGGTTGTTCGAGCTGGTCCATCCTTTGGCCGAGGCCTCGCAGCTCGTCTCTCATGAGAGTGAGCATCTGCATAACGGCGTCTTGTGGGGCGTTGTTAACGTCGTTCCCCTCGTCCATGATCCTGTATTTCTTGTCAACACTCAAAACAGATTCGTCAAAATACCGAGTGGTATGCAAGAAAAATTCAGAAAAATTATTTAAACGATTTTAAAAACTCTGCCAATTTTTCTAGGTGACCTAACAAGTCTACTAATCGATCGGAAATGGTTAAAATATCGCAGAAAAATTTTCCTAAAAACTCCCCGGGAATTTTCCTAATCGACACGGTAATTTCCAATTTAATCGGCAAGTCTAATATCCGGGGGAAAATTTCCTAAACAATCGATCAATGATTCTGGACAGTCGGTAGGTCTTAGTACACGGGAAAACTTCCTAAAATTCCCCGGGGGAAATTTTCCTAAACTCGCCAAACTGATACGGTAATAAAAATCGCGGAAACAAGTATCAACTAAATAAACTAGACTCTATTTTTTTTTTGCTTTTCTTAAAACTAGACACGAAGAACAGAAACAATAAACCCTAACAATATATATTTTTTTTGACTAATCGAAACAAAAACAAAAACCCTAGCGATAGATCTAGGAAAATTAAATCGAAACAAAGAGATAGAAAAACCAAAGGTGGAACCTTTGGCTCTGATACCAGATGGTGTAAGCCTCGGTGGTGAGGACTTAACCGGGATAGTCGTGGGACGAAAGGTAGGCGGTCGCCTTGCCCTTTGGCCGATTGATGGTCGATGGTGAAGTTGACTTGACACGATGGCGGTCGCTTCTCTCGTGTGGAGTCGGTGAGTGGGCTGTTGGTGGAACGAATACACGACACAGAGGTGATGATGAAGTCTCTGATACGGTGTAGGCTTGATCTTGGTCGAATCCACGAACAAGAACAAGAAGAAGAGAAATCGCTTCTCTCGGACACTTAGAAGAAAGTGCGGCTATTTTATTGATCAAGGTAAAAAGTTGTGTCTACAATGCTGCGTGTGGGACTTTATTAATAGTCCTTCAGCCTGAACCTTCTAGGGTTCTCGTAAAAACAGCAAGCAAAGACTCAAAACAACAGGACGTTTAAAATAAAACTACAAGAAGCAAAAGACTCTAAAAATAACATAAACTCATCGTTTTATTAAAGCAAAATAAGGAAAGTAGGGCCGCGACTTCTAAACTCTTGTGTTGGTGTCGTTTTGGAGAGCTCTTTAATCATTGTCGAAGCTTGAAGTCCCTGCAATAACAGTGTATAATGTAAACAGCTTACATTGAGGTGAAGTGGCCGGTGTTGGCGCATGAGGCGTCTTGGAAGGCGACTCGGGTCTTGGTGCGTCTTGGATGTGCAGCAGCTTGGTGAAGTCTTCTAGGAGATCTTCTTGGTTGTAGGAGTCATCCTCTTCAAGTTCCGACAGCTCCTTAACTTCAACGCTTTCTTTGGCCCGTTGTTGGCCCTTACCGGCTAGGTGGCTTGTGTGTGAAGCAGCTGATTGTTCTGCATCACTAGTAGGGAAACTACTCGACCTGTTAGCTTTAGAATATCCACTTTGTCGAGAGAACTTACCTCCCTCAGTGCTGATCAGATCGTCTGGACGGTCGTATGCGCTTGTCTCCTTTGCTTCGGCTAAAACCGTATCCGGATAAGGTCCTTCGGCTAAAATAGATTCTGGGCCTGTATGACTAAAACCACTAGACCGGTTAGTCTTAAAATAGTCACTTGGGTGTGAAAACTTACATCCCTCAGTAGAGATCAAGTCGTTAGGTCGGTCATTCTGCAAGTGATTTCTTCTTTCGGCTAATCCTCCAAACGGGTCGCCTGGTCCGGGTGAGTTGACGAACGCCTGTATGGCCGTCCCGAATCTTCTTCTGAGCTGTTTGGCCTTGGAACGTGTCATGGGACCGTCTGGTACGATGGGCATCACAGTTGGGTCGGTTCTAGAGCCGATGTCCTCATCACTTGCCAAGGCCGATCTAAGAGGAAGAGAGGGGTGGCACGTGCCCCCAATAAAATCTTGATAACTTTTCTTTTTGTATGTAATTGTGGGTAGGAATTGGTAATTTAGTGGTTAAATCGATACAGTGCCCCCATTGGTTCCACATTTAAATCTCATAATGCCCCCACTATTTATTTTTGTTTTGTTTTGTTTTTGGGTTAATTAATGGAACTCTTTTTTCTAATTTTTGTTTTTCAAGTAACTCCCTTGCTATTGTATCTATCAAATTTACTTAGGTTTTTGTTGCTTCCATTTCCATATGAACTTTTTGTTTTTCAAATGAGTTTTCATTTTCATTTTCAAATTCCTTATCCTCTCAAAATTATATTTTCTTTTTATTACTAAAAAAGATCTATGATATCTTTTAGATACAATATATGGTTTTCTCTGTTTTTATACTAGATATGTATTAGATATTATATGGAAAATGATAAATATAACAGTTTTTAAAACATGTTAACATTACCTTTCTTTAGATGACAAAAACTATACAATGAAATATATCAAAGGTCGGAAGCGAGTCAAGGGCTTCAACCGACGTAATGTGGCATCACCAGAGGAGATTGACGGAGAGATACTCAGGGGAACCACAGTTCAAACTTGTGGGTCCCAACAGGCAAGATCCGACCCCGGAAATGTCGCGGTTAAATCCCATTTTCTCCAACCGTCAAAGACAACCCTCGGAGGCGGCGTTACCCCATCATGAGAACTACATACCATCTGACCAAGAGATGGCGTATGATCCCTTCGAACACGTCAACTTTGAAGGATCAAATCCCCGGTTTCAAACCAAAGATATCGGAAGAAGACAACAAAAATGCCGCAAATGAAGATAACAACGGCGCAAACTTGCCAAAGCAGCAGGAGGTGCAAGCACCTCAGGAGGTTGATGCCTTAAAACCATCTCCAAGGACATAAACCAGGAAGAAGAATAAAGCCAAGAAAGGGAGAGTAGCGAAGACGGTGAAATCGGCCCACATCGGCGCCCATGAGAACGCCACTTGAGAGAAGAAACTGGGGGTTGCCTCCAGGGAGCCTACCGCAAAGGAGCTCTGGCAGGGTGAAGGAATTTTGAACTTTAACGCCTAGGGAATCAAAGTCAAATAGATGAGAATGGTTTCAGAGATATCCTCAATTGTCGGGAACCGCGTCAGAGAGTGAGCCGACATGAGATGTTTATCCGGGCTAAGGAAAAGGACCTAGAGGGTGGAGCTTGCCCACGGGCATGTCGAACTACCAATCACGGAAGGGAGGGCGACCTGATGGCTAAAATTTGTGTTGGTAACAAGCCGCCAGGATCGAGACTTAGTTCAGGAGACATAGATCCCTAGGAGCAGTGCCTAGGAAGTGGACAAGAAATTTGAAGCGCGCGAGAAGGAAAAAGCGACAAGGCAAAGGCAAGAATATGAAATCAATTCAATCAAAGGGCTTTGTACAAAAAGGGGGATCTTTCTCGTTACTGGAGAAAAAGGCAAGAGCCGCTACAAAGCAAAAAAAGAATCAAAAAGGGATCATCGATGATCAATCCCCGAAGACGACGCCATAAGCAACTCCTCCAACCGCAACTGCATGCGAGGAGCCCTTGTCCGCCTCAGCATCAGCGAAAAGAGCCAATTGGCGCGTGCCACCATGGATCTCAATCGTGCCAATTTTCCGAGATGAGCTTCGTTGGATGCACCAAGTTGGGCGGTGCACCTATTCAAAAAGGCGTTCGCTTGAGCCCCTCAAGCGATCAAAGCGACTATGTTTTCTTCGTTCATCAGAGTCGAAGACACCGCATTACCCCCAGAAAAAGGATCGGAGACGTGCGAATGGAAGAAATATGGGACGCTCACGTACCTGTTTTCGAAGATAGAACAAAGATGAGACGAGACAGCAGGGTCATAAGAAGAAACTCACCCGAAGAAGATCAGTCAATGAAGGCGGTAATAAGGGGTCAGCGGCTAGGGCGGCCATGGCATTCATGCCATAGTGGGGGCCAGTTGGAGCTAGGACATGTACCAATGAAGATCCGTAGGGAGGGAGTTAAAGTACTCCTAGGCGGCATATAACAACCCCGACTCTACAAGGCTAACCAAAGATAAGAGGAAAGGAAGAGGTTGCGAAAACCTTAAGATGAATAAAGGAACTGCGGCCTACCTGGTGGAATAGAGTCAAGGTTAGGGGTCGATCCCATAGAGCTTCTTCCGATGATTTTATGATGTAGCAGGAACCAGAGATGCCGGAGGTGATCCGAGAGATCAAACAACGCTTCGGGAAGCGAAGAAAATAGAGGTCTAACTACCGGGTCGGACCCTAGATAAAGTCAGAACGAAGGACAAACATATCAGGTGACAGGAATCCAAGTACCTCACATATATCAGAAAAGGAAAACACGGGATACCTGAAGGTGACCAGTCGAAAGAGAAGTTTAAAGGACCGCAAGGGAGGATGTAGATAAATTATTCAACCTCCAATGGAGAAAATTAGTCACACCGGCAATCAACAAGCTCTGCCTCATCTAGAAGAGGAGTCGAGTGGTAATAACGAGAGCCTCTTTCCACTTAGACAAGATGGTAAGCGTTGAAGATCATCTGGCCCGTAATTTCCAACCTCGCCAGGTTAGATAAGACATGCATGGAGTAGATTATACCCCAGGCACCGAGTTCGACCATGATCCAGGAGAATCGATAGACCAGGATAATCCAGATACCGGGTATCCTATATGGTCTTCAGCCGAAGGAAAATCAATGCCCTCCTCTGAAATCTTGGAAAACATCCAGGACGAAACGAAATCATGTAAAGCGGCAGAAAAAGCAAATGAATTCACTATAGGTTGGATCAAGGAGAAGAACTACCGAAGTAGATTTTCGAGAAATCAAAAGGAAAATTAAGAGGTGCTAAAGCCAAAGGTTAAGGAAGAGGAACTGAAAGTGCACAGGGAGCAACTTTATAGGGAAACCCAAGATGAAGAATAGTTGGGAAGGCCTAGAAGGTGAACGTCCAACCGTTATGGGGAGGACACGTGGCAAACAATTCGTGGAAGCTGCGAGAGGTGGAGTTAGTGAGCGACACCGAAGAGACATGGGACAGTTACCAGTTCGCGTTGATTACACGCGAAAAACAAAACCACGTTTACCATCTGGTCCCCACTAAACAAGCCCATAAGAGAAGCCCAAAGAGAAGCCAGAAGAGAAGCAGAAAGATTTTTCTACAAAGGTACATTTTTCTGCTAGACTGCTTACGGGAAGCAGGAAGCATGCGAAATGGACCAGGCCCACGTGGGAAGCTCATTCGGGGGTATAGCACATGCAGCTCGGAAAGAGATTCAGCAACGAGCTCAACTGCACAAAGAAGCAATCGGGAAGCTAAGAGGCCCGATACCCGAAGGTGGAGGAAGCCTGACAAGGAAAACGTTGGAAGCCCAACCCGAAGACGACAAAGATAACAACCCGTTCCAGGGTCCTGAAGGGTAGTAGCCAGTATCAAGAAGTCTGGATCTTTCATGGATCCTCGAAAAGACAGAAGAGGACCCAACACAGGGAGGAGATGCCCGACCAGTCCAAGAACATGGAGCACATACCAAAGCCGAGGATAGGAGCAGTCCGAACCAAGACCCCACCGTGAAGCGGTCAACACACAGAGACAACAACCTCCACAACAACAAGCAACAAGCAACAATCAACAAACACATACCAAAGCAATTGTAAAGGAGATCCAACCTTAATAAAGGAGTTCCAATTCCAGCATAACTTTCTCTTCGACAAAACTTTCAACATGCTTCTCCAAAATTAGCTCCCCGAGCTCGTCATTCACCTGAGGTATAAAAATTTCAACTATGACTCTTCCTCTATAGTAGATGGGAAACTCCCCGCTCTACAGTGTACACCCTGGCTATGTGGTAAGGGGGGCACCGCCCCAAGTCCATTTAAAGAAAGTTTCCGCAGTGCGGCGCTACCCCCTTGTATTGGGCAAAGGGATGCCAAGCTTTTCTCTGTGGACGTTAAGGAACGTGCCGATCATAAAGGTTTCATAGCAGTGGGAACATTAACTAAATGACAGAGGATTCCAGCTTCGCTTCGTGAAGGCTGTTGGGATGCTCCCCGCTATGCAGTGCTACCCCTAACTTCATGAAGAGGAGTCACTTTTTCTTATAGGGAAAGGGGCATCATGTTTGGTGTCAATTTTTTTTATTAGCGGGAAGGCATTTTCTTATCTCGGTAAAGTGCTTGTAGGGGAGCGCATACATTCGGGGTGAGATACACTCTCAGTGCCCCAGCCAACGTGGTGGCCATTCCTACTAGTTCGCGGACAAAGTTGAAACATGACGGAATATGCCTTGACTTGTAAGAGTTGAGCAGTCATGGACCGTCATCTGTCTCATGTCCCTTGGACTCAGACCATGTGTCTTCAACCAACATGTCTCTCCGAATAAAGCCCCGTGTCTTCCGGGTTTTCAACCCCAGGTTCCCCGGATTAAGGTCATGCGTCTTCAGGGTTTAAGTACCCCAGATCCCTCTAACTAATGCCCTGTGTTTTCTGGGTTTAAGTACCCCATGTCCTCGTACACAGGCCTAACATCTTACGGGTTTAATTTCCACATGTCCCTTGAACTCAGGCCCTGCGTCTTCCGGGTTTAAGTACTCCAGGTCCCTCGGACGCATGCCCAATGTCTTTCGGGTTTTTTATCCCAGGTCCTCCGGACCTATGTTCCGGTCTATGTCACATGTTATTGATCATTACACTTGGAGATGGATAATTATTTATCATTAAGGATAGGTTTTCAACTCCATGGACTTGATGAAAGCAAATCCGCGGAGTAGGAGAAAATTGTTGGGGATAAATAATTCCTCCACTACAAGAAAACAATCGATTTGCAATGGAACATTGCGACGGATATAGTACCTCAAAAATTTTGTGAAGAATTTGCGAGTGTCTTGCAAGAGATTTGCGAGTGCACTCAATGTCGTCGCAATTCCCTCGAAAATTTGTGAGAGAAACAGTAGTCGCAATTTGCGACGACTTTGCTAAGCGTTTGCGAGGGACAATTTGTCGTCATAAATTCGTAGCATTTTTGCGAGGGATTTGCGAGGCTAAGCTCTTTAGCAAAATTGCGATGGCTTTGCGACGACTTTGCAAGGTCTTGTTTTTCGTGGGATTTGCGAGGGCGGGTACTTGTAGTTAGATGGAGGTAGGTGGAACACGTTTTAAAGAAAAAATAATATTCCGTCGCAAAGCCGTAGCAAATTCGTTTTCCATAGTATTAGAATCAGATTATTTTTGAAAAGATTATTGATGATCAAGACTCTGATGAGATTATGAACCCTAAACTAGACATAATAAATTTCAATGCGATCATAAAACCTATGTACTATATTGATTAAATATATATATATATATATATATATATATATATATATATATATATATCCACGATTTGCGATGGACTTGCGATGGATCCGTCGCAAATCCCTTGCAAATCAAGAATTGCGACGGATTTGCGACAGATCCATCGTAATTCCGTCGCAAATCACAAATTTGCTAGGGATTTGCGACGGATCCCTTACAAGATCCTTGTAATCGGCCTCTCAATATTAAATTCTTTATTTCCGACATCGAAAAAGACGTGACACGTGTTTATCGGTGATAAAAGTTAATCTAAAAAGTCATATTTCTAATGTTATTTGATGATGTGGTGACACACCACCAAATATTTGGAAAAGTCTCCATATGATAAAATGAATGTAAGATATCCTTATATGTTGTTTATGTTAATATATAGAGAAGTTTAAGACTCTTCTTAATTGACCCGGTCGTAGTATCATAATCATATTATTTTTGAAAAGATTGATGTTGATAAAGACACTGATGAGATTATAAACCCTAAACTAAACATCATAAATTTCATTGCAATCATAAAACCGGAACTCTAAACCCTAAACTAGGCATCATAAATTTAGTGAGGAAGTATTATTGGTACAATATGTGAGTTTTTTTGTCCATTTTTTCCAATTTTCCTTTATTTAATCATATGGATTTGATTTCACAATGGATTTTAGTGGATTTGGAATTATATTTATGTTAATTAAAAATACAAAGACTTAAATTTGGGGAAAACAATAGACTTACAAATACTAATTAAAATCCACATATTAGGTTTGAATATCAGTAAAACTTACAAAGATTTATAAATGTTATATAGATTTTCAAATCAATTAAAACACATAAATAAATAACTTCCGCCTCAACAAAAAAGTAGGTCCATGTATATGAGCTTCAACCTAAATCTCTTATCTTATCCTCCTTATCTTTTTTATTTCCACAAAAATACGAATTACAAAAACAAATAATCACACTTCACCGGGCCAAACAAAACTGAGTACACTGAAAATAGTCGAAGTCGGAAAAAACTAATTGAAAAAAATTCATTGTACTAAAAAAATTCAGAACAAAAAAAATAAAAAAAAAGAGGAAAGCGAAAAGTAAGAAAGTATAATTCAATATTCAACCCTTGTAGATTGGACCACATTCTTGAAATCGAAAAGCCAACTTTTGGTTCCTTTCGAAGCAAATAAAACGTCCATATAAGCGATAAAGAAGAGTAGATCGCTGACATAAGCCATCGTGAGATATCCATAACTGAAAAGCAACCACTACAAGAAAACAGGGAATTAGCGACTGCACGTTGCGACTGATTATGCAGTAGCAAAATTTTGCGACTGAATTGCGACTATTTGGCTACTCATTTGCGACCAAACATGTTTCGTCGCCAATCAGTCGCTATTTAGCTACTGATTAAATCAGTAGCCAAGCAGTCGCAGAAATAGCGACCAATTTGCGACCAAATTCGGTGGGTCGCTAAATTTGCGACTAATTTTGCGACCAAATTCGGTGGGTCGCTAAAAAAACATGTACAAAGACACGTGTTTCTCATTTTTGGGTTGGTGTACCAGTTTTTAGCGACTACAAAGCGCAGTCGCAAATCAGTAGCAATTTGGTAGCAAAACAGTCGCAAAAATCTATATATAATTGCATTGATGGATTCAATTACGTACAAATGGGCTCAAAGTTTAGATTGAGAGCAAAGATGCCCCCCCCCCCCCCCCCCATTGATGCTCCCAGAGTTTTGAGCTTTTGATGAATTGTTGAAGATATGAGTGAATCCTTATATCTAATTGCCTTGATGAATTCACTTACCTATACGTGTCAGACCACTGATGAATCAGAATAGATTCGTACATATGTAGATTTGTGCAACCATTGATCAATACATGTTAATTTATTCTATTTTATGTCCTTCTTCTGGTGTTTAAAAGTAGATAAAAGTAATACTTTATAAACTTTCTCATTCATATGTGAGTAGCAACCTCGAGAGTGGTGCATGTGGATATGGAAAATGAAATGTTGGATTTTTAAGTTTGTACCCTTGTTTTGTTGATATTTCACATAAATTTTACATCTTTAACATGAATTGTAAAGCTTAATTTGTGAGAGAGTGATCAACTCAAAACAATGAAACTAGTTTGAATAGAAGGCGTTCGATCGATGGGATTGCCCATATGAGAGCATGTGCTTGTGGAATCTAGATATTAGCTAGGCCCTCATTCATTTTAAATATGATTTCAAGACCATATACAAGATTTGGAGCATAAATCGTAAAGTCTTTTAGCTAATCTATACATATGAAACATCTAGCTAGATGTGTGGGCTATCTAAACGGAATTAAAAGAGTACTTAAACATGAAAGTGGTATAGTATTAGATCGAGAGCGGAGGATATAAACAATGAAATTTGAACAAAAGGCGTTCGAGGGGTTTCCTATATATTAGAGCATGTGTGAATTCTATTACGCCTTTACTCCTTGTTTAGGGTTTAGGTTTAGGCACTAAACCTTAAACCCTAAACAAGGAGAGTAATAAATATCATTGTTAATTATGCAAACCCAGATGTTTTAGGCCCAAAAATTTGGTTTTAACCCGCCCAATTTTCACTTAACCCAACGAACTAATTTCGTTCCCAAATGTTTACGAAAAAACTAAATCCCTAACCCTAATTCCTAATTTTGCTCTCATATTTGCAATTTCCTCTCTCAATCTCTACCCAAATCCTCGTAGTCGATAATTTGGTACAAGGATTAAACCCAATCAATATCGATTACGATTTTGGAGAAGCGAAACTAGAAGATAAATTCGAGTGTAATTTATCGGCTTCTGAAGATGACGATGAAGTTGATGAAGAACTGTACTAATGTCCTTCAATCACCATGTTTTTATTTTCCATCAGTTATAGATTTCTTAAATTTTTAATTTTTATTTTCCATCAATTTTAGATTTCTTAAATTGTTAAATGTTTATTATGTGAAATTTTTAAACAAAATGCCACTCTTTAGCGACTAAGGAATGACTAGTTAGATAAATCTTGCTGAATTTTTCGTTAATTAAACCCGCGGCCCAAAAACATGATTTTTTGTTGTAAAATTTGGTAAGCCCGCCCAAAATACTCTAAAATTTTCTAAGTGTCGAAAATTTCTCAATTAACAAACCAAACCCTATTTCCCCATTTTCTCTCTCCATTTCTCCTTTCTTCTTTCTCGATTATCTGTCGAGATTTTACAAAATCAACCAAAATCAAACCTTAATTTCTCATTGCTCTCTTGATTTCTCTCACTCTCCCGATTATTCCCAAAATATCACAAAGCACAAACCCTAGACAGAGTTTACCTCTCCCGATTTCTCCCCAAATTCTCTAGAAACACAGAGATCTGAACGGGAACCATGGGGGAAGAAGAAACTGTTGTGGCCGAATTCGAGATCAGAGATGGCATCTGGTTTGGGAACGGGTTTCATCTTCTTGAGTCGGATCCAGAAACAGCCGAGGCAGAGAATGAGCCTATCGAGACTCTGAACAAGGAAGAGCACGATGCAGGCATTGACGAGGAACTGAAGCGGCGGAGAATGATACTACACGCGAAGGAGAACCCAGCGCGTGTAAACCCGGTCGAAGAATCCTTTAATACCAAGGGGCGTAGGCTGGGTTTGTGTTATTCTTCTTCTTCTTCTTCTTCATGTTTGAATACCTCTCTATCTCTTGTTCGATTTGAGTTCTTTATTTCTTTATACATCTTCTTAATGACCGTGGAATTTCAGAGGTTAGAATAAGGCTCAAATAAGTCTTCAAGGACCAGTTTTTTGTTTCACTTTCTGATGTCTATGAATTTTCTAAGTTGGTATGCACTAATTACAAGGTTAACTTTGCAGGTTCAAGTTTGTGAGAGAAACCATCAACCCTGAGATGAAATCACAGTAAGTACATCTTACTGTCTTATTTTTTTTTGTACCTATGAATTTTTTGGTTTTGTGATAGTTTTGAGAATACGGTAATAGGTTATGCTCACATCGGTTGCTCTCTCCCTGGATTGCCTCCATTCCGAAGCTGCATTATACTAGTTTATTGGATAATAACATCACCAAAAAGCCAAATTATCGCCTTTATGTGATTCACAAACTAAAATCACTTCGAGTACTGGATTTCATCAAAATCAAAGCCAAGGTGAGGACCTTATTCTGTGCTTAATCCACTGTTCTTTTTTGGCTACTGTTATTCCTGCATTTCAAGAGTAACCGCTTTCTCTATGGCGTCGTGACCATGAGAAAATGCAGTTCCCTCCTTAGTTCTCTAGAATCTTGTAGCTTTGAGTTTGATAAATGTTTGGTTTCTCCCTTGACCTTTTACCCTACTGTTCCATATATAGCAAATTAGAAAATGGTATTAACTGGTCTACATACAAGAATATCAATTAGTGAAGAAGAAAATGCTGAAAGGAAGATCATATACCTTACAATTATTGTTTCTCTTTGCAGGAGAGAGCTGAAGCTGCAGCTTTGTTTTCATCTAAAGAAGCAGAAGAAGAGGCTAAGAAGGTTTCTCAAGAGGAGGTTAAAAAGGCTTCAGATACCACATAACAGCCAGAGACTCCTAAAGTGGTGTCCCCAACACAAGAGCAAATTTTAGCGATCAAGGTGCGATTACCTCTTAAGCTGGTCAAATTGATTTTTCAGCTTAGTAGCCCAAGGAGGTACCAATATAATAAGATCTTCCAAGATAGAAACCACAAAAGCTCCAGGAATTAATTCCTAGGGGTGTCCGAAGAAGAGAGAAACTGAAACTATGTAGGGCCAAGCATATTCTTGATTTTGTGTGTGATAGTAACTTTGGTGTTTCATTTCGATGTTCCAGGCTGCAATTATCAATTCCTAGACGATTGAAGAAATTGCCAGACTCGAACAGGTCCCTTGTTTTTTTGATCATGTTTATGCCTGGTGACATTGCTTTCTGGTTGGTATTGACAGTATTCCATTGTTTTGGCTTGTGGACAAATAGGCTTTGAAGTTTGGCCAGGTTCCGGCAGGTCTGATAATTCTTGAACCCATGAAGCCTGCATTTGATGTTAATGATGGTTCTGCTGCCATGGAGGTAGGATTCTTATCATAAGTTTTTTTCCTTGTTCTGTGAATATTATGGTTTAAAGTGGATAACTATGGGGTATGATTACGTCACCTTTGTCAAACGGTTTTAGGATTAGGATCTAATGTAGGCGGTTCATTGTTTCATGTTGTGCTTCGACCTTATTATTTTTTCCTGTACCACATACCTGCTGGTTACTGTGAAAGGCTGTTAATGAGCTCTTTTCATAAGATAATGGTTTAGGCTGGTTTCAGGGACTTGTAGGAGTGATTCGAAGAAGAAAGAATGAGAAGAGAGGAGGAATGGATACACATCTATTTTCTGCAGACTCATCAACAACTATTTACTTGTAGAAATCTGGTTTTTCTACTTTTGTAAACTCTTTACGCCATTTGATTTGTATGTTTGTATTTGCTCCCATTATTATGTGGATGACTTGTTAACATGATATGTTTAATATAAATTTTGTTTAATTAATTTGGTTTATAGATTAGTAGATAATTAGTATATTAATTAATATTTAACTATTATATTATATATATATATATATATATATATATATATATATATATATAGAAATTAAAATTTTAAAAATCAGTCGCTAAATTAGTCAAAACAAAGTTTAGTAGCTAATTAGTCACAAAAAAATTGTTGCAATTCAGTCACTAAATCAGTGCTAATGCATTCACAAAACAGAAGCAAAATCAGTCTCCATAAATTGCTACGAGTTAGCGACTCTATTTAACAGTAGCTTATTGGTGGCTAATTTGTCGCAAAACAGTCGCTAAATTTAGCGACTACATAGCGACTGAATATTCGCGAATTAAAAACAGTCGCTATTCAGTCGCTATTTAGCGACTGCACGGCTACTAAACATTTTAGCGACGAGGTGTTTGGCTACTACGTGTTTTAGTCGCAAAACAGTCGCAACAATGAGATTTGCGACTGTTTACCGACTCATCCTGCAGTAGCTAATTCGTTATTTTCTTGTAGTGAACAAAATAAGCACAACTATTGTTTTCATCATATTCGTGACGATCGATTCGCAAAAAAAAAGTATCATGAGTAGCCTTATGTTGAGTATCCAAAAATATATAAATAAATGCAAAAAGAAACTGTAAACTTAGAGAGAAAGAGGATTGGGGAAAAATATCTATTAACCATACGTGCACAATGCTTATATACATGAGCTTAAGATTGCTTTCCAAGTCTAGGTGTATCTACCTAAATATTCTCATTCCGTATCACATTATTGGAGAGAATATTCTCTAACTTCTATCACAAGATATTATACATATCGGATGGTTCTAGAACCATCTAGAACATTCCTTAACACACCCCCTCAAGTTGGAGCGTGTAAATCGCATACGCCCAACTTGGACAACAAGTAGTCAAATGCCGAGCTACCCAAAGCCTTAGTCATAACATCAGCTAACTGCTCTGTCGTGCGTACATGTTTAGTCACAATCAAACGGTCTTGAACTGCATCTCGTACACTATGACAGTCGGCCTCAATGTGTTTCGTTCTTTCATGAAATACCGGATTTGAGGCAATGTGTAACGCCGACTTGCTATCGCATAACATTTCAATCAGATCATCATGCAAAACTCCTAGATCTTTCAACAAGCGTTTCATCCACTTGACCTCTCGCAACGTCGCAACCATGGCCCTATACTCTGCTTAAACAGACGAGTGAGACACCGTTTCTTGCTTCTTAGTCTTCCATGAGACTAGTGATTGTCCCAACAACACAATGTAGACAGACAACGAACGTCGAGTGAGTGGACAAGACGCCCAATCAGAGTCGCAAAAGGCTCGAATTCGTAGATCACTATCTGCTCGTAACATAATTTCTTGACCTGGACAGCCTCTCAAGTATCGAATCACCCTGATCACAGCATTCCAATGTGCTTCCCTTGGTTTGTGCATCACATGAGAGAGAACATGAACCGCATAGCTCAGCTCAGGACGAGTGATGGCGAGATACACTAGACGCCGGACAAACCTTCGAAATCGCACTGGATCTTTGTAAAATGGCCCATTATTAGATAAAAGTTTATGGTTTTGCTCAATCGGAGTCGAAACAGGCTAACATCCCAGTAATCCCGCTTCAGCGACGATGCCCAAAGCGTATTTCCTTTGTGAAAGATACATACCCATTGGTCCTCTAGCTATCTCAATACTGAGGAAGTATTTGAGTTTTCCAAGGTCTTTCATCTTAAAATTTTCACTCAAGTATGCTTTGAACTTCATCATCATACTCAAATCATTTCCAGCCACGACCAAATCGTCAACATAGATAAGTACACGCAAACTTTTCTCGCCTTTGATATACGTGAAGAAAGAGTAGTCGGAATACGATTGCACAAATCCAAAGTCTTTAAGTGCAGTCGTTAGCTTAGAAAACCAGCACCTTGGCGCTTGTTTTAATCCATACAAAGATTTTCGCAGTCTACATACCTTGGTTGGATCATCCGTATGAAAACCGGGAGGCATCTTCATATACACTTCGTCTTCTAAATCGCCGTGCAGAAACGCGTTTTGCACATCCATTTGATGACCTTCCTAGTTCTTAGCAACTACAACTTCCAACAACATACGGACAGTAGACATTTTGACGACAGGTGCGAAGGTTTCGTCGTAATCATCACCTTCCACCTGATTGTTACCAAGACAAACAAGTCTGGCTTTGTATCTCTCGATGCTACCATCTGCGTTGAATTTAATCTTGTAAATCCACTTACTCCCGATCGCCTTTTTCCTGTGGGCAGTGTGACGATATCCCACGTTTTTTCTTTTTTCAAGTGCACCAACTTCTCCTCCCATAGCATTTCTCCATCGTTCATCTAGCATAGCTTCCTTGTAACTTCTTGGTTCAACAACTTCAGTAATTGCAGCGAGAAAGACTTGATGTTTTTCTGAAAAAATCTCATCAGTCACATAACTCTCAATGGGATACAGTGTCTTATATGTGACCGGAGACGAGAACGATGATGGTGTGCCGGAGAGAACGGGACTATTATCGAGACGACAACGAGAATTGTAGAGGAAAAAATATTTTAGTTTCACAGACGGTACATGTCGATGGTGACCTCGACCAAGTTGGATCTCTGCATTCTCTGTTTCGGCAAGCACCGTTTCTTCATTCACTATTTCAACAAACTCTGTTGCAACACCCCCTGTTTCAATAGCCTCTGTTTCGACAGCCTCAGTTTCGACAGCCTCCGTTTCGAATTCCATATCTCTATCAACCTGAACAGACTGCAGTTCTTGTGTAACACACTGCAATTCTTGTGCAACACACTGAGGCACAATAATCGGAGAAACAGATTTCACAATCTTTTTTTTTCACAAAAGGAAATGATTTTTCGTCAAAGACAACATCCCAAGAGACGAAAAACTCATTAGTCTCCAAATCATAAAGCTTCCATCCCTTTTTCCCAAAAGGATAACCAACGAAGATGCATCTTCTACTGCGTTTCCCAAATTTTTCTTTGTCGCGAGACGCCTTATGAGCAAAGCACAAGCAACCAAAAATTTTAATCTCTTCATACGATGGGGATTTTCCGTTCAAGCACTCATACAGAGTCTTTCCTCGCAATACACTGGATGGTGTTCGATTAATCATATGTACCACTGCGAGAACACTCTCTCCCCAAAACTTGATTGGAAGATTGGCTTGAAACATCAAAGATCGTGAAACATTGAGGATATGGCGATGTTTCCTCTCAGCTCTCCCGTTCTGTTGCTGTGTGGCTACGCAAGATGTTTGATGCAAAATGCCATTGTCAGTAAAATATTTCGACAAGCACATAAACTCTGTGCCATTGTCACTACAAATCGATTTCACAATTTTCCCAAATTGTCGCTGAACCATCTTACAAAAATTCGGCAAAACAGTTTTTACTTCACTTTTCTCGAGCAACAAGTGCACCCAAACTGCTCTTGAGAAGTCATCAACTAAAGTGAGGAAATAAACTGCACCGCAAGAGGATGGTACTCTATAAGAGATCAGTATGTATTAAATCAAAAGAAGCTGAAGCTTTATTAAAACTCTCGAAAAACACCTCGCGAGTTTGTTTAGACTGAAAACAAATATCACACCCGCCAAACTTGTCGAGGATGTTTTTAACACCAGAAACAAATGGTAAAAATCCTAAAACACCGTACGAAGGATGGCCCAACCGACGATGCCACAAAGCCTGATCTTCTGCAGCCTTGACTCTGTGTCCTCTCGTTACTGTCACATCCCGATAAAAGTAAACTCCATCCCGTTCTTCACCGGCTCCAATAAGGATCCTCGTGAAACGGTCCTGTAAGACACATAATGTATCAGTAAACAATGCAAAACAACCAGTTTGCTTCAAAAACTTCGAGATGGACAAGAGAGTGCAATTAAAATTTGGTACAAACAACACGTTTTGTAACGTGAGTTTGTCCGAAAGTCGAAGAAGTCTGCTTTGTGTCGCCATAACTTGGCTTCCATGTGCAAAGCTCACAGGACGAGACATAATGTCCTGCAAACCGGTGAGCAATCTCACATCACCAGTCATGTGATGCGAAGCTCCCGTTTCAAGAATAACTTCACCCGTTTGCACCTTACCATTCAACTTGTCAGGAATTGGAGTGGGTTTTTGTTGTTCAAGCAATGCTGTCAAAGAAGCCCATTGCTCCGTGCTCAAGTTCGGAACTCCATATGACGTAGATGCTGATGCTTGAGCGGCATTGGAACGAGCTTGATTGTTGCCTCTGCCGCGTCCTCTGCCTCTCATCGCACCTCCATGTCCTCCACTTTCTTGATTGCGCTCCACATACCACTCATGAAATCCAATGATTTGCCAACAGTCTTTCTTCTCGTGCCCACTCTGACCACAATTAGAACACACCGTCGAGTTGCGAGTGCATGCAACTGCAGCAATCAGCCCATTCATCGTCGGTACATCAACAGCCTGCGATTCTGACTTTGTCGCATACCCAATCGCATCCTGCCTTGGTTCAGATTGAGAAGTGGTGAGACGCCTCTCTTCTCGCACAACACGCTGGTACACATAATTAAGATCTGGAAGTGGTTCCAGTCCTATGATATTTTTGCACACGTTCCCAAAACGAGCATCATCCAATCCCATTAGAAATTGGTGTACCATTTCTTCTTCGCGTTCCGTCACAAACTTGTCGGAGGCTCCACACGTGCACTTTGGAAGTGGTTTGTAAGTCTGCAACTCTTCCCACTTCAGAGACAACCTGCCAAAGTAATCCATAACACTTCCTCCATCTTGCCTACACACAGCAAGCTCGGACTTCAATTGATGAACGCGTATAGCGTTTCCGATTGAAAAACGCCTCTTCAGATCGCTCCACATCTTGTGAACATCTGGTGTGAAAGTAACAGTAGAACGAATCGCCGGTGAGATTGACGCCCTTATCCACCCGACAATCATCGAGTTCACTGTTTTCCACATCTCCGCGCGCATCCACCGGTTTTTTTCTTCATCTGGCATCGGAAGACTCCCTTCGATGAATCCAGTCTTGCGATTAGCACGAAGCGCGTTCTCCAACTCGGATGCACACTCGGCATAGTACTCACCAGTTAACAAAACCGGTGAAATTGACACGCATGGATTGTCCGAAGGCGCAAGGTAGTACAGCGAGATCATGTTGTTCTCGCTGTTCCCCGATGTTGACTTTGACTCATTCATAGTTTCTTTCTCTTACGAACAAAGAATTTCAGAAATTTGATCGTTTAGCAAGGCTTTGATACCATGTAAACTTAGAAAGAAAGAGGATTGGGGAAAAATATCTATTAGCCATACGTTCACAATGCTTATATACATGAGCTTAAGATTGCTCCCCAAGTCTAGATGTATGTACCTAAATATTCTCATTCTGTATCACATTATTGGAGAGAATATTCTCTAACTTCTATCACAAGATATTACACATATCGGATGGTTCTAGAACCATCTAGAACCTTCCTTAACAGAAACCAAGGAAACACAAAGATAACAGTTCGGAGGAAAATAAACATGTTAGAATAACTATCAGAAATATTTGAGAAACTTCTTAAGAATATTTTTTTCAATTATGTTACATGAGTTTCATGTCTTTGAGGTCTTCTTCCACGTTTATTAGAACAAGACATGGCCTATAGATTAGGTTTTTAAAATAATCTAAACAAAAAATAAACACTACAAAACCGAAAGATACTCGAACAACCTTTCAAATTTATTGACTTTTATTTATGATCAGTGTTGTTTTTTCCATTTGAAAAAACTTTCTCCACTCACACTAAAATATTAAGGCGGAAGATCAGTTTCGTATAAATAACATAAACAAAATAATTCTAAGCAAAATAACAAAAACAACAACTATTTATGAACTAAACTAGAACTTAGATGACGATACAAAACAAAGTGGGCCATATTGCTTGGGAATATTAGAGACCTAGGCTAGGGTTCACCTTTTTGATCAATATATAGTTTTTCCGCAAGGCTAGGGTTCACCTTTTTTAGTCAATAATAAAAATTAATTAAATGCGGTGGACGCCGATTTATGATAGAAAATATGTTGGGTTTACACCGATTTTTTAATAATTTTTGGAATAGGATAAATATTTAACCGAATTTATCATATGATATTCAATACATTTCTTTTTTACGATTACGACTAATTACCTTTTTCATAAATCGGATATTTCTTTTTTTTTAATTATTTTTATCGAGAATATTCATTAAGGGTATTTGAATAATTTTGGGTCACAACTTTCATTGTGAGCCATTCTTACTTGTAAAATAATATAAATGATTTCAAGTTTTTAAAATTAAAAATTTTGGCTGATTTTTTGTACGTAAATATTATTTTTGTTGATTTATAAATTTGATATTTCAACCCAAAAAAAAACTAAAGATAAACTAGTATCGTCTTTCAAATGTTGGGAAAACAATTAAAATTGTAACAAATAAAAATCTGACAAGGCCTTATCAATGATGTTTATAAGGTCTAAACTTGAATTATTAACTTTCAATGTTTACAAGAAGAGATATAGCTGAAGAAACACAATAAATTAACAAAGAAAATTGATTTTGCAACCTCGTTTGTAATTTGTCTAGTTAAATGTTATTTTCAATATTATACCGTGTTCATCCAATTATAAGAAAGTAATTATAATTGAGGGAGCTAAAGAAGGAAACCACAAGACATATCTTCAAATGAAACAAAAATACTCAAAGAATACCCTACTCAATCTTCTAAACCTCAAAACCATAACCTGCTAACTCAAAAAATCAACCATTTGTTTTATTTAAACTTCCCCTTCGCTTCAATGTCCTAAAAAATATTCAAAGAATACCCTACTCAATCTTCTAAACCTCCACATCCTAAACGGCTAACTCAAAAAATCAATCATTTGTTTTATTTCCACTTTCCCTGCGCTTCAATGTCTTAAAAAGCTCAAGGCTTAATCTTGGTAATTGTTGGAGGTGGATTTAGCACCCCCAAATTAATTATGCACATCTCAGCAAAATAAGGCCTATCAAATCCAAGCCCAGCCAAAAGTCAATGCGAGAGCCCACCGAGCTCGCGCTGACACCTCACTAACTCTGCGCAGAGAGACCAAGGGGGAAGATGACACGTGGAGGGCAGCTCGGTGAACAGTGTACTATCTGCGTAGGAGCATGGCGCCGGGCTCATCATGACCTATCCACCGAAGAAGCTGGAACACACCTCTCGAGGTACCTTACCCACGAAAACCGATGAAGGCGCCACGTCACCCCGGAGTCTCGGGGAACAGGGAGCAAACCGCTTCTATAAATACCCCTGATCACTCGTTTATTGGGGGGCTCGAACTAGACTTTACACCCGACCTCTCTGTATTTTAACTTGACAGTGCCGTTTAGAACACCGAACTGGATTTCCGTCGGAACTAGTTCGTAAGTCTAAACCGTTCACCTTTTTTGATCATTAATACAAATAATACGGCCTCCTGCCTGTTCGTCATAAAACCCGATCTGTTTCTCTCAATCCCGACCTACTCCAAAATTAAGTTTAACTCGTTCTACTAACGGAAATCTTGCCTTCCAATCTCCTAATCTACTTCTAATCATCATTAGAGATCCTTTGGATCATCAGTTGTACTGCGTAGAATCATCTTATTTTAGACATCAATCATTAATCTTTGCATCTAGTCAATGAAATTTCTAGGGATCCTAATTCCTTGGAAATATGGCACAATGGTATTGATCACTCACATATGAACACTCTAGATCTCGCTCTGAGAGAGTGTGGAGTGTGGTTAGTAGTTTGTAGTACAAATGATTTGCCATTAGCTGTCGAAGCACTCGATATAGGAATGATTTTAAGAAACACTTGATTATCAAACTCAATTCCATATGATAAATGATATGATTTAATTTGATATTATGATTTATTGATTTGATATTATGATAATGGTGTACAAATATGTTAGTTTAGGAAAATATATACATATATAGGTTCTCTCCTATATATGTAACTCAGAATGAACATTGAATAACCAACAGAAATATTTCCAATTCTCTTTGACCATCGGCATTTGAACATGGTATCAGAGCATGTAACACATACACACACACATATATATAATGATTTGTTGTCTCTTTCTTTCGTAAAACATAATCTAGAAGTTGATCGGCAAACATGTCAGCTCAAGTGAATCCGAGAACGACACCGAAAAACAAAATATGAACCCGAAAACAGACAAAAAGGAGAACTAAAACACAAATTCGATCAATGACATGAACCCTGATATGGACATCGAATCAGCAAGCCCACCAGAGGTGACCCCAAAGCTCGGAAGAGACCAATCTGACCCATCTGAAGTCGATCGATTCCATGATAAAGTTGAACATCTGGATCCCCACTTTATATTAACTAAAGGATCATATTTTCATCGACAAAATGATCATAACAAACACTTTGGTTGAATCCCTCATCCATAATTCAAGACTTCCAAAGATGAAGACGCCCGAGCCACTTTACCTGAGGAAATACTTACCGAAGCTGCACCGGAAGAACCAGACGCCAAATCAATTGAGGGAGGCCATTTCCATCATCCAACCTACCATGAAGAAGACTTTGGTCGAGCCACTTCACCTTTATACCGACCAATAACATGAGTTGCCCTTGCAAAGCTCTACGGTCCACCGGATAAGAAGTATGGACCAGAAACAATGTGTTTCAGCCCAACACGACCAAAGCCTGATCCATTTGCGACCCAATCCACCTACTAGAGCCTCTTATGGAGTCTACTAGCTAAAGATCCGACTTGGATCGACCCGGAACCACCCAAGACACTCAACACTTTCTCGCGGATCGATTTGAGTCCAAGTAACATAATACTCATGTCTAAAGACAGTAATAATAATAGGTGTGTCACCACTATTATATGGCCTTGACATATTTATATTTACTTATAATTTCTAATTGTTTTCCAACGTTAGAATGGCGATAAAATATTTTTTAATCTTTAGTTTTTGTTTATTTTAAGTCTTTCTACAAACTTTTGAAATCAACAAACAACTTCATGAATATATATTATTTACCATATTCTCTCTATCAACACCCTAACTAAAAGTTGAAAAATTCTTCAAGAGTTTAATATTTAAAAAATGATTAACATTCACCACTACTGAATGCATCACTAATACTCATAAACCTCGGTTCAGCTCATAAGTGGAACGGAACTCCCAATAAACGAACCCATAATGTTTATGGATATTTGCTATCGAAAATTGGCTCCCATCTCATCAACAACATCATCCATTAGTCGAAATGGAAAGGTTCCATTTTCATGAATTCGATGATATCTTCCACATGTCAAAATCAAACTGTAACCGTCCCAACCGTAGGTCTGCAGCACCCACTCTCTCCTCGATATTCCAAATTCTTCGTATCATAAACAATAAAGTCTTCATGTCGTGCATGTCCGGATTCATGCACCAGCAATAAAGATTCTGGTGTAGCCTTTGATGATCTCATAATTGTAAAACTGTGGGAATGCATGTGAATTTCATCTTTTTCTACTTGTCTCTATTTTTTTCTATGAACCACCATGTTTCATCAAATATTTCTATGACATTATCACTCAAATTTTGAACTGAAAATTAGTGAGTAGAGAAACAAAAAATGTGTATCCCAAAACCAAAAACTATATGTTAGAAAGATCCAACCAAATAGAGAATAAAAACTGTGAGATGTTGAGAATGATTTGTTGTGACTCTCAATTTATACGTAGCACTATCAATGATCATCATAATTCTGCATATTACTTTTGCTGCATATTAATTTATTATGAGCTAGTTAAATTGCAAACCATTTTCATAATATACGATCATAATCTGGGATTTACTTATGTTAGGTGCCCAATACAAACTTCTATGAATATATGAGAGCACATTAGTGATTAAAATTTTTCTATTTTAAAAATGGATTATATTAAATAACTCAATGCAATTGGATATTTATTAAACTAATTAATGTCGATTAATATAAATATGTTAATTTATGCTGGACAAATTTTTATTTGATTATCTTATGAACATTTTCCTAATTCAAAGAACCAATATGTTTTTCAAAAAGATAAATTATTAATTTTTATTACTAAAATGTTATATAAATTAATATAAATAAACTATCAAATTTATTGTTTTCGACGTGTGTCTAAAGACAGTAATAATAATAGTGTTTAAGAATTATAAACTATCATTTATGAATAAAAATAATAGTTGCGTCAGAAAGCTAAGTCTTGATCGATCAAGACTTGACTTGGACTCACTACTATTATATAATAGTCGACTATTATTATTAGAAATTAGAAATTATAAGCAAATATAAATCTGTCAAGGCAAATAAATAGTAATTTTTCATGTCTAAACTTCATTCATTAACTTTCAACGTTAAATGTTTTTTTTTAAATATTTTACCTTTGTTCGTCCAATTATAAAAGATAAGATTTCAAAACGCTAAAGAAAGAAACTTTAAAATATATTTTCAAATGAAACAAAAGTACCCAAAGAAAATAAAACATTTCTTTAAATAAAAAGTCAAGGGAACACCCCACTCAATCTTCCAAACTTCAAAACCCTAAACTATTTAGGTAAAAAATCAACCATTTGTTTTGTTCCTACTTTCTCTTCTTTTCAAGGTTTTAAAAATCTTAACGCTTAGTTTTCGTGGGACGACGTAGAATAATAAGGTTTGTAAACATCAATCACAAATCTTTGCATTTTGTTAATGAACTTTAGTAGGGATCTAGATTCCTTGGAAAGACGACACATGCAGTGGCATATCACTTACATATGGACACTATATATGATGTCGTGAGAGAGTGGAGTATGGTTAGTAGCTGATAGTACAAATGATTCGTCATTAACCATCGATGCACCCGATATGTGCATTAGTCAGAATTTTCTAATTTATGGGTCTTGGATATGTGGGATTTTACCAACAATGTGAGATGGATTCTCCACCTTCTCGATAAGATGCATATATTATGAATTTACAATAGAACTGTCGGGGTATTTTCTCCTCTCTATCTAAAATTACTTAGCTTGATATGAGCTTGGTGGAAAAATAAAAATAAGTTATGTTCATATTTTGTGACAGATTCAATCCATTTGACTCATGTGGTATCAAATTTTAATATCGTTTGGAAGAAAAAACCCTGTATAGATATATATAATATTTTGGTAAATAAATAAGCTAATATTTAAATTTGGATTTAATAGTTAATGAAATGAAGTGGTTCTAACTTTTTAAGTTGTTGGGTTGTACAAAAATCTCTTGTGTGTAAGCTGAAAAGATACCACCCTTGCCACAACAACTCCGACATTGATTACAATAGTAACACGGACTCGAAATGGAAAGACTCCATTTTCAATACTTATACTTGTTGATGCACGCTTGATGCAACTCCCAAAGAACGACACACTCACGGATCGGTATGAACGGGGGATAATCCTTGATCCAAACGAAGGAGGCTTGGAACGAGGCGATGGGTATGAACGGCTCCGTCAAGTGCTATGATCGGCACAAGATTAACCATGGATCAAAGGCTAAATCCACCTAAGATCGATCTTTGCTCGTTGGCTAAATCCACCAAGAACAGTGCTGGGTTTTCGTTGGATAAATCCACCAAAGAAAACGAAGAGATTTGTTGGCTAAATCAACCAAGAAATCCGAAAACTCCCAAAGGAACAAAGGAGAAATTCTATCAAAAGTATTTTTAATAAAAAGCTGATTGTTGCAAATGACAAAGGGAGAGAGTATTTATAGGGAAACAAGGGGAAAGAGAAAAGTCACATGACTTAAAGACTTAGAAATAAAAGCTAAAATTAAAGAAAAGATAGATGATCTTTGGCCTCCTTTTGCGTGTGACTCTTGAGCTTTCGCCTTGATTTTTTGATTATTTTCATACGAAAAATGGGCTTGGTATTCTCATGAAATTTGGACCGAATGATATAAGCTAACTCATTGCCTCATTAAAACCTTTGCTCGGAAAACCCAATGGGACAAAACCGAGCATAGGAAAAAGAGTTCAACAACTTAACTCGTGGCCAATTTCAAGTAGAATCCAAGTAAGAGATGGAAGTTAGAGTACCACGTGAATGTTGATCTTCTTCTTTGATATGAACTTCATCGAGCATCTTCCAAATAGCTCCGGCTAGTTTCTTGGACTTGGACAGTGTGATACGACATTCGGGAACGAACAATGCTTCCTCCGGAACCTCCTCCAAACGATGCGTGTCCATGATCACATCATCCCCCTCCACTTGAAAAGGTTTTGCCCTCAAATCTGCTTCATCTGCAACAAAGGGAATGATAACAGCCACATTAAAACTAGAACTCATGTAATACTTACCTTGGAGATCAATCTTATAGGTATTGTCATTGATCTTCTCCAAAATGGTGAATGGTCCGTCAACTCTTGGCAAGAGCTTGGACTTCCTTTCTTCCGGGAACCGGTCCTTTCTCAAGTAGATCCAAACAAGGTTGCCCGGTTCATATGTCTTCTTGGTTCGGCCCTTGTTGGCATACTTGCGATATTTCTCGGTCTTATGCTCGATGTTTTGCTTTGCCTTCTCATGCATTTGCTTGACCAGCTCGGCCTTTTTCCTTCCGTCCATACTTACACGCTCACTCAAAGGTAATGGAGTTAGATCAAGAGGCGTAAGCGGATTAAAACCATAAACAAGCTGAAAAGGGGAAAACGAGGTAGTAGAATGCACGACATGATTATATGCAAACTCTACATGTGGCAAGCATTCCTCCCAAGACTTAATGTTCTTTTTAATCACAGCCTGCAAAAGAGTCCCTAAAGTCCTATTAACCACCTCGGTTTGACCATCGGTTTGCGGGTGACAAGTCGTAGAGAAACAAAGCTTAGTTCCTAGCTTAGACCATAAGGTCTTCCAAAAATAGCTCAAAAACTTTGTATCTCTATCCGAGACTATAGTCCTAGGCATTCCATGCAAGCGCACAATTTCCCTAAAGAACAAGTCGGCTATGTTCGACGCATCATCGGTCTTATGGCAAGGTATGAAATGTGCCATCTTATAAAATCTATCTACCACAACAAAGACCGAATCATTTCCCTTCCTAGTCCTAGGCAAACCTAACACAAAATCCATAGATATATCGGTCCAAGGTGCACTAGGAATCGGCAAAGGGGTATACATACCTTGGCTTTGGCTCGTGGACTTAGATAACTTACAAGTTGTGCATCGGCTACAAACTCTCTCCACATCCCGCTTCATGTGCGGCCAAAAGAAGTGATCTTGCACAATGAGAAGTGTCTTGGCTACGCCAAAGTGTCCCATCAAGCCACCACCGTGTGCCTCCCTAACAAGAAGATCTCGCAAAGACGAGTTAGGAATACAAAGACAGTTCTAGTAAAACAAGAAACCATCACTCTGAAAATATTTGCCCGAAGCAAACTTAGCACAAGAGAGAAAGACTTCCTGGAAATCGGCATCATTTGCATAGGCTCCTTTGATCATCTCAAATCCGAGGATCTTGGCATCAAGAGTGGAGATTAACGAATACCTCCGAGAAAGAGCATCGTCCAATACATTCTCCTTGCCTTGCTTGTATTGGATCACATAAGGAAATGTCTCCACGAATTCCATCCACCGAGCATGCCTCTTGTTCAACTTGTTTTGGCTCTTCAAATGCTTGAGGGATTGATGATCGGTGTGGATCAGAAACTCCTTAGGCCAAAGGTAGTGTTGCCAAGTTTGGAGTGCACGGACCAAGTCATAGAGCTCCTTGTCATATGTCGGATAGTTGAGAGTGGCTCCTCTAAGCTTCTCACTAAAGAAAGCAAACGGCTACTTCTCTTGCATCAACACGGCTCCAATACCTACACCCGAAGCCTCACATTCAATCTCAAAAGTTTTCAAGAAATCGGGTAAAACAAGAAGAGGGGCGTGAGTAAACTTGTGTTTTAGGAGCTGGAAAGCATCCTCTTGTGCTTGTTCCCACTTGAAGCCCACGTCCTTCTTAATCACTTCGGTGAGTGGTGCGGCAATAGTGCTAAAGTCCCGGACAAATAGTCGGTAAAAACCGGCTAAGCCGTGAAAGCTACGGACTTCTCCAACCGTCTTAGGACTCGGCCAATCCTTGATTGCCTTGATCTTTTCCTCATCGACCTGTATGCCCGTGATATTGTTGATGGCTCGGCAATCAACGCACATCCTCCAAGTGCCGTCATTCTTGGGCACTAGCAACACGGGAACCGCACATGGACTCATACTTTCTCGAATGTGACCCTTCTCCATAAGTTCACCAACTTGTTTTTGGAGCTCCTTGGTCTCGACCGGGTTGGTTCTGTAGGCTGGCCGGTTCGGAAGTGTGGCTCCGGGAACGAAATCGATTTGATGCTCAATCCCACGAATGGGCGGTAAGCCATTTGGGCTTTCTTCCGGGAAAACATCTCGAAATTCCTGCAAAAGAGAAGACACACTGCTCGGAATATCCGGCTCAAGGTTAGTCACGCTTGTGAGAGCATTTTTGAACATAAGCAAAATGATAGGTTGCTTGGTAACAAGCGCATGCTTAATCTCACTAGGCCTCACGAAAAGAGTTTCTTGCCTCACGGGTTTACTCTCAAAGGCCTTTGACTTGACTTTTCTCACAGAACTCTCACACTCAGATTTAGTAGTAGAAGTGTTTAGGGGGTCACTCACAATGGTATTGCCATGGTGGTTTTGCTCAAGCTTGAGCTGATCTAGGTAGACCTCATGCGGTGATAATGGTGCAAGGGTGATCTTCCGGCCCTTGTGCTCGAACGAGTGCTAGTTGGTAAAGCCATCATGAACGGCTCTACGATCATATTGCCAAGGTCTTCCAAGTAGGATATGACCGGCCTCCATAGGTAGCACATCGCACACAATCTCATCTTCATAGCGGCCAATCGCTAAAGGAACCGTAACTTGCCGGGTGACTTTGAGCGGCCATTGGTTATTCAACCACCTAAAGCTGTAAGGATGCAGATGCTTCCTCGTCTCCAAACCCAACTTCTCCACCAAGGTTGTAATCGCCACATTTGCGCAACTACCTCCATCAATGATCAAACTACACACCTTACTCTTCCCAACACACCGGGTGTGGAACAAGTTTTCCCTTTGCTCGTCATCTACGACTTTTTCCTGGGACATAAGAACACGCCTAGCTACAAGTAGCTCTCCATCAGCTGCATGCTCTTCATCATCATTATCGTAGATAGGTGCGGACTCAAATTCCTCCTCATCATCGGTCACGATCTCGCCATTGTCCAACATCATCATCGTACGGTTGTTTGGACATTTGTTGGCAAAATGACATTTGCCCCTACACTTGAAACACTCAATGTCACGGTTACGGACATTAGAAGAAGCCTCTGCCTTACCCTTGTAGTCATGTCCGGAAGAACTCGGCTTGTAGTCTGGCTTGGGCTTAGAATCGGTACGGGCCGGGTAGTTTGGTTTTGTCTCGGCTTTGGCATAGCTCGGTTTAGAGGCATAAGATGGCCGTGAGATACCCTTCCTTTTGAGTTGTTGCTCCACGAGAATGGCTTTGTGCAACATCTCCTCCACGGTATCATATGTTTGCATTTCCATCCGATCTTGCAACTCTCGGTTAATTCCACTTAGGAACCGTGCCATCGTAGCATCACCGGGCTCATCAATGTTAGCTTTGAGCATGAGCTTTTCCATCTCTTGGAAGTAGTCCTCAACACTTCTAGTCCCTTGTGAAAGCCTTCTCAATTTTGGGTGAAGTTCACGTAGATAGTGATTCGGCACAAATCGCTTCCTCATGACCAAAGACATCTCTTCCCACGTCTCGATGGGATTTTCTCCATTGCGTCTCCTGCTAGTCACCAATTGATTCCACCAGTCAATAGCATAATTGTGGAATTCAGTAGCGGCTAACCTGACTTTCTTTTGTTCGAAAAAGTTTTGACAATCGAAGACCAATTCGATCTTCTTTTCCCACTCAAGAAATGCATCTGGATCGTTTGTCCCGTAGAAGGGTGGGATGCGAAGCTTCAAACCGCCAAGGTCATTGTCATTCCTTCTCGCCGGTTGTTGCCTAGGTTGTTCCTCTTCGAACTCATGACCTTGATTATGGAACGGATTGTCATCCGGCTCGCCTTGTGGGTTTTGCGGATTTTGCCGGTTTTGTTGACCTCGTGGGTTTTGGTTCCGCCTATGTCTCGGCGGCACTCGCTGTTGTCTATTACCAACGCTATGGTCGGATCCTTGACTCTCGGCCAAGTTAGCTCCATTTTTTCCTTCTTGTGTCCCCGGTGTCCTAATGTTAAGGGTGGCCAATTGAGTTCTCATCTCATTCATCATGAGAGTTAAGGCATCCATCTTACGATTCATCTCGGCATCTCTTTACCTTCTCGTCCGGGAAGTGGCGGTTTCACTTTCATCAGACATTGTACCTCGCAAAATTCAGCAAACACTTTAGTAAATAAAAAAAAAACTCACAAGTGTTTCCACTCAACTCTCGCAATGACCTCACACACACACTAGAAGTTCTCCTCGGTTCATAAAAGACTAATCGAAATTTCGATAGTAAATTCAACAAACCAAATCTTCAAACAAGTGAATAGAGATAGATAGATAGAGAAGAATTCAACAACCAATAGATAATTTTTTTTTTTTGAATGGTCTTTTCGTTTTCCTTTTTTTTTTTTTTTTTTGACCTTTCGCTTTTTTTTTTTAATTGGTTTTATACAAAAGAAAGAGATAGATAAAAATATGAAGAACACGAAAATATAGAAAAAGAAAAGATGATACCGATATTCAAGAGCGTGGCTCTGATACCACTTGATGCACGCTTGATGCAACTCCCAAAGAACGACACACTCACGGATCGGTATGAACGGGGGATAATCCTTGATCCAAACGAAGGAGGCTTGGAATGAGGCGATGGGTATGAACGGCTCCGTCAAGTGCTATGATCGGCACAAGATTAACCACGGATCTAAGGCTAAATCCACCTAAGATCGATCTTTGCTCGTTGGCTAAATCCACCAAGAACAGTGCTGGGTTTTCGTTGGCTAAATCCACAAAGAAAACGAAGAGATTTGTTGGCTAAATCCACCAAGAAAACCGAAAAGTCCCAAAGGAACAAAGGAGAAATTCTCTCAAAAGTATTTTTAATAAAAAGGTGATTGTTGCAAATGACAAAAGGAGAGAATATTTATATGGAAACAAGGGGAAAGGAAAAAGTCACATGACTTAATAACTTATAAATAAAAGCTAAAATTAAAAAAAAATAGATGATATTTGGCCACCTTTTGCGTGTGACTCTTGAGCTTTTGCCTTGCTCTTTTGAATATTTTCATACGAAAATGGGGTTGGTATTCTCATGAAATTTGGACCGAATGATATAAGCTAAGTCATTGCCTCATTAAAACATTTGCTCGGAAAACCCAATGGGACAAAACCGAGCATAGGAAAAAGAGTACAACAACTTAACTCGTGGCCAATTTCAAGTAGAATCCAAGTAAGAGTTGGAAGTTAGAGTACCACGTGAATGTTGATCTTCTTCCTTGATATGAACTTCATCGAGCATCTTCCAAATAGCTCCGGCTAGTTTCTTGGACTTGGACCGTGTGATACGACCTTCGGGAACGAACAATGCTTCCTCTGGAACCTCCTCAAAACGATGCGTGTCCATGATCACATCACTTGTACTTTATACTTGTACTTTATCGACATTGATTACAATAGTAAAGATTCGACTTGGATCGACCCGGAACCACCCAAGACACTCAACTATTTCTCGCGGGTCGATTTAAGTCCAAGTAAGGAAGGTGCGAGATGTGTTCACACCAGCAATTCGCCCTCTTGTCTACTGACATCTATTGAAGCTATCATGGAGCGAAGACCACCAGATCTCACGACGACACGCTCATACACAAAGCATGGTCGTTTTGGCCTAAGTCTTATACGACTTTCCTTTTTCAGCAAAACTCACACTTCACTAATGAGGGATGATCAACGCGCAAATAATCCAGCTGTCTTCAACCCTCCCACTACAAGAAAATATGCTTTTTCCGACGATATGATCCGTCGGAAATCAGCCGTCGGTTACAGCTCGTCGGAAATGTGATTTTTATCGAAAATCCATCGGAAAATTCTGACGGAATTTCCGACGGATCTTTGATCGGTAATTTCGTCGGAAGTCCGTCGGTTGGCCGTCGAGTATATTTCTGACAGAATTTCCGACGGATAATTGACCGGAAGTTTGTGTCGGAAGTCCATCGGAAATAAGTTCCGACGGATTTCCGACGGGAACTGTTTCCGACGGATTTCCGACGGTTATAGTTCCGACGGACTATTCCAACGGAACTTCAAATGATAAAGAATAAATTATATTTTGAATTTTATTTAATTATTTTTTTTTTGAAATTTATAAATTTGAAATATAAATTTGAAAAAGAATAAATATTAAAATTCATTAAACACAAATAAAATTTATTACACATTAAAAAAAATTGTTAAAACAAATCCATAAAATAAAATATTTAAACGGTTGGAGAGTTCCCAGAGTCGTCATCGGGATTATTATCCCGAAACATATGCGGGAAACATCGATGCATCATCTTTTCCAACAAGGAGAGCTTCTTATTGGTAGACTGTTGCTCTGTCCGTAGCTCTTCGACCTGCTTGTCACGGTCTCTTAGCGTTTGTGTGAGCTTCTCGATTTCTACCCGGTACTCCGAAGGATAACGAGGAAGCGAGGAAGAAGTTTCCTGGGTCGGAAGGGTGCCTAACCCAGCGAATCGACCTTTCACTTGCCGGCTTTGCGGCGAATAATTATAACCGTTAATAATGAAATAACAAAAATAAAAAGAAAACAAATGAAATTAAAACTTACCTCAAGTACAATCTGATTTATCTCTACCCGGGATAACGAGTTCTAGGACGTCGATAGTGAGCTGCAACATTGAAACTTTACGGTCCATCTTCGTCTTCTTGCTCTTCTCGACAACATCTCGCATCCTCAAGTCATGTATCTGACCGGTTTTCTTGTTGGTGTGCCTCTGCTCGATGACTTCAAGATAATCGGGTTCATTACTATATTCTTTCACCTGGGAAAATTTGTTAAGTTAAAAAAATATAAAAACCAAAATTAGTAATAAAAAATTGAAATTAAACTTACCATTTCCATCGTTTCTCGTTCGATGGTCTTTGCGCCCCCGTTGTGGATGTAAACCCGTCTTTATACCCATCATCCTAGTTGCAGTTGATAAAGGGGAATGTTGACCTCTACACCCATCATATACCGGATGTTTAGCAACGTCTAACATATCAAAGAATCTCCGAGCTTCTAAGTTAGGTTCTTCTCCTCTATCTCCATACTCAGCAATCAATGGTATACTTTCACGAAATGCATCGTTCACCATCTGAACATGACCTACAGTACTTTGTACTTCCATTGCGGGTTCTTCTAAGCTAGCGTTATCCCCAATATAATGTTCACTAGTACTAGCATAATTATCCACCATTGTATCATTTTCTCCATGATAATACCAAATCTTGTAACCCGGCATAAACCCATGACAATACAAGTGTGACCATACTTCATCTATCACGATAAATCTACAATTCCCACAATTGGTACAAGGGCAGTAGATTTTACCAGTTTTTTTTTGCTTTCTTCTGCATACCCGCAAATGCCATGAATTCCTGCAGACCTTCTTTGAATTCCTCTGTAACTAGGCCCGTGTCCGGAATTTGATGAGGCTTGTCCATCCATGATCGAAAATAATTATAAGGATTTGAAGAAGACATTTTCGTAAGAAATTAGATAAGAGAGATTTTTTTTTCTTTTGTGATTATAAATGAGGGGTGGATACGTTTTTATAAGAAAATATTTATGCATTTTCCGACGGATTTCCGACAGTTTTAAAGTAGATATTATCGATGTCGGCAAGGATGTCGGCAAAGTCACCATCTGTTGGACATCCGTCAAAAATCCGTCGGTAGTATGTCGGCAACATGAGAATTTCTCGAAAAGTCGTTGGAAATCCGTCGAAAAGTATCCGACGGATTATTGTCGTCAGAAATCCGTCGGAGGTTTCCGATGGATTTCCGACAGGTACTCTTTTCCGACAGATTTCCGACGGCTACTCTTTTCCGACGGATGACACGTTCTTCGGAAATCCGTCGATAATCCGTCAGAATTTCCGTCGGAAATGACCATGTTTTCTTGTAGTGTCCATTCCCACCAGATGATCTTAGACGTCCATTAGCCAAAGAAAACCTAAGATAACTCACCTCTCTCTCAGCCGCATCACGAAAAGCTTCCCCATTAATGCCTAATGGCTAGTAAACTCATCAATGGCAAGAAGATTGTTATCTTTGATTTATTTGCTTTCTTGTTTAAGCTTTAAGACCGTTATGTCCTGTCTTTGTCTAGCTCTTTGTCCCTTTTATTTGTATTCACGCATCTGTTTATCAATAAACTATTCAGTTTGCTTCAAAACTTTGTGCCTTTGATTCAGTTTCGGTTTTGTCGATTTCTTTTAAGTATTGTGTGTGGATTCTCCCTTGATTAAAAATCAAACGAGCCTTGCCTTTCTAATGTGTGGAATCCCCCAGGAAAGACAAATCTCACCCCTGTTTCTCACGGTTAAACCACCACCGTGTCAAGCTTCCACCTTCACTATCAATCCACCTCTTCCGCATAAGCCTCTTTGAGCCATGAGGACCCTGTTTTAAAGACTTGATTTCGAGTCTTATATCATTGGTATCAGAGCTTCCAAATTTTTTATCTATCAGGTTATTTCGTTCCTCTATTTAGTTTTCATTTGTTTCATCTTTCTCGTAAAACTAAATAAATAAATACAATCCATAAATTTTTTGTTTAGTGCTAGTTATGTTGTTCCAATTTTATAAAAATCATAAAACTTAGAAATTGTTTCCTCCTGTTGTTTTAGTTTCGTAATCCAATATTAAAACCATAAAAATTGTTTCTGAATTTTTAGGAATCGATTTGTTAGTTTTAATCCAAGCAAATCTAAATTGGAAAATTTTTGTGAATTGTTTTTTTTGTTTTGTATTCTTGTTTTGGTTTGAATAAAACTTTGATTTACTTTGAATTTCCTTGTGCTAGGTACCATGGGAGATGTAGCAGAAGACCATGTAGTCACCATGGCCCAAAATTTCAATGCCTTTCAAAACCGAGATGAGAAACATGGGCTTATGGCTAGACCAAAGCATCGCCAACATAGGCGAGAGACTTGGCCGTGTGGAAGAACTTGATAGTAGAATTTTTTCTAGTCAATTACTCAAATCCCACTCATGTAATTGTAATATTTGAGATATCGAACCAAAGAAGTTAAGATTGAAGCACTAGGAATACATGAATCTTCCTAAGCTAGAGCAAATGTTTGTGGGTTTTTATGTTTTTAAACTAAAAAAACAAATGCAAGAAGGAAAACAAAGATAGAAATGTGGATCATGAACTAAGCTATCAATGAGATGGGTAACAATCAAACAATGAATCATTTGGAAGCATTAAACACTATCATATAACATGGGATTCATAATTATGACTAATCCACTCTCGTGGCACTAATCACTTTGTTTTAACCAAATCAATACAAACTCTCGTTTGTGATAAGATGATTAACAAGCATTAAAATCCAATCCCAATTAGGTCACTAATCACCCTAAACATCAACTCTCGTTGGCTAGGCAAGAAAAACTCACAAAAGGTTTTGTTCAAGCAATTCATTTAAACTCAGGTTAGGAGTGAAATGTCTAAGTTCAAGACTCGAATGGATAAACCTAATCTAGCACTAACACTGTTTACTCGAATCTCTCCCTAATGCATGGGATGAGACCAAAAATCCTAGGGTGTAGCTCTAGATTGGTTTGTCACGCCAACTATAGCTACCTAATCTAGGTGTAGTTCTAAACTTTGGTTTATCTTATCAAATCTAGCATTAAGAACCAACCTAAGTGAAGGACCTAACAAAGATCAACCTAAATCATCATCATCTAATCATCAAGACAACTAACTAATGAGGCTAATACACACAATCAATGTTAATCTTTAGGCTAAGATCACTAATCTTGATTAGTTCTTTCTCAAGCAACTAATCACTATGCTAATCACTCAATCCATTAGCAAACTCTCATTTGTGGATCAATGATTAGCAAGCATTAAGAATATAAACAAGATCAACCAAAATACACACTAGGCAACTAATCTCTTAGGCTAGGAGCATAAATCCCTTGAATAATTCATCAAGGCATTTCATCAAACACTTGGTGTGCATGAAATGACTTATGATTTAGATATACTTTCTCAAGCTAGATCTAGCATTAGGAACACTAGACAAGAAAGGAATGCAAGGATTAAGAACATAAGCATCAAGAATCAATCATCAAATCATCAAATCATCTAAATCAAGCTAAATCTAAGATCCAACAAAAAGGGGCCTAAAGCCTAAACATGAAGAACAAGGAAGAACACAAGAGAAAAAGATACATAAAGATAAAGAACAAAGATTAAATAAACATAATATAAAGATAGGTTGAAGAATCCTTCATTAGAATGGCATGAATGATGAAAATCCATCCCAAATAATCATAAGAAGAGTTTGGGATAAAATCCAACTCTACAGAAAAGAAAGCTTAGATCTAAAAATTAGGTTTTTCACTATTTAAAGAAGTTTGGGTCGGACCGGGTCAACCCGGAATAAACCGGGTATTGACCCGGCCGAGTCTTTGGTACGCCTTCAGTTAATCGGTCATAACTCCTGGGGCTACAAGGATGAAGTGGTGTGTGATGTTACACAAATGGAAGTTGGTCACATCCTCCTAGGCGACTGTGGCAATATGACAGAGAGATGTCACACAATGGGGGGGAAAACCAATATTCTTTCAATTTCAACAACCGGAAGATCACACTTGCCCCCATTGGACTGTTCGGATGTTCGTGTGATGAAATCAAGAGCAAAAGAGAAAAGAAGACTCAAGGTAAATATTTTTCTGGAAAAATCTGAGAAATTATTTTCCTTAAAACCCATAACACACTTGTCTTTGCCGAATGAGCCAAAAACAGGTTTGTAGGAACTTATGGCCGTGGAAACCAAAAAAAAAAAAAAAAAACTCGGAGTTCCCTCACCACCATAGGCCAGAAATATCAGAACCTCTATTCCATGCTGATCAAAGAAACCCCACCATTGACGAACCATACTCAAAAACCAAACCAACGCCAAGGTAAGATTCTAAACCACCATCATAAATACAAGTCTAATTTGCTCTATCTTGGTGCATGTCATATGGTTTCGAGGACAAAATATCTTCAAGAGGGAGGGTATGATGTGGACATCGAACCAGCAAGTCCACCAGAGGTGACCCCAAAGCTCAGATGAAACCATTCCGGCCCATCCGAAACCGATCGATGCCATGATGAAGCTGAACTGGTGGATCCCCACATTATATTAATTGAGGGATCAGATTTTCATTAAAAAAAAATTGATCATAACAAACACGCTGGTCGAATCCTTCAGCCACATTTCAAGACTTCCTAAGATGAAGACTCCCGAGCAACTTTACCTGAGAAGATACTTACCGGAGTTGCACCGGAGGAACCAGACGCCAAACCAACTGAGGGAGACCATTTCCATCGTCCAACCTACCATGAAGAAGACTTTGGTCGAGCTACTTCACCTTTAGTCAGGCCAAAAATAGAGGGTGCCCTTGCAAAGCTCTACGGCCCACCCGATAAGAAGTATGGACCAGAAATGATGTGTTTCAGCCTAACACCACCAAAGCCTGATCCATTTGCGACGCAATCAACCTACTGGATACTCTTATGAAGTCTACCAATTGAAGATCCGACTTGGATCGACACGGAACCACCCAAGACACTCAACTATTTCTCGCGGGTCGATTTGAGTCCAAGTAAGGAAGGTACGAGTTGTATTCACACCAGCGACTCACCCTCTTGTCTACTGATGTTTATTGAAGCTACAATGAAACCAAGACCATCAGATCACACGAAGACACCCTCATACTCAAAGCATGGTCGGTTTGGCCTAAGTCTTATACGACTTTTCTTTTTCGGCAAAACTCACACTTCACTAAGGAGGGATGATCAACGCGCAAATAATCAAGCTGATCTCGACCCTCCATTCCAACCAGATGATCTTAGACGTCCATTAGTTATAGAAAACCTAAGACAACTCGACTCTCTCTCAGCCGTATCACGAGAAGCTTCCCCATTAATGCCTAACGGCTAGTAATATCAATAATGGCGGGAAGATTGTTATCTTTGATTTATATGCTTTCTTGTTTAAGCTTTAAGACCGTTATCTCATGCTTTTTTCGAGATCTTTATAAGCTCTTTGTCCTTGTCATTTGTATTCACGCATCTTTTTTATCAATAAACTATTGAGTTTGCTTCAAAGCTTTGTTCCTTTGATTTGGTTTCGGTTTTGTCGATTTTTTAAGTATTGTGCGCAGATTCCCTCTCCTTAAAAATTGAACGAACTTTGCCTTTCTAGTGTGTGGATTCCCCCAGGAAAGCCAAGTCTCACCCTTGTTTGGCTCAAGCTTCCGCATTCACCATCAATCCACCTCTTCCGCATAAGCCTCTTTGAGCTTGAGACCCTTGGTTTAAAGACTTGATTTAGAGTCTTACATCAAACCCGAACAAAAAAAACAGATTGACAAACCCAGCTATGAGCGAGTTATACGTTCTTCCAACAACATCCCTGACAATGACTGATAAATTGATCCCGACGAACTAACAATCCTGATTATCATACTGATCCAACTGATCCCGATGATCATGATGACCCCGATGATCTTGATAATCCTGATGAACCCAATGATCCCACCACTCCCGATAAAACTGACGACCCAAAAAATCCGATGAATCTGAAAAATCCGACAGCGACTCTAGTAAACACTCCGTTAAACACCAACATGAAAAAGACAATGTTGGAAATCTAACAAAAAATTTCTCCATGAAAACAAAATAATTTATTCAAGTTAGGCATACAAAACTTGTATGCTCCAACGTGATGGAGAGTATTGGGATTAGAATCTCATAACTCTAGCATTAACATTATTGCATATCAGTATGTAACGTTATTGAATAAAATGGCATTGATTATCTTCTTGAAACTTCTTCTTCTTTTTATCTAAATTTCAACAGATTATCTAGTTGTTAGGTAGAATGATAAATCTAAATATACTGTAGAGTTCTCGGGGTAATTTATGTCTCCATATAAAATTATGTAGCTTGATATGAACCATAACTTTCACTACAAGAAAAATGGGTATCAATAGCACACGAAAAATGCTATCATACGTGTATAATAGCATTTTCTTAAACATTATGACTGGAGAAGCTATAATAGGTTGACCCCATACAATAGCATTTTTGGGGCGTGTTATTATATGTCATTCCATTATAACGCTAATCGAATGATGTCATAATCTTTCTTGTAGCACATGTTTCGTACTATTTTACATTGTTTTGTAGCAATTTTTATGTGCTACATTATAAAATGATGAATTATTATATTATTTTAAATATATATATATATATATTTATATTTTTTTTTCTGTAAACCATATCTTTATTAATTTGATGATACAATGTTTTGGTTAACCAATTCGGTGGATAAATACAATCCGAGAATAAAATATTGTTCAGAAGTCCATTATACGTGGTACAAGATGAGCAGTCGTATTACAATTGCGTTTAACAAACGTAAAGGATAAACATGAGAATTTTTGTTTCCATTCAACAATATCATCAATGAGATTGAGGATTTTTTATATCTTATTGCTTCCCCTGCACTATTTTGTTCAACCCCTCATTGTCTCCCTCAAAGATAATCGAGTCATACCATCTTGCCTATGTATTTTGCATTGCACTCAACAAACATTTTCCCTCTTCTTCCAGATTTGAAATTGCCGTTCCTAAATTAGCCGAGCCCCAATACTGAGCAACTCCATGGTTATTCCTCAGTATCCAACCTTACAAAACTCCTCTCGTGACCGGATCAAAAGCTGCGTCAAAATTGCATTTCAAATAATTTTCGTCTGGGCGATTCCACATTGAAATATTAGAAGGATGATTCCGTTCTGTTTCATAGTTTGTGGCCTTAATCCATTCTTTAACATCGACTATTGAGAATTCCACATCTTTTTCGGGTTAATCCTTTGTTTATTAAAAATTAAATTGTCTCATGATTTCCAAATTCTCCACATGATCCACCATAGAAGTAGTTTCTGATAAACATTTAATCCTTGTGCGCCATGCACATCAAAAATATGTCTGATGTTCTCCTCCAAAAATATATTTGAGTGCAATGCAATGTATTTTTCATTGCACTCAACCAACATTTGCCCTCTGCTTCCAGACTTGAAATTTCCGTTCCTAAATTAGCCGAGCCCCAATACTGAGCAACTCAATGTTTATTCCTCAGTATCCAGCCTCACACAACTCCTCTCGTGACCGGATCAAAAGCTACGTCATAATTGCATTTCAAATAATTTCGTCTCGGCGATTCCACATTGAAATATTAGAAGGATGATTCCGTTCTGTTTCATAGTTTGTGGCCTTAATCCGACTATTGAGAATTCCACATCCTTTTTCGGGTTAATCTTTTGTTTATTAAAAATTTTCAAATTCTCCACATGATCCACCATGGAAGTAGTTTCTGATAAACATTTAATCCTTGTGCACCATGTACATCAAAAATATATATGATGTTCTCCTCCACATCGTTAGAAGGATTAAAGAGACAAGAAAAATGTAGGGACGAAAGTCTCCATGTTTTTAATGACAAAGAACAAGTGAAAAGCATATGATTTATTGATTATGGCTCAAAACATCATCTTTGGCAGGTTTGTATTTAACCGAGTTGATGTTCCTATTGATTTTGTTAAAATACGCAACATATAGTGTTTTAATTTTGGTGTTATCTATAGATTCCATATTTGTTTTTTTCAGCAAAGGATCTCCATATGGCGGTGGTTCTTGAATATTGAGGTTATTTTGATGTCTTGAGAACCAGTAACCTACGTTCCATTATTACTGTAGTTCCACCTAATTCTATCGAGAGTTAGCCGTCTAGCGAAATACATAGATTTGACGATATCAATGTCTTCTTCTGTTAAGTAATGTCTAAGCGTCGCATCATTCCAGTTTCTCGAAGACCCGTTACTTATAATTAGTTCACCTACCGAACTTTGATTTGGTAACCCATTTGATTGATCTGGTCTTGGTGGATCAGTAGAACATAAGTTGTTTCATCCTGTAGCCCGAAAATGAACCTTTCCTCTATGGAGTCGGAGGAGGCCCGAAGCACGACAATACTCAACTTCTATGGTCTGAGGCTCCACTAACAAACATAGATCTGGCACTAAGACGGGACTACACTAACTATCAAACCTAGAAGCGCAAGTTCTCTCTACCAAGGAACCTCAAAGCTCGACAGCCGTACTACCTCCTCCGAGAGCAAGATAAACGAGACTCAAACCAAACTTTTAAGAAATCTCAAACAAACCAAAATCAAGGAAACACTTACGAGTAACCAAGAGTTACAAGCAAATGATTTAGGTATTTTACCACGTAGTCAATTAACTAAAGTGTACACTATCGCAATCGTAACGGTTGTCAATGCAGTACTTTAGGATTGAATCCATAGAGAACAAGGTTACACTATAATTCTCAAAATTATGAAACAAATCTAAGACAAGAATATGGTTGGTTTTGGAAAAGTAACGAAACCAATTAAAACGATGTAAATTCAATAAAGGAAAAGCATTAGGTCAAGGGTTTATTCTCGGGAATTCAGAGATCACAAATCAGACAACTATTCAGGCAACGACTAAACACAAGTTTCAAACTCAAACATAAATGTCTAACCAATCCACTTCCGTGGCATTGATTACTAAACCTAGCAACCTAAAATCATAACTTCCGTTGGCATAGAATTCTAGATCAGCATTAATGAGCAGGTTCAATATGTTCACGAATCGCCTTAACATCAATTAACTTCCGCAGGCTATGGAAAATTCGCTCCCTTATATTCTTTCTAGCAACCTATGACTCTTCCATGTGATAGAATCAAGCCCTAGTTCGGAGACTAAAGTCAACTTAAGCCTAAGCAATAAACACAACAATAAGCGAAAACCACAAAAGATAAATCTCTATCTATATCTAAACCCTAAACCCTAAACCCTAAACCTAACTATGAGACTACTCAGAAATGGCAATGGAGAACAAGCAAGGAGATAGAGAGACACTCATAATAATAATGAAAGAGATGAAAAGGTTTAGAATTCTTCTCAATAGTTGCAGAGATTCTTCTCTTTGCTTACAAAATCAATAACTAAAAACTGAGTAGAAAAGAGAGCCATCAAAAGAGGGATATCCTAAAAAGTGGCTGAAAATAAAGTATAAATAGGGTTCTAGGCGAATTAGGTCAGAATAGGCAGTTTTCGGGGCAAAACAGGAAAATAAGAAATTTCCTTTTCCTTCTCGACGGCTTGATTCGATCGATTTTGGTTCTTCTGTGCATGCTCCATCGATCGATGCTCTCCTTGAATCGATCGATTTCAGCTCTTCGGAGGGTGTTGCATCGATCGATGCTAATTGTGCATCGATCGATTTTGGTTCTTCTGGGCATGCTCCATCGATCGATGCACTCCTTGCATCGCTCGATTCTGGTTCTTCTGATGATGTTGTATCGATCGATGCCAATTGTGCATCGATCGATTTTGGCTCTTCGGGGCATGCTCCATTGATCGATGCACTCCTTGCATCGATCGATTCTGCTATTTTTGTACCGTTCCATGCGTTTTTGCTCACGTAACTCCAAATTCTTCCGTAAACACCTTTTTGATAAGCTCAAATTAATACCCTAAAAATACTAAAGCTTTGTGGATTGTAATATTTAGGGATCGAATCCACAGAGATTCGAGAAAACACACAATAGATTCTAAGGGTTGCATAATGCTAAGTGATCAATAGAAATGAAAGCAAATATGTAAATTAAACAAGTTGTAATTCGATTGGAAGAAAGATAGGTTCAGGGTATTTCTTAGGAAATCAATGAATGCAGATAAACTAACTAACCAGGATTCAGGTTACGCACGGTTCTTGAACTTAAATCACTAAAGTATAATTGACCAACTGTCGTTGCGAGAATTATCTAAGTCTAAATCCTAGAATTCCAAATCTCTTTGCGAATCCTAAAATCTAAACCAGCTTTTAGTTCAAGTTTGATTTGTTCACAAAACAACTAAACCAAATCTCTTTGCGAATAGTTATTTTGCTCACCCTAAGTTCTATCAGGTTTCTCAATTGCACTATCGTGCCTAATTGATTATCCTAAGATCTAAGTTCCAAGTGATCAATCTAGAATTAGCTTTGAGAATAACCTAAGGTGAAGAACTAATTTATATTATGAACCCTAAACAACTAATCAACCTAGCATTCAAAGAAATCCCTTATGAGAACTCTAAACCTAACAAGCGATCTACTATCTGACGAACATAGTTTCAGAAATTGAAACAATAAACATGTTTGAATAAATCACTGAATCAATAATAAGAAAGAGAGTAAAACAGGGGGTTCGAAATCTTCTCTCGGACGAACATAGTTTCAGACTTGTCTCCCTTCAAAAGCTTTCTCACAAAACCAAAGTAGAATAAAGCGTGTATGAAGCGTATTAGCCAAAGTGGCTGAAAAACCTAATAAATAACCTAAGACACGTTTTGGGGCTTCTTGTAAATAATAAAGTCTTCTGGGGCAATTTGCAGTTTCTCAAATCTTCAGAAAAGTCGCGATCCTTCTGTTTCTTCGACGGTTATCGATAGATACCATAAGTGTATCGATCGATACTCATGCATCAAATCGGTGTCTCAGTTATATGATCTCTGCTTGGCTCCAAAAAGCTCCAAAATGCTTCAATATCTCCAATAATGCTCCAAACGTACCTAAAACCTGAAAAAACTCTAAAAGACTCCAAAATACTAGAAAGACTCTATAAAAAGGACTTATATCATGGCTTAAAACGGGTAAAAACCATGATATACCAACTCCCCCAGACATAGCCTTTGCTTGCCCTCAAGCAAAACAGAAAACTAAACCAGAGAAAGAGGTTTGAAAACACGGAGACTCACATGTTCATGAACCATCGCAAGACCCTTTTCCTAAGCACCCAAATGTCACTTAACCAGCTCCAAATCCAACCACCATGTACTTTTCCGTAGACATTCGCACCTTTCCCAGACTCAACACATTATCTCGCAGCATTGTCCAAATAAAGCCCTCATCGCCAGTTTCATCGCTGCAGCCAATGTTCAAGAACCTTCTAGATTCTTTACCATACAATATCATGACAAAAGAACTACCCAATTCACACACTTTTTTGGTATTGTTTTCTCTCCCAGACTTGTTTCTCATTATGTTATTTTATTTTTTATTTTTAGATCTGCATATACACATTAAGGTATGAATGCTGAATCAAGCCCAGTAAACATCAACTGCATCGATGAAGTGCAAAAATTTGGCTCACGCTTTAGAAGACTCTGCTGGAGACATGGGTGTTTTCTAGACAATTGGTCAATCTTTGGATTTTTCATTAGTCGATCTAGAACTGATCTTGTAACAATGGTCACTTAGAAGTAAAATCAGAACAATAGATTCAAGAAAAAGATCATCATCTTCAACAAATTTTGACTCAATAAAACAAATTTTGAAGCAAAAACGCCTGACTCTAAGAAAAACAAACACAATGTCAGCAACTACCTCCCCCAGACTTGAACAACACTGTCCTCAGTGTTATCTAGCCTAAGGTTGGTAAAAGAAATCAAGAGAACTGAGTGGAATTTAAAAGAAGAAGAAGTTACCGAACTGGAAAATGGGTATCGACCGACACACGACCTGGTATCGATCGATACCAGGCGTAAGTCGACACATGAGACTTCTCTTCAACGACAAAGTGAAAAATGTTGCTTTCAATTATGTCAAGGGATCCGAATGTGACATGGTTAGCACTGTTAGATCACTCAAACACAAGTTAAAAGCAACAAGATAGCATAATGCATAATCTAACAAAGTTCAAAATCAAAACAAGCTGACAAAACAAACTCAAAAATTCAAAAGAAAAGAAAAAGAAAAATAAAATAAAAGTGAACCAGATAGAGCAGAGGACTAATCCTCATCAGAATCATCATCTCCAACGGTGTGAGATGGTCCTTCTCTTGATGGTGAGCGTGGGCGAGATGGTGAAACACAACCGCACCGAGAGAGAGTCAAAATGGTGTACCAGATACTCTAGAAACTCTCAACTACATACCTCTGAAAGGTGTCTGTATCCATAAGAATCGCAGGTGGTGGAGGAGGAGTACTCGCAGAAGATGGAGGATGGCGTGCACGTCGAGATCGACCTCCAGCAAGGTCAGGTACTGGCTCATCCTCAACAGCAGCATGTACTCTAGTGACTGGTGCACGACGTCGAGTAACATGCACATCTATCAACAGATCTTCAGTAGGCTCAAAACACAGCATCTGTGGAGTGTCACCAATGTCCCTCAGCCCCCTGGTGGGGAGCTGAACCAGAAAATCTCCATCTGCGGTAGAGAAGTACCAACGTCGCTGAGGCTTAAGCCACCTCAGGTTCTGCAAATGCTGCTCATCCATGAGAACGCGTGTAGTGGAGATTGAGCTGCTCGCAGTACTGATCTGAAAGTGCTGGAAGATAGGAGCGAGAAGACTCCCAACAGACTCGGTCTTCCTAGTTGTACCCCTCGTACTTTTGCATACAAAAGGCTTGGTTTTCAAGGAGACCAAGTGATGTGCAAAGTATCATAATCATCCCAGTCTTCAGAGATAGGCATGTAGATGCAGTCTGTACTTTCAGCGATCTCCCTATCTGTTCCCTCCCAAAGTCTCATACATGGAATCAAGGCCTTCTCGTTCCTCTTAGGACAAGGAGCTCGACATGTGGCAGTAGGGGCCCCATGATCAGCAGGAGCAGCGGGTGGTGGTGATGGCTGTGCCACTGGTGGTGGAGGGATGTCGCGCAAGGAAGTATTCAGACGCTCAATATTTCCTGACGCTCCATCAATCATCACTTTGTAGTTGTCGTTGCCTAGGCAACCGGTCACTACACCTCTCCGCCAATGGGAAGCATCCCAGATCTTGACACGTTGACACAAGCGGAATTCCGTTGGGTGTGGGTTGGAGCTTGATGCATCATTCGTTCGTGTTCTTGTTCTGCAATCAAGGACAAAGAACACAGCAAACACAGAATAAGCACCAATTCTAAAAACACATCAACAATCAGCAACAAATTTCTCAAAAGTACATCAATGTATGCAGGGTAACGATTGACACAAACATGGTATCGATCGATACCCTGGCGATTTCGAACTAGAATCTCAAAATTAATCAAATCCGCAATTTCAAGCATACAAGCGTAAGGGTGGGTTTCGAAATTTCTCTAGAACAACTTAGGTAAGACATATTTATCTGGTAAATCAAGTTCTAAGAGGCAAAAATTTCAAAATCCCAAACCTTGTGTCCATGGAGTCAAAAAGAGAAATTTGTTTGTCATACCTTGCAGATCGAGAGAATGGATGATAGAAATGGGAAGAGCACAAAAATCCAAAAAGGTTAGACCTTGAAATCGCTCAAATCCGTGAAAGATTGAGAGATTGGTGATTTGGGAGTGGATTTTCGCTAAGGTATCGCTCAATGGAGACTGTGGAGAAGAGAAAAGAAACCCGAGGGTTTTAAAGAAAACTTACCTGCGCGTGGAGTATCGATCGATACCCAGATGGTATCGATCGATACCAAGGCGATTTGGTCGATGCAAGTTCTGTTTCTCCTCGTCGAACCTGATCCACCAAAGACACAAGACACAAAAACGAAAAAATAAAAAAGAAAAAGAATTATATACATACTCACCAGTGGGTTGCCTCCCACCAAGCGCTCGTTTAACATCATTAGCTTGACTGTACCGCCGTTCAGGCAGTGGGTGCATCATCCAGAGGCATTATGTGTCCTTCTGGAATCTCGGAGCTCCTCCAATAGTGTTTCACCCTTTGTCCATTGACAGTGAACTCCTCGCATGAAGGATTCGTCAGGACAATTGCACCATGTTGACTAACTTCCTTGAATGTGAAAGGACCTGACCAACGAGAACGCACTTTACTATGAAACAAATGCAAACGAGAGTTATACAGAAGTACCTGGTCATTGGGTTCGAAGTGTCTGGAGAGGATCTTTTTGTCGTGATACGCCTTGGTCCTTTCTTTGTACAGCTTTGAGTTTTCATAGGCATGATGTCTAATCTCATCCAGCTCATTCAGCTGAATCAATCGCCTCTCAGCAGTAGACTTGATGTCGAAATTCATCATCTTTGTAGCCCAGGCTGCCTTATGCTCGATTTCCATATAGCAAGTGAAACGGTGTAGTCCTAAGTGGTGTCTGGAAAGTGGTCATGTAAGCTCACAATGCATCATCCAGCCTTGCAGACCAATACTTCCTAGTAGTACCCACAGTCTTTTCCAGAATCTCCTTGATATGCCTGTTGGAAACCATAACTTGCCCACTAGTTTGAGGATGAAAAGGAGTAGCTATACGATGATCACACCACGCTTCTTCAGCATCTTCTCGAAGACTTTGTTAATAAAGTGAGAGCCACCATCACTTATAACAATCCGAGGTACTTCAAATCGAGGGAAAATGATACTCTTGAACAGCTTAAGGACCACTGAAGAATCGTTGGTGGGACTAGCAATTGCTTCCACCCACTTAGATTCATAGTCCACAGCAACCAAGATGTACTTGTTTTTATATGACGAAGGAAAATGGCCCATAAAATCGATGCCCCAACAATCAAAAATCTCAACTTCAAGGATGAAATTTTGTGGCATCTCATGTTTCTTACTGATCTTCCCTCTCCTCTAACACGCATCGCACTGCGAAAGGAAGGCATGAGCATCCTTAAACATAATAGGCCACCAGAGGCCTGCTTGAAGAACCGTGGACACTGTTTTGAAAGTAGCAAAATGTCCATCATACTCAGATCCATGACAATGAAACAAAATATTAGGTACCTCTGATTCAGCAATGCATCTCCTGTAGATGCCATCAGAACATTGCTTGTACAGGTAAGGTTCATCCCAAAAGAATCGCCTTATGTCACGCATAAACTTCTTCTTGTCATATTTCTTGAAGTGCTTTGGCTCTTCATCTACAGCAAGGTAGTTGGCAATATCAGCGTACCATTGTTGATCAGAATCAGCTGCAGTGACTAGATACCATTCAGAAGCACCAAGGTGTTCAACAGTCAAAACAGGTCTGGAAATCGCAGGGTATCGACCGATACAAGGGGAGTGTCGATCGATACCAAAAACCTGCAATTCGTGGGAATTGATGAGTTTCGGCAAAACCCATTTGAAACTCAGTTTCAATGAAGTAAATGGACTCTTCTGGTAGTTGATCATCAATAGGCATGTTTACATCAATCCGAATCTTCGAAAGATGGTCAGCGACTCCGTTCTCTATTCCTTTCTTGTCCTTAACCTCGATATCAAAACCTTGGAGCCAAAGGACCCAACGACAAAGGCGAGCCTTGAGATCCTTATTCTGCATCAGATATTTGAGAGCAACATGATCAGTATGAACAATCACTTTTCTCCCAATCAGGTAGGATCGAAATTTCTCAAATGAGAAAACAACTGCAAGTAATTCCAATGTCCTGCTGGCGTAGTAGATAACATGCGGCTTCTTATCTTTCCTCTAACCCAGAACAGAGCCAACAACAAAAACACTAGCGTCGCACATGATCTCAAAAGGCAAAGTCCAATCAGGAGGTTGCACAATAGGAGCACTCACGAAAGCCTTTTTAATCTCCTCAAAGGCTGCAAGACACTCATGTGTGAAATCGAATTTGAGCTAGCTTGGAGAAGTCCTTGATGAATCTTCTGTAAAACACAGCATGACCAAGGAAACTTTGAATATCCTTCACAGAAGTCGGTGGTTAAAGGCTTGTCATGACCTGAATCTTGGCTTTGTCAACTTTGATCCTAGCTTCAGAAACCTTGTGCCCAAGCACGATGCCATCATGAACCATAAAGTGCCACTTTTCCCAATTAAGGACCAAATGTTTCTCTTCGCACCTATGTAGCACCTTGCACAAGTTAGCCAAACAGTCCTTGAATGATGATCCATACACTGAAAAATCATCCATGAACACCTCCATAAAATCCTCAATCATGTCTGTGAAGATAGACATCATGCATCTCTGAAAAGTGGCTGGAGCATTACACAATCCAAATGGCATTCTCCTGTATGCGAATGTGCCATAAGGACAAATAATAGTTTTATCTTCCTTTGGTCATCTGGATGTATCAGAATCTGGAAAAAACCTGAATACCCATCGAGAAAATAGTAGTAGGGATGACTAGCCAACCTCTCCAACATATGGTCAATGAATGGCAATGGGAAGTGATCTTTCCTTGCGGCTGCATTCAACTTCCTGTAGTCAATGCACATTCGATGCCTAGTGATAGTCCTAGTAGGAATCATCTCATCCTTCTCATTCTTCACCACAGTTATCCCTCCTTTCTTAGGAACAACGTGCACTGGACTGACCCAAAAAATGTCCGAGATGGCATAGATAACCCCGACATCCAAGAGTTTCATGACCTCTTTCTTAACCAGTTCTTTCAGGTTTGGATTCAGCCTCCTCTGATTCTCAATTGAAGCCTTTGAGTCATCCTCAAGATGAATCCTATGCATGCACATGTCCGGTGATATACCTGAAGTATCATCAAGAGAATAGCCAAGAGCTTTGCGATATTTTCGCAGCTTGCTCAGCAGTAAGGTAATCTCTGCGTTGTTCAAAGAAGCATTAATAATCATTGGGTATGTTACATTAGGACCAAGAAAACCATACCTCAGATTTACTGGAAGCGGCTTGAGTTCCACCTTAGGAGCTTTCTCCTAGCTCCAATCTCCAAGCCCAGCAGCTTGCTTAGAACTTTCGGCCAACTCCCTTTCTGGTCGCAGGGTATCGACCAATACTAGGGGAGTATCGATCGATACTGGTGGTGCTGTATCGAGCATTTTCGAGTATCCAGCAGCAACATCACCCGAATAAACCTCTGACTCAGCTGAACATACCAATGCTCTCTCTAATGGATGCTCAGGATGCATCTCCAGGAAGTACTCTTCAGCTATGTCACTGAAGGTATCAACAAAGAAAGTCTGTCCATCGATGGTTGGTCTCTTCATCATCTTTTCCATGTTAAAAGTCATGACCAACTCTCCGATGTTAAGAGCTATCTTCCCATTCCTGCAATCAATCAGAGCACCAACTGTTGCTAGGAATGGCCTTCCCAAGATAAGAGGATCTATGGGTTCTGCATCATACTCCAGGACAATGAAATCAGTTGGGATCAAGCAATTCCCAATCTTAATAGGAACACCCTCGAGCAACCCCTCTGGAAGTCTAACTGAGCGATCAGCAAGTATCAGTGAGATCCTTGTTGACGTGAAGTCTGTCATCCCCATTCTCTTAGCAACTGAGTATGGCATGAGGTTGACACTTGAGCCAAGGTCACAAAGAGAACGCTCAATTCTGTCTGTGAAGATCGTACAATCCAACACGAAACTCCCTAGATCTGGTAGCTTTTTTGGAATCTTGTTGGTTAGGGCTGCACTGCACTCATGAGTAATCATCAAACAGCCTTCCTCAAGGTTCACATTGCTAGATACCATCGTCTTGACATATCTCCTGAAAGCTGGAGAAGTCTTGATAGCATCAATGAAAGGAAGTTCAACAACCAGCTTGTCCAAAATTTCCTTGCATCTTGAGTCTTCTACCTCCTTCTTAGTCTTTCCAATAGCCCTGGGATAAGGTATCCTCGATATGTAAACTCTCTCTGCAACCACATCCGACACTTTCTTCAGAACTTCAGGTGCTGTATCGACTGCAGGATCAGTGTCGATCGATACAGGGGTGGTATCGATCGATACACGAGACTTTGAGTTATCTCGTGAAAGTATCCGGACCGGTGTCGATCGATGATGGCTAGTGTCGATCGATACCTTGGGGATTTCAGAATCCTCATCGTCAAGATCGACGAAATTTTCTGTAGTTTGGCCAACTCTCACTCCTGTATTGACCTCTTTTCCATTCCTCAAGGTGATTGCATTGATGTGTGCCCTTGGGTTTTCTCCTTTCATTGGAAGAAAACATTCTTGCCTTTTTGATATGTTCAAATTAATACCCTAAAAGTAGTGAAGCAGTTGCTGCAGTATATCAGGGGTCGAACACAAGAACTCAAGAAATCACACAATAGATCAGATAGATTCAAATTAAGCTAAACCAAGAGATGAAATTGAAAGCAATACGTAAACTAAACGAGTTGTAAGTTCAATGGAGGAAAGATAGGTTCATGGTATTTCTCAGGAAATCAATGAATGCAGATAAACTAACTAACATGATTAAATTTAGCACGGTTCTTGAACTCAAATCACTAAGCTATAATTAACCAACTGTCGTTGCGAGAATTATCTAAATCTAAACATCAGAATCCCAAATCTCTTTGAAAAATCCTAAGAATAAATCAGCCTTAATACCGAGTTTGATATGTTCACAAATCAATTAAACCAAATCTTTTTGCGAATAATCAATTTGCGAACCCTAGGTTCTATCAGGTAATTAATCGTACTATCGTGCCTAATCAATTATTCTAAGATCTAAGTTCCAGATTCGTCAACCTAGAAATAGCTTCGAGAATAACTTATGGTGAAGAACTAATTCAGATGGTGAATCCTAATCAACTAATCAACCTAGCATTCAGAGAAAACGTTTATGAGAACCAAACCTAAAGTGGATCTACTCAGACATGGAGAATGAAAACAACATGATTGAATATATCATCAGAGAAATCAATAACAAACAGGAGTTCAGAGTTGTCTCTCCAAAAACCAAAGTAGAATAAAGCATAATGAAAGCGTAGCCATCAAAGTGGCTGTAAAATCCTAATAAATAACCTAAGACACGTTTTGGGGTTTATTGTAAATAATAAAGTCTTTTGGGGCAACTTTGCAATTCTTCAACTCTTAGAAAAGTCGCGGGTCGTGCCTGCTGCAGTGAGTATCGACCGATACTAGTCAGTATCGATCGATACGGAGGCTTCAAATCGGGTACTCAGCTACACTAACTTCTGCTTTACTCCAAAATGCTCCAGAAAGCTCCAATATCTCCAATTATGCTCCAAACGTGCTAAAACCTGTAAAAAACTTTAAAACACTACAAAATAGTAGAAAGACTCTATAAAACGGACTTATATCAGGGCCTAAAAGGGGTAAAATCATGATATATCAACTCCCCCGGACTTAGCATTTGCTTGCTCTCAAGCAAATAGAAAGCTAAACCAGAGAAAGAGGTTTAAAAACACGGAGACTCACATGTTCATGAACCATTGCAAAGATCCTTTTCCCAAGTACCCAAATGTTATCTAACCACCATGTACTTCTCCGTAGACATTCGCAGCTTTTCCAGACTCCACACATTATCTCGCAGCATTGTTCAAACAAAGCCCTCATCGCCAGATTCATCGCTGCAGCCAATGTTCAAGAACCTTCTAGATTCTTTCCCATACAATATCACGACAAGGAACCATCCAATTTCACACTTTCTGGTATTGTTTTCTCTCCCCCAGACTTATCTCTTATCATGTTCTTTCTTTCTTTTTTGATATGCATATACACATTAAGATCCGAAACGCTAGTATTGATGGTGTTTGCCACCGAATCCCCGCCTCTTTCCTCTCTATGTATCAAAGGCTTAGGCGAATAGTAGTATCACGGGAAATTTTCCTAACCTCGCTTTCAACCTTTGTGTGATCATTCCCTCTTAAGTAGAATAATGGGATCGCTGGAAATTTTCCTAGCCCTCTATTCAGAAGAAAGTCATTTAATCTTTTATGCTCTTATTTATCAACTTATAACAGGGGAGAAAGAGATACGATTACTTTAAACACATGGGTTCCTTTTGTCAGATATGAATGATGAATCAAGCTCTATGAACACTAACCACATTGATGAAGTGCTAAAATTTGGCTCAGGCTTTAGAAGAACTCTGCTGGAGACATGGATGTTTTCTAGTCAACTGGTCAGTCTTTGGATTTTTTATTAGTCGATCTAGAACTGATCCTATAACAGTGGTCACTCAAAAAAAAAATCAGAACAATAGGCTCAAGCACAGAATCATCATCTCCAACAAGTTTTGACTCAACAAAAATGATTTTTGACTCAATATAACGACAATTTTTTTTTTATGACTCTAAGAAAAAAAAAACGCTGTTAGCAACTACCTCCCCCAGACTTAAACAACACTGTCCCCAGTGTTATCTAGTCTAGAGTCAGTGAAAGAAAACAAAACAGATGAGTGAAGACGTGAAAATTCAGAGAAGTTACATGCGCGTTGGGTATCGACCGATACCATTGCTGGTGTCGATCGATACAATGACTTTTGGTCGATGCAACATCTTTTTCTCCTGGTGTCGATCGATACCAGTGATGGTATCAGTCGACATAGACCTTTTTCATCTGATTCACACGAAAACACAAGACACAAAAACGAAAAAGAAAAAGAAAAGACTTATGTAAAGACTCACCAGTGTGTTGCCTCCCACCAAGCGCTCGTTTAACGTCATTAGCTTGACTGTACCGCCGGTGATCAGTTAGGAGAATATTGAGAACTTACTCCAAAAAAAGCTCCACAACTTGACATCGCCAGTTTCAGAGTTCTGCTCAACATGCTCTCCACAAACTTCTTTCTTTTCTCTTTCAGCTTTGAAGTAAGAAGAACTCGAGCCTTAGAGAATGGTTTCGAAGTTCCTTTGCACTTCACCTTGTACTCAATCGAATCCCCATCATACTTATAACGCCCCTACCGCCCCTACCTGTGGGCCCCATGCCCTCTCTCGGCCCGTGGGCCCCACCCTTGTCCGACGGCCGGTGCGTTAGTCCGGGAGGCTTGTAATACTTGTTTACTGACCCTGAAATCACCACGTGATCTTTCCCCGTGTTTTGTCCACACTCACACGATACCGCGAATCACTTCCCGGTAGGTCACCCATCCTTAAATTGCTCCAGCTCAAGCACCCTTAACTCTGGAGTTCTCTCTGGACAAGTTCCCGAAAAGATAAGTGCACTTTGGTGACATAGGTAGCCAAATCAATTCTTATAAGCCATATACAAGAAATCGGGATGTTACAATCACCCCCACTCATAGAGCGCAACGTCCTCGTTGCGCACCAGGATCGTCACCCTAGACGGTGTGGGCCCACCTGACTCCACACACGTGTTTGGGTTCGGCTCTGATACCACTTATAACGCCCCGACCGCCCCTACCTGTGGGCCCCATGCCCTCTCTCGGCCCGTGGGCCCCACCCTTGTCCGACGGCCGGTGCGTTAGTCCGGGAGGCTTGTAATACTTGTTTACTGACCCTGAAATCACCACGTGATCTTTCCCCGTGTTTTGTCCTCACTCACACGATACCGCGAATCACTTCCCGGTAGGTCACCCATCCTTAAATTGCTCCAGCTCAAGCACCCTTAACTCTGGAGTTCTCTCTGGACAAGTTCCCGAAAAGATAAGTGCACTTTGGTGACATAGGTAGCCAAATCAATTCTTATAAGCCTCTCCGCATATACAAGAAATCGGGATGTTACAATACTTCTGAGGGATTAAAGTCATAGAAGCAGCACCCTTCACTCCTTTGCTCTTCACCTTCTTCTTTGCCTTAGATGTTTTGACGTCTTTCTTGGTGATGACAGAAGGACTATCTAGAAGGTCTATGACAGTTGGCTCATCAGGAGGCTCTTCCAAAAGATCAACTACTAACGTCTCTCCTGTAACAACCTTGATGCAAGAGACACGTGTGGGAGTTCCTCTAGTAGGTTTGGCTTCGTAGTACACCTCCTTGTCAATGTATGAGAACAAGATTCTCTTGCTTGGCGTATCCATAATTGCACCAGCCGTAGCCATGAACGGTCTTCCAAGAATGAAAGGTGTAGTAGATCTTGCACTCATCTCCATAACGTGAAAATCAGTATGAACCAGACAACCACATACTGTGACCATCAAATCAGGGATTGTATCATATGGAAGTGAGGTGGAACAGTTCGCGAATGTGATAGATGTCTTGGGTGATCGAATATCAGCCCCCAATCACTTTGCAATTGCCCTTGAAATGACATTGACAATAGCCCCCGAGTCAACGAGAGACTCTTTGAATTCAACTCCAAAGATAGAGCATGGAACTGAGAATATTCATGGGTCTTCCCTCTTATTCATCTGCTTCAGCGGTAGTGACTTGCTTCTTGCCTTGATAAAGAGTACTTCGATCTCTTTCAGAGTTTCTCTGCAATCTCGGAAGTGACTCAGCAGAGGGCGGTACTCTAGAGCTTCTTCAAAAGTCAGTGTGTGGGGAATCCTTCGTACCATCTCCTCAAAACCAAGCAGCTGCTTTTGAGAAATGGGGTTTCTGAGGTGTTTAGGTAGATCAGCGAATGGCATCTTAGGCTTGTAGACCCTTTCTGCACTCAACTCGTGTTTCGTTTCAGCAACTGAACTGGTATCGACCGACACATGTGTGGTGTCGATCAATGCTTTCGCTCTGGAATCGTCCCTGGCAGAACTTTGGACGTGTGTCGATCGATACAAGGGAGTATCGGTCGACAAAGGGTGGTGTTCGAAATCTCATCGTCTTCACTCCGCGAGGGGATAGTAGTGACGTATTCGTTCTGTGAATGAACCATCTTTCCTTTGGTAGTTGCTGAAATCTGAGCTACCTGAGTCTCCAGCATCATGTGGCTAGTGCTGAGAGCCTCGATTTTCCCATTCAGATCGGTATACATAGCATCCAATTTCCCATTGAGGTCCACTGTTATCTTCTGCTGTCCCTGAAGAATCTTTTCAAGCATATTCTCAAGCTTGCTCTCAGAAGTTTTGGGTGGTGTGGGTGGGCATTGATACCTTTGATCTTTAAATCCAACTCCATCAATGTAGTTAACATATTCCACTTCATCCTCTTCAGCAAGACGAACGGCCTTCTGCTGCTTGCCCATAAAAAAATCCAGCTTCGCATGCACTTTAGCAATATGCGATCCATCAACACCTCTGTGCGGCCTTTTCCGCTCGAGGTCAGCACTCTTGGCGCTATTGCTAGACGCCAAGTTCTCAATGAGCACATACGCATCGTCAGGATACCTCGTGTAAAAATGTCCATTGCTCGCAGCATCTAGAGTCATCTGATACCTCCAATAAATCCCTCCGAAGAAGATTCCCAGCAACCGAACCTGAGTGAATCCGTGATGTGGACAATCCCTCTGATACGATCTGAATCGCACCCAAGCAGCCTTAAGTGCCTCTGTCGGTTCTTGAGAGAACTGAGAGATCTTGTTCATGAGCTCCTCGGATCTCGCATCATCGAAGAAGTTGTTCAGGAATGCCTTCTTCGTCTCTTCCCATGTAGTTAGCGAACTAGGGGGTAAATGTTTCAGCCAGTAAGCTGCATCCCCACTAAGAGAGTATGGGAAAAGCTTGCAGAAAATGTACTCATTGGGCACTCCATTTTACTTCATGCCAGTGACCAAATCCTCAAACTGCTCGATATGATCCATAGGGTGTTCATTAGATAAACCATGGAAAAGATGCTGACTCAAAAGAGCGTAGTAAGAAGGTTTCAGCTCAAAGTCATTCCTCTGAAAAGTTGGAATGCGAATCGCAGCTCGATTGGCATAGAACTGATCAGGTCTGTTGTGCTCACCAAGTGTCCTCCCACGATTAACTGCATCATTCCCAACATTCACAACAGCTGTAGGGACAACGACATTTCCAGCTTTATTAAGTCGATGCCCTCTCTCATTGCACACTTGACCCTCTTGGTCTCTCAAAGCACCAGCATCATCATAAATCATGACCACTGGATTGTTCATCTCTGATGACTTCTTTGCTTTCGTGTTTGCACGTTCCAAATTTGCTAGCTCCTTGTTAGAAAGATCAACTAGCTGAGTGCTCTTGTTCCTCCTGGTTTTGCGAGTTGGCATACAACTGAAAAACACTAGCCAAGGCACGTAAGTAACCAAAAATCACGATGAGTATGGACCGACACTGGGTGGTGTCGATCGATATGAACAAAAGAAAACGACGAGTATCGACCGACACTGACTAGTATCGATCGATACCGACGAATTTAGTCGAACTTCGATAGCTAAAATCTAATGGCGATATTTAGAGTCTCCGGCAACGGCGCCAAATTTGATATTCTCAAATTAATACCCTAAAATTACTAAAGCAGTTCTACAGTATATCAGGGGTCGAACACAAGAACTCAAGAAATCACACAATAGATCAGATAGATTTGAATTAAGTTAAACCAAGAGATGTAATTGAAAGCAATACGTAAACTAAACGAGTTGTAAGTTCAATGGAGAAAAGATAGGTTCAGGGTATTTCTCAGGAAATCAATGAATGCAGATAAACTAACTAACATGATTCAGATTTAGCACGGTTCTTGAACTCAAATCACTAAGCTATAATTAACCAACTGTCGTTGCGAGAATTATCTAAATCTAAACTTCAGAATCTCAAATCTCTTTGCAAATTCCTAAGAATAAATCATCCTTAATACCGAGTTTGATATGTTCACAAATCAATTAAACAAAAACTCTTTGCGAATAATCAATTTGCTCACCTAGGTTCTATCAGGTAATTAATCGCACTCTCGTGCCTAATCAATTATCCTAAGATCTCAGTTCCAGATTCGTCAACCTAGAATTAGCTTTGAGAACAACCTATGGTGAAGAACTAATTCAGATGGTGAATCCTAATCAACTAATCAACCTAGCATTCAAAGAAAACCCTTATGAGAACCCTAAACCTAAAGTGGATCTACTCAGACATGGAGAATGAAAACAACATGATTGAATAGATCATCAAAAAAATCAATAACAAACAGGAGTTCAGAGTTGTCTCTCCAAAAACCAAAGTAGAATAAAGCGTAATGAAAGCGTAGCCATCAAAGTGGCTGTAAAGTCCTAATAAATAACCTAAGACACGTTTTGGGGTTTATTGTAAATAATAAAGTCTTCTGGGGCAACTTTGCAATTCTTCAACTCTTGGAAAAGTCGTGTCTGCTGCAGTGAGTATCGATCGATACTAATCAGTATCGATCGATACCGAGGCTTCAAATCGGGTACTCAGCTACAAGAACTTCTGCTTTGCTCCAAAATTCTCCAGAAAGCTCTAATATCTCCAATTATGCTCCAAACGTGGTAAAACCTGTAAAAGACTCTAAAACACTACAAAATAGTAGAAAGACTCTATAAAACGGACTTATATCATGGCCTCAAAGGGGTAAAAACCATGATATATCTGAAGTCTAAGCTACCTGAGTTTCCAGCTTCTTCTGATGAATACTGAGAGCTTCGATCTTTCCATGCAGTTTCGTGTACATAGCATCCATCTTCCCATTGAAGTCCACTGTCATCTTCTGCTGCCCCTGGAGAAGCTGTTCAAGCGTAGACTCAACCTTGTTCTCTGGGGTTTTAGTAGGTATAGGCTGATAAGATGAATTCTCATAGTTCTTGGTATAACCACTGTTCTATAAAGGTTTCTGGCCAAACTGATTCGACCCAAAACCACTTGGATTAGCTTCAGATTTGAATCCTCCTTGCTGAAAATTGTTGTCGAGATTTCGGTTGTTGTTGTATTGTTTCCTCTGACCCTGAAAACCAGAACCACCAATGTAGTTTGCATCCTCTACTTCGTCCTCATTGATATTCTCGACTTCCTCAACAATATGAACTGCCTTCATCGATTTTCCCAGCAAGAGATTGTGCACTGAATCTAACTTTGCCTGAACATCAGCAATCTGCGATCCATCCATGTTCCCACTCTGCTTCTTTCGCTCAAAGTTTGCATTCTTGGTGCTATTGCTAGACGACAAGTTTTCAATAAACACATAAGCATCATCAGGATACCTGGTATTGAAATTCTCATTGCTCACAGCATCCAAAGCCATTTGATACCTCCAATCAATCCCTCTGAAAAAGAAACCCATCAGCTGAACATTAGTGTACCCATGATGTGGACAATCTCTCTGATATGATCTAAATCTCGTCCAAGCAGCCTTGAATGCCTCAGTCGGGCCTTGAGAAAACTGGGAGATCTTGTTCCTAAGATCCTTGGATCGTGCATCATCATAGAAATTATTCAGGAAAGCAGTCTTAGTCTCCTCCCAGGTAGTCAGTGATCCAGATGGCAAATGCTTCAGCCAGTAAGTCGCATCTCCACCTAGAGAATATGGGAAGAGCTTGCAGAAGAGGTAATCATAGGACATTCCATTGCTCTTGATGGTAGTGACCAAATTCTCGAACCTCTCAATATGATCCATGGGGTATTCATTGGAAAGACCATGGAAAGGGTGCTGACCCATAAGAGTGTAGTATACAGGTTTCAGCTCAAAGTCATTCCTCTGAAATGGTGGAGGACGAATCGCTGATCGATTGGCATAAAACTGATCAGGCCTGTTGTACTCACCAATTGTTCTACCCCGATCAGCCACAACATTCACTGCATTCGCAGAAACAACCTCCTCGACAACAACACGAGATGGAATGATGTTCCCCTCTCCATCCAATCGTTGCCCTATCTCATTGCACAATCACTAGTAGAAATTTCTCGCATAGCCACGAATTATACACGAAATAATTCGTGGCTTTTTTAAAAGCCACGAAAAAGCCACGAAAAAACCACGAAAAATCACAGAACAGCCACGAAAAAGCAACGGAAAAGCCACGAAAAATGGTCACGATCCTACAGCAACGAAAAAAATTTGTGGCTAAAGCTTTCGTGGCTATAGGATCGTGACCATTTTTTCGTGGCTTTTTCGTGACTTTTTAGTTTTTTCGTGGCTTTTCCGTGGCTTTTTTGTGGCTATTCTATGATTTTTCGTGGCTTTTTCGTGGCTTTTAAAAAAGCCAAGAATTATTTTGTGTCTAATTCGTGGCTATGCGAGAAAATTCTACTAGTGAATTGACCCTCTCGGTCTCTGTAAGCACCAGCTGCATCTTGAACCAAAACCACTGGATTGTTGTTCATCTCTTCTGGCTTCTTTGCTTTTCTGTTTGTGCGTTCCAAAAGTGATAGCTTCTCGTTTGACAGATTAACTAGCGGAGTGCTCTTGTTCCTTCTGGTTTCACGAGTAGGCATGCACCTGAAACACAAAAGTCAAGAACGTAAGTAACACAGAAATTCACGACAGGTATCGACCGATACCACTAGGGTGTCGATCGATACTGGTCGAACTTAGTCGAAATTCTGAAACTAAAATCTAATGGTGAATTGAGTCCCCGGCAACGGCGCCAAATTTGATAAGCTCAAATTAATACCCTAAAAGTACTAAAGCTTTGTCGATTGTAATACTCAGGGATCGAATCCACAGAGACTCAAGAAAACACCCAATAGATTCTAAGGGTTGAATTAATCTAAGTGATCGATGGAATTTAAAGCAAATACATAAATTAAACAAGTTGTAATTCGATTAGAAGAAAGATAGGTTTAGGGTATTTCTCAGAAAATCAATGAATGCAAATAAACTAACTAACCAGGACTCAGGTTACGCACGGTTCTTGAACTCAAATCACTAAAGTATAATTGACCAACTGTCGTTGCGAGAATTATCTAAGTCTAAATCCTAGAATTCCAAATCTCGTTGCGAATCCTAAAATCTAAACCAGCTTTTAGTTTAAGTTTGATTTGTTCACAAAACAACTAAACCAAATCTCTTTGCGAATAGTTATTTTGCTCACCCTAAGTTCTATCAGGCTTCTCAATTGCATTGTCGTGCCTAATCGATTATGCTAAGATCTAAGTTCCAGGTGATCAATCTAGAATTAGCTTTGTGAACAACCTAAGGTGAATAACTAATTTAGATTATGAACCCTAAACAACTAATCAACCTAGCATTCAAAGAAATTCCTTATGAGAACCCTAAACCTAACAGGAGATCTACTTAGACATGGAAATTGAAACAATAAACTTGTTTGAATAAATCACTGAATAAATAATAAGAAAGAGAGTAAAACAGGGGTTCAAAATCTTCTCTTGGACGAACAGAGTTTCAGACTTGTTTCCCTTCAAAAGTTCTCTCACAAAACCAAAGTAGAATAAAGCGTGTATGAAGCGTATTAGCCAAAGTGGCTGAAAAACCTAATAAATAACCTAAGACACGTTTTGGGGCTTCTTGTAAATAATAAAGTCTTCTGGGGCAATTTGCAGTTTCTCAAATCTTCAGAAAAGTCGGGATCCTTCTGTTTCTTCGACGGGTATCGATCAATACCATAAGTGTATCGATCGATACTCAGGCATCAAATCGGTGTCTCAGCTACAGGATCTCTGCTTGGCTCCAAAAATCTCCAAAATGGTTCAATATCTCCAATAATGCTCCAAACGTATCTAAAACCTGAAAAGACTCTAAAAGACTCCAAAATACTAGAAAACTGTATAAAAAAGACTTATATCATGGCTTAAAACGGGTAAAAACCATGATATATCACTTTTTACCTGATATAACTGAATAAATGACTAAAATACTCTAAAAACGGATTTTGACTCGATAAAAGACTCAAGAGAAACATCAAAACATTTGTTAGAAAATGGTAAAAAACAAGCATATCAATTCCCCCAGACTTACTCTTTTGCTTGTCCCCAAGCAAACAAAAAACTAAGCAAAAATAAAAGGTTTAAAAAACACGGAGACTCACATTTCCTCTAGAATTCTTCAATGACCATTACCTTAATAATCCACGTATTGCCAAACTAGCTCTAGATCAAACCGCCATGTACTTCTCTGCAAGAATCGCAGCCTCCCAGATTCAACTAATTATTTCGCAGAATAATCAAAAGCCATCATCGCTGGGTCTCATTAAGGATCATGGTGCTAAGAACCTTCTAGACTCTTTCCCCTTAGATATCGTGACAAGACAACAACACAATATTTGATACTTTTCCCTTCCCCGGACTTATTCTTTTCTCATTTCCTTTCCGTAGGGTAAATAGCGGATGGAACGCGAATATTGATGGTTTTTGCCACCGAATCTCCGGTTCATTTTAGTACCACCCTTTTATTCTAAGGTGTAGGCGAATAGTGGTAACTCTGGAAATTTTTCTAACCTCGCTTCCAACCTTATTGTGATCATCTCTTTCGAAGTAAAATAATGAGATCGATAGAAATTTTCCTAACCCTTTTCCCTAAAGAAAATCATTTCATATTATCTGCTATTATTTTAAATAAGGGAGAGAAGTACCATACTTACACACATATTGTCTTGTCAGATACGAATGAGGAGTCAAGCTCTGAAGACGTCAATCACGATGATGAGGTAAAAGAAAGAGCTCAGAAATTAGCTCAAGCTTTTGAATTTTCATGGGAACATGGATGCCTCTGTTTGACTGGTCAACCTTTAGATTTTTCATTAGTCTGATCTAAAACTAGCCCTGCGACAATGGTCACTTAGATGCAAAATTAGTTAAAAATTCAAAGGTCGTGATCATAATCTCCAACAGGTTTTGACTCAATAAAACAAAATGACTCAAAAGAAAAGACAAAAGAAAGGAATAGCATTAGTAACGATATAGACCCTCCCCCCAGACTTACTTCACACCGTCTCGGTGTGAAAATAAATTAAGAAGAAGGTAGAACCGACTAAAGAAAAATATAAAATGAAAGAAAAGAAAACGGACAATAGAGAATGTTACTGGTGAATCAGCGGTCCTCTGAGTTACCACTTCCGTCATGTCCTAGCGTGCGCCTCCTCCTGGGAAGTCTGTCATCGGTGGATGTGTACCATTGGATTCACCAACAGCTGACCTGCGTCCAGCAACGTCAGGTTCGGTCCCCAAGTCGTGCATGCCATCAGTTGGCTCATCATCACGATCTACTGTAGTCGCAGGTGCCCTGAAACAGGAGGGTACTCTGGGAGTTGGTATCTTAGCAAGTTCTCCCCAAATCTTCATCAGCATGGCGTTGTTCTTCAGCAATCCCCCACTGATAAATTTCAACTTATCTTCATAATCTGTCTCAAACGGGCAAGGTGTGAGACAGTACTCGCTGCAATCTACGGATTGCACCCGATATAGGTCATCAACTCAGACATGCCTTCCCTAGATCTCACCGTGTCAACCTTGGAGCCATCCTTGCTCAAGTTTGGGTAGGGAAGAAAACCCGAGGTCATTCCGGGAAGGGCAAGAAAGAGTACGCCGAAAGCCTCCTTACACCCATTTTTGATCATCTCGAGAACGGCGAGATTGTGGTGGCTTACGACATGCCAGCATGTCCGAGAAGTACTTCCATAACTGTAATATCCTCAAACCAACGCTCATCTACCAGTTTCAGAACTCAGACGGAGAGATCTTGCATTCCCAGCTGCCAGTGTGGTCAAGTCTTGATTTGGCAGCTGGAAATGCAAGATCTCTCCGTCTGAGTTCTGAAACTGGTAGATGAGCGTTGGTTTGAGGATATGACAGTTCTGGAAGTACTTCTCGGACATGTTGGCATGTCGTAATCCACCACAATCTCGCCGTTCTCGAGATGATCAAAGATGGGTGTAAGGAGGCTTTCGGCGTACTCTTTCTTGCCCTTCCCGGAAAGACCTCAGGTTTTCTTCCCTACCGAAACTTGAGCAAGGATGGCTCCAAGGTTGACACGGTGAGATCTAGGGAAGGAATGTCTGAGTTGATGACCTATATCAGGTGCAATCCCTAGTAAAGCATGATGAGCTCGTCAGTACGCATATCTCCAACTTCGTCCCTAGCAAAGAGCATGTGGCTAAGCATCTTCGCAAACATCCTGAGTGCGGGGTTTGCGAATGCTTGACTGTTTCGAGTAAGCACCATCGTATTCCCCGCTGCTATCTTGGCCCATAAGCTCTTGGCATTGGGAAATTCAGGAAAAGAAGTCTCCTCGTGGCTTGCCTCGAAACCATAGAGATTGCAGAGAGCGAGGATCGAGATCTGGCGGAGGATGCCGTGAGCGAAAAACATGAGTGTCTCTTCACTAGCGACGGGTTTTCATATCGCAGCTCAACGGATGTCAAGAAATGGCGAGTGAGATCAGTATCGAAACCTTCGTCTAGAGTGGCCAACCATCCCAATCCAACACGCTCAATCATGGTCTCAATGTCTTGCTGAATACCCATCTTGACCAATGTTTTGGAGCTTGCAAAATGCATGGGGCACATCTCTACAGTTAACAGCCCGTTGTAGAACATGCCCTCATACTTCCCCCATTTGTTGGACACCGTCCGTTTTTTGTATACCTTATCCTTGTGTAACTCCTGCTTGGTCATCATCGGTATTGGAAAAGCCAATTCAGCAGGTCGAGGCCAAGGCGTCTTATGTTCAGCTTCATGTGCTTTTCCCTTGCCCTTGTCTTTGTTATATTGGGTAATTCTTGACATTTTCATGGAAAACGAACAACAAAATTTTTGCAAAGTGAGTTCCAAGTGTAATGACTATCACACAGATAAATCAAGATGTTATTTTGCGATAGCAAACAGCCATACATCGTGATCGATTGGCCATAAAGATCATCTCAACAACTCAATTCCATGACTCGCGACACATATAAAAATTACGAACCAAGATAATCTAAAAATTTACGAATTCATGGGAATCGAGGGCGTGCACTTATGCAAAGATAAACATAATCTGTCTACGACACATATCAAATTTTCACAGGAATTAGGCAAAACCCACAATTATCCTAAGAACCTAAACCTTAGGTTTTGAAATTTCCACAAATTCTCATTAACGATAGCAAGGTGTGGTCGAAATTCATGCCTAGTAGTCTAGCAGGGTAAATAACCTAAAGAATCTAACCATGGATTCAAGAACTAGAAGCAACAAACCTTTGGTGTTTTACCCATGAAAATCGCGACCGAGAAAGGGAGATTCGGAGTTCATACATTTGCTAATCGAGAAATCTGGGTTGAGGGTTTTGTATAGCACAGAAAATCAATGGAGATAGACACCAAAATCGTCCATATCCGGTGAGAATCAAGAAAGTTATGAGAGATTAAAGGTTTTGTAATCTTGGGAAAAATTGAGCATCGATCTATTTTAAGGAAGAGAAGAGAGAGAAAATCGGGGAAGAAGAAGAAGAAGAAGAGGGGAAATTAAACCGGAATAAACCGGGTTTTGAAACCGTTTACTTACCTAGGCTGGCAATCGATCGATGCATACTCTGCATCGCTCGATTGCTGGTTCTCGGAGCCCTTGCATCGATCGATTGCCTTTTTTTTTAAAGAGAATTAAGAAAGCAGAAACCAAAATTTATTAAGTTAATGTTCTAAAAACCTAAAACAAATAAATAAATACGTACCGGCGGGTTGCCTCCCACTAAACGCTTGTTTTAAGTCATTAGCTCTACTTCTTGAGTGTTCTATGCGGATGATAGATCTAAGAGGTTCGCACTCCCCTTAGCTCGTTTTGGTCTCCTCCTCAAGGCCCATTTGTCTTCATCCGTGCTTGGATAGTCATCAAGGGTATTATGTAACTCGCATCCTCTTTTCCCTTCGATCGTGTAACAAATTCGTTTCGAGGTGAAACGTGGGGTGCTAATAGGTAGAAGCTCTCCTTGTCAACATTCGCGAGGCACATTCTCATGTTCGGCCAATACATAATGGCCCCTGCTGTTGCTAAGAATGGTCTTCCAAGAAGTAGGGGTTCATTCTTCATTCCACGGGTTTTCGCCACTTGAAGATCGACTGGGACAATGCAATTTCCAAATTTCAAAGGGAGATTCTCGTTAATGCCAACCGTGGTTGTGGTTGAACCATCTGCAAGCCCAATCTGCATTCTCGTGGGCTTCATGTTATCGATCTTCAACCGTCTTGTTTCCGCCTCTGACATAAGGTTTATAGCGGTTCCCGAATCACACATGGCGTTGTTGAAGTATGAGCCGAAGATTTCGCATGGAACGACGAAGTATCCCGGTTCTTCGAGCTTGTGCAATGTTATGGGCTTAGATAGCTTCTTCCTAGCTTCTACGAACAGATCTTCGATCGCGTACTTATCTTCCCTACTGTACCAAAAGAGCTCATTCATTGCTGGGTATTTCTTCCAAACTTGATCGAATGACATGTGGAATGGGATTTCCTTCACAATTGAATGGAAATCATCTAACATCTCTTCGCTTATCAGCTGAGTTTCCCAATCTTCATGTTCTGAGGCCAGAGTTTGCCTCGAAATTGGGGTTCCCTCGCATGGTCTTTTTCCTCTAATCCTTGCGGTCTGCCTTACCATCATGCATTGATGATCCACCCTTGATTCGGAGGTGTTATCTGCATCCCTTGGCGCTTTTGGAGAAATCTCCTCTTCGCTTATAGATTTTAGAACATGAATGGTGTCTTCCACATCGGATAAATGATTTTGGAGCATCTTAAGTTGGTCGTAAAGATCAGTAGAGATGTCTCCGAGTCCCATGGTCATACCAAGGATATCAATATGCCTTCCATCCATGTCGAAACGGATATTTCAAAGCGTTTCTCCTGCTTGCCTTTGCCCATCGCAGAGGATATGGATGATCGAATTAGTTTTCTTTCCTTGCCTGCCAATCTCTTTCATCTCTCTCTCAACCTTGAGTGCTTTAGTTGCAATGGTACTGAGATTTGCGGCTGTATTTGAGAGACTCTCCCTCAAGTTTGTGAATTTCTCTTCAAAGTTGTTTTCCATGAGTTCCATGGATTTGTTGACATGATCGATGAAAATCTGGTTCTTCTCAATTTCGTGGGTTTGCTGCAGCTGCATCTCTTCTATCTGCTTCACCCTTTCTTTGAGTTTTTGTACATGGACGTGAATATCATCGAATTTCCCTCCGAGATCGTTTTTGATATGGTCCAACCTTGCATCAAGCTCAAGTAAGGACTCTTGCTGATTTTTCAACAGTGTATGCATCATGGTCTCGAAAGTCTGTTGGGGACGTGATCAAAGGCACAAGATGGTGGTTGCGGACGCGGCTGGTAGTGATGGTGATAGTTTTCATGGCCAAAATCTCTCCAATCTCGGCCTTGGTGCGAGTGAGCTTGGGTTTGTCGATATGTGTAGGCACTTGGCATTGGGATGTAATCACCAATGGGTCAATGGTCCATAGGCGATCGCCTCTGAGTTTCGCGAGAGAGGGGTGGTCGATGGCCGTTGAAGTTACCATCATTTCTTGAGTAGTGATCCATCCTAGAAGGTCCTTATAATACAGGATATAACATGTTAGTGAATCTTAAACTAAATTTTAAATTCAAAACCGAAGGTAAAGCCCCGACAACGGTGAAAAATGGATTTAGGTGTTTTACCACGTAGTCAATTAACTAAAGTGTACACTACCGCAATCGTAACGGTTTTCAATGCAGTACTTTAGGATCGAATCCACAGAGACCAAGGTTACACTATAATTCTCACAATTATGAAAATAAGCTAAGACAAGAATATGGTTGGTTTTGGAAAAGTAACGAAAGCAATTAAAACGATGTAAATTCAATAAAGGAAAATCGTTAGGTCAAAGTTTTATTCTCGGGAATCCAGAGATCACAAATCAGACAACTATTCAGGGAACGACTAAACACAAGTTTCAAACTCAAACATAAATGTCTAACCAATCCACTTCAGTGGCATTGATTACTAAACCTAGCAACCTAAAATCCTAACTTCCATTGGCATAGAATTCTATATCAGCATTAATGAGCAGGTTCAATATGTTCACGAATCGCCTTAACATAAACTTCCGCAGGCTAAGGACAATCCGCTCGCTTATGTTCTTTCTAGTAACCTACGACACTTATGTGCGATAGATTAAGCCCTAGTTCGGAGACTAAGCGGTCAACTTAAGCCTAAGCAATAAACACAACAATAATCAAAAACTACAAAAGATAAATCCCTATCTATGTCTAATTAAATGATTCATGGATCCCCTCGAAACTCTAAACCTAACTATGAGAGTACTCATAATAATAATGAAAAAGATTAAAGGGTTTAGAATTATTCTCAATAGTTGCAGAGATTCTTCTCCTTGCTTACAAAATCAATAACTAAAAACTGAGTAGAAAAGATAGCCGTCAAAGGAGAGATATCCTAAAATGTGGCTGAAAATAAACTATAAATAGGGTTCTGGGCGAATTAGGTCGAAATAGACAGTTTCCGGGGCAAGACAGGAATATCAGAAAATTTATTTTTCCTTCTCGCCGGCTTGCATCAATCGATGCACATGTTGCATTGATCGATTTTGGTTCTTTTGTGCATGCTCCATCGATCGATGCACTCCTTGCATCGATCGATTCCGGCTCTTCGGAAGGTGTTGCATCGATCGATGCCAATTGTGCATTGATCGATTTTGGTTCTTCTGGGCATGCTCCATCTATCGATGCACTCCTTGCATCGATCGATTCTGGTTCTTCTGATGATGTTGTATCGATCGATGCCAATTGTGCATCGATTGATTTTGGCTCTTCGGGGCATGCTCCATCGATCGATGCACTCCTTGAATCGATCGATTATGCTCTTTTTGTATCGTTCCATGCGTTTTTGCCCACATAACTCTAATTTTTTCCGTATACGCATTTTTACCTGAGATAACTGAATAAAGGACTAAAAGACTCTAATAATGGACTTTGACTCGATAAAAGACTAAAAAAACATCAAAACATGTGTTAGAAAACGGTAAAAACCAATCATATCAGCAAACTAACACGTTAGCAAAGAGACAAGGAGCCACCGAAGACGAAAACCTGGGGAAATCTGAGAAAACACCACGCCGAAAATAGGGCTCTGAACACCGCCTCAGCACAGAAACTCACACGCTACCACCAAGAGAATCTCGCTCAGCACTACCAGGAAGAGTCACCGCCTTGAAATACGTCATCAACGGGACCAAATCGAGCCGACAGTCCAAATCACCAAAGCCAATAACGAAAAGAGTTTAGATCTAGGCAAAGCCGCCCCTGCAAAGCTAGAAACAAGAGCGAAGAAGGAAAGAGAGAGCTTAAACCCGACTGAGATGCTGTCCTCGACAAATCGTTAGGAAGAAGCAAATGATTTCCAATCTTAAAGGGAAAAACGTAGCTACAAAGCTCGATCAAATCCCGAGCAGAGGAAGCCACCGGGGAGATATCCAAACAGGGCAAAGACGAGGCCGAAGAAGCTACATCCCTGAGCCAGGCGCAGTCCTCTCACGGCAAGGTCGGAGGGATGAGCCACCTTGTCACTCGCCGCCGTCTCTGAAACATGATATTAAACCGGCAAGGACCACCACCGCCTCTGAAACTAGAAATGCCCATGTTTTATTGTCTAATTAGAAATAAGAAATGGAAAGATAAAAACCAATCTGACATAATATTTTTTATTAAAATAAAACTTAATTAGAAAATAAAGAAGAAGATTAAAAGAGAAAGAAGCTCATCGGATAATAATGAAGCAGAGAACGACTATGTCGAGCAAAGATCGAACAAACTATATGGCTAATTATCTGATATTATGTCAAATATCAAATTTCTATTCTTTTTTCTTTTTTTTTGTCAATATTCTTTTTTATTCTATTAAACGTGATTCGCATCCAATATATTACAAAGAACCAATAAATTATTGTTTGGGCGATTAGTTTCTATATGATTAGTTATTTTAATATTGACTGTTATCTTATACCCAAATATTTTATTTTTATTATTTTTGGGGATGATTTACGCACCAAAAAAAATATCCCCTCCGTTTCAAAAAGAATGTCATTCTAGTTTTTTTTTTTTGTTACATAAAAAGTGTCACTTTAAATTTTCAATTCAAATTTTGGCACAAAATACATAATTTAATCTCAATTTTAATGAAGAGTTCCAAGAGTTATTATATATTTGAAATGTATAATTGAATTTTCAATATGTTTTATTAATTAGTGTGCAAAGTGTCAAAATGACACTTATTATGAAACAAATGAAGTACTAAATTGCCTGGATTAATTTAGATTATCTTGGTGTCATAACCTGTAAAAGTTATATCTTGGTGTCATAACCTGTAAAAGTTAAATTGTGAAGCTTTGTGAACTTTATCGGATTTTAACTTATTGCATATTTCATGCTTTAGTTAGGGCTGCATTGATGCAGAGAATGTGGTATATAATCATATTTTGTGAATTATTCAATGGATTTGACTCATATAGTATCAAATCTTAATATCATTTGGCAAAAAAAAAAAACCTAACATATATATATATATATATATTATTTTAGTTTTTTATTTTTTTTTGGTCAACAATTAACCAAATATTTAACTTTGGATTCAATTATAAAAAGAAGGGAGCGGTTCTGATTTTTAAACTTGTATGGTTTACTGAACTCTGTTGTGTACGATGAAGAGACAACGCCCTTGCAACAACGACTCGGACAGCGATTCCGACATTGACCCGGAGGTGCGTTGCATCTCTTGTCGGTAAGTGTACATCCCTCATGATGCTGGCCTCTGCAAGGAGTGCACCGATGTGGTCATCGCGGCTGAGAAAAATATCGCGGAGGGGATCAACGTCCTCAAGGCCAAAGCTGATTTCCTTCGCTTATCATCTTCTCTTAATCAAGGCAGCAACTCCAGGTCTTTCACTGACGTTGTTCTCATTGCCTCCGATGAGGCGGCCACCGCAGCTCCTATTCCCGCCCATAAAGCTGTTCTGGTTTGTTCTCTATTTCAATCATTGTTTGGGCGGTTAGTTTCTATGATGAGTTATATTAACTTTGATTAGTATTTTTCTTTCAAATATTCATTCTATGTGTATGTGTTTGATAGTTAATCATTCAAAGTGAATAGAGATTTACATTAACGAAATATTTGTATATTAGACACTTTTAGATGAAGAAGAATCAAAGCCTAGCTACTTACATGATATTCAAATTTGAGAAAATTCATGAAACTAACCTCGTTCATAAGGAATATTACTAGATTAACTTATAGGGAGCAAGGGCTTACTAGAATAACCCTACAAAGTTGGTCAATATCCATTTTATCCATATGTTTTATTATATTACGATTATACCATTATTTAATTATTTTGATTTTTTTTTTGAACAAAATACTGATTAATAAGAAAAAAAAAAAATCTCACCTCTCACCTCTCACATCCACGACCATGTTTCTCTCTTCTTCTACTTTTTTTTGTCTCTCTCTCTCCCTCTTCTTCTTCCTCCTCTTCTTCTTCTTCTCTCTCTCCTCCGCCAACGGATTTCAGTGACTGTGAGTGCATCTCTAGCGTTGTTTCCGACTGCTCCACTGCCGTGTTCCACCAGATCTGCTCCCAGGCCAACATCTTCGGCCAAGGCAACGACACGGCTAAAGACGGCTCGTCATGCGCTAGAGTCACCCCCTACAAATTCTATTGGACTCCGGTCAAAGGCAACGAGTTCTACGACGCCGACGTGCCGATTTCAATGCCGCCATCCACGACGGTGCTGGCGTCATCTCCGTCTCGCTTGGCGGCAAGCCTACCTCGTTTTTTAACGACAACGTAACAATCGGGTCATTTCAAGATGCAGATCGTCATCGTTTACTCAACCGAGAACTCTAGACAGGCGAATGGTACGGTTACGAACGTGGTGCCGCCGCCGAACACGTGCTCGTCGAACTTCCGAACATTGTTTTAATTGGATTAATCGTTTTTTTGGTTGATATGCTGCTTCATGAGGTACGCCCACCACTTGTTCGATAAAATGTCGCTAATGATGGTAGATTTATTGGTAGATTTTCATTTGCGGTATATTTGTTTAATAAAGACGTTGTGGTAGATTTGTTTAATATGATTTGGTATATTTGTTTGATAAAGACGTTTGCGGTATTTTTGTTTAATAAAGACGTTGCAATAGATTTGTTTAATAAAGACGTTGCGGTATATTTGTTTGATAAAGACATTTTGGTAGACTTGTTTAAAATCTTGATGGTATACTTGTTTGTAGCTTCGTTGATTTGAGTTGCAGAGATATAGATCGGGATTCGTCAAGTTGTAGATCCACCAGATCTGCTCTGTCACCTCCTTCCGACAAAAACGCATTTGATTCCCGACACACGATTTTGTAGACTTGTTTTCAACTATTTGATAGATTTGTTTAATACGTTTGTGGTAAACATTGTTTAATACGTTTCGGTAGACTTGGTTAATACGTTTCAGTAGACTTGTTTAAATTCTTGATGGTATACTTGTTTAATACGTTGTGGTAGACTTGTTTGATACGTTGTAGACTTATAATCTGGATTTTTTTTTCTCCAGTATGCGATGGGCGACGAACGATAGGTCTGAAGAGTAAATGCGCGATGCGATGGAAGGGAAGTCAAGATTTGTTTATCAAAAAAATTGTGTGTAGATTTGTTTACTACTTGAATAATGGCAAATTTGTATACTTGGTGGCCGATTTAATTTTAGGATTTTGTAGATTTATTTGAATGGTGGCCGATTTGCTTGTAAATGTGGTTGATTCCCGACATATATACTATGTCGCCTCCTTCCGGCGAAAACGTGGTTGATTCCCGACAAACGATATGGTGAACTACCACCATTACAAAACGAAGTCACCGAAATGTTAGACGGTTTTAAATCTACCGCCATTACAAACAAATCTGCCAACCCAATAAAAATCTACCGTTGCCAATACAAATCTACCGTCAAATAAATAATTCTACCGTAACGATAAAATAATTAACACTGATTAACTCTACCACCAAAAGAAATAAGTCTACCGTTTGGTTAGATTAATCTACCACAATTGTAAATAAATCTACCAAAAATGTCAAACTGAAGGTTATCTGAGTAAATACCAAAAATAAGTCTAACATCAAAAAATAAATATCTACCAACTAAATATTATCTGAGTAAATACCAAAAATAAGTCTACCATCAAACAAAATATATCTACCAACTCAAGGTTATCTGAGTAAATATAAAAATTAAGTCTACCGAAAAGTAGTGATCTTGTTTCGCAGCGACGCTGTCTTAGACTTAGTGTAGACACTACAAGAAAATACCCATTTTGCAACGAACGAAATCGTTGTAAAATCGTTGCAAAAGACGATTTGCATCGATTTTGCGACGAATTCGAGATCGTCGTTAACTGATCGTCGCAAACCACAAATCGTCGTAAATTCGTCGCGAAAGTGCGAGGGAAACAAATTCGTCGCTAAATCGTCGGTAACTGTTCGTCGCTAAATCGTCGTAAATATTACATTGAAATTACGACGAATATAAATACGTCGTAAAAACGATGGAAATTCGATGGCAAATATTTCATTGTTAATTCGAAGGGAAAATATTTTCGTCGTTAATTCGTTGTTAATGAATCGTCGCAAAATCGTTGCGAATGAATCATCGCAAAATCGTTGCTAATAATTCGTCTCAAAATCGTTGCGAATAATTCGTCTCAAAATCGTTGCTACTAATCGTTGTATAGTCGTTGTAAAGCCACGATTTAATGCCATCGATTTAGGAACGATTTTATAAATATGATTTTTATTATTATTTTTAAAATTTTATTAAATTCGAAATTATAAAATAAAAATTATAAAAATAATATATAATAATATTTTATAAAAAAAAAAATTATAATTTGTTACAAAAAAAAAAGCAAAATTAGAAATCGAAATCCTAAATCTATATAACTATATCGTAATCGTCGAGATTTACATCGTCTTCGGGACGTCTCGACGAACTGGATGGTCCTGCCGCTGCCTCTGCCGCTGCCTCTGCCTCTGCCGCTGCATCTGCCTCTGCTCGGAGTCTTCGTTTTTCCCGTAGCATGGCCTGCATTGTCGGGTTTCCTGTTGCCAAGATGTCGAAGAGTTCGTCATTCTGCGCAGCATCCTGTTCAACCCGGTGCTGAAGACTCGCAATCCTCGCCTGATATGCATGAGACTCGGTCTCAACCCGCTCCTGAAGACTCGTAATCGTGGCACGTAACACGACTGGATCATCTTCTGGCGATCGTCGTCGCGGAGCATATGAAGAAGCAGCCGAGACCTCTCGAATAGATCCCATCCCGACAACCTTCCCCTTTCTCTTAGGGGCAACCTATATTTAAATTTACAATTAGAAAATTTTATAAAATCAAAAACTAAAAATTAATAAGTATTAACTATTCTATATACCTGCTCGAAGATCCGGTCAATATCGGGTGTGGTCAACCCTCCAGACATGACCGACGAACCACCGGGAGATAGCTGTTGAGAGAGTTGTGTCTCTCGTTCGGTGACTTTGGAAGTCACCTCATTGAAGATGTGCTCGGCATTCTCGGAAACAAAGGACCCATCCTTCTTCCGGTGCGTCCGCTCAAAAACCCTGGTCAACGGAGGGAGTACACCTCCGTCTTCGGCGGCCTAAAGAAAAAAACTATGTTATTGGAGAAGTAAATTAAATAAATTTATTAATTTAAATAAATTTAATTACCATCTGTAGACGAACACCCGCAAAAGGTGTTTGCCCAGCTGTATGAGGCAGAGCCTTGAGTCTCCCGTCCGAATCAACGGTGTTGCGGGAAGCCGAGCACTTCTCAGCAGTTACGATGGATTTCGGATCCATCCAATACCGCACCAAGCCGTCCCATACGGCTTTATCCATGTGCAGGGGTTTTGCTTCGTCGCCATCCTTCTTCCATGCTTTCTTCCACTCACCAACCACGCCTTGGATACGAAACTTTACTCTCTCGAGAAATAAAGTTTTAACCTCCTCATGAATCGAAAGATCCCAATGATATTTTTGCTGCACGAGAAACAAAAATAATTACATATTTTATAAAATTAAATTAAATATATATTTAAATATAATTAAAATAATTAAGGGAGAAAAAAATATTTTTTCCATACGTACCGCAAACATCTTGAACCAAGTATCCTTGACGTGTGGAGGAAGCTGGGAAAAATTGGTATGCGGCTCGATAAAAAAAGATTTGATGATGTCGGAAACGGTGCGTCCAACTTTGGATTCAACTCCAAACCTGAAACAAAAAATTGTAAAATTTTTAATTGTTTGAAATAAATATAAATATGTAATAATAAATGTTAAAAATATATATTTATATATATTACCATTCCGACCCGTCAGTATGATCCGGATCTAATCTTTTAAGCCTATGACGCCCCGGCTGTGCAAGCAAATCATGAACCGTCATATGTGCATAAGGGGCCGGGGCATGGCCTCCAGATTGCGGAATCTGCGGTGGTTGTGGAGGCGGCGGAGGTTGCGTCACCGGGACGAAATCCGTCTCTGTAGCCTCAGAAGACGGAGGCAACCCGGTACCCGAAGCATCACCAATATCTCTCAAGAACTGAGCGTAATGTGCGCGACGCTGGCCCATCTGCATAAAAGTGAAAAACAATTACTATCTATAAATACCCAGGCAGTCTGCTATTTTTCCAAAATTGATTCCGTTTCTACCGACCTAAATTATTTCCTAAATTTATCTATACTAATTAATTAAAAACATTAAAAAAAAATTTACCTTTTTTCGCAAAGAATTCGCAAGGAAGCGGTAAGCAGTTTTTTTTTTAAATTTGTTTGCAAATGAATTGGCAAGGAACTCGCGTGTATATATAAGATTACTTGTCGTCGCGAAATCGTCGCTAATTCGCGACGATTTCGCGACGAATCGTCGCTATATCGAGGCAATTGAACCGTAGCTAATTCGTCGCTAACTTTGCAACGATTTTGTGACATTTAAACACGCGGGAGTTTAATTGACCGACACGCGGTATATTGACCGACACGCGGTAAATTTTATGACCAATCGTCGAGAAATCGTCGCAAATTGGCATCGAATTTGCAACTTTCAGTGTTTGCGACGATTTAGCCACGATTAGTTCAATGCGTTGCCAAATCGTCGCCAATGTGCATCGATTTTGTGAGGATATTTGTAAAATCGGTTTTAGGGTTTAGGGTATAGGTACAAAACTGTAACGTCGATTACAACGTTCCATAAACAACTTGACATGTTTACCGTAAATCCAAAGTCATGAAATTATCAATAAGTTCATCGATATAGAAAAATAAGTAAAACATATAGTTTGCGTATACGTTATAGAGATGGGATTTAGAATGATTCAGTTTGTGGATATTACTGTGATTGACCGAGTTTTAATTTCCGGACAATTCTCTAAAGTCACGATCAATTTCATTGAAAGATGCATAATACAATGAGATGGTATAATACGTTAGGATTTAGGGTTTAGGGCAAAGGGTTTAGGGTTTAGGGTTTATGACAGATCGTCGCTAAATCGTCGCAAATTTGCATCGATATTGCGACATTCGGGGTTTGCGACGATTTAGCCACGATTTGTCAATATTCGTTGCCAAATCGTGGCTAAATTGCATCGAATTAGTGAGGATATTTGTAAAATCGGTTTTAGGGTTTAGGGTATAGGTACGAAATTGTAACGTCGATTACAACGTTCCATATACAACTTGACTGGTTTACCGTAAATCCAAATTCATGAAATTATCAATAAGTTCATCGATATAGAAAAATAAGTAAAACATATAGTTTGCGTATACGTTAGAGATTAGTAATACAATGATTCAGTTTGTGGATATTACCGTGATTGACCGAGTTTTCATTTCCGGACAATTCTCTAAAGTCACGATCAATTTCATTGAAAGATGCATAATACAATGAGATGGTATAATACGTTAGGGTTTAGGGTTTAGGGCAAAGGGTTTAGGGTTTAGGGTTTATGACAGATCGTCGCTAAATCGTCGCAAATTTGCATCGATATTGCGACATTCGGGGTTTGCGACGATTTAGCCACGATTTGTCAATATTCGTTGCCAAATCGTGGCTAAATTGCATCGAATTAGTGAGGATATTTGTAAAATCGGTTTTAGGGTTTAGGGTATAGGTACGAAATTGTAACGTCGATTACAACGTTCCATATACAACTTGACTTGTTTACCGTAAATCCAAATTCATGAAATTATCAATAAGTTCATCGATATAGAAAAATAAGTAAAACATATAGTTTGCGTATACGTTAGAGATTAGTAATACAATGATTCATTTTGTGGATATTACCGTGATTGACCGAGTTTTCATTTCCGGACAATTCTCTAAAGTCACGATCAATTTCATTGAAAGATGCATAATACGTTAGGGTTTAGGGTTTAGGGCAAAGGGTTTAGGGTTTAGGGTTTACGACAGATCGTCGCTAAATCGTCGCTAAATTGCATCGATATTGCGACATTTGGTGTTTGCGACGATTTAGCGACGATTTGTGAATATTCGTTGCCAAATCGTCGCTAAATTGCATCGAATTAGTGACTATCACAATTAGCGACGATTTAGCGACGAACGATTTCTTAGAAATCCCTTAAACCCCAAACTAAATCCCATTTCCGATCAACACTCATTTCTCACCGTTGTTGGGGCAATTAATTAATTACATGACACATAAACACATATATATATGTCTCGTAATTTATAAATCGCCGCACCTACGGCGGAAAATGAGTGCAGATCGGAGATGGGATTTAGTTTGGGGTTTAAGGGATTTCTAAGAAATCGTATCACTTAAATTTCACAATAACTACTCGATCACAATATTATATTAATACATTAAATTCACAATAATTACTAGCTAGCGCGGTCACTATGATTCATTTTCGGACGAAGAGTAGTACACATCCGTTTCTTGATCATCTGGTTCATCACTTTCTTCGAACTCATCTTCCTCATCTTCTTCCTCTGTATCGTCTGGGAGATATTCAACTTCCCTGTTTTGAGGATCTATCAAAAGGATGTCTTCATTGCTCTCATTTAGTTCTGGCATATCAGAGCAATGATCTTGCTGCATTGGTAGTTCCTCATCAACCCCCACAATTCGACCCCTCGGGGAAACTTTTATAACTGATAACCATGAGATACGGGTGGTGCGAACTCGCGGATATGGAACAAAGCTGACTTGTTCTGCTTGTGATGCTAGGATAAATGGCTCATACTTATTGTAACGTCGTGATTGGTTGACATCTACTGCCCCAAATTTGTTTTTACGGACGCCTCGATCAACTGTTGGATCGAACCAGTCGCATTTGAACAGAACGCATTTCAAACCTAAGCAACCAGGGTACTCAACTTCAATTATGTCTTGCAACACTCCATAAAAATCTATTTCGCCCCGCACACATACCCCGTAGTTGGCAGTAGCTCTTTGATTTCCGTATTTGAATGTATGAAATATATATCCGCGTGTGCAATACATGGGTGCACTCGTTATCTTCGATATGGGGCCTTTTATTAACTCATGGAACCATAGTGGATATGCGGTATCCCCATACTCGACCTATATCATTAATTAATTTAATTACAAAGTAATCAAAATATGTATTAGGTTAATTGTCCAAGTTAGTAATTAATCATATCACTTAAAATGTTACGTACTTGCGTCTTCAACCACGGGGCAAAATGTTGATCTTTACGCTTGTTGATTTCATCGTCTGAGATTCCTTCAATGACTTCTCGGACTTGTCTAACAAATTCACTGCATACAAAAGTATTTGTAATTGGTATAAAGCTAGCATATATATAATTTAGCCATATATATAAGACGTATGTTTATACACTTACGTCTCAAATTGACTAACTTCTTCGCAATTTAAGAGGATATACGTTTGTGCACTATGATGGTCTTTTTCATTGGCAAACCAAACTGACTTCACTCTTCCACATAATCGACCGATTGAAGAAAAGATATCTGGGACACCTTCATTAGCATATGTTCGGCCTACACCTCCATCATCATATCGCCGTGCTGCCCTTTTCCGTGTCCGAACCTTCGAACCAAAATAGTACCCCGTGAAGTGAGAAGTTTCTTCTGTTAAACTTCCTGCTACTATTGAGCCTTCAACTTTGGCTAGATTTTTAGCCTTCCGCTTCAAATGTCCCATGAATCGCTCGAATGGGTACATCCATCGATACTGCACAGGTCCCCCAAGTTCTGCTTCGTGAGGTAGATGAATAGGTAGATGTTCCATAACATCAAAAAAGGCTGGGGGAAATATTTTCTCCATGTTGCACAACAAAATAGGAATACTAGCATCAAGTTGTGCAATAACATCTTCTGACAAAGTACGGGTACAAAGATCCCGAAAAAACCCTCCAATGCCTGCAATTGCTTCGTGTACATTTCCTGGTAGAAGTTCAGCAAATGCAAAAGGAAGTAGTCGTTGCATAAAGACGTGACAGTCATGACTCTTCATCCCGGAAAACTTTTGGCCATTCTCAACACATTTAGCTAAATTAGATACGTACCCGTCCGGGAACTTCACATCAGATGTCGCCCATTTGAACAAAGCTGACTTTTCTTCCGCACCCACTCGAAATATGGGGACAGGTGCTTTCCCATTGCTTGTAATATGTAACTCATTCCGACAACAAAGATCAGGCAAGTCTAACCTTGACTTACCGCTGTCTTTAGTCCTTCCACGCACGTTTAACAATGTATGCATGATGTTATCAAAAAAGTTTTTCTCAATGTGCATGACATCCAAATTGTGTCTAAGCAAATGATCCTTCCAATACGGAAGCTTCCAGAATATGCTTTTCTTATGCCAATTGTGATGCTCCCCATATCCGTCCGGCATATTAGCTGGAGTGTGCCAATTTCCACCACGATTGACTGTTTCCAATGCACCATAATGATCAATTTCTGCTTCTAGATCTTCCCCGGAAATATAAACAGGAGGAGGAACACGAACAGTTTTGTTCTTTCTAAACAACCGCTTATTTCTTCGATATGCATGATGAATCGGTAGAAATCGGCGGTGACAATCAAACCAACTTGTTTTCCGACCATGTTTCAATTGAAACGCATCTGTCCGATTGAGACAATATGGACAAGACAATCGCCCATGCGTAGTCCAACCTGATAACATCCCGTACGCAGGGAAGTCGCTTATTGTCCACATAAGCACCGCACGCATTGTAAAAAAAATTTTCCTTGCAAAATCATATGTCCGAACCCCGGTATACCACAACTGCTCCAATTCCTGTATCAGAGGCTGCAAAAACACATCAAGGGAACGCTTCGGATGCTTCGGACCTGGTACTAAAATACTCAAGAATAAAAATTCCCTTTGCATGCACATATCTGGGGGAAGGTTGTAAGGCGTTAGGATTACTGGCCATAAAGAATATTGCCTACCTGACATACCAAATGGACTAAATCCATCTGTGCAAAGACCAAGATACACATTACGTTTCTCTCTAGCAAAGTCTGGATGTACCGTCTTAAAGTGTTTCCACGCTTTTGCATCTGAAGGATGAGTAACCTCCTCATCTGTTTGCAAATGATCTGCATGCCATCTCATCGATGCAGCAGTCCTCTCAGACTGATACATTCTTTTTAATCTATCAGTTATAGGAAGGTACCACATCCGCTGGAACGGTACCTTACTCCGACCAGTACCTTGCGGCTTATATCTTGGCTTATGGCAAAATCGACATTCCAGCAACTTATCATCATCTTTCCAAAAAAGCATGCAATTGTCAACACAGACATCTATCATCTCAGAAGGCAACCCAAGACTATAAACCAGCTTCTGTATCTCATAGTAAGTTTCAGCTGCTAAATTGTCCTCTGGCAAATACTCTTTAATCAAATCAGCCCAATCATCCATGCAAACCTCAGCTAAGTTATGATCAGTTTTAATAGTCATCATCCTAGCCGCCAACGACAATTTAGAATGTCCTTCTCTACATCCATCGTAGAGTGGCTGATTTGCAGCATCTAGCATATCATAAATTTTTTTTGCATCTAGATTGGGTTCCTCATCATCATGATGATCATGTGCAAATGTACTTACGGTTTCATGAAATGCATCCGTAACCATGTCATGAATCCTATCATTATCTTCACCATGCTGCTCCGCATGCTCATTAAATTGATTAAAATTATTTGACTCATCAAAATTCGATGCTTGATAATTGCTACTACTACTAGCTGCATTTCCCCCATGACCCTCTCCATGATAATACCATATATAGTAATGCGGCATAAACCCTCTATTTAATATATGCGACCACACCTTCGAGATAATGATAAATTTCCTATTCAAGCATCTGGCACAAGGACAGTACATCTTACCACTGATAATCGTATTATGTATACTTCCTGCCTGATGCATGAATCCCTCCACCCCATCACTGAACTCCTTTGTTAGCGATCCCTCTGAATCAAGACGATTATACATCCATCTTCTAATTTCGTATATTGACATTTTTTGTTGGTCAGAAAGAAGTAAATTTTGTTTTTGAATATGAAATTTTGATTATGAAGTTGGTCACTATATATAGATTTTTATTTTCATTACCATCGAATTACCTACGATTTTACATCGATTTCACTTCGATTTTACAACGAATGTAAAAATGTTTACATCGACTTTACAACGATATTAAACTTGTTTACCTAACCGAACACCGTGGGTTTAAAACGTGCTCACCTAACTTATTTATCGTTGGGAAATCGATGTAAAGTTCAACTTATAATAATCATTGCTAATTCGTGGGTAATTTTACGACGAAATTGCAACGTTTTATAAAAACCTCGTTAAATCGTCGCTAAGTTACAACGATTTTACGACGATTGTGATTATCGTCGTAATGTCGTCGGTAATCGATGTAAAATCGTCGCTAATTCGCGACGATTTTACATCGAATATTTTCGTCCCCAGTTTGCGACGATTTTACGACGTCTTTTATAATCGTCGTCAATTCGTCGCAACAACGATGTAAATTTGCAACGAAATAAAATCGTCGCAAAAAATCGTTGCAAATTGCCTGTTTTCTTGTAGTGAGAAGTTGTCCAAGAAAGTAGCTGCATTCATCCCAAGCAGTCAACGACCCAGGTGGAAGTGACTTGAGCCATCTCATCGCCTTGTCCGCCAAATAGAAAGGGAAGAGCTTGCAATCGAGGTAATCAGCTGGTACCCCATTCGACTTGGTAGTGCTGCAGTTTTCTTCGAAGTTCTCAATGTGGTCCATTGGATGTTCTGCAGGGAAACCATGAAACATGTGATGCTTCACCAATGCAATCATATGAGGTTTGATCTCATAATCTTGCCTCGTAATGGCTGGTGGACGGATGGCAGCTCTGTACTGGTAGAAAGCATGAGGCGTGTCCAAATCCCCAATGGCAAGTTGTTGTTGCTGTTGTTGCAACTGTTGTACTTGTTGTTGCAGCCTCTGGAGTTCAGCAGCTACAGCGTTTTGTTGTTCGTCATTCTGTTCATCCATGATAAAGGGAATTGATCTTGCCATTCGGTTCGTTCGTTCTAACCTTGCTAGCTCTTTGTTACTGAGTTCGCAAAGGTTTTCAGAGCCCCTACTTCTGGTAACTCTATTCAGTTTTTCTGCTGGTCATCTGAAACGCAAAAAGAAAATAAAATAGAATATATTAGTAAATCTTAGACTAAATTTCAAATTCAGAATTGAAGGTAACACTATTGATCCCCGGCAACGGCGCCAAATTGATTTAGGTGTTTTACCACTCAGTCAATTAAAACAAAAGCTCACACTACCGCAATCATAATTAACGGTTGTCAATGCAGTACTTTATGATTGAATCCATAGAGACCACAGTTATACTACAATTCTCACAAGATGAAACTAAGCTAAGACAAGATTATATTTGGTTTTGGAAATAGTAACGAACGAAATTTAAAAGATGTAAATTCAATAAAGGGGAAACGTTAGGTCAAGGGTTTGCTCTTAGGAATCCAGAGATCACGAATCAGACAACTATTCAAGGAATAATTAAACATAAGTTTCAAACTCAAACATAAATATTAACCAATCCACTATCATGCTCATGGCTACTAAACCTAGCACCTAATCCACTGTCGTGCTCATAGAATTCTAGGTCAGCATTAAGGAGCGGGTTCAATATGTTCACGAATCGCCTTAGTATCAACTCTCGCAGGCTAAGGACGATTCGCTCGCTTATGTTCTTTCTATGAAACCTACTCCACTCTCGTGCTCATAGGTTAACTATACCCTAATCCACTCTCGTGCTCATAGGGCAAGCTGCACCCTAGTTCATAGACCTAGTGGTTAGCTCAAGCCCAAGCAATAAACACAACAATAAGCGAAAACCACAAAAGATAAATCCCTATTTGTGTCTATTTCAATGATTCATGGATCCCTTCGAAACCATAAACCTAACTATGGAACTACTCAGACATGGTAACGGAGAACAAGCAGAGAGATGAAGAACTCATAATATATAAAGAGAGAAAGGGTTTAGAATTCTTCTCAATAGATGCAGAGATTCTTCTCCAAAGCTTACAATGATCAAGAGCAAAAGGTCTGAATAGAAAATAAAGAGTAGCTGTCAAAGAGGATAAAAATAGAGTATATATAGGCCCTAGGTCGAATTAGGTCAAAACATGCAGTTTCTGGGGCAAAATAAGAAATTCAGAAATTTCATTTTTTTCTCGCAAGAACTATGTGCATCGGTCGATTTCAGTTCTTCGGGCAAGCTTGCATCGGTCGATTTCAGTCCTTCGGGGTGGCGTGCATCGATCGATTTCGGTTTCTCGGACCAGCTCGCATCGACCGATGCACTCCTTGCATCGGTCGATTCTGCTTCTTTGGGTGGTGCTGCATCGGTCGATGCACTCTTTGCATCGACCGATTTTGGCCTTCTCTTCACGGTTTTGTGCGTTTTTGCCCACGTAACTCCAATTTATTCCGTAGACGCCTTTTTACCTGAGATAACTAAATAAATGACTAAAAGACTCTAAAAACAAACTTTGACTCGATAAAACATTTGAAAGAAATACTAAACATGCGTTAGAAAACGACAAAAACCAAGAAAACGACATAAACCAAGCATTTCAGTATTCAACTTTGGCCCTTGTTGACTTATAACCGAGGATCCACTAACCATCGTAGAGCTTGATTTAAAGGCATTTTCTGCATACTGACTTTGTGATGTCTCCCCTAGATGCATTTTCTTCTACAGCTCGTGATAACTACTTGCAGATCCTTGAGATTATCGGCTACGTAAGTATAGTCGTGCATTCGTATTTTTTATCTGCTTGCTTTGTTTTTCCTCAATCATAAAGCTCTCTCTTTTTCATGTGCTAGCCGAGCATACTCGTACCGTCGTCTATTATGAAGGCTTATGCAAGCGACATGAAGGATGCATTAGAGAAGATTTCCGAGCGTGAAGCTTATGTAAGAGAATTCAAACTTATTAAATAGAAAAAATTTGGGAAGGAAAACAATCGGCTTTCTAATCTTAAAAATGCAGGAGCTCGAGAAATGTGAAGCGAGTTTCCAGGTGGAACATTGCCTTGCTCGAGGGAAGGACGCCACTACTGAAGCTTCTCAAAGCTATCTAAATTAGTTCAAACAATTTAGCAGCATTCTTGGTGGGTAAATCAGTACAAAAAATAACGTATATAAATAGAATAATTGGGAAAAAAAATGACAAACAAAAAGGCACTATATGAAGTAATAGCCCCAAAAATAGTTAAAATATGAAAAAGAAAGAACGAACCAGAACGGATTTATGAGTGGCCGGGAATAGGAAGTGAGTCGGCACCATCCTCGGAGGAGGAGATGAGAACAGCGTCGGTGAAGAGAAAATACGATAAGCGAAGAAAATCAACTCCATAAGGAAATTGATCTCCTGCATGAGCTCTTCCAATATCTCGCCGGCCCCATTGTTGCAGTTTTTGTAGGTGCCACCATCTTGAGGGATGTACACTTCCGGACAAGAGACGCAACCACCTCCGTATTACTATTGTATTCAATGTCAGGGTTGTTGTGGCAAGGGTGGTGTCTTTTAAACTTACACACAAGAGATTTTTGTACAACACAACAACTTAAAAAGTTAGAACCATTTCATTTCATTAACTATTAAATCCAAATTTAAATATTAGCTTATTTATTTACCATTATATTATATATATATAGGGTTTTTTCTTCCAAACGATATTAAAATTTGATGCCACATGAGTCAAATGGATTGAATCTGTCCCAAAATATGAAAATAACTTATTTTTATTTTTCCACCAAGTTCATATCGAGCTAAGTAATTTTAGATAGAGAGGAAAAATACCCCGACAGTTCTATTGTAAATTAATAATATATGCATCTTATCCAGAAGGTAGATGTTGAGATTTGATCCTCTCTTGATAATCACGGAATTGAGCAATAAGTAAAAGACACAGAGAATTAACGAGTTCAGATCACGGTGTGTGATCCTACATCTAGGCCTGGAGCTTTCCAGTAATCCACTATCACCAAGGATTACAAAGAATTAGGGTTACTCACAATCTCTATAAGAACAAGAAAGATCTCTCTAGTTGCTCTCTAGAATTTTCAGGATACAGAAAGCCCTCACACATGCCTGTCTTTATATAGATTAGGGCAATTACAAAGTTAAGACGATTTAAACCTAAACCAAAGCCCAATAGGAAAAATACATTCCTAATTGACTAACCCAAGTCGCGGGCCTAGTTAATACTCATGATTTTCATCACCAAATCCCAACAAACTCCACCTTGATGACAATCATTTCCGAGTATAACTTCTTTATCTTTGCATTCATGTGCCGCTCCAGACAGTCCAGCACCTTAGTGCTCTTCTAAGTTGAGAAAACTCAAAGCCTTCTCAAACTTATCCACAGGAAGTACCTTTGTCAACATATCAGTTGGATTCCTCTCAGTAGGGATCTTCGACAGCTTCACTTCACCGGAAGCAACAATATCCCTGATGAAATGCATCCTCCTGTTGATATGCTTCTTCCTCTCATGATGAACGTTGTTCTTGGCTAAACTCAAGGCACTCTGAGAATCATACCAGATCTCTACCGTGTCTTGTTTGAATATGAACTCCTCAGTCAAACCCCTTAACCAAATAGCTTCTTTCACAGCTTCCACCAACGCCATATACTCTGCCTCAGTTGTAGACAGCGCGATGACATGTTGAAGACTTGATTTCCAGCTTATAGCCGTCCCACCAGAAGTGAAGACATAACCTGAAATCGATCTACTTTTGTCTAGATCAGATGCAAAGTCAGAATCACAGAAACTTTCAACCTTAAAATCTTTTGTCTTCCTGAACACAATCTTTCGATCCTGAGCACCTTTCAAATACCTTAGCACACACTTCACAGCAGTCCAATGTATCATGCTTGGCTTACTCATGAATATACTAACCAAGCCAACCGCATACGCGATATCACACCTAGTTCCTAACATCGCATACATGATAATCCCAATAGCATTTGAGTATGGAATATCATCCAAAATTGTCTCTGCTTCATCATCTTTCACAGCAGACAACTTGAAGTGCGAAACGATAGGTGTAGAAACTGATCTAGCTTCATCCATATTGAATACCTGCAGAATCTTCTTGATGTAACCAGATTGAGACAAGGTGAGACCTCCACCTTCACGATCCCTCTGAATATCCATCCCAAGAATCCTTCTTACAGCTCCTAGATCTTTCATCTTAGATCTACTGCACAACAAATCTTTCACAATATGTATCTCCTTCATATCCTTTGAAGCAATTAGCATGTCATCAACATATAGGAGTGGGTAGATGAAACAATTACCTTTGCTCTCCTTTATGTAAACACAGTGATCGAACTCATTGCTTTTGAATCCATGACTTACCACAAATTGATCAAAGCACTTGTTCCATTGCCTTGGAGCTTGCTTAAGTCCATACAACGCCTTTTCCAACAAGTAAACGTGGTCCTCTTTTCCTTTAACCACAAAACCTTCAGACTGCTCCATATAGATCTCCTCTTCAAGTAAACCATGAAGAAACGCAGTCTTGACATCAAGCTGTTCTTATTCCAGATCCATATTTGCTGTAACCGATAGAAGAAACATGATAGAAACATGCTTCACAACCGGAGCAAACACTTCTTGATAGTCAATACCTTCTTTCTGAGAATAACCCATGGCTACCAATCTACCTTTATATCTCGGTTCTTCTACCCCTGGGATACCCGGCTTTAACCTGTAAACCTATTTGCAACCAATCACTTTTCTATCCTTTGGTCTTTTAAACAACCTCCAAGTCTTGTTCTTATCTAGAGAACTCTTCTCTTCAACCATACCTCCATTCCAGAAAACTTTATCCTTGCTTTCAACAGCTTCCTGATAGTCCCTAGGTTCTTCAGAACTTATCTTGACAGCATCGATTAAGGCGAAACTCGATAAATCATAATCACCAAGATATTCAGGTCGCCTTGTTACTCGTTTAGACCTGTTTCGAACTAACTCCTAATCTTCTAGTGGTACATCATCTGTTTCCGGATCTCCAACAACTCCACCTGAAGATCCAACTTGGCCATCACCTTCAGTAACAGAAGTTGTAGCATCTGATTCTCCTCGGTGTCGATCGATACTCGGGATGGCATCGATCGTCACCACCTCAGAAGGCTCACGAGACTTTTCTTTTTCGTGTCCGTGTCGATCGATACTTGGGATGGTATCGATCGATACACTCTCAGAAGTCAGGCTCCTCTGCGCAGTTTCTTCCACAGAAAATTTATTCCTCAAGTCTTTGAATATTGTATCTTCCACAAAGACCACATTCTTGCTAATCACACATCTTGATTCATCCAGGAGGCATACCTTGTACCCTTTGACTCCCTCCGGATAGCTTATGAAAATTCCCTTCATAGCTCTTGGTCTTAATTTCCCTTGATCTACATGAACATAAACCAATGACCCAAATCTTCTCACGTGTCCATAACCCGCCTTTCTTCCCATCCAAAGTTCCTCAGGAATACTGCCATCTAAGGCCGATGATGGGCTTCTATTAATTTGGTACACAGCTGTGCTAACCGCCTCAGCATAGAATTCTTCACCTAAACCACTTTCATCCAGTATACAACGCACCTTCTCCATTATTGTTCGGTTCATGCGTTCCGCAACTTCATTTTTCTGTGGAGTATATGCACAAGTCATGTGCCTCTCAATCCCATGCTGCTTGCAAAACCCGTTGAAGTATTTGTTCACAAACTCCAACCCATTATCTGTTCTCAGACATTTCACTTTCTTGTTTATCTGATTCTCAACAAGTTTCTTCCATTCACAGAACTTTGTAAAAGCTTCACTCTTAACAGACAAGAAGAACACCCACACATTTCTAGTGTAATCATCAATGATAGACATGAAATACTGCTTACCAGAGATACTTGGAGTGGCCGATGGAGATCCCCAAAGATCTTAGTGAACATATCTCAGCGCTTCTCCTGAATTGTGTTTCCCAATGTTGAAGCTCAATCTCTTGGTCTTCCACATTACACAACTCTCACAGAAATCCATCTCCCCAATCCTTCTCTTGTCAATGATGCCTCTTTTTACCAAGATCATCATATTCTTCATGCTCATGTGTCCCAACCTTCTATGCCACAAAGTTGTCTCGTCTTAGGCTGGTTTCCTGGTAACACTTATGTTTGACTGTCCTACAACAGTCTCTCCATCAAGCAAATACAAAGAACCGCATATAGTGCCTTGAAGACCCATCTTCCCATTCTTATAGAACATTGTTTTTCCTTTGCCTCCAGCATGATCAAACCCAAGCTTATCCAATGTACTTGTAGATATTAAATTTCTCTTCAGCTTAGGAATATACCTGACATTCGTCAATGTCTTTACCGTGCCACCACATGCTTTTATATTGATGGAACCTATTCCTTTAACCTCTACAGAATAGTCGTCCCCCAGTAGCACTTGTCCAGAGTTGAGCTCCTCAAATGTATCAAACCAATCTCTCCTTGAGGTCATGTGATATGAACAACCCGAATCAATCACCCACCTCTCTAGATGCCAATTTTCCGAGACTGATAACGCATCAACTCCTGCTGATTTTTCGATGACAACCGCTGCCGTGGCATCTTCATCATCGCCTCCTTTCCGATTCTTCCAAGCATAGCAATTAGCCTTCACATGTCATTCCTTCTTGCAGAACCAGCAAGTGACTTTTGTTCCCGATTTCGACCTGCTTCTGCCTAGATTCCTAGAATTTCGTTGATCCCTATTTTTCTGTCTCCCACGAGCCACGTACGCTTCACCAGTGCTTTGTGAAGTCGATATTCCTTTTGCTTTAAGCTCAGTTTCCTTCGATTTCGCCGCATTCACCACATATTCAATAGAGATGGACTCTCTACCATACTTCAATGTCTCCTTCATGGAGTCATATTGAGGTGGCAAGGAACTGAGTAGTAGAATTGCATGCACTTCATCCGCAATTGTAACATTTACACTAGCCAACTCCGAAACAGTCTTCAAGTAGTCATCGACGTTTTGATCGATTGACTTAGACCCATCCATCTTAAATATATAGAATTTATACAAAAGATGAATTCGACTCGGTAGAGTCTTGGTGTTGTATAATCTTTCTAGCGCTTCCCAAAGATCACGTACTGTTGTGCACTCCTTTGTTTTCCTGAGGACATGATCTCCTATATGGAGTGTCAAAATATCCATAGCATTCTCTGCTCGCTCCCCTTTCTTGACTTGTTCTGCATTAAGTCTCTCTTTGAAATCCTCTGCTGATTCATCCTTCTTGATAACCAGCTTATCCGTCTCAATGGTCGGTGTTATTAGCTCGCCTTTCAAACCCTGAAGATTCATGTGAGCTAACATCCTTTTCTTCCACATAGAGAAATCACCTTGTCCGTCGAAGATGGCTATCTTCACCTTCGGCTTCTTTTCTGAAGACATCTCGATCAAATGAACCTCTTAACACGCTTCTGCTACCGTATCGATCGATACAAGAAGGAGTGTCGATCGATACCAAACTTTTCTTCGTCTTTCTGCGAACACGTAACATACGTATCGATCGATACAAGGAAGGGGTGTCGATCGATACTTGAGCGATATGCGCGATCTTCTTCTTCGCGCCGCATACAGCTTTTTCTCCCGGGCTGTCAGAATGAAACCCTAAACCGATTGATGCCTTGATTCCAGCTATCAATCCAGATCTAAAACCTAGATCCCTGCAGAACTTCTCTGTCCAATTGCTCACAAACCTAAAACCTAGGCTCTGATACCATTTTGTTGAGATTTGATCCTCTCTTGATAATCACGGAGTTGAGCAATAAGTAAAAGACACAGAGAATTAACGAGTTCAGATCACGGTGTGTGATCCTAAGTTTGGGTCTGCTACGTCTCGGCCTGGAGCTTTCCTGTAATCCACTATCACCAAGGATTACAAAGAATTAGGGTTCCTCACAATCTCTCTAAGAACAAGAAAGATCTCTCTAGTTTCTCTCTAAAATTTCCAGGATACAAAAAACCCTCACACATGCCTGTCTTTATATAGACTAGAGCAATTACAAATTTAAGACGGTTTAAACATAAACCAAAGCCCAATAAGAAAAACACATTCCTAATTGACTAACCCAAGTCACGGACCTAGTTAATAGTTATGATTTTCACCACCAAAGCTCAACAGTGGAGAATCCATCTCACATTGTTGGTAAAATCCCACATATCCAAGACCCATAAATTGGAAAATTCTGACTAATGCACATATCGGGTGCATCGCTGGTTAATGACGAATCATTTGTACTATTAGCTACTAACCATACTCCACTCTCTCACGACATCATCTAGAGTGTCCTTATGTGAGTGATCAATGCCACTGTGTCGTCTTTCCAAGGAATCTAGATCCCTAGAAAACTTCATTAACAACATGCAAAGATTGATGATTGATGTTTAAAAACATGATTATTCTACGCCGTCCCACGAAAGTTAAGAGTTGAGATTTTTAAAACCTTGAAAGGAAGAGAAAGTAGGAACAAAACAAAGGGTTGATTTTTTTACGTAAATGGTTTAGGGTTTTGAAGTTTGGAAGATTGAGTGGGGTGTTTCCTTGAACTTTTATTTAAAAAAACGTTTTGTTTTCTTTGAGTACTTTTGTTTCATTTGAAAATATATTTTGAGGTTTCTTTCTTTAGCGTTTTGAAATCTTATCTTTTATAATTGGATAAACAAAGGTAAAATATTGGGAAAAAATATTTAACGTTGAAAGTTAATGAATGAAGCTTAGACATTAAAAATAACTATTTATATGGCCTTGACAGATTTATATTTGCTTATAATTTCTAATTATTTTCTTACGTTAGAATGGCGATAATATTATTTTTAACCTTTAGTTATTGTTTATTTTAAGTCTTTCTACAAACTTCTTAAATCAACAAGCAACTTCATGAATATTAATTATTTACCATATTCTCTCTATCAACACCCTAACTAAAAGTTGAAAAATTCTTCAAGAGTTTAATATTTAAAAAACGATTAAGATCCACCACTACTTGTACTTTGTCGTTAACCAAATCGACAGTCTTAACCTCTCTAAATGCATCACTGATACTCTTAAACCTCGGTTCAGCCCATAAGTGGAACGGAACTCCCAATAAACAAACTCATATTGTGATTGTCTATGGATATTTGCTATCGAAAATTGGCTCCCATCTCATCAACAACATCATCCAGTAGTCGAAATGGAAATGCTCCATTTTCATGAATTCGATGATATCCTCCCCCATGTCAAAATCGAACTGGAACTGTCCCAACCGTAGGTCTAGAGCACCCACTTTCTCCTCGATATTCTAAATTCTTCTCATCATAAACAATAAAGTCTTCATGTCGTGCATGTTCAGATTCATGCACCAGCAATCAAGGTTCTAGAGTAGCCTTCAATTATCTCAGAATTGTCAAATTGTGGGACTGGATGTGAATTTCATCTTTTTCTCTCAACCACCATGTTTCATCAAATATTTCTATGACATTATCACCAAACAGATTTTGAACTGAAAATTAGTGAGTAGAGAAACAAAAAATGTGTATCCCAAAACCAAAAACTATATGTTATAAAAAAACCAACCAAATAGGGAATAAAATCTGTGAGATGTTGAGAATAATCTGTTGTGATTCTCAATTTATACCTAGCACTATCACTGATCATCATAATTCTGCATATTACATTTACTGCATATCAATTTATTATGAGTTAGTTCAATTGCAAACCAATATCATAATTTGTGATTTATTTATGTTCGGTGTCCAAATAAAAACTTCTATGAATATACGAGAGCACATTAGTGATTAAAAATTTTCAATTTTAAAAATGGATTATATTATATAATTCAGTGCAATAGGATATTTATTAAACTAATTAATGTCGATTAATATAAATATGTTAATTTATGCTGGGCATATTTTTATTTGATTATCTTATCAACATTTTCCTAATTCAAAGAACCAATATGTTTTTCAAAAAGATAAATTATTAATTTTTATTACTAAAATGTTATATAAAATAATATAAATAAATTGTCAAGTTTATTATTTTTGACCTGTGTCTAAAAACAGTAATAATAATATTGTTTAGGAATTATAAATAAAAATAATAGTCTCGTCAAAAGGTTAAGTAAAGGAAACATTGTCGATGAATAAATGAAAAATTTAACAAGTGAACAAAACCTGATTATATACTACATAGAAAAACAAATATCTAATAAAAAATTAAATGAAAATTTACACTATTTTTAGTTTTTTCATGCAATCTAATAATCTAACCTTTTTTAATTTAAAGAACCCACATTTTTTTAAATGATAAATTATTAATATTTTGTTTTTAAAATCTAATGTAAATTATGTAATTTAACAATAAAAATTAATTATTCTCAACGCGTGTCTAAAAAATGCAATAGATAGAAAAATTAATATTTTCTCTTTTTTAAAACCCATTCTTTCTAATGCAAAAAACAATGGGCTTTTAAAAATAGAAATTACTAATTTCTCTATTTATTACATTCTTTAGAATCGTGTTGAAAATAATTAAATTCAATAGTTAAACTACATTAATATACATTAGATATTTAAAAATAAAAATTAATAATTTCTCATTTAAAAACTCATTGGTTCTTTGAATTAAAAAACTTAAATTATTAGAGCGCAAGATAAAAAACTTAAAAATATTGTAAATTTCCATTGAATTGTTTTGTTTAGGAGGTAATTTTACCATTTAGTATATAATCAGGTTTTACTCATTTGTCAGTCTTTTCCTATATTATCAACAATCTTTCCTTTAACTTAGCTTATCAGCCCCATGCGACAACAACTTTTATTCCTAAATCAAAGGTTATGATTCTTAAACATTATTATTATTATAGTCTTCACATAGATGTTCAAAACAATATTTTTATACTTAAGTAATATTTTTTAATTAAATTTTAGATATAAAATTATTAATTTCCTTTCGTAAATTAAAAACAATAAATTGAAAAAACTCCAAAAGATTTTCATTATTTTTAAAAAGATATTATGTTTTTTGTAAATTTGTGTATTATCAAGTTTTGTTGTAAAGCAAAAATAAACCTGATAATAAACAAAATTGAAAAAAATATCTCATTAAAATAATAATAAAATTTGGGATTTTTTGCAATCTATATATTATAAGATTATGTTGGTTTGTTAGTCTTGTCATAAACTCTGAAGCCATCACATAGTATATGATTATCAGATAAATTATGGTTACAATTTTTTACGATTATATTTAATGAAAATGGAGGAAGGACAAAAATGATCGGGGGAGTGGAGGATTTAACGAGGAGAGTCGGGGAGGAGGAAGAAGAAAAACAACAATAATTTCCCTTTTTTAGTTTTTCATTTCTGTAGATTTATTAACTGTAATTAATATTGTTTTTTTTGTTTTGAAAAGTAAATCGCAAAGGATCGCAATTATAAAAACATTATCCTAACATGTCCCATCATTTAACAGTACTCCCTCCGTTTCTTTTTATAAGTAGTTTTAGAGATTTTGTTTTGTTTCACAATATAAGTTGTTTTCATGTTTCTATGCAACTTTTACCTTTATCGAATACTGTGTGGCCAATAATATTCTGCAATTTTTTTATGATTCGCTGGATTATTTTTAATTTATATATTAAATGATATTTTTTAGTAAAAGATGAGTTTCTTAATATTTTTTGTTTTTAACCAAAACTATTTATAAAAAGAAACGGATGGAGTATAATATAAATATTTACTAATTTAGAATATTTGAAATTTTATACACTAAAACCCCATGAAAAATATTTATATTATACGTTATCAAAAAATCTAGTGAAATTTAAGCAATCTCTTTTGATATTTCCAACTTAAAAACTCTAAAATCTAGTATGATTTAAAAAAATTATGATAATTTTTATTTTATGATTTTTTCTATTGTCTATAAAATAATTGGTGTACGGCAACAAATTTAATTAATCCATACAAATTATAGAACTATCTTTAATGAATACATGTTTGTACACACAAAAATGTACACCTTTTTTAATAGTATATATATTCACTGCCCAAAAAGTTATTTTGCAAAATCTACACAGCTTTCATTACCTATACACAGAAATGTGACTAAAACCAAACCCTAAAAGACACATAAAAGCAAAAATCCCAGTTTTTTTAATTTTATCATGGTTTTCGGTGCAAATATGGAAATTGGGTTCTAATAGTATAAAACTGGAAAGTATCATCTTTCATCTTAACATAAAATAGAAAAAAACAATGCTCTTCTTAAAACATAGTTCTTGGATTAGGACAAGTCTACTAACATAACATAATACCATACCATTGATTCGTTTTCATCCTAAAATCAATGGTTAGCAAAGTTCAAACATAATAATGGGTAGAGGTTTTTGTTAATCAATTCTGGGGGGGGGGGGGGGGGGGGGGGGGGAATGTCCAAACAAAAGTTTAAATGTCAAAATGACCAAAAAAAACTATATATGTTAGTGTATTTTTTGCCAAACAATATTTAAGATTTGATACCATATATGAGTAAGTCGAATCCATTGAATATGTAACAAAATTATGAACAGAAAATATTTTTCCTTTTCAACGAAGTCATAGTCCATATCAGGCTATGTGATTCTAAATGGAGAGAGAAATACTTCAGCGAGTCTCTTGTAAATCAAAAATATGTCATCCAATTCTAAAGCTGGATAATCCATCACACACACCGTTAGTAATATCTCCACTTCTCAAAGTTCCATCTATTTTATCAGGTTAAAATTAGAGAATTTCGACTAATGGACATGTCGAGTGCTTATATGGCTAATAAAAAATATTGCAAGTAAAACCCAGAAAAATAACAGAAACGACATGCCATTTGTCCTAACTTAAAGCATACGCTAACAGTTTCAAGTTCCAAAATGATATTCTTATTCCAAAGACATTCTGATTGTCTTACCAAAACCATTCGTAAGCATCCTTAATGAAAATGGAAACAAACATACGTAAACGTCATATAAAAAGAAGAAAAGCAAATGAAAACTTCCGAAAACCAATACTACACCTAACCTGCTCTTCCATCTACTAAGTAATTTAGATAACCCAATGAGAAGGATCCCATGGACCCACCAATTTACCATATAAACGATTTATCACCACAACAATGCAAATATAAATCTAAAACATGCAGCAAATTGTTACGTCCTACGACGCACACTCATCACATAAAAGAATCCTATCTACAGTTTTTTATGCCTTGTGCATGCAAATCCACATGTGGATGCTAAATTCTGCTTTTTCAAATGGGTATTCAACTTTGACCCTTGTTGACTTATAACCGAGGATCCACTAACCATCGTAGAGCTTAATTTAAAGGCATTTTCTGCATACTGACTATGTGATGTCTCCCCTAGATGCATTTTCTCCTATGGCTCGTGATAACTTCTTGCAGATCCTTGAGATTCTCGGTTACGTAAGTATAGTTTTGCATTCTTAGTTTTTATCTGCTTGATTTGTTTTTCCTCAATCATAAAGCTCTCTGTTTTTCATGTGAAGGCTTATGCAAGCAAGCTGAAGGATGCTTTGGACAAGATTTCTGAGCGTGAAGTGATGAATGACTTTTGTAAGTCTCGAGATCAATTACTCGATATACTATTGCTAGTATAAGAGGTTCAATCCAATGGGTAAGATTTCAAGGCAACAAGAATACAAGACACTGCTGGAACTAATTTTTTGTCAAAGCTCGAGGGTTTGATAAAATTGTGTTAGTGTGAAAAGAAATGAGTTAAGCTCATTCTAATGAAATGTTTTCATTGATCGAGAAATGTTTTCTCGTGTATATATTTTGGAATAGTTGTGTCATTAATTTAAATAATGAACAACAAGAGAGAAGAAAAGACCACACGTGCGTCGATCGCACATTGGGCCTTGTTGTGCTCGTGGACTTTTAGAGGTATCGATCGATACCCCTCGGTATCGATCGATGCTCTTCGGGCCGACTTAAAAAATCGCAGCCGCTAGAATATTCTGAGGAATATTATGTTTCTGTCTGGGAAAAACCCTAGCCTCTCTCCTATATATACAGTCTGATTTTCACCTTAAAAATCATCTTCTGATACACTAAAAACACATCCTAAAAGTTCTAGCAAGCGTTCTATCAATTCCCTACTGCTTAGAGTAAGTTTCTATTCGAGAGTATCGTAGTTATAATGTTCGACAGATCTGATATCAAGTGTAGATGATACAGATAAACTTTGGTTGTATCATGGGACTCATGGATCTATTATAACCCGTCGCACTACGGGAGATTCTTTGAGTTAAGGAAAGAGATTCATCTCGCCTCCTCAGATTTATTTATGCTTTAATCATTTTATGAATCGTCTGTTCCTTACTGTTTATTTATACAATCGTGATTAAATCTTATCCTGTCTATTGTGCGAAATTTTGGTCCTACAGACACTTCTTAAGTTAAGCAAAATAAGCAAGAGTTGTTGTTTAACTAGTGAATTAAGCAACTTAAAATAAGAACAATAAATAGCAACCTAAACAAGTTATCATGCAAGAAATATAAACGAATTCAAGGATGGGATAATTGGTTCTAGATCATCCAAGGCTAATCTATGATGCTCAATACTCAAACAAAACTATCCCTAGGCAATGATCATTAAGTGTGATTAATCCTCTCTCAAGGCATCAATCACCATGCTAATTAGAAATCCAAGATCAAACTCTCATTTGTGAATTACCAATTAGCAAGCATTAAGTATAAACAATCAAGATCAACCAAATAAACACCCTAGACAACTACTCTCATAGGCTAGGAATGAATAACTCTTAAATAGTTCATCAAGGCATTTCATCAAACACCTTGTGGGTGTGAAATGCCCATTGATCTAGATTGGCTTTCTCAAGCCCAATCTAGCATTAAGATCACTAATGAAGAAGAGAAACAAGATAATATAACCCTAAGCATCATAAATCAACCTTGGAATCACCCTAAACCTAACCCATCCTCAAACTCAAAGAACTACTCACTAATCATCATGGTTTCAACAAATCCCATAAAAGAAGAGTTAAAACCCATGATCAAATGATTGGATGACTAGAAAATAGAAGATAGATAGATAGAATCAAAGAAAAAAAAAATACTCAAATGCATAAAATAAAAAGGATCAATCTCTTACAAATCACTCTCAATCACTCTTAGAGAGGGTTTTTGATTAAGAAAAGACTTAACCCATGAATATTAGGTTTTTGGGTTTAAATAGTAAACAGTGGCGAACCGGGTTGACCCGGGACAAACCGTATACCGACCCGGTTGAGTTGGGTAAAAGTGTAACAAAGGTCAACACCGATGTTACTCCTCGGTGCAACATCTCGGTGTTGGACATGGGTTTGTGCACCGATGAACCACATCGACTTGTGACCTCGATGTAGAAGTAGAAGTTGCTTGATGTGCGTGTGAGACTCACCGACGTCACACGTCGGTGCTAAGGATGATTTCTCCTGAGAGTTGCACCGATTTGTTGCACCGACTTGTGAACTCGGTGTTGAGGTGAAGTAAGCTTGGAGGAGTCGCACCGATCGGTTACACCGACTTGTGACGTCGGTGTAATCCCCTGAGGCTCCAGCACCGATGTCACTGGTCGGTGCTAGACATCGGTGCTAAGGACGATTTCTCTTTGTTTCTACACCGATCAGTCACACCGATATGTCACCTCGGTGTGGTGTATGCCAAGCCTCCTCATGCTTTTGGCTTCCTCTCCTGGCTTCCAATCCGATCGGCTTCACGTCCCGAGTCTCGAGTCTTCTCCAAAGTACCTAAAATACGTCCCGAAACATGCGAAACTTCCTACGACCTAATGTAACATCCTAAACTCTAAAAGAGACCTAAATGCTAAACAAATCTATGGTTATGCATGTAAATGACTAGAGAATGCAAACTAAAATGCATGCTACAACATGTAAATTATGAGAATATCATGAAGCTTATGTAAGAGAATTCAAACTTCTTAAAGAGAAAAGTTTGAGAAGGACAATCGGCTTTCTAAGCTTAAAAATGCAAGAGCTCGATAAACGTGAAGCGAGTTTCCAGGTGGAACATCGCCTTGCTCGAGAGAAGGGCGCCACTGCTGAAGCTCCTCAAAGCTATCTAAATTAGTTCAAACAATTTAGCAGCATTAGGTTATAAAAAAAAAAAACAATTTAGCAGCATTCTTGGTGGGTAAATGAGTACAAAACAAAAACATATACAAATAGAATATTTGGTTAAAAAAAAGACAAACAAAGTCAAAGTAAGGCACCATAGGAAGTAATCGCCCAAAAAATAGTTAAAATGTGAAAAAGAGAGAACGAACCAGAACGGATTTATTAGTGGGAATAGGAAATGAGTTGACGCCATCCTCGGAGGAGGAGATGAGAACAACGTCGGTGAAGATTGATGATTGATGTTTACTAACCTGATTATTCTACGCCGTCCCACGAAAATTAAGCATTGAGATTTTTAAAACTTTGAAAGGAAGAGAAAGTAGGAACAAAACAAAGGGTTGATTTTTTACGTAAATGGTTTAGGGTTTTGAAGTTTGAAGTTTGGAAGATTGAGTGGGGTGTTCCCTTGACTTTTTATTTAAAGAAACGTTTTATTTTCTTTGGGTATTTTTGTTTCATTTGAAAATATATTTTGAGGTTTCTTTCTTTAGCATTTTGAAATCTTATCTTTTATAATTGGATGAACAAAGGTAAAATATTGAAAAAAGATATTTAATGTTGAAAATTAATGAATGAAGTTTAGACATTAAAAATAACAATTTATATGGCCTTGACAGATTTATGTTTGCTTATAATTTCTAATAGTTTTCCAACGTTAGAATGGCGATAAAATAATTTTTAATCTTTAGTTTTTGTTTATTTTAAGTCTTTCTACAAACTTCTGAAATCAACAAGTAACTTCATGAATATTTATTATTTACCATATTCTCTCTATCAACACCCTAACTAAATGTTGACAAATTCTTCAAGAGTTTAATATTTAAAAAATGATTAAGATCCACCACTACTTGTACTTTGTCGTTAACCAAATCGACCGTCTTAACCTCTCTGAATGCATCACTGGTATTTTTAAACCTCGGTTCAGCCCATAAGTGGAACGGAACTCCCAATAAACAAACTCATATTGTGATTGTCTATGGATATTTGCTATCGAAAATTGGCTCCCATCTCATCAACAACATCATCCAGTAGTCGAAATGGAAAGGCTCCATTTTCATGAATTCGATGATATCCTCCCCCATGTCAAAATCGAACTGGAACTGTCCCAGCCATAGGTTTAGAGCACCCACTTTCTCCTCGATATTCTAAATTCTTCGCATCATAAACATTAAAGTCTTCATGCCGTGCATGTTCAGTTTGATGCACCAGCAATCAAGGTTCTGGTGTAGCCTTTGATGATCTCAGAATTGTCAAATTGTGGGACTGCATGTGAATTTCATATTTTTCTACTTGTCTCTATCTTTTTCTCTGAACCACCATGTTTCATCAAATATTTCTATAACATTATTACCCAACAGATTTTGAACTGAAATTTAGTGAGTAGAGAAACAAAAAATATGTATCCCAAAACCAAAAACTATATGTTAGAAAGATCCAACCAAATCGGGAATAAAAAAGTGTGAAATGTTGAGAATGATCTGTTGTGACTCTCAATTTATACCTAGCACTATCAGTGATCATCATAATTCTGCATATTCCTTTTACCGCATATTAATTTATTATGAGCTTGTTTAATTGCAAACCAATTTCATAATATACGATCATAATCTGAATATATGAGCACATTAGTGATTAAAAATTTTCTATTTTAAAAATGGATTATATTAAATAACTCAGTGCAATTGGATATTTATTAAATTAATTAATGTCAATTAATATAAATATGTTTATTTATGCTGGGCAAATTTTTATTTGATTATCTTATGAACATTTTCCTAATTCAAAGAACCAATATGTTTTTCTAAAAAATAAATTATTAATTTTTATTACTAAAATGTTATATAAATTAATATAAATAAACTGTCAAAATTATTGTTTTCAACGTGTGTCAAAATACAATAAAGCTATCATTTATGAATAAAAATAATAGTCGCGTCAGAAAGCTAAGTCAAAGGAAAGATTGTTGATGAATAAATGACAAAACTAACAAGTGAACAAAACCTGATTATATACTAGATAGAAAAACAAATATCTCATAAAAACAATATAATAAAAATTTACAATATTTTTAGATTTTTTTCATGCATTTTAATAATCAAACCTTTTTAATTGAAAAACCCCACAAGTTTTAAAATGAGAAATTATTAATATTTTGTTTTAAAAATCTAATGTAAATTATATTATTTAAAAATAAAATTTATTTATTTTCAACGCGTGTCTCAAAACTGCACTAGATAGAAAAATTAATAGTTTCTCTTTTTTAAAACCCATTCTTTCTAATGCAAAAATGGACTTTTGAAAATAGAAATTACTAATTTCTCTATTTATTACAGTCTTTAGAAACGCGTTGAAAATAATTAAATTCGATAGTTAAACTACATTAATATACATTAGATATTTAAAAATAAAAATTAATAATTTCTCCTTTAAAAACTCATTGGTTCTTTGAATTAAAAAAACTTATATTATTAGAGCGCAAGAAAAAACCTTAAAAATATTGTAAATTTCCAATTAATTGTTTTTAGGATGTAATTTTACTATTTAGTATATAATCAGGTTTTGCTCATTTGTTAGTCTTTTCCTAGATTATCAACAATGTTTCCTTTAACTTAGCTTATCAGCCCCATGCGACAATAACTTTTATTCCTAAATGAAAGGTTATGTATCTTAAACATTATTATTATTATAGTCTTCATATAGACGTTGAAAACAATATTTTTATACTTAAGTAACATTAATTTTTTATTAAATTTTAGATATAAAATTATTAATTTTCTTTTTAAAATTAAAAAAAAATTGCAAAAATTCCAAAAGATTTTCATTATTTTAAAAATATATTTTTGTTTTTTTGTAAATTTGTGTATTATCAAGTTTTGTTGTACTGCAAAAATAAACTTGATGATACACAAAATTGAAAAAAAATATCTCATTAAAATAATAAAAAAATTTGGGATTTTTTGCAATATATATATTATAAGATTATGTTTGTTTGTTAGTCTTGTCATAAACTCTGAAGCCATTACAGGGTATATGATTATCGGATATTATGGTTACAATTTTTTACAATGTTATTTAATGAAAATTGATGAAGGAAAAAATGATGTGGGGAGGAGAGTGGAGGATTAATTTCCCCTATTTTAGGTTTTTATTTTTTCGACAACAAATACATTAACTTTAATGGATTTGTTTCCCAAAGTCCAAATCTTATTCACCGTCATGTGAATCATTCCTACATGAGGTGCTTTTGATATAAACTTTCCCACAATACAATCCTTCCAAAGAGGAGGAACATTCTCGAAAACACAATATGGGACTTTAATCGTTTCAATTCGTCCACTTCTTCCACCACCACTTCAAACTTCTGTAATCCCACCTTTGCGTAAACCACTGACGACCAAGATTTACCTTTACTCAGCGTCTGAATCACTCCACCGTCTTCTCCCGAAATCCCCTTCGAAGTTGATTCACTTGAAACTACTCGCTGATTGTCCTCCGACACCTTTCCCTGATTTTCCCTCAGCCCTTCTTCTCTAGCCTCCGTCGAGACTTTCTCTGATATTACCGGATTATTTTCCTCGAAGTGAACTTCCCCTACAACCTGTTGAGCTACCTCAGCGTTCTCCTCCACCGTCTTCCTTGCCTCATCTGACGGAGGGACCACATGTTCTGGCGCCGCCATGAGCCTTAGCGTGGGCAAAAATCCAAAAGAAACCCTAGCCTCCAAATCGCGTTCCTAATCGCCCCCGCTGACGTGGCTCAAAGTATCGTCCCTTATATCAAAAAAAAAAATCCATCTATTTTATCAAGTTAAAATTAGAGAATTTTGACTAATGGACATGTGGAGTGCTTAGATGGCTAATACCAAATATTACAACTAAAACCCAGAACAATTACCAAAACCATTCGTAAGTATCCTTAATGAAAATGGAAACAAACATACGTAAACGTCATATAAAAATAAGAAAAGCAAATGAAAACTTCTGAAACCAATACTACACCTAATCTGATCCTCTAGCTACTCAGGCTCACCTGCAAGAAAGGAGGACTAAGTAATTTGGATAACCTAGTGAGAATGATCATATGGACCCACTAATTTAACATATAAACAATTTATCACCACAACAATGCAAATATAAACCTAAAACATGCAGCAAATTATCACCTCCTACGACACACTCATCACATAAAATAATCCTATCTACAGTGTTTTTATTCCTTGTACACATCCACATGTGGATGCTAAATTCTGTTTTTTCAAATGGGTATTCAACTATGACCCTAGTTGACTTATAACCGAGGATCCACTAACCATCGTAGAGCTTGATTTAAACATAATGACTTTGTGTTGTCTCCCCTAGATGCATTTTCTCCTATGGCTCGTGATAACTTCTTGAAGATCCTAGAGATTCTCGGCTTCGTAAGTATAGTCGTGCATTTCGTAGTTTTTATCTGCTTACTTTTTTTTCCTCAATCATAAAGCTCACTCTTTTTCATGTGCAAGCCGAGCATACTCGTAATGTCGTCTATTTTGAAGGCTTATTCAAGCGAGCTGAAGGATGCTTTGGACAGGATTTCCGAACCTGAAGCTTATGTAAGAGAATTCAAACTTCTTAAAAAGAAAATTTTTGAGAAGGAAAACAATCGGCTTTTCTAAGCTCGAGAACTGTGAAGTGAGTTTCCAGGTGGAACATCGCCTTGCTCGAGAGCGCCACTGCTGAAGCTGCTCAAAGCTATCTAAATTAGTTCAAACAATTTAGCAGCATTCTTGGTGGGTAAATCAGTACAGAACAAAAACATAAATAGAATATTTGGTAAAAAATAACAAACAAAATCAAAGTAAGACACCATAGGAATTAATCGCCCAAAAAATAGTTAAAATGTGAAAAAGAGAGAACGAACCAGAAAGGATTTATGAGTGTGAATAGGAAGTGTTTGCAAACATTTTGATAATATATAGATTGCAAACAATTTATGATGGGCATATTTTTATTTGATTATTTTATGAACATTTTCCTAATTCAAAGAACCAATCTGTTTTTCAAAAAGATAAATGATTAATTTTATTTTTAAAAGGTTATATAAATTAATATAAATAAACTGTCAAATTTTTTTTTTTCGACATGTGTCTAAAGACACTAATAATAATATTGTTTAGAAATTATAAACTAACATTTATGATTAAAAATGATTGTCGCGCCAGTAAGCTATGTCAAAGGAAATATCTTTGATGAATAAATTACAAAACTAACAAGTGAACAAAACCTAATTATATACTAGATAGAAAAACAAATATATCATAAAAGCAATTAAATGAAAATTTACATTATTTTTATTTTTTTTCATGCACTCTAATAATCTAACCTTTTTAATTCAAAGAACCCACAGGTTTTAAAATGAGAAATTATTAATATTTTTTATAAAAAATCTAATGTAAATTATGTAATTTAACAATAAAAATTAATTACTTTCAACACTTGTCTCAAAACTGCAATAGATAGAAAAATTAATAGTTTCTCTTTTTTTCAAACCCATTGGTTCGTTGAATTATAGAAAACAAATAGAGTGAAAATATCCAAAAAAATCTAAAATGTTTAATTTAATTTTGTTTATGACATAATAATTTCAATTTCGTATATTATCAGTTGATGCTGGTTTGTTAGTCTTGTCATATACTCATCAACATTATTTCTTTTGAAACAAGTTTTCTGACCCTAAATGAAAATTATCTTTATCCTTTTAATTAATTTATAAATATAACATTAAAAAGTTATTATTTGGAAACAAATAACAAAGAATCTATTGATACATTATATTAATAATTTTTTTAAACATATTTATCAATAAAAATTTTGAATTAAGAGAATGAATGGGTTTATAGTTTTTTTTTGTTAACTTTTGAAAATGAAATATTATTAATATAATATTATGAATTAACTTAGAGGATGAAGATCATTGTTATTTAGAACAAGATAACTAGGTTTAAAAGAAATAATGTTGATGATTATATGACAAGACTAACAAACCAGCATAACCTTATAATATACAACATTGAAAAAATTATCTCATAAAAAATGAAAACTTTCAGCATTTTAGGATTTTTTGGCACTCTATTTTTTTCTAATGCAAAAAACAATGGGCTTTTAAAATAGAAATTACCAATTTTTTCTATTTATTATAGTCTTTAGAAACGCGTTAAGAATAATTAAATTTGATAGTTAAACTACATTAATCTACATTAGATTTTTAAAAATAAAAATTAATAATTTCTCATTTAAAACTCAAGAAAAAAATCATTGGTTCTTTAAATTCTCATTTAAAAACTCATTGCTTCTTTGAATTCAAAATACTTACATTATTAGAGCGCAAGAAAAAAACCTTAAAAATATTGTAAATTTCCATTTAATTATTTTTAGGAGGTAATTTTACCATTTAGTATATAATCAGGTTTTGCTCATTTGTTAGTCTTTTCCTATATTATCAACAATGTTTCTTTTAACTTACCTTATCAGCAGCCCCATGCGACAACAACTTTTATTCCTATATGAAAGGTTATGATTCTTAAACATTATTATTATTATAGTCTTCACATAGACATTGAAAACAATATTTTTATACTTAAGTAACATTAATGATTTATTAAATTTTAGATATAAAATTAATAATTTCCTTTTATAAGTTAAAAATAAATAAATTGCAAAAAGTTCAAAAGATTTTCATTATCTTATAAAGATATTATTTTTTTGTAAATTTGTGTATTATCAAGTTTTGTTTTACAGCAAAAATAAACTTGATAATAAAAAAAATTGAAAACAAATCTCATTAAAATAAGGGATAATTGTAAATTTATCGCAAAAAAATGGGAACTATTGTCCCCTTAGTACTTATTTGAGTTTTGCCACTTTTAGACTAAAATATTTATACTTACTTTAAAAATTCTGAAAATTCATATAAGGTAAGTAATATATATTATGTAATTTATCTTAGGAAAAACGAAATTTTTTAAAATATTTATTTTCATTTTCTACTAATTGTAGAATTTGGTTTCTATTATTTGCTCTAAAATCTACCAAGTACAGAATATGTATTCTACTATTTGTTTTGCATTCTATTGTTCCTATAGAATCCGTTATCTACAATGTTGTATTTGTTCTACCAATTGTAGAATTCGCATTCTACCATTTTCTCTATATTCTACTTTTTGTAGAATAAAAGTTCTACCATTTTCTCTATATTCTACTTTGTTGTAAAATAGAAGTTCTACCATTTTATCTTGATTCTACTGAATGTAGAAACATATTCTACCAAGCGGTTAACAAAATCTGAGAGAAAATCTAGGACAACACAACTAAAAATCTTCAGAAAATATTTTTTTCCTTTTTAAATCGTTCTTTCCTTATTTTTCGTGTAATATTTTTTTTTTAAACCTTTCTGAAAACGTTTTTTCCTTTTATGTTGTTGTAATCCTTTCGTTTTTTTTTGAAATTATTTTGAGGTCACGTTTTTCAATTTTTCCTTTTTTCTTTTTTCATTTCTTTTGATTTATTCATTATAATTAATATTGATTTTTTATTTTAAAAAGTAAGGACCGCAATTATAAAAATATCACCCTCACTCGCCCCATCATATTATCGTAGAATATAAATTTTTACTAAATTTGAATATTTAAAATTTTATCAACTAAAACCCCATGAAAAATGTTTATATTATACGATATCGGAAAATCTAGGGGAATTTAAGCAATCTCGTTTGATATTTCCAAATTAAAATCTCTAAAATCTAGTATGATTTAATATTTTATGAGATTTTTTATTTTCTGATTTTTTCTATTGTCTACAAAAATAATTGGTGTTTGACAACAAATTTAATTAATCCAAATAAATTATTGAACTATCCTTAATGAATATATGTTTGTACACAAAAAATGTAATCGTGTTTTAATAATATAGATGTTCACTGCACAAAAAGATCTTTTGCAAAATCTGCACAGCTTTCATTACCTATGATACACAGAATTGTGACTAAAAACCGAACCCTAAAATAATTTCATTTGTCCTAACTTACATCATACGTTAACAGAATTTCAAGTTCCAAAATGAAATTCTTATTCCAAAGACATTCCGATTGTCTTACCAAAACTATTCGTAAGCATCCTTAATGAAAATGGAAACAAATATACGTCAACGTCATATAAGAAGAAGAAAAGCAAATGAAAACTTCCGAAAACCAATATTACACCTAACCTGCTCCTCCAGCTACTCAGGCTCACCTGCAAGAAAAGAGGACTAAATTTGGATAACCCCATGAAAATGATCCCATAGACCCACAAATTTACCATATAAACGATTTATTACCACAACAATGCAATATAATACCTAAAACATGCAGCAAATTGTCACGTCCTACGACGCATACTCATCAAATAAAAGAATCTCATCTACGGTGTTTTTACGCTTTGTGCACATCCACATGTGGTTGCTAAATTCTGCTTTTTCAAATGGGTATTCAGAATTAGGTTGGAAAAATGATAGAGGCAAGTATGAAAAATATGAAATTCTCATGCAGTCCCACAGTTTGACAATTCTGAGATAATCGAAGGCTACTCCCGAACTTTGATTGCTGGTGCATGAATCCGAGCATGCACGCCATGAAGACTTTATTTTTTATATTGCGAAGTATTTGGAATATCGAGGAAAGAATGGCTGCTGCGGACCTACGGCTGGGACGGTTCCAGTTCGATTTTGACATGGGGGAAGATATCATCGAGATCATGAAAATTGAGTCTTTCCATTTTGACTACTGGATGATCTTTTTGATGAGATGAGAGCCAACTTTCGATAGCAGATATCCATAGACAATCACATTATGGGTTCTTGTATTGGGAGTTCCGTTACACTTATGGGCTAAACCGTGGTTTAGGAGTATTAGTGATGCTCTCATAGAGGTTAAGACGATCGATTTGGATAGCAGTAAAGTACAAGTAGTGGTGGATGTCAATCATTTTTTAAATATTAAACTCTTGAAGAATTTGTCAACTTTTAGTTAGGGTGTTGATAGAGAGAATATGCCAAATAATAAATATTCATGAAGTTTCTTGTTGATTTAAGAAGTTTGTAGAAAGACTTAAAATATACAAAAACTAAAGATTAAAATTTATTTTATCGTCATTATAACGTTGGAAAAAAATTAGAGATTATAAGCAAATATATATAACTCTGTCAAGGCCATATAAATATTTATATTGTTTAATGTCTAAACTTCATTCATTAACTTTCAACGTTAAATATTTTTTTCCCAATATATATTTTACCTTTGTTCATCACAATTATAAAAAATAAGATTTCAAAGCGCTAAAGAAAGAAACATCAAAATATATTTTCTAATGAAACAAAAGTACCCAAAGAAAACAAAACTTTTCTTTAAATCAAAGGTCGAGGGAACACCCCACACTCAATTTTCCAAACTTCAAAACCCTAAACCATATAATACTAAAAAGTAAACCCTTTGTTTTGTTCTTACATTTTCTTCCTTCCAAAGTTTTAAAAATCTCAACGTTTAATTTTCGTGAGACAGCGTAGAATAATCAGGTTGTTTAACATCATCAATCATTAATCATCAATCATCAATCTTTGCATTTTATTAATGAAAATTTCTAGGGATCTAGATTCCTTGGAAAGATGACACAATTGCATTGATCACTCACATATGGACACTCTAGATGTCGTCGTGAAAGAGTGGGGAATGATTCGTCATTAATCATCGATGCACCCGATCTATGTGCATTAGTCAGAATTTTCCAATTTATGGGTCTTGGATATGTGGGATTCCAATGGATTCTCCACCTTCCGGATAAGATGACATATACTATTAATTTACAATAGAACTGTCGGGGTATTTTTCTCCTCTCTATCTAAAATTACGTAACTTGATATGAACTATGACTTGGTTGAAAAATAAAAATAAGTTATGTTCATATTTTGTGACAGATTCAATGCATTTGACTCATATGGTATCAAATTTTAATATCGTTTGGAAGAAAAAACCCTATATACATAATATATTGGTAAACAATTAATTTAATATTCAAATTTGGATTTAGTAGTTAATGAAATGAAGCGGTTCTAATTTTTTTAAGTTGTTGGGTTGTACAAAAATATCTTGTGTGTAAGCTGAAGAGACACCACCCTTGCCACAACAACTCCGATAGTGATTACAATAGTAACACGGAGGTGGTTGCATCTAGGGGTGGGCGTTCGGATTTTCGGATCGGTTCGGATTGGGTATTTTGGGTTTCGGGGTATTACGGGTTTATGGATTTAGGTACCGATCGGGTATTTTAAAAATTTGGATCGGGTTTGGATCATATTGGGTATTTTTTTTAAGATCCGAAATTTTTCGGATGTGTTCGGATCCGGATCCCAAAACTATCCAAAAGTATCCACAATATCCGAAATCCGAGACAAAACACAAAAACATGAATATTCATTTCAATAAAACCAATATACTTTCAAACCAAAAATTTTCAAAATACCCGAAAAATCCAGAAAAAACAAAACAGTGTATTCGATATACCCATAATATCGAAAATATACCTAAAATACCTGAAATACCCAAAAGTAATTAATATATTCGGGTTTATAGTTATAATTTTGGGTATTTGAATTATATCAAGTCTAAATATAATAAATAAATTTGGGTATATAATTACACTTTGTGTATTTTGGGTACCCATTCGGTTCTCGGATCGGTACCGGTTCGGGTTCGGATATAGAAATTTAGGATCCGATCGGGTATTTTAAAATTTTGGATCATGTTCGATTCGGGTATTTTTGGATTTTTGGATCCGGATTTTTTGCCCAGCCCTAGTTGCATCTCTTGTCTATAAGTGTACATCGCTCACGATTGTGGCACCTACAAAAAAATGCTACGATGGGGCCGACGAGACTGTGGAAGAGGTCATGCAGGAGATCAATGTCCTTATGGAGTTGATTTCCTTCGCTTATCGTCTTTTCTCTTCACCGACGTTGTTCTCATTCCTCCTCCGAGGATGGCGCCGACTCACTTCCTTTTCACCTCTCGGCCACTCGTTGCGCCGACTCACTTCCTTTTCACCTCCCGGCCACTCGACGGTTCACCGGAGGGGTAAGATTCCCTAACCCCAAACTCGTTGTGGCCCGCCGATCTCTGGTAGCAAGGCAAGTGCCGCCATCCTCTTTGGGAAGGTAAGTCGAGGTGAGCGCAGTGGAAGGAGCTGATAGAATAGGAAACCTAATAATAGTCTTATTATTTTAGGACACAACATATTATGTAATTACTCAGATTGATTGACTTGTAACTCTTTATATACACACTGAATAATAGAGAGAAGGGCACCGAGTGTGCTTCTGACCAATTAACATGGTATCAGAGCTATTTACCCTAATCTATTTTTTTCTCAGCGCCGCTAATCTAAAAAAAAAAAAAAAATTCACCATTGCTCTTTCTCTCATTCTCTCATTCTCTCATTCTCTCATTCTCTCATTCTCTCATTCTCTCATTCTCTCATTCTCTCATTCTCTCATTCTCTCTTCTTCTCTCTTCATCTCTCGTCATCTTCTTCTCTACTTTTAGCCCTTCTTCTTCTACTTCTCTTATCTCTTTCCCCAACTCTTCTCTGAATCCATGGCGGCTACCACCACTCCACCCGCTGCGAGTCTCACTCAAATCAAGGCTCACATCCCGACTATCCTGGATATGAACAAGATGAACTACGATTCCTGGCGAATCTTTTTTGAAACACATTGTTTCAGCTTCTCCCTCACAGGCCACATCGATGGCTCCTCTCTCCCCACCGGACCGACTGATACCGCCTGGAAACAGCTCGACAACACTGTCAAGATGTGGATCTACGATACAATCTCCGAATCTCTTCTCACCCCTGTTCTCAAATCACAGTGTCCTGCTCGTGACCTATGGCTTACGCTCGAGAACTTATTCCGCGACAACAAGGAAGCTCGTGCAATTCAACTGGAAAACGAAATCCGCAATCTCACCATTAGTGACCTTTCGGTTCACGACTATTGTCAGAAACTGAAATCGATCTCCGATACGCTAGGAAACGTCAACTCTCCAATTTCATATCGCTCCTTAGTGATGCACCTCCTCAATGGCCTGAACTCCAAATTTGATAACATCATAAATGTTATCAAACATCGCTCACCACCCTGTTCATTCGGAGACGCCAGATCCATGCTCATCGACGAAGAATCCAGACTGAAGACCAAAAGAAATTCTGCTCCAAACAATGACGACAATGCTTCATCGGCTCAGCTGCTCGTTGCTACAACTCCTCAACAAAATTCTCAAACACATGACTACTCACCTCAGCGCAATTACAATAATAATTTCAGAGGCAATAGTAGCAACAAAGGAAATAAAGGCCGTCAAGGACGTGGACGATTCAATTACAACCAGAACTGGAACCCTCGCTCATCTTTTCCACCTCCGTGGGCTTGGCAACAACAGCAACAACCCGTATGGCCCCAACTGTCTCGCACCAACAGCCGAGACAATTCCAACCTCAATATGCTCCTGCCCAAACTGAACTTCTCGGACATGTACCGCAGCAACGCAATTCGGCTTATCTGACTCAGACCGTTCCACCTTCATCGCAACAAGCATCGCATCAGGAGTTCATCCCAACTGCCCTCGCCAATGCTTTCAATACAATGACACTTCAAGACCCGGGTGATTCAAATTGGTACATGGACACTGGCGCAACATCACATCTCACATCGCAGCCAGGTATGCTTTCTCTTCCTTCATCTTCCACCTCTTCCTCTGCCTCTTCTCTTCCATTAGTAACAGTAGGTAACGGTAGTCATTTACCAGCCACGGCTATGGGAAATTCTTCTCTCCTGACTTCTTCTCGCCCTCTATATCTTCAAAACATTTTGCTTTGCCCAGGAATTTTAAAAAATCTTGTTTCCGTTCGTCAATTCACTAAAGATAATTTATGCTCTGTTGAATTTGACCCGTTTGGTTTTCTTATCAAGGATTTTCAAACCCGAGCTCCGATTCTCCGATGTAACAGTAAAGGCCCCCTCTATTCCATCACCCTACCAACTCCATCTCCTCCACAAGCTTTCATTTCAACATCTACTCCTACTTCTATTTGGCATCAACGTCTCGCTCATCCTGGAAACTCGACTCTTCGTTTTCTGATTTCTTCTGGTTTTCTCAAGTGTTAAAAACCGGATATGTCTTCCTTATGCCACCCGTGTCAACTAGGAAAACATATACGGCAACCATTTTTATCTTCTTCTTCGCAAGCTATTTCCGTTTTTGACATTGTTCACTCTGATATTTGGACCTCACCAGTCCCAAGTGTTAGTGGCATAAGATACTATGTTATTTTTTTGGATCAATTCAGTCATTTCCTTTGGGTTTACCCCTTACGCCAAAAGAGTGAAGTTTTTACAAAATTTCTGCATTTTTACAATTATGTTCAAACTCAATTTCAAAAGACAATCAAAGCGTTTCAATGCGATAATGGCGGTGAATACACCAGCCATGAATTTCAAAGTTTTATCTCTGCCCATGGCATCCAATCTCGTTTCTCATGCCCGCACACCTCTCAACAAAATGGGCGCGCTGAACGTACTCTCAGAACTCTCAATAATCTTGTTCGTGTTCTTCTTCTTCAAGCTCACAGGCCTCCTTCCTACTGGGTTGAAGCCTTGCATATGGCTACTCATCTCTTCAATATTCTCCCCTCAACATCTATAAACAATGAAATCCCTCACTCTCGACTATTTCAAAAAGTTGTCTCATATGATCATCTTCACATTTTTGGGTGTCTCTGCTATCCAAACCTCCTTCCCACATCAATGCATAAACTTGCTCCTCGCTCCGCTCGATGCGTATTCTTGGGATATCCTACTAACCATCGTGGCTATCGTTGCTTAGACCTTAACACCAAACGCATAATTCTGTCCCGCCATGTAATTTTCGACGAAACATCTTTCCCTTTTCAAAAATCAGCCATCAACATTTCACAATCAGTTTCTCCCTCTACAATCACCATGTATCCACTTCTTCAAACTTTACCCATTTCACTTCCAATTTCATCGCAGCCACAAACTTCTCTGCCATCTTTTTCTCAACCACTCACTCCCACTCATCCTTCTAATTCTGCTCCTTCTTCCACATCTCAACCTACTGATCCTCCTCTCCCTTCTATATTAGCTCCAAATTCCTCATCTCAACCTACTCATCCTCCTCTCCCTTCTATATTAGCTCCAAATTCCTTAGCTCAACCTCCTATAACCACTTCTACATCTGTTTTGCCTCCATCATCAACAAACAATGTCTCAACTGCTCCCTTCACTCACGGCATTCAAACTTGCAGTCGTAGTGGCATCACCAAAAAGAAACAAATATTTTCACTTCACACCGACACCATTTCACCACTTCCTCTCTCTCACGTTCACGCAGCAAAAGACAAACATTGGAACAATGCGATGCAGACTGAATATGATGCTCAAATTGCTAGTGGCACGTGGACAATAGTCCTGCGACCCTTAAACACTAACATTGTGCGTTCTATGTGGATTTTTCGACATAAGTTTGATGCAGGTGGAAAACTATCTCGATACAAAGCTCGTCTCATCGCGAATGGGAAATCCCAACAGATTGGCATCGATTGTGATGAAACCTTTAGCCCCGTCGTCAAACCAGCCACCATTCGCACTGTTATTCATGTTGTCGTCTCCCTCCAATGGCACGTGCATCAACTAGACGTGAAAAACGCTTTTCTCTACGGGGAACTTGACGAAACAGTCTATATGCATCAGCCACCAGGTGTCGTCGATCCCACTCGACCCAATCATGTTTGCCTTCTCAAAAAATCTCTCTACGGGCTCAACCAAGCACCTCGAGCTTGGTATCAACGTTTCGCGACTTTTGCAACAAAAATTGGTTTCCAACAGAGCAAAAGTGATGCCTCCTTGTTTGTCTTATGCCGCGGAAAAGACATGGCATATTTACTCCTCTACGTCGATGACATTGGCCTTACCGCATCATCCACTTCTCTATTAAGGTCGATCATAACAGCCCTCAGTTCTGATTTCTCTATGACTGATCTAGGCAAACTTCACTATTTTCTTGGTATTGCCATTAACAGGGACATCAACGGAATGTTCTTAACTCAACAAAGCTATGCTGCGGATATTCTTCACCGTGCAGGGATGACAAGATGCAATCCTTGCTCAACACCGGTGGATACAAACTCCAAACTACCAGCAGATGCTGGTCCACCAGCAGATGCTGGTCCACCAGTAGCAAATCCCACCCTCTATCGCAGCCTAGCTGGAGCTCTTCAATACCTCACATTCACACGTCAGGACATCACTTATGCAGTCCAACAAGTCTGCCTCCACATGCACGATCCACGAGAACCGCATCTCAATGCTATCAAACGTATCTCAATGCTATCAAACGTATCCTTCGCTACATAAAGGGCACCATCAACCATGGACTCCAACTGAAACCAACCAATATCACGAAGATAACAGCCTACACCGATGCAGATTGGGCCGGCTTCACCTCCACACGATGATCTACCTCCGGCTACTGCGTTTTCCTCGACGATAACCTTGTCTCTTGGTCATCCAAGCGACAACCCACAGTATCACGTTCCAGTGCTGAGGCCGAATACCGGGGAGTTGCAAATGCAGTGGCAGAAACGACTTGGCTCTGCAACCTTCTCCTTGAACTCCACCACCCAATTTCAAATCCCACAATTGTATACTGTGACAATGTCAGCGCGGTGTACCTATCCACAAACCCGGTTCAACATCAACGCACCAAACATGTCGAGATCGACATTCATTTTGTTCGAGAACGCGTTGCTATTGGCAATGTCCGCGTACTTCACGTTCCATCGGCCCTCCAATACGCAGACATCTTCACAAAGGGACTACCATCGGCTCTGTTCAACAGTTTTCGATCCAGTCTTAGCGTTCAGCCTCTGATCGCTATGACTGCGGGGGTGTGATAGAATAGGAAACCCAATAATAGTCTTATTATTTTAGGACACAACATATTCTGTAATTACTCAGATTGATTGACTTGTAACTCTTTATATACACACTGAATAATAGAAAGAAGGGCACCGAGTGTGCTTCTGACCAATTAACAGGAGCCTCGTCTTGAGAGAACCCTTCGACAGGGCCAACATAAGGCGGGTCCAATGGGGGGTGAAGGAAAACCCTTCGCCGATAAAGGATCCATGAATACCAAGGAAATCGTTGAGCCCAAGGAAGAAGCCTCTCCTCCAGGTGTGATAGCGCGCTATACAAGCTGCAGCTTTGACATCAATCTTGGCCTCACAGAGTTGGTTTTCGGCACGTTAGCTCATAAAATTCTCCATATCCAAAGAGAAAAGACAGAAGAAAATAACGGAATACCAGATTAGGTGGCTTCAATAAAAAAGTTAGAAATCCAATTAAAATTCACGGAAACCCTGTCGGGCGAACAAAAAGGACCCAAAAAGAAACTCGGCTCAATCTTATTTTTTTACTATAAAGACTGAGCCGAATTTAATTGCAATTAAACTAATAAAACGAATGTGAATTACTAATATAATCCAATTAAAATGAAGGTGGGGATACACGTTACGCCACAATTTTTAATCAGAAGAGAGATTTCAAGAAATGGCAGAAAAATTGACAAACTTGGGTAAAAGGAGACGAAACGAGCAAATACGAGATCAAGGGGTGAAATCACCAAGCAAATATACACGGACCAAAAAAGATGAAACCTAATAAAAGAGAAGAAATGGTGAAACAAAAATGAAGATTTGTTCATATAGAGAAAAGAGGTTAAAAGATACAAAGACCGAAGAGGGGTGTTTTTACCAAAAAAAAAAAAAAAAAAAAGACCGAAGAGGGGCAGTTAAAACTACTTGCAGAAACCGTCGAGCTTCCACATCAAGCATAATCAATGGTTGATATCTCAAGAAATTAATTAACTGGGACCATGAGCTCGAGAACGAGGTACCAAACTAAACAAGGCCACGTCACTTTGCAGACATCCCAAAAAATCAAGCTACAAGTAAACTTTAAACACGTAGTCAACACAATATTAATGACAGCATAAAAACTGGTTCGAGCAATAATAAGTTGTTTGAGAATAGGTTGTTTAAGCATCTCCTTCTCTCTAAGAAGAGCAATTAGTTAACTACCTTATTAAAGGAGTGACTCACATATGAATTATATAAGCTAGAAAGAACTTTCATAATGCTCCCATGTTCAAATCGATATTGCTTCTAGAGTTTTAGGCCATTATCTCTAGCTGATATTGTAGTGCACGAACATATCAAAAGAGAATAGGAGGAATAAGTACGTATGCTCGAAAAGAAAGGCGGGTTAGTGTGAGAAGCTACTGCTCCAAGTCATTTTGAAGGACGCTGATCTTGGGATCAAGAGAGCTAGAAAGTAACACTACTTGACGATATAGAGTGAATCTGAAAAGGTAGGTTTGAACATTTTCAACTACATCAAAAATGAATCAAGAAAAAGGGATCTTAGTGTTGGAACTAATTTTTTATCAAAGCTTGAGGGCATGATGCAGGAGATCAATGTCCTTATTGTTCGAATTTTTAGTCCTACAATTAGCTCACATGCGGTTGCACACTTTCAATATACACAAATACTATAGAAAAATACACATTTGTAGAATCTATTTTTGTTCATCAGTTCATCGAATAAGAACACATTTTATCATTCTTGATTGTTGTTAGATTTCGTATGGCTTAGCATTCTGATTTCCAGAAGCCTTGATTTCAATTTTTCAACCTAATTCTGAATATCCATTTGAAAAAAGCAGAATTTAGCATCCACATGTGGATGTGCACAAGGCGTAAAAACACCGTAGATAAGATTTTTTTATGTGATGAGTGTGCGTCGTAGGACGTGACAATTTGCTGCATGTTTTAGGTTTATATTTGCATGGGTGTGGTGATAAATCGTATGGGATCATTGCAGGTGAGCCTGAGTATAGCTGGAGGAGAAGGTTAGGTGTAGTATTGGTTTTCAGAAGTTTTCATTTGCTTTTCTTCTTTTTATATGACGTTTACGTATGTTTGTTTCCATTTTCATTAAAGATGCTTACGAATGGTTTTGGTAAGACAATCAGAATGTCTTTGGAATAAGAATTTCATTTTGGAACTTGAAATTCTGTTAGCGTATGATGTAAGTTAAGACAAATGGCATGTACGTTAGGACAAATGGCATGTTACATTAGATCTCTGTTATTGTTCTGGGTTTTACTTGCAATATTTGGTATTAGCCATCTAAGCACTCGACATGTCCATTAGTCAACATTTTCTAATTTTAACCTGATAAAATAGATGGATTTTCGAGAAGTGGAGATATTACTAACGGTGTGTGTGATGGATTATCCTGTTTTAGAATTGGATGACACATTTTTGATTTACAAGAGAGTCGCTGAAGTATGTATCTCTCCATTTGAATCACATAGCCTGATATGGACCATGACTTGGTTGAAAAGGAAAAATAAATGATGTTCATAATTTTGTTAGATTATTAGAGTGCATGAAAAAAACTAAAAATAATGTAAATTTTAATTTAATTGTTTTTATGAGATATTTGTTTTTCCATTTAGTATATAAAAGTGTTTAGTTTTGTCATTTATTCATCAATAATGTTTTTTTTACTTATCTTTCTGACGCGACAATCCTTTTTATTCATAAATGTTAATTTATAATTACTAAACAATATTATTATTATTGTCTTCAACCATACCTCGAAACAATAAATTTGACACTTTATTTCTATTATTTTATATTAAATTTTAGAAATAAAAATAAATAATTTATCTTTTTGAAAAACATATTGGTTCTTTGAATTAGGAAAATGTTCATAAAATAATCAAATAAAAATATGCCCAGCATAAATTAACATATCTATATTAATCGTCATCAATTAGTTTAATAAATACCCAATTGCACTGAGTTATTTAATATAATACGTTTTAATTGAACTTTGTTAATCACTAAAATGCATTCTCATATATTCATAGAAGTTTTTATTGAGACACTGAACATAAGTAAATCACAGATTATGATCGGGATATTATGAAATTGGTTTGCAATTGAACTAGCTCATAATAAATCGATATGCGGTAAATGTAATCTGCAGAATTATGATGATCGGTGATATTGCTAGGTATAAATTGAGAGTCACAACAAATCATTCTCAACATTTCACAGTTTTTATTCCCTATTTGGTTGGTTCTTTCTAACACATAGTTTTTGGTTTTGGGATACACATTTTTTTTGTTTCTCTACTCACTAATTTTATGTTCAAAATATGTTGGGTGATAATGTCGTACAAATGTTTGATGAAACATGGTGGTTCAGAGAAAAAGATAGAGGCAAGTATGAAAAAGATGAAATTCACATGCAGTCTCACAGTTTGATAATTTTGAGATAATTGAAGGCTACACCAGAACCTCGATTGCTGGTGCATGAATATGAACATGCACGACATGAAGACTTTGTTGTTTATGATGCGAAGAATTTGGAATATCGAGGAGAGAGTGGGTGTTGCATACCTACGGCTGGGATGGTTCCATTTCGATTCTGACATGGGGGAAGATATCATCGAATTCATGAAAATGGAATCTGAAACACCCCATCCCGGACTCTAAGTCCGCGGAGGTTGTTCTCGTTCGGATCACTAAGTGCATCCGAGCATTTCATTCTGTTTTTAGGGCACATTCCTTAACGAAGTTCAATTCGATATAATATATTCTGAGATTCATAAGATATAGTCTATATGCATTAAAATAGAAACGATCTGGCTGTTTTATTAATACGGTAAGGATTCGATACATTTTAGAGTTTGCATATAAGCTATTACAATGTTTAATTGATCCTAACAAACCAGACCAACACCAACCATCTTCCCCGGCTAAAGCGTATTGTGCGCCTAAGCCCACTTCTTCTCGGAAGTCTCATCGTTACCTGAAAGCCAAAGGGGCATAAGTAACTCGATAATTACTTAGTGAATGTGGTTAATTAATGGGATGCATGTATTTCGGCTAAGTCATGCAATATTTCCCCCGTTTCATGTTTTCCACACGGCGAAGTGAATATAGCCGAGCCTGAATTCCCCCGTTTCAAGTTTAGCCGAGCCTTGGTGGATTACCCCCGATCCCCAAGTCACTCGTCTACAACCAACAGTTAATTCTCCCTCGGCTAAATATCAATTCCCCCTCGGCCGTAACCAGATTTATGAATATGTATACCAACTGTGCGATCGCGGATATAGATCGATCATAGGACTTTCCCGGCGAACCGATAGTCTAGATCCGTACTAAGCCGCCAGTAATGCCGATCGCTTGAATCTCTCGGCTAAACTTTCCCCTTTCTCTTCTGATCGTCTCAACACACTCTCGGCTAACTTTTATTCTTTCTCTCGGGAATCCTTAATCTCTCGGCTAAAAATCCCCATTGGTGTGCGTGGCCGAGAGAAATGGACTAAGGGTCTTATTTATAGAAGCCTTGGTCGCAAAACTCCCAAAAACCGCCCATCCCAACGAATAGACGCGACTTTTAGCCGATTGGGCTTGGTGACCCTTCGGCTATTAACCGTTTCCAACCGTCCCGCATGCTCGGCACATGCGAATAACTTTTTAGCCGAGACTACCCAGTTTCCTTTGCTCAGCTATCGTCTTAGCCGGCCAGCTAGCTTACCACTTGGTCAACTAGACCCAATTGTCACACACTTAGCTTAGCTGAACTGAGCTACCCGTGAACTGATCCAGCTGAGCTAGCTCCACCATCTAGCTCGTTTTAGATCGGCTAAAACGTGCTGAGCTTCTTTCCGCATTTCCTTGGTCTTTTCATCTTTTCTCCGGCTAAATCTCAGACCATAAGACTTAGCCGATGTTTTTGGACCATGGCTTAGTTTCCTTTAATTTTTCCCAGCTATTTTGCTCAACTCTTAGCCATGATACATCCCGGCGATCCTATTGCGGAACGGGGACGTTACAAGTCTCTCTCACTTGAAAGGGATTCGTCCTCGAATCCGGCCAAGTGTTAGATCCTTGTTACATTCTTCGTACCACTTGGAAAAATCAGCTTTCATCTGATTCTCGGTTTTCCAAGTTATTTCTCGCGAACTATTACTTTCCCAAGCAACTTTAACCAACGGAATTATTCTCTTCCTTGTTGCTTTTTCCATCCGATCAAGTACATCGACATGTCTTGCTTCCACCGTCAAGCTTTCTCTTAGATCCGAAGGTACTCCATTTAAGACTTTGTCTTGATTTGTAAGGCACTTACGTAGTTGGGATACATGGAAAACGTCGTGAAACGCATCCATATCCGAAGGCAAGTCTAGTTTGTATGCGACTGTCCCAACACGTTCTGCAACTCGTAATGGCCCTCTATACCTCAGATCTAACTTGTCTTTATTGGAAGTTCTAGCCCGCCCTTTGAACGTGATCATCTTTAGATAAACTAGATCATTCACCTCGAACTCTATGTCTTTCCGACGCTTGTTCGCATAGATTTTCTGTCTATCTTTGGCTTCTTTCATTTTCACCCTTAGCAACTTAATCCTTTCCGTGGTTTCTTCCACTATGTCCGGACCAATCATGCTACGCTCGCCCACATGGGTCCAGTATAACGGTGTCCGACATGGCCGTCCATAAGCGCTTCGTATGGTGACATCCCGATGCTAGCTTGAAAACTTTTATTGTAGGGAAATTCGGCTAAGGGTAAATACTTTTCCCAATTGCTGCCCCAATCCAGTATGCAAGCCCGTAACATATCCTCGAGTGTTTGTATTATCCGTTCTGATTGCCCACCAGTCTGCGGATGGTACGCCGTGCTCATATTCACCCATGTTCCTAAGGCTTTTTGGAAAGCCCTCCAGAAGTGTGATGTGAACCGCGAATCCCTATCCAAGACTATACTTGCGGGCACTCCATGTAATCGGACAATCTCGTCGAGGTATTTGGCCACAATCTGCTCCACCCCGTCGGTCTTCCGGATCACGATGAAGTGGGCCGATTTGGTTAACCGATCTTCTACCACACAAGCCGCATCTTTCCCCGACTTTGATCGTGGCAATCCGGTCACGAAATCCATCGTTATATGATCCCATTTCCATTTCGGAATAGGTAAGCTTTGTAGCAACCCACTCGGAACCTGATGATCTGCCTTGATCAATTGGCACATAGGACACTTCGCCACCCATTCTGCCACGGATCTCTTCATCCCGGCCCAATGATAGTATTGTTTGAGATCACGATACATTTTGTTAAGTCCTGGATGAATCGAGAACTTGGACTGATTCGCCTCCTTTATGATTTCCTCCTTTAGTTTCTTTACTCCCGGCACACAGACCCGCCCATTGATCACTATCGTGCCATTATTCGAGGTCTGGTACTTGGTATTATCATTCTGGACTGCCTTGTTCAGAATTTCGTCGCTTCCTTGAGCAATCCGGATTCGGGTAAGGAAGTCGGCTTGGTTTGCCGCTTATAAGCCCAATGGTCCCACGTTCGTGGACAAAGCCCGTAGGTGCAATGTCCCGATCATTTTTGCCATCATATGGACGTCCCTTTCTGCGTCCACTTCGGATCTTCGCCTACTTAAGGCATCCGCGACTAGATTTGCATTTTCCGGATGGTAGGCAATGACCAGGTTGTAGTCCGCCACAAGTTCCATCCATATTCTTTGCCTCAAGTTTAGTTATGTCTGAGTGAAGATGTACTTCAGACTCTTATGATCGGTGAAAATTTGCACTTTTGCCCCGTAAAGGTAAGATCTCCATATCTTAAGTGCAAAGACACCGCCGCCATTTCTAAATCATGGATCGGATAATTTCCTTCGTGATTTTGCAATTGCCTTGAAGCATATGCGATCACCTTCTCTTTTTGCATCAGAACGCACCCAAGTCCAATTATTGATGCGTCCGTATAAACAACATATGGCTCATCCGTTTCCAGTAAGGCCAGGACTGGTGCACTCGTGAGCATATTCTTTAACCCGGAGAAACTCTTCTCACATTCCTCCGTCCATGTGAACTTCACATCCTTTTCGGTTAACCGAGTCATTGGCTGGGCCAAGCTCAAAAACCCGTTCACAAACTTCATGTAGTATCCCGCTAACCTGAGAAAACTTCTTATCTCGGAAGCGTTCCTTGGCTTCGGCCATTCCTCTATGCCTTTTATCTTCCCCGGACCCACCGAGACTCCTTGGTCTGACACAATGTGCCCCAAGGATCTGATGCTCCTTTGCCAAAAGCTACACTTCCTTAACTTAGCAAATAACCTTTGGTTCCTTAGCCATAGCAACACTGCCCGTAAATGGTCTTGATGCGATTCCCGGTCTTTTGAATAGACAAGTATATCATCTATGAAGATGATAACTGATATATCATAGTTTTTACCCCTTTTAAGCCATGATATAAGTCCTTTTTATAGAGTATTTCTAGTATTTCGTAGTGTTTTAGAGTATTTTACAGGTTTTAGCACGTTTGGAGCATAATTGGAGATATTGGAGCTTTCTGGAGCATTTTGGAGCAAAGCAGACGTTCGTGTAGTTGAGTACCCGATTTGAAGCATCAGTGTCGACCGGTACTGACTGGTATCGGTCGATACTCATCGAGGCAGATACGACCCGCGACTTTTCCAAGAGTTGAAGAATTGCAAAATTGCCTAGAAGACTTTAATATTTACAAGAAGCCCCAAAACGTGACTTAGGTTATTTAATAGGATTTTACAGCCACTTTAATAGCTACGCTTTATTTTACTTTGATTTTGTGAGAGAGCTTTTTGAAGGGAGACAAGTCTGAAACTCTGTTCGTCCGAGAGAAGATTTCGAACCCTTTTGTTACTCTTTCTTATTATCTATTTGAGTATTTATTCAGTCATGTTTATTGCTTCAATTTCCATGTCTGAGTACATCCACTTTAGGTTTAGGGTTTTCTCATAGGGATTTCTTTGAATGTTAGGTTGATTTATTGTTAGGGTTCATAATCTGAATTAGTTCTTCGCCTTAGGTTGTTCTCAAAGCCAATTCTATATTGATCATCTAGAACTTAGATCTTAGGTTAATCGATTAGGCACGACAGTGCAATTAAGTAATCTGATAGAACTTAAGGTGAGCAAATTTATTATTCGCAAAGAGATTTGGTTTAATTGATTTGTGAACATATCAAACCTGAAATTAAAGCTGATTTATTCTTAGGAATTTGCAAAGAGATTTGGGATTCTGAAGTTTATATTTAGATAATTCTCGCAACGACAGTTGGTCAATTATACTTTAGTGATTTGAGCTCAAGAACCGTGCGTAACCCTAACCCTGATTAGTTGGTTTATCTGCATTCATTGATTTTCTGAGAAATACACTAGGCCTATATTCTATCCATCGAATTTACAACTCTTTTACTGTTCATTGCTTTTGTTTCATCTGATTTACTTGGAGTGATTTGATACTATACAATCTATTGTACGATTTCTCTGAGTTCTTGTGTTCGACCCCTGATATACTGCAACAACTGCTTTAGTACTTTTTAGGGTATTAATTTGAGCATATCAAATTTGGCGCCGTTGCCGGGGACTCAATTTCGCCATTAGATTTTAGCTGTCGAGTTTCGACTAAGTTCTTCGGTATCAATCGATACTAATTAGTGTCGGTAGATACTCATCGTTTTCTTTTGTTGATATCGATCGACACCACCCAGTATCGGTCGATACTCATCACAATTTTTGATTATTTACGTTCTTGACTTTTGTGTTTCAGGTGCATGCCTAATCGTGAAACCAGAGGGAACAAGAGCACTCCGCTAGTTAATCTATCTTTAGAGAAGCTAGCACGTTTAGAACGCACAAACAGAAAGGCAAAGCAAACATCAGGGATGAACAACACAGTGGTATTAAGACCTGATGAAGCTGGAGTTCTGAGAGACCAAGAGGGTCAAGTGTGCAATGAGAGAGGGCAGCAACTTGATGAAGCTGGAAACGTCATTGTCCCTCCTGCTGTTGTTGGTGAGATTGTCGCGCCAGCTGCGCGCGCCAACATTGGGAATGCTGCAGCTGATCGTGGTAGAACAATTGGAGAGTACAACATGCCTGATCAGTTTTATGCTAATCGATCATCGATTCGCCCTCCTTCATATCAGAGAAATGACTTTAAGCTGAAACCTGCATACTACACTCTTGTGGGCCAGCACCCTTTTCATGGTCTTTCTCATGAACATCCCATGGATCATATTGAGAAGTTCGAAGACTTGGTCACTAGCATCAAGAGTAATGGAGTGTCCTACGATTACCTCTTCTGCAAGCTTTTCCCCTACTCTCTAGGTGGAGATGCGACTTACTGGCTGAAACAGTTGCCTCCTGGATCACTGACTACATGGGAAGAGACTAAGACTGCTTTCCTGAATAATTTCTATGATGATGCACGATCTGAGGATCTGAGGAACAAAATCTCCCAGTTTTCTCAAGGCCCGACTGAAGCGTTCAAGGCTGCTTGGACGAGATTTAGATCGTATCAGAGAGATTGTCCACATCACGGGCACTCTGATGTTCAGCTGCTGGGTATTTTCTTCAGAGGGATTGATTGGAGGTATCAGATGGCTCTGGATGCTTTCGAGCAATGGGAATTTCAATACCATGTATCCAGATGATGCTTATGTGCTTAATGAGAATTTTGCGTCCAGCAATAGCATCAAAAATGCAGACCTTGAGCGAAAGAGACAGAATGGGAACGTGGATGGATCGTAGATTGCTGAAGTTCAAGCCAAGCTGGATATTCTGATTGGGAAGTCGAAGAAGACTGTACATTTTGCTGATGGAGTCGATAATATCGATGAAGAAGAAGTGGAAGATGTTAACTACGTTGGTGGTTCTGGTTTTCAGGGTCAGCGATTTGGGTACAACAACAACCGAAACTTCAACAACAACACTCAGCAAGGTGGATACAAGTTTGAGGGGAACCAATATGGTTTTGGAGCAAAACAATTTGTCCAGAAACCACTCCAGAGCAGCGACTTCACTCGCAATTACAGGAACTCTTCATACCAGCCCATCTCTCCAAAGTCCACAGAGAGTAAGATGGAATCCATGATGGAACAAATTCTTCAGGGACAACAGAAGTTGCAAGTGGATTTCAATGGAAAGTTTGACTCTCTGTACACTGATCTAAATGGGAAAATTGAAGCTATCAATCTGACTCAGAGTAAGCCGGAAACTCAAGTTGCTCAGACTGCGACAGCTGTGAAGAGGCAGGAATGTTTTCTTTCAGGGAAAACTGAGAATCCAAGGGCACACATCAAAGCCATTACCTTGAGTAGTGGAAAAGAGGTGATTTCAGGAGTGAAGAACAACCCAATTGCAGAGAATCTCGTCGATCTTGATGAAGATGACGATTGGGATTCTGAAAATCCCCATGTAATGATGGATACCAGACAATGTCGGTCGATACCAGCCCAGACACCTAGACGAGAGGATCCAAAATCTCGTGTATCGATCGACACTCCTCCAGTGTCGGTCGATGCTGAGACGCAGGTCGAGAAGAAGCCCAAGATTGTCAAGGAGAGGGTGTATATACCCAAGATGCCTTATCATATGCCTCCTAAGATGGCAAAGAAGGAATGGGAGGATGCCAGATGCAAGACCATGTTGGATAAGTTGGTTGTGGAGTTTCCTTTTGTTGATGCTATTAAGACTTCTCCAGCTTTAAGGAGGTATGTGAAGAAGATGGTGTCTAGCAATGTGAACCTTGAGGAAGGTGTCATGATGATTACAGCTGAGTGCAGTGCGATTCTACTCAACAAAATTCCCAAGAAGCTACCAGACCCAGGGAGTTTTGTCTTGGATTGCACTATCTTCACAGAGAGATTCGAGCGTTCTCTCTGCGATATTGGGTCGAGTGTGAACTCATGCCACACTCAGTTGCTACGCGGATGGGGATGACAGATTTCCAATCTACAAGGATTTCGCTGGTACTTGCTGATCGCTCAGTGAGACTTCCAAAGGGACTACTCGAAGACGTCCCAATTAAGATTGAGAATTGTTTGATCCCATCAGATTTCATCGTCATGAAGTACGATGCTGAGCGTAAGGATCCCTTATCCTGGGCAGGCCATTCCTTGCAACTGCTGGAGCCCTGATCGATTGCAAAAATGGACAGATAGCTCTCAACATCGGTGATTTAGTGATGTCCTTTAACATGGAAAAGATGATGAAAAGACAAACCATCGATGGGCAGACGTTCTATGTGGACACCTTTAGTGACATAGCAGAGGAGTACTTTCTGGAGATGCACCCTGAAGATCCACTGGAGAGAGCACTGGTGTACCCTGATGTCTCAAAAGAGTTGATTGGAAACGTAGCTGATGGATACACCAAGATGCTCGATCTGACTGATGCAGTATCGATCAATACCGACAGTATCGATCGATACCGGACGTGTGCGATAGAGGAGTTGATCGAAACTCCTAAGAAAACTGGTGAGCTTGGTGATTGGAGTGAGGAGAAAGCTCCTAAGATTGAACTCAAGCCACTCCCAGCCGCATTGAGGTATGCTTTTCTTGGTCTTAATTCCACATACCCTGTGATTGTTAATGCTTCCTTGAACAATGCAGAGATTACCTTACTGCTGAGCAGGCTGCGCAAGTATCGCAAAGCTCTTGGCTATTCTCTTGATGATATTTCAGGTATAACATCAGACTTGTGCATGCATCGTATTCACCTGGAGGATGAATCAAAGTCTTCAATTGAATGCCAGAGGAGGCTGAATCCGAACCTTAAGGAAGTGGTCAGGAGGGAAATGATGAAGCTGTTGGAAGCAGGGATTATCTATGCTATCTCATATAGTTCTTGGGTTAGTCCAGTTCACGTTGTGCCTAAGAAAGGAGGCATAACTGTGATGAAAAACGAGAAGGATGAGCTGATCCCTATAAGGACAATCACTGGTCACATGATGTGTATTGACTACAGGAAGCTGAATGTGGCTACAAGGAAGGATAATTTCCCATTGCCATTCATTGACCAGATGCTGGAGAGGTTAGCGAGTCACCCATACTACTGTTTTCTGGATGGGTACTCAGGCTTTTTCCAGAATCCTATACATCTAGAGGACCAGGGAAAGACAACTTTTACATGTCCTTATGGCACATTCGCCTACAAAAGAATGCCATTTGGATTATGTAACGCTCCACAACCTTTCAGCGATGCATGATGTCAATTTTCACAGACATGACTAAGGAGTTCATGGAGGTGTTCATGGATGAATTTTCAGTGTATGTATCGTCATTCAAGGATTGTCTGGATAACTTGTGCAAGGTGCTTCAACGATACGAAGAGAAACACTTGGTTCTTAATTGTGAGAAGTGCCACTTCATCGTACAAGATGGCATTGTTCTTGGGCACAAGATTTCTAAGGAAGGGATCGAAGCTGACAAGGCTAAGATTCAGGTAATGAAAAGCCTGCAACCTCCACGATCTGTATCTGAGATTAGAAGCTTCCTTTGTCATGCTGGGTTTTACAGGAGGTTCATCAAAGATTTCTCTAAGCTCGCACGCCCACTCACAGCCCTGTTATGTAAGGAAGTTAAATTTGACTTCACATCTGATTGCCTTGCAGCCTTCGAGGAGATTAAGAAGAAATTGGTGAGTGCTCCTATTGTCCAACCACCTTATTGGAGTTTACCTTTTGAGGTTATGTGCGATGCGAGCGATTTTGCTGTTGGAGCTGTGTTGGGTCAGAGGAAAGACAAGAAGCTCCATGTTATTTATTAGGCCAGCAGGACGTTGGATGATGCTCAGCGAAATTACAACACCACTGAGAAGGAGTTAGTTGCAGTTGTCTTCTTTTTTGAGAAATTTTGGTCCTACTTGATTGGAGCAAGGTTATTGTTCACACAGACCATGGTGCTCTCAAATACCTGCCGAAGAACAAGGACCTCAAGCCTCATCTATGCCGATGGGTACTTTTGTTCCAAGGGTTCAACATCGAGATCAAGGACAAGAAAGGAGTCGAGAATGGCGTTGCTGACCACTTATCGCGATTAAAGGTCGATGAAGTCGTACGTATTGATGATTTCTTGCTAGAAGAGGGTGTTTACTTCATTGAAGCTCAGCTTAAAGACGTTTGTCCAGAAAATCTGCAATTTTTATGAGTGCAGACCTTCAGTATTGATCGATACTCACCTAGTATCGGTCGACACCAGACGCGATTTGGACATGTTTTGCCTACAGAGCACTTCGACTCTTATGATGCCTATCTAGATTCTGTATCTAGTCCTGCACGACCATGGTATGCTGACATAGCTAACTACCTTGCTGTAGAGACTGAGCCAAAGCATCCCATAAAGTATGCGAGGAAGAAGTTTATGCGCGAGATGAGACAATTCTTCTGGGATGAGCCTTACCTATACAAGCACTGCTCTGATGGTATCTACAGAAGATGTGTTTCAGAGTCTGAGGTGCCTGTGATTCTTTTTCATTGTCATGGGTCTGAGTATGCTGGACACTTTGCTACTTTCAAGACAGTGTCCAAGGTTCTTCAGGCAGGCTTCTGGTGGCCTACTATGTTCAAGGATGCTCATGCGTTCATCTCACAGTGTGATGCCTGTCAGAGGAGAGGGAAGATCATTAAGAGACATGAGATGCCACAGAATTTCATCCTTGAGGTTGAAGTTTTCGATTGCTGGGGCATCGACTTTATGGGTCCCTTTCCCTCGTCACACAAGAACATATACATCCTGGTTGATGTGGACTATGTATCCAAATGGGTGGAAGCGATTGCAAGTCCAACCAATGACTCTGCGGTGGTTCTTAAGCTGTTTAAGACCATCATTTTCCCACGATTTGGAGTGCCGCGTATTGTTATAAGTGATGGTGGCAGCCACTTTATTAACAAAGTTTTTGAGAAGTTGCTGAAGAAGCATGGTGTTAATCATCGTGTGGCTACTCCATATCACCCTCAAACCAGTGGGTAAGTAGAGGTCTCCAACAGGCAAATCAAAGAGATTTTAGAGAAGACAGTGGGTACTTCTAGGAAGGATTGGTCAACGAAGCTAGATGACGCGCTATGGGCTTACATGACTGCTTTCAAGACACCACTGGGTACTACACCGTTCTACTTGCTGTATGGGAAAGCATATCACCTTCCAGTGGAGATAGAGCACAAAGCTGCATGGGCGACGAAATTGCTGAACTTTGACATCAAGCCTGCTGCTGAGAGGAGATTGATTCAGCTGAACGAGTTGGATGAGATTAGGCACCACGCCTACGAGAACTCGAAGATGTACAAGGAAAGAACTAAGCCCTATCATGATGAAAAGATCATCTCCAGATATTTCGAGCCGAACGACCATGTACTTCTGTATAACTCTCGTTTGCAATTGTTTCCTGGTAAACTGCGTTTTCATTGGTCAGGTCCCTTCACAATCAAGAAGGTCAGACCACATGGTGTCGTCGTGTTTATTAGTCATACATGCGATGAATTTACTGTCAATGGACAGAGGGTGAAACACTATTGGGCGAAAGCCATGATTCCAACAGGGCAGATAATGCCTCTGGATGATGCACCCACAACCTGAATGGCGTTACAGTCAAGCTAATGACGTTAAACGAGCGCTTGGTGGGAGGCAACCCACTGGTGAGTTTGTTTTTGAGTCTTTTTATTTTTATTTTTCATTTTGTGTTTGTGTCACCATAAACAAGCAGCAAAAACTCGAAATCGCCTGAGTGTCGATCGATACCCTGTTGATATCGGTCGACACCCTACGCGAATGAGAAGGGTTCATTGTATCGACTTAAGCCTGGTATCGATCGATACCAGGTCGTGTGTCTGTCGATACTCAATGTTCCAGCACGGTAACTTCTTGTTTTTCCATGTTTTATTCTGTTCTTTTGTTTTCTTTCACCTACTCTAGGCTAGATAACTCTGGGGACAGTGTTGTTCAAGTCTGGGGGAGGTAGTCGCTGACATTATTTTTGTTTTTCTTAGGGTCAGTCATTTTTGAGTCATTCGTTGTTTTATTGAGTCAAAGCTTTGTCTGAAACTGTGATCTTTTTCTTGAATCTATTGATCTGACCTTGCTTCTAAGTGACCATTGTTACATAATCAGTTCTAGATCGACTAATAAAAAATCCAAAGGCTGACCAGTTAAGTAGAAGACACTCATGTTTCCAGCAAAGTTTTTTAAAGCCTGAGCCAAAATTTTGCACTTCATCGGTGTGATTGATGTCCATAGAGCTTGATTCATCATTCGTATCTGACAAAGGAACCCACATGTTTAAAATAATGGTATTTCTTTCCATGTTACAAGTTAATAAATAAGATGCATTAAAAGATGAGATGATTTTCTTCTGAGTAGAGGGTTAGGAAAATTTTCAGCGATCCCATTATTATACTTCAGAAGAAATGATCACACAAAGGATTGGAAGCGAGGCTAGGATTTTCCTATGATGCCATTATTCGCCTACGCCTTTGATACGTTGAGAGGGAAGAACCGGGGATTCGGTGGCCAACACCATCAATACTCGCGTCTCATACCTTGATGTGTATATGCAAAGCTAAAAACAAAAGAGAGAACATAATAAGAAATAAGTCTAGCGGAGAGAAATAATACCAAAAAGTGTGAAAAATGGTGGTTCCTTATCATGATATTGTATGGGAAAGAATCTAGAAGGTTCTTGGTATTAATCACAGCGATGAAACTGGCGAGGATGGCTTGATTGAACGATGCTGTGAAATAATGTGTGTAGTCTGGAAAGCTGTGAATGTCTACGGAGAAATACATGGTGGTTAGATCAAAAACTTGTTAGGTGACATTTGTGTGCTTAGGAAAAGGGTCATTGCAACGTTTCAAGAACATGTGAGTCTCTATGTTTTCAATCCTCTCTCTCTGGTTTAGTCTTCTATTTGCTTGAGGGCAAGCAAAGGCTAAGTCTGGGGAAGTTGATATATCATGATTTTTACCCCTTTTAAGCCATGATAAAAGTCCTTTTTATAGAGTCTTTCTAGTATTTCGTAGTGTTTTAGAGTTTTTTACAGGTTTTAGCACGTTTGGAGCATAATTGCAGATATTAGAGCTTTCTGGAGCATTTTGGAGCAAAGCAGACGCTCATGTAGCTGAGTACCCGATTTGAAGCATCAGTGTCGACCGATACTTACTGGTATCGATCGATACTCATCGAGGCAGACACGACCCGCGACTTTTCCAAGAGTTGAAGAATTGCAAAATTACCCAGAAGACTTTAATATTTACAAGAAGCCCCAAAACTTGACTTAGGTTATTTAATAGCATTTTACAGCCACTTTAATAGCTACGCTTTATTTTACTTTGGTTTTGTGAGAGAGCTTTTTGAAGGGAGACAAGTCTGAAACTCTGTTCGTCCGAGATAAGATTTCGAACCCTTTTGTACTCTTTCTTATTATCTATTTGAGTATTTATTCAGTCATGTTTGAGCATATCAATAACATACTCATCCAAACAATCACGAAATATCCCGTTCATCATTTTCATAAAGGCCGCATGTGCATTCGTTAAGCCAAATGGCATGACCACGAATTCAAAGTGGCCATATCTGGTTCGGAAGGCCGTTTTCCGCACATTCGAATGCTCTATGGGAATCTGGGGATATCCCAAAGCCAAGTCCACTTTTGAGAACAGGTTGCTCCCTTTAGCTGGTCTAGCAATTCGTCTATCCGGGGTAGATGGTACTTATTCTTAACAGTTACCCGGTTTGATCCCCGATAGTCGATGCACAACCTAAATCTCACGTCCTTCTTTTTGACAAACAGAACCGGTGCACCCCAAAGTGAACTACTCGGCCTGATAAATCATTTTTCCAACAGTTCTTCCAACTGTTTCTTTAACTCGGCCATTTCCGCCGAAGCCATCCGATATGGTGCCTTCGAGAGTGGCGCCGTTCCGGGTTCGAGTACTATTGTGAACGGATCCGACCTGTCAGGTGGTAAACTTGTTAAGGCTTGGAACGCATCCGCAGATTCTCTCACCACCGGAATGTCCTTTATCTCGGCGCCTTCCCCCACTTCTGTCGTGGTGATTATGGCTAGGTAAGCCTCACAGCCTTTCTCAAGCATCTTCCCGGCTTGGATTACCGAGGCCACCAAGATCCACGAGGTCGGTCGAATTCCTTGGTATTCCAACGTCCCCTCGTCCTGCTCAAACCGCACTCGCCCCCGGTGACAGTCTAGCGTTGCTTTATATTTTACCAGCCAATCTATTCCCAAAATCACTTCATGATTCTTGAGTTGAACTATGACTAAATCTATTGGTAGGCTTATTCCTGTAATATCCCCGTTCCGCAAAGTTACACCGGGCCTATTTGTTTTGGGTTAAGGAATGCCCGGAAGGATCGGAGAAGGCTTAGTCAAGGCCGAGAAATGGACCAAAGGACTTAGCCAGGTAAACTGGGAGGAAGTTGTCGAGCTAAATTAGTTGGACGAGCTGAAGTAGCTGAGCTACTAGCTGAACCAGCTGGACAAGCTGGCCGGCAGCTCAACCTAGCTCAGTAAGCTGGTCGAGTACTGACCCAGCTGGGCAGACTGACAGCTAGGTAAAGAGCTAGGTGGGAATGAGGTAGTGTTGGGTCAAGATGGTCGAGTGGTAACCCAGGTGGTCGACTGGGAAGCTAGCTAGCCGTGGGCAGTTGGTTAGTTGATCGGCTGGGAATGTGACCACACGCATCGCGTGTGAGAGGGCGGTTATTTAGCCGAAGGGTCGTGTACCTATTTGGCCAAACAACGCACCCGTTTAGCCAAACAACGCATCCGTTCGACCAGAAGGGGTGACCCTTGGTAAAAGACACCCATCCAAATCCTATATAAGGATGATGGGTGATAGAGGGAAGAACACCACGAATCTACACACACAAAAAGGAGATTTCCATGAGACTAAGGCAATCTCGAAGAAAAAGGGGATTTTAGCCGAGAGACTAAGGCATTCCCGAAGAGAGAAAGAAAGTTATCCGAGTGTGTGGTAAAGCGATTCGAAGGGAAGAGAATGGAGAGAAGTTAGCCGAAAGAAAGAAAGGCTAAGTTTATCGGGAAGATCAAGCGAGGGAGAATCAGAACGCGGGTAGAAGGATCGCGGCGGGAAAACGCCTCAATCCAATCAAGTGGCAAAGTTAACCGGATCGGCCAGAATCCGCCAAGACTTGGATGGAAAGTGATTGCGGGTAAGGTGAGTGGCTTGGTGATCGGCCAGAATTTGCCAAGACTCGGCTAAACATGAGCGACTAATACGATCCGGCTAAAATAAGTGAATAACGCCCAAGGGAGAAAACTTTCGGCAAGAAAGAGAGAGAATCTCGCCTAAGGCATACTCCGCCAGAAAAGAGATATTCGGGTGGCAATCGGGGAATAACCCTTACCGCAATCCAAGAAAGGATGGTGGGCAAGCGGTTGATTCCATCAGAGGATCACAAGGCCAAAGACCAACCAAGGGCCGTGAATGATTGGGTGAAAAGGTGCGAAATGCAAAGGTATGAAGTGAAAAGGTGCGAAGTGAAAAGGTGTGATCAACGGATTACGGATCCGGATACAATCCACGGAAAAAAGGGCACGGAAGGACTGACCGATATTGGGGAAACAGGGAACTCGGCGGTTCGGCCGAGTAGAGAGACGGATCACGACAGAGTGCGTACAAGTCGGGAAGGAGTGTGCGCGGACCGTCAAACCGGCCAAGGGAAAAGACTAGTCACGGCAATGGTGCATATGCCGGGAACGGGTATACACGCATTGGCGAGCCAGTCGAGGGAAATTCTCTAACGGTTAGTTAGCCATGTGGGGATGGTTGGTTGAATGACTAAGTACTGATGGGAAGAGTTCATTATCGATTCGGGTAAACGAATCGGATGGGATCCGGCAAGGGACGCGGTCAAGGTGGACAAGCGGACTTATCGGACTACAACCAGAATGCAGTTCAGGGAGCAAATGAATCGTGAATTGGATACGGGAAAGTTCACTACCTTGGAACAAATGGATAGTGACTAGCGTATTACTAGATGGTTAAGTCTAGGGAAGGTATTGCCTTAAGATGTAATACTTGGACCGAGTCAAAGATTAATCTATAAGCCGAACGGAGGTTTATGGGAACTGACCAAAGGCAAAAGATGATCGGACCGGACAAGTACTTGATTGGAATTAATCAAGGGAAAAGAAAGGTTCTAAAAATAGAATGAATTCCGCTGCGTAATATTAGTAAAAGGTTAAAACAGATCTATGCTTAAAACGGCTAAGGATAGTCGTAAGATAGATTTGTAAGAAAACCGCCTAAGGAGATATTTGGTTTAGAAATGGGTAAAAACGAGGAGGTTCGGCCAGGCAATGGCCTGAACTGGGAACGCATCGTCTGCGGCCTAGAAAGGCTGGGACGGGGTGTTTCAAGTTGGTATCAGAGCATGCTTGATCCATGGGAAGGATATATGCTCAGTAAAGCGGATACGTGTTCCGCAAATGACTACAAGAATGACTAAAACTCGATCATAACATTGGCGAAAAATACGGTTCGAAAGTTGAGATTGATTGAGATGGGTACTTGGGAGTCTAGTGATCTCGCCAAGCCTCACTCAATAATCACGATACTTCTTGGACGTGTTAGCTACTATGAATGATGGGTTAAAGTCATGAGTAGGATCGGGTTCAAGTTGTGATATGCTCAAATTAATACCCTAAAAGTACTAAGCAGTTGTTGGAGCAATAGTAGGGGTCGAACACAATGACTCACAGAAACACACAATAGATTATATGGAAGAGAATTAAGCTAATCAATCAATGGTATTGAAAACATGACTTAAATTAAAGAAGTTGTAAAGTCAATTGGGAGAAAGATAGGTTCAGGGTATTTCTCAGGGAATCAGTGAATGAAGATAAATTAACTAGAAGGATTCAGATTTAGTGCGGTTCTTGAACTCAAATCACTAAGGTATAATTAACCAACTCTCGTTGCGACAATTATCTAAGTCTAAATCCTAGGAATTCCAAATTTCGTTGCGAATCCTAAAGTTTAAACCAGCTTTTAAATCAAGTTTGATTTGTTCACAAAACAACTAAACCAAATCTCTTTGCGAATAGTTATTTTGCTCACCTTAGGTTCTATCAGGTAATTAATCGCACTCTCGTGCCTAATCAATTATCCTAAGATCTAAGTTCTAGGTGATCAATCAAGAATTAGCTTTGCAAACAACCTATGGTGAAGAACTAATTCAGATAGTGAATCCTAATAATATATCAACCTAGCATTCTGAGAAAACTCTATTGAGAACCCTGAACATAACAAGGGATCTACTCAGACATGGAAATTGAAGCAATAAACATGTTTGAATAAATCATCAAATAAAAAAGAAAGAGTAACAAGAGGGTTCGAAATCTTCTCTCAGACGAACAGAGTTTTAGACTTGTCTCCCTTCAAAAGCTCTCTCACAAAAACCAGAATAAAAATAAGCCTTGCCATTAAAGTGGCTGTAAAATCCTTTTTAATAACCTAAATCACGTTTTGGGACTTCTTGTAAATAATAAATACTTATGGACCATTTTGCAATTCTTCAACTCTTCAATAAAGTTGTGGGTCGTGTCTGCCTGATGAGTATCGATCGATACTAGGCAGTATCGATCGATACTGATGCTTCAAATCGGGTACTCAGCTACACGAACGTCTGCTTTGCTCCAAAATGCTCCAGAAAGCTCCAATATCTCCAATTATGCTCCAAACGTGCTAAAACCTGTAAAAGACTCTAAAACACTACGAAATAATAGAAATACTCTATAAAATGGACTTATATCATGGCTTAAACGGGATAAAATACATGATATATCAACTCTCCTAGACATAGCCTTTGCTTGCCCTCAAGCAAATAGAAGACTAAACCAGAGAAAAAGGTTTGAAAACATACTGACTCACCTGTTCTTGAAACGTTGCAATGACCAATTTCCCAAGCACCCAAATGTCACCTAACCAGCCTTTTGATCTAACCACCATGTACTTCACCGTAGACATTCGCATCTTCCAGACTACACACATTATCTCACATCATCGTTCAATCAAGCCATCCTCGTCAGTTTCATCGCTGTGATTAATACCAAGAACCTTCTAGATTCTTTCCCATAAAATATCATGACAAGGAACCACCCTTTTTCACACTTTCTGGTATTACTTCTCTCCCCCAGACTTATTTCTTATTATGTTCTTCTTCTTTTTTAGCTTTGCATATACACATCAAGGTATGAGACGCGAGTATTGATGGTGTTAGCCACCGAATCCCCGGTTCTTCCCTCTCAACGTATCAAAGGCGTAGGCGAATAATGGCATCATAAGAAAATCCTAGCCTCACTTCCAATCCCTTGTGTGATCATCTCCTCTGGAGTAGAATAATGGGATCGTTGGAAATTTTCCTAACCCTCTACTCAGAAGAAAATCATCTCATCTTTTAATGCATCTTATTTATTAACTTGTAGCAGGGAGATAAATACCATTCTTTCAAACACATGGGTTCCTTTGTCAGATATGAATGATGAATCAAGCTCTATGGACATTAATCACCTCGATGAAGTGCAAAAATTTGGCTCAGGCTTTAAAGAACTTTGCTGGAAACATGAGTGTCTTCTAGTAAACTGGTCAGCCTTTGGATTTTTCTTTAGTCGATCTAGAACTGATTCTGTAACAATGGTAACTTAGAAGCAAGGTCAGATCAATGGATTCAAGAAAAAGATCACAGTCTCCAACAAGGTTTTGACTCAATAAAACAACGAATGACTCAAAAACGACTGACTCTAAGAAAAACAAAAACAAAGTCAGTGACTATCTCCCCCAGACTTGAACAACACTGTCCTCAGTGTTATCTAGCCTAGAGTTGGTAAAAGAAAACAAATAAGCCACATGGATTGTGAAAATCGAAAATCTTACCTGTGAAGGTGATGAGTGTCGATCGATACAGACTGGTATCGATCGATACATGTCGTATGTCGATACACTGATTTCAGATCAATGGGATCGAGTTGCTTATCCCAGGGAAAATGATCAAAAGTGTTAGAAGTTAGCACTGTTAGGAACACTCAAAAACAGGTTAATAGCAACGAGATAATCAAGCATAAATCCATGAGTTCAAATGCAAAAATAAAGCTGACATAAGTTTAACACAAACGAAAAATAAAAAGAAGAAAAGAAAAACAAACGTGAAAACAGAAGAAGACTAATCCTCTGTCGTCTGGGAGTCGCCATCAGCATCAGGATCATCAGCGGGAGAAGGATCAACCGGAGTCTGCGAGGTTCCAAGCTGCCCGCACGGTGTCGATCGACACCGCATAGTATCGGTCGACACTTGTTGACTAATTCCTGTGATATCTCCGCGACTGTGGTATCGATTGACACGGACTGGTGTCGATCGATACTCCTCCTCTTAATCTGCTTCACGTTAAGACACAAGACACAAAACTAAAAAATAAAAACGAAAAATAAAAACGTATGTACAGGCTCACCAGTGGGTTTCCTCCCACCAAGCGCTTGTTTTACATAACGAGCTTGACTTTACGGACGATCAGTCAGGAGAAAAATGAGAACTTGCACCGAAACAAGCTCCACAATTAGACATCACCAGCTTCAGAGTTCTGCTCATCATGCTCTCCACAAACTCCTGTCCTTTCTCATTCAGCTCCGAAGTGAGAATAACTCTAGCCTTGGAGAATGGTTTCGAAGTTCCCTTGCACTTCACCTTATATTCAATTGAATCTCCATCGCACTTCTGAGGGGTTAAAGTCACATGGGGAACACCTTTTACTCCTTTTCTCTTCACCTTCTTCTTTGCCTTAGCTGTTTTGACGTCTTTCATGGTGATGACAGAAGGACTATCTAGAAGGTCTATGACAGTTGGTTCGTCAGGAGGCTCCTCCAAAAAATCAACTACCAATGTTTCTCCTGTAACAACGGTGATGCAAGAGATATGTGTGGGAGTTCCTCTAGGGATGGCTTTGTAGTACACCTCCTTGTCAATGTACGAGAACGAGATCCTTTTGTTGGGTGTGTCCATAATGGCACCAACAGTAGCCATGAAGGGTCTTTCAAGAATCAACTGCGTACGAGATTATGCACTCATCTCCACAACCTGAAAATTAGTAGGAACCAAGCAATCTCCTACGTTAACCAACATATCAGGGATTGTACCATATGGGAGTGCGGTGGAATTGTTCGTGAATGTGATGGTTTACTTGGGAGGTCGAATATCAGCTCCCAATCTCTCTGTAATTTCCCTTGACATGACATTGACGCTAGCCCCTGAGTCAACCAGAGATTCTTTGAAGTCAACTCCAGAGATAGAGCATGAAACTGAAAATTTCCCTGGATCTTCCCTCTTAGTCAGCTTCTTCAGTGGAGCTGGTGTACTTCTGACCTTGATGAAGAGTGCCTTGATCTCGTCCTCGGTTTCTCTACAATCCCGGAAGTGACTTAGCAGAGGGCGGTATTCTAGGGCTTCTTCAAAAGTGTGTGTGTGTGTGTGTGTGTAATTCTTCGTACCATCTTCTCAAAGCCACGCAACTGCTTTGGGGAAATGGGGTCTCTGAGGTGTCTGGGTAATCGAGGGTATGGTATCTTAGGCTCGTAGACACGTTCCTCAATCATCTCTGGTTCGACCTGCGATGGGTGTCGATCGATACAGGGTTGGTGTCGATCGACACAAGGCTCATGTATCGGTTCTTCATATTGGTATCGATCGATATCAGCAGTGGTGTCGATCGATACTGACGAATCAGGTTCGGAATCACCTTCAACAAGGTTTTCACGGTTCCCTGCACCTCTCAAAGTGATTGCATTGACGTATTCGTTCTGTGCTTGAGTCGCCTTTCCTTTCACAGCTGCTGCAGTTTGAGCAACATGCATTTCCAGCATCTTCTGATGAGTATTGAGAGCATCGATCCTTCCACTCAGATCCTTGTACACATCATCTATTTTTTCGTAGAGATTTACTGTGAGCTTCTGCTGTCCTTGAACTAGCTGTTCAAACATATCCTCGATCTTGCTATCTGGAAACTTAGAATGTACGGGTTGATAAGATGAATTTCCATAGTTCCTGGTGTACCCACTGTTCTGAGATAATTTCTGACCAAACTGATTCGAACCTCCTTGCTGAGAGTTGTTGTTGAAGTTTCGGTTGTTATTGAATTGATTCCTCTGACCTTGAAAACCAGAACCACCAATGTAGTTAATATCCTCTACTTCATCCTCGTTGAATACCTCAACATCTTCAGTAAAGTGAACAGCCTTTGGTGCTTTGCCCATCAGAAGACTGTGCATAGAATCCAACTTGGCTTGAACATCAGCAATCTGTGTACCATCCATGCTGCCAACTAGCTTCTTCCACTCAAAATCAGCATTCTTGGTGCTATTACTAGACGCCAAGTTCTCAATCAATACATAGGTTTCATCAGGATACTTGGTGTTGAAGTTTCCATTGCTCGAAGCATCCAAAGTCATCTGATACCTCCAATCAAGTCCTCTGAAAAAAATCCCATCAATTGAACATCAGAGTATCCATGATGTAGACAATCTCTCTGATACGATCTGAATCTCGTCCAAGTAGCCTTGAACGCTTCAGTAGGTCCTTCAAAAAACTGGGAGATCTTGTTCCTCATATCCTCAGATCGTGCATCATCATAGAAATTATTCAGAAATGCAGTCTTAGTTTGATCCCAAGTAGTCATCGATCCAGGAGTCAACTGCTTCAGCCAGTAAGTCGCTTCTCCACCAAGTGAGTATGGGAAAAGCTTGCAGAAAATGTAATCGTAGGACACTCCATTGCTCTTGATGCTAGTGACCAAGTCCTCGAACCTCTCAATGTGATCCATGGGATGTTCGCTGGAAAGACCATGAAAAGGGTGTTGTCCCACAAGAGTGTAGTATGCATGTTTCAGCTCAAAGTCATTCCTCTAATAAGCAGGCGGACGAATCGCTGATCGATTTCCGTAAAACCGATCAGGTCTGCTGCACTCACCAATCGTTCTGCCACGATTAACAACAACATTCTCAGCGTTCGTGTTCCCAGCGACATTCCCAGCGACAACTAAAGCAGGTGGAATGATGTTCCCCTCTCCATCCAGACGTTGTCCTCTCTCATTGCACAAACGACCCTCTTAGTCTCTGTAAGCAACAGCTGCATCTTGAACCAACTCTACTTGATTGTTGTTCATCCTTGCTGGTTTCTTTGCTTTTCTGTTTGTGCGTTCCACAAGTGCTAGCTGCTCCAATGACAGTTCAACTAGACGAGTGTTCTTGTTTCCTCTGGTTTTATGATTAGGCATACACCTGAAAACATAAATCAAGAACGTAAGTAATCGGTAACACGATGAGTATCGACCGACACTGAGTGGTGTCGATCGATATCAACAAAAGAAAATGTCTAGTATTGACCAACACTAGATAGTATCGACCGATACTGACAAACTTAATCGAAATTCTCAAACGTAATCTAATGGCGAATTGAGTCCCCGGCAACGGCGCCAAATTTGATATGCTCAAATTAATACCCTAAAAGTACTAAGCAGTTGTTGCAGCAATAGTAGGGGTCGAACACAAGGACTCACAGAAACACACAATAGATTATATGGAAGAGAATTAAGCTAAGCAATCAATGGTATTGAAAACATGACTTAAATTAAAGAAGTTGATAGGTTCAAGGTATTTCTCAGGGAATCACTGAATGCAGATAAATTAACTAGCATGATTCAGATTTAGCGCGGTTCTTGAACTCAAATCACTAAGGTATAATTAACCAACTTTCGTTGCGAGAATTATCTAAGTCTAAATCCTTGGAATTCCAAATCTCTTTGCGAATACTAAAGTCTAAACCAGCTTTTAAATCAAGTTTGATTTGTTCACAAAACAACTAAACCAAATCTCTTTGCGAATAGTTATTTTGCTCACCTTAGGTTCTATCAGGTAATTAATCGCACTCTCGTGCCTAATCAATCAATCTAGAATTAGCTTTGCAAATAACCTATGGTGAAGAACTAATTCAGATAATGAATCCTAATAATAAATCAACCTAGCATTCAGAGAAAACCCTATTGAGAACCCTGAACCTAACAAGGGATCTACTCAGACATGGAAATTGAAACAATAAACATGTTTGAATAAATCATCAAATAAAAAAGAAAGAGTAACAAGAGGGTTCGAAATCTTCTCTCGGACGAACAGAGTTTCAGACTTATTTCCCTTCAAAAGCTCTCCCACAAAAACCAGAATAAAAATAAGCATTGACATTAAAGTGGCTGTAAAATCCTATTAAATAACCTAAATCACGTTTTGGGGCTTCTTGTAAATAATAAAGACTTCTGGGCCATTTTACAATTCTTCAACTCTTCAATAAAGTCGCGGGTCGTGTCTTCCTCGAGGAGTATCGATCGATACTAGGCAGTATCGAGCGATACTGATGCTTCAAATCGCGTACTCAGCTACACGAACGTCTGCTTTGCTCCAAAATGCTCCAGAAAGCTCCAATATCTCCAATTATGCTCCAAACGTGCTAAAACCTGTAAAAGACTCTAAAACACTACGAAATAATAGAAAGACTCTATAAAATGGACTTATATCATGGCTTAAACGGGATAAAAACTATGATATATCAAGTTGTAACCGCGATCTGGGATTTTGAACAACAAGGGACAAGGTTAAGTCCAAGCTAAAAATCACTCGAAAGACTAAGTCGGTAAAACCAAAAACGTGATTGATGGGAGTTGAGGCAAGAGGGGATATGTGATTCGAAACGGGGGAAAGTTTACCAAGGCTTATCGGCTGAGCCAAGAATTACTACCCAATGGCAAGAACCACGAAACGTAAAAGATGTATGCAATCTAGTCTATTCCGAGTGGGAAATGAGAAGGGAGGGAATCCAAATAAGATTCTACCTACCACCGAATTCGAGGACGAATTCCATTTAAGTGGGGGAGAACTTGTAACGTTCCTGTCCCGAGATACGGTGATCGAATAATCTGTCAAGCGAAACTGGATCCTAGTCAAGAGTGACAAACAGGATCGGTAAGCATTGGAACAGATTATGCACCGTTAGGATGGACCGGGAGAAAGTTTGGTCGAGTCGGGAAGACTATGATTAAAACTTGGAAACGGTAGTAACCGTTAAAAAGGACCACGAATGGTCGAGAATGAACCAAAGATCTATGTAGCTAGATCACGGTAGCAAAGCTGACTGAACGGAAGATTGAGGCAAGAAAGATAAACTCTTAGCAACCAGGAAAAAGGTTCGCTAAGGCAAATCTATGGGCCAAGATATTCTTACTGGTAACAAAGATTGGTATGCCTGACTAGTACAAGGATCGAGTTCAATAAACAAGGATCCAGAGATGGACCAAAGGAATTATGCTAAGTATCCCGACTAGATGGGAATTGAGGTAAGACCGGCAAACATGTTTGGGAACGGGAAAGCGTTCGCCAAAGTGTGTCCGTGAACCGAGAGATTGCTCATAAAAGTCAGAAGATTAAAGCATAATAAAAATATGATCAAGTCCAACTTAGCTTAAATGAGACTAAGAATGGGGAAATATGATCAAGTCCAACTTAGCTCAAAGCTAACTAAGAATGGGGAAATATGATCAAGTCCAACTTAGCTCAAAGGAGACTAAGAATGGGGAAATATGATCAATTCCAACTTAGATCAAAGGAGGCTAGGAATGGGGAAATATGATCAAGTCCAGAAATGGACCAAGATGATGGAAAATGTGATCTATTCGGAGACTGGCCAAGGTCATAAAAAGGGCAATCTAGTCAGGAATAGACTATGATCGGGAAATCCAACTTAGCAGGAAAGGGGCTAAGGTTGGGGGAATTCGATCGAGTCCAAAATGGACCAAGGTCGGATTGTGATCTAGCCAAGATTGGCTAAGATCGGGCAATCTAGTTAGAAATAGACTATGATTGGGAAATCCAACTTAGCAGGAAAGGGGCTAAGGTTGGGGGAATTCGATCGAGTCCAAAATGGACCAAGGTCGGATTGTGATCTAGCCAAGATTGGCTAAGATCGGGCAATCTAGTCAGAAATAGACTATGATTGGGAATTCATCTTAGCTCGAACGAGACTAAGATTGGGGGAACTCGATCGAGTCCTAAATGGACCAAGGTCAGATTATGATCAAGTCAGGATTCGCTATGATCGACAATCTAGTCAGAATTGGACTACGATTGGGATTAATTATCCTAAGTATAGAGTAGTCAATGATGTGGGTGGTCAGGTCATGTTCTCGTTCGGAACTGTCTGTTACGTCCCAGTTATGATTGGAGGAATAAGCCTAACAATCGATTTAGTCATAGTTCAACTCAAGAATCATGAAGCGATTTTGGGAATGGATTGGCTGGGGAAAAATATAAAGCAACGCTAGACTGTCATCGGGGGCGAGTGCGGTCTGAGCGGAACGAGGGGACATTGGAGTTCCAAGGAATTCGACCGACCTCGGGAAGCTTGGTGGTTTCGGCAATCCAAGCCGGAAAGATGCTTGAGAAAGGCTGCGAGGCTTACCTAGCCATAATCACCACGACAGAAGTGGGGAAAGGTGCCGAGATAAAGGACATTCCAGTGGTGAGAGAATTTGCGGATGTGTACCAAGCCTTAACAGGTTTACCACCTGATAGGTTGGATCCATTCACGATAGAACTCGAACTCGGAACGGCGCCACTCTCGAAGGCACCATATCGGATGGCTCTGGCAGAAATGGCCGAGCTAAAGAAACAGTTGGAAGAAGTGTCGGAAAAAGGATTTATCAGGCCAAGGGAATAAATATCAAATTACGCTTAGTGTCCCGACTAGATGGGAATTGAGGTGAGACCGGAAAACATGTTTGGGACGGGAAAAAGTGTTCGCCAAAGTGTGCCCGCGAACCAAGAGATTACTCACAAAAGTCAAAAGATCAATGCATAATAGGAATAAGATCTAATCGGAGTTAGACCAAAAATCGGGCAATCTAGTTGGAACATACTATGATTGGATATCCATCTTAGCTCGAATGAGACTAAGATTGGAGGAATTTAATAGAGTCCAAAAGGGACCAAGATCGGGTAAAGATTTAGCCGGGATTGACGAAGATCAAGAGATTATGATCAAGCTGGTATTGGCTAAGATCAGGAAACTATGATCAAGTCCGGGAAGGATGAAGATCGGATAAGGATCTAGTCAGGGATAACTAAGATCGGTAGAACATGATCAAGTCCGAGAAGGACGAAGATCGGGTAAGATCTAGTCGAGAGTGACAAAGATCGGGAAGATAGATCGAGTCCAAAGATAGACTAAAATCTGGGAATGTGATTAAGTCTTGATGTACCAAGGTCAAGGGAAACATGATTCTACCCACCACAGAATTTGAGGACGAATTCCATTTAAGTGGAGGAGACTTGTAACGTCTCCATTCCGCAAAGTTACACCGGGCTGATTTGTTTTGGGTTAAGGAATGCCCGGAAAAATCGGGGAAGGCTTAGTCAAGGCTGAGAAACGGACCAAAGGACTTAGCCGGGCAAAATGGGAGTAAGTGGTCGAGCTAAACTAGTTGGACGAGCTGAAGTAGCTTAGCTACTAGCTGAACCAGCTGGACAAGCTGGCCGGCAGCTCATCCTAGCTCGGTAAGCTGGTCGAGTACTGGCCAAGCTGGGCGAACTGACAACTAGGTAAAGAGCTAAGTGGGAGTGAGGTAGTGTTGGGTCAAGTTGGTCGAGTGGTAACTCAGGTTGTCGACTGGGAAGCTAGCTAGCCGTGGGCAGTTGGTTAGTTGATCGACTGGAAAGGTGACCACACGCATCGCGTGTGCGAAGGCGGCTATTTAGCCGAAGGGTCGTGTACCTGTTTGGCCAAACAACATACCTGTTTGGCCAAACAACGCACCCGTTTGGCCAAACAACGCATCCGTTTGGCCAAACAACGCATCCGTTCGACCAGAAGGGGTGATCCTTGGTAAAAGACACCCATCCAAATCCTATATACGGATGATGGGAGATAGAGGGAAAAACACCACGAATCTACACACACACAAAAGGAGATTGCCAAGAGACTATGGCAACCTCGAAGAAAAAGGGGATTTAAGCCGAGAGACTAAGGCATTCCCGAAGAGAGAAAGAAAGTTAGCCGAGTGTATGGTAAAGCGATTCGAAGGGAAGAGAAGGGGGAGAAGTTAGCCGGGAGAAAGAAAGGCTAAGTTGATCGGTAAGATCAAGCGAAGGAGAATCAGAACGCAGGTAGAAGGATCGCGGCGGGCAAACGCCTCAATCCAATCGCGTGGCAAAGTTAGTCGGATGGAAAGTGATTGCGGGTAAGGCGAGTGGCTTGGGGATAGGCCAGAATCCGCCAAGACTCGGCTAAACATGAGCGACTAATCCGATCCGGCTAAAATAAGCGAATCACGTCCAAGGGAGAAAACTCTCGGTAAGAAAGAGAGAGAATCTCGCCTAAGGCATACTCCACCGGAAAAGAGATATTCGGTGGAAATCGGGGAATAACCCTTACCGCAATCCAAGGAAGGATGGTGGGCAAGCGGTTGATTCCGGCAAAGGATCACACGGCCAAAGACCAACCAAGGGCCGTGAATGATTGGGTGAAAAGGTGCGAAGTGCAAGGGTATGAATTGAAAAGGTGCGAAATGAAAATGTGCGAAGTGAAGAGGTGTGAAGTGAAAAGGTGCAATCAACGGATTACGGATCCGGATATAATCCACGTGAAAAAGGGCACGAAATGGAATGACCGAGATTGGAAATCCGGCGGCCAGTTCGGGGAAATAGGGAACTCGGCGGTTCGGCCGAGGAGAGAGACGGATCACGACGGAGTGCGCACAAGCCGGGAAGGAGTGTGCGCGGACCGTCAAACCCACCGAGGGAAAAGACTAGTCACGGCAATGGTGCATAGGCCGGGAAGGGGTATACGCGCATTGGCGAGCCAGTCGAGGGAAATTCTCTAACGGTTACTTAGCCATGTGGGGATGGTTGGTTGAATGACTAAGTACCGAAGGGAAGAGTTCATTATCGATTCGGGTAAACGAATCGGATGGGATCCGACAAGGAAAGCGGTCAAGGTGGACAAGGGGACTTATCGGACTACAACCAGAATGCAGTTCACGGAGTAAATGAATCGGGAATTGGATACGGGTAAGTTCACTACCTTGGAACAAATGGATAGTGGCTAGCGTTTTACTAGATGGTTAAGTCTAGGGAAGGTATTGCCTTAAGATGCAATACTTGGACCGAGTCAAAGATTAATCTATAAGCCAAACGGAGGTTTATGGGAACTTACCAAAGGCAAAAGATGATCTGACAGGACAAGTACTTGATTGGAATTAATCAAGGGAAAAGAAAGGTTCTAAAAATAGAATAAATTCCGCTGCGTAATATTAGTAAAAGGTTAAAACAAATCTAGGCTTAAAACGGCTAAGGATAATCGTAAGATAGATTTGTAAGGAAACCACATAAGGAGATATTTGGTTTAGAAATTGGTAAAAACCAGTAGGTTCGGCCATGCAATGGCCTGAACTGGGAACGCATCGTCCGCGGCCTAGAAAGGCCAGGACGGTGTGTTTCAATTCGTCCAATCATAAATGGGACGTCACTGACTGTTCCTAACGAGAACATGACCTGACCACCCGCAGCATTGGCTACTCCATAGTCTTTTCCTAGTTTTCTTCGGAACCTGCCTTTTTTCATCATCTTTGGGCTCACAAAACTATGCGTAGCCCCGAAATCAAATAAGTCGTGCGTGGATACACCACCAATATCCAAGGTCTCAGTGATCTCACTGAAACTTCCTACCTCGCCACTTTCTTTGCAAATCTCAAAAACCCGAGGTGCCACAGTCTGCCTTTTGGCTTGCTGCGAGTCCATTCTCCCGCGGTTCTCACTTTGGTCCATCTGCATTTTTACTTGCGCCTTGGGACATTCTCTCTTGAAATGCCTAGCCTTCCCGCAGTAATAGCAAGACTTCCCCTCATTATTCCCCTTAACGATCCTTGATCATTCCCCGGATAATTTTGAATTCTGTGATCCTTACTGCCACACCTAGCGCATGTTCCAGATTCCTTCCAGCACACGCCCATGTGCCTTTTTCCGCAAGTAGAATATTCCCCACACTTGGCCGAGGACGGGTTGCTTCCCTCCACTTGATCGAATTTCCTCTTCCGGTTATCTACGATCTTACTTGCCAAGGTAGGACGGTTTGGTGCCTTCCCGCGGAGTTCCTCCTCCATGATGGATTCCACCATCGAGGCCCTTTCCACCACTTCGGCAACGGATTCAAACGTTCGGACGGAGCAGTGCGTTCGAAGTTCCCCCCCTTAGTCCCCGGAGAAACCGGCGAACTTGCAACTTCTCCTCCAACAGTTCTCTTCCAACGTATCGCCGAAGGCGATTATACTCCTCCTCGTATTGGCGAACTGTCCGAACTACTTGGAAAAGTTCCATGAACTTCCTCTCGAGTTTATCCCACATCTCCAAGGGAAAATACTTCTGGTTGAATTCGGCTTCAAACTTCGCAAAGGTGTCAACACCCCCTGCGCGTTTTTCAACCGCAATCCACCAGGTGTGCGCGTCTCCTTCCAGAAAGTGGACCGCGATATCTTTCTTGTAATCCTCCGGACAACGCGTGGATTGGAAGTTCCTGACAAGGCGACTCCTCCATTCGTACGCCTCTATCGGGTCAGGACTGCCCTTGAAATGCTTTGTTCCCAGCCGGTATACATGTTCCAGGATGCTTAGATACTCCACTTTCCGAGCTGTTTTAACCGGTGGAGAATCTAACACACAATATCCGGGATCACTCCAACGTTTTCCCCCGCTAATGGCACAGCCGTGCGGATCCTTGTTGACTTTCTAACGGTCGGATTTTCCGCCGGTGGGACAGTTTGTGTTATGATCGCCAACTGCCCCAACACGGTCTTCATTGTTTCCCACATTTTCGTGGCCGTTGGAATAGCCACTTGCTTTCCTTTATCAATTGTCTTGATACCGCCCACGCCCTCCCTTATAGCCAAGGGACGCGCCACGGTTGATGATTCTGAAATGCCCTCCGGATTCACGGCTGGATCCTTGTCCCCCGGGTTAACGACCGTAGTCTTTCCGTGCACAGCCGGGATCTCATTATCCGTCTCCTTGTACCCATCCACTCGTCCGATTGAGTCAAGGAACGTTTGGTTCCCCACTTCAGCATCGGCTTGACTTATATCGACCGGTCCCTTGTCTTTCTTACTTTTTTCCGTCGTGTTGCTTTTACCTATCTACAGAATCAACCAAGTTAGTATACGATACTTAACCGCGATTCTCAAACAAGTTTAAGCAACAACATAGCGCGAGACTCTTTTAGCGGATGAGTGGTGTTCCCAAAACCCAACACCTAACCATCCTAGGAGCAAGCATGCTCTGATGCCAACTTGTAGCACCCCATCCCGGACTCTAAGTCCACAAAGGTTGTTTCCGTTCGGATCATTAAGTGCATTCAAGACATTCAGTCCGTTTTTAGGGCCCATTCCATAATGAAGTTCAATTCGATATAATATATTATAAAATTCATAAGATAGAGTCTATATGCATTAAAATAGAAACGATATGGCTATTTTATTAATACGAGTTTGCATATAAGCTGTTACAATGTTTAATCGATCCTAACAAACCAGACCAACACCACCCATCTTCCCCGGCTAAAGCGTATCGCGCGCCTAAGCCCACTTCTTCTCAGACGGCTCATCGTTACCTGAAAGCCAAAGAGGCATAAGTAACTCGATAATTACTTAGTGGATGCGGTTTTATTAATGGGATGCATGTATTTCGTCTAAGTCATGCAATATTTCCCTCGTTTCATGTTTTCCCCATGGCGAAGTGAATATAGCCGAGCCTTGGTGGATTCCCTCCCCCCCCCCCCCTCGATCCCCAAGTCACTCGTCTACAACCAACGGTTAATTCCCCATCGGCTAAATATCAATCCCGTGTTAAGTGATTATGAAAATTCGGCCGAGATTATATAACTAATGCCGTAAGCAGATTTATGAATATGTATACCAACTGTGCGATTAAAATAGACCACGCGCGCATATAGATCGATCATAGGACTTTCCCGGCGAAGCGTTAGTCTAGATTCGTACTAAGCCGCCGGTAATGCACTCACATTTGCCACGTGATTGGATTGAGGCACTTGTCCGCCTTGATCCTTTAATTCCGCGTTCGGAATCCCCCTTGATTCGATCTTCGCGATCGATCTAGGACTCCTTTTCCTTCTGCTAACTTTTCCCCCTTTCATTGTCGATCGTTTGAATCTCTCGGCTAAACTATCCCCTTTCTCTTATGATCGTCTCAACACACTCTCGGCTAACTTTTATTCTTTCTCTCGGGAATCCTTAATCTCTCGGCTAAAAATCCCCTTTGGTATGCGTAGCCGAGATAAATGGACTAAGGGTCTTATTTATAGAACCCTTGGTCGCAAAACTCCCAAAAACCGCTCATCCCAACGAACATACGCGACTTTTAGCCGATTGGGCTTGGCGGCCCTTCGGCTATTTACCGTTTCCAATCGTCCTGCATGCTCGGCACATGCGAATACCTTTTTAGCCGAGACTACACAGTTTCCTTTGATCAGCTATCGTCTTAGCCAGCCAGCTAGCTTACCACTTGGTAAACTGGACCCAACTGGCACACACTTAGCTTAGCTGAACTGAGCTACCCGTGAACTGATCCAACTGAGCTAGCTCCACCATCTAGCTCATTTTAGCTCGGCTAAAACATGTTGAGCTTCTTCCCGCATTTCCACGGTATTTTCATCATTTCTCCGGCTAAATTGATTTAAGCGTTTTCACTCAGTCAATTAAAACTAATGTTCACACTACCGCAATTATAATGGTTGTCAATGCAGTACTTTAGGATCGAATCCACAGAGGTCGTTGCCTCCAAGAGGCTAAAAATAGAGTATATATAGGTCTAGGTCGAATTATGTCAAAATAGGAAGTTCCCAGGGCAAAATAAGGAAAACAGAAGTTTTTTTTCTTCTTCTCGTCGGCTGGTATCGGTCGATACCATCTTAGCATCAATCGATGATGACCTCTCGGGTAGGAGTATCATCGACCGGCCCATCGTTCGACCTCCTTGGAATCGGTCGATGTTGACCGCTCGGGTAGGGGTAGCATCGACTGGTCTTCTTCAGCATCGTTCGATGATGACCTCTCGGGTAGGGGTAGCATCGACCGGTTCCATCGACACCTTCACCAGCATCGGTCGATGTCAACATCTCGGTAGGGGTGGCATCGACCTTTTCCACCGGTATCGACCGATGCTGCCTCTTTCTTCACGGTTTCGTGCGTTTTTGCCCTCGTAACTCCAATTTTATCCTTGAACGCCTTTTTACCTGAGATATCTAAATAGAAGACTAAAAGACTCTAAAAATGGACTCTGACTCGTTAAAACAATTGAAACAAACATTAAAACATGCGTTAGAAAGCGGTAAAAACCAAGCATATCAATTCCCCCAGACTTAGTCTTTTGCTTGTCCTCAAGCAAACAGAAGACTAGCAAGGAAGAAAAGTTTGAAAACCCGGAGATTAACACTACCTTTAAAGTTCCGCAATGACCGTTACCTCATTAATCCACGTATTGCTAGAGTAGCTCCTGATCGGACCGCCATGTACTTCTCTGCAAGCGTTCGCAGCTTCCCAGATTCAACACATAATCTCACAGGATAACCCCAAAACTATCATCGCTGGGTCTCATCAAAGATCATAGTGCCAAGAACCTTCTAGACTCTTTGCCTTTCGATATCGCGACAAGACAACAACACAACCCTTGGTACCTTTCCTCTCCCCCAGACTTATTCTTTCCTCACTTCTTTTCCATATGGCTAATGGTTGATGGAACGCGAGTATTGATGGTTTTAGCCACCGAATCTCCGGTTCATTTTAGTGCCACCTTTTCAATCTAAGGTGTAAGCAAATAGTGGTATCTTCGGAAATTTTTCTAACTTCGCTTCCAACCTTAGTGTGATCATCTTCTTCGAAATAAAATAATGGGATCGTTGGAAATTTTCCTAGCCCTTTACTCGAAAGAAAATCATTTCATCTTTTCTATTTTTAATTAAAAATGAGGGAGATGGGTACCATACTTTAGCACGGGTTGTCTTGTCGGATATGAACGAGGAATCAAGCTCTGAAAACACCAATCACGATGATGAGGTAAAAGGAAGAGCGCATAAACTAGCTCAAATTTTGAAATTTTCCTGGAAATATGGTTGCCTCTGATTAACTGTTTGGCCTTTCGATTTTCCATTAGTCTTATCGGGAGCTAAATCTGTAACAATGGTCATTTCGATGCAAAATCATATTAAAAATTCAAAAGCAGTGATCTCAATCTCCAACAAGGTTTGACTCAATAAAACATAATATGTTTAGTAAAAATGACTCAAGAGAAAGACAAAAGAAACAAACAAAGCGTTAGTAACGATAGTACCTTCCCCCAGCCTTACTTCACACCGTCCCGGTGTGAAAATAAATTAGGAAGAAGGTGAAACAAACTCAAGTAATTAAAATAAAATAAAAGGGAAAATAAAAGAAAACGTACAGGTGGGTTGCCTCCCACCAAGCGCTTGTTTTAAGTCGTATAGCTTGACTTTGGCTCGGGTATCAGTCAGGAAGAGCGTGAGAGCTTGCCCCCAAACAAGTCCCACCATCAAACATCACCAGCTTCAGAATTTTGCTCATCATCCCCTTTACAGAATCTTTTCCTTTCTCCTACAGCTCTGAAGTGAGAAGTGCTCTAACCTTTGAGAATGGCTTCGATGTTCTCTTGCACTTTACCTTATACTCAATCGAATCTCCATCACACTTGTGAGGGATCAAAGTTATATAAGCATCTCCTTTGACTCTTTTTCTTTTTACCTTCCCTTGTGTCTTAGTCTTTATGATGTCGCTCTTCCTGATGATAAGAGGATCATCAAAGACTACTTTGACTATGTCCTCTTTATAAGGCTCTTTCCAAGGTTCAACCACCAGCGTCTCTCCTGTGACAACAGTGATGCAAGAGACGTGTTTGGGAGCTCCTCTAGTGGGGATGGCTTTGTAGAATACCCTTTTTTCGATGATAGAGAGTGAGATTCTCTTATTGGGCATGTCTACAACTGCCCCCACTGTAGCCATGAATGGTCTTCCCAGAATCAAATGCATATCGGAACCTTCACTCATCTCCACAACCTGGAAAGCAGTAGGAACCAAGCAATTTCCTACATTAACAAGCAAATCAGGGATGATACCATATGGAGTTGTGGTAGAGGAGTTGGCGAACGCAAGAGTCGTCTGAGGAGGCTTCGTATCGGCAATTCCCAACCTCTCTGCAACAACCTTCGACATCAGATTCACGCTAGACCCAGAATCTACAAGAGATTCTTTAAATTCGACTCCGAAGATATAACATGGAACATCGAACTTTTCGGGGTCTTCAATCTTAGACAACTGCTTCATTGGTGGTGGTGTGCTCCTTGCCTTAATGAAGAGTGCTTTAATCTCTTCTAGAGTCTCTCTGCAATTCTGGTAGAAATCTAACAAAGGTCGGTCGTCCAAGGCTTCTTTAAACGAGATCTCATGGGGAATCCTCCTCAGCAACTTATCAAAACCACTCAGTTTCTCTGCACTAATAGGCTTCAAGAGGTGTCTGGGTGGCATACGGTATGCCACCTTAGGAACATATGGTGGTGGGGTGATGGAAGCGTATTTCTTCTCTGCTGCAACAGCATGTGTTTCAACCTCATTCTTTAACTCATGCATAGTCTTCATTTCTCCTTGAGCAGTGATTGCATTACAATGCTCTATGGAATTTGTCTTTACTTTTCCCGAAAGATTTTTTGGCTGTCGCTTGATTGCTTCGGCATTTTGAGCAACTTGAGTGTCCAACTTCTTCACATGAGTGCATACAGCTTCGTACTTGCTGTTGAGATCGTTGTACATGTTATCAACCTTGACATTGATCTCCTTAGCAGATTGATGCTGGTTGAGCAGAAGCTTTTGCATGAGAAGTTTAAGCTCATCTTGAGAGTCATTCGCAGAGCTCGCATGAACTTGGAATGGGGCTGGTGATGCTGTCTGGAAGGTGTTGAATGGTTGTTTCAGCTGAAACCCACCTTGGAAATTCTTATGACCTTGAAAACCATGAGAAAAACCTGAGACGCCAACGTTTTGCAAAAAAGTTTTTCCTTGGGATTGTTGAGCTTGCTGGGGGTAGACTTGATCTTGGGAATTTTTGACATTGGTGCTTCTGTAAGACAGATTGGGATGGTTTCGGTAATTCTGGTTGAATCCTCTATTTTGCACATACCCCTGTCCACTAACGAAGTTCACCTCCTGCATCTCATCACTCTCATCTTTAGCTAATCCCCGACAAAAAACTACATCTACTGTCTCCTCGCAAGACTGCACACCTCTCTAATTTCCCTTCAGCAGCAAGTTCACTTTTGCAGTCAGCTCGTCAATCTCCTACGACTCCGCACTGTTGACACGTTTAGACCTGTCGTACTCAAGGCAGCGATTTCCAGAACTTGCAGCCAAGTTCTCTATCAACTGGTACGCTCCTTCCTTAGTTTTGGTCATGAAGTATCCATTGCTCGCAGCATTAAGAGTGTTCTTGTAATCCCAATCAACTCCATCGTAGAAGATGCGGTATTCTCTGAACCTCTCCCATGCCTCGCAAAAAGATTCTCATGCGTGCTGCTGGAAGGTGGTGATTTTAATTCGCAGCGAAGCCGTCTTAGACTTGGTGTAGAAGTGATCCAAGAAAGTAGCTCTGCATTCTTCCCATGTAGTAAACGACCATGGAAGTGACTTGAGCCATCTCAGTGCCTTTTCCACCAAAGAGAAATTGAAGAGCTTGCACTTGAGGTAATCAGTTGGTACCCCATTCGACTTGGTAGTGCTGCAGATTTCTTCGAAGTTCTCAATGTGGTACATTGTATGCTCTGCAGGGAGACCATGGAACAAGTGCTGCTTCACCAATGCAATCATCTGAGGTTTGATCTCATAATCTTGCCTCATAATAGCTGGTGGACGGATGGCAGCTCTGTACTGGTAGAAAGCATGAGGCGTGTCCAAGTCCCCAATGGCATGCTGCTGCTGTTGTTGCTGTTGTTGCAACTGATGCACTTGCTGTTGCAACCTCTGGAGTCCAGCAGCTGCAGCGTTTTGTTGTTCGTTGTTTTGTTCATCCATGATGACGGGAATTGATCTTGCTCTCCGGTTCGTTAGTTCTAACTTTGCTAGCTCTTCGTTACTGAGCTCGCAAAGGTTTTCAGAGCTCCTATTTCTGGTAACTCTATTCAGTTTTTCTGCTGGTCACCTGAAACGCAAAAAGAAAATAAAATAGAATATATTAGTAAATCTTAGACTAAATTTCAAATTCAGAATTGAATGTAACGCTATTGGTCCCCGCCAACGGCACCAAATACATTTAAGCATTTTCACTCAGTCAATTAAAACTAAAGTTCACACTACTGCAATCATAACGGTTGTCAATGCAGTACTTTAGGATCGAATCCACAGATACCAAGGTTACACTACTATTCTCACAATTATGAAATTAAGCTAAGATAGAAATATGGTTTGTTTTAGAAAAGTAACAAGAGCAATTTAAACGATGTAAATTCAATAAAGGAAAGGCGTTAGGTCGAGGATTTATTCGCAGGAATCCAGAGATCATGAATCAGACAACTATTCAGGGAATAATTAAAAGCAAGTTTCAAACTCAAACATAAATATATAACCAATCCACTCCCATGCTCATGGTTACTAAATCTAGCAACCTAAAATCCTAACTTTCGTTGGCATAGAATTCTAGATCAGCATTAACGAGCTGGTTCAATATGTTCACGAATCGCCTTAACATCAACTTCCGCAGGCTAAGGATAATTCGCTCACTTATGTTCTTTCTAGCAATCTAAGACACTTCCGCACTCTTAGATTGCCCTAGTTCATAGACCTAGCGGTCAGCTCAAGTCTAAGCAATAAACACAACAATAAGCGAAAACCACAAAAGATAAATCTCTATCTGTGTCTAATTCAATTATTCATGGATCCCCTTGAAAATACTAACCTAACTATAGAACTACTCAGACATAATAAAGAAGAATAAGCAAGGAGATGAAGAAATCATAATCTACCATATAAAGAGAGAATGGGTGCTCTCCAGTGCTGACACATGTCCCCTCCCTATTGGTCATTTTTTTCTTTAAATTAATTGCATATTAAAAATTAATTGGCAATTAATAAATTGATACATACCTCTTATATATTATTTAACGTTATGAGATATTATTCCTAACATGCATTTTCAATATGTTGGCTCGTCTTATTATTTCATCAATTTCAAGTTGGATCGACAAAATCAATGATAATGCAGAGCATCATGAAACCGAAGAAAAACATGAGATTCCTATCAACTACATCTATAATGGAAATATATGGAATCAGAATAAAATTCCACAGCAACGTTCCGTCAGTCACGGCGTGGTTAACGGAGAAGCCGATGAAAACGCTGTTGATCAATTACGTGACTTAAATGGCGAGGATTGGTCGCGGACGTGGTCGGATTTTGCGTCGGGGAAAAAGAAATTTGCGCCGGCGTCATTGCAGAGCCGACGAGAGGAGGGAAGTGAGAGAGGGTGACAGAGAGAGTGTGTGTTTGAGGTGAGAGAGAAGCGCGTGTGTGGGAAGGTGACCAGGACGCGTGAAGAGGCATCCTTTTCTAGATTTTTTCCAGTTTTTTTTTTAATTTTTATTTCAAGTCAAAGAGAGAAAGGCGATCATGTCGAGTCTGAGAGAGGCGCGACTTCAGGCCCGTTTGACCCGGCCGGAGAGATTTCGAGATCTAATTCCGCCGGCGTGCATTTCTCGGCGCCGCTCGTTAGCGTATACTCGAAGAAGAGCTAAAAAAGGAAGAAGCGTCTTTCCTGGCACCCGATTTTCGGGGAGAGCAAGCAATGGCCCTGGGTTATTCCGATGTCGAGTTTTGTCATGGTTTTAAGAGAGAAAACACTGTGAGACCCGACGGCGGCAGCGGCGTTATCGTCGAAGCTGCGTTAGCGACTGCCGAAGTGAAGGCAACAATTTACAGTGGGCATTGGGGAAAGCAGGAGAGGACAGAGTGCAATTAGCGGTTTAAGGTAAGCAATGATGGCTTCTCGCTGGGATCTACGACGTTTTCAATGGTCCCGACGCTCCAAAATTTATGATGGCTAATCTTTACCGTGATGTTCATAGTGAGTTAAAATAAAACCCGCGCGGGTGCTCTCCTAGTATAAATAAAGAGAGAAAAGGGTTTAGAATTCTTCTCAATAGATGCAGAGATTCTTCTCCAAAGCTTACAATGATTCAATAGCAAAAAGTCTGAATAGAACAAAAAGCTGGCTGCCTCCAAGAGGCTAAAAATAGAGTATATATAGGTCTAGGTCGAATTAGGTCAAAACAGGAAGTTCCCAGGGCAAAATAAGGAAAACAGAAGTTTCCTTTCTTCTTCTCGTCGGCCGGTATCGGTCGATACCATCTTAGCATTGGTCGATGCTGACCTCTCGGGTAGGGGTAGCATCGACCGGTCCATCGCTCGACCTCCTTGGCATCGGTCGATGCTGACCTCTCGGGTAGGGGTAGCATCAACTGGTCTTCTTCAACATCGGTCGATGCTGACCTCTCGGGTAGGGGTATCATCGACCGGTTCCATCGACACCTTCACCAGCATCGGTCGATGCCAACCTCTCGGGTAGGTGTGGCATCGACCTGTTCCACCGGTATCGACCGATGCTGGCTCTTTCTTCACGGTTTCGTGCGTTTTTTCCCTCGTAACTCCAATTTCATCCTTGAACGCCTTTTTACCTGAGATATCTAAATAAAAGACTAAAAGACTTTAAAAACGAAATTTGACACGATAAAACAATTGAAAGAAACATTAAAACATGCATTAGAAAGCGGTAAAAACCAAGCATATCATAAATCTCAGACCATAAGACTTAGCCGATGTTTTTGGACCATGGCTTAGTTTCCTTTAACTTTTCCCAGCTATTCTGCTCAATTCTTAGCCATGATCCGTCCCGGCGATCCTATTGCGGAACGGCGACGTTACAGAACCTTTCCATTTCGACTATTGGATGATGTTGTTGATTAGATGGGAGCCAATTTTCGATAGCAAATATCCATAGACAATCACATTATGGGTTAGTGTATTGGGAGTTCTGTTACACTTATGGGGTGAATCGAGGTTTAGTAATAGCAGTGATGCTCTCAGAGAGGTTAAGACGGTCGATTTGGATAACGGCAAAGTACAAGTAGTGGTGGATGGTTTTAAACTTTTATGCTTTGAAATTATGATTGAGTTTTATAGCGTAGGGGAGACAACGGTTGCACTAAGATATGAACGTCTCTTTGGGTTTTGTTAGATTTGCCACAGCCTTTGCCATGATCAGTTATGGTGCCCATCTCATGGAGGTTCGGTGGAGACGAAGAATGAGTTCAGATAGAAATGATGTTTCAATCAGTATGAGATAAGTCAAAACAAAGGAAAAGACAAGGTGTACGACACAAGGGACATCATGAAGCAGTTTCTCTCCGGAATGGAGTCTCGTTTTAAAAAGGTAAGGATCATCTTTTCGTTGAAGGAACATCACGGCACTAAAGAAACTAAAATAAAGATATGCGGTGTCCTCTAAACGAACTGAGGCATTCTAACATTGGTCAAACTCTCACGGAAAATGAAAGCTTAATTATTGATACCTTTTATAGAATTAGCTCGAGTATGAAGAAGATTCCAACTGTCCCTTTCGGTGATGACAATGCAAAAAGGTGTGGATGCGGTCTCACATAGAGAAAAGAAAGTACGTCAAAAGCTGAAATTTAGAGATAATACACATGTTTTTGGGTAACTAAGGAAACAAAGTGGAAGGCTCAACTAGATATGGGTGAAACGAATATGGATGCGAGTGATGGTTTTGGGGCTAAGGGTGTGATGCTGGAGAACTTACCCCTTTACGGTAATACTTTGGCTTTGAAAATAGTGCAAACGGTTTCTTATCAGGTAATGACAACACACGGTTTCTGATCAGGTAAAGACAACAAACAGACATATGGCGGTAATAGATAAATAAATGGGAGAGAATGGGCAGGATGCAAAACAAGTGAAAAATGGACAGAGGTCTTATAAAGAGATTCCAGCTGAGACTAAGCAAGCGAGTGGGGTGGAATAACATGATGAATACACATAGCATAAGGGAGAAAGTGGTCCTCATGGTACACGGAAGAAATTGTTCAAATCGAATGCGATTTTTCTTGGTGGCACTTCGAAATTGAAGAAAAGAATGGTACAAGTTATGATATCTCCTAGGAAGAGAATGATGTCAAAAATATCGGCTCGTATTGGTGACACGGTCCATGCATATGCAGGTAAGGGTCCATCAAACCCGATTTCTGATATGACCAAATACAAATGTGTAAAAGACGAATACATATTCTTAGTTGGAATTATCAAGGATTCGGTAGTCATTTCACAAGAAGTTATATGCAGGAGATCTAGAAAAAACACAAAAAGAGTTTTTGTTTCTTTCATAAACCAAGCAGAACTTTTCTGTTTTGCAAAAATTTCAGTTAGATTTTTGGTATATGATTTAACCGTGCAGTGCGAGCGGTGGACATCGTTACTTTATGATAATATATATTTTAAATGTTAATGAAATCTTTGTGAATGATAGAATAATAGACAATGACGCGATTTTTCAGGGGAACTTTTTGTTATATTTTGTCTATGGAGATCCTACCCCGAAATTACGCAATCACGTTTATGAACGGTTAATCTGTATGCATATTCCGGTCTGATCTTTGGTTCATAATTGGAGATCTTAATGAAATAACCGGGAATCATGAGAAACTAGGCGGTAGTTTGCGACATGCCTCAAATCTTATGTCATTTAATCTTATGATACAAAATTGTGGATTCATAGATTTCCCAAATTTTGGAAACACCTTGTCTTGGAGGGGAATGTAAATCTTACAAACGGTCATGTGCCGATTGGACCAGGCTTTAGAAAATGGAGATTATCATACAATTTTCTCGCATTCATATGTTAAACAGCGGGCTATGGTTGGTTAGATAATAGGCCAATTGTCGCTACAATCGAGAATAAAATTCTTAGGAAAAGAAATCAGTTTCGGTGTGACAAACAGTGGACTGGTACCATACTTTAGCACGGGTTGTCTTGTCGGATATGAAGGAGGAATCAAGCTCTGAAAACACCTATCACGATGATGAGGTAAAAGGAAGAGCGCAGAAACTAGCTCAAATTTTGAAATTTTCCTGGAAATATGGTTGCCTCTGATTAACTGTTTGGCCTTTCGATTTTCCATTAGTCTTATCGGGAGCTAAATCTGTAACAATGGTCATTTCGATGCAAAATCATATTAAAAATTCAAAAGCAGTGATCTCAATCTCCAACAAGGTTTGATTCAATAAAACATAATATGTTTAGTAAAAATTACTCAAGAGAAAGACAAAAGAAAGAAACAAAGCGTTAGTAACGATAGTACCTTCCCCCAGCCTTACTTCACACCGTCCCGGTGTGAAAATAAATTAGAAAGAAGGTGAAACAAACTCAAGTAATTAAAATAAAATAAAAGGGAAAATAAAAGAAAACATACAGGTGGGTTGCCTCCCACCAAGCGCTTGTTTTAAGTCGTATAGCTTGACTTTGGCTCGGGTATCAGTCAGGAAGAGCGTGAGAGCTTGCCCACAAACAAGTCCCACCATCAAACATCACCAGCTTCAGAAATTTTCTCATCATCCCCTTTACAGAATCTTTTCCTTTCTCCTACAGCTCTGAAGTGAGAAGTGCTCTAACCTTTGAGAATGGCTTCGATGTTCTCTTGCACTTTACCTTATACTCAATCGAATCTCCATCACACTTGTGAGGGATCAAAGTTATATAAGCATCTCCTTTGACTCTTTTTCTTTTTACCTTCCCTTGTGTCTTAGTCTTTATGATGTCGCTCTTCCTGATGATAAGAGGATCTTTGACTATGTCCTCTTTATAAGGCTCTTTCCAAGGTTCAACCACCAGCGTCTCTCCTATGACAACAGTGATGCAAGAGACGTGTTTGGGAGCTCCTCTACTGGGGATGGCTTTGTAGAATACCCTTTTGTCGATGATAGAGAGTGAGATTCTCTTATTGGGCATGTCTACAACTGCCCCCACTGTAGCCATGAATGGTCTTCCCAGAATCAAATGCATATCGGAACCTTCACTCATCTCCACAACCTGGAAAGCAGTAGGAACCAAGCAATTTCCTACATTAACAAGCAAATCAGGGATGATACCATATGGAGTTGTGGTAGAGGAGTTGGCGAACGCAAGAGTCGTCTGAGGAGGCTTCGTATCGGCAATTCCCAACCTCTCTGCAACAACCTTCGACATCAGATTCACGCTAGACCCAGAATCTACAAGAGATTCTTTCAATTCAACTCCGAAGATATAACATGGAACATCGAACTTTTCGGGGTCTTCAATCTTAGACAACTGCTTCATTGGTGGTGGTGTGCTCCTTGCCTTAATGAAGAGTGCTTTAATCTCTTCTAGAGTCTCTCTGCAATTCTGGTAGAAATCTAACAAAGGTCGGTCGTCCAAGGCTTCTTTAAACGAGATCTCATGGGGAATCCTCCTCAGCAACTTATCAAAACCACTCAGTTTCTCTGCACTAATAGGCTTCAAGAGGTGTCTGGGTGGCATAGGGTATGCCACCTTAGGAACATATGGTGGTGGGGTGATGGAAGCGTATTTCTTCTCTACTGCAACACCATGTGTTTCAACCTCATTCTTTAACTCATGCATAGTCTTCATTTCTCCTTGAGCAGTGATTGCATTACAATGCTCTATGGGATTTGTCTCTACTTTTCCCGAAATATTTTTTGGCTGTCGCTTGATTGCTTCGGCATTTTGAGCAACTTGAGTGTCCAACTTCTTCACATGAGTGCATACAGCTTCGTACTTGCTGTTGAGATCGTTGTACATGTTATCAACCTTGACATTGATCTCCTTAGCAGATTGATGCTGGTTGAGCAGAAGCTTTTGCATGAGAAGTTTAAGCTCATCTTGAGAGTCATTCGCAGAGCTCGCATGAACTTGGAATGGGGCTGGTGATGCTGTCTGGAAGGTGTTGAATGGTTGTTTCAGCTGAAACCCACCTTGGAAATTCTTATGACCTTGAAAACCATGAGAAAAACCTGAGACGCCAACGTTTTGCAAAAAAGTTTTTCCTTGGGATTGTTGAGCTTGCTGGGGGTATATTTGATCTTGGGGATTTTTGACATTGGTGCTTCTGTAAGACAGATTGGGATGGTTTCGGTAATTCTGGTTGAATCCTCTATTTTGCACATACCCCTGTCCACTAACGAAGTTCACCTCCTGCATCTCATCACTCTCATCTTTAGCTAATCCCCGACAAAAAAACTACATCTACTGTCTCCTCGCAAGACTGCACACCTCCCTAATTTCCCTTCAGCAGCAAGTTCACTTTTGCAGTCAGCTCATAAATCTCCTACGACTCCGTACTGTTGACACGTTTAGACCTGTCGTACTCAAGGCAGCGATTTCCAGAACTTGCAGCCAAGTTCTCTATCAACTGGTACGCTCCTTCCTTAGTTTTGGTCATGAAGTATCCATTGCTCGCAGCATTAAGAGCGTTCTTGTAATCCCAATCAACTCCATCGTAGAAGATGCGGTATTCTCTGAACCTCTCCCATGCCTCGCAAAAAGATTCTCATGCGTGCTGCTGGAAGGTGGTGATTTTAATTCGCAGCGAAGCCGTCTTAGACTTGGTGTAGAAGTGATCCAAGAAAGTAGCTCTGCATTCTTCCCATGTAGTAAACGACCCATGTGGAAGTGACTTGAGCCATCTCAGTGCGTTTTCCACCAAAGAGAAATTGAAGAGCTTGCACTTGAGGTAATCAGTTGGTACCCCATTCGACTTGGTAGTGCTGCAGATTTCTTCGAAGTTCTCAATGTGGTACATTGTATGCTCTGCAGGGAGACCATGGAACAAGTGCTGCTTCACCAATGCAATCATCTGAGGTTTGATCTCATAATCTTGCCTCATAATAGCTGGTGGACGGATGGCAGCTCTGTACTGGTAGAAAGCATGAGGCGTGTCCAAGTCCCCAATGGCATGATGCTGCTGTTGTTGCTGTTGTTGCTGTTGTTGCAACTGATGCACTTGCTGTTGCAACCTCTGGAGTTCAGCAGCTGCAGCGTTTTGTTGTTCGTTGTTTTGTTCATCCATGATGACGGGAATTGATCTTGCTCTCCGGTTCGTTAGTTCTAACTTTGCTAGCTCTTCGTTACTGAGCTCGCAAAGGTTTTCAGAGCTCCTATTTCTGGTAACTCTATTCAGTTTTTCTGCTGGTCACCTGAAACGCAAAAAGAAAATAAAATAGAATATATTAGTAAATCTTAGACTAAATTTCAAATTCAGAATTGAATGTAACACTATTGGTCCCCGCCAACGGCACCAAATACATTTAAGCATTTTCACTCAGTCAATTAAAACTAAAGTTCACACTACTGCAATAATAACGGTTGTCAATGCAGTACTTTAGGATCGAATCCACAGATAAGAAGGTTACACTACTATTCTCACAATTATGAAATTAAGCTAAGATAGAAATATGGTTTGTTTTAGAAAAGTAACAAGAGCAATTTAAACGATGTAAATTCAATAAAGGAAAGGCGTTAGGCCGAGGATTTATTCGCACGAATCCAGAGATCATGAATCAGACAACTATTCAGGGAATAATTAAAAGCAAGTTTCAAACTCAAACATAAATATATAACCAATCCACTCCCGTGCTCATGGTTACTAAATCTAGCAACCTAAAATCCTAACTTTCGTTGGCATAGAATTCTAGATCAGCATTAACGAGCTGGTTCAATATGTTCACGAATCGCCTTAACATCAACTTCCGCAGGCTAAGGATAATTCGCTCACTTATGTTCTTTCTAGCAATCTAAGACACTTCCGCACTCTTAGATTGCCCTAGTTCATAGACCTAGCGGTCAGCTCAAGTCTAAGCAATAAACACAACAATAAGCGAAAACCACAAAAGATAAATCTCTATCTGTGTCTAATTCAATGATTCATGGATCCCCTTGAAAATCCTAACCTAACTATAGAACTACTCAGACATAATAACAAAGAATAAGCAAGGAGATGAAGAAATCATAATCTACCATATAAAGAGAGAATGGGTGCTCTCCAGTGCTGACACATGTCCCCTCCCTATTGGTCATTTTTTTCTTTAAATTAATTGCATATTAAAAATTAATTGGCAATTAATAAATTGATACATACCTCTTATATATTATTTAACGTTATGAGATATTATTCCTAACATGCATTTTCAATATGTTGGCTCGTCTTATTATTTCATCAATTTCAAGTTGGATCGACAAAATCAATGATAATGCAGAGCATCATGAAACCGAAGAAAAACATGAGATTCCTATCAACTACATCTATAATGGAAATATATGGAATCGGAATAAAATTCCACAGCAACGTTCCATCAGTCACGGCGTGGTTAACGGAGCAGCCGATGAAAACGCTGTTGATCAATTACGTGACTTAAATGGCGAGGATTGGTCGCGGACGTGGTCGGATTTTGCATCGGGGAAAAAGAAATTTGCGTCGGCGTCATTGCAGAGCCGACGAGAGGAGGGAAGTGAGAGAGGGTGACAGAGAGAGGGTGACAGAGAGAGTGTGTGTTTGAGGTGAGAGAGAAGCGCGTGTGTGGGAAGGTGACCAGGACGCGTGAAGGGGCATCCTTTTCTAGATTTTTTCCAGTTTTTTTTTTAATTTTTATTTCAAGTCAAAGAGAGAAAGGCGATCATGTCGAGTCTGAGAGAGGCGCGACTTCAGGCCCGTTGGACCCGGCCGGAGAGATTTCGAGATCTAATTCCGCCGGCGTGCATTTCTCGGCGCCGCTCGTTAGCGTATACTCGAAGAAGAGCTAAAAAAGGAAGAAGCGTCTTTCCTGGCACCCGATTTTCGGGGAGAGCAAGCAATGGCCCTGGGTTATTCCGGTGTCGAGTTTTGTCGTGGTTTTAAGAGAGAAAACACTGTGAGACCCGACGGCGGCAGCGGCGTTATCGTCGAAGCTGCGTTAGCGACTGCCGAAGTGAAGGCAAGTGACGGAAGCGAGAACAATTTACAATGGGCATTGGGGAAAGCAGGAGAGGACAGAGTGCAATTAGCGGTTTAAGGTAAGCAATGATGGCTTCTCGCTGGGATCTACGACGTTTTCAATGGACCCGACGCTCCAAAATTTATGATGGCTAATCTTTACCGTGATGTTCATAGTGAGTTAAAATAAAACCCGTGCGGGTGCTCTCCTAGTATAAATAAAGAGAGAAAAGGGTTTAGAATTCTTCTCAATAGATGCAGAGATTCTTCTCCAAAGCTTACAATGATTCAATAGCAAAAAGTCTGAATAGAACAAAAAGGTGGCTGCCTCCAAGAGGCTAAAAATAGAGTATATATAGGTCTAGGTCGAATTAGGTCAAAACAGGAAGTTCCCAGGGCAAAATAAGGAAAACAGAAGTTTCCTTTCTTCTTCTCGTCGGCCGGTATCGGTCGATACCATCTTAGCATTGGTCGATGCTGACCTCTCGGGTAGGGGTAGCATCGACCGGTCCATCGATCGACCTCCTTGGCATCGGTCGATGCTGACCTCTCGGGTAGGGGTAGCATCGACTGGTCTTCTTCAACATCGGTCGATGCTGACCTCTCGGGTAGGGGTATCATCGACCGGTTCCATCGACACCTTCACCAGCATCGGTCGATGCCAACCTCTCGGGTAGGTGTGGCATCGACCTGTTCCACCGGTATCGACCGATGCTGGCTCTTTCTTCACGGTTTCGTGCGTTTTTTCCCTCGTAACTCCAATTTCATCCTTGAACGCCTTTTTACCTGAGATATCTAAATAAAAGACTAAAAGACTTTAAAAACGAAATTTGACACGATAAAACAATTGAAAGAAACATTAAAACATGCATTAGAAAGCGGTAAAAACCAAGCATATCATAAATCTCAGACCATAAGACTTAGCCGATGTTTTTGGACCATGGCTTAGTTTCCTTTAACTTTTCCCAGCTATTCTGCTCAATTCTTAGCCATGATCCGTCCCGGCGATCCTATTGCGGAACGGCGACGTTACAGAACCTTTCCATTTCGACTATTGGATGATGTTGTTGATTAGATGGGAGCCAATTTTCGATAGCAAATATCCATAGACAATCACATTATGGGTTAGTGTATTGGGAGTTCTGTTACACTTATGGGGTGAACCGAGGTTTAGTAGTAGCAGTGATGCTCTTAGAGAGGTTAAGACGGTCGATTTGGATAACGGCAAAGTACAAGTAGTGGTGGATGGTTTTAAACTTTTATGCTTTGAAATTATGATTGAGTTTTATAGCGTAGGGGAGACAACGGTTGCACTAAGATATGAACGTCTCTTTGGGTTTTGTTAGATTTGCCACAGCCTTTGCCATGATCAGTTATGGTGCCCATCTCATGGAGGTTCGGTGGAGACGAAGAATGAGTTCAGATAGAAATGATGTTTCAATCAGTATGAGATAAGTCAAAACAAAGGAAAAGACAAGGTGTACGACACAAGGGACATCATGAAGCAGTTTCTCTCCGGAATGGAGTCTCGTTTTAAAAAGGTAAGGATCATCTTTTCGTTGAAGGAACATCACGGCACTAAAGAAACTAAAATAAAGATATGCGGTGTCCTCTAAACGAACTGAGGCATTCTAACATTGGTCAAACTCTCACGGAAAATGAAAGCTTAATTATTGATACCTTTTATAGAATTAGCTCGAGTATGAAGAAGATTCCAACTGTCCCTTTCGGTGATGACAATGCAAAAAGGTGTGGATGCGGTCTCACATAGAGAAAAGAAAGTACGTCAAAAGCTGAAATTTAGAGATAATACACATGTTTTTGGGTAACTAAGGAAACAAAGTGGAAGGCTCAACTAGATATGGGTGAAACGAATATGGATGCGAGTGATGGTTTTGGGGCTAAGGGTGTGATGCTGGAGAACTTACCCCTTTACGGTAATACTTTGGCTTTGAAAATAGTGCAAACGGTTTCTTATCAGGTAATGACAACACACGGTTTCTGATCAGGTAAAGACAACAAACAGACATATGGCGGTAATAGATAAATAAATGGGAGAGAATGGGCAGGATGCAAAACAAGTGAAAAATGGACAGAGGTCTTATAAAGAGATTCCAGCTGAGACTAAGCAAGCGAGTGGGGTGGAATAACATGATGAATACACATAGCATAAGGGAGAAAGTGGTCCTCATGGTACACGGAAGAAATTGTTCAAATCGAATGCGATTTTTCTTGGTGGCACTTCGAAATTGAAGAAAAGAATGGTACAAGTTATGATATCTCCTAGGAAGAGAATGATGTCAAAAATATCGGCTCGTATTGGTGACACGGTCCATGCATATGCAGGTAAGGGTCCATCAAACCCGATTTCTGATATGACCAAATACAAATGTGTAAAAGACGAATACATATTCTTAGTTGGAATTATCATGGATTCGGTAGTCATTTCACAAGAAGTTATATGCAGGAGATCTAGAAAAAACACAAAAAGAGTTTTTGTTTCTTTCATAAACCAAGCAGAACTTTTCTGTTTTGCAAAAATTTCAGTTAGATTTTTGGTATATGATTTAACCGTGCAGTGCGAGCGGTGGACATCGTTACTTTATGATAATATATATTTTAAATGTTAATGAAATCTTTGTGAATGATAGAATAATAGACAATGACGCGATTTTTCAGGGGAATGTTTTGTTATATTTTGTCTATGGAGATCCTACCCCGAAATTACGCAATCACGTTTAGGAACGGTTAATCTGTATGCATATTCCGGTCTGATCTTTGGTTCATAATTGGAGATCTTAATGAAATAACCGGGAATCATGAGAAACTATGCGGTAGTTTGCGACATGCCTCAAATCTTATGTCATTTAATCTTATGATACAAAATTGTGGATTCATAGATTTCCCAAATTTTGGAAACACCTTGTCTTGGAGGGGAATGTAAATCTTACAAACGGTCATGTGCCGATTGGACCAGGCTTTAGAAAATGGAGATTATCATACAATTTTCTCGCATTCATATGTTAAACAGCGGGCTATGGTTGGTTAGATAATAGGCCAATTGTCGCTACAATCGAGAATAAAATTCTTAGGAAAAGAAATCAGTTTCGGTGTGACAAACAGTGGACTGGTACCATACTTTAGCACGGGTTGTCTTGTCGGATATGAACGAGGAATCAAGCTCTGAAAACACCTATCACGATGATGAGGTAAAAGGAAGAGCGCAGAAACTAGCTCAAATTTTGAAATTTTCCTGGAAATATGGTTGCCTCTGATTAACTGTTTGGCCTTTCGATTTTCCATTAGTCTTATCGGGAGCTAAATCTGTAACAATGGTCATTTCGATGCAAAATCATATTAAAAATTCAAAAGCAGTGATCTCAATCTCCAACAAGGTTTGATTCAATAAAACATAATATGTTTAGTAAAAATGACTCAAGAGAAAGACAAAAGAAAGAAACAAAGCGTTAGTAACGATAGTACCTTCCCCCAGCCTTACTTCACACCGTCCCGGTGTGAAAATAAATTAGGAAGAAGGTGAAACAAACTCAAGTAATTAAAATAAAATAAAAGGGAAAATAAAAGAAAACATACAGGTGGGTTGCCTCCCACCAAGCGCTTGTTTTAAGTCGTATAGCTTGACTTTGGCTCGGGTATCAGTCAGGAAGAGCGTGAGAGCTTGCCCAAAAACAAGTCCCACCATCAAACATCACCAGCTTCAGAATTTTTCTCATCATCCCCTTTACAGAATCTTTTCCTTTCTCCTACAGCTCTGAAGTGAGAAGTGCTCTAACCTTTGAGAATGGCTTCGATGTTCTCTTGCACTTTACCTTATACTCAATCGAATCTCCATCACACTTGTGAGGGATCAAAGTTATATAAGCATCTCCTTTGACTCTTTTTCTTTTTACCTTCCCTTGTGTCTTAGTCTTTATGATGTCGCTCTTCCTGATGATAAGAGGATCATCAAAGACTACTTTGACTATGTCCTCTTTATAAGGCTCTTTCCAAGGTTCAACCACCAGCGTCTCTCCTGTGACAACAGTGATGCAAGAGACGTGTTTGGGAGCTCCTCTACTGGGGATGGCTTTGTAGAATACCATTTTGTCGATGATAGAGAGTGAGATTCTCTTATTGGGCATGTCTACAACTGCCCCCACTGTAGCCTTGAATGGTCTTCCCAGAATCAAATGCATATCGGAACCTTCACTCATCTCCACAACCTGGAAAGCAGTAGGAACCAAGCAATTTCCTACATTAACAAGCAAATCAGGGATGATACCATATGGAGTTGTGGTAGAGGAGTTGGTGACCGCAAGAGTCGTCTGAGGAGGCTTCGTATCGGCAATTCCCAACCTCTCTGCAACAACCTTCGACATCAGATTCACGCTAGACCCAGAATCTACAAGAGATTCTTTAAATTCAACTCCGAAGATATAACATGGAACATCAAACTTTTCGGGGTCTTCAATCTTAGACAACTGCTTCATTGGTGGTGGTGTGCTCCTTGCCTTAATGAAAAGTGCTTTAATCTCTTCTAGAGTCTCTCTGCAATTCTGGTAGAAATCTAACAAAGGTCGGTCGTCCAAGGCTTCTTTAAACGAGATCTCATGGGGAATCCTCCTCAGCAACTTATCAAAACCACTCAGTTTCTCTGCACTAATAGGCTTCAAGAGGTGTCTGGGTGGCATAGGGTATGCCACCTTAGGAACATATGGTGGTGGGGTGATGGAAGCGTATTTCTTCTCTACTGCAACAACATGTGTTTCAACCTCATTCTTTAACTCATGCATAGTCTTCATTTCTCCTTGAGCAGTGATTGCATTACAATGCTCTATGGGATTTGTCTCTACTTTTCGCGAAAGATTTTTTGGTTGTCGCTTGATTGCTTCGGCATTTTGAGCAACTTGAGTGTCCAACTTCTTCACATGAGTGCATACAGCTTCGTACTTGCTGTTGAGATCGTTGTACATGTTATCAACCTTGACATTGATCTCCTTAGCAGATTGATGCTGGTTGAGCAGAAGCTTTTGCATGAGAAGTTTAAGCTCATCTTGAGAGTCATTCGCAGAGCTCGCATGAACTTGGAATGGGGCTGGTGATGCTGTCTGGAAGGTGTTGAATGGTTGTTTCAGCTGAAACCCACCTTGGAAATTTTATGACCTTGAAAACCATGAGAAAAACCTGAGACGCCAACGTTTTGCAAAAAAGTTTTTCCTTGGGATTGTTGAGCTTGCTGGGGGTAGATTTGATCTTGGGGATTTTTGACATTGGTGCTTCTGTAAGACAGATTGGGATGGTTTCGGTAATTCTGGTTGAATCCTCTATTTTGCACATACCCCTGTCCACTAACGAAGTTCACCTCCTGCATCTCATCACTCTCATCTTTAGCTAATCCCCGACAAAAAACTACATCTACTGTCTCCTCGCAAGACTGCACACCTCCCTAATTTCCCTTCAGCAGCAAGTTCACTTTTGCAGTCAGCTCATAAATCTCCTACGACTCCGCACTGTTGACACGTTTAGACCTGTCGTACTCAAGGCAGCGATTTCCAGAACTTGCAGCCAAGTTCTCTATCAACTGGTACGCTCCTTCCTTAGTTTTGGTCATGAAGTATCCATTGCTCGCAGCATTAAGAGCGTTCTTGTAATCCCAATCAACTCCATCGTAGAAGATGCGGTATTCTCTGAACCTCTCCCATGCCTCGCAAAAAGATTCTCATGCGTGCTGCTGGAAGGTGGTGATTTTAATTCGCAGCGAAGCCGTCTTAGACTTGGTGTAGAAGTGATCCAAGAAAGTAGCTCTGCATTCTTCCCATGTAGTAAACGACCCATGTGGAAGTGACTTGAGCCATCTCAGTGCGTTTTCCACCAAAGAGAAATTGAAGAGCTTGCACTTGAGGTAATCAGTTGGTACCCCATTCGACTTGGTAGTGCTGCAGATTTCTTCGAAGTTCTCAATGTGGTACATTGTATGCTCTGCAGGGAGACCATGGAACAAGTGCTGCTTCACCAATGCAATCATCTGAGGTTTGATCTCATAATCTTGCCTCATAATAGCTGGTGGACGGATGGCAGCTCTGTACTGGTAGAATGCATGAGGCGTGTCCAAGTCCCCAATGGCATGATGTTGCTGTTGTTGCTGTTGTTGCTGTTGTTGCTGTTGTTGCAACTGATGCACTTGCTGTTGCAACCTCTGGAGTTCAGCAGCTGCAGCGTTTTGTTGTTCGTTGTTTTGTTCATCCATGATGACGGGAATTGATCTTGCTCTCCGGTTCGTTAGTTCTAACTTTGCTAGCTCTTCGTTACTGAGCTCGCAAAGGTTTTCAGAGCTCCTATTTCTGGTAACTCTATTCAGTTTTTCTGCTGGTCACCTGAAACGCAAAAAGAAAATAAAATATAATATATTAGTAAATCTTAGACTAAATTTCAAATTCAGAATTGAATGTAACGCTATTGGTCCCCGCCAACGGCACCAAATACATTTAAGCATTTTCACTCAGTCAATTAAAACTAAAGTTCACACTACTGCAATAATAACGGTTGTCAATGCAGTACTTTAGGATCGAATCCACAGATAAGAAGGTTACACTACTATTCTCACAATTATGAAATTAAGCTAAGATAGAAATATGGTTTGTTTTAGAAAAGTAACAAGAGCAATTTAAACGATGTAAATTCAATAAAGGAAAGGCGTTAGGTCGAGGATTTATTCGCAGGAATCCAGAGATCATGAATCAGACAACTATTCAGGGAATAATTAAAAGCAAGTTTCAAACTCAAACATAAATATATAACCAATCCACTCCCGTGCTCATGGTTACTAAATCTAGCAACCTAAAATCCTAACTTTCGTTGGCCTAGAATTCTAGATCAGCATTAACGAGCTGGTTCAATATGTTCACGAATCGCCTTAACATCAACTTCCGCAGGCTAAGGATAATTCGCTCACTTATGTTCTTTCTAGCAATCTAAGACACTTCCGCACTCTTAGATTGCCCTAGTTCATAGACCTAGCGGTCAGCTCAAGTCTAAGCAATAAACACAACAATAAGCGAAAACCACAAAAGATAAATCTCTATCTGTGTCTAATTCAATGATTCATGGATCCCCTTGAAAATCCTAACCAAACTATAGAACTACTCAGGCATAATAACGAAGAATAAGCAAGGAGATGAAGAAATCATAATCTACCATATAAAGAGAGAATGGGTGCTCTCCAGTGCTGACACATGTCCCCTCCCTATTGGTCATTTTTTCTTTAAATTAATTGCATATTAAAAATTAATTGGCAATTAATAAATTGATACATACCTCTTATATATTATTTAACGTTATGAGATATTATTCCTAACATGCATTTTCAATATGTTGGCTCGTCTTATTATTTCATCAATTTCAAGTTGGATCGACAAAATCAATGATAATGCAGAGCATCATGAAACCGAAGAAAAACATGAGATTCCTATCAACTACATCTATAATGGAAATATATGGAATCGAAATAAAATTCCACAGCAACGTTCCATCAGTCACGGCGTGGTTAACGGAGCAGCCGATGAAAACGCTGTTGATCAATTACGTGACTTAAATGGCGAGGATTGGTCGCGGACGTGGTCGGATTTTGCGTCGGGGAAAAAGAAATTTGCGCCGGCGTCATTGCAGAGCCGACGAGAGGAGGGAAGTGAGAGAGGGTGACAGAGAGAGTGTGTGTTTGAGGTGAGAGAGAAGCGCGTGTGTGGGAAGGTGACCAGGACGCGTGAAGAGGCATCCTTTTCTAGATTTTTTCTAGATTTTTTCCAGTTTTTTTTTTAATTTTTATTTCAAGTCAAAGAGAGAAAGGCGATCATGTCGAGTCTGAGAGAGGAGCGACTTCAGGCCCGTTGGACCCGGCCGGAGAGATTTCGAGATCTAATTCCGCCGGCGTGCATTTCTCGGCGCCGCTCGTTAGCGTATACTCGAAGAAGAGCTAAAAAAGGAAGAAGCGTCTTTCCTGGCACCCGATTTTCGGGGAGAGCAAGCAATGGCCCTGGGTTATTCCGGTGTCGAGTTTTGTCGTGGTTTTAAGAGAGAAAACACTGTGAGACCCGACGGCGGCAGCGGCGTTATCGTCGAAGCTGCGTTAGCGGCTGCCGAAGTGAAGGCAAGTGACGGAAGCGAGAACAATTTACAGTGGGCATTGGGGAAAGCAGGAGAGGACATAGTGCAATTAGCGGTTTAAGGTAAGCAATGATGGCTTCTCGCTGGGATCTACGACGTTTTCAATGGACCCGACGCTCCAAAATTTATGATGGCTAATCTTTACCGTGATGTTCATAGTGAGTTAAAATAAAACCCGCGCGGGTGCTCTCCTAGTATAAATAAAGAGAGAAAAGGGTTTAGAATTCTTCTCAATAGATGCAGAGATTCTTCTCCAAAGCTTACAATGATTCAATAGCAAAAAGTTTGAATAGAACAAAAAGGTGGCTGCCTCCAAGAGGCTAAAAATAGAGTATATATAGGTATATGTCGAATTAGGTCAAAACAGGAAGTTCCCAGGGCAAAATAAGGAAAACAGAAGTTTCCTTTCTTCTTCTCGTCGGCCGGTATCGGTCGATACCATCTTAGCATTGGTTGATGCTTACCTCTCGGGTAGGGGTAGCATCGACCGGTCCATCGATCGACCTCCTTGGCATCGGTCGATGCTGACCTCTCGGGTAGGGGTAGCATCGACTGGTCTTCTTCAACATCGGTCGATGCTGACCTCTCGGGTAGGGGTATCATCGACCGGTTCCATCGACACCTTCACCAGCATCGGTCGATGCCAACCTCTCGGGTAGGTGTGGCATCGACCTGTTCCACCGGTATCGACCGATGCTGGCTCTTTCTTCACGGTTTCGTGCGTTTTTTCCCTCGTAACTCCAATTTCATCCTTGAACGCCTTTTTACCTGAGATATCTAAATAAAAGACTAAAAGACTTTAAAAACGAACTTTGACTCGATAAAACAATTGAAAGAAACATTAAAACATGCATTAGAAAGCGGTAAAAACCAAGCATATCATAAATCTCAGACCATAAGACTTAGCCGATGTTTTTGGACCATGGCTTAGTTTTCTTTAACTTTTCCCAGCTATTCTGCTCAATTCTTAGCCATGATCCGTCCCGGCGATCCTATTGCGGAACGGCGACGTTACAGAACCTTTCCATTTCGACTATTGGATGATGTTGTTGATGAGATGGGAGCCAATATTCGATAGCAAATATCCATAGACAATCACATTATGGGTTTGTGTATTGGGAGTTCTGTTACACTTATGGGGTGAACCGAGGTTTAGTAGTAGCAGTGATGCTCTCAGAGAGGTTAAGACGGTCGATTTGGATAACGGCAAAGTACAAGTAGTGGTGGATGGTTTTAAACTTTTATGCTTTGAAATTATGATTGAGTTTTATAGCGTAGGGGAGACAACGGTTGCACTAAGATATGAACGTCTCTTTGGGTTTTGTTAGATTTGCCACAGCCTTTGCCATGATCAGTTATGGTGCCCATCTCATGGAGGTTCGGTGGAGACGAAGAATGAGTTCAGATAGAAATGATGTTTCAATCAGTATGAGATAAGTCAAAACAAAGGAAAAGACAAGGTGTACGACACAAGGGACATCATGAAGCAGTTTCTCTCCGGAATGGAGTCTCGTTTCAAAAAGGTAAGGATCATCTTTTCGTTGAAGGAACATCACGGCACTAAAGAAACTAAAATAAAGATATGCGGTGTCCTCTAAACGAACTGAGGCATTCTAACATTGGTCAAACTCTCACGGAAAATGAAAGCTTAATAAATGATACTTTTATAGAATTAGCTCGAGTATGAAGAAGATTCCAACTGTCCCTTTCGGTGATGACAATGCAAAAAGGTGTGGATGCGGTCTCACATAGAGAAAAGAAAGTACGTCAAAAGCTGAAATTTAGAGATAATACACATGTTTTTGGGTAACTAAGGAAACAAAGTGGAAGGCTCAACTAGATATGGGTGAAACGAATATGAATGCAAGTGATGGTTTTGGGGCTAAGGGTGTGATGCTGGAGAACTTACCCCTTTACGGTAATACTTTGGCTTTGAAAATAGTGCAAACGGTTTCTTATCAGGTAATGACAACACACGGTTTCTGATCAGGTAAAGACAACAAACACACATATGGCGGTAATAGATAAATAAATGGGAGAGAATGGGCAGGATGCAAAACAAGTGAAAAATGGACAGAGGTCTTATAAAGATATTCCAGCTGAGACTAAGCAAGCGAGTGGGGTGGAATAACATGATGAATACACATAGCATAAGGGAGAAAGTGGTCCTCATGGTACACGGAAGAAATTGTTCAAATCGAATGCGATTTTTCTTGGTGGCACTTCGAAATTGAAGAAAAGAATGGTACAAGTTATGATATCTCATAGGAAGAGAATGATGTCAAAAATATCGGCTCGTATTGGTGACACGGTCCATGCATATGCAGGTAAGGGTCCATCAAACCCGATTTCTGATATGACCAAATACAAATGTGTAATACATATTCTTAGTTGGAATTATCAAGGATTCGGTAGTCATTTCACAAGAAGTTATATGCAGGAGATCTAGAAAAAACACAAAAAGAGTTTTTGTTTCTTTCATAAACCAAGCAGAACTTTTCTGTTTTGCAAAAATTTCAGTTAGATTTTTGGTATATAATTTAACCGTGCAGTGCGAGCGGTGGACATCGTTACTTTATGATAATATATATTTTAAATGTTAATGAAATCTTTTTGAATGATAGAATAATTGACTATGACGCTATTTTTCAGGGGAACTTTTTGTTATATTTTGTCTATGGAGATCCTACCCCGAAATTACGCAATCACGTTTAGGAACGGTTAATCTGTATGCATATTCCGGTCTGATCTTTGGTTCATAATTGGAGATCTTAATGAAATAACCGGGAATCATGAGAAACTAGGCGGTAGTTTGCGACATGCCTCAAATCTTATGTCATTTAATCTTATGATACAAAATTATGGATTCATAGATTTCCCAAATTTTGGAAACACCTTATCTTGGAGGGGAATGTAAATCTTACAAACGGTCATGTGCCGATTGGACCAGGCTTTAGAAAATGGAGATTATCATACAATTTTCTCGCATTCATATGTTAAACAGCGGGCTATGGTTGGTTAGATAATAGGCCAATTGTCGCTACAATCGAGAATAAAATTCTTAGGAAAAGAAATCAGTTTCGGTGTGACAAACAGTGGACTGGTACCATACTTTAGCACGGGTTGTCTTGTCGGATATGAACGAGGAATCAAGCTCTGAAAACACCTATCACGATGATGAGGTAAAAGGAAGAGCGCAGAAACTAGCTCAAATTTTGAAATTTTCCTGGAAATATGGTTGCCTCTGATTAACTGTTTGGCCTTTCGATTTTCCATTAGTCTTATCGGGAGCTAAATCTGTAACAATGGTCATTTCGATGCAAAATCATATTAAAAATTCAAAAGCAGTGATCTCAATCTCCAACAAGGTTTGACTCAATAAAACATAATATGTTTAGTAAAAATGACTCAAGAGAAAGACAAAAGAAAGAAACAAAGCATTAGTAACGATAGTACCTTCCCCCAGCCTTACTTCACACCGTCCCGGTGTGAAAATAAATTAGGAAGAAGGTGAAACAAACTCAAGTAATTAAAATAAAATAAAAGGGAAAATAAAAGAAAACGTACAGGTGGGTTGCCTCCCACCAAGCGCTTGTTTTAAGTCGTATAGCTTGACTTTGGCTCGGGTATCAGTCAGGAAGAGCGTGAGAGCTTGCCCACAAACAAGTCCCACCATCAAACATCACCAGCTTCAGAATTTTTCTCATCATCCCCTTTACAGAATCTTTTCCTTTCTCCTACAGCTCTGAAGTGAGAAGTGCTCTAACCTTTGAGAATGGCTTCGATGTTCTCTTGCACTTTACCTTATACTCAATCGAATCTCCATCACACTTGTGAGGGATCAAAGTTATATAAGCATCTCCTTTGACTCTTTTTCTTTTTACCTTCCCTTGTGTCTTAGTCTTTATGATGTCGCTCTTCCTGATGATAAGAGGATCATCAAAGACTACTTTGACTATGTCCTCTTTATAAGGCTCTTTCCAAGGTTCAACCACCAGCGTCTCTCCTGTGACAACAGTGATGCAAGAGACGTGTTTGGGAGCTCCTCTACTGGGGATGGCTTTGTAGAATACCCTTTTATCGATGATAGAGAGTGAGATTCTCTTATTGGGCATGTCTACAACTGCCCCCACTGTAGCCATGAATGGTCTTCCCAGAATCAAATGCATATCGGAACCTTCACTCATCTCCACAACCTGGAAAGCAGTAGGAACCAAGCAATTTCCTACATTAACAAGCAAATCAGGGATGATACCATATGGAGTTGTGGTAGAGGAGTTGGCGAACGCAAGAGTCGTCTGAGGAGGCTTCGTATCGGCAATTCCCAACCTCTCTGCAACAACCTTCGACATCAGATTCACGCTAGACCCAGAATCTACAAGAGATTCTTTAAATTCGACTCCGAAGATATAACATGGAACATCGAACTTTTCGGGGTCCTCAATCTTAGACAACTGCTTCATTGGTGGTGGTGTGCTCCTTTCCTTAATGAAGAGTGCTTTAATCTCTTCTAGAGTCTCTCTGCAATTCTGGTAGAAATCTAACAAAGGTCGGTCGTCCAAGGCTTCTTTAAACGAGATCTCATGGGGAATCCTCCTCAGCAACTTATCAAAACCACTCAGTTTCTCTGCACTAATAGGCTTCAAGAGGTGTCTGGGTGGCATAGGGTATGGCACCTTAGGAACATATGGTGGTGGGGTGATGGAAGCGTATTTCTTCTCTGCTGCAACAGCATGTGTTTCAACCTCATTCTTTAACTCATGCATAGTCTTCATTTCTCCTTGAGCAGTGATTGCATTACAATGCTCTATGGGATTTGTCTCTACTTTTCCCGAAAGATTTTTTGGCTGTCGCTTAATTGCTTCGGCATTTTGAGCAACTTGAGTGTCCAACTTCTTCACAAGAGTGCATACAGCTTCGTACTTGCTGTTGAGATCGTTGTACATGTTATCAACCTTGACATTGATCTCCTTAGCAGATTGATGCTGGTTGAGCAGAAGCTTTTGCATGAGAAGTTTAAGCTCATCTTGAGAGTCATTCGCAGAGCTCGCATGAACTTGGAATGGGGCTGGTGATGCTGTCTGGAAGGTGTTGAATGGTAGTTTCAGCTGAAACCCACCTTGGAAATTCTTATGACCTTGAAAACCATGAGAAAAACCTGAGACGCCAACGTTTTGCAAAAAAGTGTTTCCTTGGGATTGTTGAGCTTGCTGGGGGTAGACTTGATCTTGGGGATTTTTGACATTGGTGCTTCTGTAAGACAGATTGGGATGGTTTCGGTAATTCTGGTTGAATCCTCTATTTTGCACATACCCCTGTCCACTAACAAAGTTCACCTCCTGCATCTCATAACTCTCATCTTTAGCTAATCCCCGACAAAAAACTACATCTTCTGTCTCCTCGCAAGACTGCACACCTCTCTAATTTCCCTTCAGCAGCAAGTTCACTTTTGCAGTCAGCTCATCAATCTCCTACGACTCCGCACAGTTGACACGTTTAGACCTGTCGTACTCAAGGCAGCGATTTCCAGAACTTGCAGCCAAGTTCTCTATCAACTGGTACGCTCCTTCCTTACTTTTGGTCATGAAGTATCCATTGCTCGCAGCATTAAGAGCGTTCTTGTAATCCCAATCAACTCCATCGTAGAAGATGCGGTATTCTCTGAACCTCTCCCATGCCTCGCAAAAAGATTCTCATGCGTGTTGCTGGAAGGTGGTGATTTTAATTCGCAGCGAAGCCGTCTTAGACTTGGTGTAGAAGTGATCCAAGAAAGTAGCTCTGCATTCTTCCCATGTAGTAAACGACCCATGTGGAAGTGACTTGAGCCATCTCAGTGCCTTTTCCACCAAAGAGAAATTGAAGAGCTTGCACTTGAGGTAATCAGTTGGTACCCCATTCGACTTGGTAGTGCTGCAGATTTCTTCGAAATTCTCAATGTGGTACATTGTATGCTCTGCAGGGAGACCATGGAACAAGTGCTGCTTCACCAATGCAATCATCTGAAGTTTGATCTCATAATCTTGCCTCATAATAGCTGGTGGACGGATGGCAGCTCTGTACTGGTAGAAAGCTTGAGGCGTGTCCAAGTCCCCAATGGCATGCTGCTGCTGTTGTTGCTGTTGTTGCAACTGATGCACTTGCTGTTGCAACCTCTGGAGTTCAGCAGCTGCAGCGTTTTGTTGTTCGTTGTTTTGTTCATCCATGATGACGGGAATTGATCTTGCTCTCCGGTTCGTTAGTTCTAACTTTGCTAGCTCTTCGTTACTGAGCTCGCAAAGGTTTTCAGAGCTCCTATTTATGGTAACTCTATTCAGTTTTTCTGCTGGTCACCTGAAACGCAAAAAGAAAATAAAATAGAATATATTAGTAAATCTTAGACTAAATTTCAAATTCAGAATTGAATGTAACGCTATTGGTCCCCGGCAACGGCACCAAATACATTTAAGCATTTTCACTTAGTCAATTAAAACTAAAGTTCACACTACTGCAATCATAACGGTTGTCAATGCAATACTTTAGGATCGAATCCACAGATACCAAGGTTACACTACTATTCTCACAATTATGAAATTAAGCTAAGATAGAAATATGGTTTGTTTTAGAAAAGTAACAAGAGCAATTTAAACGATGTAAATTCAATAAAGGAAAGGCGTTAGGTCGAGGATTTATTCGCAGGAATCCAGAGATCATGAATCAGACAACTATTCAGGGAATAATTAAAAGCAAGTTTCAAACTCAAACATAAATATATAACCAATCCACTTCCGTGCTCATGGTTACTAAATCTAGCAACCTAAAATCCTAACTTTCGTTAGCATAGAATTCTAGATCAGCATTAACGAGCTGGTTCAATATGTTCACGAATCACCTTAACATCAACTTCCGCAGGCTAAGGATAATTCGCTCACTTATGTTATTTCTAGCAATCTAAGACAGTTCCGCACTCTTAGATTGCCCTAGTTCATAGACCTAGCGGTCAGCTCAAGTCTAAGCAATAAACACAACAATAAGCGAAAACCACAAAAGATAAATCTCTATCTGTGTCTAATTCAATGATTCATGGATCCCCTTGAAAATCCTAACCTAACTATAGAACTACTCAGACATAATAACGAAGAATAAGCAAGGAGATGAAGAAATCATAATCTACCATATAAAGAGAGAATGGGTGCTCTCCAGTGCTGACACATGTCCCCTCCCTATTGGTCATTTTTTCTTTAAATTAATTGCATATTAAAAATTAATTGGCAATTAATAAATTGATACATACCTCTTATATATTATTTAACGTTATGAGATATTATTCCTAACATGCATTTTCAATATGTTGGCTCGTCTTATTATTTCATCAATTTCAAGTTGGATCGACAAAATCAATGATAATGCAGAGCATCATGAAACCGAAGAAAAACATGAGATTCCTATCAACTACATCTATAATGGAAATATATGGAATCGGAATAAAATTCCACAGCAACGTTCCGTCAGTCACGGCGTGGTTAACGGAGCAGCCGATGAAAACGTTGTTGATCAATTACGTGACTTAAATGGCGAGGATTGGTCGCGGACGTGGTCGGATTTTGCGTCGGGGAAAAAGAAATTTGTGCCGGCGTCATTGCAGAGCCGACGAGAGGAGGGAAGTGAGAGAGGGTGACAGAGAGAGTGTGTGTTTGAGGTGAGAGAGAAGCGCGTGTGTGGGAAGGTGACCAGGACGCGTGAAGAGGCATCCTTTTCTAGATTTTTTCCAGTTTTTTTTTTAATTTTTATTTCAAGTCAAAGAGAGAAAGGCGATCATGTCGAGTCTGAGAGAGGAGCGACTTCAGGCCCGTTGGACCCGGCCGGAGAGATTTCGAGATCTAATTCCGCCGGCGTGCATTTCTCGGCGCCGCTCGTTAGCGTATACTCGAAGAAGAGCTAAAAAAAGAAGAAGCGTCTTTCCTGGCACCCGATTTTCGGGGAGAGCAAGCAATGGCCCTGGGTTATTCCGGTGTCGAGTTTTGTCGTGGTTTTAAGAGAGAAAACACTGTGAGACCCGACGGCGGCAGTGGCGTTATCGTTGAAGCTGCGTTAGCGGCTGCCGAAGTGAAGGCAAGTGACGGAAGCGAGAACAATTTACAGTGGGCATTGGGGAAAGCAGGAGAGGACATAGTGCAATTAGCGGTTTAAGGTAAGCAATGATGGCTTCTCGCTGGGATCTACGACGTTTTCAATGGACCCGACGCTCCAAAATTTATGATGGCTAATCTTTACCGTGATGTTCATAGTGAGTTAAAATAAAACCCGCGCGGGTGCTCTCCTAGTATAAATAAAGAGAGAAAAGGGTTTAGAATTCTTCTCAATAGATGCAGAGATTCTTCTCCAAAGCTTACAATGATTCAATAGCAAAAAGATTGAATAGAACAAAAAGGTGGCTGCCTCCAAGAGGCTAAAAATAGAGTATATATAGGTCTAGGTCGAATTAGGTCAAAACAGGAAGTTCCCAGGGCAAAATAAGGAAAACAGAAGTTTCCTTTCTTCTTCTCGTCGGCCGGTATCGGTCGATACCATCTTAGCATTGGTCGATGCTGACCTCTCGGGTAGGGGTAGCATCGACCGGTCCATCGATCGACCTCCCTGGCATCGGTCGATGCTGACCTCTCGGGTAGGGGTAGCATCGACTGGTCTTCTTCAACATCGGTCGATGTTGACCTCTCGGGTAGGGGTATCATCGACCGGTTCCATCGACACCTTCACCAGCATCGGTCGATGCCAACCTCTCGGGTAGGTGTGGCATCGACCTGTTCCACCGGTATCGACCGATGCTGGCTCTTTCTTCACGGTTTCGTGCGTTTTTTCCCTCGTAACTCCAATTTCATCCTTGAACGCCTTTTTACCTGAGATATCTAAATAAAAGACTAAAAGACTTTAAAAACGAAATTTGACTCGATAAAACAATTGAAAGAAACATTAAAACATGCATTAGAAAGCGGTAAAAACCAAGCATATCATAAATCTCAGACCATAAGACTTAGCCGATGTTTTTGGACCATGGCTTAGTTTCCTTTAACTTTTCCCAGCTATTCTGCTCAATTCTTAGCCATGATCCGTCCCGGCGATCCTATTGCGGAACGGCGACGTTACAGAACCTTTCCATTTCGACTATTGGATGATGTTGTTGATGAGATGGGAGCCAATTTTCGATAGCAAATATCCGTAGACAATCACATTATGGGTTAGTGTATTGGGAGTTCTGTTACACTTATGGGGTGAACCGAGGTTTAGTAGTAGCAGTGATGCTCTCAGAGAGGTTAAGACGGTCGATTTGGATAACGGCAAAGTACAAGTAGTGGTGGATGGTTTTAAACTTTTATGCTTTGAAATTATGATTGAGTTTTATAGCGTAGGGGAGACAACGGTTGCACTAAGATATGAACGTCTCTTTGGGTTTTGTTAGATTTGCCACAGCCTTTGCCATGATCAGTTATGGTGCCCATCTCATGGAGGTTCGGTGGAGACGAAGAATAAGTTCAGATAGAAATGATGTTTCAATCAGTATGAGATAAGTCAAAACAAAGGAAAAGACAAGGTGTACGACACAAGGGACATCATGAAGCAGTTTCTCTCCGGAATGGAGTCTCGTTTCAAAAAGGTAAGGATCATCTTTTCGTTGAAGGAACATCACGGCACTAAAGAAACTAAAATAAAGATATGCGGTGTCCTCTAAACGAACTGAGGCATTCTAACATTGGTCAAACTCTCACGGAAAATGAAAGCTTAATTATTGATACCTTTTATAGAATTAGCTCGAGTATGAAGAAGATTCCAACTGTCCCTTTCGGTGATGACAATGCAAAAAGGTGTGGATGCGGTCTCACATAGAGAAAAGAAAGTACGTCAAAAGCTGAAATTTAGAGATAATACACATGTTTTTGGGTAACTAAGGAAACAAAGTGGAAGGCTCAACTAGATATGGGTGAAACGAATATGAATGCAAGTGATGGTTTTGGGGCTAAGGGTGTGATGCTGGAGAACTTACCCCTTTACGGTAATACTTTGGCTTTGAAAATAGTGCAAACGGTTTCTTATCAGGTAATGACAACACACGGTTTCTGATCAGGTAAAGACAACAAACAGACATATGGCGGTAATAGATAAATAAATGGGAGAGAATGGGCAGGATGCAAAACAAGTGAAAAATGGACAGAGGTCTTATAAAGAGATTCCAGCTGAGACTAAGCAAGCGAGTGGGGTGGAATAACATGATGAATACACATAGCATAAGGGAGAAAGTGGTCCTCATTGTACACGGAAGAAATTGTTCAAATCGAATGCGATTTTTCTTGGTGGCACTTCGAAATTGAAGAAAAGAATGGTACAAGTTATGATATCTCATAGGAAGAGAATGATGTCAAAAATATCGGCTCGTATTGGTGACACGGTCCATGCATATGCAGGTAAGGGTCCATCAAACCCGATTTCTGATATGACCAAATACAAATGTGTAAAAGACGAATACATATTCTTAGTTGGAATTATCAAGGATTCGGTAGTCATTTCACAAGAAGTTATATGCAGGAGATCTAGAAAAAACACAAAAAGAGTTTTTGTTTCTTTCATAAACCAAGCAGAACTTTTCTGTTTTGCAAAAATTTCAGTTAGATTTTTGGTATATGATTTAACCGTGCAGTGCGAGCGGTGGACATCGTTACTTTATGATAATATATATTTTAAATGTTAATGAAATCTTTGTGAATGATAGAATAATAGACAATGACGCGATTTTTTAGGGGAACTTTTTGTTATATTTTGTCTATAGAGATCCTACCCCGAAATTACGCAATCACGTTTAGGAACGGTTAATCTGTATGCATATTCCGGTTTGATCTTTGGTTCATAATTGGAGATCTTGATGAAATAACCGGGAATCATGAGAAACTAGGCGGTAGTTTGCGACATGCCTCAAATCTTATGTCATTTAATCTTATGATACAAAATTGTGGATTCATAGATTTCCCAAATTTTGGAAACACCTTGTCTTGGAGGGGAATGTAAATCTTACAAACGGTCATGTGCCGATTGGACCAGGCTTTAGAAAATGGAGATTATCATACAATTTTCTCGCATTCATATGTTAAACAGCGGGCTATGGTTGGTTAGATAATAGGCCAATTGTCGCTACAATCGAGAATAAAATTCTTAGGAAAAGAAATCAGTTTCGGTGTGACAAACAGTGGACTGGTAGAGACAACTTAATGGATTCGATTGCTAAAGATTGGGATATCAACTCAGATGAAAGGGTTCAAATTTCGTAGAACAAACTGGTAATTGTCGGTGAGAAATATCTATTTGGTGGAAAAATCATTTAACATACAGTAAGAAAAAAATCAATGAATTATAATGGGCGCTAGAAAAGGTCCAAATTGACGAGACTGGGACTCGGGAGGAATTTGTAGAGATTACACAAAAATTAAAAGAAGCATATCGAGATAAGGAGCTTTTCTGGAAGTGAAAAAAGTTGCAATTTGTGATTAAAAGGGGAGAGAGAAATTGGATTATTGGGCTTCATAATGCATTGAGGGTGTGGGTTTGATGGGAAAAGAGGTTGAACATGTGGCGGTTAGTTATTTTGATGAGTTATTCACCTCTACTTCTCCAACGGATTTTGAGGAGGTTGAGAGAAACTCTTCCTTATTTCGGAACAAATAGCCAGGTGCTTACATTAATGTCTACCAAGGAGGAAGTATGGCATGCACTTTTCCTTATGCACCCGGAAAAAAATTTAGGGTCCAGATTGAATGACAGCATTATTTATTCAACAATCATGGCAAAAAGTAAAGTCCGATATTTTTGGTTTGGTAAAATGTTTCCTTGGAACAAGGGCTTTGATCATAAATAAATATGACTTGTTTCATCACAAACCAGATTATTCAGCTCTTCGTGTCTTTGGCTCAGCTTGTTACCCATGTCTACGACCATTGGCACAACATAAATTTGATCCAAGGTCTCTGCGGTGCGTTTTTCTTGGATACAACAATCAGTACAAGGGATATAGATGTTTATATCCACCAACGGGGAAGGTATATATATCCAGACATGTAATCTTCAATGAAGCTCTCTTCCCGTTTAAGGAACAATACAAGTCTCTGAACCCTAAGTACAAAACGCCTCTGCTTCATTCATGGCAACTTATTGACTCTCCACCTACGTCAGTTAGTGACCAGCAAGTTCCCAACTGTCTTCACAGACCTTTCCATACTACTGCAGAACAACCGGCTCAAGAAGATGTAACAGTTCCTGAACCAGTCACTGCTGTAATCGAAACAGTAGAAAAATATACAGAACCAGATACTGCAGACAATACAGCTGATAATTTTTAGGAGACAGCACAACTTCCAGATCATCAAGAGGAACTTCCAGCAGTGGCAGACAATACACATGCCATGAAAACTCGATCAAAAGCTGGAATTCAAAAACCCAACACTAGGTATGTTCTTCTTGCATCTAAATTTACACCTGAGGAACCAAAGTCTATTGTGTCTGCAATGAAGCACCCTGGCTGGAATCAAGCAGTTCATGATGAAATGGGGAGGATTCATATGCTCCACACCTGGTCGTTGGTTCCAGCAACAGAGGATATGAACATTTTAACCTGTAAATAGGTGTTCAAGACAAAACTAAAACCTGATGGAACAGTGGACAAACTTAAAGCACGCCCTGTCGCAAAAGGATTTGATCAAGCAGGTGTAGACTACCTAGAGACCTTCAGCCCAGTTGTCAGAACAGCTACAATACGCCTAGTTCTAGATGTTGCAACGACTAAGGAATGGCCCTTGCAACAGCTAGATGTCTTAAATGCTTTCATACATGGAGAACTACAAGAACCTGTTTTTATGTTTCAACCAGCTGGTTTCATCGACCCTGAGAAGCCATCTCATGTGTGCCGACTCACCAAAGCCTTATATAGTCTAAAACAGGCTCTGAGGGCATGGTATGATACCTTCAGCAACTTTCTTTTGGATTTTGGGTTTATCTGCAGCAAATCCGATCCATCACTATTTACATATCATTACAAAGGGAAGACTTTGGTCCTACTGCTCTACGTGGACGATATTCTCCTAACAGGAAGTGACCAGACTCTTCTAACCGAGCTTCTGAAATCACTTAACAATCGATTCTCCATGAAAGATTTGGGTCCTCCACGCTATTTTCTGGGAATTCAGATCGAATCCACCTCAGAAGGTCTATTTCTTCACCAAACATCTTATGCTTCAGACATTCTTCATCAAGCTAGTATGAGTGACTGCAATCCTATGCCTACTCCTCTACCACAACATCTAGACAACCTCAACACATAATGATGGAGTCACAGCTATACCAAACCGGAGATCTTCAATTCGAACCAAGTTTCCTAACCGGAAATACGAGACGTAATTGTGAGAGCCTCTGTTTTCTTCTTTCTTTTAACTGTTAAGTGTTTCAGTTGATAATAATGAGGAGATTCGGTCTTCCTATCGAATAGGGACCATCTTTTCCACTTTCCCATTTCCCCTGCAATGTAGGAGCTACGTCTCCATTTCCCTTTCTTGTACTTGTCTATTTAAGATAATGAAAAGCCAAAAAAGAGGCAATCCAAATTGCCCAAAGTAACTGTGTTATCATTTTTGAGCTTATGTTGCTAATATTTGGTATCAGAGCAAAATTCTCTTGTTGACGGTATTCTTAGCGAATCAACGTTCAACAAGGACTTTTTTTTCTTTTCTTTTTTCTCTTCCTCTTTTTCGTATCACCCTATATCCACCATTCCACCCAGAAAAACTAAAAACTCTAATAAACAAATTGTCGTTGCTCCAACTCAGAGCAACAAAACGATGGCTAACAACAAGGAGATACTCGAAGACCTTGAAACGGGTCTCGGGTTGGTTCAGGACGAGCTTCACAAGATGGGTACGGGTATAGCTGATAAATTCCGCAGTATGGAGTACTCGTTCAATCGTACACTTGAAGATTCTATGACCAAAATGATGGAGATGATGAACACCAGCCGTGAGAATGGGTCTAGCGCATCCAGAGGGAATCGGCGGACCGAAGATCACCCAGCGACGGATCACCGAGGAGAGAACGTGAACGCGTTTGCTCCGACAACGAGTCATGTCTCAAATCGACACGTGAAGCTGGAGTTTCCCAAGTTCCATGGGGAGACCCGACGGAGTGGTTGAGCAAAGCAAGGCAATATTTTGCATATCATGAGATGACCAGAGAAGAAAAAGTGAGCTTTGCTTCATATCATCTCACCGAGGAGGCCAATCGCTGGTGGCAGGCAAAATCAAAAGCTCTTGGTATCACCGCACATCAAATGCCGTGGGAGACATTCGAAGCAGAGATGTTGACAAGATTTGGTCCAATTGATGGCGAAAATTTCGATGAGGAGTTGTGTCACATACGTCAAAAGGGATCACTTTTGGATTATCAGAGGGAGTTTGAACGATTAATGACACAGGTCGAGGGCTGGTCCGAGAGAGCGCTGGTGGGTGCATTTATGGGAGGACTCCACACCTCCATCTCGAGCGGTATTCGTATTTTCAAGCCAAAGACGATATTGGAGATCATTAACCTGGCGCGAATGCGAGATGATCAGTTACAAAAGGAGAAGAGATGGAACAATTCAAGAGCATATTCCGCTTCTTCTCAAACACGATCAGAGTTTTCCAAATCACCACTGCCGAGTGAGAAGCAAACGCCACTGCCTCGGAGGTTGAGCTGGGACGAACTGAAACGAAAACGAAGCTTGGGGTTATGCTTCAGTTGCGACGAGAGATACACCCCATGCCATGTCTGTAAAAAGTCACAACTCCTGCTCATGATCGGAGAGGACGATGACGACACCGATGAAGAGGAAGAACCAGAACAGACGGGTACGGACCCGGAGATCTCGTTGCAATCTCTCACGGGCTGTGACTCTCCACAGACTCTCCGCATCCGCACAATCATCAATAAGCAGCAACTGGTGACACTTATTGACAGGGGATCCACACATAATTTTATAAGCGAGAAGACGGCGAATCGCTTAAATCTGAAGATTACGACCACAAATCCATTCATGGTTAAGGTAGCTGATGGATTTCTCCTCGTCTGTAGAGGCAAATTCAAGAATGTAGCAGTCAACCTGGGCGGAGTCATCTTCGACATCGACCTGTTTGCTTTACCATTGACGGGATTGGATCTGGTGTTAGGAATTCATTGGCTGGAGCAGTTAGGCCCTACTATATGTGACTGGAAGGCCCAAACGATGGAGTTTAATTGGGTTGGGGCTAAGCGAACGATTTATGGGCTTCGTCATAAGGAGATTAAGCAGGCCCATCTAAATGAAATCTCACGTGAAGCAAGATTGGGCCAGACATGTTTGGCCTTGCGATTAGAGGAGAAGAACGACAACGTTTCAAACATATCAGCAGATATGGAGCTTCTTCTCCAGAAATTCGATGGCATTTTTCAACCACCGACTCAGCTCCCACCTTCTCGAGAAATTGAGCATCATATCACACTCAAGGAAGGGAGCGACCCAGTCAATGTCCGTCCATACCGTTACGCTCACTTTCAGAAGGAGGAGATCAAAAAACAAGTTTCAGGGATGCTTCAATCCGGCTTGATTCGTCCGAGCTCGAGCCCCTTTTCTTCTCCAGTTCTTCTAGTTAAGAAAAAGGATGGCTCATGGAGGTTTTGCACCGACTACAGAGCTCTCAACGCAGCAACAGTGAAGGATCGTTTCCCGATCCCAATAGTCGAGGACATGCTCGACGAATTACATGGAGCAACGGTCTTCACGAAGCTCGACCTCACTGCTGGTTATCACCAATTGCGGGTTCATCCACCGGATATTCATAAGACCGCTTTTCGAACGCACAATGGTCATTACGAATATTTGGTGATGCCCTTTGGTTTATGCAATGCTCCCTCGACATTCCAGTCGCTGATGAATGCAGTATTTCGCGAGCATCTTCGCAAATTCCTCCTTGTGTTTTTTGACGATATTTTGGTGTATAGCAGATCATGGGAAGAACACTTGGAGCATGTGCGTGTTGTTATGGAGCTTTTACAAACACACAGCTTGTTTGTGAAACGCAAGAAGTGCGAATTTGGAAAATCAGAGCTGGAGTACTTGGGGCATATAATCTCAGGCGATGGAGTCAAGGTTGATCAGAGCAAAATTCAGGCTATGGTGGAGTGGCCTGTTCCGACGACAATCACAGATCTGCGAGGATTTTTGGGGTTAACGGGTTATTACAGAAAGTTTGTACGTGACTACGGCATCATTTCACGCCCATTGACAAATCTTTTGAAGAAAGGCAAGTTCTCTTGGTCTGATGAAGCAGAGAAAGCGTTTGGGGATCTTAAAACAGCCATGTCTTCGACTCCAACGTTAGCCATGCCGGATTTCGATTCCCCATTCATCATTCAAACTGACGCGTCTGGAGAAAGGATCGGAGCTGTATTGACACAAAAGGGACGACCACTCGCTTTCATGAGTCGTTCGCTTGGCGTTGCAAAACAGAATTGGTCCACTTATGCTCGTGAAATGCTTGCCATAGTGATCGCTGTTCGCACGTGGCGTCCGTATCTCTTGGGAAGACACTTCACAATTCAAACAGACCAGCGGTTGCCGGCCGGGATCTCATTATCCGTCTCCTTGTCCCCATCCACTCGTCCGATTGGGTCAAGGAACGTTTGGTTCCCCACTTCAGCATCGGCTTGACTTATATCGATCGGTCCCTTGTCTTTCTTACTTTTTTCCGTCGTGTTGCTTTTACCTATCTACAGAATCAACCAAGTTAGTATACGATACTTAACCGCGATTCTCAAACAAGTTTAAGCAACAACATAGCGCGAGACTCTTTTAGCGGATGAGTGGTGTTCCCAAAACCCAACACCTAACCGTCCTAGGAGCAAGCATGCTCTGATGCCAACTTGTAGCACCCCATCCCGGACTCTAAGTCCACAAAGGTTTTTTCCGTTCGGATCACTAAGTGCATTCGAGACATTCAGTCCGTTTTTAGGGCCCATTCCATAATGAAGTTCAATTCGATATAATATATTATAAGATTCATAAGATAGAGTCTATATGCATTAAAATAGAAACGATATGGCTATTTTATTAATACGAGTTTGCATATAAGCTATTACAATGTTTAATCGATCCTAACAAACCAGACCAACACCACCCATCTTCCCCGGCTAAAGCGTATCGCGCGCCTAAGCCCACTTCTTCTCAGACGGCTCATCGTTACCTGAAAGCCAAAGAGGCATAAGTAATTCGATAATTACTTAGTGAATGCGGTTTATTAATGGGATGCATGTATTTCGTCTAAGTCATGCAATATTTCCCTCGTTTCATGTTTTCCCACGGCGAAGTGAATATAGCCGAGCCCGAATTAACCCGTTTCAAGTTTAGCCGAGCCTTGGTGGATTCCCTCCCCCCCCCCCCCCTCGATCCCCAAGTCACTCGTCTACAACCAACGGTTAATTCCCCATCGGCTAAATATCAATCCCGTGTTAAGTGATTATGAAAATTCGGCCGAGATTATATAACCAATGCCGTAAGCAGATTTATGAATATGTATACAAACTGTGCGATTAAAATAGACCACGCGCGCATATAGATCGATCATAGGACTTTCCCGGCGAACCGTTAGTCTAGATCAGTACTAAGCCGCCGGTAATGCACTCACATTTGCCACGTGATTGGATTGAGGCACTTGTCCGCCTTGATCCTTTAATTCCGCGTTCGGAATCCCCCTTGAATCGATCTTCGCGATCGATCTAGGACTCCTTTTCCTTCTGCTAACTTTTCCCCCTTTCATTGTCGATCGTTTGAATCTCTCGGCTAAACTATCCCCTTTCTCTTCTGATCGTCTCAACACACTCTCGGCTAACTTTTATTCTTTTTCTCGGGAATCCTTAATCTCTCGGCTAAAAATCCCCTTTGGTATGCGTAGCCGAGATAAATGGACTAAGGGTCTTATTTATAGAACCCTTGGTCGCAAAACTCCCAAAAACCGCTCATCCCAACGAACATACGCGACTTTTAGCCGATTGGGCTTGGCGGCCCTTCGGCTATTTACCGTTTCCAATCGTCCTGCATGCTCGGCACATGCGAATACCTTTTTAGCCGAGACTACATAGTTTCCTTTGATCAGGTATCGTCTTAGCCAGCCAGCTAGCTTACCACTTGGTAAACTAGACCCAACTGGCACACACTTAGCTTAGCTGAACTGAGCTACCCGTGAACTGATCCAACTGAGCTAGCTCCACCATCTAGCTCATTTTAGCTCGGCTAAAACAGGTTGAGCTTCTTCCCGCATTTCTACGGTATTTTAATCATTTCTCTGGCTAAATTGATTTAAGCGTTTTCACTCAGTCAATTAAAACTAAGGTTCACACTACCGCAATTATAATGGTTGTCAATGCAGTACTTTAGGATCGAATCCACAGAGGTCGTTGCCTCCAAGAGGCTAAAAATAGAGTATATATAGGTCTTGGTCGAATTAGGTCAAAATAGGAAGTTACCAGGGCAAAATAAGGAAAACATAAGTTTTTTTTCTTCTTCTTGTCGGCTGGTATCGGTCGATACCATCTTAGCATCAATCGATGATGACCTCTCGGGTAGGAGTAGCATCGACCGGGCCATCGTTCGACCTCCTTGGAATCGGTCGATGTTGACCGCTCGGGTAGGGGTAGCATCAACCGGTCTTCTTCAGCATCGGTCGATGATGACCTCTCGGGTATGGGTAGCATCGACCGGTTCCATCGACACCTTCACCAGCATCGGTCGATGTCAACCTCTCGGTAGGGGTGGCATCGACCTTTTCCACCGGTATCGACCGATGCTGGCTCTTTCTTCACGGTTTCGTGCGTTTTTGCCCTCGTAACTCCAATTTCATCCTTGAACGCCTTTTTACCTGAGATATCTAAATAGAAGACTAAAAGACTCTAAAAATGGACTCTGGCTCGTTAAAACAATTGAAACAAACATTAAAACATGCGTTAGAAAGCGGTAAAAACCAAGCATATCAATTCCCCCAGACTTAGTCTTTTGCTTGTCCTCAAGCAAACAGAAGACTAGCAAGGAAGAAAAGTTTGAAAACCCGGAGATTAACACTACCTTTAAAGTTCCGCAATGACCGTTACCTCATTAATCCACGTATTGCTAGAGTAGCTCATGATCGGACCGCCATGTACTTCTCTGCAAGCGTTCGCAGCTTCCCAGATTCAACACATAATCTCACAGGATAATCCCAAAACTATCATCGCTGGGTCTCATCAAAGATCATAGTGCCAAGAACCTTCTAGACTCTTTGCCTTTCGATATCGCGACAAGACAACAACACAACCCTTGGTACCTTTCCTCTCCCCCAGACTTATTCTTTCCTCACTTCTTTTCCATAGGGCTAATGGTTGATGGAACGCGAGTATTGATGGTTTTAGCCACCGAATCTCCGGTTCATTTTAGTGCCACCTTTTCAATCTAAGGTGTAAGCAAATAGTGGTATCTTCGGAAATTTTTCTAACTTCGCTTCCAACCTTAGTGTGATCATTTCCTTCGAAACAAAATAATGGGATCGTTGGAAATTTTCCTAGCCCTTTACTCGAAAGAAAATCATTTCATCTTTTCTATTTTTAATTAAAAATGAGGGAGATGGGTACCATACTTTAGCACGGGTTGTCTTGTCGGATATGAACGAGGAATCAAGCTCTGAAAACACCAATCACGATGATGAGGTAAAAGGAAGAGCGCAGAAACTAGTTCAAATTTTAAAATTTTCCTGGGAATATGGTTGCCTCTGATTAACTGTTTGGCCTTTCGATTTTCCATTAGTCTTATCGGGAGCTAAATCTGTAACAATGGTCATTTCGATGCAAAATCATATTAAAAATTCAAAAGCAGTGATCTCAATCTCCAACAAGGTTTGACTCAATAAAACATAATATTTTTAGTAAAAATGACTAAAGAGAAAGACAAAAGAAAGAAACAAAGCGTTAGTAACGATAGTACCTTCCCCCAGCCTTACTTCACACCGTCCCGGTGTGAAAATAAATTAGGAAGAAGGTGAAACAAACTCAAGTAATTAAAATAAAATAAAAGGGAAAATAAAAGAAAACGTACAGGTGGGTTGCCTCCCACCAAGCACTTGTTTTAAGTCGTATAGCTTGACTTTGGCTCGGGTATCAGTCAGGAAGAGCGTGAGAGCTTGCCCCCAAACAAGTCCCACCATCAAACATCACCAGCTTCAGAATTTTGCTCATCATCCCCTTTACAGAATCTTTTCCTTTCTCCTACAGCTCTGAAGTGAGAAGTGCGCTAACCTTTGAGAATGGCTTCGATGTTCTCTTGCACTTTACCTTATACTCAATCGAATCTCCATCACACTTGTGAGGGATCAAAGTTATATAAGCATCTCCTTTGACTCTTTTTCTTTTTACCTTCCCTTGTGTCTTAGTCTTTATGATGTCGCTCTTCCTGATGATAAGAGGATCATCAAAGACTACTTTGACTATGTCCTCTTTATAAGGCTCTTTCCAAGGTTCAACCACCAGCGTCTCTCCTGTGACAACAGTGATGCAAGAGACGTGTTTGGGAGCTCCTCTAGTGGGGATGGCTTTGTAGAATACCCTTTTGTCGATGATAGAGAGTGAGATTCTCTTATTGGGCATGTCTACAACTGCCCCCACTGTAGCCATGAATGGTCTTCCCAGAATCAAATGCATATCGGAACCTTCACTCATCTCCACAACCTGGAAAGCAGTAGGAACCAAGCAATTTCCTACATTAACAAGCAAATCAGGGATGATACCATATGGAGTTGTGGTAGAGGAGTTGGCGAACGCAAGAGTCGTCTGAGGAGGCTTCGTATCGGCAATTCCCAACCTCTCTGCAACAACCTTCGACATCAGATTCACGCTAGACCCAGAATCTACAAGAGATTCTTTAAATTCGACTCCGAAGATATAACATGGAACATCGAACTTTTCGGGGTCTTCAATCTTAGACAACTGCTTCATTGGTGGTGGTGTGCTCCTTGCCTTAATGAAGAGTGCTTTAATCTCTTCTAGAGTCTCTCTGCAATTCTGGTAGAAATCTAACAAAGGTCGGTCGTCCAAGGCTTCTTTAAACGAGATCTCATGGGGAATCCTCCTCAGCAACTTATCAAAACCACTCAGTTTCTCTGCACTAATAGGCTTCAAGAGGTGTCTGGGTGGCATAGGGTATGGCACCTTAGGAACATATGGTGGTGGGGTGATGGAAGCGTATTTCTTCTCTGCTGCAACAGCATGTGTTTCAACCTCATTCTTTAACTCATGCATAGTCTTCATTTCTCCTTGAGCAGTGATTGCATTACAATGCTCTATGGGATTTGTCTCTACTTTTCCCGAAAGATTTTTTGGCTGTCGCTTGATTGCTTCGGCATTTTGAGCAACTTGAGTGTCCAACTTCTTCACATGAGTGCATACAGCTTCGTACTTGCTGTTGAGATCGTTGTACATGTTATCAACCTTGACATTGATCTCCTTAGCAGATTGATGCTGGTTGAGCAGAAGCTTTTGCATGAGAAGTTTAAGCTCATCTTGAGAGTCATTCGCAGAGCTCGCATGAACTTGGAATGGGGCTGGTGATGCTGTCTGGAAGGTGTTGAATGGTTGTTTTAGCTGAAACTCACCTTGGAAATTCTTATGACCTTGAAAACCATGAGAAAAACCTGAGACGCCAACGTTTTGCAAAAAAAAATTTCCTTGGGATTGTTGAGCTTGCTGGGGGTAGACTTGATCTTGGGGATTTTTGACATTGGTGCTTCTGTAAGACAGATTGGGATGGTTTCGGTAATTCTGGTTGAATCCTCTATTTTGCACATACCCCTGTCCACTAACGAAGTTCACCTCCTGCATCTCATCACTCTCATCTTTAGCTAATCCCCGACAAAAAAACTACATCTACTGTCTCCTCGCAAGACTGCACACCTCTCTAATTTCCCTTCAGCAGCAAGTTCACTTTTGCAGTCAGCTCATCAATCTCCTACGACTCCGCACTGTTGACACGTTTAGACCTGTCGTACTCAAGGCAGCGATTTGCAGAATTTGCAGCCAAGTTTTCTATCAACTGGTACGCTCCTTCCTTAGTTTTGGTCATGAAGTATCCATTGCTCGCAGCATTAAGAGCGTTCTTGTAATCCCAATCAACTCCATCGTAGAAGATGCGGTATTCTTTGAACCTCTCCCATGCCTCGCAAAAAGATTCTCATGCGTGCTGCTGGAAGGTGGTTATTTTAATTCGCAGCGAAGCCGTCTTAGACTTGGTGTAGAAGTGATCCAAGAAAAATGGACAGAGGTCTTATAAAGAGATTCCAGCTGAGACTAAGCAAGCGAGTGGGGTGGAATAACATGATGAATACACATAGCATAAGGGAGAAAGTGGTCCTCATGGTACACGGAAGAAATTGTTCAAATCGAATGCGATTTTTCTTGGTGGCACTTCGAAATTGAAGAAAAGAATGGTACAAGTTATGATATCTCCTAGGAAGAGAATGATGTCAAAAATATCGGCTCGTATTGGTGACACGGTCCATGCATATGCAGGTAAGGGTCCATCAAACCCGATTTCTGATATGACCAAATACAAATGTGTAAAAGACGAATACATATTCTTAGTTGGAATTATCAAGGATTCGGTAGTCATTTCACAAGAAGTTATATGCAGGAGATCTAGAAAAAACACAAAAAGAGTTTTTGTTTCTTTCATAAACCAAGCAGAACTTTTCTGTTTTGCAAAAATTTCAGTTAGATTTTTGGTATATGATTTAACCGTGCAGTGCGAGCGGTGGACATCGTTACTTTATGATAATATATATTTTAAATGTTAATGAAATCTTTGTGAATGATAGAATAATAGACAATGACGCGATTTTTCAGGGGAACTTTTTGTTATATTTTGTCTATAGAGATCCTACCCCGAAATTACGCAATCACGTTTAGGAACGGTTAATCTGTATGCATATTCCGGTCTGATCTTTGGTTCATAATTGGAGATCTTCATGAAATAACCAGGAATCATGAGAAACTAGGCGGTAGTTTGCGACATGCCTCAAATCTTATGTCATTTAATCTTATGATACAAAATTGTGGATTCATAGATTTCCCAAATTTTGGAAACACCTTGTCTTGGAGGGGAATGTAAATCTTACAAACGGTCATGTGCCGATTGGACCAGGCTTTAGAAAATGGAGATTATCATACAATTTTCTCGCATTCATATGTTAAACAGCGGGCTATGGTTGGTTAGATAATAGGCCAATTGTCGCTACAATCGAGAATAAAATTCTTAGGAAAAGAAATCATTTTCGGTGTGACAAACAGTGGACTGGTAGATACAACTTAATGGATTCGATTGCTAAAGATTGGGATATCAACTCAGATGAAAGGGTTCAAATTTCGTAGAACAAACTGGTAATTGTCGGTGAGAAATATCTATTTGGTGGAAAAATCATTTAACATACAATAAGAAAAAAATCAATGAATTATAATGGGCGCTAGAAAAGGTCCAAATTGACGAGACTGGGACTCGGGAGGAATTTGTAGAGATTACACAAAAATTAAAAGAAGCATATCGAGATAAGGAGCTTTTCTAGAAGTGAAAAAAAGTTGCAATTTGTGATTAAAAGGGGAGAGAGAAATTGGATTATTGGGCTTCATAATGCATTAAGGGTGTGGGTTTGATGGGAAAAGAGGTTGAACATGTGGCGGTTAGTTATTTTGATGAGTTATTCACCTCTACTTCTCCAACGGATTTTGAGGAGGTTGAGAGAAACTCTTCCTTATTTCGGAACAAATAGCGAGGTGCTTACATTAATGTCTACCAAGGAGGAAGTATGGCATGCACTTTTCCTTATGCACCCGGAAAAAATTTAGGGTCCAGATTGAATGACAGCATTATTTATTCAACAATCATGGCAAAACGTAAAGTCCGATATTTTTGGTTTGGTAAAATGTTTCCTTGGAACAAGGGCTTTGATCATAAATAAATATGACTTGTTTCATCACAAACCAGATTATTCAGCTCTTCGTGTCTTTGGCTCAGCTTGTTACCCATGTCTACGACCATTGGCACAACATAAATTTGATCCAAGGTCTCTGCAGTGCGTTTTTCTTGGATACAACAATCAGTACAAGGGATATAGATGTTTATATCTACCAACGGGGAAGGTATATATATCCAGACATGTAATCTTCAATGAAGCTCTCTTCCCGTTTAAGGAACAATACAAGTCTCTGATCCCTAAGAACAAAACGCCTCTGCTTCATTCATGGCAACTTATTGACTCTCCACCTACGTCAGTTAGTGACCAGCAAGTTCCCAACTGTCTTCACAGACCTTTCCATACTACTGCAGAACAACCGGCTCAAGAAGATGTAACAGTTCCTGAACCAGTCACTGCTGTAATCGAAACAGTAGAAAAATATACAGAACCAGATACTGCAGACAATACAGCTGATAATTTTTAGGAGACAGCACAACTTCCAGATCATCAAGAGGAACTTCCAGCAGTGGCAGACAATACACATGCCATGAAAACTCGATCAAAAGCTGGAATTCAAAAACCCAACACTAGGTATGTTCTTCTTGCATCTAAATTTACAACTGAGGAACCAAAGTCTATTGTGTCTGCAATGAAGCACCCTGGCTGGAATCAAGCAGTTCATGATGAAATGGGGAGGATTCATATGCTCCACACCTGGTCGTTGGTTCCAGCAACAGAGGATATGAACATTTTAACCTGTAAATAGGTGTTCAAGACAAAACTAAAACCTGATGGAACAGTGGACAAACTTAAAGCACGCCCTGTCGCAAAAGGATTTGATCAAGCAGGTGTAGACTACCTAGAGACCTTCAGCCCAGTTGTCAGAACAGCTACAATACGCCTAGTTCTAGATGTTGCAACGACTAAGGAATGGCCCTTGCAACAGCTAGATGTCTTAAATGATTTCATACATGGAGAACTACAAGAACCTGTTTTTATGTTTCAACCAGCTGGTTTCATCGACCCTGAGAAGCCATCTCATGTGTGCCGACTCACCAAAGCCTTATATAGTCTAAAACAGGCTCCGAGGGCATGGTATGATACCTTCAGCAACTTTCTTTTGGATTTTGGGTTTATCTGCAGCAAATCCGATCCATCACTATTTAAATATCATTACAAAGGGAAGACTTTGGTCCTACTGCTCTACGTGGACGATATTCTCCTAACAGGAAGTGACCAGACTCTTCTAACCGAGCTTCTGAAATCACTTAACAATCGATTCTCCATGAAAGATTTGGGTCCTCCACGCTATTTTCTGGGAATTCAGATCGAATCCACCTCAGAAGGTCTATTTCTTCACCAAACATCTTATGCTTCAGACATTCTTCATCAAGCTGGTATGAGTGACTGCAATCCTATGCCTACTCCTCTACCACAACATCTAGACAACCTCAACACATAATGATGGAGTCACAGCTATACCAAACCGGAGATCTTCAATTCGAACCAAGTTTCCTAACCGGAAATACGAGACGTAATTGTGAGAGCCTCTGTTTTCTTCTTTCTTTTAATTGTTAAGTGTTTCAGTTGATAATAATGAGGAGATTCGGTCTTCCTATCGAATAGGGACCATCTTCTCCACTTTCCCATTTCCCCTGCAATGTAGGAGCTACGTCTCCATTTCCCTTTCTTGTACTTGTCTATTTAAGATAATGAAAAGCCAAAAAAGAGGCAATCCAAATTGCCCAAAGTAACTGTGTTATCATTTTTGAGCTTCTGTTGCTAATATTTGGTATCAGAGCAAAATTCTCTTGTTGACGGTATTCTTAGCGAATCAACGTTCAACAAGGACTTTTTTTTCTTTTCTTTTTTCTCTTCCTCTTTTTCGTATCACCCTATATCCACCATTCCACCCAGAAAAACTAAAAACTCTAATAAACAAATTGTCGTTGCTCCAACTCAGAGCAACAAAACGATGGCTAACAACAAGGAGATACTCGAAGACCTTGAAACGGGTCTCGGGTTGGTTCAGGACGAGCTTCACAAGATGGGTATGGGTATAGCTGATAAATTCCGCAGTATGGAGTACTCGTTCAATCGTACACTTGAAGATTCTATGACCAAAATGATGGAGATGATGAACACCAGCCGTGAGAATGGGTCTAGCGCATCCAGAGGGAATCGGCGGACCGAAGATCACCCAGCGACGGATCACCGAGGAGAGAACGTGAACGCGTTTGCTCCGACAACGAGTCATGTCTCAAATCGACACGTGAAGTTGGAGTTTCCCAAGTTCCATGGGGAGACCCGACGGAGTGGTTGAGCAAAGCAAGGCAATATTTTGCATATCATGAGATGACCAGAGAAGAAAAAGTGAGCTTTGCTTCATATCATCTCACCGAGGAGGCCAATCGCTGGTGGCAGGCAAAATCAAAAGCTCTTGGTATCACCGCACATCAAATGCCGTGGGAGACATTCGAAGCAGAGATGTTGACAAGATTTGGTCCAATTGATGGCGAAAATTTCGATGAGGAGTTGTGTCACATACGTCAAAAGGGATCACTTTTGGATTATCAGAGGGAGTTTGAACGATTAATGACGCAGGTCGAGGGCTGGTCCGAGAGAGCGCTGGTGGGTGCATTTATGGGAGGACTCCACACCTCCATCTCGAGCGGTATTCGTATTTTCAAGCCAAAGACGATATTGGAGATCATTAACCTGGCGTGAATGCGAGATGATCAGTTACAAAAGGAGAAGAGATGGAACAATTCAAGAGCATATTCCGCTTCTTCTCAAACACGATCAGAGCTCTCAACGCAGCAACAGTGAAGGATCGTTTCCCGATCCCAATAGTCGAGGACATGCTCGACGAATTACATGGAGCAACGGTCTTCACGAAGCTCGACCTCACTGCTGGTTATCACCAAGTGCGGGTTCATCCACCGGATATTCATAAGACCACTTTTCGAACGCACAATGGTCATTACGAATATTTGGTGATGCCCTTTGGTTTATGCAATGCTCCCTCGACATTCCAGTCGCTGATGAATGCAGTATTTCGCGAGCATCTTCGCAAATTCCTCCTTGTGTTTTTTGACAATATATTTTGGTGTATAGCATATCATGGGAAGAACACTTGGAGCATGTGCGTGTTGTTATGGAGCTTTTACAAACACACAGCTTGTTTGTGAAACGCAAGAAGTGCGAATTTGGAAAATCAGAGTTGGAGTACTTGGGGCATATAATCTCAGGCGATGGAGTCAAGGTTGATCAGAGCAAAATTCAGGCTATGGTGGAGTGGCCTGTTCCGACGACAATCACAGATCTGCGAGGATTTTTGGGGTTAACGGGTTATTACAGAAAGTTTGTACGTGACTACGGCATCATTTCACGCCCATTGACAAATCTTTTGAAGAAAGGCAAGTTCTCTTGGTCTGATGAAGCAGAGAAAGCGTTTGGGGATCTTAAAACAGCCATGTCTTCGACTCCAACGTTAGCCATGCCAGATTTCGATTCCCCATTCATCATTCAAACTGACGCGTCTGGAGAAAGGATCGGAGCCGTATTGACACAAAAGGGACGACCACTCGCCTTCATGAGTCGTTCGCTTGGCGTTGCAAAACAGAATTGGTCCACCTATGCTCGTGAAATGCTTGCCATAGTGATCGCTGTTCGCACGTGGCGTCCGTATCTCTTGGGAAGACACTTCACAATTCAAACAGACCAGCAGAGTCTTCGTTTCCTCCTGGAGCAGCGTATCCTCACTCCCGACCAGCAGAAATAGTTGGGTAAGCTGGTTGGTTATGATTATGACATTACATACAAACCTGGTTCTACTAACAAGGTTGCCGATGCTCTCTCTCGCCGCAAAGACAGTCCTTGTTTGAATGCAGTTTTCACTCAGGAATCCGTAATTTGGGAGGAGTTAAGACAGTTGGCAAAGACGAATCGATATTTGCTTCGTATCGGGAAACAAGCAGAATCACGTCCCAACCAGCCATACGTTTGGAGAAATGGGTTGCTATACTTTCACAATCGAGTGGTGATCCCACCTGACTCACCTCTCATCAGCAAGCTTCTCACGGAACACCACAACACACCAATGGGTGGACACTCAGGAGTGCTTCGAACCTTCAAGCGTCTTGCGTCGCACTTTTATTGGCCGTCGATGCACCGGACAGCTCGAGATTTTGTCGCAGCCTGCGACATTTGTCAGCGAGCTAAGTATGAAAGTCTCTCCCCCGCCGGTCTTCTCCAACCGTTACCAATCCCAAATCAGGAATGGGACGACATCTCCATGGATTTTATCGATGGTTTGCCCCGTTCGGATAACCATACTTCGATAATGGTGGTGGTGGATCGATTGAGCAAATATGCTCATTTGGTGCCATTGTCTCACCCATTTACAGCTCGGTCAGTCGCTTCTAAGTTCATTGAGTTCATTGTCAAGCTGCATGGGATACCGAAATCAATCGTGAGTGACAGAGATCCCGTCTTTGTTAGTTCGTTTTGGCGTGAGTTATGGAGACTTTCAGGGACTCAATTGAGGATGTCGTCGGCATATCATCCGCAGACAGACAGCCAAACGGAGGTAGTTAATCGTTGTATTGAGCAATTCTTACGGTGTTTTGTACACAACAGGCCGAAGCAATGGAGTTCGCTTTTACCGTGGGCGGAGTATTGGTATAATACCACTTACCATTCCTCTACCGGGATGACACCATTTCAAGCGCTTTATGGTCGTCTTCCACCTCCACTTCCGGGCTTCGAGGCCGGCTCAACAGCCCTACATGAACTTGATGAGCATTTGACAGCGCGTCATGAAGTACTTGCTGAATTGAAGAAACATTTGCACTCAGCTAATCATCGTATGAAGAAAGCAGCTGACAAAAAATGTAGAGACGTTTCGTTTGATGTTGGTGACTGGGTCTTTCTCAAATTGTAGCCTTATCGTCAACATACTCTTTTTCGGAGGACTTCTTAGAAGCTGTCCACGAGTTATTTCGGTTCTTTTCAGATTGAGGCTCGCGTGGGACCAGTTGCTTATCATCTTAAACTTCCGGAGGGCACACGAGTTCACTCTGTTTTTCATGTGTCGCTGCTGAAGAAACGTATTGGCGACGACACACCAACTTCAGGTACACTCCCCCCTCTTCGTTCCATTGGACTACTTCGTCTCAGTCCAGAACGCGTCCTACAGTTTCGTGAGGTGGATCATGATGGCAAAGTGTGTCGTGAAGCTTTGGTGCAATGGCAAGGCCTCACAACGGAAGATGCCACCTGGGAAGATACAATACAGCTGCAACAAAGTTTTCCCTCCATGAACCTTGAGGACAAGGTTATTTTTGACGACGGGAGTAATGATGGAGTCACAGCTATACCAAACCGGAGATGTTCAATTCGAACCAAGTTTCCTAACCGGAAATACGAGACGTAATTGTGAGAGCCTCTTTTTTCTTCTTTCTTTTAATTGTTAAGTGTTTCAGTTGATAATAATGAGGAGATTCGGTCTTCCTATCGAATAGGGACCATCTTCTCCACTTTCCCATTTCCCCTGCAATGTAGGAGCTATGTCTCCATTTCCCTTTCTTGTACTTGTCTATTTAAGATAATGAAAAGCCAAAAAAGAGGCAATCCAAATTGTCCAAAGTAACTGTGTTATCGTTTTTGAGCTTCTGTTGCTAATACATAATCCTTTCCAGAGCCTACATACTTTCGAAGCCTTGCAGGTAAGCTGCAATACCTTACCATCACAAGACTAGACATTCAATTTGCTGTACACTTCGTATGCCAAAGGATGCACGCACCGAATGTCTCTGATTTTGGGTTGTTAAAACGGGTTCTCCGATATATCAAAAGAACCGTAGATATGTGTCTACCCATAAGGAAGAACATTGAACTTGCTCTCTCTACCTTTTGTGACAGTGATTGGGCAGGCTGTAAGGAGACAAGCCGATCCACTACCGGTTTCTGTACACTGCTGGGGATAAATCTCATCTCTTGGTCGGCAAAAAGACAACCTATAGTATCACGGTCGTCAACCGAAGCAGAATACAAAGCTCTTTCTGCCACAACTCAAGAACTCACCTGGATTTCCTTCCTGCTTCGAGACCTTGGGATTTCACAAGAGCAACCAACAAAGGTGTATTGTGATAACCTCTCAGCAGTCTATCTCACAGCCAACCCTGCTCTACACAATCGATCGAAACATTTCGATACATACTATCATTATATACGAGAACAAGTAGCTCTCGGGCTCATTGAGACTCAACATATTCCAGCTACCCTTCAGCTCGCGGACATCTTCACTAAGCCGCTTCCTCGAAGTCCATTCATCTCACTCCGATCGAAACTTGGTGTGTCTGTGTCACCCATAGGGATGTAAATATGGGCTCAAACTCACAGGGTTAGTTCGGCCCTGTATAAAAAATTAAGCCATAAACCCTGTATTTTATAATAGGGCTAAAAAGGGCCGAATTTACAGGGTTAAGTTTTTTATAGGGCTAAATTTTAACCCAACTTTTTTTAATAAAAACATAAACAACACCAAAATCAAATGTGTAAACCATAATCTTTTTTTTTCCTCGCCAAAAAAAGTAAAATCTCGTTTTTCCGCCAAAAACATAAAATTCCGTTTTCCCGCCAAAAACGTAAAATTCAATTTTCCCGCCAAAACGTAAAATTTCGTTTCCCGCCAAAAACGTAAAATCTTATTTTCCCGCCAAAAACGTAAAATTCCGTTTTCCATCCAAAAACGTAAAATTCCGTTTTCCCGCCAAAAAACGTAAAATTCTGTTTTCCCGCCAAAAACGTAAAATTCCGTTTTCCCGCCAAAAACGTAAAATCCCGTTTTCCTGCCAAAAACGTAAAATCCTGTTTTCCCAACGAAAACGTAAAATCTCATTTTCCGCCAAAAACATAAAATCCCGTTTTCCCTTCAAAAACGTAAAATTATGTTTTCCCGCCAAAAACGTAAAATTCCGTTTTCCCGCAAAAAACGGAAATTCTCGTTTTCCCGCCAAAAACGTAAAATTCAGTTTTCCAGCAAAAAATGTAAAATTCCGTTTTCTTGCCAAAAACATAAAATCCTGTTTTCCGGCCAAAAACGTAAAATCCCGTTTTCCTGCCAAAAACATAAAATCTTGTTCTCCCGTTAAAAACGTTAAATCCTGTTTTCCCGCTAAAATCGTAAAATTCGGTTTTTCCGCCAAAGATGTAAAATTCGGTTTTCCCGCCAAAGAAGTGAAATCCTGTATTCTCGCCAAAAAGTGAAATTATGTTTCCCGCCAAATACGTTAAAATTTTGTTTTGGTGCCAAAACATTAAATCTTGTTTTCTTACCAAAAACGTAAAATATTATTTTCTGTCAAAAATGTACAAACTCGTTTTTGTTAGAGAATCAATCTCATAAGTTTATCTAATTTTGACGGGAATGGAAAGTCAACTCTAGTGTCAACTTGCAGGTTTTTTTTTTTTTTTGAATTCTTTGTTAAGGGAAAAAAAACTCATTTCATGGATGGGATAACCCTTGTTTAGCCCACTTTTATATAAATTATAGGGTTAAAACAAGGTCAGGACTAACATAGGGCTGGGCTGAAACCCTTTATTTAACATTCCTAGTCACCCACTCCATGTTTGAGGGGGAATGTGAGTAACAAAACAAGTGAAACAGAGGAAGAAGAGAAAGACATTTGGGCCTTGTAACAAAAGGAATTCCAGCCCAAGTAAATCAAAGCCCACCTGCTTAATCCAGTCAACAACAACATAAGAAGACAAACGATGCTCCTGCAAAACAAAGAGACGTTAGTACGGTTTCAAGGAGCCTCTGCAACAACAACAAATTTGAGCTCCTCCAATCCCTAGATGATGACTCACCTTAGACAGCTGTATTAGGGATAAGATCTATGATTGTTCTAGATGATTCTACTGGGTCTATAAAGACAATGTGTAAAACCTCTCCCTGTAATTATCGAGTATCAAAAGAAGTAATAAAGTTCATCTCTTTCCTTTCCTCTTCATGATATCAGAGCCATTGTAACCTTAACAGGTAAAATCAATGGCAGCTACATATCCTTTCCCGGATAGTGTCCATGTCTCCAGCTCAGTCACACTCAAGTTAACCGATAGCAATTATTTGATGTGGAAAACTCAATTTGAGTCACTTCTATCAAGTCAGAAGCTCATAGGGTTCGTTAATGGCGCCGTAACAGCTCCCCCAAAAACTCCATGGTTCCAAATCCACAGTATGAAGCATGGTTCTGCACCGATCAACTCGTCAGGTCCTGGTTGGTTGGTACGCTCTCTGAAGAAGTCTTTGGCCATGTTCACAATCTGGAAACTTCTCATCAGATCTGGGTTTCACTAGCAGAAAACTTCAACAAAAGCAGTGTTGCTAGAGAGTTTTCACTGCGTCGTACTCTCCAACTCTTGTCAAAAAAAGATAAGTCTCTCTCAGTCTATTGCCGTGAGTTTAAGGCCATATGTGACTCTTTAAGTTCTATTGGAAAACCAATAGATGAATCAATGAAGATCTTTGGGTTTCTAAATGGTTTGGGAAGGGAATATGACCCCATCACTACAGTCATACAAAGCTCCCTTAGCAAAATTCCCTCTCCAACATTTAATGATGTGGTCTCTGAGGCTCAAGGTTTTGACAGCAAACTACAGTCCTATGAAGACACAGTCTCGGTCACTCCTCACATAGCATTCAACACTGAGAGATCTGAATCTCGAGCTCCACAATACGTGCATGGACAGAGAGGAAGAGGTCGTTATGGACAGAACAGAGGCAGAGGCGGATACTCAACTCGTGGAAGAGGCTTCTCTCAACATCAGTCATCTTCACAAACCGCAGGAGAAAGGCATGTCTGTCAAATATGTGGTTGTATTGGTCATAATGCAGTCAAATGCTACAACAGATTTGACAATAACTATCAAGGTGAAGTTCCATCTCAAGCCTTCTCCTCCTTGAGGGTCTCTGATGATACAGGAAAAGAGTGGTATCCCGATTCAGGAGCCTCAGCTCATGTCACAGCTTCAACCAACAACTTACAATCTGCAACTGCCTATGAGGGAAATGATACTGTTCTGGTTGGTGATGGAGCTTACCTACCCATCACACACGTCGGATCCGCCACCATCTCGTTTTCAAAAGGTACCATTCCCTTAAATGAAGTATTGGTATGCCCTGATATACAGAAATCTCTTCTCTCTGTCTCCAAATTATGTGATGATTTTCCTTGTGGAGTATACTGCGAGTTTCATTGGGAACCTACTGCCTTCCACTGTCCTGCAAAATATCAGTCCATATGAAGCCTCGTTTCATCACAAACCAGATTATTCAGCTCTTCGTGTCTTTGGCTCAGCTTGTCACCCATGTCTACGACCATTGGCACAACATAAATTTGATCCAAGGTCTCTGCAGTGCGCTTTTCTTGGATACAACAATCAGTACAAGGGATATAGATGTTTATATCCACCAACGGGGAAGGTATATATATCCAGACATGTAATCTTCAATGAAGCTCTCTTCCCGTTTAAGGAACAATACAAGTCTCTGATCCCTAAGTACAAAACTCCTCTGCTTCATTCATGGCAACTTATTGACTCTCCACCTACGTCAGTTAGTGACCAGCAAGTTCCCAAGTGTCTTCACAGACCTTTCCATACTACTGCAGAACAACCAGCTCAAGAAGATGTAACAGTTCCTGAACCAGTCACTGCTGTAACCGAAACAGTAGAAGAAAATACATAACCAGATACTGCAGACAATACATCTGATAATTTTGAGGAGACAACACATCTTCCAGATCATCAAGAGGACCTTCCAGCAGTGGCAGACAATACACATGCCATGACAACTCGATCAAAAGCTGGAAATCAAAAACCCAACACTAGGTATGTTCTTCTTGCATCTAAATTTACAACTGAGGAACCAAAGTCTATTGTGTCTGCAATGAAGCACCCTGGCTGGAATCAAGCAGTTCATGATGAAATGGGGAGGATTCATATGCTCCACACCTGGTCGTTGGTTCCAGCAACAGAGGATATGAACATCTTAACCTCTAAATGGGTGTTCAAGACAAAACTAAAACCTGATGGAACAGTGGACAAACTTAAAGCACACCTTGTCGCAAAAGGATTTGATCAAGAAGGTGTAGACTACCTAGAGACATTCAGCCCAGTTGTCGGAACAGCTACAATACGCCTAGTTCTAGATGTTGCAACGACTAAGGAATGGCCCTTGCAACAGCTAGATGTCTCAAATGCTTTCCTACATGGAGAACTACAAGAACCTGTTTTTATGTTTCAACCAGGTAGTTTCATCGACCCTGAGAAGCCATCTCATGCGTGCCGGCTCACCAAAGCCTTATATGGTCTAAAACTGGCTCCGAGGGCATGGGTATGATACCTTCAGCAACTTTCTTCTGGATTTTGGGTTTATCTGCAGCAAATCCGATCCATCACTATTTATATATCATCACAAAGGGAAGACTTTGGTCCTACTGCTCTACGTGGACGATATTCTCCTAACAGGAAGTGACCAGATTCTTCTCACCGAGCTTCTGAAATCACTCAACAATCGATTCTCCATGAAAGATTTGGGTCCTCCACGCTATTTTCTGGGAATTCATATCGAATCCACCTCCGAAGGTCTGTTTCTTCACCAAACATCTTATGCTTCAGACATTCTTCATCAAGCTGGTATGAGTGATTGCAATCCAATGCCTACTCCTCTACCACAACATCTAGACAACCTCAACACAGAATCCTTTCCAGAGCCTACATACTTTTGAAGCCTTGCAGGTAAGCTGCAATACCTTACCATCACAAGACCAGACATTCAATTTGCTGTACACTTCGTATGCCAAAAGGATGCACGCACCGACTGTCTCTGATTTTGGGTTGTTAAAACGGGTTCTCCGATATATCAACCGTAAACATGGGTCTACCCATAAGGAAGAACACAGAACTTGCTCTCTCTGCCTTTTGTGACAGTGATTGGGCAGGCTGTAAGTAGACAAGGCGATCCACTACCGGTTTCTGTACACTGCTGGGGACAAATCTCATCTCTTGGTCGGCAAAAAGACAACCTATAGTATCACGGTCGTCAACCGAAGCAGAATACAGAGCTCTTTCTGCCACAGCTCAAGAACTCACCTGGATTTCCTTCCTGCTTCGAGACCTTGGGATTTCACAAGACCAACCAACAAAGGTGTATTGTGATAACCTCTCAGCAGCCTATCTCACAGCCAACCCTGCTCTACACAATCGATCGAAACATTTTGATACGGACTATCATTATATACGAGAACAAGTAGCTCTCGGGCTCATTGAGACTCAACATATTCCAGCTACCCTTCAGCTCGCGGACATCTTCACTAAGCCGCTTCCTCGAAGTCCATTCATCTCACTCCGATCTAAACTTGGTGTGTATGTGTCACCCATAGGGATGTAAATATGGGTTCAAATTCATAGGGTTTGTCCGGCCCTGTATAAAAAATTAAGCCATAAATCTAGTATTTTATAATAGAGCTAAAAAATGTCGAATTTACAGGATTAAATTTTTTACAATGCTAAATTTTAATCCAAATTTTTTTAATAAAAACATACACAATACCAAAATCAAATGTGTAAACCAAAATCTTTTTTTTTCCTCGCCAAAAACGTAAAATCTCGTTTTTCCATCAAAAACATAAAATTCAGTTTTCCCGCCAAAACGTAAAATTTTGTTTCCCGCCAAAAACGTAAAATCGTATTTTCCCGCCAAAAACGTAAAATTCCGTTTTCCCGCCAAAAAACATAAAATTCCGTTTTCCCGCCAAAAAGGTAAAATTCTGTTTTTCCGCCAAAAACGTAAAATCTCGTTTTTCCGCCAAAAACATAAAATCCCGTTTTCCCTTCTAAAACGTAAAATTCCGTTTTCCCGCCAAAAATGTAAAATTCCATTTTCCCGCAAAAAACGGAAATTCTCGTTTTCCCGCCAAAAACGTAAAATTCAGTTTTCCCGCAAAAAAATGTAAAATTCCGTTTTCTCGCCAAAAACGTAAAATCCCGATTTCTGGCCAAAAACGTAAAATCCTGTTTTCCTGCCAAAAACGTAAAATCTCGTTTTCCCGCTAAAAACGTTAAATCCCGTTTTCCCGCTAAAATCGTAAAATTCGGTTTTTCCGCCAAAGACGTAAAATTCGGTTTTTCCGCCAAAGAAGTAAAATCTCGTATTCCCGCCAAAAAGTGAAATTATGTTTCCCGCCAAATACGTTAAAATTTTGTTTTCATGCCAAAACATTAAATCGTGTCAACTTGTATGTTTTTTTTTTTTGAATTCTTTGTTAAAAGAAAAAAAAACTCATTTCATGGGTGGGATAACCCTTGTTTAGTCCATTTTTATATAAATTATAGGGTTAAAACAAGGCCAAAACTAACATAGGGTTAGGTTTATAACATTTAGGGGTGAGGTGGGGTGAAACCCTTTATTTACCATCCCTAGTCACCCACTCCATGTTTGAGGGGGAATGTGAGTAACAGAACAAGTGAAACAGAGGAAGAAGAGAAAAGACATTTGGGCCTTCTAACAAAAGGAATTCCAGCCCAAGTAAATCAAAGCCCACCTGCTGGATTCAGTCAACAACAACATAAGAAGACAAACGATGCTCCTGCAAAACAAAGAGACGTTAGTACGGTTTCAAGGAGCCTCTGCAACAACAACTGTGACATTCCAAACCTGGCCCAAAACCGTAAAGCTCAAGTAAAAATAACCCTAACTTTCATTAAAAGCAAAATGGTTATTTGTCCTCTAACCCTAAACTTAATGAGTTTGCCCTATGCTTTTTATAAGGAGGAGCCACATTTTTCAGAGAGTCACCGTGAGAAACCACAGCGAAGCTCTGCCGAAATCTCCTCAGAAAGGCCAACCGTCGAAGGAGAAGTGCAGAGACAGTTTCATGCTAGCATCTTGTCGGGGCGATTGCGATCATACCAGGAGGATCTACGTGACGATCCGCACATCCTTGGAAAGATCTCGCTGCAAGAAAGCCATAGAAGTTTTCAGATCTGAATTCCAAGGTAAACTCCATCTACAAATCTATCTCAAACTCGAGGCGGAATCACTGTTTTCTGTCAATCCCAAAATCTGACTTTGTACAGTTTTCCAGAACCAACTTGTGATCCACTTTCTGAGCGAACCAGGAAGAACCAGAGTACGATATATTTACCGTTCTAAAGATCTCGCAGCCATCTTTCCAGATCCACTTTCTTCTTTCGATTCTGATGTAAGATCCATCCGGAAATAGATCTCCAAGTTGAGGCAGAGTCACTGTTTTTCTGTCAAATCCAGAACCTAATTTTTCACAGTTTCTATAGCCATATTGAGATCCGTTTTTCTGTCGAACCAGAAGGAGTCATATTGCGATCTACATACCTTTTTGAAGATCTTGCATCCCTCTTTCCAGATCTACTTTTCTTTTTCGTTTGTGAGGTATGACGCGAAAGTTACAGTTGTGTCTTGTTGGGCAAGAAACTGTCTAAGTTGAAAAATCTGGAAACCCCTAACTGATTATTTTTGCTTATAAACGCAGAGTTGGACCTTCAACCGCTATTATTGAGATTTGTTTCGTCGTGATTTAAAGGTGAGGACTAGATGTGGATTCCTAAGATGCGTTAGTTGAACTAGGAATATGTGTATGTTTGATATAGGCAGTAGATATGATTGTTGGTTGATGCATAATTATGTGAAGTAGATGTATGCTAGGCGTGTTAGCACGACTGTTTGTTGCCAGCGAGCATGGGTGTTGAGCCATGACGTGGTATTGGTTGCTGGGTCGCAATAAGAATGTGTTACGGTTGTTGGCCCATGGTTCCACGAAGGATTCGTCAGTGAGTGGACGAAACAGCTGACGAGCTGAGAATGTTAAAGAAATGAAAAGTAAAGGAGAATGAGTACCTTGGACCGAGGTCTTTGGGAATGTGAAATAGATTTGCTAGGATGATTGATGTGATGTGAATTATTGCATATTGAAATGATTGTTTCATGACTTATAGAATTGTTAGTAAGAACATGTAGGTTGTTGTGTTTCTATTGTTTATATTGTGCATACTTGCTATTGTTAATTCAATTGATGTATCTAAGAATCGCGTGTGTTCCAAAAGCACACCCTCGCTTAGTATTTCCCCACTCTCTTCTTTTTCAGGTGAGACCGAAGAGTAGAACTTGTGGCGGTCGTTGTGGTGTTGGCTCCGGGAAACCATGGGCGCATTTTGTTATTCTATTTATTATTTAATAAGGATTTTCAATAATATTTACTTTATACTATTTCATTTAAAGTTTGGAGACAGATTTATTTGTTAAGACGTTATGAGTTTCCCGGTTGATTTTTAATAAGAGATTTTCAGACATTTATTGCGTATTTACTAAGTTCGTTATAGTTTAAAAAGCTGTTAAGTGAGTGTGATTCAAGTTATGTTAAGTTTGTGAGATTAGGGTGTTGTAACATCCTGGGCCCGGCGCATTTGAGAAAGGCTTAAATGAATTAATTTAGCTACTTATGTCACCAAAAGTGCACTTACCTTTTCCGATCACTTGCCCGAAAAAACTCCAGAGTTAATCGTGCTTGGGGTGGAGTAGTCTAAGGATGGGTGACCTTCCGGAAAGTGATTCGCGGTAGCGTGTGAGTGAGGACAAAACACGGGGAAATGTCACGTGGTGATTGCAGGGTCAATAAATTACTCGGTCGGACCTACGAAAAATAACGCACCGACCGTCGGACAGGGGTGCGACTCACGAGCCCGATAGAATGATGGGTGACTCACCGGTAGGGGCGGACGGGACGTTACAACAACAAATTTGAGCTCCTCCAATCCCTAGATAATGACTCACCTTAGACAGTTGTATCAGGGATAAGATCGATGATTGTTCTAGATGATTCTACTTGGTCTATAAAGACAATGTGTAAAACCTCTCCCTGTAATTATCGAGTATCAAAAGAAGTATTATTCAATAAAGTTCATCTCTTTCCTTTCCTCTTCAGGTATATCGCAGCCTAACTCCCAATTTAGGGCTTAAACCTCTTTTCCCTTTTGTTTTCACAAGTTGAACATTCCCAACATTGATGATTTGCTCAATATCATCTGAAGTAGTCAGAAAAGTGATAATAAAATGAATGTAATTAGTGTAGTATCTGTTTTTTGTGTGTTAAAGTGTTAAAAACCTTACCAATCAAGACGTTGTGGTCTTACTTATCTTCTAATATTAAACGAAAATCCATTAAATATTCGTCGACTATTCAGTTGGAAAATGAGTCAACTTATTGGTTCGAAGAAACAAAATTTTGTGCGGCAGCGGATTTGTCCTAAAGTCGCCGAAGTTATTATTGAGTGTGAAAACATGAAATGAAATAGATAACCATTCTTTCAGGAGATTTTTATGTTTCTCGATCAATTCTACTTCAACAGAAGCCTGGATTCTTGTTTCGTGTGTCACAATAAAGATTCGAATATAAATTTCAAGGAAAAAATAGTTTAATGAAGATAATATTGAAAAATACAAATACAAACCATTAAATAGACAATTATAATAGTACAAACATTTTTGTCAACCAAAACCATTTCCATAGAACTCCCAGATTTAGCATTGTATAAGTTCCACACAGCCAAAATATGTGGTTTGGAGAAGGATATGAACAGGGGCAGAGGCACTCAGGCACATATAGTGGGATGGGGGCAGCTGTCCCCACTTAAAAATCTGATTAAAGTAAATTATTAAGAATAATAATTATTGTCCCCACCCTACATAATATATTTGCCCCCGTTATTTTATTTTGTTTGCTCCAATACTTCGATCAAATTGTTTTTTATATAATTGAATTTTAATTCTTCATCTAAATTGATGTCAAATGGATTTATTTACCTTTTTCATTTATATCACTTAAAATAAATTCATCAATCGTACATTTCTAGTCAATATATTAACTAGACATAATATTGGCATACATAAAAGATTTACCATATGTATTTCAATTGAGAAATTATCAAATGTATAGAGTTGTCGATCTAATAAATTGTGAATTTGATTTTGGCTTACTTGGTTAGCAATTGTATATATGCTTTGTAAACCTGTCATTTTGACTTTGACGAAATAAGAAATCAGTTCACAAATCTCTTGTTCATGAACTCTATTATGGTATCAGAGCATTTCTCTTGCAAAATCTAGTGATTTCACCTTCGATTTCCTTCTTTTCTTTGCAATCTCACATCACCGATCAATCGTCTTGATTATCGTTGATTACTCTTCCGCTCAATCAATTTCTGGCAAAAATGGTGAAGCAAGGACGAAAACTGAGGAATCAGAGTACGGCACATGAAGATGGTGAATCTGCTTTTCAAACTCGTCGCGGATCGGGGATTATGGAAAAACCTGAAGCTGCGATGGAGAAAAAACAACATTCTCAACGATCAGAGACATATGGAGGTCCTGGATTGATGGTGTAGAATGTTGAATCATATGACAACATCCACAGCCCAGGTTTATTGATTGTTGTTCATAGTCTAGATGGAACGAATTACAATAGTTGGTCTATTGCGATGAAAATTAGTCTTGATGCAAAGAACAAGCTTAGTTTTGTTGACGGATCTTTACCGAAACCTTCTGAAAGTGATTCTTGTTTCAAAATCTAGAGTAGATATAACAGCATGGTGAAGTCATGGATTCTTAACGTTGTGAATAAGGAGATCTATGATAATATACTCTATTACCAGGATGCTGTCGAGATGTGGGATGATTTGTTCATTAGGTTCACAGTTAATAATCTGCCAAGGAAATATCAACTTGAACATGTTGTGATGACTCTCAAGCAAGGTCAACTAGATGTCTGCTTATTTCACTAAGAAAAAAGACATTATGGGAACAACTCTCTAATACAAGGTCTCGTATTGTGAAGAAGTGTGATTGTGATCAGACTAGAGAATTACGTGAGGAAGCTGAAACAAGCCGTATAATTCAGTTACTTATGAGATTGAATGATAATTTCAATAATATCAGAGGTCAGATACTTAACATGAAACCTAGACCAGGATTGAATGAAATCTACAACATGCTGGATCAAGATGAAAGTTAGAGAGTTGTTGGATCGGCATCCAGGTCTATGCCTCTTCCTTCAGCTTTTCAGTCTCAGGCTAGTGTTCCGGACAAGAATAATATCTTGTTGGCACAAGAAAAATTTCAGAAACCAAAATGTTCTCATTGCTTTCGTATTGGACATACGGTTGATAAGTGCTACAAGGTTCATGGTTTTCCACCGGGACATCCGAAGTATAAAAAGAACAATTATGTTGAGAGTACAAATTTGACAGCTACAAGTCAAATTCAGAATTATAATGAACTTTGTTCTGAGGAAATGAATGACAACATGTCCAATGATCAACTTCAGCAGATGATTTCTTACTTGAGTCTCCAAGCATGCCCTGAGAAGGTCATAGCTTCAACTTCAAATTATGTACCAAATGTCTCACATATATCTGGTACGTTCCTTTCACTCTACAGCTATTCTTATTATGACATGTTGACTTCTTCTTTACTTTGGCAAATCTTTTTTTATGAACATGCGTGAGCGCCAATCACAAATTTTTGGTATTTATTTCAGGAATCTAAAATTGATAAATTAATCCGTGTGCAGAAATTGCATTTAGTTATGCGTAAAATTTTTAAAATTTAGATTTAGAAGTAAAAAAAATGTCTGGTTTAAGGTTTTTCTTCGATGGGAAAAACCAAAAAAAAAACAAAATCGTGGGTTGGGTCGGGTTTTTTAATGGATTTGTGAGTGGTCGATTATAATGGATTTGTATATGGGTCGGGTCGGGTTTATAACATATTTATTGTAAATTCGAATTTTGACTCCATAATTAACGGATTCTATCAAAAAAATATCTGAAATGTTGTTTGCAACATACTTTTTCTTCTTCTTCTTCGTACATGTCATTATGCATTAAGTATTTGTTGGTGTAGTTATATCTACATTTCGATACTTCAAATGTGTAGTCATGTTCTTTCGAGACCACTAGATATACAAATATTCAATAAGATCTTGCAACCACATTGTTCTTAACGAGTTATAGAGCTCCTTCACACTTGTTCTGATAAGAGTGTACAAAAAGTAGGAAAACTATTAGACACGATATAAGAACTGACAACTAAATAAGTAAACATGAGTTTCCTAAGAAAAAAAAGAAATGTATACTTTAAACATGATTTTTATAGCTTCTAAGAAGAAGAAAAAAAAGAAATGTCTTTAAATTTCATACACAACACTAGATTCACTAACGTGCGACTCAAGTCACGAATCTTCGAGCAACCTCGCGGCCTCGTGAACCAAACCCAAAACACTCTCTACTTCTTCTTTAACCTTTCCTGATAATAAAGATTTTCCATTGTTCTCCTTCTCGACTGTCTCAATCGTTTTCAACGCATTATCGACTGTCTCAATCGTAGCCTTATGCACCTCTTTCGCTCTAAGCTCCTCTGCATCGAGCTCTTCTCTTACAATCATCGCCTCTTCTTTTCTCAGATCTGACTCAAAGACAAGCTGGTGAATCTCTATTATCATGTTTTGTATTTCAGACATCCCTTGTTCTTCCATCTCCTGAAGCGTTTGCTTCTCTTGGATTGTATTATCCAATTCCATCTCTGATTCGGATCTCGTCTTTGATCTCTTCTCTATCTCTGTTTCCACGGTTTTGATCTCCTTCTCCAGCTTCAAAGACTTCCTGTTCATGTCGTCGATTTCTTTTCTGACCGAAGCCAGCTTCTCCCGGGAAAGCTTCATCTCGGACTGGAGCTTTGTTTTCTCTTCCTCGGATTTCAGCAAATCTGTGGCTTTGCCTGTAAGCAGAGTGTTTCGCTGAGGAGTGCTGATCTTCTCAATGTTATCAATCGAACAAAGAACCTTCTCTTCCTCGTGTCTCATGTTCTCTTCATCCACTTTTATCTTCAGCATTACAATGTTACTCTTCAGCTCTGCCTCAGATTGTTGGATCTTACCCATAGCAGCGTCGATTTCTCTTTTGCACGAACGGAGAACGTCGAGCTCTTCCTTTTTCTTGATTACATGATCAGAAGATGCTTTCACACGTGCCTTTGCACGTTCTTCTCGCTGTTGAAAGTAAGCCGAAGATGATACAAAGTTTGATAGTGAGCATCTGAGAGCAGCCAGCTTTTTCTCTGCAACTTCTTTTCTTGCATTAGTTTGATCAGAGACGGCCTTGATTGATCCTAGCTCGTTCTGGTGCTCCTTAACTCTGTCTTCGGCCTCTTTGCTTTGCTTTGACAGCTTGATGATGTCCAAAACAATCTCCTCAAGCGAAGAGAACACTCCAACGGTTTTGGCAGAGACTGAAAGCTTTTCCTGCGCCAATTCAAGTTTCATCCTTGCTGAGTTTAAATCTTCTGTGGACCTTTCAGAAGAAAGGTTGCAGAGCTCCATTTCAGTGTCACTGGAGCAACTGGCATCAGCACCATCAACTTCAAGAAGCTTGTCTTGGCCAGGAGCAGAGAGCAGTCTTTTGACTTCATCCTTTTCCTTCATCGCATTTTCATACAGACTCATCAGCTTCTCGTTCTCCTCGTGCATCTCGCTAAGCTGATTCTCTAGGTTTACTATCATTTTCTTCAGTTCCGCAGCTGCACTTTTCTCGACCTCCAGAGCACTCTCAGCACTGTTCTGAGCTTCAGCATTATTACTTGATGAATCTGTCTCGGTATTCCCCAAAGCTCTGGAGCTGTTTTCTGCGGCTACTTGTTCATACAGCTCTATAAGTTTGTTGTTGTCCTCAATCAGGACCTTTATTTTCTTGCACAATTCATCATTTTCTTTCGACAGCTTGATAGCTGTCTCGTGAGCTTCAGCTTCTCTTTGACTAGCACATGCAATGGCTTGAACCATTGTTTGGACCTCCATCTGATCATCATCGCCAGCCATACCTGAGGATCTTATTCCCTCAAGCTGTTTAGCCAAATTTTCCACAAGCCTGAAAAAGAAATCCAAAGAGATGAGTTGAGGCTTAATGCTTGAACCTGAAACTGAAATATATATTGGGTGTGCAGTTAATTACTTTTCCAATCTCTCTTTCTCATCAATGGAAAAACTTAATGATTTCTGAAGAGATTCCATTTCTGCCCGATTTTGAATAGCCTTCACATTGCAAAACAAGCAATAAGTTAAGCGATATCTAATCTGATGTAATGAATGGGGATAAAACCCGACTGTAGCCAAGAATAACCTGAATCCGGAGGAATTCATTCTCATCTTGGACCGACGAAAGTTTCTTTGATTCCTGATTCTGCAAAAAAACAAAACAAAAACAAGTGTCAAAACGTAGAGACAACTTATTTGTGCTGCCAGAAAAATAACAGACTTTGTGAGGCACTACCAGCACAGATGAAAGACCATCAAGCCCATACCTGGTTAGAGCAGAACATGTTGCTGATGTTACCATCTTCTTTCACCGTGGAGTAATCTGATTCGTGCATGAGTTTCCAATCAAGAGCTTCTAGCAGCTGTACATAGATCCAGGTTACATGCTAGTTCAAATCGTAAGCAAATTTTTGCGGTCTTGAAATGACAGAATGTATTATTCACCTTAGCTTGTAACACCTGAATCTGTTGATTCAAGATATCTCGTTCACCTTCCTCACATTGTGATTTCAATCTGTGTAGCAAATAAAAGTTTAACCAAAATAGAAAAGATATATATTGCTGTAACAAAAAAATAGGGAATTTTTGAAGAGTCTTGCCTTCGGATCTCTTCTTTCAATCGCAAATTCTCCGTGGCAAATTTGGTAACTTCCTGATTTCTGTCAACCTGAGCACGTAGCACCTCAATCTCTTTCAAAACGTCAGCCTTTTCTTTTTGCAGATGTGCTTCAACAGAGATCTTTCCTGAAGCTACACCTTGTAAACTCTTGATTGCTGAATCTCGGAGCTTTAACATCATTTTCAACCCTCGTATTTCATCTTCTCTTTTCTTTTCCTGTGTGGAGAAAAAAAAAATTATGAACTTGCGAATTTCATCATTCTTTTCTCAGTTATCCTCTGAATTTCCACAAGTGCATCCCAAGTGAGGAATATATTTCTAACGTACCAACTTCATTGAGGCCTCATTTTCAGCAGCCAAAGCCTGTAAGGCAGCGTCCTTTTCCCTCTCTCTCCTGAAAGCACCAACAAGTGCCACTTCGTAGTCTTTTGGCTACAAAGCCATACAAGTGAAAATGTTAAGAACAGGCCAAATGCTGAACAACGGAGATCATATTCTTAAGAAAAAGCAATTTCAAACCTTAGACATCCTTTTGTGAGTTGTCAGAGGAGTGAATGATCCATTGAATCCATCCCACTTGAGAAACATTGGAGAAGCAGGGCAACCCATTGAGATAGTGTCAATGTCTTGATTGTCTACTCCAACGTTAACCATTCCTCTTAAGCGGGATACTTCTTTCTGTAAAATATGATTTACAACACTTCAGAACAAGTCCGTGGGAGAGAAAGAGAAACAGTCTTTGCTGAAAAATCTACCTTGAGCTGTTGAATTTGTAGCCGCATAGCAATAACATCTCCAGATGCATCTTCGTTGACAATTGCCTGTTGAGTATAATATAATTAATATAGCTTAACTTGTGCACTATATCAGATCCATGACTTAACAAACAATGCCAAGGAATAATTTCATTACATTGTTTTTAATAAGCTTGGCACGCTGTGCAAACTTCAAGGTACTTAGGGTCTCCAACGAGCAACTGAATAAGAGAAAAAAAAAATTACCAAGGACCATGAGATACAGTCCAATGAATATTTCAGGGAGAAGGTCACGGAATGATAATCAGACAAATATGTACCTGCTAGACGGGCTTATATTAGCAATTATTATTGTCTTTGAATTTCCTCCAAGAGAATCCTGTAGATATATAAAAGAGTGACGGTCAATGATCACTGCAATTAGGTGCGAGAACCATAATGCAGACATCCAAGCTAAATATGCGAAAGCTTAATAAATCATGTTGAGATCTCATCATTTAGGAAGATTTTTTACCTGGAGCAGAAATGTGAGCTTTGAATCTCGATAAGGAACATGGACTGATTTTCCATTGGAAACGCTTACAAGATTCATGATCACAAGCCTGCAAAGTCAGTAAAAGCACAAATCATTAAAACTATATAACAAAGACCAAACTAGAATACTTGACGCTTGAGCAAAGATGTATTCTTACCCCAATGTTGAAAGAGACTTGTTGATGTTGGTTGCTTCTTTGAGGCGTTCACCTTCAGCTCCTGAACTCTTTTGCCTATACCCAGATGTTAGCAGAATATCTTAAACAAAGAGAACGGTAGTTGATTTCTTGAAGTTTATTGCTGATGTTACCTTTCAGATCCAGCTAAATCAACAAGATTGAGCCGTGCAAAACGATGATGAGTTACACCTTGAGATACCCACTAATAGAAAACACAGGTCAGGTTATTTTTATCTGAGAAATTGAAACATATACACATAATAACAAAATACACCCTGAGAAATAACAAGTTAAATGAAATTGATTACCTTGCTTTCAATGATACATGTAAATACACTGTGGGATCGACTACTTGCACGATTCATATTAGTAGCAGCTACTTTTCTGTTTGCAGCACCCTACACAAAATGTTCAAACCGAGTCATGGACTATTATGAAAAGAAATGAGCAAGTTGTCAACTGATTCTTGCATTATCTTTCTGAATATGGAATGAAAGAGCATCTAGCATGCAAAGTAGTATATAAAACCAAAAGAAAAGATGGACACTCAAGAAAATAGCGTCATCAAGCTTCACCATGCAGCAATTGACTAAAGATTACGAAGCAAATTGAGAGAATATTTTTCGAATACTCTTTTGAAACTTAACATAGACAGGATAGATTATTTTGAGAAACTTAAACTTCCATAAGATCAAACTCTAATAATTGAGAAAACCTAGAGGAGCATACCAAGTGCACCTAATATAGCATAGCTAAAAAGTTTGCAATAAAAAATAAAAAGATGGAGAAGAGAAATGAATTTACCTGCATCAATTGTTGAATCGCATCTCTCGCACTTGAAACTTCAATCTCTTTCAGATTCTCAACATGAATACCTTTCTTGTGGTCTTCCCTTAGCTGCGAAAGAGGATGTTTAGTTAATCCCACATAAAATACAACATTCAGATCACAAATTTCGATATCTATGTAAAATGGAGAAGATACATTTGGTATGTATACCTGTAAATTATTAGATGATGGATCTAATAAATCAAGGATTTGCTCGTTGTATATCTCCAGAAATGAGCATCTACAAGTAAACTGTAGCTTTTCCTCTTTGCGGACCTCTTTTTCCTGGTACAAAAAAGCAGATAAGTTAGCACACAACATTTCACAGCAAATACATATGCGTACAGAAAGACACAAGGCACCAAACCTTTTGGATCCTTGAGAACAAATACTCAAAAACTCTAGGTGTCATCCCACAGTTGACACTATGTCTACGTGTTCCTCCCTCGATATCTCCAAGCATAGTGTGAGTTTTCCCACTTCCAGTCTGCAAATTAAGACTACCATCAGGCTGAAAATACTAGCTATTGTAGCCAGCCACGACAAAGAAAGAAAGAATGAAAGCTCACCTGGCCATAGGCAAACATGCAGCTATTGTAGCCAGCCACAACATTCTCCACCATAGGCACTCCAGCCACTTTAAACATCATCTCCTGTAAGTGAAAATGAAAAGCAAATAGATTCTCAGGAACAGTCTTGAGCTCAAGTGAAAATGGATTATGGAGCGATGGAACAAAATGTTGTACCTGGGTAACATTCTCGTCAGCAACGATATCAAACGTGAAACGAGACTCTGGATTCCCAATCCAAGTGATTGCCTGGCCATTGTCTTGCCTAACACATTTGTTGTTCCCTTGTGTAGATATCTCCGAACTACTAAGTGGACGGGTTCTTATGATAACCTATTTTCAACATTCGAAGATAAACTTTAGTTTTGTTAAATGTTCTCAAAATCAATTCGTCCTAGATTATATGATAGACTACAAAAGCTAAAATTTATTTCGACATGGAAATTTTTTGAGAGCATCAAGTAACAGGAACGTGTTAGCTAGAAATTTAACAAAGAAACAGTGCTTACACCTCGATTATGTGTTAATCCCTAACCAAATAAACTCACAGAAGCTCGACAAAATCGAATCTACAAAGAAACCCAGAGATGGATACTCGAATCATCACTCACCAAATCGCCCAATTCCAAGAGATAAAGAAAAACAAAAAACGCACCTGCACATTGTGATCTTTCCAGAAAGACGGATCCTCGTTGAACTCGAAGCTATGAGATTGAGACCTCGATATCTGAGCAGATCCAGCGCAAATCTCTCCATCTTCGTCCAAATCGGGCATTTTTCGAACTGCGGAAGAGACAGCCAGAGACTGATGATGAGTGTAGTTCTCCCTCGAGACGGTGCTTGCATCCGGCGTGCACGGCACAGAGCGTAGGGACTCCGACGCGGCAGCACGGTCGTTGAATCCGAACCGGCGCTTGATGGCACTAGCAGTTTCGGAAATAAACGGCATCTGAGACTCTGAGTGAGTAATGAGTGAGAATCACTGAATGAGAGAGAGAGGGGATTTTGAAATTGGGTGTCAAGGGGGAAAGAGAAAGAGAGAGAAAAGGGAACGTTGTGTGAAGAAGACGAGATAGATACGATCGGAGGGTGGAGGGAGCGTGTTGATTAACGGATGAGATTGATTAGCGTTTTTTTGAAATCATCAGTGGAACGTTGGGGGGCATTTGACTTCTCAAACGTTGCGCCTCCTCTTTTTTTTTTTTTTAATTCCTTAATAATTAATATTCTTTATTTCCAACATCGGTTTACAATTCCAAATAAAATGTGAATGTAAACCAAACCTGGGAAACCTGAACCGGACATTGTATATATTTTTTTTTGGGTTTAAAACATTGTATATCTTTGATAGATCTACATATTTTGTTCTCATACTAGTGAACAAAGAGTATACTAAAGTTACGTCTTTGTTTTTATCTATTGAAATTCTATGCAGTATCTTACTATGAGAGACATAAATAGCATATTTTATGGAAAAAATCTCATAACAAATAAATAAAAGAGTTAAAATCGTCTAAAATATTGAAATGTATTATTTTAATGGTCATAGGGTTTAAAGGTTTCTACTCTAAGTTTAGTTTGATTCCCAGAAAATCCAAATGGAAAATCCAAGTTTTGCACATTAATAGATGTAAAGCTTATTAGAAGTTCCAGAGTTTTGCAGGTATAAATGTTCGTCGTGATCCCGTATGTCGTGATCTATGTGTTCGTGGAGCTCTTCATCATAATCACAAGTGATGGATGTAGTATAATTCAATAGATTAATCATCATTTATAATATAATTAAATCATTTTTCTATGATGATGATGTAACAATGTTATAAAAAATCGTCCAAAATGTTCACTTAAACAAAAAATAAATATTTTGTCATTTTCTTAAATAGAACATTTTCTAATGTTCTATCTGCAAATACTTCTTTTAGTAAACTAGATTCAATATATGTGGGATCATTATGTTCGCTAATGAATTTGCGTTTATGTATTGTATTTTGAAATTTAAGTAGAGATGACATAATCTACTTATGCATATAGGAAAAATGATTGTCACCTGCACGAAGGATATGCCAGCATATGATCACGCATCTGGACTAAATTAATGTATCACTAACTACACCAAGTATATAATGTGCATCATAACATGTATCATCTAGCACATGTTATGTGATTAACACCATAACCATTTTTTGTCGCCGGAACAGTGTATTGCACGATGGAATCTAATATCGTCCATTTAGACCTTCGTTGACCCATTAAAACTAATCGATCCGACTACTAATAACCCAAACCATTTGAATCAGCCCAGATCCGGCCCAATTCTGAACCGAACAAATTGACCCACCTAAAACCTACTCGACTCGATTGTAAAAAGTTAAAAAAAACACGGGTCTTTCTCTCTTGATCATGGCATGTAAAAATTCGTTTTTCACTTATAGTTCTTGAGAGAGGGAAAGAATCTTCATCGGTTGGAATCTTGAAATATCTTGTGGAATTATTGCATGAATTTGAGATAGAAGACTAATAAGTGATTGAATCTCGTTCCAATGAGGTTATTATTTCAATTTTTTGTTTGATTTTTGTGTTTGAGATTTCCAAAATTAAGGCTCTGAGATCGTATTTCGATTTTGTTTTGGGGTTTGTGGGGATTATATTACACTACCTATTGGGTAGAATTCGGGTTTTGTTTTGTTTGAAAACAAAGTTTTTAGTTTGATTTTGTGTCGTTAATGTCAGGGTTATCTTGGGTTTTGGTTTGTTTGTTTTATCATTGTTTAAGACAAGTTGTGGTCTATTTTGTCGGCATGTTGGACTGAAATGTGTTGTTTTTATCTTGTAGTAACGATATTTTGGTCAAAGTGAATTGCCATCATTCTCAGCAATTCAAACCAGAAAATGGTGTTTTGGATTACGTGGTTGGAGTGGTTTATGTGGTTGAGGTGGATTATGTTTCTATCTTCACAAATGTTGTATTGAAGATGCTTGAAAAAATTATTGACATAGAGAACATGTACAAGCTACCATTTGAAGATGTAGAAGATAGAAAGCATTTGTGGGAAAATGTGGATGTGAATTAATAGAGAACACAAGTAGCATGGCGTTGGTACAAAGAGATGGACATATACATTGAAAAAGTTTGGGCCGTTGATGAGAATGTGAGTGAAAAGGCAGTTGTTGATGCTAATACATTGGAAAGACAGTTGTTGATGAGAATGTGAGTGATGAAGAAGTTGATGAACTGTATGAGGGTAATGGTGAAGAATCAGATGATGAAAGTAAATATCCAGAAGCAGGTTTGTCTGATAATTCAGAATCAAATGATAAGGGTGAGGTGATTGACGAAGACATAAAAGTGTTTAACAATGTTAATTACAAGGAACAAATTCTAGATGAAAATAAAGTTTGCCCTGCTACTGATTACTCATATGGTGATGAAGAAGAACAAGCAGAAAAGTTGGCTAGAAGGGATTTATGTGATGGTGTGTTCAGTTTGAGGCAACTATTTAGTAGTGAGAATGAGTTTAAACATAATGTGATCAGTTATATTTTGATGAGTAGGCGTAATGTGGTGTTTGATAGATGAAAAAAATTAAAGTTTGGTGCTAGATTAATGAAAAGGTTGTGGATGGCGGATTTATTGTTCAGTGGAGAATCAAATTGGAAAATGGATGGTTAAAGCGTATGAAGATGAACATCAATGTCATAATGTTGGAAGATGTAAGCTTATAAAGGGTCATGTGATTGCTGATATCTTTTTGGAATACAGTAAGAGAGATCTATAAATAAGTGCATAGGAGATAAAAGATGAAATGAAAAGGAGATACAACATTATTATCTCACCCCCACTGCACAAACTGCAAAAAGACTTGCATTTGATAATTTGTTAGTTGAATCTAATAGGCACATTGTGGTATATGTGGTGAGAAATGACATAACTCAAGAAATTGTTCTCATGAGATATTCATTTATTATCTCTTGTTGTCTTTTGTTGTTTGGTTATTGTGATAATGTAACATCCTAGTTCCAATGGAACATGTCTATTTTAAATTTTGCTTTTAGAAAACCCAAAAGTCCATAAGCCCGTTAGTCCATTCTAAAACCTAGGGATCCCACATATTTTCTCTATAAAAAGAAGAAAATTGCTGAGACAAGAGGCACAATTGAGAGGCGTGGGCGAAGCCCTACTCGTTTTGTTCCTCACACCGTAAACCCTAGCCGCCTCCATAAACCAAGTTGTCGTCACCTTGAGAGAAGATTTACCGGCGATCTGTGTGGACCCAGGCGACGGTCTACCTATCCATGGAAAGCCCCGAGTCTCATCTTTCCAGGACGACAAAGTTTGTAGCGTTCGAAGGTATGTGCCAAAAGTTATCGTCATTTCTTTGTGTACACTGTAATCTGTCCGAGTATCTAATCTGAGTAGTTTCAGTAAGGAATAGAAACGGATGAGCAAAACTGCTTTGATGGATCTGAAAATCAGTAAGAACTTCCCTGACTCTCGTATCTATCTAAAACAGAAATCGGTTCATCATTTGGAATTTTGATATGAAAGTTACGGTTGTTTTCTCAGGCCTGATCTGTGCAGTGCGAATCTGCGACTAGAGAAGAGAGAAATAGCGCTTTGGTTCTACAGTGAACCGATCAAGTTCATTTTTGGTAAGGAGATTCACAACCCTTACATCTAAGTCTTTGTGAAATATCTTGCCATTTAATGTTGTGGTTTGGGAGATATGGCTGTTTTACCAGGACTGTGCTTCGCAGCTCGCACCTAAAACCAGTCTGACAAGTTGTGTGTTTTGGTTGGGAAAACGAGGTCCGTTTGACCCAAAACTTTGCAGGGGTGTTCAGGACTCATATATCTGGCTCTCAGTTGAAGAAGAACCGTTTTGAGCGTCAGTTGCATTGGAAAATGTGTTGTTAACTCTAGACAGTGAATCTGTCCAAAAGGAAAATGTGTTGTTCTTCTTCTTCAAGTGGCAAAGGTGAGGACCGGTCGTGAACTCTCTCTATTCTTCATTCGTGTCGTGTCATGACGAGTAGTCCCTTGTTAAATTGTGCATCCTACGTGTAGCTACAAGTCTACGCGTAGTTGTTTGACGTTTGATAATATTATGTAAATATATAAATATATCAGTAGATATGGTTTGTGGTTTTGGTGATGTTTGTAAACACTTAGACGTGTACGTGGTTAAACGGAATACGGTTGAATGATGATATAATAATGCGTGTGTGAAAGATATTGTCTGGGGATATTATATGTGTGGGCATATGCCAAAGGAAAAAGGGTTTGTTAGGCGGTTAAGCCGCGATAAGGGGTCTAGGGAAAAGGCGGGTGCCTTCTTGGATTACCCAGTGATGTTTGATGGACCTGGGAGGCGTATGGCTGACCATGGATCAAGGATGAGTGACACACCGTGGTTCCCAGTGCGGCTGGTGGCTGGTGTTGCTAAGGGTGTCATACCGTGGTTCCCAGTGCGGCTGGTGGCGGATGATACAGGGATTGATATATTGATGCCAGGGCGGAGACGCTTATGTCCCAGGGGTGTCGAACACATCGTGGTTCCCAGTGCGGCTGGTGGCGAGTGTTGGCACATACGTTTACGGGTCATTCTATGTTTTTGAGTTGTCTTCGGACATGTTGTGCTGGATGGTTTAGCTTATGACTTGCGTTTGTCGTGATGTGTTTGAATTGTGGAAGAGTTCATGGGTATACAAGACCTACACTCACTGAGTAATCCTAATTACTCACCCCTCTTTTCTTCTCAGGTAAGTTCAAGGAAGTGTGCGAGTAGACGTTCCGGTGTGGTGCAGGGGTTTTGAGAGTTTACTTATTTTTTCATTTCTATATTTATTTATTCGTTATTTTCGCTTCGTAATTGTTTTATTATCTTAAGTTAAAACGTTTACTTTTGAGTTTTGGTTTAAGTCGTTGTTTTCAGTTCGGTTTTATGTGTAAGACGTTTGGATTCGATTCTTGGGAATAAGGTTGCATTGGACTTTAATGTATTTCTTGTGTGATAAGTCAATGCAATGACAATGCCGTCTCGGTTAAATAAGAGCGGGTTGTCTCATATAACCTATGTTTTTTTGCAGTCTCTGGAGAACAAGGCAAAGAGAAAACGACTTAATGAAGAAGTTCAAGTAGAAGATCAAATGGAAGCTCAAGAGGAAGTTGAAAGCTGATATGGGAGCTCAAATGCAAGCTCAAGTAGAAGTGCAAGACATTTCTTCAACTTCACCACAAGGAAGCCAAGGAAGCTGATTGGCTATATTGCTTTTTAGATGATAATTGGCTTGTTTTTTTAGGTAAAAATCGGCTTGTTTCTTTTAGGGAAAACATGCGATGTTTTTTGGAGAACACATGTGTGATCTTTTTGAATAATTGGTTCCTTTTGGAATATTTTTTCAGGAAAAACATGTGAAGTTTATACATGTTTTTGGGAAAACATGTTTGATATTTTGGTAATGGTTACGTTGTGATCCTTTTTGGGATGCGTTTAGATGCTTGATCTATCTCTAATCGACTAAATAGCATTTTTGGATCAATTCGTATGTATGCATTTGTTTGTATGTCTTATGACCATATTACCACAAAATAACTAGAAATTGATAATTATAAGTTGGTGCTTAGAAGTTCAAAATAGAATTCAATACAACACACATGATAAGTTGGTACTTAAGAGTTTAAAAGTATGTGCAATTGGTGTCATTGTCTTTGGCTGATTTATGGTTCCTTTTTAATGACTTTACAATCAATCCCGTCAATCATGTGATGATCATATTGTTAGGAAGGAGCAAGTGGGCCAGTGGTTGCCACGCCTCTGCTACCATCTTACCGGTGTCGAGTTCGACTCCACATGCCCTCCATATGTGGGAGTATTTGGCTATTGGGCCGGTCTGTTGTGTCCCAAAATGATGACAAAAAAAGATATACAACATTCGACATCATTCATCTTTCTCTTCCATCCAAGCTCGGTAGAATATTCGGATTTCACATACTTATTTCTTCCACCTAACACTACAAGAAAATAGTCATATTGCAAAAAAATAAAAATTGTTGCAATATGGCGAGATATTGTCGCAAACATAAAATTTGCAACAAGTTTTATAGTGTTGTTATTTGCGTGTTGCAAATCCTTCTTTGTTGCACATGCGTCACAAATTTTGCAATGAACTATTTTTTTTTTTATATTTGTCATATTAATGTAACGACATTTTACACATCAAATTTTTCATATGATGACATAATTTACAATTCTTAATAATTGAAAATTATTGCTACTAAGTCAAGACAAGAGTTGACAATGCCCTTCATTTTCCCTGAAACATTTAACAATGTATTGATGATATTATCAAAAAAACTTATTTTTGATATGCATCACATCAAGATTAGGGCGAAGGAGATTAGTTTTCCAATAAGCCAACTTCTAGAATATATTTTGCCTGTGCCAATTATAGTTTTCACCATATCCCGCTATTTTTGAATGATCTCCCCCATATTTAACTGTTTTTGGTAAACCAAACAAATAATCACTCCATAAATCTTCCTCAGAATACATTGAATCCACCATTTTATTTTTTGTGAAGTTTTTTTTGTTATGCCATAAACTATGATCATTTGAAAGAAAACGACGATGACAACCAAACCATCGTGTTTTCTTCCATGTTTCAACCAAAAAACTTCAGTACACTACAAGAAAACAACGTCATTGCAACACAAATTTACCACATAAAAAATTCGATGTAATGTACCGTCGAATTAGCATCAAATTAATGACAAAAAGGGTTTCAACATAAAATCGTCGTAAATATTGGTGATCGTAAAATCGTCGTAAATTAGGCACACGTTTCCATCGATGTTACGACAAATTTTGAAATCGTTGTAAAGTTGTTGCTACTTTACATCGAAATTACGACGAATAACATTTTTTTGAGACTTTCGTTGTAACTTCGATGGTAATTTGCGTCGAATTTACAACCACCGAAAATCGATACTAATTAACGACGAAATCACGTCGAATGTAAAAGTTTGGTAAAACATGTTTTTTTATAGGTTCATCTAATAGTTTACATCGAAACATGTCATCGTAAAGTAGTTGTAATATTGTTGTTCAATCATTGTAAATTTATCTCGTTGGTAAAACGTTGTAAATTTCCGTTGAAAAATCGTTGGTAAGTCTGGAAAAATTTCTATAAATACATTCTAACTTCAATCGAAATTCTACCAAAAAAAAAAAAACAAACACTTTTTTAAAAAAAAATGTCTATATATGATCTACGAAGATGGATGTATATGCATAAGGATTCAGGGAGAGCGTTGACGAAAGAATTCAAAGACATGCTTAAAATATTCATGTATCATACCGGAAATATGCAAACAAACATGGAAAGCGGTAAGATGTTATGTCCTTGTCGGAAATGCAAGAATACGAGATATATTCTTATTGAGGTGGTGTGGAAGCATTTACTAAATTGAGGGTTTACGCCAAAATATTTTATTTGGTATCAACATGGAGATTTTTGAAAGAAATCATGCTACTAGTAATAGTAACTATCAAGGTCATCACTACAAGAAAACAGTCGTACTCCAACAGAAATTTACGTCGGATTTAAATCGATGTAAATGACCAACATATTTGCATCGAAATTACAACGAAAAATGTGTTAGATGTAAATTCATCGTAAATAGCTGTCATCGTAAAGTAGTTGTAAAATTACGACGATCATACGATATTTTTACGACGAAATAAAAATTTATCGTAATATCGATGTAATGTTACATCGATATTACGACGAATATCATTTTTGCATATTTCGTTGTAAAATCGATGTAATGTTACATCGAATTTACAACGATCAATATTCTATGTAGATTAACGACGATTTCATGCTGATTGTGAAAGTTTGGTAGAACACGTTTTCTTATAGGTTCACCTAATTATTTACATCGAATCTGATTGTCATAAATCCGTCATATGGTCGATGTAAAGTCGTTGTAATGTTATTTTGATGTAAATCGTTATAAATTTTTGTTGCAAATATGTTGGTAATTCTGGAAAAATTTCTATAAATACATCATAACTTCAAACGAAACTCTAAAAAAAAACACATTAAAAACAAAAACATTCTGCAATATTTTTTATAAAATGTCTATATACGATCTACGAAGATGGATGTATACGCAAAAGGATTCAGAGGGAACGTTGACGAAAGAATTCAAAGAGGGGATTGAAATATTCATGTATCATGCCGGAATATACAAACAACCCTGGAAAGCGGTAAGATGTTCTGTACTTGTCGTAAATGCAAGAATACGATATATATTCTTATTGAGACGGTGTGGAAACCTTTACTAAATAGAGGGTTTATGCCGCAATATTATGTTTGGTATCAACATGGAGATAGTTTTGAAAGGAATCAAACTGCCAGTAGTAGTAATTATCAAGGTCATGTAGATTTTGATGAATCAAATTAGTAGGGTAGTTATCATCATGGTCAACATCAATTTGATCAGAGTCAAGATCATGATAGGATGCATGTCATGGTTACTTATGCATTTCATGAAACAAATGTTGATAATAGTGTTGAGGAACCCAGCGTAGATGCGAAATAATTTTATGATATGCCAGACGCTGCAAATCAGCCACTCTACGATGGATGTAGAGAAGGTCAGTCTAAATTATCGTTAGCAGCTAGGATGATGACAATTAAAACTGATCATAATTTAGCTGAGGTTTGCATGGATGATTGGGTTGATCTTGTTAAAGAGTATTTACCAGAGGATAATTTGGCTGCTGAAACATACTATGAGATACATAAATTGGGTTTTAGTCTTGGGTTGCCTTCTGAGATGATATATGTATGTGTTGACAATTATATGCTTTTTTGAAAAGATGATGATAAGCTGCAAGAATGTCGATTTTGCCAAAAACTAAGATTTAGGCTGCTGACTTCTGGGTGTATAGTAAGATACTATACCAACGAATGTGGTATCTTCCTATAACTGATAGGTTGAAACGATTGTATCAATCTGAAAGGACAGCTGCATTGATGAGGTGGCATGCATAACATTCACAGACAGATGAAGAAGTGACTCACCCGTCAGATGCACAAGCTTGAAAACACTTTAACACGGTACACCCAGACTTTGCTAAATCTAAGCGGAATGTCTATCTTGGTCTTTGCACTGACGGATTTAGTCCATTCGGTATGTCTAGTAGGCAATATTCTTTGTGGCCAGTTATCGTAACGCCTTATAACCTTCCCCCATATATGAGCATGGAAAGGGAATTTCTATTCCTGAATATTTTAATCCCTGGCCCCAATCATCCAAAGCGGTCCCTTGATGTGTTTTTGTGGCCTCACATACATGAGTTGAAACTGTTGTGGTATACAGGAGTTCGTACATATGACTGTTCGAGGAAAAAAAAACTACAATGCGTGCGGTGCTTATGTGGACAATAAGCGACTTCCCTGCATACGGAATGCTATCAGGTTGGACGACGCATGAGAGGTTATATTGTCCTTATTGCCTCGATCGGACATATGCGTTTCAGCTGAAACATGGTCGAAAAACATGCTGGTTTGCTTGTCATCTCCGGCTTCTACCAATCAACCATCCATATCGGAGAAATAAGTGGTTGTTTACAGACAACGTTCTTTTAATTGATCCCCAAAACAGACAACTTGAATATCTACCTGACGACATAGAATAATCAAATAATCAAGATAGTTATCATGATCAACATCAATTTGATCAGAGTCAAGACCATGATAGGATGCATGTCATGGTTACTGATGCATTTCATTAAACAAATGTTGATAATAGTGTTGAGGAACCCAACGTAGATGCGAAACAATTTTATGATATGATAGACGCTGCAAATCAGCCACTCTACGATGGTTGTAGAGAAGGACATTCTAAATTGTTATTAGCAGCTAGGATGATGACAATTACAACTGATCATAACTTAGCTGAGGTTTGCATGGATGATTGGACTCATTTTATTAAAGAGTATTTTGCAGTGGATAATTTGGTTGCCGAAACATACTATGAGATACAGAAGTTGGTTTTTAGTCTTGGGTTGCCTTTTGAGATGATAGATGTATGTAATGACAATTGTATGTTTTTTTGGAAAAATGATGATAAGCTACACGAATGTCGATTTTGCCAAAAACCGAGATTTAGGCAGCAAACTTTTGGGCGTAGTAAGATACAGTACCAACGGATGTGGTATCTTCCTATAACTGATAGGTTGAAATGATTGTATCAATATGAAAGGACATCTGCATCGATGAGGTGCATGTAGAACAATCACAGACAGCTGGGGAAGTGAAACACTTTAACACGGTACACCCAGACTTTGCTAAATCTAAGCGGAATGTATATCTTGGTCTTTGCACTGATGGATTTAGTCCATTCGGTATGTCTGGTAGGCAATATTCTTTGTGGCCAGTAATCGTAACCCTTATAACATTCCCCCAGATATGTGCATGCAAAGGAAATTTCTATTACTATATATTTTAGTCCATGGTCCCAATCATCCAAAGCGGCCCCTTGATATGTTTTTGTAGCCTTTGATACATGAGTTGAATCAGTTGTGGTATACATGAGTTCGTACATATGAGTGTTCGAGGAAAAAAATAGTACGATGCGTGCGGTGCTTATTTGGACAATAAACGGCTTCCTTGCATACCGAATGCTATCAGGTTAGACTACGCATGGCAGGTTATCTTGTCATTATTGCCTCGATCGGACATATGCGTTTTAGCTGAAACATGGTCGAAAAACATGTTGGTTTGATTGTCACCGTCGGTTTCTACCAATCAACCATCCATATCGGATTAACAAGCAACTGTTTAGGAAGAATAAAATTGTGCGTGTCCCCCCCCCCCCACCAGTGTATCTATCTGGGGAAGATCTTGAAGAACAAATAGATCATTTTGGGGCACAAGAAACGGTGATTCGTAAGGGAAATTAGCACACTCCAGTTAATATTCCCGATGGATACGAGGTGAATCACAATTGGCACAAGAAAATCATTTTTTGGGAACTTTCGTACTGGAAAGATCATATACTGAGACACAATCTTGATGTCATGCACATTGAGAAAATTTTTTTTGATAACATCATGCATACAGTGTTGAACGTGCAATGAATTACCGAAGACAACGGAAAGTCAAGGTTGGACTTGCCCGATATTTGCAACATAAGTTAGTTGCATATTATGAGCAATGTGAAATCACCAGTTCCTATATTTCGGTTGGATGAAGAAGAAAAGCCAGCGTTGTTCAAATTCGTTTCATCTGACGTGAAGTTCCCTGATGGGTACATATCCAATCTTTCTAAATGTGTTGAGAAAGGACAAAAGTTTTCAGGGATGAAAAGCCATGACTCCCTTTTGCATTTTCCGAACTCCTTCCAGGAAATGTTCATGAAGTAATTGGAGGTAAGATACATCATCACATATAAAGCTGTTGAGATTATATATATATATGTTCAAATAAAATATATAATTTATCATTCATATTATTTTGATTGTGCATGTATCAGAGCGTTTTTCTGGGATCTTTGTACACGGGCGTTGTCACAAGATGTAATTGCACAATTGATTGCTAATATTCCAATATTGTTGTGCAATTTGGAGAATATATTTCCCCGGCGTTTTTTGATGTTATGGAACATATTTCCATTCATCTCCCTCACGAAGCATAACTAGGCGGACATCTTCAGTTTATGTGGATGTACCCATTCGAGCGCTTCATGAAACATTTAAAGAGAATTGCCAAAAATCTAGTTAGGGTTGAAGAATCAATTAATGTTGCGGGAAGTTTTACCGAAAAAACTTCACACTTCACGTCATACTATTTCCTTACAAAAGTCCGCACACGCAAACGGACTCTCCGGCGATATGATGATGATGGTGTGGGTCGAACTTATCAAGTAGAAGGTGTCCCAGACATCTTCTCACAACCGGTCGCCTTAGTGGAAAATTGAAGGAAGTTTGGTGGTCTAACGAGAATGGCAGGCACAGCGCACATACGTACATCCTCCTAAACTGCGAGGAAGTGAGTCCTTAAGAGAGGTAATGTAACTAATCCACTTATCAATTATAGTTGATTTCATTATTAATTAATTAACGGTGTTTATTTCCACATATATATATATATATATATATATATATATATATATATATATATATATATATGTATTTTGCAGCTTATTTGTTAGTCAGGTACGAGAATGCATTGAATGCATTTTTGATAATGAAATAAACGATCGTAAAGATCGACACTTTGCTCCGTGGTTGAAGACACAAGTAAGTTAATAGTTATAAATACTTCTTTTAGATCGATACTCTATCGATCTACTATATATGATCACTCCTCAACCTAACATGCACACTTATCGATCTGCCTTAGGTGGATCATGATGACCCAACATATCCAATATGGTTTCATGAGTTACTCCAACGTTCCATCTTGAAGATAACGACCCATGTATTTCACTTGTGGTTATGTGTTTCATACATACAAATACGGCGTTCGACGGACAACTACCAACTACGGAGTATGTGTAAGGGGTGAATTAGATTATTATGGGGGTGTTTCAAGAAATAATAGAAGTGGAGTACCCCGACTTGGTTATGATGAAATGCATTCTCTTCAAATGTGATTGGTTCGATCCAACAGTCGGTCGAGGGGTGCGAATTAACAAATTTGATGTGGTTGACGTCAACAAATCACGACGATACAACAAGTTTAAGCCATTTGTCCTATCAGAACAAGTCACATTTGTTCCATATCCGCAAGTTCGAACCACTGGGATCCCATGATTATCAGTTATTAAAGTAGCTCCAAAGGGTAAAATTATTGGTGTTGACGATCTTCCAATGCAACAAGATGCTTGCCGTGACATTACAGAACCGGAGATTACGGACGACGTTCTTTTAATTGATTCCCAGACCATGCAACTTGAATATCTACCTGATGACACAGAAGAAGAAGACGATTCCGATGAGTTTGAAGAGAGTGATGATGATGATGAACATGAAGATGATGAACCAAATGAAGATATGTCATCAGATGAGTCTGATTGATTTATAATATAATTGCTTTGTGTAATTAAAAAAACTATATATTCAAGACCTTAATTAGTATTGGTTTTTCATCGTTTATCTTGTTTTAGAGAAGTTCTACTCATTGTATACAAAAATTTGAATTATCACAAAAATAAATAACATTATATATTTCATGCATGTTTGGATACTTATAAGTACAAAGGTTATACATTATTATCTAAGATAAAAAAGTTTTCAAAAAATTATATTGAATCATTGTTATTGAATTTGTTGTTTACTATGACAAGTCCTGAATGCATAAATATATTTCGTTGATACTTTAAAACACTTTTTACAAGAAGAAAACATCATTATGAATAATTTTCAAAAACTTTGCAACGTATTTACGACGAAACGTCGTAAGATGCTTGTAATATTGTTACTATTTTTGTTTCACAGCCGCCAAATCGATATGATTATTTACCGAGGAAATTACAACGATCTGTCGTAATATCGATGTTACTTACCAACGGAAATACGACGAATCATCGTAAATGTGTCGTAATAACAAAATTCTATTTCGCCGCGTGCGGAAAAAATTTGATTGGCTGAATTTTCAATTTTTGTTGAATCGACATTATGACTGAATTACATCGGATTCGTCGTAATATCGATGTAATGTACCATCAAAATTACGACGACAAAAAATCTATATATATGAGCGCCCAGATCCCTCCCTCGACGCTCATTCCACACTCCACACTCTCTCTCTCAAATCTTAGGTTTTCTCTCTCTCCGATTCAACACTTCCCACACTCCACACTATTTTTGCAGTTTTCAATTAATTTTTGTTTTTTTCTTTATTTTTGATTTTATGATTTTTCTAATAACATACATCTTATTTCAAAAAAAAAATATGGGGGAACACGATACTTTTGATTTTTTAATAACATACGTTTTTGTGTATCAACAAAACAAATATGGAGAAATATGATATATCCAAATTTTAATTGATCGATCATGGTCATCATGTCTTCTTTAGCGTCGATCGATACTAGGGGACATCGATCGATATAAAACGCCCTTGTCCGCTTTAGTATTGATCGATACCAGGAGGTATCGATCGATCCGAGTGTCACTGGAGAAGACACTTTGTTTCCTTATCATGTTTTTGCCCCAAATTGCCTATTCTACTTCAAATGCTCCATAATGTATCTAAGAACGCATTTTGATATGAAATGGCTCAAAATATACTAAAGGATTTGGTAAAACATTGAAAACTATGACAAAACAAAGGTTAGAGAGCATTAAAAATGCAATACATCATGATACATCACCAATCATTGAATAAAAGCAAATTCTTCATTGGAGAAGAAAAGAAGTTGAGTAAAACCATTTTCTCCAAATCCTAAGTCACATGTTCAATCTTCTCTTTTCCATCGTGATTCGGAGGAGTAAACGCAGAAGAGCAGTTTTGATTTTAAAACGAAGTGAATTTTGCAGAGAAAAGTTAGGAATTTGAAAGGAAAATATGGGGAAAAACGATAATTGGTTGTCGAAATCCACAATACCACTCGAGACTATCACACTATTACATCAGAGACAAAATCATTGTCGCTGGAAAAGAAAAACTCTACCTTGCAAAAAGGAACGTTTACCTCAAAAAGACATGAGGAACACGAAAAGAAAGATGATAGTAACAAGAGGAACCATCATCACTGAATTGACGGCCATAAAAAGCACAAATAGGAGGCAACGACGTTGGAATACCATCATATTTCTTTTTCAGATGTGATCGAAATCGAGTCGTCCGAGAGAAATTGATAAATTAAAATCTAAATTTTTATTGTAAAAATAAGTTTTTAATGCAGTCTTCAAATGAATTATAAAAAAATTCTTGAATTGACACATGTTAAAATTGATGTATCAAGTGGAGAGTGATTTGATGACAAAAAAAAAGAAATATAAAGTGGAGAGGCAATTTATCTACTAGTGTTTTATAGGAGTAAAGATAAAATAAGAAGAAGAAAAACATTTGAGACTGTCTCTTTAAAAGAACGAAGGCGATAAAAAACCGTCTCTTTCCTTTGGTTTTTCGGGTACCGCCGGCATTTGTCGGTGGTTATCTTCTCGTTTAAGTTTCTTTAGTTTCTTCCTTTCAATAATTGCAATTTCGATACAATTTCGAAAGTGATATGACGGTTTTAGCAATACACAAAGCGATATGTCTTTTCATCTCCAACCGTTTTTTCTGTCATACATTATCCTTGCCGGTCTTTGGCAGTGATTTTCGTTGGTCTCCGGTGGTGATCTCGAGATTGATTTAGCGATGAGTTTAGATAGTTTTTCGTTCCAAACTGTGGATTGGCATTTGTCAGTCTCCAATGGTGTCGTTCGTTTCCTCTTATTTGTGATGATGATTGTGATTGAATTTGCACCAGTGGCGATGTGTCATCAGGTTTTGAGTCCGTCAAGCCTGATTTTGTTCCAGACGATATCTAAAATGGATCAAACGCATTCACAAATGGAAAGAGTTTATTTTTGTGTGATTGGAAACGTATTTGTTTCCGTCAATACTCTCCGATAGTTGAGATGGTTTATTTTATGGTTCGTTGGAGTAGATCGATTCTACGATTTCATCTAAGTGGAGCATGTTATCTCCGTGAAAGGTTTTTTTTACTCCCCATGATGCCCAACATTCCCGAAACCATTTTGGTGAAGAGATTGTATTTACAATTTGAAGAATATGTTGGTGTATTGGTCGACGGATATGGGATTCGGGAAATCAAGCTTACGAAAAAGCAACCAATCGGGGAAATAGAAGATACCATGTGTCATAGATAATTTTAGAAGAATATGGAGTTTCATCTAAGAGATGATAGCAAAGAACAACGATCGCATCAAATTGGGATTGATTTTGAAGTAGGAAAGAAACATATGTTATTATCTGTTGGCGAGTATGGCTTTGGTATCGAAAGCATCGTAGAAATTCTCTTCTTAATCGTTCTTTTTAATGATTAATTATTTATTTGTTGAAGTATACTTAGATTAGCTGATCCTTGATGTTTTATAGATATATCAACTTTTGTATCCTGTTTAAATTAAATAAATAAACAAGGTTTTTAAAAAAAAGATAATATAAATTTTGACAGTAAATAATTTATTTAAATTTTATAAAATTCTGAACTGTGACGGTCGGTTAATAATTTCGTAGGTTTTGACTGATAGTTCATTAACCAGTTATAAAAATGTACGAAAACTAGGTTTTGACCCTCGCTTTACGCGGGGTGATAATTTTCAACACATTTTTTTTTTGTAAAACTTGAGTTGAATAAACAAAAATTACGTAGACAAGGCACTTATGGAAATTGTTGGCTTAATAAAAAATTCATAATTATGTCATTTTTAAAACTTCAAATGATAACAACTTTTACTATTAGCGATAAAAAATAAAATATTACAAAAACTATTTTTTTTTTGTCAATAGCCTTGATACCTAACCCTATTCGGTGAACCAAATCGGGGGTATCGAGTTTACATAAGTGAAATCTGATGGGTAGACTCGAGCACCTCGTGCTAACTTGTTTGCCACTGTGTTGTTCGTGCGTGGGATTTGTGTGATAGAGAAATAGGTGAAAACCTCCTTGCTCCTCTTGAACTCCTCCAACTGTAACGTAAATGCCGGCCACTCCTTCGGTGTAGACACCATCTTCACCAACTCTGAGCAGTCTGTAGCAAAGGCTATCGTCGTCTTGTGGTTTGCAATCATGCAATGCATCACCCATATGAGCGCTTCCAATTCCGCGTGTAGCGGGGATAGGCTTCTTCGTAGATTACGGGATCCCATAATCTTTCCTTCAATTCCCTCCTGAAAGCAAAACCATCCTAAACCTGAAAATTTATCCCCTTCCTTCCATGACCCGTCAATATAGCATGTGAGGCCGTTATATTCATTTTGTAATATATCTCCCCAACAACCGGGTCTCAATATTACAAAAACTATATGATGGTATTATATGATGTATATTGGTAGAGTAGGAGTATGATTTAGTTAAATATCAATATCGATATAATTTTATTTATAAACTTTGTTATTTTGTGAATTAAGATTACTACACATAATAATAATAACCTTTAAATTTTATTAATATATTAAATATACAAAATTAAATATTTATGAGTGTTAAAATGGACTAGCCCGTCCATTTAACATGTCACGCACTATTTTTGCATGTTTTGACGGATGAACCCGCCAAAGGCCGCAATTATAAATACATCAATCATGATTCGCTCCACCAAAATACCGCATAATATAAGGATTGTGTTGGTTTGTGTATACATAAATTTGATTATTTGATTTTTAAAAATAATGATATATTAATTGTATTTACTTAGATTTATATATTGATTTTAATTATTTTAATATGTTAAACATGATTATATATAAAAATTAGATGGGTTTTCCAATTTTTCATTTTATACACCAAAATATTATTAAAATATTATTAAAATAATTTATAATATTATTTTAATAATATTTACGTGTTTTAAATTTTTTTTAAGAAAAAGTTGAAAAATTGATTTTGAAAAGATTTTGTTATAATAAAAAATATAAAAATATTTATGTTTCTTAATTAACAAATAATTTATAATATTATTTATGTTTTTTAATTATTTTAAAGAAAAAGTTGAAAAATAGATTTTGAAAAGATTTTGTTATAATAATAAATATTTTAATTTTAAATAAATATGAGTAAATTAGTTGGAAAATGGTTTGACATTTTTATTCTTAATGATATTTTAGAAATTGTTATAATTTTCAATGGTATTTTTATGTAATATTTATCATATTTAAATTTATATTACTTTTTTTTTTTTCCTTTTCATTTAATAGCATAGAGAGAGTATAGAGATTTCTTCCTAAAATACGGTTTGAGTCGAGCGTAGACCAGACCAAAGCAAACCATACCATAGCATTGATTTACCGAGATTAGCTTTGAAACGGCGTCATTTAACAGTGCGAGATCAGATGATTTGATAATGGGCTCAAAAGTGTAATGATCCTTTGGGTAAGACAAAAAGCTCATAAGCCCATGTCGCTGGTTTTTATAAAATTTAGGGTTTGCACACATTTTATTGTTCTCGACCAGTCGACCAGCGTCGCGGCGGTCCTCCCGCCGAATGCCTTGGATTTATGCGGATCCGTTGAAGATGCAGCTTACTTTCGTATGCAACGCCGTGCAGCGGCCGCATTTAAGTCGTCCGTTCAGATCCCTTCCTCCACTTTCTCAAAGCCCTCGCAAAGGAACACAAAGCAACTGTTTTCACTACAGATGCTCTTATGTGTGCTCCTCGATCGATCGGTTTACTCTTCTTCGACGAGATAGAGAGAGGGATGGGTCACAAAGCTTTTCAAGAGTATGGTGTACCCTAGCCTCTGTGGGTCTGTTATCAGGTGAGTAAGCGCGTGCTCGTTGGTGTGTGTAGAGGATCATAGCTCAGGTTAGTTACTAAAGAGTTCCTTGTATCCTTGATGGGACTTACGGTAGCCTCTGGTGGTTCGTTCGTATGTGATCCGCACCTCCTCCTGGTTGTTGGTGTGTGTTGTGTACGGCAGACCGCAGAGGATCCTAGCTCAGGTGGCGGTTATTTTCTGAGAGAAATATCATTCGCTTCTCCTTGTTCATATTCCCACTCCGCTGCTTTTCTCTCCCAATTTTCCCTCTCAAACATTCTCTCGCTCAACTAATGGCGGAACCGCAAGAAGCTAAACCTTGGTCTAATCTTGAAGACGCAATTGCAGATTTCTGGGCGAGGTTTCCTGATATGAAGGTCTACTGCAAGAACCTCGTTGACGAGCGATTCCCGAAGAGGTCCGTTTGTATTTGTTTGTTTAGATCGGAGACTGATTTTGTAGTTTGATTTGTATTTTGTATTATCTCAATCTCGATTCTCGACTCGATTGATTTGTATTTTGTAGTTTCCTCGACGAATTCGTTTCCATGGTGGAAGCAGCTAGGTGGAATATCTACGATGATCCACGCTGTGAGGTGAGACGTGTCTTCATTTCTTTTTACCTTCTTGTACATTTTGATTTTAATTTTTTTTTATATTATTATTGATTTGACTATACATAGGTTCCAAAGAGACTGATGCACAATCTCTTTGAAGATGAGATAAAAAAAATGAAAAAGACGGCGGAAGAAGAAGAGTCGGAAGACTTTGCGTATGGAGAAGAGTCGGAAGACAAAGTCTGGACTCCGATCGGGGAAGCCATTGCAGATATGTGGTATAATTTCCGCATGCAACCAAACGGAGATCTAAAGAGCTTTTGTAACGATCTCAAGGCTGTTGACAAACGATTCCCTGATGAGTAAGTGTTTTATATCACATGTTTGATTATCTCTCTTCTAGGTTCCTCTTTTCTGGTTTCTGCATCTGCCTACTTATTTCTACATTCTAGGTTCCTCCCAAAATTCACCACGCTCCTTGATGATGGATGGAATCCCAAGTTCGACCAAGACTTTAAGGTATCTGATTATTTTAATGTGAAGGGACTGATCTTGTTGGTTGCTTGAATGCTGAGTTAGATGCTTGTTATAATGGATTAATATTGATGTTTTAATGTTTGATGTGTTTAAACACAGCCTGTTTCTATAGATCCAAGAATGTGCCTGTTTCTTTCTTGTGTGTGTCAGAGAGTTCATACTTGTTGTTTGTTGAATCACTGATTAGAACTGCTTAGAAGGAGTAGAGTAGAATGAAACACTTAAGTGCCCAAGTTTTTGAGTAAAAAGTTAATAACTAAATGTGAATGAACAGACTATTGAACGCATAATGCATGTTTGTTAGATGAAAGCCTGATTTTGGTTAGTGATGAATGCATATGATGATTACATTAGAATGTGATGAATGATAGGTGATAACTAGAACCATAACTGTTGAATGTGGATATGATGATTATTTGAAGAATGTTTAATATAAAGTTATTTACTGGATTGTGAACAAGCCCCAGAGATATGATTTGATGATTTCAAAATTTTGCACAGAAAGCAGAGGCAATCATGACGTCTCTGTTTAGGACATGGAAGCAGAAAATAAGAAAGTCTTCTAGAAAGAAAACCCGTACAAACATGCTGAAGGAAAAAAAAATTGCTGAGCAAGAAATCATTCCTGTCCTGACACAAGAGCAGCTGGAAAAAAACAGGGCTTGCATGAAGGAAAATTTTGAAAATAGTCAAAATGCATACTTGAAGTCAAAGGATGAGCAAAGCCTTGCGAGGAACCATGAAGCAGCCCTTCAGAGAACAAGGAGTCAGGTGACCAATCTTGAAGGAAGGTTTAAAAATGTTCAGAAGTTCAACAAGTAATCTGTCTGATTCTAGTCTTTGAACTTTTCAGTTTGGATCAGTCCAGTATCTTTAGGGTCTTTTGATTTTACTCTGCTTCTCGAGTTTCTTTTAGCGTGATCGTAAATGTTTTTTTACTCTGGATTTTTTTTTTTTTTTTTGGGTTATATTTGAGTTAGTTTTTCCGAAAATTTTAGTTGTGAGAACCTGCACAAGGAAATCTTTAAAAAAAACAAAAAATCAATTCAATGGCCGTAATTTTTGGAAACTATTGAAGACTGCTTTTAAAATATATATTGAAAAGTAATCTTTCTAAAATGTTAATTTACTCATCATACGTACCCATTATAAATATTTTAGTTACATGTAAAAAACAGAAAAACAAGCAACAGATTATCATACTGTTTCTTATGCACAAATCTTTTTTACTCCTTTTTTTTTGTCATCTATTTTTATTAAACCGAATAATAACTCGGATAGAATACATAGTCCGACGGTAAAACTAAAAAACCTCGGAAAGATTAGCCCAAAAGAGGGAAGCAAAACCCAAACAAGGGTAGCAAAACCCAAACAAGGGAAGCAAACTAAGGAGACAAAACATGGATTAAAGACTAAGAAAAATACGTAGAAAGTAAAAAACCAAAGACTCGTAATCACTAAACTGAAACTCGATACAAGATAGATCCCACAAACATCTCCATAGACCAAAGAAGACGCCAGAACTGCACCACAATCCAAAAGCTCGAGAAGAACCAGAGAAACTTCTGAGAACTGAATCCACCTCCAAAAGAAATAAACATAACTTAAACCCGCATCACCGACAGAAACAAGATCATGACCCACACTAGAGACGAGCATCGAATAATCTCCATTACAACCCCTCCAAAGAAAAGCAGAAAACGAGATAATTTAGGTTCCAAGGAAAGACCCTTGAAATCCGACTGGGATACATCACGGAAGAACAACAAACCGGGTGTTGACCCGGTCGATTTGGGTCCGGATTGGCTTGTACCGAGGTGCGTAGCTCAGTACATTTGGCCGGTGCTCATGTCTGATCAAGTGTCGAGCTGGTGTACCGAGGAGAGCTGGTCGGTGCGTGAGAACGTGGTAACACGTGTGAGATTGGAAAAGTCTTCAAAATAACGACAGTATACCCGGCCGTCGGGTCATCATTACGACGTTATACCCGGCCGTCGAGTCAGATCGGGTACAACACCCAGCCGTTGGGTCATCAACGACGTTTATACCTGGTCGTAGGGTCAAATCGGTTCGATAAAAAATCCATCATGAACACTGTAATAGCTTGCGATTGCAAGATCCAAAAACAACCCGCGAGGACGAGAAGTCAAATCAAAAGAAGATGTCTTCGCGAGGGCCAAAAACATCATCATCACAAAAAAATTGAACGAACCTATCATAGGTTCATATTCATCAACGTTTCGCCATCTTCACTGTAAATTTTGTACTCCAAGAAAACTAATAGAAAACCAGTATGGACCGAATCAATAAAACGAACAACCAAGAAGATTTTACGTTGTTGTCGCAAACCTTCATCATCCAACAATATTATATAATATAAGAGAAACAGAAGACCAACATGTAGCCTTCTTTAATTCACGCTTTCTTAAAGCTGAATCTCAAACACACACCCAAAAAAACATCACCTTTTTTTTTTTTTTTTTTTTTTTTTTTTTAAGTGGAAGATAGAAAGAAAAACAAAACCATAATTCATAGGAATTGAACATGGCTCTGATACCATGATAAATTGATGAGAGTAAGAACACAAAGGTGTTTAGGAAGAATTATTATTAGACTCTCATGAAAATAATGTTAGAAGTTACATTCTCTATATAGAAATAAAGCTAGATCTAAGATAAACATAAATGTAAATAATATATTTAGAGATAAAAGTAAATTTCCTAAACTAAGATATTGGTAAATATACATATTCTTCTTGATCTTCATGTTTTCCATAATCTCGATATGGTCGATCTCATCGATCTCCCAATAGAAAGGAAGCCCATTTGGATTCTGAGACCCAAGAGAAAATCCTAGGGTTTCCTACTCATTAACTCTATAAAAAGGAGCCTCAGGACCCTAGAGCTCATTCAGAGATTTGACAGCGGAGCCCTGCAGAAATCCCGAGCTCTTCAAAACCCTAGATGTCTCCTTCTCAAAAACCCTAACCGCCGCCCTCTTCTCGACGAGCTGCTGCTGCTGCCACCTCTCCTAGCCGCTGTGAGTCTTCTTCCGCGAGGTGAAGTCACCATAGCCTCCACTTTGCAAGGAGAAGGCAGAACATATCCGTTTTGGGAGAAACGAGAAACGGTTAGACAAATCATATCGGATTTATCTCAAATTTGGTAACCATATTTCTGACTCGTAGATATATCTATAGTCGAGAGCGGATTATCGTTTGGAGATATGGTCTGAAAGTTATTTACGTTTTACTGAGACTGATCTGCACATCGTCTAGATCTGACCATGACATTCTAGCGAATCATGTATTTTGGTTGGGAAAACGAGATCCGCTTCACCTGAAACTTTGTAGAGATCTTAAGGACGCATAGATATAACTCTCGGTTGAAGGAGATACGATTTGGGAAGTATGAGCATAGGGAAATGTGTGATCGAAGTGGAGACAGCGAATCTATCCAAAGAGGAGTGTTGGATCTTCATCATCAAAGTAGCAAGGTGAGTACGTGGTCGTGTTTTCTTCATTCATGTGGGTGGTTTAGTGTGATGCTTAATCTAGGATTAAGCCGATCATACCTACGAGTATTACTTCATAAGTGATATGTATTTGCTTCTTGTGTGGTTATATGATTATATATATATATATATATATATATGAGTATATGAATGCATTGAGAACCAAGCATGTTAGGAAAGGATAAATAGAATGATGTGTTGATTGTTGATTGAGATGCATGTTTTCTTGGTTAGTGATTGTGAATGAGAATGGTAGTGTGCGTGAGGCACGTGTGGATGTGTGCCGTGTTAGAAGTTGCAAGTGAGGTTGGGAGTCCCTGCTTGACAGATTGTGTGTTTGGACAGTGATCAAGTCGTGACGATTATGATGCTGTGTGGAACCATAACTGGACTGACGAGTTGTGACGGTTATTACTTTGTGTGGAACCATAACCGGACTCACGAGCTCTGATCATGTTGTGACGGTTATAATGCCGTGTGGAACCATAACCGGGCTGACGAGCCAATCAGAGGGGCCATCCCTTAGAAACTGCAGTGACCGTCTGAGTGACGTCTCGCCTGTCTGGTATGTAATCACGGGGTGAAAGAGCCCGAGTGTGGGGTGAAAGAGCCCATTTTAGGACTCTCTTGTGTGTTGTATGTGTTTCTTTAGGACACAGTCTTTGCATGGTCGTCTTAGCCTTAGACTGAGAACTATATGTGTTGTTTGCATGTGTGCGGGACTTGCGGTTGCGGGCTCACTGAGTAATCTCTTCCCGAATTATTCACCCCTCTCTCCTTGCAGTTTATAAAAGCCCTAGAAATTGATATCTAAGGAATGTGTTGGTGGATTTGCTAAAAGAAAGCGAATTCGGCTGATCAACATGAACTCACTGATCCGGCCTGAACGAGGTAGGTCGGGGTGTCACAAGTGGTATCAAAGCCCTAGGTTAAGTCAAACCGGTTATGCCCCGGGAGACTGTCCAGATGAAAAGTTTTGAAAAGAGTTTCAAAAAGTTTTAAAGATTTTAAAAGTTGTTTCATTGTTTGAAAAGGGTGTACACCCGAAAAGTATTTAGAAATGAGAAGTATTTTAAATCACCAACAACACCTGGATATAACTCATGACCTTTTCTAACCTAGTGTTTCAAGCGTGTCGAAGAAAGCTCAGAGGTAAAGCAAGGTTCAGAGAAGAACTCATCGCCATCAAAGAAAGAACCAAGTCACCGTCATATTTTCGTCATCGTATCCTCATCTATGTGTTCTCTAATCATCTCAACTTCAATTCGTCGTCGTCCCGATCTGCCTTGTCGTTCTTCGAGTCACAGCATTCTACAGTTTATACCATATTCGATCTCAATCTACATCGTCGTGACTTCAAGCCCGTGTTCGTCGGTTCAACTTCTTCATTCTATGTTCGTCGTTTTTCGTCGCCAATCTTCATCGTTCCATCATCGTAGTCATTCTTCTTCGTCGCCATTTTTCATCGTTCTTGTCGTAATTTGCCATGAGTCATCACTGCAAGCACCACGTCACCGGAGAGCCATCATCTTCACCAAGAGTCAAGATTCACCGTCACTGGTCCAAATCAGAGAATGAGATAGGAAGATGAAGGCACATCTGAGGTTTTCCAAGGGAGGGATCTCGGTGGGATATGAGGAGTGACGTCGGGTCTATGGTGGTTCTAGACAGAGGGTATCTCGCAGAAACCATAAGAACTGATGGTGTTATACTCGTAGTTGTCTTCTTCTTCCAAAGTGATAGGGTATCACATAGTGGACAATGGAACATTCATATTTTGTAAACAGATGCGTGCTCCAGAAATGGAAGATCTGAAGGACGAGATCTTGCATAAGCAACTTGTTGCGTTCTTCCATATATCCGGGAAGCGCGTAAAGGAAATGTCGTAAGGAAAGCTATGGAGAACAATGTGGAAGGACACGATCACTAGTAGAAATTTATCGCATAGCCACAAAAATGCCACGATCACTCTGTGGCTTTTTTCGAATTAGCCACGAAATGTAAAAATAGACACGAAAAAAACGTGGCTTTTTCGTGGCAAAAATAGCCACGAAATAGTCATGAAAAATATTTTGAACTCTTTAAAAATAAAATCATAAAAATATATATATATATATATATATATATATATCTAATTATTATATATATATCCAACAAACAAAATCCAACAATTATATACCCAAATTTTAAACCGTATACCCCAAACTTTAAACATAAACTCCAAACCCTAAATCATAATCTAAATCTTAAATTTTAAATTTTTAATCATAGAAATGAAATCATAAACCATAAAACCAAAATATAATCATTAAATATACATAAAAACAATATTTAAAACCATTTAAATATATAATTTACATAAAATCAATCTTTTTAATAACTATTTACTTATTTTAAAAAATTGTCATTTTCTTAATCCTAAATCATAAATTTAAAACTCAAAATCAAGAATTTAATTATATATACTGAAAACTAAAATCTAACACTTAAAAATCATTTTTACCCTAAACCATAAACATCTAACTCTTGATCATAAACTCTAAATCTTAAATTGTAAAACTCTTAAACATAAACATCAAATAATATACAAAAAATAATCCAACAATTATAACAAATTTTTTAAAATATAATTATAATCATTTTCTAAATAAAAAATGTATACCCTAAACCTCAAACTTAAACCCTAAACCCTAAACATCTAAATATTGATCATAAACTCTAAATCTTAAATGGTAAAACTCTTAAACATAAACATCAAATAATATACAAAAAAATAATCAAACAATTATTTCAAAAATAGAAATATAATCATTTTCTAAATCCTAAACTCTATATAAACAAAAATATATCATTATTATATATACCCACTTAATGTAAACTATTTTTTAGTGTTTATAAAAACCATTGATAAAAAATGTAAACTATTTTTTGTTTGTCAACTCATAAACACTACATTTTTTGTTATTTATAATCTCAGAAATAAAAAAACATTATTCATTATAAACTATTTTTTTGTCAATAATTCATTATAAACTAAGTAAAACATTTTAAAAAGAAAAAGCATTTTTTTATTTTTTTTTAAAAACACATCCTTGAAAGGATGAGAGCCAATGAAGAGAGGTCACCCAGATCGATGACGTGGCAAAATCTGATCCGTTACAAGCGATGACGTGGCAAAAATCTGACCCTTTGTTTCTTTTTTTTTCTTCGTCTTCCTCACATCTCGTTCTCACTTATGGCGCTTCGTGTGCAAAAGGAGGTGAAGCTTCTCCTCTCTGATCCCTATTATGGGGCTTCGTTTCCACATCTCTCTTCCGCCGCTGCTGGCTCCGATGGTTTCTCTTGGGCTCGTCTCTCTCGTCGAGGCTTTGGTCGTCGCCGCCGCCAGCTCTCCGCCTCAAACGTACGGTTTCTTCTTTTATTACGAATTCGATTGTTAATTTGGTATTATCGATTCCGATGTCTGTCAATATTGAGACGTTTCTTGTACATATAATTAAGTTTTTAAGGTAACAAAACAAAGCATGTGGAGGCAGAGTCCTAGTTGGCAAGTTGTTTCAGCATGAGAGCTTCCAGTCGATTGACTGGAAAGAGTATTTGTCGTTGTTGAAGTTGGGGTAGGCTTCGCCGACCATCGATGCAGACTTGGTCAACGAGGATCTGGTGTTGGGGACTCACCGGTGAGGACAACGAAGGAAGCTGCGGCGACCAAGTTTTTCTCTGTCTTGGAGATTTCAACTTGTGCGGATCCATGGAAGAAAGGAGATGACGAACAGAGGTAGGATTTAGGCTCGTCACAGAGGAGCTCGCCGGAGCAGCGTCGACGATTATTATTGCATTTAAATTAATATTTATAAAATAATTAATTTGTTTTTGTTTTTTTTTTATTTATAAAAACCACGAATTAGCCACACATAAGAAACCGTAGCTAAATAGCCACATTCATTTCGTGGTTAATTCATGACTATAGTTACCACGAAATGTGTGTGGCTAAATTGTGGCTGTGTAGCCACGAAAAGCCACGAAAAAATTTTAGTCACGATCGTATGGCAACGATATTTTTTTGTGATTTTTCGTGGCTATTTCACTTTATAGCCATAAAATTTAGGATGTTGCCATGAATTTTTGTGTGGCTATACGCATTTTTTTTAGTAGTGCATACTTCAACTTACAAGATGAGCTTCTTTAGAGAGCGTGTGCGTTCATGATGGTGATGATCTAAAGGAAAATATATCACAACAAGTTGTGCTAATTGTAAAAGTGGAGTGCATAATTCCTAGTGGAATATAGGAAAGTCACCACTACCCGAATGGAAAGGGATATGGTGATAATGCCAATAGAATTGGCCGTAAAGATGCAATTTAGGTAGTTGTAGAGCGGTCCGAGTTTGAGCAGAAGCGTCTGAGGAAAAGAGCAAAGTAACCCCTATAGTTCAGCGTGGCATGGAACAACCTACGATAAAGTTTGTCCTGTTAAACAAAAGGAGTGTTGGAAGGAGAGTCATGATCAAGTGCTTGAAACTTACCAACTGGGACATGTGGTAAAAGAACCCACTAAGAATAGTGAAAATGAATTCACTAAGGACCGTGAGGAAGTATCTCCAGGGAAAACGGATGGAAACGTTAAACCCAAAAGGAACGGGTTTACCGATTTCTAACATATGTTTTTGTGTTGTTTTTGAATCTTTTATTGAGTCAAAGTGTGTTTTTAGAGTATTTTAGTCCTTTATCGAGTCTTTAAAGGTTTTAGGTTAATTTGGCGGAAATAAGGCCATTTATGTTGGAAATGGTGAAATTGGGAATGCATAGTCATGTAGAAGCGTCAGACGCTTGGCTTTCGTTGAATACCTTCCCACCAATGGATTGATCTGAAATTTTGACACAAGATAGAGATGTGAATTAGCTTTCATTTTCAAGTGGTTTTAAGAAAATCCGACTATGCGATCAAGAGTTATACCCGATTTACTGTAAACAGGTCAATCTGCCTCACAGAAGAAGCATGCGTGGAACATAAGGTTGCATCAACCGATACACACTTGCATCGATCGATGAAAATGTCTGAAAATTTTACAGGAGCTTCTGCATCGACCGATGCATACATTGCATCGATCGATGCACTTCCCAAACGAAAAAGACAGTTTTTAAACTTCATATTTTGCCCCAGAATCATCCTAACTCAACTTAATTCGACCCATGACATATATATACTTATTTTTCAGCCTCTTTGAAGGCTAATATTTATTTTTCTTAGAACTTTTCATCTCTTTCAATTGTATGCTTGAGAGAAGATCTCTAAACCTCGTTTGATAAACCCGGAGAAGATTTATGAACCCTATTCTTTATTTATTGGATTTGATTATGTTTTCTCTCATACCTTTTTGTTTATTTTCTGCAATTATGTGTGAGTAGATCCATTGTTAGGTTTCTAGGGTTTTCAAAGGAATACATGAATTGCTAGTTTAGAATTGTTAGATAGGAAATTATCGAATGGATTCTTCATCTAGGTTGTTATTAATGCTGAAACTTGATTAGCTACCTAGTTTCTGATCTTAGGATATTTAACGCACCGAAAGTATTTGATTAAATGCCTGAACAAACCTTAGATGAGCAAAACATCCTTAACCAATGGGAGTTGATGTTATTGTGTTTTGTGAACTTATCAAACTCGTTTATCATGCATGTTTAGGAGTTGTGGATTCAAACGAGAGTTTAGAATTCATAGATCTATAACATAGGGATTTAATACTCCGGGAGGAGATTGATCTAATCTAGTGATTTGAGTTCGAGAACAATGCCTAATGCTTTCCCTATTTGATAATCTATTATGCACTTTATATTTCATGCGAATTTTCTTGAAACCTGACGCCTTTTATTAATTGTTTCACAATTGATTTTCTTTGTTTATTTGCAATTCGATACATTCAAACCTATATTTTCATCTTAGTTTTATTTTTAATCTCACAAATTCGTAGTGTAACTTTGATCTCTGTGGATTCGATCCCTTAGTAATACTGTGATTGTCCTGTACACTTGCAGTGATATTCTAGGGTAAAACTTAGAGCTATCAAGTTTTTGGCGCTATTTTCGGGGACCAATTGCGTTACCTACAGATTTAGGATTGGAGTTTAGTCTAAGACATTAACTTTTTTTTTCTTTTAGATGATGGCCATGGATTACAATGATTGGTCACGAGAAGAGGAAGACACATTTGAAGAATACATTCAAGATGAGCCATATGTGGAGCCACCGTTTGATGAGAGCGTGTTTACACCGGAACAACAAGTGAGGTTGGAAGAGCATTACAAAGAGAATCCAACAATTGAAAGGAGTGACCTAGCGATTATGATCCGTTTGAACCTCATGTCACACCGGGCAGCACTAGAAGGAAGACATCTCACGTCTTACAAAATACATGTAGCTCATGCACTTGAAGAGGTAATATATAGGGTTTCACCATGCCAACTAGAAGGTACACACGAATCAACCTTTGAATTTCATGATTATGAGGTTTGTCACATGCCTTGTACTGATGTTGTAGTTTCTAGTTTGCATGCTCCCTTAATCATTGATGAATGTTATGATTTAATATATGAGTCAAAAAGACTAGATACCTTAAGAGTAGCAAAACTTACTAGAGATTACCATTAAATATTTTTTGATATTAATTATCTATGTGCTTTGAATGTTCATGATCTCGAGTTTAAGTTTTCAATGCCTGAGAAATTTAGATCTCTTCTTGAAAATTTTTACCTAAGGGATGTGCTTGATGTAGATAAGATCTTGAATGATATAGATGACCCTAAGGTTGAGATGGAATCTAGGAAGGAGGATAATGTGTTTTACATGATTGATGGAGATAAAGTTGACTATTTTGTGATAGACTCGTTTAAACCTGAAGTTGATTTTATCTTTCCATCAAATGCATTTGATCCTCATGAATATCTAACCATCAAGGAAGATTTCAAGATATATGCTACATACGTACTTGACTTCCTTGATGTGAGTTTTGTTACTTTGCCATTGATAGTTGCGTGCCATGTTGCACATTCTGTTTCTTGCCCTAAAAGGAGAAGGACCAAAGGTGCATTGGCTCAACCTTTTGATTCTCATGATTAACATCTGAGACCGTAGTCAAACTAACGACTATAAACAAGCGCTTGGTGGGAGACAACCCACCGGTAAATTTTCTTTTCTTAAGATATATTTTTCTTGAGTCTGTTTTGCCTTCCTCTTGGTTTATTTTCACACTGAGACGGTATGAAATAAGTCTGGGGGAAGGTTTTTATCGTTTACTGACGTTGTTTTCTTTTTGATGTCTACTTTGTCTTCTAACATTGTTCTTTTTGAGTCTTTATCGAGTCTTTTTCTTGTTTTATTGAGTCAAAAAATTGTTGGAGATTATGAACATTTTCTTGAATTTATTGTTCTGACTTTTCATTTGAGTGACCATTATTGCAGAATTAATTTCCGATCCTAATGAAAAATCCAAAGGTTGACCGGCTAATCAGAGACATCCATGTTTCCAAAAAAAAATCAAAAAGCTTGAACTAGTTTCTGAGCTCTTCCTTTTACCTCACCGTTGTGATTGATGTCTTCAGAGCTTGACTCCTCATTCATATATGACAAGACAACCTGTGTGAAAGTATGGTATTCCTCTCCCTTGATTTTAGTAAAGCAGAAAATATGAAATGATTTTCTTTTGAGTAAAGGGTAGGAAAATTTTCATCGATCCTATTATTTTACTTCGAAATAAATGATCACACTAAGGTTGGAAGCGAGGTTAGGAAAATTTCCAGTGATACCATTATTCGCAAATATCTTAGACAAAAAAAATAAATAAATATTTTGAGAAGAATAAGTCTGGGGAAGAGAAAGAGTACCAATGGTTGTATGGATGACTTGTCATGGTATCGAAAGGGAAATAGTCTAGAAGGTTCTTGGCACTATGAACTTCCGGTAAGACCCAGTTATGATGGCTTTTGAACTATTATGCGAGATTGTGGGCTGAATCTGGGAAAGCTACGACGCTTACAGAGAAGTACGTGGTGATTCGATTTGGAATTGGTTTGACCAATATGTGGATTACAAGGTTGGAGGTCATTACACTGTTCTAAAGAATTGGTGAGTTTCCGCGTTTTCAAACCTCGACTCCATTCTTTGTTTGATGTTTGCTTGAGGGCAAGCAAAAGACTAAGTCTGGGGAGTTGATGTACTCGGTTTTTACCGATTTCTAACATATGTTTTTGTGTTGGTTTTGAGTCTTTTATTGAGTCAAAGTGTGTTTTTAGAGTATTTTAGTCCTTTATCGATTCTTTACAGGGTTTAGGTTGATTTGGAGGAAATCAGGCCATTTATGCTGCAAAATGTGAAATTGGGAATGCAGAGTCATGCATAAGCGTCAGAAGTTTGGCATTCGTTGAAGGCCTTCCCACCAACGGATTGATCTAAAATTGTGACACAAGATAGAGCTGTGAATTAGCTTTCATTTGCAAGTGGTTTTAAGAAACTCTAACGATGCGATCAAGAGTTATACCCGATTTACTGTAGACAGGTCAATCTGCCTCGCAGAAGAAGCATACGCGGAACATAAGGTTGCATCGACCGATCCACACTTGCATCGATCGATGCAAATGTCTGAAACTTTTCCAGGAGCTTCTGCATCGACCGATGCATACCTTGCATCGATCGATGCACTTCCTAGACGAAAAATGGCAGTTTTTAAACTTCCTATTTTACCGCAGAATCATCCTAACTCAAACTAATTCGACCCATGACATTTATATACTTATTTTTCAGCCTCTTTGAAGGCAAAGCTTTATTTTTCTTAGAACTTTTCATCTCTTTCAATTGTATGCTTGGGAGAAGATCTCTAAACCCAGAGAAGATTTCTGAACCCTATTCTTTATTTATTGAATTTGATTATGTTTTCTCTCATACTTTTTTGTTTATTCTCTGCAATTATGTGTGAGTAGATCCATTGTTAGGTTTCTAGGGTTTTCAAAGGAATACATGAATTGCTAGTTTAGAATTGTTAGATAGGGAATTATCGAATGAATTCTTCATCTAGATTGTTATTAATGCTGAAACTTGATTAGCTACCTAGTTTCTGATCTTAGGGTATTTAACGCACCGAAAGTGTTTGATTAAATGCCTGAACAAACCTTAGATGAGCAAAACATCATTAACCAACGATAGTTGATGTTATTGTGTTTTGTGAACTTATCAAACTCGTTTATCATGCATGTTTAGTACTTTTGGATTCAAACGGGAGTTTAGAATTCATAGATCTATAACATAGGGATTTAATACTCCGAGAGGAGATTGTTCTAATATAGTGATTTGAGTTCGAGAACGATGCCTAATGCTTTCCCTATTTGATAATCTATTATGCAATTTATGTTTCATGTGAATTTTCCTGAAACCTGACACCTTTTATTAATTGTTTCACAACTGATTTTCTTTGTTTATTTGCAATTCGATACATTCAAACCTATACTTTCATCTTAGCTTTTTTTAATCTCACAAATTCGTAGTGTAACTTTGGTCTCTCTGGATTCGATCCCTTAGTACTATTGTGATTGTCTTGTACACTTGCAGTGATATTCTAGGGTAAAACTTAGAGCAATCAACAGCGGAGCCCTGCAGAAATCTCGAGCTCTCCAAAATCCTAGCCTTCTCCTTCTCAAAATCCCTAGCCGCCGCCCTCTTCTCATCGAGCTGCTGCTTCTGTCACCTCTCCTAGCCGCTGTGAGTCTTCTTCCACGAGGTGAAGTCACCATAGCCTCTTTTTTGCAAGGAGAAGGCAGAACAGACCCGTTCTGGGAGAAAGGAGAAACGGATAGGCAGATCAGATCGGATTGATCTTAAATTTGGTAAACATCTTCCTGACTCGTAGATATATCTATACTAGAAGGCGGATTGTCGTTTGGAGCTGTGGTCTGAAAGTTATCATGTTTTACTGAGCCTGATCCGCACATCGTCAAGATCTGACCAATCTAGCGAATCATGTATTTTGGTTGGGAAAACGAGATCCGTTTGACCTGAAACTTTGCAGAGATATTAAGGACACATAGATCTAACTCTCGGTCGAAGGAGATACGATTTGGGAATCATGAGCATAGGGAAACATGTGATCGAAATGGAGACAGCGAATCTGTCCAAAGAGGAGTGTTGGATCTTCATCATCAAAGTGGCAAAGGTAAGGACGTGGTCGTGTTTCCTTCATTCATGTGTGTGGCGTAGTGTGATGCTTAGTCTAGGATTAAGCCAATCATACCTATGGATCATACTTCATAAGTGATATGTATTTGCTTCTTGTGTGGTTATATGATTATATATATATGAGTATATGAATGCATTGAGAACCTAGCATGTTAGGAAACGATAAACCGAATGATGTCTTGATTGTTGATTGAGATGCATGTTTGCTTGGTTAGTGATTGTGAATGAGAATGGTAGGGTGCGTAAGGCACGTGTGGCTGTGTGCCGTGTTAGGAGCTGCAAGTGGGGTTGGGGGTCCCTGCTTGACAGATTGTGTGTTTGGACAGTGATCAAGTCGTGACGGTTATGATGTTGTGTGGAACCATAACCGGACTGATGAGTTGTGACTGAATCGTGACGGTTATGACGCTGTGTGGAACCATAACCGGACTGACGAGCTCTGATCATGTTGTGACGGTTATGATGCTGTGTGGAACCATAACGGACGGTTATGATGCTTTGTGGAACCATAACCGGGCTGATGAGAGGGGCATCTCTCAGAAACTGCAGTGACCATCCGAGGGACGTCTCGCCTGTGTGGCGTGTAATCACGGGGTGAAAGAGCCCGAGTGTGGGGTGAAAGAGCCCATTTAGGACTCTATTGTGTTTTGTATGTGTCTTTAGGACACAGTGTTTGCATTGTCATCTTAGCCTTACACCGAGAACTATATGTGTTGTTTGCATGTGTGCGGGACTCGCGGTTGCGGTCTCACTGGGTAATCTCTTCCCGAATTACTCACCCCTCTCTCTTTGCATGATAGAAAAGCCCTGTAAATTGATATCTAAGGAAGGTGTTGGTGGATTTGATAAAAGAAAGCGTTTTGGGCTGATCAACACGAACGATTCACTATTCCGGCATAAACGAGGCGGGTTGGGGTGTCACAATCTAACTTTCCCCCCTCAACTATTACTAATGGGACAATGAGTGGTTCATGTAACACTCGTCTTTTAACTTTTTCTAGACGGCATGTCACATGTTAACTTATACCACAAGAAACCAACACTTAATCGGAAATAACCAACAAGTCTTCATTTCAATTCAAAACGTCTTTCAATAAAACCACTTAACTCTTACATTTAAACATTCAACGTGCATTTCAAACAAGTCACCCAACATGCAACACACAACAATATTCTTTTCCTGTAATTAAAGAATACTTCTAGGTGATACATATATACATAAATATTTATATATAATTATAGTATAATAATACATACTTAAACAAATATGTGTTACTTATTTATATGTAACTCGCAGGTATGTCTGATTTAATAATAGACTAAACGAATAACAGAGATGAACGGATATATAGGGACAACACAATCTTGTTCCTCACTTAGCAAATCGGATTGAGGTCTCGGGAACTGAATGTAAAGAGATTCCGGTTCAGCAATAAATTCAGACTACATTGATTTACAATTAATAAAACACGATTTAAATTAGTTTGTTATTCTCGGATAAATATCCAAACCCAAAATAAATCGGTTATTAATTAAATCCACAATAATTCTTTGATTCTGATTTAATTAGCTAATCCTAAAATAATCCAAAGTCACAGTTTAATGGGTTTAAGTTAATTTAGGAGATTTAATTAAATAACCAGACCCGATTTAATAAGCAACCAACGCCAACACCATAATTTAACTCCATAACAATTCGACATCAACGTCTCGTGTCTCGGTATTAATCTGATCTAACAATTAAACCCACCCAAAATTAAAATCTTGATTCTTAGTAACACATGGAGTCCTCTTTCTTTTGCTTGCCTCTTGTAAACAACCTATTTTCCCCCAGAAAAGTATTACCTAGTAACAAATACATACGAAGTTTCACCCTCGTTTTACTTTTCTCTAATTTGAAAGTTAAAAACATATTTCTCTGCAATCTGAAAGTTCGAAACATATTTACCCATATTCGTCGGTTTGAATGGTTTGCGAGCTAAACCACTTATACCGATACAAAACCGAATTTAAAACCCACCAATTAATACTTTTACTAGGTAATACTTTTCCAAAGAGAAATAGATCGTTTACCCAACAATTAAACCCACCCAAAATTAAAATCTTGACTCTTAATAACACATGTAGTCCTCTTCTATATTTTGCTCCTCAACTATTATTAATGGGACAGTGAGTGGTTCAGATCTCAATTGCTGGTTCGCAGTGTTGTTCAATTGAAGTATTTTTCGGTTTATTAAAAAGTTGTTTTTTTAGCAATTTTCCCGAAACTAAAGAGTTCATTCAAACAAAAGAATCAATAGGTTCAACAATTCTTTTGAAAAAAAGCTGGGATACTGGTGAAACCCTAGGAATATCTTTCAAGTCCTCGATGATCAAGTCTTGTTCTTCAAGAATATCGACAGTGGGTCTCAAGGAGATTGTTGCAGTCTTTAAACACTTAGAGTTAGCTAGGATGTATGTCAAGAATTCGTCCTCTTCTATTGTATCCCCATATGCATTCCACTCGAATATTTCGAGATGTGCCGACAAGCATCCGGGAACAGAGCTCGGTTGGTTCCATGAAAGTGGTAGATCCTCGGGTTTATAGCTAAATTCCTGTGAAGCAACGATGGCTATATATTAAGCAAAATTTGACTAGTATTTTAGTCCATCAAAGCTAGAAGAGGAGAGAAAGAGGATACATACACAATCAACCGTAAGATTTTTCAGTTTTGGAGCATTTTTAAGTAAACGCATAAGTGGTTCCAACCAATCTGATTCTTTTGGACGTATTCTTAACTTTATAAGTTGAGAGAAGTTGATGGTGCTACAACGTATAACCTGCGACAGAACAAACAACAACGTAAGTAAATGCAACAATGTGATCACACTAGACAAGCGATCGATAGATAAAGAGATCTACCACTTCATTGGTAAAACACAACTCAAGAGACAAGACCGAGGAAAGAGATCTTGTGAACTTGTTACTACCATGGAAAGACTGAACATTGATATAAGCATCCTTGAGACAAGGCATATTCTCTACCGAGCAAGAGTCTCTTGAATAATCAGTGATGATAAACGTTTCTAAGGCCGGAGTATCCATAACCAAACACCTACTGGTGTCTACTGCATCATTGTCCTCTGGTAGTGAGATATAATTTCTATACAATAAGAAACATAAAGAAGGCACTTTCACAATAAACTTTGTCACATTGTCCTCCTTGTTTCGTTCCACGACCAAGATCTTAAGAACGGGGCAGCTTGATAGGAACCTAACGAGAGAAGGCTCGTCTTTATACACCACATAGGACAATCTAAGAACTAAGAGTGATGGGAGGCAAGAAGAAGAAGGGAAGTCCACGAGAATCTTGTGAGAGAGATCCAGATTCTGGAGCGATTTGCAGGAATAAAGGCTCTCGGGCAAGCTGGTTGGATCTGCGGACCAGAGTAGCTTGAAATATAGACTCATCACGAGGCGACCAACAGCATTTGCAACCCACTTTCCGACATCAGCATCAGTAGGACACCCTGGACCGAGTTTTATACACAACTCGTCTATTACAGGGGCCTTGTGGAGTTGCAATGATTTGTCAAGAAACCACCATATGCTCTTTTTGCTTTCATCATTATCATCATTCTCCTCTATGCTGCTGTCTTTGTACTCTAGTGTACGTACCATCGTCCAAATAGAGAGCCATCGTTTCGACAGAAACATGGTAGCCACTGCGTCTTTTGTCGGGACAAGACCCAATATCTTTACCAGCAAATCTTCTGGCAACTCACTAATCCTATCTTCACAAACTGTCCCTTCAATTTTGGCTTCTGGCATCTTCACTACGCAAAACCCTAAGAGAAGGATTCGGCATCGATAGCAACAAAGGGAAATCGTTATTACTCAATAGGTCTCTTACTTATCAAATAGCAACAGTGAGATTATATCCATCTTGTAAAACCCTTAAAATATATCACTCGTACAAAAAAAAAAAAAAACCGTAAAGACAACAACAACATGAACAAGTATTTAACTTTCAGAGAGGAACTAGAAATTCCTAAACTATCAATCTCCACAAGATTCGTCCTTCTAAACCCTCTTCCCTCTCTAGAAAGCTTAATACTTTGTTGCGAAATCTTAATAAAAACCACCGAGACAAAGCATAAACAACTTAACCAATTGAATTTCAGATGATATCTATCTATTTTCCTTGTAGAGTTCGTTAATCGCTTGAAGCGATGATAAAAATAGGAATCGATTTTCTTTTTAAAAAAAAATTAGGTCGGAAACGGAAAACGGTAAAATTCGCATCACTCACGGCCAATAATTCATATCGCCGGAGCATAGAAGACTTACCCGTCAAAATTCGAATAGACTTCTCCGGCGAAGCAGAGAAAAGTGTTTGGCAACGACGGAGAATTGAGCCGCGACTTTGGCGTTTTGTTTTATTTATCCTCGTTTTGTTTGTATTCGGCCGGAGGCAATTCAATATGGGCTTTTACTGGGTTCAGTACAATGCTTTTGTTAAGTTGCCGTTTAATAAAGAGAGATTTACATCTGAAGCACTTTCATCATAAATTTAAGGGTTTTCTATAAAAAAAAACGGTTTCTGGTTCTGATTTGCAAAAAAATTCATCACCACAGAAAAATTTAGGTCAATCTCTCACCCGACAGTCAAACCGCAATATAACCTTCGGTCAATAATTGGAAAAATTATGTAAAATGATGGTTTAAACCCTCCACCTCAGAGATATAACACATGCACCTTATCAACTGTGCTGACAAAGTTAATTAGAAAACTTTAAACATATATATTTATAAATACCCGAAAAACATTGAAAACCAAAAACCCCGAAAATCCCAAAAACCCGAAAAATCCTAAAATCCCAAAAAATCCGACCACAAAGTTATTAAACCGAAGCAAAATTACAACCCAAAAAATCCGAAAACCCCGAAAATCCCGAAAACCCGAAAAATCCAAAAAAATCGAAAAATTCAAAAAATTCTAAACACCCGACCACAAAGTTAACCGAAGAAAAATTCCCGAACCAAAAACTCGAAAACCCCGAAAACCCTGAACCAAAAAATTCCATTGATGAATTTTGGTTCGGGTTTGGTTCGGATTTTTCGGTTTTCGAGGTCTTCGGATTTTGGGGTTTTTCGGATATTATAAATATATATGTTTGAAGTTTTGCAATTAACTTCGGGGTTTTTGGGTTTTTCGGTTCGGGTTCGGTTATGTTTGGGAATTTTTCTTCGGTTTAATTACTTCGTGGTCGGGTTTTTCGGATTTTTCGGGTTTTTCGGATATTTCGGGTTTTCGGGATTTTCGGGGTTTTCGGTTTTCAGTGTTTTTCGGGTATTTATAAATATATATGTTTGAAGTTTTCTAATTAACTTCGTTAGCATAGTTGGTAGGGTGCATGTGTTATATCTGTGAGGTGGAGGGTTCTAACCACCATTTTACATAATTTTCCCAATTATTTTACCCAAAACGACGTAGTTTTGGTAATCAATACACGGTCTTATACGGTTTTAAAAATCTATACACGACCGAGAGTTATATTGCGGTTTAACTGTCGGGTGAAGGGTTGACCTGCATTTTTCTGTGGTGATGGGTTTTCTTGCAAATCGGAACCATATGACGGTTTTGTTTTGCAGAAAATCCAAAATTTAACACAAATATGCACTTTTGATGGGCAAAATGATATTTAATACCCTATATTTCTTTAACCTAACATTTTAATTATACCTCTCTCAGTGTAGTCGAGGTGTTAAATGTCTGCAACTTACACATTCGTGATCTTGGAATTGGTTTTTTAAGGGTTCAATTGTCACGGGATATGACTGCAACTGACTCATCACCGTGATGTCGAGGAGGAGGAGGAGCTGAGCATCAGCGTGATGGAACACAGCCTCGGCGGCGCGTTGGCGATACTGAGCGCGTACGACGTGGCGGAGATGGGACTGAATCGGAGTCGGTGTCGGGAAAGTGATTCCGGTGACGGAAAACTGGAAAGTGATTCCAGTGTGTGTGATTTTTGATTAAAACCCATCCACGGTAAAGTGATTCCGGTGACGGGAAACTGGATGGGGGCGCTGATTAAAAAATAATTGGTTTACTAAAAATTGATTTAATTGGTTTAATTTAATTTTAATCCGGTTTAGAAGCTGGATTTGTCGGAAACCGTTAACAGTAAACGGAGATGGGGTTAAACCCCGAGATGTAAGTTTATGTGTGGTTATACATTGACAAATTTTGTTTGTGTAGCCTGAAGAAGATGTCAACATAACCTCTGACTAAAAATCACGTAATTGATTTTCAGAAAATATTCTCCCCTTGTCGACGACACAACATCCGTCTTCGCAAATCTCCCAGTTCCAGCTCTCGTTTTTCCGTTTTTCATCCTCTATCTCTACATGTTCTATCTTCTGCTCATCGGCATCCCACCTCCCCTAAACCCATTTTTTGTAGTTTTTGCCATGTCGGGTATCAAATATCTCCCATTTTTCTTAGGTTTCATTGAATATTTTTTTGCGTAACTTAATGTGCAATTATCTCACCGAAATCGTGTTTTCTAGGCTCCGACGATAATTCAGAATGGGACTTCCTTCTCCTGCCGCGGCTTTATGCCACTGATAGATACCCCATCAACCGCCTAAATGTCTACTCAAAGTTAGACATTCTTAAATTCATTCACGATGCACTAAGAGGCACAACAAAGTTCGAAACTGCAAATGACTCTTTCTTTGGTAAACTATTCGACATCCATGTTTCTAGATGTCCCATTTCTGGGAAATTGATCCACGCTCTTCTTACAAAACAACTTGTCACAATGAAGAAATATGAGATGTGGACGGTTTTGGGTGGACACCCTCTACGATATTCACTTGCAGAGTTTGGTAAATTAACCGATTTGCCTTGTGGTGAGTTCCCCGAAGAATAAAACCCATATTTCCAGGCATTAGTTGATCTTGACCGCATAGATCTATGTTGGGAAACATATATTGGATGTGATGCATAAGCAACACTAGCATACATATCCGTAATGTTGGTAGACACTACGATTCCCGGTCCGCAGAAACTTCGTTTAGCTTTATTACTTATTGTGGATGGAGTTCTAGTAGCTACTCACCAAACCCACATGCACACACTTAAGTATGTAAAGATGTTGGATGACATCCCTTCATTATGTTCCTTCCCTTGGGGAAGGGAATCATTCTTACGGACCATTTCATCGATGATTCCCGGGAAGAGGGTCCCCGCCAAGTGCGACGATGCCGTGTTAGTTTTCCGACATCAACTGCAACAGAAATCTTTGCATGCAAGATTTTCCGTTGGTCCTACAGCTACTAGCGTTTTATTCCATTCCATCCTCGCTATCTAGGATTCCAAGCACATCTGACCAGGCCACCATCCTATCTGTTTCTGGTGTTGGAATCCCCCAACAGACTGGTATAACACTGAAGAACGTTATTGTTGTGGAGAACAATCCAAATGTATTTCCTAATTCCCCTGTTGTTAACCATCATATATTATAGTAAACTATCTCATATAACATCTTCTGTAGCAGCTTGTTGTTCAGCCTATCATTCAATACTCCGACACCACAGAGGACGGATGAGGAGAGTGAGATGATGAAGTTAAAGATAAAAAGAAGTGTTGTACATGGAGTGATGAAGTTAAAGATTAAAAGAGCTGAACAAGTGGTCACTGTTTTCTGTACCAAATGTTTTGGATCATAATTACACTGATTTCAGGATTTGCAGTGACGTCCAAATCTAACACTCAATCTCCTACGTTTTATTGATACAATCACATTCTCTATTATACTGTATTGTACCCTTAAAGTTACTGCTGTAGGATGAAGCAGTAATAGACTCTCCCATGGATAATACAATCCCATCCTAGGTATGCATAATCCCACTTTCCTTCCGATGTCACACTTGAATAAGTGGACACTGTTTTCTGTACCATATTTAGTATATCATATTGTAAGCGATTTCAGGATTTGCAGTTTACAACATTATTATCTCACATCCACTATCACAAACTGAAAAAAGACTTGCATTTGATAATTTGTTGGCTGAATCTAATAAACACATTGTGGTATATGTGGTGAGAAAGGATATAACTCAAGAAATTGTTCTCATGAGGTATTATTTTATTGTCTCTTGTTATCTTTTGTTGTTCGGTAATTGTGATAACTTATGTTTTTTTTGCAGTCTCTGGATAACAAGGCAAAGAGAAAACGACTTAATGAAGAAGCTCAAGTAGACGCCCAAATGGAAGCTCAAGAGGAAGTTGAAAGCTGATATGTGAGTGCAAGCTCAAGTAGAAGTGCAAGACATTTTTTCAACTTCACTACAAGGAAGCCAATGAAGCTGATTGGCTAGATTGCTTTTTGGATGATAATTGGCTTGTTTTTTTTAGGTAAAAATCGGCTTGTTTCTTTTGGGAAAAACATGCGATGTTTTTTGGAGAACACATGTGTGATCTTTTTGAATAATTGGTTCCTTTTGAAATGTTTTTTAGGAAAAACATGAGATGTTTATACATGTTTTTGGGAAAACATGTTTGATCTTTTGGTAATGGTTACGTTGTGATCCTTTTTGGAATGCATTTATATGCCTGATCTATCTCTAATCGGCTAAATAACATTTTTTGGATCAATTCGTATGTATGCATTTGTTTGATGTCTTATGACCATATTACCACAAAATAATTAGAAATTGATAATTATAAGTTGGTAATTAGAAGTTCAAAATAGAATTCAATACAACACACATAATAAGTTGGTACTTAAAAGTTTAAAAGTATATGCAATTGGTGTCATTGTCTTTGGTTAATTTATGGTTCCTTTTTAATGACTTTACAATCAATCCCGTCAATCATGTGATGATCATGTTGTTGATATACAACATTCTACATCATTCATCTTTCTCTTCCATCCAAGCTCGGTAGAATATTCGGATTTCACATAATTATTTCTTCTACCTAACACTACAAGAAAATAGTTATATTGCAAAAAATAAAAATTATTGCAATATGCCGAGATATTGTCGCAAACATAACATTTGTTATAAAATTGCAACAAATTTTATAGTGTTGCTATTTGCGTGTTGCAAATCTTTCTTTGTTTCACATGCGTCACAAAGTTTGCAATGAACTATTTTTTTGATATATTTGTCGTATTAATGCAACAACATTTTTCACATCAATTTTTTCATATGATGACATATTTTACAATTCTTAATAACTGAAAATTATTGCTACTAAGCCAAGATGAGAGTTGACAATGTCCTTCATTTTCTCTGAAACATTCACAATGTATTGATGATATTATCAAAATACTTATTTTCGATATGCATCACATCAAAATTAGGGCGAAGGAGATGAGTTTTCCAATAAGCCAACTTCCAGAATATGTTTTGCTTGGGTCAATTATAGTTTTCACCATATCCCGCTATTTTTTAATGATCTCCCACACAGTTAACTTTTTTTGGTAAACCAAACAAATGATTACTCCATAAATCTTCCTCCGAATACATTGAATCCACCACTTTGTTTGTTGTGAAGTTTTTTTGTTACGCCATAAACTATGATCATTTGAAAGAAAACAACGATGAAAATCAAACCATCGCGTTTTCTCCCATGTTTCAACCAAAAAACTTTAGTACACTACAATAAAACAACGTCATTGCAACGAATATTTACCACATAAAAAATTCGATGTAATGTACCGTCGAATTAGCATCGAATCAATGATGAAAAAGGGTTTCAACGTAAAGTCGTCGTAAATATTGGTGATCGTAAAATCGTCGTAAATTAGGCACGCGTTTCCATCGATGTTATGACGAATTTTGAAATCGTTGTAAAGTTGATGCTACTTTACTTCGAAATTACGACGAATAACATTTTTGAGACTTTCGTTGTAACTTCGATGGTAATTTGCGTCGAATTTACAACCATAAAAATCGATACTAATTAACGACGAAATGACGTCGAATGTAAAAGTTTGGTTAAAACACGTTTTCTTATAGGTTCATCTAATAGTTTACATCGAAACATGTCGTCGTAAAGTGGTTGTAATATCGTTGTTCAATCATTGTAAATTTATTTCGTTGGTAAAGCGTTGTAAATTTACGTTGCAAAATCATTGGTAACTCTAGAAAAATTTCTATAAATACATCCTAAATTCAAACGAAATTCTACCAAAAAAAAAACAAACACTTTTTTTTTAAAATGTCTATTTACGATCTACGAAAATGGATGTATATGCATAAGGGTTCAGGGGGAGCGTTGACGAAAAAAATCAAAGACGGGCTTGAAATATTCATGTATTAGATCGGAAATATGCTAACAACCATGTAAAGCGGTAAGATGTTCTTTCCTTATCGGAAATGCAAGAATACAAGATATATTCTTATTGAGGCGGTGTGGAAGCATTTACTAAATAGAGAGTTTACGCCGCAATATTTTGTTTGGTATCAACATGGAGAGGGTTTTGAAAGAAATCATGCTACTAGTAGGAGTAATTATCAGGTCATCACTACAAGAATACAGCCGTATTCCAACGCTAATTTACGTCTGATTTAAATCGATGTAAATGACGAACAGATTTGCATCGAAATTACGGCGAAAAATGTGTTGGATGTAAATTCGTTGTAAATAGATATCGTCGTAAAATCGTCGTAAAATTACGACGATCATACAACAATTTTACGACGAAATAAAAACTCTTCGTAATATCGATGTAATATTACGACGCATATCATTTTTGCATATTTTGTTGTAAAATCGATGTAATGTTACATCGAATTTACAACGATCAATATTCGATGTAAATTAACGACGATTTCACGTCGATTGTGAACGTTTGGTAGAACCTATTTATTTACATCGAATATGGTCGTCATAAATCCATCGTATGGTCGATGTAAAGTCGTTGTAATGTTATTTCGATGGTAAATCGTTGTAAATTTCCGTTGGTAATTCTGGAAAAAAATTCTATAATTACATCCTAACTTCAAATGAAACTCTAAAAAAACAAACACATTAAAAAAAAAACTCTACAATGTTTTTTTTAAATGTCTATATACGATCTACGAAGATGGATGTATACGCAAAAAGATTCAGAGGGATCGTTCACGAAAGAATTCAAAGAGGGGCTTGAAATATTCATGTATACATCAGGCCGAAAATATACAAACAACCCTGAAAAGCAGTAAGATGTTATGTACTTGTCGTAAAGGCAAGAATACATGATATATTCTTATTGAGACGGTGTGGAAACATTTACTAAATAGAGGATTTATGCTGCAATATTATGTTTAATATCAACATGGATAGGGTTTTGAAAGGAATCAAGCTGCCAGTAGTAGTAATTATCAAGGTCATATAGATTTTGATGAATCAAATTATCAGGGTAGTTATCATCATGGTCAACATCAATTTTAGCAGGGTCAAGATCATGATAGGATGCATGCCATGGTTACTGATACATTTTATGAAACAAATACTGATAATAGTGTTGAGGAACCCAACGTAGATGCGAAACAATTTTATGATATGCTAGACGCTGCAAATAAGCCACTCTACGATGGATGTATAGAAGGCCAGTCTAATTTTTCGTTAGCAGCTAGGATGATGACAATTAAAACTGATCATAACTTAGTTGAGGTTTGCATAGATGGTTGGACTGATCTTATTAAAGAGTATTTGCCAGAGGATAATTTGGCTGCCGAAACATACTATTAAATACATAAGTTGGTTTTAAGTCTTCGGTTGCTTTCTGAGATGATAGATGTATGTGTTGACAATTGTATGCTTTTTTGGAAAGATGATGATAAGTTAAAGTAATGTCGGTTTTGCAAAAAACTGAGATTTATGTCGCAAACTTCTGGGTGTATAGTAAGATACCGTACCAACGGATGTGGTATCTTCCTATAACTGTTAGGTTGAAACGATTGTATCAATATGAAAGGGTAACTGCATCGATGAGGTGGCATGCAGAACATTCACGGACATATAGGGAAGTGACTCACCGTCAGATGCAAAAGCTTGGAAACACTTTAACATGGTATACCCCGAATTTTCTAAATCTAAGCAGAATGTCTATCTTTGTCTTTGCACTGACGGATTTAGTCCATTCGGTATGTCTGGTAGACAATATTATTTGTGGCCAGTTATCGTAACGCCTTATAACCTTCTCCCATATATGTGCATGCAAAGAGAATTTCTATTCCTGAATATTTTAATCCCTGGTCCCAATCATCAAAAGCGGTCATTTGATGTGTTTTTGCAGCCTCTCATACATGAGTTGAAACATTTGTGGTATACAAGAGTTCGTACATATAACTGTTCGAGGAAAAAAAAATTACGATGCGTGCGGTGCTTATGTGGACAATAAGCGACTTCCCTGCATACGGAATGCTATCAGGTTGGATGACGCATGAGAGGTTATCTTGTCCTTATTGCCTCGATCGGACATATGCGTTTCAGCTGAAACATGGTCGAAAAACATGCTTGTTTGGTTGTCACCGCCGGTTTCTACCAATCAACCATCCATATCGGAGAAACAAGTGGATGTTTAGGAAGAACAAAACTGTGTGTGTCCCCCCACCAAGGTATCTATCTGGTGAATATCTAGAAGCACAATTAGATCATTTTGGGACACTAGAAACGGTGATTCGTGGGGAAAATTGGCACTCCTGCTAATATGCCTGATGGATACGGGGTCAATCACAATTGGCACAAGAAAAGCATTTTTTTGGAACTTCCGTACTAGAAAGATCATCTGCTGAGACACACTCTTGATGTCTTGCACATTGAGAAAAACGTTTTTGATAACATCATGCATACAATGTTAAACGTGAAAGAAAGAACAAAAGACAACAGAAAGTCAATGTTGGACTTGCCCGATATTTGCAACAGAAATTAGTTGCATATAGTTAGCAATGGGAAATCACAGTTCCTATATTTCGGTTGGGTGCAGAAGAATCGTTGTTCAATTGGGTTTCATCTGACGTGAAGTTTCATGATGGGTACATATCTGATAAAGGACTTTTGCAAGTCTAGAGATCAATTATTTTAAATGCCTATTGAGCATAAGAGGTTATCGAACCTATTGGGAAATGATTTCAAGCACCAAGAATGCAAGGCACTAAATGAGTTAAGCTAATTAAGGAAGTTTGGTTAAGTAACCAAATTGAAACTAACAAAAGCAACTAAGCAAGATGTAAAAGCAATAAGCAAAGCGAATCCTAAGATGGGGTAATCGATAATAGGTAACCAAAGCATGATCCAAAGCATTCATTCACACAAACAAGCTATCCCTAGGTTAATGATCTCTAATCTTGATTAGTCCTCTTTCAAGGCACTAATCACTATGTTAATTATTAAATTCATTAGCAAATTCTCATTTGTGAATTATCAATCAACATGCATTGAGAATATAAACTACATTAACCAACAATATGCCTTAGACAACCAATCTCTTAGGCTAGGAACATAAATCCTTTGAATAATTGATCTAGGCATTTCATCAAACACTTGGTGTGCGTGAAATGCCTATGATCTAAATCCACTCTCTCAAGCTAGATTTAGCATTAAGAGCATTAAACAAAGAAGGATAATAGATAATTTAACCCTAAACACCTTGAATCACCTAAATCTAACCCATCTCAAGATCCTAAAATGACTACTCTCTAACCATGAAGAAACCCTCAAATCCCATGAGAAAGATGATGGATTTCATGATTAGAGAATAAAGAGATGATTAAGATGATTAGGGAAGAAGATATGATTCAAACTCTCATTCAATTCAAGATATCTCTTACAAAATCATAAAAATCCCTCAAGAACAAGGCTCCCACGTTTTTTGGCAAGCAAAAGAGAGAAAAATAATGTCCCCCTCCCCAAAATTAGGTTTAGAAGGGTTTTATATCAAAAGGAGAGTTAACCGGGTCAACCCGGAACAAACCGGGTATTGACCCGGTCAACATGGGAGGTCTAGGTTGACTTTGGTCGAAACTTTCATACCTGGATGGTGTTGGGAGGTACACGAGGCCGGTATCGAAACTTGAAAAACCTTAAAAATCATCGGTTGAATCTTGGTCGGGACGGTTTTTGCTCGGGATGGATTTTTGCTCGGTGTGAGGTTTTGACGCCGGATCAGTGTACCTGGTTTGTGCAGGCCGATATGGAGGCTCTTGATGCTGGTACCTGGCCGGAGTTGGGAGTGACCTTTGGCCGGTATTTTCCCTGCCCAAGCGAAGTTCCAATACCGGATCCATGTACCGGCCATGTGTTGACCGGTATGGGAGCTTCGTCTTGCCTTGTCTCTTGGCACCGGCTGGTCTGGATCCGGCACATGAAACCGTTAATGGCCCTGTTTGAGCTAGAGTCCAGCACCGGACAGATGAAGAGGATGATCCCGGGCCGGTACGGTAACTTATCCTAGCGGCCAGGCGGAGCTGTCTCGGAAGAACTGCGACAACTACCTCTTCCCCCGTCCAAATGACATGAATCCAATTTTTGTGTATAGAGGACTCATCCGGCTACAATTCTTATGAAGACACTGAAGTCTGAATCAATTCGGGGCGCCTTCATCTGATCGGTTATTTGAGACACTCCGGACGGCTTCTTTCTAGTCTTTAAGCTCCAAATCTCCAAATGCCATCAAGTGCCTCCAGACACCTAGAAAACTCCTCAAAAACATGTAAAAGACTCACTAGGACCTAATGCAGCTCCTAATACTGTAAATGGGATAAAACAAGTATGAAATGCCATGAAGATCCAAGAGAATGACCTAAAATCTATATGAAATGCATGCTAAATGCATGTAGAATATGCACATATCAATATCCAATCTTGTTAAATCTGTAGTGAAAGGACAAAAGTTTACAGGGATGAAGAGTCATGACTACCATGTGTTTATGCAACGATTACTTCCTTTCGCAATTGTTGAACTCCTTCCACTACAAGAAAACTGCCTATTTCCAACGAAATTTTACGATGATTTTAAATCCTCATAATTGGCCAACAGATTTACGACGGCATTACGATGAAATATATGTTCGATACAATTTCGTCGTAAATATTTATCGTCGTAAAATCGTCATAATTGACCAACGACGATTATACGACGATTTCAAAATCGTCGTAAATTTGTCGTAAAGTTACGTCGATATTACGACGAATATAACTTCCGCAAATTACTCTGTAAAGTCAATGTAATTTTACATCGGAGATACAACGACATTTATTCGATGTAAATTAAAAACGATTTCACGTCGATTGTTTCCAGTTTTGTGAACACGTTTTCCAGCAGGTTCACCTAATTATTTACGACTAATCTAGTCGTCGTTAATCAGTCGTATATTCTCTGTAAAGTGGTTGTAAATATTATTTCGATGTAAATTCGTTATAAATTGTCGATGTTAATTCGTTGTAAATTTTCGATATAAATCCGTTGGTAATTATAAAAAATTATATAAATACATTATAAGTTCAAACGAAAGTTTCAAAAAAAAAAAAAACAAACACTTATCCCTAAAAAAACACAATAATTTTTTTTAATTATAAAATGTCTATATACAATCTACGAAGATGGATGTATACACAAAAATATTCGGAGGGAGCGTTGACGAAAGAATTCATAGAGGGGCTTGAAATATTCATGTATCAGGCCGGAAATATGCAAACAACCCTGGAAAGTGGTAAGATGTTCTGTCCTTATTGTAAATGCAAGAATACGAGATATATTTTTATTGAGACGGTGTAGAAACATTTACTAAATAGAGAGTTTATGCTGCAATATTATATTTGGTATCAATATGGGGAGGGTTTTGAAATGAGTACTCAAGCTGATTGTAGTAATAATTATCAAGGTCATGTAGATTTTGATCAGGGTAGTAGTTATCATCATGGTGAACATCAATTTGATCAAGGCCAAGATCATGATAAGATTTATGCCATGGTTACTGAAGCATTTCATGAAACAAATGCTGATAATAGTGTCGAGAAACCCAACGTAGATGTGAAACAATTTTATGATATGCTAGACGCTGCAAATAAGCCACTATACGATGGATGTAGAGAAGGTTAGTCTAAATTGTCGTTAGCAGCTAGGATGATGACAATTAAAACTGATAATAACCTAGCTGAGGTTTGCATGGATGATTGGGCTGATCTTATTATATAGTTATTGCCAGAGGATAATTTGGCAGCTGAAAAATACTTTAAGATATAAAAGTTGGTGTTTAGTGTTAAGTTGCCTTATGAGATGATAGATATATGTGTTGACAATTGTATGATTTTTTGGAAAGATGATGATAAGCTGCATGAATGTCGATTTTGCCAAAACCGAGATTTAGGCCGCAAACTTCTGGGCGTAGTAAGATACCGTACCAACAGATGTGGTATCTTCCTATAACTGATATGTTGAAACGATTGTATCAATCTGAAAGGACAGTTGCATCGATGAGGTGGCATGCAGAACATTCACAGAGAAAAGGAGAAGTGACTCACCCGTCAGATGCAAAAGATTAGAAACACTTTAACATGGTACACCCATACTTTGCTAAATCTAAGCGAATTGTGTATCTTGGTATTTGCACTGATGGATTTAGTCCATTTTATATGTCTGGTAGGCAATATTATTTGTGGCCAGTTATCGTAACGCCTTATAACCTTACCCCATATATGTGCATGCAAAGAGAATTTCTATTCCTGAATATTTTAGTCCATGGTACCAATCATCTAAAGAGGTCCCTTGATGTGTTTTTGCAGTCTCTCATACATTAGTTGAAACAGTTGTGTTATACAGGAGTTCGTACATATGATTGTTCGATGAAAATTTTTTTTATGATGTGTACGGTGCCTATGTGGACAATAAGCGACTTTCCTGCATACGGAATGCTATCAGGTTGGACTACCCATGTGAGGTTATCTTGTCCTTAGTGCCTCGATTGGATAAATGCGTTTCAGCTGAAACATGGTCGAAAAATATGCTGGTTTGATTGTCACCGCCTGTTTCTACCAATCAACCATCCATATCGGTGAAACAAGCGGCTGTTTAGGAAGAAAAAAATCGTGCGTGTCCCCCCACCTGTGTATCTATCTGGGAAAGATCTAGAAGCGCAAATAGATCATTTTGGGGGACTAGAAACGGTGGGGAAAATTGGCACACTCCAGCTAATATGCCTTATGGATACGGGGCCAATCATAATTGGCACAAGAAAAACATTTTTTGGGAACTTCCATATTGGAAAGATCATCTGCTGAGACACAATCTTGATGTCATGCAGATTGAAAAAATGTTTTTGATAACATCATGCATACAATTTTAAATGTGAAAGCACTACAAGAAAACATGCATTTTACAACGGACATAATCGTCGTAAAATCGATATAAAACTGGCTTTGGAACGGATTAGCGACGATTGCTAATTCGTCGTAAATCGTTCGTCGTAACTCGATAATCTTCGTAAACAATGGGACGTATTCAAATTGTCGTAAAATCATCGTAAAGAATCCATCATTAAATTGTCGTAAATCTACATCGGAATTACGACGAAAATTACCTCGTTGGTATATCGTTGTAACATTACGACGTATTGTAAATTCGTCGTAAAATTTCATCGTAAATGCGTTGGTAAAGCGATGTAAAAATAAACCGATGTAAAATTATCATAATTTGTTTATCGTCGTAAATCATAAATTGTCGTAAATTCGTCGTAAATCTTCGATCATCGTAAATTCATCGTAGATTGGTGATCGATGTAAAATCGATGTATATTATATTATATATTATAATATATATATTTTATGAATTAATATAATCATAAATTTAATAATTAATAAAATTATTATTATAAATAAAATTCCAAATACAAAATAAAATTCCAAATACAAAATAAAATTCCGAATACAAAATAAAATTATTAACTCGGGAATTAATACCCACGTTACCGAAAAACTCCTCGTCCGTGCTCTGCTCCACTTTCGCTCGTTGTGCCGCAAGCGGATCCGCAGCATCCTGATGCTCTTCGATCACACTGTCCTCATTGTGAAATAAATTAAAAAAGTTTAAGGAAAAAAAAAGCTTACATAAAATGGGATGCCTCCCATTGAACGAATTTCGTGTGCGGTGTTAGGTATTGCGTCTATCGCATAGATGCTGTCATCCGGCAAACTATCATTCAAGGGCATTTTGTCTTCCACTTGTATTCGAGAAAGGTGATCCGCTACTCCTTTTCAATCTCGAATTTCGATGTCGAATTCTTGCAAGAGGAGTATCCATCTTATTAGCCTAGGTTTCGCGTCTTTCTTAGACATCAAATATTTTATCGCCGCATGATCAGTATGGACTATCACCTTGGATCCAACAAGGTAGGATCGAAACTTTTTGAAAGAAAATACGACAGCCAGGAGTTCTTTTTTGTTGTCGCATAATTGCAATGAGCGTCGTCCATTGATTTGCTTGCGTAATAGATCGCATGCAACTTCTTATCCTTCCGCTGCTCGAGTAATACTCCAACTGCATAGTCGCTTGCGTTACACATGATTTCGAACGGTTGTTCCCAATTAGGTGGATACACGACTGGAGCGGAGACAAGGGCGCTTTTGAGCTTATGGAACGCAGCTAGGCATTTATCGTTGAATTCGAAGCTCGTTTCTTTCCACAATAGACGTGTGATGGGCCTAGCTATTTGGGAAAAATCTTTTATGAATCTCTTATAGAATCCGGCGTGCCCGAAAAAACTTCGGATACCTTTTACATTTGTAGGAGGTTGTAGGCTTGTCATGACCTCGATTTTTGCTTTATCCACTTCGATTCATTTTTCTAAAATTCTATGTCCGAGCACGATTCCGTCTCGCACCATAAAATTATATTTTTCCCAGTTTAGGACTAGATGTTTGTCTTCACATCTTTGTAGAACTTTCCCCAGGTTCACCAAGCACGTTTGGAATGAGGACCCGTGGACAAAAAGTCGTCCATGAAGACTTCCATAAAGTCTTCGATATATTCGGTAATTATCGACATCATGCACCTCTGGAAAGTCGCGGACGCGTTACACAATCCAAAAGATATTTGTCGGTAAGCGAACGTTCCGTACGGACAAGTGAAGGTTGTCTTCTCTTGGTCTTCCGGTCGGATGGGAATCTGGAAAAATCCAGAATATCCATCGAGGAAGCAGTAGTACTGATGGTTAGTCAATCTCTCCATCATTTGGTCTATAAATGGCAAGGGGAAATGATCCTTCCTAGTTGCAGCGTTCGGCTTTTTGTAGTCGATGCACATGCGGTGTCCAGTGACGGTCCTTGTGGCAATCATTTCGTCTTTTTCGTTCTTGATCACCGTGATCCCTCATTTTTTCGGGATGACGTGAAATGGGCTAACCCAAGGGCTGTCCAAAATCGGGAAGATGATTTCGGCTTCTAAAAGCTTCATAATTTCCTTCTTGACAACGCTCATCAAGTTAGGGTTCAACCTCCTTTGGTGCTCCACTGAATTTTTGGCGTTATCTTCGAGATGGATCTTGTGCATACAAAGATCCGGAGAGATTCATGGTATGTCATCAAGCGAGTATCCTATAGCCTTTATGTGCTTTTTCAACTCGCATAGTAACATTGTTATCTCGGCTTTACTCAGACCAGAATTTATAATGACCGGGTAAGTTGAATTTGGTCCAAGGAAGACGTACTTGTGACCGACATGCAGGGGTTTTAGCTCCACTTTAGAAGCGTTCAGCTCAATCCACGTGTCATTTATTGATGCAGAAGTGTCCTTCGGCATTGTTGGAATATCCGTTTTGTTCTGTAAATCAAGGTAGCTCACAGTCGTTTTGTAAATTTCTGCCTTATCGAGCATTTTCACACAATCCCTCAAGGTTTTTTCGAGAGTGATGCCCCCATCTTTTGCGTTCGAGATTACGACTTTAAATGGGTCACTCATGAGTAATTTTTCATAGAATTTCTCAGTGACCTTTTCGACCTCATCAAGCCAGAAAGCTTGGTCGTCTATGGTTAGTTTACTAAGGATTTCTCTCATATCGAAATGCATCATGAGGTCACCTAAGTGTAAGTCTATTTTCCCTTCCGGGACGTTGATCATCGTCCCTGCAGTGGATAGGAATGGTCGCCCAAGTATACGGGGAGCTGCAGGTTCCTTCTCTAACTCGAGTACCACACAATCGGTAGGAATGCAGCATTCTCCAATCACGATGGATACCATAAGTGATCATCAAAACACCTTCTTCAAGTGTCAAGGAGTTGGTCAAGATGCTTTTCATAAATTTTCTTAGAGGCGGGATCATTGCACAAGTTTCGACAAAAGGTAGTCTAACCGTTAGCTGCTCAATTATTTCATTTAGTGTAGCTCTTTCTTTTTTTTTCTTTGGCGCCTGATAAACTCAAATGTAATACCCTAAAGTACTAACAGCTTTGTTGATTGTAGTATTTAGGGGTCGAATCCACATAGACTCAAGAATCACACAATAGATTAAATATGTTCAAATTAAGCTAAGTAAATCAATAAAACAAGAAGCAATAAAGTAATTACGAGTTGTAAATTCAATGGAGGAAGATAGGTTCATGGTATTTCTCAAGAAATCAGAGAATGCAGGCAAACCAATTAGTCATGGTTCAGATTAAGCGCAGTTCTTGAACTCAAATCACTAAACTATAACTAACCAACTGTCGCTGCGAGAATTATCTAAATCTAAATCTCAGAATTCCAAATTTCTTTGCAAATTCTAAAGTCTAAACCAGCATTAAGTTCAAGTTTGATTTGTTCACAAAACAATTAAACCAAATCTCTTTGCAGATAGTTATTTTGCTCACCCTAGGTTCTATAAGATCATCGATTGCACTGTCGTGCCAAATCGATTAACCTAAGATCTAAGTTCCAGGTGATCAATCCAGAATTAGCTTTAAGAACAACCTATGGTGAAGAACTAATTCAGATTATGAACCGTAACCAACTAATTAACCTAGCCTTCGAAGAGATCCTTTATTGAGAACCCTAAACCTAACAAGAGATCTACTCAGACATGGAGATTGAAACAAACAACATGATTGAATAAATCTCTGAAATTAATAATAAAGGAGAAAGAAAACAAGGGTTCGAAATCTTCTCTCGGACTAACAGAGTTTCAGACTTGTCTCCCTCAAAAGCTCTCTCAATCAAAACCAAAGTAAAATCAAGAGTAGCCAAAAAAGTGGCTAAAAACCCTAAATATAATGCTAACACACGTTTTGGGGCTTCTTGTAATTATTAAAGTCTTCTGAGCCAAAGTGTAGAATCTCCAGACTTGTAAAAAATCGCGATCCTTCTCTTCATGCGATCAGTATCGACCGATACCATAAGTGGTATCGATCGATACACAGCGTTTGTGTCGACTTCAACTTGATCCTTCAGCTGCATGATCTTGCTTGGCTCCAAAATGCTCTAATAATCTCAATTGAGCTACAAACATACCTAAACCTGTAAAGACTCGAAAAGACTCCAAAAATACTAGAAATACTCTATAAATAAGACCTATATCATGGTTAAAAGCGGGTAAAAACCATGATATATCAACTCCCCCAGACTTAGCATTTGCTTGCCCTCAAGCTAACAGAAAGCTAAACAAGAGAAAGAGGTTTAAAAAACACGGAGACTCACCTGTTCTTGAAACATTGTGATACGCTCAAATTAATACCCTATTCAGATACTAAAGCAGTTGTCGTAGTATAGCTAGGGGTCGAACCACAAAGACTCAAAGAGACACACAATAGATTATATAGATCCAAAATACGCTAAATCAAAAGATGTAAACGAAAACAAGTACGCAATTAAAGGTGTTGTAAATCAATGGAGGAAAATATAGGCCCAGGGTTTTTATCATGAAATCAATGAATGCAGCTAAATTAACTAATAGGATTCAGATTTCGCATGGTTCTTGAACTCAAATCACTAAAATATAGCTAACCAACTCTCGTTGCGAAAACTATCTAAATCTAAATCCTAGGAATTCCAAATCTCTTTGCGAATCCTAAAGTCTAAATCAGCTTTAATATCAGGTTTGATATGTTCACAAATCAATTAAACCTAATCTCTTTGCGAATAATCAATTTGCTCACCTAGGGTTCTATCAGGTAATTAATCGCACTCTCGTGCCTAATCAATTATCCTAAGATCTAAGTTCCAGATTCGTCAACCTAGAATTAGATTTGAGAACAACCTATGGTGAAGAACTAATTCAGATAGTGAATTCTAAACAGATAATTAACCTATCATTCAAAGAAATCCTTTATGAGAAAACCCTAAACCTAAAGTGGATCTACTCAGACATGGTGAATGAAACAATCAATATAACTGAATAAATCATCAATAAAATAATCAGAAAGATTTTGAGATCTGATCTCGGACGAAGGGAGATTCAGACGTGTCTCTCTAAAACCAAAGTAAAATCAAAGTATATAAAATAAAGCTTACAAAATAAAGCATAGCCTAAAAAGTGGCTGTAAAATCCCTATAAATAACCTAAAACACGAATTGGGGCTTCTTGTAATTATTAAAGTCTTCTGGGCCAATTCTGCAATTCTACAACTCTTCAATAAGTCGCGATCCTTCTGTTTCCTCGACGGGTATCGATCGATACTCATGTGATTTTGATTTCTCATCTACACGGATCTCTGCTTCGCTCCAGAATGTTCCAGAAAGCTCCAATAATTCCAATTATGCTCCAAACGTGCTAAGACCTGTAAAAGACTCTAAAAGACTACAAAACACTAGAAAGACTCTATAAAAAGGACTTATATCATGGCCTAAAATGGGTAAAAACCATGATATACAACTCCCCCAGACTTAGCCTTTGCTTGCCCTCAAGCAAATAGAAGACTAAACCAGAGAAAGAGGTTTGAAAACGCGGAGACTCACCTATTCATGAACCATCGAAAAGACCCTCTTTCCAAGTACCCAAATGTTACCTAACCAGCTTTTGATCTAACCATCATGTACTTCTCCGTAGACATTCGCAGCTTTTCCAGACTCCACACATTATCCCACAGAATTGTTCAGATAAAGCCATCCTCGCCAGTTTCATCGCTGTAGATAATGTTCAAGAACCTTCTAGACTCTTTACCAGACAATATCATGACAAGGAACCACCCTTTTTCACACTTTTTGTATCAATTTCCCTCCCCAGACTTATTTCTTATTATGTTCTTTCTTTTCTTTTCAGCTTTGCATATACACATCAAGGTATAAGACGCGAGTATTGATGGTGTTTGCCACTAAATCCCCGGATCTTCCCTTTCTACGTATCAAAGGATGTAGGCGAATAATGGCATCATAGGAAAATCCTAGCCTCGGTTCCAATCCTTTGTGTGATCATTCCCTCTTAAGTAGAATAATGGGATTGCTGGAAATTTTCCTAGCCCTCTACTCAGAAGAAAATCATTTCATCTTTTATGCTCTTATTTATCAACTTATAACAGGGGAGAGAGATACCATAACTCTAAACACATGGGTTCCTTTATCAGATATGAATGATGAATCAAGCTCTATGAACACTAACCACATTGATGAAGTGCAAAAATTTGGCTCAGGCTTCAGAAGAACTCTGCTGGAGACATGGATGTTTTCTAGTCAACTGGCCAGTCCTTGGATTTTTCATTAGTCGATCTAGAACTGATCTTGCAACACTGTGCACTCAAAAACAAAATCAAATCAATAGGTTTAAGAACATGATCATCATCTCCAACAAGTTTTGACTCAATAAAACGACAAATTTTTATTTTATTTTATGACTCTAAGAAAAACAAACACAATGTCAGCAGACACCTCCCCCAGACTTGAACAACACTGTCCCCAGTGTTATCTAGCCTAGAGTCAGTGAAAGAAAACAAAAGAACAGAATAAAAATTGAGAAAAACAAGAAGTTACCTTGCTGGAACATTGAGTATCGATCGACACACAACCTGGTATCGATCGATACCAGGCTTAAATCGACATGCACCGTTCTCAATCGCGAAGGGTATCGATCAATACTGAAGGGTATCGATCGACACTTAGGCGATTTCGAGTTTGCTCTTTGTTTATCCTGACACAAATATAAAACGAACGAAAATAAAAACAAAAACGACTCAAAAACAGACTCACCAGTGGGTTGCCTCCCACCAAGCGCTCGTTTAACGTCAATAGCTTGACTGTAACGCCCTTCAGGCTGGATTAGAGTGAGAGCTTGCACCAAAACAGGCTCCATAACTTGACATCGCTAGCATCAGAGTTCTGCTCAACATGCCTTCCACGAACTCTTTTCCCTTCTCTTTCAGCTCCGAAGTAAGAAGAATTATAGCCTTAGAGAATGGCTTCGAAGCTCCTTTGCACTTGACCTTATACTCAATCGAATTCCCATCACTCTTCTGAGGGATTAAAGTGACATGGGGATTCTCGACTCTTATGCTCTTGACCTTCTTCTTTGTTGCCTTAGTCTTCTTGACAACTTCCTTGGGGATGCTGGGCGGTTCAGCTGAAATGTCTGCGACAGTAGGCTCACCAGGAGGCTCTTCCAAAAGATCAACTGCCAGCGACATTTCTGTAACAACCTCGATGCTAGAGACACATGTGGGAGCACTCCTAGGGGGAATGACATCATAATAGACCCCTCCGTCAATGTAAGAGAAAGAGATTCTCTTATTAGGCGTGTCTATGATTGCGCCAGCAGTAGCCATAAATGGTCGTCCTAGGAGTATAGGCATACGAGATATCGCACTCATCTCCATAACCTGAAAATCAGTAGGCACCAGACAGTCTCCTACTTTGACCAGCAAACCATGGATAGTACCATGTGGAAGCGAGGTGGAGTCGTTCGCGAGTGTGATAGATACCTTTGGTGATCGAATATCAGCCCCCAACCGCTCTGCAATTGCCCTTGAGATGACATTGACACTAGCCCCTGAATCAACGAGAGACTCTTTGAAATCAACTCCAGAGATAGAGCATGGAACCGTGAATTTCCCTGGATCTTCTCTTTGGGTCAGCTGTCTCAGTGGAGGTGTACCTCTAGCCTTAATGAAGAGTGCCTTAATCTCTTCCTCAGTTTCTCTGCAATCTTTGAAGTGACTTAGAAGAGGACGGCACTCTAGAGCTTCTTAAAAGGACGATTCAGGGGAAATCCTTCTTACCATCTTCTCAAAGCCACGCAGCTGCTTTGGAGAGATGGGATCTCTGAGATGTTTAGGAGTAGGATTTGACTCCTTAATCTTATGCGCACGTTTCTCAGTTCGTTCCTTAGCTCTCTCTGCCTGATACTCTGTTTCCTGGTCTTCCCAAAATTGGGCGATATTGACTTTATGTATCGGCTTTTCAGGATGGTATCGATCGATGCTTGGTGAGTGTCGATCGATACTGGCTTTTTGCTTCGACTTTTCTTTGGGTCAGCATCGATCGATACAGACAGGGTATCGATCGATACTTCTGTAATCGAACACTGATGCAGCAAATTCAGGCTTGCGATCTCTTTCTTCGATCAACTCACGTGTTTCCACAAGTTCTGGCTCGTTCTGCGAGGGGTATTGATCGACACCAGGTAGGGTATCGATCGATACTCTTGATGTTGAATCATCCTTGACAGATTTATCATCATCAAGGGGAAGCTCCACAATCAGCTTATCCAGCACAGCCTTCCATCTGGCGTCCTCTACCTCCTTCTGAGCCTTTGCAGCAGCTCTAGGGTAAGGTATCCTCGGTATATAGACTCTCTCTGCAACTACTTTAGGCATCACAATCAAAACCTCAGGTGTTTCCTCAAAATCGCCTCAGTATCGACCGATACCAATGGGGTATCGATCGATACAAGGGTTTTGGAAGTGTCCCGTTTCAGAATTGTAACCGGCATCGATCGACACTTGGGGGTATCGATCGATGCTATGGCGATTTTAGGATCCTCATCAAAATTTTCTGCACTTGAGGAGATTGCATTGACGTGTGCATTGTGTGAATGAATCTTCTTTCCCCTGGCATTTGCTGCAGTCTGAGCTACTTGAGTTTCCAGCATCCTGTGACTGGTATTAAGAGCCTCGATCCTTCCACTCAAATCGGTGTACATACCATCCAGTTTCCCATTGAAGGTTACTGTCATCTTCTCCTGCCCTTAAACCAGCTGTTCAAACATAGCCTCAATCTTACTCTCAGGAGCTTTGGGTGGTGGGGATTGGTACCCTCCTTGCTGAGCATAGTTGGTGAAGTTTCGATTGGTGCTGTACCCAAATCGCTGACCCTGAAAACCAGAACCACCAATGTAGTTAACATCTTCCACTTCATTCTCAGCAGCAAAGTGGACGGCCTTTGTTGTCTTTCCCAGCAGAAGACTGTGCATAGAATCTAGCTGAGCTTTAACTTCAGCGATCTGCGACCCATCCATGTTACCAGCCAGCTTCTTGTGCTCGAAGTCTGCGCTCTTGGTGCTACTGCTAGATGCAAAGTTTTAAATCAATACATAGGCATCCTCAGGGTACCTGGTGTTGAAATTACCATTGCTCGAAGCGTCCAGAGCCATCTGATACCTCCAATCTACTCCTCTAAAGAAGATACCCAGCAGCTGCACATCAGAGTATCCATGATGTGGACAATCTCTCTGATACGATCTGAATCTCGTCCAAGCAGCCTTGAACGCCTCAGTAGGTCCTTGAGAAAATTGGGAGATTTTATTCCTCATATCCTCAGATCGTGCATCATCGTAGAAGTTGATCAGGAAGGCTCTATTAGTGTCCTCCCAAGTAGTTAGCGAACCAGGAGATAGCTGCCTCAGCCAGTAGGTCGCATCTCCACCTAGAGAGTAGGGGAAGAGCTTGCAGAAGAGATAGTCGTAGGACACTCCATTGCTCTTGATGCTAGTGACCAAGTCCTCGAACTTCTCTACATGGTCCATTGGATGTTCATGAGGAAGACCATAAAAGAGATGCTGTCCCACAAGAACAAACTAAGCAGGCTTCAGCTCAAAGTCATTCCTCTCAAACGCAGGAGGACGAATTGCTGAACGATTGGCGAAAAACTGGTCAGGCCTGTTGTACTCACCAATGGTTCTTCCACGATTAACCACATCATTCCTCGCGTTACCAGCGACTTTCACAGCGACAACAGGAGCAGGTGGCATGACGATCCCCTCTCCATCCAGACGTTGTCCTTGCTCATTGCACAACCGACCCTCTTGGTCTCTGTAAGCACCAGCTGCATCACGAACCAACTGATTGTTGTTCATCTTAGCTGATTTCTTTGCTTTCTTGTTTGTGCGTTCCACAAGTGCTAGTTGTTCCAGTGATAGATCAACTAGCTCAGCGTTCTTGTTGCTTCTGGTTTCTCGATTAGGCATGCACCTGAAAACAAAAACCAAGAATGTAAGTAACTGAAATATACGTAGGGTATCGACCGATACATAATGGTATCGACCGATACCTAAGGGTATCGATCGATACTCGGGTGATTTAGACGAATTTTTTAGTTAAAATCTAATGGCGAATTGAGTCCCCGGCAACGGCGCCAATTTTGATACGCTCAAATTAATACCCTATTCAGATACTAAAGCAGTTGTCGTAGTATAGCTAGGGGTCGAACCACAAAGACTCAAAGAGACACACAATAGATTATATAGATCCAAAATACGCTAAATCAAAAGATGTAAACGAAAACAAGTACGCAATTAAAGGTGTTGTAAATCAATGGAGGAAAATATAGGCCCAGGGTTTTTCTCAGGAAATCAATGAATGCAGCTAAATTAACTAATAGGATTCAGATTTCGCACGGTTCTTGAACTCAAATCACTAAAATATAGCTAACCAACTCTCGTTGCGAAAACTATCTAAATCTAAATCCTAGGAATTCCAAATCTCTTTGCGAATCATAAAGTCTAAATCAGCTTTAATATCAGGTTTGATATTTTCACAAATCAATTAAACCAAATCTCTTTGCGAATAATCAATTTGCTCACCTAGGGTTCTATCAGGTAATTAATCGCACTCTCGTGCCTAATCAATTATCCTAAGATCTAAGTTCCAGATTCGTCAACCTAGATTTAGCTTTGAGAACAACCTATGGTGAAGAACTAATTCAGATTGTGAATCCTAAACAAATAATTAACCTAGCATTCAAAGAAATCCTTTACTTGTCTCTCTAAAACCAAAGTAAAATCAAAGTATATAAAATAAAGCTTACAAAATAAAGCATAGCCTAAAAAGTGGCTGTAAAATCCCTATAAATAACCTAAAACACGAATTGTGGCTTCTTGTAATTATAAAGTCTTCTGGGCCAATTCTGCAATTCTACAACTCTTCAATAAGTCGCGATCCTTCTGTTTCCTCGACGGGTATCGATCGATACTAGGCAGTATCGATCGTTACTCAGGTGATTTTGATGTCTCAGCTACACGGATCTCTGCTTCGCTCCAAAATGTTCCAGAAAACTCCAATAATTCCAATTATGCTCCAAACGTTCTAAGACCTGTAAAAGACTCTAAAAGACCACAAAACACTAGAAAGACTCTATAAAAAGGACTTATATCATGACCTAAAATGGGTAAAAACAATGATATATCACATTGCAATGAACCTTTTTCTTAGTACTCCACATATCACTTAACCAGTTCCAAATCCAGCCACCATGTACTTCTCCGTATACATTCGTAGCTCCCCAGAATCTACACATAATTTCGCAGCATTGTCTGATAAAGCCCTCATCGCCAGTTTCATCGCTGTAATCAATGCCAAGAGCCATCTAGATTCTTTCCCATACAATATCATGACAAAAGAACCACCCAATTTTCACACTTTTAGGTATTTTTTCCTCTCCCCCAGACTTATTTCATATCATGTTCTCTTGCATATACATATTAAGGTTTGAGACGCGAGTATTGATGGTGTTTGCCACCGAATCCCCGGTTCTTCCCTCAAAATGTATCAAAGGTGTAAGCGAATAATGGTATCACAAGAAGTTTTTCTAACCTCGCTTCCAACCTTTGTGTGATCATTTCTTTTCAAGTAGAATAATGGGATTGTTGGAAATTTTCCTAACCCTCTACTGAGAAGAAAATCATTTCATCTTTTCATGCCTTAACTTATAACAAGGGAGAGGAACCATTACTTTCTACACATGGGTTCTTTTGTCAGATATGAATGAGGAATCAAACTCTATGGGCATCAACCACATCGATGAAGTGCAAAAATTAGCTCAGACTTGGATGAACTCTGCTGGAAACATGGGCGTCTTCTAGTTAACTGGTCAGCCTTTGGATTTTTCATTAGTCCGATTTAGAACTAATTCTGCAACAATGGTCACTTAGAAGCAAGGTCAGAACAATAGATTAAAGAAAAAGATCATAATCTCCAACAGGTTTTGACTCAATAAAATGTTTTTTTTACTCCAAAACGAATGACTCTAAGAAAAACAAACACGCTGTCAGCAACTACCTCCCCCAGACTTAAACAACACTGTCCCCAGTGTTATCAAGTCTAGAGTCGGTAAAAGAAAACAAAAGAACTGAGTGGAGATGTGAAAATCAAAGAAGTTACCGGGTTGGGGTATGAGTGTCGACCGACACACAGCACTGGTATCGATCGATACCGATACCAGGCTTAGGTCGACACATATAACTCTTTTCATCGATTTGATAAACTCAACTCTTTTGTCGCGCAAGTGGTGTCGATCGATACCAACACTGGTATCGCTCGACACAGATCTTTTGTAACTGATTCACGCAAAACACAAGACACAAAACCAAAAACCAAAAGAAATAAAAGAAATATGTACAGACTTACCAGTGGGTTGCCTCCCATCAAGTGCTTGTTTTACGTCACTAGCTTGACTTTGGCTCATGAATTAGCCAGGATAAGAATGAAAAATTGCTCCAAAACAAGCTCCACAACTAGACATCTCCAGCTTCAGAATTCTGCTCAAAAGACCCTTCACAACATCCTTTCCTTTCTCTTTCAACTCGGAAGTTAGAATAGCTCTAACCTTAGAGAATAGTTTCGAAGTTCCCTTTGCACTTCACCTCATATTCAATCGAATCTCCATCACACTTCTGAGGGGTTAAAATCATATAGGCAACACCCTTGACTCTTTTGCTCTTCACCTTTTTCTTTGTCTTAGCCGTTTTGATGTCTCTCTTCGTGATGATAGAAGGACCATCTAAAACGTCTATGACATTTGACTCATCATAAGGCTCTTCCAAAAGATCAACCATCAACGTCTCTCCTGTAACAACGGTGATGCAATAGACATGTTTGGGAGCTCTTCCAGAAGGAATGGCTTTGTAGGAGACCTCTTTGTCAATGTATGAGAACGAGATTCTCTTACTGGACGTGTCTATAACTGCACCAACTATAGCCATGAATGGTCTTCCAAGAATCAAAGGTATATTAGAACTTTCGCTCATCTCCACAATCTGAAAATCAGTAGGAACCAGACAATCTCCTACCTTAACAAGAAAATCAGGGATTGTACCATATGGAACATAGGTAGAAGAGTTCGCGAATGCGAGAGTCATCTCAGCAGATCTAATATCACCAAATCTCAACCTCTCTGCAATTGCCTTGGACATGACATTGACGTTAGCCCCTGTATCAACGAGAGATTCTTTGAATTCAATGCCAAAGATAGAGCATGGAACTGAAAATTTTCTTGGGTCTTCCCTCTTAGTCAACTGCTTCATTGGTGGTGGTGTACTTCTTGTCTTGATGAAGAGTACCTTGATCTCTTCTAGAGTTTCTCTTCAATCTCGGAAATGACCAAGCAAAGGGCGGTATTCCAAAGCTTCTTCAAAAGACATCGTATGGAGAATTCTTCTTACCATATTCTCAAAACCGAGCAACATCTCTGCAGTAATGGGATCCATGGGATGTCTAGGTGGTCTAGGATATGGTACCTTAGGCTTGTAAACATTCTCCTCAACAATCTTCGGTGTTTTCGCAATATCTAGCTCAGTCTGCGAGGGGTGTCGACCGATACCAGATTGGTATCGATCGATACAAAGCTTTTGTGTCATCTCCACAGGTTGGTGTCGATCGATACTAGTAGTGGTGTCGCTCGACACAGGTTGGTGTCGATCGATACAAGTAGTGGTGTCGATCGACACAGTTATATCAGGCTCAAAATCACCTTCAACCTCTTCTAACTCCACAAATTTTTCTGCATTCAACCCCTTTTCTACCACTGCAGTGACCTCTTTAGCACTTCTTAAGGTTATTGCATTGACGTATTCATTCTGTGAATGAACCATCTTTCCCTTGACAGCTGATACAGTCTGAGCTATTTGAGTTTCCAGCATCTTCTGATGAGTGTTGAGAGCCTCGATCTTCCCATTCAGATCTGTGTACATGGCATCCATCTTCCCATTGAAATCCACTGTCATCTTCTGCTGTCCCTGAAGAAGCTGTTCAAGCATAGACTCAACCTTGCTCTCTGGGGTTTCAGCAGGTAGAGGTTGATAAGAAGAATTTCCATAGGCTCTAAAACCAGCTGGGTTGACTTCAGATTTGTACCCTCCTTGCTGAGCATTGTTGGTGAAGTTTTGGTTGTTGTTATGGTGGTATTGATTTCTCTGACCTTGAAAACCAGAACCACCAATGTAGTTAACACCTTCCACTTCATCCTCATTGAAGTTCTCAACCTCATCATCAAAATGAACAACCTTCATCGTTTTTCCCATCAACAGATTGTGCATCGAATCCAAATTAGCTTGAACCTCAGCAATCTGCTATCCATCCATGCTCCCAGTCTGCTTTCTTCGCTCAAAGTCTGCATTTTTGGTACTATTGCTAGATGCCAAGTTCTCAATAAGCACATAAGCATCGTCAGGATATCTGGTGTTGAAGTTCCCATTACTCGCAGCTTCTAAGGCCATACGGTACCTCCAATCAATCCCTCTGAAGAAAATACCCAGCAGCTGAACATTAGTGAACCCGTGATGTGGACAATCCCTATGATATGATCTGAATCTAATCCATGCAGCTTTGAATGCCTCTGTCGCTCCCTGAGAAAATTGGGAGATCTTATTCCTAAGCTCCTCAGACCTTGCATCATCATAGAAATTGTTCAGTCTCTTCCCAGGTAGTGAGTGATCTAGGCGGTAACTGTTTGAGCCAATAAGCTGCATCTCCACCAAGAGAGTATGGGAAAATCTTACAGAAGATGAAATCATTGGAAACTCCATTGTATTTGATTCTAGTGACCAAGTCCTCAAACTTCTCAATATGATCCATCGGGTGTTCATGAGAAAGACCATGAAAAGGGTGCTGACCCACATGAGTGAAGTATGCAGGTTTCAGATCAAAGTCATTCCTCTGAAAAGCAGGGGGGCGAATCGCAGAACGATTGGCATAGAACTGATCAGGCATGTTGTACTCACTAATCGTTCTACCACGATTAACCACAACATTCCCCAGATTGCCGCGCCCAACTGGCGCGGCCATCTCATCAGCAACAACTAGAGGGACAATGACGTTTCCATCTCCATCAAGTCGTTGTCCTCTGTCATTGCACAATTGACCCTCTTGGTCTCTCAAAGTTCCAGCATCATCACGAGTAAATACCACTAGATTGTTCATCTCTGTTGGCTTCTTTGTTTTTCTGTTTGTGATAAGCTCAAATTAATACCAGAAGGTATCAACGTAGAAAGTCTGTCCATCGATGGTTGGTCTCTTCATCATCTTCTCCATGTTAAAAGTCATGACCAACTCACCAATGTTAAGAGCTATCTTCCCATTCTTGCAATCAATCAGAGCACCAGCTGTTGCTAGGAATGGCCTTCCCAAGATGAGAGGATCTTTGGGTTCCGAATCATACTCCAAGACAATGAAATCAGTTGGGATTAAGCAATCCCCAATCTTAATCGGAACATCCTCGAGCAATCCTTCTGGAAGTCTAACTGAACGATCAGCGAGATCCTCGTAGAAGTGATGTCTGTCATTCCCATTCTCTTAGCGACCGAGTATGGCATGAGGTTGACACTCGAGCCAAGGTCACAAAGAGAACGCTCAAACCTGTCAGTAAAGATTGTGCAATCCAAGACAAAGCTCCCTGGATCTGGTAGTTTCGTTGGGATCATGTTGGTTAGGATTGCACTGCACTCATGGGTGATCATCAGACAACCATCTTCAAGGTTCACATTGCTGGACACCATCTTCTTGACATATCTCCAGAAAGCAGGAGAAGTTTTGATAGCATCGATGAAGGGAAGTTCTACAACCAGCTTGTCTAAAATTTCCTTGCATCTAGTGTCCTCTACCTCCTTCTTAGTCTTCCCAAGAGCTCTGGGATAAGGTATCCTCGGTATGTAGACTCTCTCTGCAACCGCTTTAGGCTTCTCCTGCGTAACCCCAAGTGCTGCATCGTTTTCAGGTTCGGTATCGATCGATACATGGGGGTATCGATCGATACACGAGATTTTGAGTTTTCCCGTGTAAGAATTTTGGTTGGTGTCGATCGATGCTGGGTAGTGTTGATCGATGCCTTAGCGATTTCAGTGTCTTCATCGTCAGACATCTCGAAATTCTCAGCAGTTTGGTCTACTCTCGCTCCTGAAGTGACCTCTTTACCACTTCTCAAGGTAATGGCATTGATGTGTGCCCTTGGGTTCTCTCCTTTTCCTGGAAGAAAACCTTCTTGTCTTCTCGAACCTTCTGAAGTCTGAGCTACCTGAGTTTCCAGATTCTTCTGATGAATACCAATAGCATCGATTCTTCCACTCAGATCTTTGTACATGGCATCCATCTTACCATTGAAGGTCATTGTGATCTGCTGCTGTCCTTGAACGAGCGTTTCTAGCATGGCCTCGATCTTGTTCTCTGATGTTTTAGCAGTCACATGTTCGTAAGAAGGACTTCCGTAGTTCCTGGTATAACCGCTGTTTTGGGCAGGTTTCTGGTTGAATCCTCCTTGCTGGAAGTTGTTGTTAAAGCTCCGATTGTTGTTAAATTGGTTCCTCTGTCCCTGAAAACCAGAACCACCAATGTAGTTGACATCTTCTGCTTCACCCTCGTTGAACACCTCAACATCTTCAACAAAATGAACGGCCTTTGTTGTCTTTCCCAGCAGAAGACTAAAAGCTCAAATTAATACCCTAAAAGTACTAAAGCTTTGTCGGTTGTAATACTTAGGGATCGAATCCACTGAAACTCACGGAAACACACAATAGATTATATAGATGAGAATTAAGCTAAGTGATCAATGATATTGAAGGCAAAACGTAAATTAAAACGGTTGTAAGTTCGATTGGAGAAAGATAGGTTCAGGGTATTTTCCCAGGCTTATTTCTTATTATGTTCTTTTTTTTTTTAGATCTGCATATACACATCAAGGTATGAGACGCGAGTATTAATGGTGTTTGCCACCTAATCCCCGGTTCTTCCCTCTCAATGTATCAAAGGGTGTAGGCGAATAATGGCATCATAGGAAAATCCTAGCCTCGCTTAGAATCCTTTGTGTGATCATTCCTCACCAAGTAGAATAATGGGATCGCTGGAAACATTCATAACCCTCTACTCAGGAGAAAATCATCTCATCTTTGCATGCACTTATTTTTTTTACTTATAACAGGGGAGAGAGATACTATTACTTTAAAACACATGGGTTCCTTTGTCAGATATGAATGAGGAATCAAGCTCTATGAATACTAACCACATCGATGAAGTGCAAAAATTTGGCTCTGGCTTTAAAGAACTTTGCTGGAAACATGAGTGTCTTCTAGTTAACCGGTCAGCCTTTGGATTTTTCATTAGTCGATCTGTAACTGATTATGTAACAATGGTCACTTAGAGGTAGAGTCAGAACAAAAGATTCAAGAAAAAGATCACAGTCTCCAACAGATTTTGACTCAATAAAACAAATTTTGACTTAAAAACGACTGACTCTAAGAAAAACAAAAACAATGTCAGCGACTACCTCCCCCAGACTTGAACAACACTGTCCCCAGTGTTATCTAGCCTAAGTTTGGTGAAAGAAAACAAATGAACCAAGTGGATTGTGAAAATCGAAAATCTTACCTGTGAAGGTGATGTCGATCGATACAGACTGGTATCGATCGATACCAGTTGTATGTCGATACACTGATTTCAAATCAGTGGCATCGAGCTGCTTAACCCAAGGAAAATGATCCAAAGTGTTAGAAGTTAGCACTGTTAGGAACACTCAAAAACAAGTTAATAGCAACAAGATAATCAAGCATAAATCCATGAGTTCAAATGGAAAAATAAAAAGCAAAACAAACGTGAAGATAGAAGAAGACTAATCATCTGTCGCTTCGGAATCACCATCAGCGTCATGATCATCAACAGGAGAAGGATCAACCGGAGTCTGCCCGCACGGTGTCGATCAACACCGCATAGTATCAGTCGACACTTGTGACCAATTCCTGCTCTTTCTCTGTAACTGTGGTATCGATCGACACAGACTGGTGTCGTTCGATACTCCTTCTCTTAATCTGCTTTACGTTAAAACACATAACTAAAAATAAAAACGAAAATAAAAACGTATGTACAGACTCACCAGTGGGTTGCCTCCCACCAAGCGCTTGTTTTACGTCACGAGCTTGACTTTACGGACGATCAGTCAGGAGAAGAATGAGAACTTGCGCCGAAACAAGCTCTACAATTAGACATCGCCAGCTTCAGAGTTCTGCTCATCATGCTCTCCACAAACTCCTTTCCTTTCTCCTTCAGCTCCGAAGTGAGAATAACTCTAGCTTTATAGAATGGTTTCGGAGTTCCTTTGCACTTCACATTTTATTCAATCGAATCCCCATCACACTTCTGAGGGATTAAAGTCATAGATTCATCACCCTTCACTCCTTTGCTCTTCACCTTCTTCTTTGCCTTAGATGTTTTGACGTCTTTCTTGGTGATGACAGAAGGACTATCTAGAATGGCTATGACAGTTGGCTCGTCAGGAGGCTCTTCCAAAATATCAACTACCAACGTCTCTCCTACAACAACGGTGATGCAAGAGATATGTGTGGGAGTTCCTCTAGTAGGGATGGCTTTGTAGTACACTGATATACTCAAATTAATGCCCTAACTGTACTAAAACAGTAGTTGTAATATAGCTAGGGGTCGAACCACAAAGACTCACAGAGACGCACAATATATTATGTAGTTGAGAATTAAGCTAAGCCAAACAGATGTAATTGAAAGCAGTGCAGAAATTAAAAGAGTTGTATTTAATTGGGAAAATATAGGCTCAGGGTTTTTCTCAGGAAATCAATGAATGCAGATAAACTAACTTATCAGGATTCAGATTTAGCGCTGTTCTTGAGCTCAAATCACTAAGGTATAATTAACCAACTGTCGTTGCGAGAATTATCTAAATCTAAATCCTAGGAATTTCAAATCTCTTTGCGAATCCTAAAGTCTGCTTTAATATCAGGTTTGATATGTTCACAAATCAATTAAACCAAATCTCTTTGCGAGTAATCAATTTGCTCACCTAGGTTCTATCAGGTAATTAATCGCACTGTCGTGCCTAATCAATTATCCTAAGATCTAAGTTGCAGATTCGTCAACCTAGAATTAGCTTTGAACACAACCTAAGGCGAAGAACTATTCAGATGGTGAATCCTAAACAGATAATTAACCTAGTATTCAGAGAAATCCTTTATGAGAAAACCCTAAACCTAAAGTGGATCTACTCAGACATGGAGAATGAAACAATCAACATAACTGAATAAATCATCAATAAAATAGAAAGAAAGGTTTTGAGATCTGATCTCGGACGAAGGGAGATTCAGACTTGTCTCTCTAAAACCAAAGTATATAAAAATAAAGCTTAGCCTAAACAGATGGCTGAAAACCTAATTATATAGCTAAAACACGTTCTGGGCTTTCTTGTAAATATTAAAGTCTTCTGGGCACTTTTGTAATTCTTCAAGTCTTGGAAAAACTTGCGGGTCATGTTTGCTGCGATGAGTGTCGATCTGTACCAGGGGGTATCGATCGATACTCGACGTGAATTCAAGTACTCAGCAATCACGACTTCAGCTTTTGCTCCAAACTGCTCCAGAAAGCTCCAATACTTCCAATAATGCTCCAAACGTGCTATAACCTGTAAAAGACTCTAAAATACTACAAAACACTAGAAAAACTCTATAAGAAGGACTTATATCATGGCCTAAACAGGGTAAAAATCATGATATATCAACTCCTCCAGACTTAGCCTTTGCTTGCCCTCAAGCAAATAGAAGACTAAACCAGAGAAAGAGGTTTGAAAATGTAGAGGCTCACCTGTTCATGAACCATCGCAGAGATCTTTTTCCCAAGCACCCAAATGTTACCTAACCAGCTTTTGATCTAACCACCATGTACTTCTCCGTAGACATTCACAGCTTTCCCAGACTCCACACATTATCCCACAGCATTGTTCAAGTAAAGCCCTCATCGCTGCAGCCAATGTTCAAGAACCTTCTAGATTCTTTACCATACGATATCATGACAAGGAACCACCCTTTTTCACACTTTTTGGTATTATTTCTCTCCCCCAGACTTATTTCTTATTATGTTCTTTCTTTTCTTTTTAGCTTTGCATATACACATCAACGTATGAGACGCGAGTATTGATGGTGTTTGCCACCAAATCCCCGGTTCTTCCCTCTCAATGTATCAAAGGATGTAGGCGAATAATGGCATCATAGGAAAATCCTAGCCTTGCTTCCAATCCTCTGTGTGATCATCCCCTCTTAAGTAGAATAATGGGATCGCTGTAAATTTTCCTAGCCCTCTACTCAGAAAAAATCATTTCATCTTTTATGCTCTTATTTATCAACTTATAACAGGGGAGAGAGAGATACCATAATTCCAAACACATGGGTTCCTTTATCAGATATGAATGATGAATCAAGCTCTATGAACACTAACCATATCGATGAAGTGCAAAAATTTGGCTCAGGCTTCAGAAGAATTCTGCTGGAGACAAGGATGTTATCTAGTCAACTGGTCAGTCCTTGGATTTTTCAGTAGTCGATCTAGAACTGATCTTGTAACACTGTGCACTCAAAAACAAAATCAAATCAATAGGTTCAAGCACATGATCATTATCTCCAACAAGTTTTGACTCAATAAAACGATTTTGACTAGATAAAACAACTGACTCTATGAAAAACAAAAACAATGTCAGCAGACACCTCCCCCAGACTTGAAAAACACTGTCCCCAGTGTTATCTAGCCTAGAGTCAGTGAAAGAAAACAAAAGAACAGGATAACACGAAGAGAAACAAGAAGTTACCTTGCTGGAACGTCGAGTTTCGATCAACACACAGCCTGGTATCGATCGATACTAGGCTTACATCGACTTGACGAACCTTTCATTCGCGATTGGTGTCGACCGATACCAATGGGGTATCGATCGACACTAGGCAATTTCGAGTTTTGCTCCTTATTTATCCTGACACAAACACAGAACGAACCAAAAATAAAAACAAAAACGACTCAAAAACAGACTCACCAATGGGTTGCCTCCCACCAAGCGCTCCTTTAACGTTATTAGCTTGACTGTAACTCCACTCAGGTTGTGGGTGCATTATCCAGAGGCGTTATGTGTCCGTCTGGAATCTCGGCTTTCGCCCAATAGTGTTTCACCCTTTTTCCATTGACAGTGAACTCTTCGCCTTTGCGATTGATCATCACTACAGCACCATGTGGTCTGACCTCCTTGATTGTGAAGGGACCAGACCAACGAGAACGCAGTTTACCAGGAAACAATTGCAAACGAGAGTTATACAGAAGTACATGGTCGTTCGGTTCGAAGTCTCTAGAGATGATCATCTTATCATGATAAGCCTTGGTTCTCTCCTTGTACATCTTCGAGTTCTCATAGGCGTGGTGCCTGATCTCATCCAGCTCGTTCAGCTGAATCAATCTCCTCTCAGCAGCAGGTTTGAGGTCGAAGTTCAGCAACTTCGTCGCCCAAGCAGCCTTGTGCTCAATCTCCACTGGAAGATGACATGCTTTCCCATACAACAAGTGGAAAGGTGTAGTTCCCAGCGGTGTCTTGAAAGCAGTCATGTATGCCCATAGTGCATCATCCAGCTTTGTAGACCAATCCTTCCTAGAAGCACTCACTGTCTTCTCCAAAATCTCATTGATCTGCCTGTTGGAGACCTCGACTTGCCCACTTGTCTGAGGGTGATATGGAGTAGCTACACGATGGTTTACACCATACTTCTTCAACGACCTCTCGAAAACTTTGTTGATAAAGTGAGAGCCACCATCACTTATCATAATTCGAGGTACTCCAAAGCGAGGAAAAATGATGGTCTTAAATAGCTTAAGAACCACTGCAAAGTCATTTTTCTCACTAGCTATCGCTTCCACCCATTCGGACACATAGTCCACAGCAACCAGGATGTAATTTTTCTTGTGTGAAGATGGAAAGGGACCCATAAAGTCGATGCCCCAGCAATCGAAAACTTCAACCTCAATGATGAAATTTTGTGGCATCTCATGTCTCTTACTGATCTTCCCTCTCCTCTGACAAGCATCACACTGTGAAACAAAGATGTGAGCATCCTTAAACATGGTAGGTCACCAGAAGCCTGCTTGAAGAGCCTTGGACACTGTCTTGAAGGTTGCAAAATGACCAGCATAGTCGGATCAATGGCAGTGAAACAAGACACCAGGAACTTCTGATTCAGCAATGCATCTCCTGTAGATACCGCCAGAACAGTGCTTGTACAGGTAAGGTTCATCCCAAAAGAATCTCCTTATGTCACGCATGAACTTCTTCTTGGTATATTTCTTGAGGTGTGTTGGCTCTGCATCTGCAGCGAGGTAATTGGCAATATCAGCGTACCATGGTCATCAGAATCGGTTGCAGCGACGAGATTTTTTTTAGAAACACCAGGATGATCAACAATCAAAATAGGTTCGGGATCGCCAGGGTATCGATCGATACCAGCAGGGTATCGATCGATACTGAAACCTGCAACTCGTGAAAATTGCTGATTTTCTGCGTAATTTATCTGAAACCCAGTTTCAATGAGGTAAATGGCTTCCTCAGGTAGTTGATCATCAATATGGACGTCTGCATTGATCCGCATCCGTGAGAGATGGTCAGCGACCCCGTTCTCTATGCCTTTCTTGTCCTTAACCTCGATGTCGAATCCTTGTAGCAAAAGAACCCAACGACAAAGACGAGGCTTGAGATCCTTGTTATTCATCAGATACTTGAGAGCAGCATGATCAGTATGAACAACCACCTTGCTCCCAATCAAGTAGGATCGGAATTTCTCAAAGGAGAAGACAACAGCAAGTAGTTCCTTCTCTGTGGTACTGTAATTCCTTTGAGCGTCATCCAATGTCCTGCTGGCATAGTAGATGACGTGAACCTTCTTATCCTTTTTCTGATCCAGAACTGACCCAACATCAAAGTCACTAGCATCACACATGATCTCAAAAGGCAGAGTCCAATCAGGAGGTTGCACAATAGGAGCACTCACCAAAGCCTTTTTGATCTCCTCAAAGGCTGCAAGACAATCAGGTGTGAAATCAAATTTGTTCTCCTTGCACAGTAAAGCAGTGAATGGGCGTGCTATCTTGGAGAAATCCTTGATAAACCTCCTGTAAAACCCAGCATGACCAAGGAAACTCCGAATATCCTTCACAGAAGTCGGTGGTTGGAGACTTGTCATGACCTGAATTTTGGCTTTGTCAACTTCGATCCCAACTTCAGAGACCTTGTGCCCAAGTACGATGCCATCTTGAACCATAAAATGGCACTTTTCCCAATTAAGGATCAAGTGCTTCTCTTCACACCTCTGGAGCACCTTACACAAGTTAGCCAAACAGTCCTTGAATGATGATCCATATACTGAAAAATCATCCATGAACACCTCCATGAAATTCTCAATCATGTCTGTGAAGATAGACATCATGCACCTCTGAAAAGTGGCTGGAGCGTTACACAATCCAAATGGCATTCTCCTGTATGCGAATGTGCCATAGGGACATTTGAAAGTGGTCTTCCCTTGGTCATCTGGATGGATAGGAATCTGGAAGAAACCTGAATATCCATCAAGGAAGCAGTAGTAGGGATGACTAGCCAACCTCTCCAGCATCTGGTCGATGAATGGCAATTGGAAGTGATCTTTCCGTGTAGCTGCATTCAACTTCCTGTAGTTAATGCACATTCGATGTCCAATGATAGTCCTCGTAGGAATCATCTCATCCTTCTCATTCTTCACCACGGTTATCCCTCCTTTCTTAGGAACAACGTGCACTGGACTGACCCAAGAGCTATATGAGATGGCATAGATAACTCCTGCATCCAAGAATTTCATGACCTCTTTCTTAACCACTTCCTTCAGATTCGGATTCAGCCTCCTTTGATGCTCAATTGAAGCCTTTGACTCGTCCTTAAGATGAATCCTATGCATACACAGGTCCGGTGATATACCTGAAATATCATCAAGAGAATAGCCAAGAGCTTTGCGATACTTGCGCAGCTTGCTCAGCAGTAAGGTAACCTCTGCGTTGTTCAAGGAAGCATTAATGATTACTGGGAACGTGGAATTAGGACCAAGAAAACCGTACCTCAGATTTGCAGGAAGTGGTTTGAGTTCCACTTTAGAAGCTTTCTCCTCGCTCTAATCCCCAAGTCCAGCAGCTTGCTTAGTTCTTTCTGGCCGCAGGGTATCGATCGATACTAGGTGGGTATCGATCGATACTGGTCGTACTGTATCGAGCATCTTCCTGTATTCAGCAGCAGCATCATTTGCATTAACTTCTGACTCAGCCGAACAGACCAATGCTCTCTCCAATGGGTCCTCAGGATGCATCTCCAGGAAATATTCTTCAGCAATGTCACAGAAGGTATCAACGAAGAAAGTCTGTCCATCGATGGTTGGTCTTTTCATCATCTTCTCCATGTTAAAAGTCATGACCAACTCACCAATGTTAAGAGCTATCTTCCCATTCCTGCAATCAATCAGAGCACCAGCTGTTGCTAGGAATGGCCTTCCCAAGATTAGAGGATCTTTGGGTTCCGAATCATACTCCAAGACAATGAAATCAGTTGGGATTAAGCAATCCTCAATCTTAATCGGAACATCCTCGAGCAATCCTTCTGGAAGTCTAACTGAACGATCAGCGAGTATCAGCGAGATCCTCGTAGAAGTGAAGTCTGTCATTCCCATTCTCTTAGCGACCGAGTATGGCATGAAGTTGACACTCGAGCCAAGGTCACAAAGAGAACGCTCAAACCTGTCAGTAAAGATTGTGCAATCCAAGACAAAGCTCCCTGGATCTGGTAGTTTCGTTGGGATCATGTTGGTTAGGATTGCACTGCACTCATGGGTGATCATCAGACAACCATCTTCAAGGTTCACATTGCTGGACACCATCTTCTTGACATATATACGGAAAGCAGGAGAAGTTTTGATAGCATCGATGAAGGGAAGTTCTACAACCAGCTTGTCCAAAATTTCCTTGCATCTAGTGTCCTCTACCTCCTTCTTAGTCTTCCCAAGAGCTCTGGGACAAGGTATCCTCGGTATGTAGACTCTCTCTGCAACCGCTTTAGGCTTCTCCTGCGTAACCCCAAGTGCTACATCGTTTTCAGGTTCGGTATCGATCGATACAGGGGGGTATCGATCGATACACGAGATTTTGAGTTTTCCAGCTTCTTCTGATGAATACCAATAGCATCGATTCTTCCACTCAGATCTTTGTACATGGCATCCATCTTACCATTGAAGGTCACTGTGATCTGTTGCTGTCCTTGAACGAGCGTTTCAAGCATGGCCTCGGTCTTGTTCTCTGATGTTTTAGCAGTCGCAGGTTCGTAAGAAGAACTTCCGTAGTTCCTGGTATAACCGCTGTTTTGGGCAGGTTTCTGGTTGAATCCTCCTTGCTGGAAGTTGTTGTTGAAGCTCCGATTGTTGTTAAATTGGTTCCTCTGTCCCTGAAAACCAGAACCACCAATGTAGTTGACATCTTCTGCTTCACCCTCGTTGAACACCTCAACATCTTCAGCAAAATGAACGACCTTTGTTGTCTTTCCCAACAGAAGACTGTGCATAGAATCCATATGAGCTTTAACTTCAGCGATCTGCGACCCTTCATGATTACCAGCCAGCTTCTTGCGCTCGAAATCTGCACTCTTGGTACTACTGCTAGATGCAAAGTTCTCAATCAACACATAAGCATCCTCAGGATACCTGGTGTTGAAATTACCATTGCTTGACGCGTCCAATGCCATCTGATACCTCTAATCTATTCCTTTGAAGAAGATACCCAGCAGCTGCACATCAGAGTATCCGTGATGTGGACAATCTCTCTGATACGATCTGAATCTCGTCCAAGCAGCCTTGAACGCCTCAGTCGGTCCTTGAGAAAAGGTGGAGATTTTATTCCTCAGATCCTCAGATCGTGCATAATCATAGAAGTTTATCAGGAAAGCTCTCTTAGTGTCCTCCCAAGTAGTTAGCGAACCAGGAGGTAGCTGCCTCAGCCAGTAGGTCGCATCTCCACCTAGAGAGTAGGGGAAGAGCTTGCAGAAGAGATAGTCGTAGGACACTCCATTGCTCTTGATGCTAGTGACCAAGTCCTCGAACTTCTCTACATGGTCCATTGGATGTTCATGAGGAAGACCGTGAAATAGATGCTGTCCCACAAGGGTGTAGTAAGCAGGTTTCAGCTCAAAGTCATTCCTCTCTAACGCAAGAGGACGCGCTGAACGATTGGCGAAAAACTTGTCAGGCCTGTTATATTCACCAATCGTCCTTCCACGATTAACCACCGCATTCCTCGCGTTCCCAGCGACATTCTCAGTGACAACAGGAGCAGGGTGTATGACGATCCCCTCTTCATTTAGACTTTGTCCTTGCTCATTGCACAACCGACCCTCTTGGTCTCTGTAAGCACCAGCTGCATCACGAACCAACTGATTGTTGTTCATCTTAGCTGATTTCTTTGCTTTCATGTTTGTGCGTTCCACAAGTGCTAGCTGTTCCAGTGATAGATCAACTAGCGGGGTGTTCCTTTTGCTTCTGGTTTCTCGATTAGGCATGCACCTGAAAACAGAAACAAAGAACGTAAGTAACTGAAATATATGTCAGGTATCGACCGATACCAGTAGGGTATCGATCGATACTAGGCGATTTAGACGAATTTCTTAGCTAAAATCTAACGGCGAATTGAGTCCCCGGCAACGGCGCCAAATTTGATATGCTCAAATTAATACCCTAACAGTACTAAAGCAGTAGTTGTAATATAGCTAGGGGTCAAACCACAAAGACTCACAGAGACGCACAATATATTATGTAGTTAAGAATTAAGCTAAGCCAAACATATGTAATTGAAAGCAGTGCAGAAATTAAAAGAGTTATATTTAATTGGGAAAATATAGGCTCAGGGTTTTTCTCAGGAAATCAATGAATGCAGATAAACTAACTAATCAGGATTCAGATTTAGCGATGTTCTTGAACTCAAATCACTAAAGTATAATTAACCAACTGTCGTTGCGAGAATTATCTAAATCTAAATCCTAAGAATTCCAAATCTCTTTGCGAATCCTAAACTCTAAATCAACTTTAATATCAGGTTTGATATGTTCACAAATCAATTAAACCAAATCTCTTTGCGATAATCAATTTGCTCACCTAGGTTCTATCAGGTAATTAATCGCACTGTCGTGCCTAATCAATTATCCTAAGATCTAAGTTCCAGATTCGTCAACCTAGAATTAGCTTTGAGAACAACCTATGGTGAAGAACTAATTCAGATAGTGAATTCTAAACAGATAATTAACCTATCATTCAGAGAAATCCTTTATGAGAAAACCCTAAACCTAAAGTGGATCTACTCAGACATGGAGAATGAAACAATCAACATAACTGAATAAATCATCAATAAAATAGAAAGAAAGGTTTTGAGATATGATCTCGGACGAAGGGAGATTCAGACTTGTCTCTCTAAAACCAAAGTATATAAAATTAAAGCTTAACCTAAACAGATGGCTGAAAACCTAATTATATAGCTAAAACACGTTCAGGGCTTTCGTGTAAATATTAAAGTCTTCTGGGCACTTCTGTAATTCTTCAAGTCTTGGAAAAACTCGCGGGTCGTGTTTGCTGCGATGAGTGTCGATCGATACCAGGGGGTATCGATCGATACTCGACGTGAATTCAAGTACTCAGCAATCACGACTTCAGCTTTTGCTCCAAACTGCTCCAGAAAGCTCTAATACTTCCAATAATGCTCCAAACGTGCTATAACCTGTAAAAGACTCTAAAATACTACAAAACACTAGAAAGACTCTATAAGAAGGACTTATATCATGGCCTAAACAGGGTAAGACCATGATATATCATACACCTCCTTGTCAATATATGAGAATGAGATTTGCTTGCTGGGTGTGTCCATAATGGCACCAACCGTAGCCATAAACGGTCTTCCAAGAATCAATTGCGTACGAGATTGTGCACTCATCTCCACAATCTGAAAATCAGTAGGAACCAGGCAATCTCCTACGTTTACCAGCAAATCAGGGATTGTGCCATATGGAAGTGAGTTGGAACTGTTCGCGAATGTGATAGATGACTTGGGAGATCTAATATCAGGTCACAATCTCTCTGTAATTGCCCTTGACATGACATTGGCTAGCCCCCGAGTCAACGAGAGACTCTTTGAATTCAACTCCAGAGATAGAGCATGGAACGGAGAATATTTATGGGTCTTCCCTCTTGGCCAGCTGCCTCAGCGGTAGTGACTTGCTTATTGCCTTGATAAAGAGTACTTCGATCTCGGAAGTGACTCAGCAGAGGGCGGTACTCTAGAGCTTCTTCAAAAGACAGTGTGAGTGGAATCCTTCTTACCATCTTCTCAAAGCCAAGCAGCTGATTTGGAGAAATGGGGTCTCTGAGGTGTCTGGGTGGTATGGGGTATGGTGCCTTGAGTTTGTAAACCCTTTTTCACTCAACTCGGGTTTCGTTTCAGCAACTGAACTGGTATCGACCGACACAGAGGTGGTGTCGATCGATGCTTTCGCTCTGGAATCGTCGTTGGAAGAACTTTGGACGAGTGTCGATCGATACAAGGTAGTATCGGTCGACACATAGGTGGTGTCCGAAATCTCATCGTCATCCTTGGCATGATGGACAAAAATCTCTGCAGTTGAGCTCTTCTGCACTCATGGGTGTACTTCTTTTCCACTCCTCGAGGGGATAGCAGTGACGTATTCTTTCTGTGAATGAACAATCAGTCCCTTGATAGTTGCTGCAGTCTGAGCTACCTGAGTTTCCAGCATCTTCTGCTGAATATTAATAGCATCGATCCTTCCACTCAGATCATTATACAAGACATCAATCTTCCCATTGAATTCCATAGTTAGCTTCTGCTGTCCTTGAAGAAGCTGTTCAAACATAGATTCAATCTTGCTCTTAGAAGTTCTGGGTAATGTGGGTGGGCATTGATACCTTTGATCTTGAAATCCAACTCCATCAATGTGGTTAACAAATTTCACTTCATCCTCTTCACATGACGAGCATCCTTCTGCTGCTTGCCCATCAACAAATTATGTACCGAATCCAGTTTCGCATGCACTTTAGCAATATGCGATCCATCAACACCTCCGTGCAACCTTTTCCGCTCGAGATCAGCACTATTGGCGTTATTGCTAGACGCCAAGTTCTCAATGAGCACATACGCATCGTCAGGATACCTTGTGTAGAAATTTCTATTGCTCGCAGCATCTAGAGCCATATGATACTTCCAATCAATCCCCCCGAAGAAGATTCCCAGCAATCGAACCTGAGTGAATCCGTGATGTGGACAATCCCTCTGATAAGATCTGAATCGCAGCCAAGCAGCCTTAAATGCTTCAGTCAGTCCCTGAGAAAACATGGAGATCTAATTCCTAAGCTCCTCGGATCTCGCATCATCATAGAAATTGTTCAAGAATGCATTCTTAGTCTCATCTCAGGTAGTCAACGATCCAGGTGGCAACTGCTTCAGCCAATAAGATGCATCCCCACCAAGAGAGTATGGGAAGAGCTTACAAAATAGATAATCATAGGACACTCCGTTGCACTTGATGCTATTAACCAAGTCCTCAAACCTCTCTATGGGATCCATCGGGTGTTCATGAGAAAGACCATGAAAAGGATGCTGACCCACAAGAGTGAAGTATGCAGGATTCAGTTCAAAGTCATTCCACTGAAAAGCAGGAGGGCGAATCGCTGATCGATTGGCATAAAACTGATCAGGCCTGTTGTACTCACTAATCGTCATATCGCGATTAATCACAACGTTCCATGCGTTCACATTCCCAGCGACAATTTCCTCGACAACAGGAGCAGGTGGAATGATGTTCCCCTCTCCATCCAGACGTTGCCCTAGAGCATTGCACAACTGACCCTCTCGGTCTCTGTAAGCACCAGCTTCATCTTGAACCAAAATCACTAGGTTGTTCATCTCTGCTGGTTTCTTTGTTTTTCTGTTTGTGCATTCCAAAAGTGCTAGCTTCTCCAATGACAGTTCAACTAGCTGAGTGCTATTGTTCCTTCTGGTTTCACGATTAGGCATACACCTGAAATCAAAAGTCAAGAACGTAAGTAACTCGGTAACACGATGAGTATTGACCGACACTGGGTGGTGTCGATCGATATCAACCAAAAGAGAACGACGAGTATCGACCGACACTGGCTAGTATCGATCGATACCGACGAACTTAGTCGAAATTCTCAAACTAAAATCTAATGGCGAATTGAGTCCCCGGCAACGGCGCCAAATTTGATAAGCTCAAATTAAAATCCTAAAAGTACTAAAGCTATTTCGGTTGTAATACTTAGGGATCGAATCCACATAGACTCACGGAAACAAACAATAGATTATATAGATGAGAATTAAGCTAAGTGATCAATGATATTTAAGGCAAAACATAAATTAAAACGGTTTTAAGTTCGATTTGAGAAAGATATGTTCAGGGTATTTCTCAGGAAATCAATGAATGCAGATAAACTAACTAATCAGGATTCAGATTTAGCGAGGTTCTTGAACTCAAATCACTAAAGTATAATTAACCAACTCTCGTTGCGAAAACTATCTAAGTCTAAATCCTAGAATTCCATATCTCTTTGCGAATCCTAAAGTCTAAACCAGCTTTTAGTTCAAGTTTGATTTGTTCACAAAACAACTAAACCAAATCTCTTTGCGAATAGTTATTTTGATCACCCTAAGTTCTATCAGTTAATTAATTGCACTCTCGTGCCTAATAAATTATCCTAAGATCTAAGTTTCAGATTCGTCAACCTAGAATTAGCTTTGATAACTGATATGTTCAAATTAATACCCTATTTGATACTAACGCAGTAGCTATAGTATAGTTAGGGGTCGAACCACAAAGACTCACAGAGACGCACAATAGATTATATGGAAGAGAATTACGCTAAACAATCAATGGTATTGAAAACAATACTTAAATTAAAAGTGTTGTAATTCAGTTGGGAGAAGTATAGGCTCAGGGTATTTCTCAGAAGATCAATGAATGCAGATAAACTAACTAGTCAGGATTCAGATTTAGCACGGTCCTTGAACTCAAATCACTAAAGTATAATTAACCAACAGTCATTGCGAGAATTATCTAAATCTAAATCCTAGGAATTCCAAATCTCTTTGCGAATCCTTAAGTTTAAATCAGCTTTAATACCGAGTTAGATATGTTCACAAATCAATTAAACCAAATCTCTTTCCGAATAATTAATTTGCTCACCTAAGGTTCTATCAGGTAATTAATCGCACTGTCGTGCCTAATCAATTATCCTAAGATCTAAGTTCTAGATTCGTCAACCTAGAATTAGCTTTGAACACAACCTAAGGTGAAGAACTAATTCAGATGGTGAATCCTAATTAACTAATCAACCTAGCATTCAGAGAAAACTCTTATGAGAATCCTGAACCTAAAGTGGATCTACTCAGACATGGAGAATGAAGCAATCAACATGTTTGAATAAATCATCAAATAAAACAGAAAGAGTAACAAGAGGGTTCAAAATCTTCTCTCGGACGAAGGGAGTTTCAGACTTGTCTTCCTCACAAAGCTCTCTCTAAAACCAAAGTAAAATAAAGCATAGCCAACAAAGTGGCTGTAAAAATCCTATAAATAACCTAAATCACGTTTTGGGGCTTCTTGTGATTATTAAAGACTTCTGGACCAAGTTGCAATTCTTCAACTCTTCATTAAAGTCGCGGGTCGTGTCTTGCTGCGATGGGTATAGATCGATACCAGGGGGTATCGATCGACACTGATCGTAAAATCGGGTACTCAGCAACACAATCTTCAGTTTTGCTCCAAACTGCTCCAGAAAGCTCTAATATCTCCAATTATGCTCCAAACGTGCTAGAACCTGTAAAAGACTCTAAAACACTACGAAATAGCATAAAGACTCTGTAAAACGGACTTATATCATGGCCTAAAAGGGGTAAAAACCATGATATATTAAGAACAACCTATGGTGAAGAACTAATTCAGATGGTGAATCCTAATTAACTAATCGACCTAGTGATATGCTCAAATTAATACCTTAAAAGTACTAAGCAATTGTTGCAGTATAGCTAGGGATCGAACCACAAAGACTCAGAGAGATCGTGCAATAGATTGTATAGTGTCAAATTAAGCTAAGCAATTTAGATGAAACAAAAACAGTAAAGAGTAAACGAGTTGTAAATTCAATAGGAGAAATATAGGCTCATGATATTTCTCAGGAAATCAATGAATGCAGATAAACTAACTAATCAGGATTCAGATTTAGCGCAGTTCTTGAACTAAAATCACTAAAGTATAATTAACCAACTGTCGTTGCGAGAATTATCTAAATCTAAATCCTACGAATTCCAAATCTCTTTGCGAATCCTAAAGTCTAAATCAGCTTTAATAACGAGTTTGATATGTTCACAAATCAATTAAACCAAATATCTTTGCGAATAATCAATTTGCTCACCTAAGGTTCTATCAGGTAATTAATCGCACTGTCGTGCCTAATCAATTATCCTAAGATCTAAGTTCCAGATTCGTCAAGCTAGAATTAGCTTTGAACACAACCAAAAGCGAAGAACTAACTCAGATGGTGAATCCTAATAAACTAATCAACCTAGCATTCAGAGAAAACCTTTATGAAAACCCTGAACCTAAAGTGGATCTAGTCAGACATGGAGAATAAAAGCAACATGATTGAATATATCATCAAAGAAATCATTAAAACACAGGAGTTCAGAGTTGTCTCTCCAAAAACCAGAGAAGAATCAAAGTAGCAAAAATAAAGAAATAGAAAATAAAGCATAGCCAACAAAGTGGCTGTAAAATCCCTATAAATAACCTAAATCACGTTTTGGGGCTTCTTGTAATTATTAAAGACTTCTGGACTAAATTGCAATTCTTCAACTCTTCATTAAAGTCGCGGGTCGTGTCTTGCTGCGATGGGTATCGATCGATATCAGGGGGTATCGATCGACACTGATCGTGAAATCTGGTACTCAGCAACACGAACTTCAGCTTTGCTCCAAACTGCTCTAGAAAGCTCCAATAACTCCAATTATGCTCCAAACGTCCTAGAACCTGTAAAAGACTCTAAAACACTACGAAATAGCATAAAGACTATAAAACGGACTTATATCATGGCCTAAAAGGAGTAAAAACCATGATATATCAACTCCCCTAGACTTAGCCTTTGCTTGCCCTCAAGAAAATAGAAGACTAAACCAGAGAAAGAGGTTTGAAAACACGGAGACTCACCTATTCAGGAACCATCACAAAGATCCTTTTCCCAAGCACCCAAATGTCACCTAACCAGCTTTTGATCTAACCACCATGTACTTCTCCGTAGACATTCGCAGCTTTTCCAGACTCCACACATTATCTTGCAGCATTGTCCAAATAAAGCCCTCATCGCCAGTTTCATCGCTGTGTTTAATATCAAGAACCTTCTAGATTCTTTCCCATACAATATCAAGACAAGTAACCATCCAATTTCACACTTTTTGTATCACTTTCTCTCCCCCAGACTTATTTCTTATTGATGGTGTTTGCCACCGAATCCCCGGTTCTTCCCCCTCTATGTATCAAAGGTTTATACGAATAGTGGTATCACGGGAAATTTTCCTAACCTCGCTGTCAACTTTTGTGTGATCATTCCCCCTTAAGTAGAATAATGAGATCGCTGGAAATTTTCCTAACCCTCTACTCAGAAGAAAATTATTTCAATCTTTTATGCTCTTATTTATCAACTTATAACAGGGGAGAGAGATATCATTACTTCAAACATATAGGTTCCTTTGTCAGATATGAATGATGAATCAAGCTCTGTAAACACTAACCACATCGATGAAGTGCAAAAATTTGGCTCAGGCTTCAGAAGAACTCTGCTGGAGACATGGATGTTTTCTAGTCAACTGGTCAGTCTTTGGATTTTTCATTAGTCGATATAGAGCTGATCCTGCAACACTGGTCACTCAAAAACAAAATCCAAACAATAATTCAAGCACATGATCATCATCTCCAACAAGTTTTGACTCAATAAAATGTTTTTGACTCGATAAAACAACTGACTCTAATAAAAACAAACACAATGTCAGCAGACACCTCCCCCAGACTTAACCAACACTGTCCCCAGTGTTATCTAGCCTAGAGTAAGTGAAATAAAACAAATGAATAGAATATAAATGGGAAAAACAAGAAGTTACAGTGCTGGAACATCTGGTGTCGATCGACACACGGCCTGGTATCGATCGATACCCGGCTTAAATCGACATGATGAACCTTCATTCGCGATTGGTGTCGATCGATACTAATGGGGTATCGATCGACACTAGGCGATTTTGAGTTTTGTTCCTTGTTCATCTTGACAAAAAACACAAAACGAAAAAAAAGAAAAAAAAAACGCAAAAGCAGACTCACCAGTGGGTTGCCTCCCACCAAGCGCTCGTTTAAAGTCAGTAGCTTAGCTTTGGCTCAGGTGATCAGTCAGGAGAAGAATGAGAGCTTACTCCAATGCAGGTTCCACAGCTAGATACTTGCAGATTCAGAGTTCTGCTCAACATGCTCTCCATAAATTCCTTTCATTTCTCCTTCAGCTCCGAAGTAAGAAGAACTCGGGCCTTAGAGAATGGTTTTGAAGTTCCTTTGCACTTCACCTTGTACTCAATCGAATCCCCATCAAATTTCTGAGGGATTAAGGTCATAGAGGCAGCATCCTTCACTCTTTTCCTCTTTACCTTCTTCTTTGTTGCCTTAGCCTTCCTGACAACTTTCTTGGGGATGCTGGGCGGTTCAACCAAAATGTCTATGACAGTTGGGTCGTCAGGAGGCTTTTCCAAAAGATCAACTACCACTGTTTCTCTTGTGACAACAGTGAAGCACGAGACTTGTGTCTGAGCACCTCTAGAGGGAATGGCATCATAGTAGACCCCTCCGTAAATGTAAGAGAAAGAGAGTCTCTTATTAGGTGTGTCTATGATCGCGCCAGTTGTAGCCATAAATGGTCGTCCCAAGAGAAAAGAAACCTCAGATCCTTCGCTCATCTCCACAACCTGAAAATTAGTGGGCACCAGACAATCTCCTACTTGAACAGGAAAAGAATGGATAGTACCGTATGGAGGTGAGGTGGAGGAGTTCGCAGAAGTGAGAAGCATCGTAGGGGGTCTTATATCAGCCCTCAATCGTTCAACAATTTCCCGTGAAATGACATTGACGCTAGACCCTGAGTCAACGAGAGACTCGTTGAATTCAACTCCAGAGATGGGGCATGGAACCGCGAATTTCCCTGAGTCTTCCTTCTGGGTTAACTGCCTAAGCGGTAGTGATGGATTTCTGGCCTTGATGAAGAGGGCTTCGATCTCTTCCAGAGTTTCTCTGCAATCTTTGAAATGACTTAGCAGAGGCCAGCCCTATATAGCTTCTTCAAAAGTGAACGAGTGTGGAATCCTTCGTACCCTTTTCTCAAAGCCACGCAGCTGCTTTGGAGTGATGGGGGCTCGGAGGTGTTGCGGAATAGGATTCAGCTTCTTGGGCTTGTGAGGTCTGTCAACACTCATACTCGGCTCCTTTGTAGTATCTGGGAGGGTATCAATCGATACAGGTAGGGTATCGATCGATGCCTGGGTGATGTTCGAATTCTCATCGTCAGATAAATCATCAACCACAGCAGGAAACTCCACAACCAATGTATCGAACATAGATTTGCATATGACGTCCTCCCATTCCTTCTTTATCATAATATGAGGCATAGGATAAGGTATTATGGGTTTATACACCCTCTCTTTGACAATATCAGCCTTCTTCTCGACCTGCGTCTCAATATCGACCGACACTGGAGGGGTATCTATCGATACACATGATTTTGGATTCAATCGGGCAGGTGTCTAGACTGGTATCGATCGATACTGGCTGGTATCGATCGATACTCGAACGATTTCAGAATCCCAGTCGTCATCTTCAACAGCATCGTCGAAAATTCCTGCATCAAAACCCTTTTCTTCCACTGCAGTGGCTTCTTTAGCACACCCTATGGTGATTGCATTGACGTGTGTTCTTGGATTCTCAGTTTTCCCTGGAAGAAAACCTTCCTGCCTTTTCACAGCTGCTGCAGTCTGAGCAACCTGAGTTTCCAACTTCCTCTGGCTAAGATTGATGGCTTCGATTTTTCCATTAAGATCGATGTACAGAGAATCAAACTTCCCATTGAAATCCCCCTTCAATTTTTCTTGTCCCCGAAGAAGCTGTTCCATCATGAGTTCCATCTTATTCTCTGTGGATTTTGGAGAAATGGGCTAGTACAAAGAGTTCCCGTAATTGCGAGTGTTGTTGTTGAAGTTTCGGTTGTTGTTGTACCCAAATTGCTGACCCTGAAATCCAGAACCACCAACGTAGTTAACATCCTCCACTTCATTTCCACTGATATTATCGACTCCATCAGCAAAGTGTACAGTCTTCTTCGACTTCCCAATCAGAATATCCAGCTTGGCTTGAACTTCAGTAATCTGCGAACCATCAACTCCTCCGGCTAGCTTCTTTCCCTCGAAATCAACATTCTTGGTGCTATTGCTAGATGTAAAGTTCTCAATCAGCACAACTGCATCATCTGGATACCTGGTGTTGAAGTTCCCATTACTCGCAGCATCCATACCCATCTGGTACCTCCAATCAACCCCTCTGTAGAAAATGCCCAGCAGCTAAACCTGAGTGAACCCATGGTGCGGACAATCTCTCTGATAAGACTTGAAACGAATCCAAGCAGCTTTGAATGCCTCTGTCGGACCCTGAGCAAATTGAGAGATCTTGTTCCTGAACTCTTCGGATCTCGCATCATCATAGAAGTTGTTCAGGAATGCATTCTTCGTCTCCTCCCATGTAGTTAGTGAACCATAAGTCATATGCTTCGGCCAATAGGCAGCATCTCCACCGAGAGAGTATGGGAAAAGTTTGCAGAAAAGGTACTCATTGGGCACTCTATTGTACTTTTAACCAGTGACCAAATCCTCGAACCTCTCGATATGATCCATGTGATACTCATGAGGTAGGCCATGGAAAGGGTTCTGACTTACAAGAGCGTAATACGCAGGTTTCAGCTCGAAGTCATTCCTCTGAAAATTTGGGATGCGAATCGCAGCTCGATTGGCATATAACTGATCAGGTCTGTTGTGCTCACCAAGTGTTCTACCTCGATCAACTCCAGCATTCCCAACGTTGGCTTGCGCAGCTGGCGCGACAATCTGACCAACAACAGCAGGAGGGTCAATGACGTTTCTAGCATCATCAAGTCGCTGCCCTCTCTCATTGCACACTTGACCCTCTTGGTCTCTCAAGACTCCACCTTCATTAGCTCTTAAAACCACTAGGTTGTTCATCCCTGATGTTTGCTTTGTCTTTCTGTGTGTGCGTTCTACACGTGCTAGCTGCTCCAATGACAGTTCAACTAGCTGAGTGCTTTTGCTCCTTCTGGTTTCACGATTAGGCATACACCTGAAAAGAAGAGTCAAGCACGTAAGTAACCAAAAACTCGATGAGTGTCGATCGACACCAAGTGGTATCGATCGATATCAACAAAAAGAAACGACGAGTATCGACCGATACTAGGTAGTATCGTTCGATACCGATGGGCTTAGTCGAAACTCGACAGCAAAAATCTAATGACGAAATTGAGTCCCCGGCAACGGCGCCAAATTTGATATGCTCAAATTAATACCCTAAAAGTACTAAGCAGTTGTTGCATTATAGCTAGGGGTCGAACCACAAAGACTCAGAGAGATCGTGAAATAGATTGTATAGTGTCAAATCAAGCTAAGCAATTTAGATGAAACAAAAACAGTAAAGAGTAAACGGTATGTCTGGTAGGCAATATTCTTTGTGGCCAGTAATCGTAACCCTTATAACCTTCCCCCAGATATGTGCATGCAAAGGAAATTTCTATTACTATATATTTTAGTCCATGGTCCCAATCATCCAAAGCGGCCCCTTGATATGTTTTTGTAGCCTTTAATACATGAGTTGAATCAGTTGTGGTATACATGAGTTCGTACATATGAGTGTTCGAGGAAAAAAATATTACGATGCGTGCGGTGCTTATTTCGACAATAAACGGCTTCCTTGCATACCGAATGCTATCAGGTTGGACTACGCATGGGAGGTTATCTTGTCATTATTGCCTCGATCGGACAGATGCGTTTCAGCTGAAACATGGTCGAAAAACATGTTGGTTTGATTCTCACTGTCGGTTTCTACCAATCAACCATCCATATCGGATTAACAAGCAACAGTTTAGGAAGAATAAAATTGTGCGTGTCCCCCCACCAGTGTATCTATCTGGGGAAGATCTTGAAGAACAAATAGATCATTTTGGGGCACAAGAAACGGTGATTCGTGGGGGAAATTAGCACACTCCAGTTAATATTCCCGATGGATACGAGGTGAATCACAATTGGCACAAGAAAATCATTTTTTGGGAACTTTCGTACTGGAAAGATCATATACTGAGACACAATCTTGATGTCATGCACATTGAGAAAAACATTTTTGATAACATCATGCATACAATGTTGAACGTGCAATGAATAACCAAAGACAACGGAAAGTCAAGGTTGGACTTGCCCGATATTTGCAACATAAGTGAGTTGCATATTATGAACAATGTGAAATCACCAGTTCCTATATTTCGGTTGGATGAAGAAGAAAAGCCAGCGTTGTTCAAATTCGTTTCATCTGACGTGAAGTTCCCTAATGAGTACATATCCAATCTTTCTAAATGTGTTGAGAAAGGACAAAAATTTTCAGGGATGAAAAGCCATGACTCTCTTTTGCATTTTCCGAACTCCTTCCAGGAAATGTTCATGAAGTAATTGGAGGTAAGATACATCATCACATATAAAGCTATTGAGATTATATATATATATATATATATATATATATATATATATATATATGTTCAAATAAAATATATAATTTATCATTCATATTATTTTGATTGTGCATGTATCAGAGCGTTTTTTTGGGATCTTTGTACACGGGCGTTGTCACAAGATGTAATTGCACAACTGATTGCTAATATTCCAATATTGTTGTGCAATTTGGAGAATATATTTCCCCGGCGTTTTTTTATGTTATGGAACATATTTCCATTCATCTCCCTCACGAAGCATAACTAGGCGGACCTCTTCAGTTTAGGTGGATGTACCCATTCGAGCACTTCATGAAACATTTAAAGAGAAATGCCCAAAATCTAGTTAGGGTTGAAGAATCAATTAATGTTGCGGGAAGTTTTACCAAAAAAACTTCACACTTCACGTCATACTATTTCCTTACAAAAGTCCGCACACGCAAACGGGCTCTCCGGCGATATGATGATGATGGTGTGGGTCGAACTTATCAAGTAGAGGGTGTCCCAGACATCTTCTCACAACCGGTCTCCTTAGTGGAAAATTGAAGGAAGTTTGGTGGTCTAACGAGAATGGCAGGCACAGCGCACATACGTACATCCTCCTAAACTGAGAGGAAGTGAGTCCTTAAGCGAGGTAATGTAACTAATCCACTTATACACAATCGGAAATAACCAACAAGTCTTCATTTCAATTCAAAACGTCTTTCAATAAAACCACTTAACTCTTACATTTAAACATTCAACGTGCATTTCAAACAAGTCACACAACATGCAACACACAACAATATTCTTTTCCTGTAATTAAAGAATACTTCTAGGTGATACATATATACATAAATATTTATATATAATTATAGTATAATAATACATACTCAAACAAATATGTGTTACTTATTTATATGTAACTCGTAGGTATGTCTGATTTAATAATAGACTAAACGAATAACAGAAATGAACGGATATATAGGGACAACAAAATCTTGTTCCTCACTTAGCAAATCGGATTGAGGTCTCGGGAACTGAATGTAAAGAGATTCCGGTTCAGCAACAAATTCAGACTACATTGATTTACAATTAATAAAGCACGATTTAAATTAGTTTGTTATTCTCGGATAAATATCCAAACCCAAAATAAATCGGTTATTAATTAAATCCACAACAATTCTTTGATTCTGATTTAATTAGCTAATCCTAAAATAATCCAAAGTCACAGTTTAATGGGTTTAAGTTAATTTAGGAGATTTAATTAAATAACCAGACCCGATTTAATAAGTAACCAACGCCAACACCATAATTTAACTCCATAACAATTCGACATCAACGTCTTGTGTCTCGGTATTAATCTGATCTAACAATTAAACCCACCAAAAATTAAAATCTTGACTCTTAGTAACACATGGAGTCCTCTTTCTTTTGCTTGCCTCTTGTAAACAACATATTTTCCCCCAGAAAAGTATTACCTAGTAACAAATACACACGAAGTTTCACCCTCGTTTTACTTTTCCCTAATTTGAAAGTTAAAAACATATTTCTCTCCAATCCGAAAGTTCGAAACATATTTACCCATATTCGTCGGTTTGAATGGTTTGCGAGCTAAACCACTTATACCGATACAAAACCGAATTTAAAACCCACCAATTAATACTTTTACTAGGTAATACTTTTCCATAGAGAAAAAGGTCGTTTACCCAACAATTAAACCCACCCAAAATTAAAATCTTGACTCTTAGTAACACATGTAGTCCTCTTTATTTTGCTTGCCTCTTGTAAAATCTATATTTTGCTCCTCAACTATTATTAATGGGACAGTGAGTGGTTCAGATCTCAATTGCTGGTTCGCAGTGTTGTTCAATTGAAGTATTTTTCGGTTTATTAAAAAGTTGTTTTTTTAGCAATTTTCCTGAAACTAAAGAGTTCATTCAAACAAAAGAATCAATAGGTTCAACAATTCTTTTGAACAAAAGCTGGGATACTGGTGAAACCCTAGGAATATCTTTCAAGTCCTCGATGATCAAGTCTTGTTCTTCAAGAATATCGACAGTGGGTCTCAAGGAGATTGTTGCAGTCTTTAAACACTTAGAGTTAGCTAGGATGTATGTCAAGAATTCGTCCTCTTCTATTGTATCCCCATATGCATTCCACTCGAATATTTCGAGATGTGACGACAAGCATCCGGGAACAGAGCTCGGTTGGTTCCATGAAAGTGGTAGATCCTCGGGTTTATAGCTAAATTCCTGTGAAGCAACGATGGCTATATATTAAGCAAAATTTGACTAGTATTTTAGTCCATCAAAGCTAGAAGAGGAGAGAAAGAGGATACATACACAATCAACCGTAAGATTTTTCAGTTTTGGAGCATTTTTAAGTAAACGCATAAGTGGTTCCAACCAATCTGATTCTTTTGGACGTATTCTTAACTTTATAAGTTGAGAGAAGTTGATGGTGCTACAACGTATAACCTGCGACAGAACAAACAACAACGTAAGTAAATGCAACAATGTGATCACACTAGACAAGCGATCGATAGATAAAGAGATCTACCACTTCATTGGTAAAACACAACTCAAGAGACAAGACCGAGGAAAGAGATCTTGTGAACTTGTTACTACCATGGAAAGACTGAACATTGATATAAGCATCCTTGAGACAAGGCATATTCTCTACCGAGCAAGAGTCTCTTGAATAATCAGTGATGATAAACGTTTCTAAGGCCGGAGTATCCATAACCAAACACCTACTGGTGTCTACTGCATCATTGTCCTCTGGTAGTGAGATATAATTTCTATACAATAAGAAACATAAAGAAGGCACTTTCACAATAAACTTTGTCACATTGTCCTCCTTGTTTCGTTCCACGACCAAGATCTTAAGAACGGGGCAGCTTGATAGGAACCTAACGAGAGAAGGCTCGTCTTTATACACCACATAGGACAATCTAAGAACTAAGAGTGATGGGAGGCAAGAAGAAGAAGGGAAGTCCACGAGAATCTTGTGAGAGAGATCCAGATTCTGGAGCGATTTGCAGGAATAAAGGCTCTCGGGCAAGCTGGTTGGATCTGCGGACCAGAGTAGCTTGAAATATAGACTCATCACGAGGCGACCAACAGCATTTGCAACCCACTTTCCGACATCAGCATCAGTAGGACACCCTGGACCGAGTTTTATACACAACTCGTCTATTACAGGGGCCTTGTGGAGTTGCAATGATTTGTCAAGAAACCACCATATGCTCTTTTTGCTTTCATCATTATCATCATTCTCCTCTATGCTGCTGTCTTTGTACTCTAGTGTACGTACCATCGTCCAAATAGAGAGCCATCGTTTCGACAGAAACATGGTAGCCACTGCGTCTTTTGTCGGGACAAGACCCAATATCTTTACCAGCAAATCTTCTGGCAACTCACTAATCCTATCTTCACAAACTGTCCCTTCAATTTTGGCTTCTGGCATCTTCACTACGCAAAACCCTAAGAGAAGGATTCGGCATCGATAGCAACAAAGGGAAATCGTTATTACTCAATAGGTCTCTTACTTATCAAATAGCAACAGTGAGATTATATCCATCTTGTAAAACCCTTAAAATATATCACTCGTACAAAAAAAAAAAAAAAACCGTAAAGACAACAACAACATGAACAAGTATTTAACTTTCAGAGAGGAACTAGAAATTCCTAAACTATCAATCTCCACAAGATTCGTCCTTCTAAACCCTCTTCCCTCTCTAGAAAGCTTAATACTTTGTTGCGAAATCTTAATAAAAACCACCGAGACAAAGCATAAACAACTTAACCAATTGAATTTCAGATGATATCTATCTATTTTCCTTGTAGAGTTCGTTAATCGCTTGAAGCGATGATAAAAATAGGAATCGATTTTCTTTTTAAAAAAAAATTAGGTCGGAAACGGAAAACGGTAAAATTCGCATCACTCACGGCCAATAATTCATATCGCCGGAGCATAGAAGACTTACCCGTCAAAATTCGAATAGACTTCTCCGGCGAAGCAGAGAAAAGTGTTTGGCAACGACGGAGAATTGAGCCGCGACTTTGGCGTTTTGTTTTATTTATCCTCGTTTTGTTTGTATTCGGCCGGAGGCAATTCAATATGGGCTTTTACTAGGTTCAGTACAATGCTTTTGTTAAGTTGCAGTTTAATAAAGAGAGATTTACATCTGAAGCACTTTCATCATAAATTTAAGGGTTTTCTATAAAAAAAAACGGTTTCTGGTTTGCAAGAAAATTCATCACCACAGAAAAATGTAGGTCAATCTCTCACCCGACAGTCAAATCGCAATATAACCCTCGGTCAATAATTGGGAAAATTATGTAAAATGATGGTTTGAACCCTCCAGCTCAGAGATATAACACATGCACCTTACCAATTGTGCTAACAAAGTTAATTAGAAAACTTTAAACATATATATATATATTTATAAATACCCGAAAAACATTGAAAACCAAAAACCCCGAAAATCCCAAAAACCCGAAAAATCCGACCACAAAGTTATTAAACCGAAGCAAAATTCCAACCCAAAAAATCCGAGAACCCCGAAAATCCAGAAAACGCGAAAAATCCAAAAAAATCGAAAAATTCTAAAAATTCTAAAAACCCGACCACAAAGTTAACCGAAGAAAAATTCCCGAACCGAAAACTCGAAAACCCCGAAAACCCTGAACCAAAAACTTCCATTGATGAATTTTGGTTCGGGTTTGGTTCGGATTTTTCGGTTTTCGAGGTCTTCGGATTTTGGGGTTTTTCGGATATTATAAATATATATGTTTGAAGTTTTGCAATTAACTTCGGGGTTTTTCGGTTTTTCGGTTCGGGTTCGGTTATGTTTGGGAATTTTTCTTCGGTTTAATTACTTCGTGGTCGGGTTTTTCGGATTTTTCGGGTTTTTGGGATTTTTGGGATTTTCGGGATTTTCAAGGTTTTCGGTTTTCAGTGTTTTTCGGGTATTTATAAATATATATGTTTGAAGTTTTCTAATTAACTTCGTTAGCATAGTTGGTAGGGTGCATGTGTTATATCTGTGAGGTGGAGGGTTCTAACCACCATTTTACATAATTTTCCCAATTATTTTACCCAAAACGACGTAGTTTTGGTAATCAATACACGGTCTTATACGGTTTTAAAAATCTATACACGACCGAGGGTTATATTGCGGTTTAACTGTCGGGTGAAGGGTTGACCTGCATTTTTCTGTGGTGATGGATTTTCTTGCAAATCGGAACCATATGACGGTTTTGTTTTGCAGAAAACCCAAAATTTAACACAAATATGCACTTTTGATGGGCAAAATGATATTTAATACCCTATATTTCTTTAACCTAACATTTTAATTATACCTCTCTCAGTGTAGTCGAGGTGTTAAATGTCTCAGTGCAAAGGTCACGATTTTTGGTAGCAAATTACACATTCGTGATCTTGGAATTGGTTTTTTAAGGGTTCAATTGTCATGGGATATGACTGCAACTGACTCATCACCGTTATGTCGAGGAGGAGGAGGAGCTGAGCATCAACGTGATGGAACACAGCCTCGGCGGCGCGTTGGCGATACTGAGCGCGTACGACGTGGCGGAGATGGGACTTAATCGGAGTCGGTGTCGGGAAAGTGATTCCGGTGACGGAAAACTGGAAAGTGATTACGGTGTGTGTGATTTTTGATTAAAACCCATCCACGGTAAAGTGATTCCGGTGACGGGAAACTGGATGGGGGCGCTGATTAAAAAATAATTGGTTTACTAAAAATTGATTTAATTGGTTTAATTTAATTTTAATCCGGTTTAGAAGCTGGATTTGACGGAAACCGTTAACAGTAAACGGAGATGGGGTTAAACCCCGAGATGTAAGTTTATGTGTGGTTATACATTGACAAATTTTGTTTGTGTAGCCTGAAGAAGATGTCAACATAACCTCCGACTAAAAATCACGTAATTGATTTTCAGAAAATACTCTCCCCTTGTCGACGACACAACATCCGTCTTCGCAAATCTCCCAGTTCCAGCTCTCGTTTTTCCGTTTTTCATCCTCTATCTCTACATGTTCTATCTTCTGCTCATCGGCATCCCACCTCCCCTAAACCCATTTTTTGTAGTTTTTGCCATGTCGGGTATCAAATATCTCCCATTTTTCTTAGGTTTCATTGAATATTTTTTTGCGTAACTTAATGTGCAATTATCTCACCGAAATCGTGTTTTCTAGGCTCCGACGATAATTCAAAATGGGACTTCCTTCTCTTGCCGCGGCTTTATGCCACTGATAGATACCCCATCAACCGCCTAAATGTCTACTCAAAGTTAGACATTCTTAAATTCATTCACGATACACTAAGAGGCACAACAAAGTTCGGAACTGCAAAGGACTCTTTCTTTGGTAAACTATTCGACATCCATGTTTCTAGATGTCCCATTTCTGGGAAATTGATCCACGCTTTTCTTACAAGACAACTTGTCACAATGAAGAAATATGAGATGTGGACGGTTTTGGGTGGACACCCTCTACGATATTCACTTGCAGAGTTTGGTAAATTAACCGATTTGCCTTGTGGTGAGTTCCCCGAAAAATACAACCCATATTTCCAGGCATTAGTTGATCCTGACCGCATAGATCTATGCTGGGAAACATATATTGGATGTGATGCACAAGCAACACTAGCATACATATCCGTAATGTTGGTAGACACTACGATTTCCGGTCCGCAGAAACTTCGTTTAACTTTATTACTTATTGTGGATGGAGTTCTAGTAGCTACTCACCAAACCCACATGCCCACACTTAAGTATGTAAAGATGTTGGATGACATCCCTTCATTATGTTCCTTCCCTTGGGGAAGGGAATCATTCTTACGGACCATTTCATCGATGATTCCCAGGAAGAGGGTCCCCGCCAAGTGCGACGATGCCGTGTTAGTTTTCCGACATCAACTGCAACATAAATCTTTGCACGCAAGATTTTCCGTTGGTCCTACAGCTACTAGCGTTTTATTCCATTCCATCCTCGCTATCTAGGATTCCAAGCACATCTGACCAGGCCACCATCCTATCTGTTTCTGGTGTTGGAATCCCCCAACAAACTGGTATAACACTGAAGAACGTTATTGTTGTGGAGAACAATCCAAATGTATTTCCTAATTCCCCTGTTGTTAACCATCATATATTATAGTAAACTATCTCATATAACATCTTCTGTAGCAGCTTGTTGTTCAGCCTATCATTCAATACTCCGACACCACAGAGGACGGATGAGGAGAGTGAGATGATGAAGTTAAAGATAAAAAGAAGTGTTGTACATGGAGTGATGAAGTTAAAGATTAAAAGAGCTGAACAAGTGGTCACTGTTTTCTGTACCAAATGTTTTGGATCATAATTACACTGATTTCAGGATTTGCAGTGACGTCCAAATCTAACACTCAATCTCCTACGTTTTATTGATACAATCACATTCTCTATTATATTGTACTGTACCCTTAAAGTTACTGATGCAGGATGAAGCAGTAACAGACTCTCCCATCGATAATACAATCCCATCCTAGGTATGCATAATCCCACTTTCTTTCCGATGTCACACTTGAATAAGTGGACATTGTTTTCTGTACCATATTTAGTATATCATACTGTAAGCGATTTCAGGATTTGCAGTTTACAACATTATTATCTCACATCCACTATCACAAACTGCAAAAAGACTTACATTTGATAATTTGTTGGCTGAATCTAATAAACACATTGTGGTATATGTGGTGAGAAATGATATAACTCAAGAAATTGTTCTCATAAGGTATTATTTTATTGTCTCTTGTTATCTTTTGTTGTTTGGTAATTGTGATAACTTATGTTTTGTTTGCAGTCTCTGGATAACTAGGCAAAGAGAAAACGACTTAATGAAGAAGCTCAAGTAGACGCCCAAATGGAAGCTCAAGAGGAAGTTGAAAGCTGATATGTGAGTGCAAGCTCAAGTAGAAGTGCAAGACATTTTTTCAACTTCACTACAAGGAAGCCAATGAAGCTGATTGGCTAGATTGCTTTTTGGATGATAATTGGCTTGTTTTGTTTAGGTAAAAATCGGCTTGTTTCTTTTGGGAAAAACATGCGATGTTTTTTGGAGAACACATGTGTGATCTTTTTGAATAATTGGTTCCTTTTGAAATGTTTTTTTAGGAAAAACATGGGATGTTTATACATGTTTTTGGGAAAACATGTTTGATCTTTTGGTAATGGTTACGTTGTGATCCTTTTTGGAATGCATTTATATGCCTGATCTATCTCTAATCGGCTAAATAGCATTTTTGGATCAATTCGTATGTATGCATTTGTTTGTATGTCTTATGACCATATTACCACAAAATAATTAGAAATTGATAATTATAAGTTGGTAATTAGAAGTTCAAAATAGAATTCAATACAACACACATAATAAGTTGGTAATTAAAAGTTTAAAAGTATCTGCAATTGGTGTCATTGTCTTTGGTTAATTTATAGTTCCTTTTTAATGACTTTACACTCAATCCCGTCAATCATGTGATGATCATGTTGTTGATATACAACATTCGACATCATTCATCTTTCTCTTCCATCCAAGCTCGGTAGAATATTCGGATTTCACATAATTATTTTTTCTACCTAACACTACAAGAAAATAGTCATATTGCAAAAAATAAAAATTATTGCAATATGCCGAGATATTGTCGCAAACATAACATTTGTTATAAAATTGCAACAAATTTTATAATGTTGCTATTTGCGTGTTGCAAATATTTCTTTGTTTCACATGCGTCACAAAGTTTGCAATGAACTATTTTTTTGATATATTTGTCGTATTAATGCAACGACATTTTTCACATCAATTTTTTTATATGATGACATATTTTACAATTCTTAATAATTGAAAATTATTGCTACTAAGCCAAGATGAGAGTTGACAATGTCCTTCATTTTCTCTGAAACATTCACAATGTATTGATGATATTATCAAAATACTTATTTTCGATATGCATCACATCAAAATTAGGGCGAATGAGATGAGTTTTTCAATAAGCCAACTTCCAGAATATGTTTTGCTTGGGTCAATTATAGTTTTCACCATATCCCGCTATTTTTTAATGATCTCCCCCACAGTTAACTGTTTTTGGTAAACCAAACAAATGATTACTCCATAAATCTTCCTCCGAATACATTGAATCCACCACTTTGTTTGTTGTGAAGTTTTTTTTGTTACGCCATAAACTATGATCATTTGAAAGAAAACAACGATGAAAATCAAACCATCGCGTTTTCTCCCATGTTTCAACCAAAAAACTTCAGTAAACTACAATAAAACAACGTCATTGCAACGAACATTTACCACATAAAAAATTCGATGTAATGTACCGTCGAATTAGCATCGAATTAATGACGAAAAAGGGTTTCAACGTAAAGTCGTCGTAAATATTGGTGATCGTAAAATCGTCGTAAATTAGGCACACGTTTCCATCGATGTTATGACGAATTTTGAAATCGTTGTAAAGTTGATGCTAATTTACATCGAAATTACGACGAATAACATTTTTGAGACTTTCGTTGTAACTTCGATGGTAATTTGCGTCGAATTTACAACCATCAAAAATCGATACTAATTAACGTCGAATGTAAAAGTTTGGTTAAAACACGTATTCTTATAGGTTCATCTAATAGTTTACATCGAAACATGTCATCGTAAAGTGGTTGTAATATCGTTGTTCAATCATTGTAAATTTATTTCGTTGGTAAAGCGTTGTAAATTTACGTTGTAAAATCGTTGGTAACTCTAGAAAAATTTCTATAAATACATCCTAAATTCAAACGAAATTCTACCAAAAAAAAAAACAAACACTTTTTTTTTTAAATGTCTATTTACGATCTACGAAGATGGATGTATATGCATAAGGGTTCAGGGGGAGCGTTGACGAAAGAATTCAAAGACGGGCTTGAAATATTCATGTATTACATCGGAAATATGCTAACAACCATGTAAAGCGGTAAGATGTTCTTTCCTTATCGGAATTGCAAGAATACAAGATATATTCTTATTGAGGCGGTGTGGAAGCATTTACTAAATAGAGAGTTTACGCCACAATATTTTGTTTGGTATCAACATGGAGAGGGTTTTGAAAGAAATCATGCTACTAGTAGGAGTAATTATCAGGTCATCACTACAAGAATACAGTCGTATTCCAACGCTAATTTACGTCTAATTTAAATCGATGTAAATGACCAACAGATTTGCATCGAAATTACGACGAAAAATGTGTTGGATGTAAATTCGTTGTAAATAGATATCGTCGTAAAATCGTCGTAAAATTACGACGGTCATACAACAATTTTACGACGAAATAAAAACTCTTCGTAATATCGATGTAATATTACGACGCATATCATTTTTGCATATTTTGTTGTAAAATCGATGTAATGTTACATCGAATTTACAACGATCAATATTCGATGTAAATTAACGACGATTTCACGTCGATTGTGAAAGTTTGGTAGAACCTATTTATTTACATCGAATATGGTCGTCATAAATCCATCGTATGGTCGATGTAAAGTCGTTGTAATGTTATTTCGATGGTAAATCGTTGTAAATTTCCGTTGGTAATTCTGGAAAAAAATTCTATAATTACATCATAACTTCAAACGAAACTCTAAAAAAAAAACAAACACATTAAAAAAAACTCTACAATATTTTTTTTTAAATGTCTATATACGATCTACGAAGATGGATGTATACGCAAAATGATTCAGAGGGATCGTTCACCAAAGAATTCAAAGAGGGGCTTGAAATATTCATGTATACATCAGGCCGAAAATATACAAACAACCCTGAAAAGCTGTAAGATGTTATGTACTTGTCGTAAAGGCAAGAATATGAGATATATTCTTATTGAGACGGTGTGGAAACATTTACTAAATAGAGGATTTATGCCGCAATATTATGTTTAATATCAACATGGATAGGGTTTTGAAAGGAATCAAGCTGCCAGTAGTAGTAATTATCAAGGTCATATAGATTTTGATGAATCAAATTATCAGGGTAGTTATCATCATGGTCAAAATCAATTTTATCAGGGTCAAGATCATGATATGATGCATGTCATGGTTACTGATGTATTTTATGAAACAAATACTGATAATAGTGTTGAGGAACCCAACGTAGATGCGAAACAATTTTATGATATGCTAGACGCTGCAAATAAGCCACTCTACGATGGATGTATAGAAGGCCAGTCTAAATTTTCGTTAGCAGCTAGGATGATGACAATTAAAACTGATCATAACTTAGTTGAGGTTTGCATAGATGGTTGGGCTGATCTTATTAAAGAGTATTTGCCAGAGGATAATTTGGCTGCCGAAACATACTATGAAATACATAAGTTGGTTTTAAGTCTTGGGTTGCTTTCTGAGATGATAGATGTATGTGTTGACAATTGTATGCTTTTTTGGAAAGATGATGATAAGTTAAAGTAATGTCGGCTTTGCAAAAAACTGAGATTTATGTCGCAAACTTCTGGGTGTATAGTAAGATACCGTACCAACGGATGTGGTATCTTCCTATAACTGATAGGTTGAAACGATTGTATCAATATGAAAGGATAACTGCATCGATGAGGTGGCATGCAGAACATTCACAGACATATAGGGAAGTGACTCACCCGTCAGATGCAAAAGCTTGGAAACACTTTAACATGGTATACCCAGAATTTTCTAAATCTAAGCAGAATGTCTATCTTGGTCTTTGCACTGACGGATTTAGTCCATTCGGTATGTCTGGTAGACAATATTATTTGTGGCCAGTTATCGTAACGCCTTATAACCTTCTCCCAGATATGTGCATGCAAAGAGAATTTCTATTCTTGAATATTTTAATCCCTGGTCCCAATCATCAAAAGCGGTCATTTGATGTGTTTTTGCAGCCTCTCATACATGAGTTGAAACATTTGTGGTATACAGGAGTTCATACATATGACTGTTCGAGGAAAAAAAAATTACGATGCGTGCGGTGCTTATGTGGACAATAAGCGACTTCCCTGCATACGGAATGCTATCAGGTTGGATGACGCATGAGAGGTTATCTTGTCCTTATTGCCTCGATCGGACATATGCGTTTCAGCTGAAACATGGTCGAAAAACATGCTTGTTTGGTTGTCACCGCCGGTTTCTACCAATCAACCATCCATATCGGAGAAACAAGTGGATGTTTAGGAAGAACAAAATTGTGTGTGTCCCCCCACCAAGGTATCTATCTGGTGAAGATCTAGAAGCACAATTAGATCATTTTGGGGGCACTAGAAACGGTGATTCGTGGGGAAAATTGGCACTCCTGCTAATATGCCTGATGGATACGGGGTCAATCACAATTGGCACAAGAAAAGCATTTTTTTGGAACTTCCGTACTAGAAAGATCATCTGCTGAGACACACTCTTGATGTCATGCACATGGAGAAAAACGTTTTTGATAACATCATGCATACAATGTTAAACGTGAAAGAAAGAACCAAAGACAACAGAAAGTCAATGTTGGACTTGCCCGATATTTGCAACAGAAATTAGTTGCATATAGTTAGCAATGGGAAATCATAGTTCCTATATTTCGGTTGGGTGCAGAAGAATCGTTGTTCAATTGGGTTTCATCTGACGTGAAATTTCATTATGGGTACATATCTGATAAAGGACTTTTGCAAGTCTAGAGATCAATTATTTTAAATGCCTATTGAGTATAAGAGGTTATCGAACTTATTGGGAAATGATTTCAAGCACCAAGAATGCAAGGCACTAAATGAGTTAAGCTAATTAAGGAAGTTTGGTTAAGTAACCAAATTGAAACAAACAAAAGCAACTAAGCAAGATGTAAAAGCAATAAGCAAAGCGAATCCTAAGATGGGGTAATCGATAATAGGTAACCAAAGCATGATCCAAAGCATTCATTCACACAAACAAGCTATCCCTAGGTTAATGATCTCTAATCTTGATTAGTCCTCTTTCAAGGTACTAATCACTATGTTAATTATTAAATTCATTAGCAAACTCTCATTTGTGAATTATCAATCAACATGCATTGAGAATATAAACTAGATCAACCAACAATATGCCTTAGACAACCAATCTCTTAGGGTAGGAACATAAATCCTTTGAATAATTGATCTAGGCATTTCATCAAACACTTGGTGTGCATGAAATGCCTATGATCTAAATCCACTCTCTCAAACTAGATTTAGCATTAAGAGCATTAAACAAAGAAGGATAATAGATAATTTAACCCTAAACACCTTGAATCACCTAAATCTAACCCATCTCAAGATCCTAAAATGACTACTCTCTAACCATGAAGAAACCCTCAAATCCCATTAGAAAGATGATGGATTTCATGATTAGAGAATAAAGAGATGATTAAGCTGATTAGGGAAGAAGATATGATTCAAACTCTCATTCAATTTAAGATATCTCTTACAAAATCATAAAAATCCCTCAAGAACAAGGTTCCCACGTAAGCGAAAGAGAGAAAAATAATGTCCCCTCCCCAAAATTAGGTTTAGAAGGGTTTTATATCAAAAAGAGAGTTAACCGGGTCAACCCGGAACAAACCGGGTATTGACCCGGTCAACATGGGAGGTCTGGGTTGACTTTGGTCGAAACTTTTATACCTGGATGGTGTTGGGAGGTACACGAGGCCGGTATCGAAACTTGAAAAACCTTAAAAATCATCGGTTGAATCTTGGTCGGGACGGTTTTTGCTCGGGATGGATTTTTGCTCGGTGTGAGGTTTTGACGCCGGATCAGTGTACCTGGTTTGTGCAGGCCGATATGGAGGCTCTTGATCCTGGTACCTGGCCGGAGTTGGGAGTGACCTTTGGCCGGTATTTTCCCTGCCCAAGCGAAGTTCCAATACCGGATCCATGTACCGGCCATGTGTTGACCGGTATGGGAGCTTCGTCTTGCCTTGTCTCTTGGCACCGGCTGGTCTGGATCCGGCACATGAAGCCGTTAATGGCCCTGTTCGAGCTAGAGTCCAGCACCGGACAGATGAAGAGGATGATCCCGGGCCGGTACGGTAACTTATCCTAGCGGCCAGGCGGAGCTGTCTCGGAAGAACTGCGACAACTACCTCTTCCCTTGTCCAAATGACATGAATCCAATTTTTGTGTCTAGAGGACTCATCCGGCTACAATTCTTATGAATACACTGAAGTCTGAATCAATTCGGGGCGCCTTCATCTGATCGGTTATTTGAGACACTCCGGACGGCTCCTTTCTAGTCTTTAAGCTCCAAATCTCTAAATGCCATCAAGTGCCTCCAAACACCTAGAAAACTCCTCAAAAACATGTAAAAGACTCACTAGGACCTAATTCAGCTCCTAATACTCTAAATGGGATAAAACAAGTATGAAATGCCATGAAGATCCAAGAGAATGACCTAAAATCTATATGAAATGCATGCTAAATGCATGTAGAATATGCACATATCAATATCCAATCTTGTTAAATCTGTAGTGAAAGGACAAAAGTTTACAGGGATGAAGAGTCATGACTGCCATGTGTTTATGCAACGATTACTTCCTTTCGCAATTGTTGAACTCCTTCCACTACAAGAAAACTGCCTATTTCCAACGAAATTTTACGATGATTTTAAATCCTCGTAATTGGCCAACAGATTTACGATGGCATTACGACGAAATATATGTTCGATGCAATTTCGTCGTAAATATTTGTCGTCGTAAAATCGTCATAATTGACCAACGACGATTATACGACGATTTCAAAATCGTCGTAAATTTGTCGTAAAGTTACGTAGATATTACGACGAATATAACTTTCGCAAATTACTCTGTAAAGTCAATGTAATTTTACATCGGAGATACAACGACATTTATTCGATGTTAATTAAAAACGATTTCACGTCGATTGTTTCCAGTTTTGTGAACACGTTTTCCAGCAGGTTCACCTAATTATTTACGACTAATCTAGTCATTGTTAATCAGTCGTATATTCGATGTAAAGTGGTTGTAAATATTATTTCGATGTAAATTCGTTATAAATCGTCGATGTTAATTCGTTGTAAATTTTCGATATAAATCCGTTGGTAATTATGAAAAAATTATATAAATACATTATAAGTTCAAACGAAAGTTTCAAAAAAAAAAAACAAACACTTATCCCTAAAAAAACACAATAATTTTTTTTAATTATAAAATGTCTATATACAATCTACGAAGATGGATGTATACACAAAAATATTCGGAGGGAGCGTTGACGAAAGAATTCAAAGAGGGGCTTGAAATATTCATGTATCAGGCCAGAAATATGCAAACAACCCTGGAAAGTGGTAAGATGTTCTATCCTTGTTGTAAATGCAAGAATACGAGATATATTTTTATTGAGACGGTGTAGAAACATTTACTAAATAGAGAGTTAATGCTGCAATATTATATTTGGTATCAATATGGGGAGGGTTTTGAAATGAGTACTCAAGCTGATTGTAGTAATAATTATCAAGGTCATGTAGATTTTGATTAGGGTAGTAGTTATCATCATGGTGAACATCAATTTGATCAAGGTCAAGATCATGATAGGATTCATGCCATGGTTACTGAAGCATTTCATGAAACAAATGCTGATAATAGTGTCGAGAAACCCAACGTAGATGTGAAACAATTTTATGATATGCTAGACGCTGCAAATAAGCCACTATACGATGGATGTAGAGAAGGTCAGTCTAAATTGTCGTTAGCAGCTAGGATGATGACAATTAAAACTGATAATAACCTAGCTGAGGTTTGCATGGATGATTGGGCTAATCTAATTAAATAGTTATTGCCAGAGGATAATTTGGCAGCAGAAACATACTTTGAGATATAAAAGTTGGTGTTTAGTGTTAAGTTGCCTTATGAGATGATAGATGTATGTGTTGACAATTGTATGATTTTTTGGAAAGATGATGATAAGTTGCAGGAATGTCGATTTTGCCAAAACCGAGATTTAGGCCGCAAACTTCTAGGCGTAGTAAGATACCGTACCAACAGATGTGGTATCTTCCTATAACTGATATTTTGAAACGATTGTATCAATCTGAAAGGACAGTTGCATCGATGAGGTGGCATGCAGAACATTCACAGAGAAAAGGAGAAGTGACTCACCCGTCATATGCAAAAGATTGGAAACACTATAACATGGTACACCCATACTTTGCTAAATCTAAGCGAAATGTGTATCTTGGTATTTGCACTGATGGATTTAGTCCATTTGATATGTCTGGTAGGAAATATTATTTGTGGCCAGTTATCGTAACGCCTTATAACCTTACCCCATATATGTGCATGCAAAGAGAATTTCTATTCCTGAATATTTTAGTCCATGGTACCAATCATCTAAAGAGGTTCCTTGATGTGTTTTTGCAGCCTCTCATACATTAGTTGAAACAGTTGTGTTATACAGGAGTTCGTACATATGATTGTTCGATGAAAATTTTTTTTACGATGTGTACGGTGCCTATGTGGACAATAAGCGACTTCCCTGCATACGGAATGCTATCAGGTTGGACTACCCATGTGAGGTTATCTTGTCCTTATTGCCTCGATTGGATAAATGCGTTTCAGCTGAAACATGGTCGAAAAATATGCTGGTTTGATTGTCACCGCCTGTTTCTACCAATCAACCATCCATATCGGTGAAACAAGCGGCTGTTTAGGAAGAACAAAATCGTGCGTGTCCCCCCACCTGTGTATCTATCTGGGAAAGATCTAGAAGCGCAAATAGATCATTTTGGGGGACTAGAAACTGTGGGGAAAATTGGCACACTCCAGCTAATATGCCTTATGGATACGGGGTCAATCATAATTGGCACAAGAAAAACATTTTTTGGGAACTTCCGTATTGGAAAGATCATCTGCTGAGACACAATCTTGATGTCATGCTGATTGAAAAAAATGTTTTTGATAACATCATGCATACAATTTTAAATGTGAAAGCACTACAAGAAAACATGCATTTTACAACGGACATAATCGTCGTAAAATCGATGTAAAACTGGCTTTGGAACGGATTAGCGACGATTGCTAATTCGTCGTAAATCGTTCGTCGTAACTCGATAATCTTGGTAAACAATGGGACGTATTCAAATTGTCGTAAAAGCATCGTAAAGAATCCATCATTAAATTGTCGTAAATCTACATCGGAATTACGACAAAAATTACCTCGTTGGTATATCGTTGTAACATTACGACGATTTTACATCGAATTATAATATTGTAAATTCGTCGTAAAATTTCATCGTAAATGCGTTGGTAAAGCGATATAAAAATAAACCGATGTAAAATTATCATAATTTGTTTATCGTCGTAAATCATACATTGTCGTAAATTCGTCGTAAATCTTCGATCATCGTAAATTCATCGTAGATTGGTGATCGATGTAAAATCGATGTATATTATATTATATATTATAATATATATATTTTATGAATTAATATAATCATAAATTTAATAATTAATAAAATTATTATTATAAATAAAATTCCAAATACAAAATAAAATTCCAAATACAAAATAAAATTCCGTATACAAAATAAAATTATTAACTCGGGAATTAATACCCACGTTACCGAAAAACTCCTCGTCCGTGCTCTGCTCCACTTTCGCTCGTTGTGCCGCAAGCGGATCCGCAGCATCCTGATGCTCTTCGATCACACTGTCCTCATTGTGAAATAAATTAAAAAAGTTTAAGGAAAAAAAAAGCTTACATAAAATGGGATGCCTCCCATTGAGCGATTTTGTTTAAAGTTGTTTAGCTCGACGTTGTTGCTGGTCAAGCTGGTGGGGGATCGATCAATGCCATTATTTCCCTCTTGTTTTCTTCTTCGTACGCAAGGTATGGCTTGACACGCTGTCCGTTCACCGTGAATTCTCCACTTTTACCCCAAAGGACAATGGCTCCGTATGGTTTGACTTCCTTTATTACGAAAGGTCCGGACCACCTCGATCGCAATTTTCCGGGAAAGCGTTTGAGACGAGAATTGAAAAGAAGAAGCTTGTCGTTCGTGGCGAAAGATCAGTTTATGATTTTCTTGTCATGATACGCCTTTGTCTTTTCTTTGTATATCTTCGAGTTTTCATAGGCGTTGTGCCGTATTTCATCTAGTTCGTGTAGTTGGAGTAGTCTCCTTTCCCCAGCTGTTTTCATGTTCAGATTCATCTCTTTGATAGCCCATTGTGCTTTGTATTCGAGTTCCACATGCATATAACACGCTTTTCCATATACGAGGTTGAATGGCGTCGTTCCTAAAGGTGTCTTGAATGCCATTCAGTATGCCCAAATTGCGTCGTCGAGTTTCGTAGACCAATCCTTTTGATTTGCTCCAGTTGTCTTTTGCAAAATCGACTTGATTCCCTGTTGGAGATCTCCACTTGGCCACTTGTTTGAGGGTGGTATGGAGAGGCGACTTTGTCGTAACTCCATTTTTCTTTAACAGGTTTTCAAAGACCTTGTTAATGAAATGAGACCCTCCATCGCTTATTACGATTCTAGGAACTCCGAAACGCGGAAAATGATCGATTTGAACATCTTAATGACCACTTTTGCGTCGTTTGTAGGGCTAGCAATTGCTTCCACCCATTTAGAGACGTAGTCAACGGCAACCCATGAAATCAATTCCCCATAAGTCAAAAATTTCAACTTCGAGGATAAAATTATGGGGCATCTCGTTCCTCTTACTTATACTCCCCATACGTTGGCACAAATTAAAGAGCGAGACGTAAGCTTGTGCATTTTTAAACAAAGTTGGCCACCAGAAGCCTGCCTGGAGAACTTTAGAGACAATTTTGAGAGTTGCCAAATGGCCTGCATAAGCTGAGCTATGACATCTGAATAGTATCCCGTCCATTTCCTCTTCAGCCACGCATCGTCGGTATAAACAGTCTGCACATCTCTTGTAAAGGTATGGTTCATCCCAAAAGTAGTGTCTTATATCTCGCAAAAAATTCTTCTTCCTATACCCAGAGAATTGTGGTGGTTCGACGTCCGCAACAAGGTAATTTGCAATGTGTCTGAACCGCGGGGTGTCGAACGTGTATGGCTGCCATTTAATTGGTCGTGAACGAATTTCGTGTGCGGTGTTAGGTATTGCGTCTATCGCATAGATGCTGTCATCCGGCAAACTATCATTCAAGGGCATTTTGTCTTCCACTTGTATTCGAGAAAGGTGATCCGCTACTCCTTTTCAATCTCGAATTTCGATGTCGAATTCTTGCAAGAGGAGTATCCATCTTATTAGCCTAGGTTTCGCGTCTTTCTTAGACATCAAATATTTTATCGCCGCATGATCAGTATGGACTATCACCTTGGATCCAACAAGGTAGGATCGAAACTTTTTGAAAGAAAATACGACAGCCAGGAGTTCTTTTTGTTGTTGCATAATTGCAATGAGCGTCGTCCATTGATTTGCTTGCGTAATAGATCGCATGCAACTTCTTATCCTTCCGCTGCTCGAGTACTACTCCAACTGCATAGTCGCTTGCGTTACACATGATTTCGAACGGTTGTTCCCAATTAGGTGGATACACGACTGGAGCGGAGACAAGGGCGCTTTTGAGCTTATGGAACGCAGCTAGGCATTTATCGTTGAATTCGAAGCTCGTTTCTTTCCACAATAGACGTGTGATGGGCCTAGCTATTTGGGAAAAATCTTTTATGAATCTCTTATAGAATCCGGCGTGCCCGAAAAAACTTCGGATACCTTTTACATTTGTAGGAGGTTGTAGGCTTGTCATGACCTCGATTTTTGCTTTATCCACTTCCATTCATTTTTCTAAAATTCTATGTCCGAGCACGATTCCGTCTCGCACCATAAAATGATATTTTTCCCAGTTTAGGACTAGATGTTTGTCTTCACATCTTTGTAGAACTTTCCCCAGGTTCACCAAGCACGTTTGGAATGAGGACCCGTGGACAAAAAGTCGTCCATGAAGACTTCCATAAAGTCTTCGATATATTCGGTAAATATCGACATCATGCACCTCTGGAAAGTCGCTGACGCGTTACACAATCCAAAAGATATTTGTCGGTAAGCGAACGTTCCGTACGGACAAGTGAAGGTTGTCTTCTCTTGGTCTTCCGGTCGGATGGGAATCTGGAAAAATCCAGAATATCCATCGAGGAAGCAGTAGTACTGATGGTTAGTCAATCTCTCCATCATTTGGTCTATAAATGGCAAGGGGAAATGATCCTTCCTAGTTGCAGCGTTCGGCTTTTTGTAGTCGATGCACATGCGGTGTCCAGTGACGGTCCTTGTGGCAATCATTTCGTCTTTTTCGTTCTTGATCACCGTGATCCCTCATTTTTTCGGGATGACGTGAAATGGGCTAACCCAAGGGCTGTCCAAAATCGGGAAGTTCTTGACAACGCTCATCAAGTTAGGGTTCAACCTCCTTTGGTGCTCCACTGAATTTTTGGCGTTATCTTCGAGATGGATCTTGTGCATACAGAGATCCGGAGAGATTCATGGTATGTCATCAAGCGAGTATCCTATAGCCTTTATGTGCTTTTTCAACTCGCATAGTAACATTGTTATCTCGGCTTTACTCAGACCAGAATTTATAATGACCGGGTAAGTTGAATTTGGTCCAAGGAAGACGTACTTGTGACCGACATGCAGGGGTTTTAGCTCCACTTTAGAAGCGTTCAGCTCAATCCACGTGTCATTTATTGATGCAGAAGTGTCCTTCGGCATTGTTGGAATATCCGTTTTGTTCTGTAAATCAAGGTAGCTCACAGTCGTTTTGTAAATTTCTGCCTTATCGAACATTTTCACACAATCCCTCAAGGTTTCTTCGAGAGTGATGCCCCCATCTTTTGCGTTCGAGATTACGACTGTAAATGGGTCACTCATGAGTAATTTTTCATAGAATTTCTCAGTGACCTTTTCGACCTCATCAAGCCAGAAAGCTTGGTCGTCTAGGGTTAGTTTACTAAGGATTTCTCTCATATCAAAATGCATCACGAGGTCACCTAAGTGTAAGTCTATTTTCCCTTCCGGGACGTTGATCATCGTCCCTGCAGTGGATAGGAATGGTCGCCCAAGTATAAGGGGAGCCGCAGGTTCCTTCTCTAACTCGAGTACCACACAATCGGTAGGAATGCAACATTCTCCAATCACGATGGATACGTCGACGAGGACGCCTATCGGTCGTCAGACCGAACGATCCGCTAGTATTAGTGAAATCTTAGTTGGCCCGAAGGTGTGGTACCCTAAACATTTAGCAACTGATAGTGGCATCATGTTTATGCTTGACCCAAAGTCGCATAGACAACGCTAAAATGTTACACCTTTTATGGCGCACGAGAGCACGAAGCTTCCTGGGTCACCTCTTTTTCGAGGGAAATGGTTTTGCAAGATTGAACTACATTCATGAGTGATCATCAAAACTCCTTCTTCAAGTGTCAAGGAGTTGGTCAAGATGCTTTTCATAAATTTTCTTAGAGGCGGGATCATTGCACAAGCTTCGACAAAAGGTAGTCTAACCGTTAGCTGCTCAATTATTTCATTTAGTTTAGCTCTTTCTTTCTTTTTCTTTGGCGCCTGATAAACTCAAATGTAATACCCTAAAGTACTAACAGCTTTGTCGATTGTAGTATTTAGGGGTCGAATCCACATAGACTCAAGAATCACACAATAGATTAAATATGTTCGAATTAAGCTAAGTAAATCAATAAAACAAGATGCAATAAAGTAATTACGAGTTGTAAATTCAATGGAGGAAGATAGGTTCAGGGTATTTCTCAAGAAATCAGAGAATGCAGGCAAACCAATTAGTCATGGTTCAGATTAAGCGCGGTTCTTGAACTCAAATCACTAAACTATAACTAACCAACTGTCGCTGCGAGAATTATCTAAATCTAAATCTCAGAATTCCAAATTTCTTTGCAAATTCTAAAGTCTAAACCAGCATTAAGTTCAAGTTTGATTTGTTCACAAAACAACTAAACCAAATCTCTTTGCAGATAGTTATTTTGTTCACCCTAGGTTCTATAAGACCATCGATTGCACTGTCGTGCCAAATCGATTAACCTAAGATCTAAGTTCCAGGTGATCAATCCAGAATTAGCTTTAAGAACAACCTATGGTGAAGAACTAATTCAGATTATGAACCGTAACCAACTAATTAACCTAGCCTTCGAAGAGATCCTTTATTGAGAACCCTAAACCTAACAAGATATCTACTCAGACATGAAGATTGAAACAAACAACATGATTGAATAAATCTCTGAAATTAATAATAAAGGAGAAAGAAAACAAGGGTTCGAAATCTTCTCTCGGACGAACAGAGTTTCAGACTTGTCTCCCTCAAAAGCTCTCTCAATCAAAACCAAAGTAAAATCAAGCGTAGCCAAAAAAAGTGGCTGAAAACCCTAAATATAATGCTAACACACGTTTTGGGGCTTCTTGTAATTATTAAAGTCTTCTGGGACAAAGTGTAGAATCTTTAGACTTGTAAAAAGTCGCGATCCTTCTCATCATGCGATCAGTATCGACCGATACCATAAGTGGTATCGATCGATACACAACGTGTGTGTCGACTTCAACTTGATCCTTCAGCTGCATGATCTTGCTTGGCTCCAAAATGCTCCAATAATCTCAATTTAGCTCCAAACATACCTAAACCTGTAAAGACTCGAAAAGACTCCAAAAATACTAGAAATACTCTATAAATAAGACCTATATCATGGTTAAAAGCGGGTAAAAACCATGATATATCAACTCCCCCAGACTTAGCATTTGCTTGCCCTCAAGCTAACAGAAAGCTAAACAAGAAAAAGAGGTTTGAAAAACACGGAGACTCACATGTTCTTGAAACATTGTGATACGCTCAAATTAATACCCTATTCAGATACTAAAGCAGTTGTCACCACAAAGACTCAAAGAGACACACAATAGATTATATAGATCCAAAATACGCTAAATCAAAAGATGTAAACGAAAACAAGTACGCAATTAAAGCTGTTGTAAATCAATGGAGGAAAATATAGGCCCAGGGTTTTTCTCAGGAAATCAATGAATGCAGTTAAATTAACTAATAGGATTCAGATTTCGCACGGTTCTTGAACTCAAATCACTAAAATATAGCTAACCAACTCTCGTTGCGAAAATTATCTAAATCTAAATCCTAGGAATTCCAAATCTCTTTGCAAATCCTAAAGTCTAAATCAGCTTTAATATCAGGTTTGATATGTTCACAAATCAATTAAACATAATCTATTTGCGAATAATCAATTTTCTCACCTAGGGTTCTATCAGGTAATTAATCGCACTCTCGTGCCTAATCAATTATCCTAAGATCTAAGTTCCAGATTCGTCAACCTAGAATTAGCTTTGAGAACAACCTATGGTGAAGAACTAATTCAGATAGTGAATCCTAAACAGATAATTAACCTAGCATTCAAAGAAATCCTTTATGAGAAAACCCTAAACCTAAAGTGGATCTACTCAGACATGGTGAATGAAACAATCAACATAACTGAATAAATCATCAATAAATTAATCAAAAAGATTTTGAGATCTGATCTCGGACGAAGGGAGATTCAGACTTGTCTCTATAAAACCAAAGTAAAATCAAAGTATATAAAATAAAGCTTACAAAATAAAGCATAGCCTAAAAAGTGGCTGTAAAATCCCTATAAATAACCTAAAACACGAATTGGGGCTTCTTGTAATTATTAAAGTCTTCTGGGCCAATTCTGCAATTCTACAACTCTTCAATAAGTCGTGATCCTTCTGTTTCCTCGACAGGTATCGATCGATACTAGGCAGTCTCGATCGATACTCAGGTGATTTTGATTTCTCATCTACACGGATCTCTGCTTCGCTCCAGAATGTTCCAGAAAGCTCCAATAATTCCAATTATGCTCCAAACGTGCTAAGACCTGTAAAAGACTCTAAAAGACTACAAAACACCAGAAATACTCTATAAAAAGGACTTATATCATGGCCTAAAAGGGGTAAAAACCATGATATACAACTCCCCCAGACTTAGTCTTTGCTTGCCCTCAAGCAAATAGAAGACTAAACCAGAGAAAGAGGTTTGAAAACGCGGAGACTCACCTGTTCATGAACCATCGAAAAGACCCTCTTTCCAAGTACCCAAATGTTACCTAACCAGCTTTTGATCTAACCATCATGTACTTCTCCGTAGACATTCAAAGCTTTTCCAGACTCCACACATTATCCCACAGCATTGTTCAGATAAAGCCATCCTCGCCAGTTTCATCGCTGTAGCTAATGTTCAAGAACTTTCTAGACTCTTTACCAGACAATATCATGACAAGGAACCACCTTTTTCACACTTCTTGTATCAATTTCCCTCCCCAGACTTATTTCTTATTATGTTCTTTCTTTTCTTTTCAGCTTTGCATATACACATCAAGGTATGAGACGCGAGTATTGATGGTGTTTGCCACCAAATCCCCGGTTTTTCCCTTTCTACGTATCAAAGGATGTAGGCGAATAATGGCATCATAGGAAAATCCTAGCCTCGCTTCCAATCCTTTGTGTGATCATTCCCTCTTAAGTAGAATAATGGGATTGCTGGAAATTTTTCAAGCCCTCTACTCAGAAGAAAATCATTTCATCTTTTATGCTCTTATTTATCAACTTATAACAGGGGAGAGAGATACCATAAATCTAAACACATGGGTTCCTTTATCAGATATGAATGATGAATCAAGCTCTATGAACACTAACCACATTGATGAAGTGCAAAAATTTGGCTCAGGTTTCAGAAGAACTCTGCTGGAGACATGGATGTTTTCTAGTCAACTGGTCAGTCCTTTGATTTTTCATTAGTCGATCTAGAACTGATCTTGCAACACTGTGCACTCAAAAACAAAATCAAATCAATAGGTTTAAGAACAGGATCATCATCTCCAACAAGTTTTGACTCAATAAAACGACAAATTTTTATTTTATTTTATGACTCTAAGAAAAACAAACACAATGTCAGCAGACACCTCCCCCAGACTTGAACAACACTGTCCCCAGTGTTATCTAGCCTAGAGTCAGTGAAAGAAAACAAAAGAACAGAATAAAAATTGGGAAAAACAAGAAGTTACCTTGCTGGAACATTGAGTATCGATCGACACACAACCTGGTATCGATCGATACCAGGCTTAAATCGACATGCAACGTTCTCAATCGCGAAGGGTATCGATCAATACTGAAGGGTATCGATCGACACTTAGGCGATTTCGAGTTTGCTCCTTGTTTATCCTGACACAAACATAAAACGAACGAAAATAAAAACAAAAACGACTCAAAAACAGACTCACCAGTGGGTTGCCTCCCACCAAGCGCTCGTTTAACGTCAATAGCTTTACTGTAACGCCCTTCAGGCTGGATAAGAGTGAGAGCTTGCACCAAAACAGGCTCCATAACTTGACATCGCTAGCATCAGAGTTTTGCTCAACATGCCTTCCACGAACTCTTTTCCCTTCTCTTTAAGCTCCGAAGTAAGAAGAATTCTAGCCTTAGAGAATGGCTTCGAAGCTCCTTTGCACTTGACCTTATACTCAATCGAATTCCCATCACTCTTCTGAGGGATTAAAGTGACATGGGGATTCTCGACTCTTATGCGCATGACCTTCTTCTTTGTTGCCTTAGTCTTCTTGACAACTTCCTTGGGGATGTTGGGCGGTTCAACTGAAATGTCTGCGACAGTAGGCTCATCAGGAGGCTCTTCCAAAAGATCAACTGCCAGCGACATTTCTGTAACAACCTCGATGCTAGAGACACATGTGGGAGCACTCCTAGGGGGAATGACATCATAATAGACCCCTCCGTCAATGTAAGAGAAAGAGATTCTCTTATTAGGCGTGTCTATGATTGCGCCAGCAGTAGCCATAAATGGTCGTCCTAGGAGTATAGGCATACGAGATATCGCACTCATCTCCATAACCTGAAAATCAGTAGGCACCAAACAGTCTCCTACTTTGACCAGCAAACCATGGATAGTACCGTGTGGAAGCGAGGTGGAGTCGTTCGCGAGTGTGATAGATACCTTTGGTGATCGAATATCAGCCCCCAACCGCTCTGCAATTGCCCTTGAGATGACATTGACACTAGCCCCTAAGTCAACGAGAGACTCTTTGAAATCAACTTCAGAGATAGAGCATGGAACCTTGAATTTCCCTGGATCTTCTCTTTGGGTCAGCTGTCTCAGTGGAGGTGTACCTCTAGCCTTAATGAAGAGTGCCTTAATCTCTTCCTTAGTTTCTCTGCAATCTTTGAAGTGACTTAGCAGAGGACGGCACTCTAGAGCTTCTTCAAAGGACGATTCAGGGGAAATCCTTCTTACCATCTTCTCAAAGCCACGCAGCTGCTTTGGAGAGATGGGATCTCTGAGATGTTTAGGAGCAGGATCTCTCAAAACCACAAGTTCTGGCTCGTTCTGCGAGGGGTATCGATCGACACCAGGTAGGGTATCGATCGATACTCTTGCTGTTGAATCATCCTTGACAGATTTATCATCATCAAGGGGAAGCTCCACAATCAGCTTATCCAGCACAGCCTTGCATATGGCGTCCTCTACCTCCTTCTGAGCCTTTGCAGCAGCTCTAGGGTAAGGTATCCTCGGTATATAGACTCTCTCTGCAACTACTTTAGGCATCACAATCGAAACCTCAGGTGTTTCCTCAAAAATCGCCTCAGTATTGGCCGATACCAATGTGGTATCGATCGATACACGGGTTTTGGAAGTGTCCCGTTTCAGAATTGTAACCGGCATCGATCGACACTTGGGGGTATCAATCGATGCTATGGCGATTTTAGGATCCTCATCGAAATTTTCTGCACTTGAGGAGATTGTATTGACGTGTGCATTGTGTGAATGAATCGTCTTTCCCCTGGCATTTGCTGCAGTCTGAGCTACTTGAGTTTCCAGCATCCTGTGACTGGTATTAAGAGCCTCGATCCTTCCACTCAAATCGGTGTACATAGCATCCAGTTTCCCATTGAAGGTTACTGTCATCTTCTCCTGCCCTTGAACCAGCTGTTCAAACATAGCCTCAATCTTACTCTCAGGAGCTTTGGGTGGTGGGGATTGGTACCCTCCTTGCTGAGCATAGTTGGTGAAGTTTCGATTGGTGTTGTACCCAAATCACTGACCCTGAAAACCAGAACCACCAATGTAGTTAACATCTTCCACTTCATTTTCAGCAGAAAAGTGGACGGCCTTTGTTGTCTTTCCCAGCAGAAGACTGTGCATAGAATCCAGCTGAGCTTTAACTTCAGCGATCTGCGACCCATCCATGTTACCAGCCAGCTTCTTGTGCTCGAAGTCTGCGCTCTTGGTGCTACTGCTAGATGCAAAGTTTTCAATCAATACATAGGCATCCTCAGGGTACCTGGTGTTGAAATTACCATTGCTCGAAGCGTCCAGAGCCATCTGATACCTCCAATCTACTCCTCTAAAGAAGATACCCAGCAGCTGCACATCAGAGTAACCATGATGTGGAAAATCTCTCTGATACGATCTGAATCTCGTCCAAGCAGCCTTGAACGCCTCAGTAGGTCCTTGAGAAAATTGGGAGATTTTATTCCTCAGATCGTGCATCATCGTAGAAGTTGATCAGGAAGGCTCTATTAGTGTTCTCCCAAGTAGTTAGCGAACCAGGAGATAGCTGCCTCAGCCAGTAGGTCGCATCTCCACCTAGAGAGTAGGGGAAGAGCTTGCAGAAGAGATAGTCGTAGGACACTCCATTGCTCTTGATGCTAGTGACCAAGTCCTCGAACTTCTCTACATGGTCCATTGGATGTTCATGAGGAAGACCATGAAAGAGATGCTGTCCCACAAGAGCAAAGTAAGCAGGCTTCAGCTCAAAGTCATTCCTCTCAAAAGCAGGAGGACGAATTGCTGAACGATTGGCGAAAAACTGGTCAGGCCTGTTGTACTCACCAATTGTTCTTCCACGATTAACCACATCATTCCTCGCGTTACCAGCGACTTTCGCAGCGACAACAGGAGCAGGTGGCATGACGATCCCCTCTCCATCCAGACGTTGTCCTTGCTCATTGCACAAGCGACCCTCTTGGTCTCTGTAAGCACCAGCTGCATCACGAACCAACTGATTGTTGTTCATCTTAGCTGATTTCTTTTCTTTTTTGTTTGTGCGTTCCACAAGTGCTAGTTGTTCCAGTGATAGATCAACTAGCTCAGCGTTCTTGTTGCTTCTGGTTTCTCGATTAGGCATGCACCTGAAAACAAGAACCAATAATGTAAGTAATTGAAATATACATAGGGTATAGACCGATACCTAAGGGTATCGGTCGATACTCGGGCGATTTAGACGAATTTTTTAGCTAAAATCTAATGGCGAATTGAGTCCCCGGCAACGGCGCCAAATTTGATACGCTCAAATTAATACCCTATTCAGATACTAAAGCAGTTGTCGTAGTATAGCTAGGGGTCGAACCACAAAGACTCAACGAGACACACAATAGATTATATAGATCCAAAATACGCTAAATCAAATGATGTAAACGAAAACAAGTACGCAATTAAAGGTGTTGTAAATCAATGGAGGAAAATATAGGCCCAGGGTTTTTCTCAGGAAATCAATGAATGCAGCTAAATTAACTAATAGGATTCAGATTTCGTACGGTTCTTGAACTCAAATCACTAAAATATAGCTAACCAACTCTCGTTGCGAAAACTATCTAAATCTAAATCCTAGGAATTCCAAATCTCTTTGCGAATCCTAAAGTCTAAATCAGCTTTAATATCAGGTTTGATATTTTCACAAATCAATTAAACCAAATCTATTTGCGAATAATCAATTTGCTCACCTAGGGTTCTATCAGGTAATTAATCGCACTCTCGTGCCTAATCAATTATCTTAAGATCTAAGTTCCAGATTCGTCAACCTAGAATTAGCTTTGAGAACAACCTATGGTGAAGAACTAATTCAGATTGTGAATCCTAAACAAATAATTAACCTAGCATTCAAGGAAATCCTTTATGAGAAAACCCTAAACCTAAAGTGGATCTACTCAGACATGGTGAATGAAACAATCAACATAACTGAATAAATCATCAATAAAATAATCAGAAAGGTTTTGAGATCTGATCTCGGACGAAAGGAGATTCAGACTTGTCTCTCTAAAACCAAAGTAAAATCAAAGTATATAAAATAAAGCTTACAAAATAAAGCATAGCCTAAAAAGTGGCTGTAAAATCCTTATAAATAACCTAAAACACGAATTGGGGCTTCTTGTAATTATTAAAGTCTTCTGGGCCAGTTCTGCAATTCTACAACTCTTCAATAAGTCGCGATCTTTCTGTTTCCTCGACGGGTATCGATCGATACTAGGCAGTATCGATCGATACTCAGGTGATTTTGATGTCTCAGCTACACGGATCTCTGCTTCGCTCCAAAATGTTCCAGAAAGCTCCAATAATTTCAATTATGCTCCAAACGTGCTAAGACCTGTAAAAGACTCTAAAAGACTACAAAACACTAGAAAGACTCTATAAAAAGGATTTATATCATGGCCTAAAAGGGGTAAAAACCATGATATATCACATTGCAATGAACCTTTTTCTTAGTACTCCACATATCACTTAACCAGTTCCAAATCTAGCCACCATGTACTTCTCCGTATACATTCGTAGCTCCCCAGAATCTACACATAATTTCGCAGCATTGTCTGATAAAGCCTTCATCGCCAGTTTCATCGCTGTAATCAATGCCAAGAGCCTTCTAGATTCTTTCCCATACAATATCATGACAAAAGAACCACCCAATTTTCACACATTTAAGTATTTTTTCCTCTCCCCCAGACTTATTTCATATCATGTTCTCTTGCATATACATATTAAGGTTTGAGACGCGAGTATTGATGGTGTTTGCCACCGAATCCCCGGTTCTTCCCTCAAAATGTATCAAAGGTGTAAGCGAATAATGGTATCACATGAATTTTTTCTAACCTCGCTTCCAACCTTTGTGTGATCATTTCTTTTCAAGTAGAATAATGGGATTGTTGGAAATTTTCCTAACCCTCTACTGAGAAGAAAATCATTTCATCTTTTCATGCCTTAATTTATAACAAGGGAGAGGAACCATTACTTTCTACACATGGGTTCTTTTGTCAGATATGAATGAGTAATCAAACTCTATGGGCATCAACCACATCGATGAAGTGCAAAAATTAGCTCAGACACTACAAGAAAACTGTCTAATTCCAACGAAAATTTACGACCGTTTTAAATCGATGTAACTTTACGTCGACCTTACGACGAATTTACGACGAAATATGTGTTCGATGTAAAATCGTCGTAAATATGTGTCGTCGTAATTTCGATGTAAATTTACGACTAATTTACGACGACATTACGACGAGAACATAAATCGTCGTAATATCGATGTAATTGTACGACAAAATTACGACGAATATTTCTTCTGTATATTACGTTGATATTACGACGATTATACGTCACCGTTCGCGGTTAGGTAGACCACGTTTTTTAATAGGTCCACCTACTAAATTTACATCGAATTTACATAGTAAAATTCGTCGTAAATGCGTTGGAAAATCGTTGGTAATTTTGAAAAAATTTCTATAAATACAGCGTAACTTCAAACTAAAGAATCAAAAAAAAAAACAAAAAAAAAAAACATATATATAAATGTCTATATACGAACTACGAAAATGGATGTATACGCAAAAGGATTCAGAGGGAGATTTGACGGAAGAATTCAAAGAAGGGCTTGAAATATTCATGTGTTAGGCCGGGAATATGCAAACAACCCTGGAAAGTGGTAAGATGTTCTGTCCTTGTCGTAAATGCAAGAATACGAGATATATGTTTATTGAGACGGTGTGGAAGCATTTACTAAATAGAGGGTTTATGCCGCAATATTATGTTTGGTATCAACATGGAGAGGGTTTTGAAAGAACTCAAGCAACGGATAGTAGTAGTAATTATCAAGGTCAAGTAGAATCAAATTATCAAGGTAGTTATGATCATGGTCAACATCAATTTGATCAGGGTGCAGATCATGATAGGATGCATGCCATGGTTAATGATGCATTTCATGAAACAAATGCTGATAATAGTACTGTTGAGGAACCCAACGTAGATGCAAAGCGATTTTATGATATGCTAGACGCTGCAAACCAGCCACTCTACGATGGATGTAGAGAAGGTCAGTCTAAATTGTCGTTAGCTGCTAGGATGATGACAATTAAAACTGATCATAACTTAGCTGAGGTTTGCATGGATGATTGGGCTGATCTTATTAAAGAGTATTTGCCAGAGGATAATTTGGCTGCCGAAACATACTATGAGATACAGAAGTTGGTGTTTAGTCTTGGGTTGCCTTCTGAGATGATAGATGTATGTGTTGACAATTGTATGCTTTTTTTGAAAGATGATGATAAGCTGCAGGAATGTCGATTTTGCCAAAAACTGAGATTTAGGCCCCAAACAACTGGGCGTAAAAAGATACCATACCAACGGATGTGGTATCTTCCTATAACTGATAGGTTGAAACGATTGTATCAATCTGAAAGGACAGCTGCATCGATGAGGTGGCATGCAGAACATTCACAGAGAGAAGGAGAAGTGACTCACCCGTCAGATGCAAAAGCTTGGAAACACTTTAACACTGTACACCCTGATTTTGCTAACTCTAAGCGAAATGTGTATCTTGGTCTTTGCACTGATGGATTTAGTCCATTCGGTATGTCTGGTAGGCAATATTCTTTGTGGCCAGTTATCGTAACTCCTTATAACCTTCCCCCAGATATGTGCATGCAAAGGGAATTTCTTTTCCTGAATATTTTAGTCCCTGGTCCCAATCATCCGAAGCCGTCCCTTGATGTATTTTTGCAGCCTCTCATTCATGAGTTGAAACAGTTGTGGTATACAGGAGTGCGGACATATGATAGTTCGAGGAAAAAAAATTTTACGATGCGTGCGGTGCTTATGTGGACAATAAGCGACTTCCCTGCATACGGAATGCTATCAGGTTGGACGACGCATGGGAGGTTATCTTGTCCTTATTGCCTCGATCGGACAGATGCGTTTCAACTGAAACATGGTCGAAAAACATGCTGGTTTGATTGTCACCGCCGATTTTTACCAATCAATCATCCATATAGGAGAAACAGGCGGTTGTTTAGGAAGAACAAAATCGTGCGTGTCCCCCCACCAGTGTATCTATCTGGGGAAGATCTAGAAGCGCAAATAGATCATATTGGGGGACTAGAAACTGTGAATCGTGGGGGAAATTGGCACACTCCAGCTAATATGCCTGATGGATACGGGGTTAATCACAATTGGCACAAGAAAAGCATTTTTTGGGATCTTCCGTACTGGAAAAATCATATACTGAGACACAATCTTGATGTCATGCACATTGAGAAAAACTTTTTTGATAACATCATGCATACAGTGTTAAACGTGAAAGGAAGAACCAAAGACAGCGGAAAGTCAAGGTTGGACTTGCCAGATATTTGCAACAGAAATGAGTTGCATATAATGAGCAATGGAAAATCACCAGTTCCTATATTTCGGTTGGGTGCAGAACAAAAGGCATCGTTGTTCAATTGGGTTTCATCTGACGTGAAGTTTCCTGATGGGTATGTATCCAATCTTGCTAAATCTGTTGAGAAAGGAGAAAAGTTTTCAGGGATGAAGAGTCATGACTGCCACGTGTTTATGCAACGTTTACTTCCTTTCGCATTTGCCGAACTCCTTCCAGAAAATGTTCATGAAGCAATTGGAGGTAAGATACTTCATCACATATAAAATTATTGAGATTAATTATATATATATATATGTTACAATGTATATAATTTTGTCTTTGCAGGCATCGGAGCGTTTTTCCGGGATCTTAGTACACGGACGTTGTCAGAAGATGTAATTGCACAACTGGCTTCTAATATTCCAATCTTGTTGTGCAATTTGGAGAAGATATTCCCCCCTGCGTTTTTTGATGTTATGGAACATCTTCCCATTCATCTCCCCCACGAAGCAGAACTAGGAGGCCCTGTTCAGTTTAGGTGGATGTACCCATTCGAGCGCTTCATGAAACATTTAAAGGGAAAGGCAAAAAATCTAGCAAGGGTTGAAGGATCAATTGTTGCGGGAAGTTTGACAGAAGAAACTTCACACTTCACTTCATATTATTTCGCTCCAAAAGTCCGTACACGCAAACGGGCTCCCCGACGATACGATGATGGCGGTGTGGGACGAATTTATGCAGTAGAGGGTGTCCCAGATATATTCTCACCAATTGGTCGTCTTAGTGGAAAATTGAAGGAAGTTTGGTGGGATAACGAGCATGACAGGCACAGCGCACATACGTACATCCTCCTAAACTGTGATGAAGTGAGTCCTTTCGAAAGGTATAATAACCAAACTATTTAATTAATCAGTCATTAATAATTAATAATTAATATAATTATAAATAAATGTGTTAATTTTTATGTCTATATATGTATTTTGCAGCTTATTTGATACCCAGGTACGAGAATGCATTGAAGGGGTTTCAGATGATGAAATAAACGACCGTAAAGATCGTCACTTTGTTGAGTGGTTGAAGACGCAAGTAAGTTAATATAGTTATAAATATTTCATTTAATTATATCGGCTTTCAATCTAACTTTTACACTTATCATAGGTTGATCATGGCGATCCCGCATATCCATTTTGGTTTCATGAGTTACTCCTAGGCCCCATCGGGAAGATAACGACCGCACCCATGTATTTTACCCGTGGATATGTGTTTCATACATACAAGTATGGCGTTCGTCGAGCAACTACCAACTACGGAGTATGTGTTAGGGGTGAAATAGATTTTTATGGGGTTTTGCAAGAAATAATTGAAGTGGAGTACCCCGGACTGGTTAGGTTGAAATGCGTTCTCTTCAAATGTGATTGGTTCGATCCAACAGTCGGTCGAGGGGTGCGAATTAACAAATTTGGTGTGGTTGACGTCAACAAAGCACGACGTTACAACAAGTTTGAGCCTTTCATCCTAGCATCACAAGCAGAACAAGTAACGTTCGTTCCATATCCCCGAGTTCGAAGAACATCTGGGATCTCATGGTTATCGGTTATTAAAATAGCTCCAAGGGGTAAAATTGTTGGTGTTGATGATCTTCCAATGCAACAAGATTCTTGCCTTGATATTACAGAACCAGAGATTACGGAGAACGTTCTATTAATTGATCCACGAAACAGGCAACTTGAATATCTACCTGACGACACAGAAGAAGAAGGCGATTCCGACGAGTTTGAAGAAACTGACGATGATGATGGACCTGAAGATGATGAACCCAATCAAGATGATGAACCCAACGAAGATGATGATTCTGATTGAAAGCTTATATATATATAGGTAATTTTCGGTTTGTTAGATGTTTAAGTTTTTCTTGTAAAATTATATATTAAACGAAATTACGACGTATTCGGCGATTAAATTCATGATTTTCCCCAAGAATTGCCTGATGCCAAAACAATTCATCCAGACCGCACCGAAACACAGACACTACTTCACTATTTCGGCGATTTCTCGGGTACCAGAGACGATCAAGGAAGGATCAAGATTTAGGGTTTAGGGTATAGATTTATTTTATAACAACGAATTTATAACTTTATTATACCAAAGGATTTACATCGATTATCATTACAACGATTTTACATCGATTAGCATTACAACGATTTTACATCGATTAGCATTACAACGATTTTACATCGATTAGCATTAAAACGATTTTACATCGATTAGCATTACAACGATTTTACATCGATTATAATTACAACTATTTTACATCGATTAGCATTACAACGATTTTACATCGTTTATAATTACAACTATTTTACATCGATTAGCATTACAACGATTTTACATCGATTAGCATTACAACGATTTTACATCGTTTATAATTACAACTATTTTACGACGAATCCGTCGTAATATCGTCGTAATGTCATTTTGGGTTTAGGAGTTGAAAGTTGTTTACCTGCTTCTAATGATCTGGCCAACAAAGAATTCTGGGAATCAAGTTTTCTATATTCATAAAGACCAACCACCATAAGTGAAAGATACATAGAATTGGACATCCTTATATTACGAAGGATTTATATAGATGTCCAATTCTATGTGTAACGCCCGCGTTCCGGAAAATAAATTAATTAATTTAATTAATTTAATTGTTCCGGAATTTTCCTTCGGGTTTTGAGCCTTAGACAAATCTGTGGAAATTAATTATTGGGGGAAATAATTAATTCGGGTTTGTTCCGGGGGTGTCATAAATCGATTTGGAAGTTGTGGGGTTTTTCTCAAAGAATGAATCTTCTTATTGTCTTCTTCCTCTTCTCTTCTTGGGCGTGAAAAACCAGTCTCGGAGGAAAAAGGAGATTGGTCGCGAGAGAGAGAGAGAGAGAGAGAGAGAGAGAGAGAGAGAGAGAGAGAGAGAGAGAGAGAGAGAGAGAGAGAGAGAGAGAGAGAAGGAGAGAAGCTTGGCGAAGCTTGGATCTTGCGAGATCGAGAGAGGCTTGAGCGTGGGGAGAAGCTTGAAGAAGAGGTTGGAGGACCTTGGTTTTGGGCGTGAAGGGGAGGTCGATCTTGAGCTCGGGAAGTCGTTTTGGAGCTCGATCCATCGTGTCTAAGGTGAGTTGTGACCAAAGGCTAGCATTTAAGCTTGTGTGGAGCTTGTTCTTCTTGTTGTTGGATTCGCGATCCTTGCTTGTTCTCTTGGTTGTTGGATTCGCGATCCAAGCTTGTTTTCTTGGTTGTTGGATTCGCGATCCAAGCTTGTCTTCTTGGTTGTTGGATTCGCGATCCAAGCTTGTTCTTCTTGTGCTTGATTCGCGATCCTTGCTTGTTCTCTTGGTTGTTGGATTCGCGATCCAAGCTTGTTTTCTTGGTTGTTGGATTCGCGATCCAAGCTTGTCTTCTTGGTTGTTGGATTCGCGATCCAAGCTTGTTCTTCTTGTGCTTGATTCGCGATTTCTTGCTTGTCTCTTGGTGGTTGATTTGCGATCCGAGCTTGTTTTCTTTGTTGTTGATTTGCGATCCTTGAAAGCTTAAGGGGGCGGGGTTTGCTAAGCTTGTGGGGAGATGGAGGTTAGGTAACCTCGAATCCGTGCTCGTGGTGCTTGGTTGAGCTTAATTGTTGGGATGTGGCTTGTCCCGGGCAATTTCTTGGAGTCGCTAGGCGATTGTTTCTTTTCGGTGGTTTAGTCTCTCATGGGTTTCCTTTTAATTGGTGTTAATCGCTAAGCTTGTGCTGGGTTTCCTTTTAATTGGTGTTAATCGCTAAGCTTGTGCTGGGCTTTCTTTTAATTGGTGTTTAATTGCTAATTGTGCTGGGTTTTCTTTTTAATTGGTGTTAATTAATTCTTCGTATTGTTAATTGTTGATCGTTGTGCTTATTGGTAGCCTGTTGTTGGGATGATCAATCTCACTCAGCATTTGGTTAGCCAAATGTTGATGCATCACTTTTGTCGATGCAGGTAAAGATAAGGCGTGATCGTGGAATCAAGGCGGTGAAGAGGGGATGATTTGGACCCGGGGTTTTTTTTATTATTGCTGTAGACTTGTTCTGTGTTGTTAATTAACTCTGGTATTGTTTAATTATTGCGGTGGATTTATTTCCAAAAAAAAAAAAAAAAAAAATCGGTTGTTTCATTTTGGTATCAGAGCCCTTACGGTTCTAGGAGCCTTGGTGGTTCTAGAATAAATTGGGTATTGTGTGGGGGTCTTAGAATCATCCTCTTCGAGCCTTGTGAGATTCCACGGTGAGTATCTTTATTGTGATGATTGTTTTTAGTTTTCTTAGCTTGTGCTTCTGCACGTGTGCAGATGGCTAGAGGGCGTGGTAGGGGTCGTGGCCGTGGTAGAGGTCGTGGCCGTGTGCCGGCGGAGCAGGTCGAAGATTCGCGTGCGAGTCAGGTTGGGTCTGAGGGTGCGGCCGGAGTGAGTGCCGTTGGGGCTGGCGTGAGCGTCAGTGTGGCTGGTGTTCCAGCGGGTGCTGCGGGTGTAGCAGCGGGTGATGCTCGTGCTCGAGATGATCGCATCGCGGATCTGTTGACGAGGTTGTTGGAGCGGTTACCAGAGAGGGTACCGGCTCAGGCTCCTGTGGCTCCGGTAGTGGTGGAGGCTCAGCCTCAGGCGGCAGCTGCGGTTGCTGAGGAGATCCCATCCTATCTGAGGATGATGGAGCAGATGCTGAGGATTGGCACGGGGTTCTTTTCTGGAGGTGCTAATCCTGAGGACCCTGATGCGTGGTTGAGGAGGATAGAGAGGAATTTCCTCTCGAGTAGGTGTCCCGCGGGATACCAGGTGGACATTGCGGTCCATTTTCTGGAGGGTGATGCGCATCTCTGGTGGAGGGGTGTGGCAGCACGGAGAGTACAGGCCGCGATGGCTTGGGCGGATTTTGTGGAGGAGTTTAACTCCAAGTACTTTCCTCAGGAGGCGTTCAACCGGTTAGGGTCGAGGCTTGCGAGTTTGACTCAGGGGAATCGGTCGGTACGCGAGTATGAGGTGGAGTTCGTCCGGCTCGGGTCTTATGTTAGACGAGCGGGTGAGAGTGAGTCGGCCCGTGTGCAGAGATTTCTGATGGGTCTTCGGGTTGACTTGAGGAACCGTTGCATGGTGAGGCCTTTTTGCACGGTTGATGATTTGGTTGAGACTGCAGCTTTGCTTGAGGAGGGTCTGAAGGACGAGGTGGTAGTGGCTACACCGCGTTTTCAGGCGAGATCTGTACAGCAGCAGTCCGATTCGAGCAGAGGCAGTAGTAAGCCGATGCAAGGACAGAAGCGGAAGCGGGAGAGCGCTTCGAGTGGTAGTCGGGGTGGTCCGGGTTGCTTTGGTTGTGGGAGCATGGATCACCGAGTGGCGAGCTGTCCTCAGAAGGGCGGAGCGCGAGTGGATTCTCGAGTGTGCTATCACTGCAAGGAGGCGGGGCACATCAGGCCTCAGTGTCCCCAATTGCGGCAGAGGGAGACCGCGGTAGTGCGGCCTCTCAGGCAGGTGGCATCAGCGCCTCGAGTGTACTCCATCACCGAGACCGGCGAGCCGAGTTCCAGGCCGATCACAGGTATTTTCTTAGACTCACCTAAGTTTAATTTTGTGTTGGGGAATGTCGTGCTCGTCGGGGTGTTAAGGTTCTCGGCACATGTATATGTGCAGGGACCTTGTGTGTTGGAGGTGTAGAGTGTCATGTGTTGTTTGACTCAGGAGCATCGCATTGCTTCGTTTCCCCGGAGTTGGCCGAGAAGGCTAATCTCCGGAGCGAGCCCGGTGTGAGTTTGGGTTTCGTGGAGGTTGCCGGAGGGAAGCTCCTGAGGATTCACGGTCGGGTGCGAGACGTGGATGTTCAGGTAGCAGGAGAGTCCATGGCTGCCGATTTGATTATCTGCTCAGTGGAGCTGTACGATGTCATCTTGGGCATGGATTGGCTCGGGAAGTTCAGGGCGCATCTGGACTGTCACCGAGGGCGAGTCGAGTTCGACCAGGGGAAAGGGAAGTTGGTGTATCAGGGTGTGAGACCGACTTCCGGGAGTCTCGTGATCTCGGTTGGGCACGCGGAGCGTCTGATCGAGGGAGGTTGCGAGGCGTATTTGGCTACCATTTCCTTGCCGGAGGCCGTCGGAGAGGCTAGGGTTCAGGATATTCGCGTGGTTCGTGAGTTCCAGGATGTGTTCCAGTCGTTGCAGGGGTTGCCACCATCTAGGTCGGATCCTTTCACGATCGAGTTGGAACCGGGGACGGCACCGATATCCAGGGCTCCTTATAGGATGGCTCCCGCAGAGATGGCAGAGCTGAAGAAGCAGCTGGAGGAGTTGTTGAGTAAGGGATTTATTCGTCCGAGTTCTTCGCCGTGGGGAGCGCCAGTGTTGTTCGTGAAGAAGAAGGACGGGAGTTTTCGGTTGTGTATTGATTATCGGGGACTTAACCGAGTCACAGTGAAGAACAGGTATCCTCTTCCGCGGATTGATGAGTTGTTGGATCAGTTGAGAGGGGCTACTTGGTTCTCAAAGATTGACTTGGCGTCGGGTTATCATCAGATTCCCATCGATGAGGTAGATATCCGGAAGACGGCTTTCAGATCTCGTTATGGTCACTACGAGTTTGTGGTGATGCCATTTGGGTTGACTAATGCACCGGCTGCATTTATGAGATTGATGAACAGCGTTTTCCAGGAGTATCTAGATGAGTTTGTGATCATCTTTATCGATGACATCTTGGTGTATTCGAGGAGCCGGGAGGAGCATGAGGTGCATCTGCGTGTGGTTCTTTCGAGGCTGCGGGAACAGAAGTTATTTGCTAAGTTGAGCAAGTGTAGCTTCTGGCAGCGGGAGATCGGTTTTCTGGGTCACATTGTCTCTGCGGAGGGAGTGTCGGTAGATCCGGAGAAGATCCAGGCCATTAGTACTTGGCCGAGGCCGAGGAATGCCACTGAGATTCGGAGTTTTCTTGGGTTGGCAGGGTATTATCGGCGGTTCGTCAAGGGTTTCGCAAGTTTGGCTAAGTCTATGACGAAGCTGACAGGGAAGGATGTTCCTTTCGTGTGGTCCTCAGAGTGTGAGAAGAGTTTCGCAGGGCTGAAGGCCATGTTGTCTAGTACTCCAGTATTGGCGTTGCCTGAGTCGGGTGAGCCTTACGTGGTGTACACCGATGCGTCGGGAGTGGGTCTTGGTTGTGTGTTGATGCAGAGGGGGAAGGTTATTGCCTATGCTTCGCGGCAGCTGCGGAAGCATGAGGGCAACTACCCTACCCATGACTTGGAGATGGCTGCAGTGGTTTTTGCATTAAAGATTTGGAGATCTTATCTTTATGGCGGAAAGGTGCAGGTGTTCACAGATCATAAGAGCTTGAAGTACATTTTCACTCAGCCTGAGTTGAATTTGAGGCAGAGGCGCTGGATGGAGCTAGTGGCCGATTATGATCTGGAGATAGCTTACCATCCTGGTAAGGCTAATCTGGTTGCGGATGCGTTGAGTCGGAAGCGGGTGGCTTTGGCTCGGGAGCTCGAGGTAGAGTCCTTGGTGAGCGAGATTAGCACATTGCGCTTATGTGTTGTATCTCAGGAACCTTTGGGCTTAGAGGCGGCTAACCAGGCGGATCTTTTGAGCAGGGTTCGGGTGGCTCAGGGAAAAGATGAGGGTTTGGTTAAGGCTTCGAGAGCAGAGGGTTCTGAGTATCAGGTATCTGCGAACGGCACTATCCTTGTTAGTGGGAGGGTATGCGTACCTTTGGATGAGGATTTGCGGCGAGAGATCCTGAGTGAGGCTCATTCGAGTATGTTTGCGATTCATCCCGGAGCGACTAAGATGTACCGCGATCTCAAGCGCTATTATCATTGGGTCGGGATGAAAAAGGATGTGGCTAACTGGGTTGCTTCGTGCAACGTGTGCCAGTTAGTGAAGGCGGAGCACCAGGTCCCGAGTGGTTTGTTGCGGAGTTTACCCATTCCAGAGTGGAAGTGGGATATGATCACGATGGATTTCGTGGTGGGTTTACTAGTTTCTCGGACCAAGGATGCTGTTTGGGTCATCGTCGATCGATTGACCAAGTGTGCGCGTTTTCTGGCCATTAAGAAGACCGATGGGGCGGCAGTTTTGGCTAGGAAGTACGTGCAGGAGATTGTGAGACTGTATGGAGTACCGGTGAGTATTGTTTCGGACCGGGATCCTAAGTTCACATCGGAGTTCTGGAATGCGTTTCAGGCGGAGATGGGCACGAAGGTGCACTTGAGCACGGCGTATCATCCTCAGACAGATGGGCAGTCCGAGCGAACCATCCAGACTTTGGAGGATTTGTTGAGGATGTGCGTGCTGGATTGGGGTGGTCATTGGGTGGATCACTTGAGCTTGGTTGAGTTTGCGTATAACAATAGTTACCAGGCGAGTATTGGCATGGCTCCATATGAGGCTCTGTATGGGAGGCCCTGTCGTACCCCCTTGTGTTGGACCCAAGTGGGGGAGAGGAGCACTTTGGGTGCGAGTTTTGTTCAGGAAACTACAGAGAAGATCCGGGTTTTGAAGCTGAACATGAAAGAGGCCCAGGATCGGCAAAAGAGTTATGCTGATAAGAGGCGGAAAGAGCTTGTGTTTGAGGTGGGAGATAGTGTGTATCTCAAGATGGCTTTGCTGAGAGGGCCGAACAGGTCCATTGTTGCGACTAAGTTGAGTCCGAGGTATTTGGGACCGTTCCGGATTGTAGAGCGTGTTGGACCGGTAGCGTATCGGTTGGAGTTACCCGCGGTTTTGCAAGCTTTTCATAAGGTATTCCATGTGTCGATGCTGAAGAAGTGTTTGCATAGGGGTGACGAGGTATTGGCTGAGATTCCGTCAGATCTCCAGCCCAATATGACCGTTGAGGCGAGACCTTTGAGAGTTCTCGAACGGAGGGTCAAGGAGCTTCGTCGGAAGAAGATTCCGATGATGCGAGTTCTGTGGGACTGTGACGGTGTTCAGGAGGAAACTTGGGAGCCAGAGGCTAGGATGGAAGCGAGGTTCCAGAAGTGGTTCCAGAAGCAAGCTGCGGCTTGAGTTCCATCGAGAGGTTCCAGTTTCGGTTATAGCTGTGTGCTATGTGTATTCATTTTGTATTGCCGTTGTGTAGAACGATGTTACATTATGATGTGTAATAAGATAGATGTTCTTGTTGCTGTGGTGAGCATTGCGTGTTTTCGTTAAGCTTGTTCGGGAAAATGAGTCGAGTGACGAGACCGGGTTATTTCACTTAGCGGTTCTGTGTGGTGGGTTGGATTGCAGGCGTATGGTACTTGTTTGTTTTATTACGTTTGTATTGATGACTTACTGCAGAGAGTTGTTGGGTGTTAAAGATAGCCTAGTCGTAGTTGTCTTGACAAGTTTTTCTAAAGCAAGCCGACACTGGAAGGTGCGCAAGGGAGGTGCGATGGTCGGGTTATTGGTCATGCACGGCAGATATTCCGGGTATGGAGTATAGTTCAGTCGAGATGCTTAGAGATATGTGATTTATTGCTCGTTGGGAGGACTGGTTCCTCCGGTGCCGATAGCTCGCAGGACTGTGTGTCTTGGGAGTGTAAGTGGCGATGTACCCAGTCTCGGGAGATTTATAGCCTAGAGTGATACGTGATACCGTGGATTCGTAAGGAGTATGTCCCAGACGTGGGATATATTGCCTAGAATTGAGAGGTATGGGGTATTGAGACTCTTGTAGGTTATATTACTGAGTGGAGTGGTACGGCATATACCTAGAACTCGGAGATGCTGCGGTGTCTTGGGTGATGTGGTATGGTGGATATCCTGCGGGATATGGCCGATGCTCGGAACTCAGAGATGCTGCGGTGTCTTGAGTAATGGGGTTGGCCGGTATTTGAGCAATAAGTACATATGATGTCGCGGTGTTATAAGCATAGGGTCTGAATGGGAAACCTCGGAGGTTGGTATTGGACCTCGTGTGAGTATTGAGATGGTCGGGTTTGGCCATAGTTTGTGTAATCGTTGCGACGATAAGGTTCATTGGAGATGAACGGTTCATGGGAGATGAACGGTATCGAAGATTCGAGGGCGAATCTATGTTAGTGGGGGAGAATTGTAACGCCCGCGTTCCGGAAAATAAATTAATTAATTTAATTAATTTAATTGTTCCGGAATTTTCCTTCGGGTTTTGAGCCTTAGACAAATCTGGGGAAATTAATTATTGGGGGAAATAATTAATTCGGGTTTGTTCCGGGGGTGTCATAAATCGATTTGGAAGTTGTGGGGTTTTTCTCAAAGAATGATTCTTCTTATTGTCTTCTTCCTCTTCTCTTCTTGGGCGTGAAAAACCAGTCTCGGAGGAAAAAGGAGATTGGTCGCGAGAGAGAGAGAGAGAGAGAGAGAGAGAGAGAGAGAGAGAGAGAGAGAGAGAGAGAGAGAGAGAGAGAGAGAAGGAGAGAAGCTTGGCGAAGCTTGGATCTTGCGAGATCGAGAGAGGCTTGAGCGTGGGGAGAAGCTTGAAGAAGAGGTTGGAGGACCTTGGTTTTGGGCGTGAAGGGGAGGTCGATCTTGAGCTCGGGAAGTCGTTTTGGAGCTCGATCCATCGTGTCTAAGGTGAGTTGTGACCAAAGGCTAGCATTTAAGCTTGTGTGGAGCTTGTTCTTCTTGTTGTTGGATTCGCGATCCTTGCTTGTTCTCTTGGTTGTTGGATTCGCGATCCAAGCTTGTTTTCTTGGTTGTTGGATTCGCGATCCAAGCTTGTCTTCTTGGTTGTTGGATTCGCGATCCAAGCTTGTTCTTCTTGTGCTTGATTCGCGATCCTTGCTTGTTCTCTTGGTTGTTGGATTCGCGATCCAAGCTTGTTTTCTTGGTTGTTGGATTCGCGATCCAAGCTTGTCTTCTTGGTTGTTGGATTCGCGATCCAAGCTTGTTCTTCTTGTGCTTGATTCGCGATTTCTTGCTTGTCTCTTGGTGGTTGATTTGCGATCCGAGCTTGTTTTCTTTGTTGTTGATTTGCGATCCTTGAAAGCTTAAGGGGGCGGGGTTTGCTAAGCTTGTGGGGAGATGGAGGTTAGGTAACCTCGAATCCGTGCTCGTGGTGCTTGGTTGAGCTTAATTGTTGGGATGTGGCTTGTCCCGGGCAATTTCTTGGAGTCGCTAGGCGATTGTTTCTTTTCGGTGGTTTAGTCTCTCATGGGTTTCCTTTTAATTGGTGTTAATCGCTAAGCTTGTGCTGGGTTTCCTTTTAATTGGTGTTAATCGCTAAGCTTGTGCTGGGCTTTCTTTTAATTGGTGTTTAATTGCTAATTGTGCTGGGTTTTCTTTTTAATTGGTGTTAATTAATTCTTCGTATTGTTAATTGTTGATCGTTGTGCTTATTGGTAGCCTGTTGTTGGGATGATCAATCTCACTCAGCATTTGGTTAGCCAAATGTTGATGCATCACTTTTGTCGATGCAGGTAAAGATAAGGCGTGATCGTGGAATCAAGGCGGTGAAGAGGGGATGATTTGGACCCGGGGTTTTTTTTATTATTGCTGTAGACTTGTTCTGTGTTGTTAATTAACTCTGGTATTGTTTAATTATTGCGGTGGATTTATTTCCAAAAAAAAAAAAAAAAAATCGGTTGTTTCACTATGAATCTTTCACCTATGGTAGTTGAAGACTGTCTTTACTTGAAAACAAGATCATACAGGATTATTTATTGGCCAGATCATCAGGCAAGCAGGTATACAATGATCAACGTAAAAACTTAAAGAAAAGTGGATATGAATTTTTTTTTTGAGTTTGCATTGAAGGTGTGGAAGGTATTTATAGAAATTTTGTAGAAATTACCAACGGATTTGCAACGAAATTTTACAACGAATTTACATCGAATAGCATTACAACGATTTTACATCGAATATGCCACGAAATTACGTCGACAAAATGCGATGTAAATAGTTAGGTTACCTATAAAAACCCGTGTTTCACCAAACTCTGCCGATTTCAGTCATTTACGACTGGTTTACGACGATTTAGACATTACCAACGATTTTACATCGATTAGCATTACAACGATTTTACGACGAATCCGTCGTAAAATCGTTGTAATACCTAAAATATAGGGTTTAGGGTGTGATGAACTTGTTTAGTTTTTGTTTAATTTTTTTTTATCTTATATATTGTTTTACGTAAGGTCTAATCATAGTGTAAACAATTTTATGTTTTAGAAAATCATTTACATTATTTAAGTCATGCATGTTACGAATATACTTATAAGAACGAATGTTATACATTATTATGTAAAATAAGGAAATCGACGACTATATAGATTCAATCGTCATTACTGAATCTATTGTTAAATATTAGAAGTATTAGATGCACAAATATACTTCGTTCTTACGTCCTCGATATGTGCATTGTGATTTAGGGTTTAGGGTATAGATTTTAGGTATTACGACGATTTTACGACGAATTCGTCGTAAAATCGTCGTAAACTTACAACGCCGTTACGACGAATCCGTCGTAAAATCGTTGTAATACCTAAAATATAGGGTTTAGGGTGTGATGAACTTGTTTAGTTTTTGTTTAATTTTTTCTATCTTATATCTTGTTTTACGTAAGTTCTAATCATAGTATAAACAATTTTATGTTTTTACAAAATCATTTACATTATTTAAGTCATGCATGTTACGAATATACTTATAAGAACGAATGCTATACATTATTATGTAAAATAAGGAAATCGACGACAATATAGATTCAATCGTCGTTAATGAATCTATTGTTAAATATTAGAAGTATTAGATGCACAAATATACTTCGTTCTTACGTCCTCGATATGTGTATTGTTATTTAGGGTTTAGGGTATAGATTTTAGGTATTACGACGATTTTACGACGGATTCGTCGTAACATCGTCGTATACTTACAACGATTTTACGACGGATTCGTCGTAAAGTCGTTGTAATACCTCAACATTTAATTTACCGCGTCGAGGGAAATTTGCGATAGGTTGAATTTTTGGTTACAGTTTTACGACGATTTTACGACGAATTCGTCGTAAAATCGTCGTAATGTACCAACGATTTTACGACGACATTAAAATCTATATATACGCGAACGATTTTTTCCCCTCCCTCACAACTCTCAAATCTCTCTCTCTCTAGAAAATCTCTCAACTCTCTCTCTCTAAAATCTCTGCCCTCTCTCTAAAACAAAAGGTAACATTTTTTTTTTTATAAATTATATTATCGTTTTAAGAATTCTGAATTGTTAGTTAGGATTGTAATATTTATTAGTTAGGATTGGAATTATTAGTTAGGAATGGAATTATATGATACTAAAATTGAGTTATTTTTAAATATTTTTTAGATATGGCGCCACGTAAGTCACACTATCGACAGTTTATCGAGACGGGACCTAGTGAAAATCAGCAACTCCCGTCATCTTCTGCGACACAGTCCGCTGTTCCGGATTCTTTTTCCGGACCAGCGCCGCCTCCAGATGCAGTTGCTCGACCGCCCCTGTTGTATGCAGGATTGACGGTCGAAGATATTTTGCAGTCGCCGGGGCATGATTCATTAGACCGGTTAGATCCGCGACGGATCCCGAATACTTTTTGGTACGTACGTAAAATCTTTTTTTTTTAATTACATTATGAATTTTTTTTTTTACTAATAATTTTTGTTTTATTTTTCAGGTTTAAAGAAGATAACAAAGTTGGACGGAGTGTGGCTGACACCATTAAAGCCTATTTCATGGAGCCTCACCGCAATTGGTCTTCGGTTCCGGAAGACGTTGTCGAGACATGGTTTAAATGTTTCGCGGTAAATTTTTTTTTTTTTAATTCAATATTATTTTAGAGAATTCTTTATCTTTAATATATCGTTTCTAATTATATTTTTTTTTATATAGCAAAAATGGCATTGTGACGTTACGATCAACGAGACGGTGAAGGCGGAATTCAAAAAGAAGGGAAAATTCCGGCTCAACAATACCATTTCCGATTGGAAGAGGAAGTGGGAGGTTAAAGGCGATCAGGGAAAGCCGCCATACATGTCTTCCGATGTTTGGAACGGCTTGACGGCATACTGGAGAGATCCACATGCGCAGCAAGTGGCCGCTAAGTGTTCGGCTTCTCGAAACACTATGGGTCCAGACGGTCTTCCAGCGCTTATGCCTCATACGTCAGGTCAAACATCTTTTGCGGGAAGACGCCTTCAAATGGTAATAATTTTTTCCCTTATAATTTTATTTATGTAATTTTAATTTGTTATTAATTTATATTATCCATCAACGGTTTGATTTCTTTTTTAATGTCTTTTTTGTTAGGCAAATGGAGGCGAACTTCCTCCGATGACCCGAGTTTTTGCGGAAACTCACAAGAAGAAAGACGGATCTTTTGTAGATCCTCGAGCTGAGGCAATCTACAATGACGCGCATGCGAGGATCGGCGAGCGTCAAACTCAGCTTTCTCAGCAGCTATCACCTGGCGGTAGTTCGGTCCAATCCACTGCGACTTTGACGGTTGCCCAGATGGACGACATATACGCAGAGGTAATTTAAGTCTTTTTTTTTTTTACAAATGTTATTGTTTTTTATACAATTTATTAATTTTTTCGTTTCTTTTTTAAAAGGTTGCCCCGAAGAAAAAGGGCAGAGTTTTAGGGATGGGATCGATCGCAGATAGTGCCGCCGCGTCGTCCCGTCGTCAGCTTTTCGACGATCCGGTTATTTTGCGGACGGAGTTAAACAACGCCAACTCCGAGATCAACAATTTTCGGGAGAAGCAGGTGGTATACGATGAGAAGATCATAGGATACGATCAAACGATCCTAGGATACAATAAAACAATCCAAGGATACAACACTCTCTTCGATATTATTGCCCTGAGTAACCCGGATTTGGCGGCTGCACTAAGGCAGCAGGGAGGATCGACATCGGGCCAGCCAACTGATCCGCTCGCGAAAAGAACGAGCGAATATGGAGCAGAATGGATCAGACGACGAACTTTTTGATAATTTACGTTTTTCGGCTAGGAATTAGTTTGTAATAAAAAAATTATTTTGTATTTTAAATTTTATTTTATATTTTGAATTTATTTATAAAATTTAATTTTTAAATATAATTTTTAAATATAATTTTTTAAATATAATTTTTTAATTTTTTTTTTAATTTTATTTAATTTAAATTATTTTATAATAATTTAAATTACGACGAATTTACATCGAATATTTTACATCGATTTTACATCGTTCCATAATTTACATCGATTTTACATCAATAGTTTTACATCGATTTAACATCGTTCAATAGTTACGACGAATTTACATCGAATATTTTACATCGATTTACCAGCGTATTTACATCTACCTATTACGACGAATTTACGACGAATTCTTAAAAACAGAAATTTTATAATTCGACGCATTTACGACGATTTACGACGATTTGTCGGAAAAAAAATTGTATAATTCGGTGTAAAATCGATGTAAATTTTTATCGTGATCTCGATGTAAAATATTCGTCGTAAAATCGATGTAACATATTCGTCGTACATTCGATGTAAATATACAACGATTTTACGACGAATATATTACATCGATTTTACGACGATTTTTTGTCCTCCTTAATTTTACGACCAATTTACGACGATTTGCGATTAACGACGATCAAATTACGACGAATTGTTAATCGTCGCTAATCCGTCGTAAATCAAGTTTTACGACCGATTTACGACGATTTTGTTTATTGTAAAAAGGCAGTTTTCTTGTAGTGAGACTTGGATGAACTCTGCTGGAAACATGGGCGTCTTCTAGTTAACTAGTCAGCCTTTGGATTTTTCATTAGTCCGATCTAGAACTAATTCTGCAACAATGGTCACTTAGAAGCAAGGTCAGAACAATAGATTCAAGAAAAATATCATAATCTCCAACAGGTTTTGACTCAATAAAATGATTTTTTGACTCCAAAACGACTGACTCTAAGAAAAACAAACACGCTGTCAGCAACTACCTCCCCCAGACTTAAACAACACTGTCCCCAGTGTTATCAAGTCTAGAGTCGGTAAAAGAAAACAAAAGAACTGAGTGGAGATGTGAAAATCAAAGAAGTTACCGGGTTGGGGTATGAGTGTCGACCGACACACAGCACTGGTATCGATCGATACCGATACCAGGCTTAGGTCAACACATATAACTCTTTTCATCGATTTGATAAACTCAACTCTTTTGTCGCGCAAGTGGTGTCGATCGATACCAACACTGGTATCGCTCGACACAGCTCTTTTGTAACTGATTCACGCAAAACACAAGACACAAAACCAAAAAACCAAAAGAAATAAAAGAAATATGTACAGACTTACCAGTGGGTTGCCTCCCATCAAGTGCTTGTTTTACGTCACTAGCTTGACTTTGGCTCATGAATTAGCCAGGACAAGAATGAAAACTTGCTCCAAAACAAGCTCTACAACTAGACATCTCCAGCTTCAGAATTCTGCTCAAAAGACCCTTCACAACATCCTTTCCTTTCTCTTTCAACTCGGAAGTGAGAATAGCTCTAACCTTAGAGAATAGTTTCGAAGTTCCCTTTGCACTTCACCTCATATTCAATCGAATCTCCATCACACTTCTGAGGGGTTAAAATAATATAGGCAACACCCTTGACTCTTTTGCTCTTCACCTTCTTCTTTGTCTTAGCCATTTTGATGTCTCTCTTTGTGATGATAGAATGACCATCTAAAACATCTATGACATTTGACTCATCATAAGGCTCTTCCAAAAGATCAACCATCAACGTATCTCATGTAACAACGGTGATGCAAGAGACATGTTTGGGAGCTCTTCCAGAAGGAATAGCTTTGTAGGAGACCTCTTTGTCAATGTATGAGAACGAGATTCTCTTACTGGGCGTGTCTATAACTGCACCAACTATAGCCATGAACGGTCTTCCAAGAATCAAAGGTATATTAGAACTTTCGCTCATCTCCACAATCTGAAAATTAGTAGGAACCAGACAATCTCCTACCTTAACAAGAAAATCAGGGATTGTACCATATGGAACTGAGGTAGAAGAGTTTGAGAATGCGAGAGTCATCTCAGCAGATCTAATATCACCAAATATCAACCTCTCTGCAATTGCCTTGGACATGAAATTGACGTTAGCCCCTGTATCAACGAGAGATTCTTTGAATTCAATGCCAAAGATAGAGTATGGAACTGAAAATTTTCTTGGGTCTTCCCTTTTAGTCAACTGCTTCATTGGTGGTGGTGTACTTCTTGTCTTAATGAAGAGTGCCTTGATCTCTTCTAGAGTTTCTCTTCAATCTCGGAAATGACCAAGCAAAGGGCGGTATTCCAAAGCTTCTTCAAAAGACATCGTATGGAGAATTCTTCTTACCATCTTCTCAAAACCGAGCAACATCTCTGCAGTAATGGGATCCATGGGATGTCTAGGTGGTCTAGGATATGGTACCTTAGGCTTGTAAACATTCTCCTCAACAATCTTCGGTGTTTTCGCAATATCTAGCTCAGTCTGCGAGGGGTGTCGACCGATACCAAATTGGTATCGATCGATACAAAGCTTTTGTGTCATCTCCACAGGTTGGTGTCGATCGATACTAGTAGTGGTGTCGCTCGACACAGGTTGGTGTCGATCGATACAAGTAGTGGTGTCAATCGACACAGTCATATCAGGCTCAAAATCACCTTCAACCTCTTCTAACTCCACAAATTTTTCTGCATTCAAACCCTTTTTCTGCAGTGACCTCTTTAGCACTTCTTAAGGTTATTGCATTGACGTATTCATTATGTGAATGAACCATCTTTCCCTTGACAGCTGCTACAGTCTGAGCTATTTGAGTTTCCAGCATCTTCTGATGAGTGTTGAGAGCCTCGATCTTCCCATTCAGATCTGTGTACATGGCATCCATCTTCCCATTGAAATCAACTGTCATCTTCTGCTGTCCCTGAAGAAGCTGTTCAAGCATAGACTCAACCTTGCTCTCTGGGGTTTCAGCAGGTAGAGGTTGATAAGAAGAATTTCCATAGGCTCTAAAACCAGCTGGGTTGACTTCAGATTTGTACCCTCCTTGCTGAGCATTGTTGGTGAAGTTTTGGTTGTTGTTATGGTGGTATTGATTTCTCTGGCCTTGAAAACCAGAACCACCAATGTAGTTAACACCTTCCACTTCATCCTCATTGAAGTTCTCAACCTCATCAGCAAAATTAACAACCTTCATCGTCTTTCCCATCAACAGATTGTGCATCGAATCCAAATTAGCTTGAACCTCAGCAATCTGCGATCCATCCATGCTCCCAGTCTGCTTTCTTCGCTCAAAGTCTGCATTTTTGGTACTATTGCTAGATGCCAAGTTCTCAATAAGCACATAAGCATCGTCAGGATATCTGGTGTTGAAGTTCCCATTACTCGCAGCTTCTAAGGCCATCTGGTACCTCCAATCAATCCCTCTGAAGAAAATACCCAGCAGCTGAACATTAGTGAACCCGTGATGTGGACAATCCCTATGATATGATCTGAATCTAATCCATGCAGCTTTGAATGCCTCTGTCGCTCCCTGAGAAAATTGGGAGATCTTATTCCTAAGCTCCTCAGACCTTGCATCATCATAGAAATTATTCAGTCTCTTCCCAGGTAGTGAGTGATCCAGTCGGTAGCTGTTTGAGCCAATAAGCTGCATCTCCACCAAGAGAGTATGGGAAAAGCTTACAGAAGATGAAATCATTGGACACTCCATTGTATTTGATTCTAGTGACCAAGTCCTCAAACTTCTCAATATGATCCATCGGGTGTTCATGAGAAAGACCATGAAAAGGGTGCTGACCCACATGAGTGAAGTATGCAGGTTTCAGCTCAAAGTCATTCCTCTGAAAAGCAGGAGGGCGAATCGCAGAACGATTGGCATAGAACTGATCAGGCATGTTGTACTCACCAATCGTTCTACCACGATTAACCACAGCATTCCCCAGATTGCCGCGCCCAACTGGCGCGGCCATCTCATCAGCAACAACTAGAGGGACAATGACGTTTCCATCTCCATCAAGTCGTTGCCCTCTGTCATTGCACAATTGACCCTCTTGGTCTCTCAAAGTTCCAGCATCATCACGAGTCAATACCACTAGATTGTTCATCTCTGCTGGCTTCTTTGTTTTCCTGTTTGTGATAAGCTCAAATTAATACCCTAAAAGTACTAAAGCTTTGTCGGTTGTAATACTTAGGGATCGAATCCACTGAGACTCACGGAAACACACAATATATTATATAAATGAGAATTAAGCTAAGTGATCAATGATATTGAAGGCAAAACGTAAATTAAAACGGTTGTAAGTTCGATTGGAGAAAGATAGGTTCAGGGTATTTCTCAGGAAATCAATGAATGCAGATAAACTAACTAGTCAGGATTCAGATTTAGTGTGGTTCTTGAACTCAAATCACTAAAGTATAATTAACCAACTCTCGTTGCGAAAACTATCTAAGTCTAAATCCTAGAATTCCAAATCTCTTTGAGAATCCTAAAGTCTAAACCAGCTTTTAGTTCAAGTTTGATTTGTTCACAAAACAACTAAACCAAATCTCTTTGCAAATAGTTATTTTGCTCACCCTAAGTTCTATCAGGTAATTAATCGCACTCTCGTGCCTAATCAATTATCCTAAGATCTAAGTTTCAGATTCGTCAACCTAGAATTAGCTTTGAGAACAACCTATGGTGAAGAACTAATTCAGATGGTGAATCCTAATTAACTAATCGACATAGCATTCAGAGAAAACCTTTATGAGAACCCTAAACCTAAAGTGGATCTACTCAGACATGGAGAATGAAAACAACATGATTGAATAGATCATCAAAGAAATCAATAAGAAACAGGAGTTCAGAGTTGTCTCTCCAAAAACCAAAGTAGAATAAGACTTAGAATAAAGCTTAGAACAAAGCATAGCCATCAAAGTGACTGAAAAACCTAATAAATAGCCTAAGACACGTTTTGGGCCTTCTTGTAAATAATAAAGTCTTCTGGCAATTTTGCAATTCTTCAACTCTTGTTAAGTCGCGACTCGTGTCTTGCTGCAGTGAGTATCGACCGATACTAGTCAGTATCGATCGACACTGAGGCTTCAAATCGGGTACTCAGCTACACGAACGTCTGCTTTGCTCCACAATGCTACAGAAAGTTCCAATATCTCCAATTATGCTCCAAACGTGCTAAAACCTGTAAAAGACTATAAAACACTACAAAATAGTAGAAAGACTCTATAAAACGGACTTATATCATGGCTTAAACGGGGTAAAAACCATGATATATCAACTCCCCCAGACTTAGCCTTTCCTTGCCCTCAAGCAAATAGAAGACAAAACCAGAGAAAGAGGTTTGAAAACACGGAGACTCACATGTTCATTGAACATTGCACTTACCATTTTTCTTAGTGCTCCACATATCACCTAACCAGTTCCAAGTCTAACCACCATGTACTTCTCCGTAGACATTCGCAGCTTCCCAGACTACACACATTATTTCACAGCATCGTTCAATCAAGCCTTCCTCGCCAGTTTCATCGCTGTGATTAATACCAAGAACCTTCTAGATTCTTTCCCATACAATATCATGATAAGGAACCACCCTTTTCACACTTTTGGTATCATTTTCTCTCCCCTAGACTTATTTCTTATTATGTTCTCTTCTTTTTTTTAGATCTGCATATACACATCAAGGTATGATACGCGAGTATTAATGGTGTTTGCCACCTAATCCCTGGTTCTTCCCTCTCAATGTATCAAAGGGTGTAGGCGAATAATGGCATCATAGGAAAATCCTAGCCTCGCTTAGAATCCTTTGTGTGATCATTCCTCACCAAGTAGAATAATGGGATCGCTGGAAACATTCCTAACCCTCTACTCAGGAAAAATCATCTCATCTTTTCATGCACTTATTTTTTTTACTTATAACAGGGGAGAGAGATACTATTACTTTAAAACACATGGGTTCCTTTGTCAGATATAAATGAGGAATCAAGCTCTATGAATACTAACCACATCGATGAAGTGCAAAAATTTGGCTCTGGCTTTAAATAACTTTGCTGGAAACATGAGTGTCTTCTAGTTAACCGGTCAGCCTTTGGATTTTTCATTAGTCGATCTGTAACTGATTATGTAACAATGGTCACTTAGAGGTAGAGTCAGAACAAAAGATTCAAGAAAAAGATCACAGTCTCCAACAGGTTTTGACTCAATAAAACAAAATTTGACTCAAAAACGACTGACTCTAAGAAAAACAAAAACAATGTCAGCGACTACCTCCCCCAGACTTGAACAACACTGTCCCCAGTGTTATCTAGCCTAAGTTTGGTGAAAGAAAACAAATGAACCAAGTGGATTGTGAAAATCGAAAATCTTACCTGTGAAGGTGATGTCGATCGATACAGACTGGTATCGATCGATACAGACTGGTATCGATCGATACCAGTTGTATGTCGACACACTGATTTCAAATCAGTGGCATCGAGCTGCTTAACCCAAGGAAAATGATCCAAAGTGTTAGAAGTTAGCACTGTTAGGAACACTCAAAAACAAGTTAATAGCAACAAGATAATCAAGCATAAATCCATGAGTTCAAATGCAAAAATAAAGCTGACATAGGTTCAAAAGAAACGAAAAATAAAAACGAAAAATAGGTTCATCCCAAAAGAATCTCCTTATGTCACGCATGAACTTCTTCTTGGTATATTTCTTGAGGTGTGTTGGCTCTACATCTGCATCGAGGTAATTGGCAATATCAGCTTACCATGGGTCATCAGAATCGGTTGCAGCGACGAGATTGTTTTTAGAAACACCAGGATGATCAACAATCAAAACAGGTTCGGGATCGCCAGGGTATCGATCGATACCAGCAGGGTATCGATCGATACTGAAACCTGCAACTCGTGAAAATTGCTGATTCTCTGCGTAATTCATCTGAAACCCAGTTTCAATGAGGTAAATGGCTTCCTCAGGTAGTTGATCATCAATATGGACGTCTGCATTGATCCGCATCCGCGAGAGATGGTCAGCGACCCCGTTCTCTATGCCTTTCTTTTCCTTAACCTCGATGTCGAATCCTTGTAGCAAAAGAACCCAATGACAAAGACGAGGCTTGAGATCCTTGTTATTCATCAGATACTTGAGAGCAGCATGATCAGTATGAACAACCACATTGCTCCCAATCAAGTAGGATCGGAATTTCTCAAAGGAGAAGACAACATCAAGTAGTTCCTTCTCTGTGGTACTGTAATTCCTTTGAGCGTCATCCAATGTCCTGCTAGCATAGTAGATGACGTGCAGCTTCTTATCCTTTTTCTGATCCAGAACTGACCCAACAGCAAAGTAACTAGCATCACACATGATCTCAAAAGGCAGAGTCCAATCAGGAGGTTGCACAATAGGAGCACTCACCAAAGCCTTTTTGATCTCCTCAAAGGCTGCAAGACAATCAGGTGTGAAATCAAATTTGATCTCCTTGCACAGTAAAGCAGTGAATGGGCGTGCTATCTTGGAGAAATCCTTGATAAACCTCCTGTAAAACCCAGCATGACCAAGAAAACTCCGAATATCCTTCACAGAAGTCGGTGGTTGGAGACTTGTCATGACCTGAATTTTGGCTTTGTCAACTTCGATCCCAACTTCAGAGACCTTGTGCCCAAGTATGATGCCATCTTGAACCATAAAATGGCACTTTTCCCAATTAAGGATCAAGTGCTTCTCTTCACACCTCTGGAGCACCTTACACAAGTTAGCCAAACAGTCCTTGAATGATGATCCATATACTGAAAAATCATCCATGAACACCTCCATGAAATTCTCAATCATGTCTGTGAAGATAGACATCATGCACCTCTGAAAAATAAATGGAGCGTTACACAATCCAAATGGCATTCTCCTGTATGCGAATGTGCCATAGGGACATGTGAAAGTGGTCTTCCCTTGGTCATCTGGATGGATAGGAATCTGGAAGAAACCTGAATATTCATCAAGGAAGCAGTAGTAGGGATGACTAGCCAACCTCTCCAGCATCTGGTCGATGAATGGCAATGGGAAGTGATCTTTCCGTGTAGCTGCATTCAACTTCCTGTAGTTAATGCACATTCGATGTCCAGTGATAGTCATCGTAGGAATCATCTCATCCTTCTCATTCTTCACCACGGTTATCCCTCTTTTCTTAGGAACAACGTGCACTGGACTGACCCAAGAGCTATCTGAGATGGCATAGATAACTCCTGCATCCAAGAGTTTCATGACCTCTTTCTTAACCACTTCCTTCAGATTCGGATTCAGCCTCCTTTGATGCTCAATTGAAGCCTTTGACTCGTCCTTAAGATGAATCCTATGCATGCACAAGTCCGGTGATATACCTGAAATATCATCAAGAGAATAGCCAAGAGCTTTACGATACTTGCGCAACTTGCTCAGCAGTAAGGTAACCTCTGCGTTGTTCAAGGAAGCATTAATGATTACTGGGAACGTGGAATTAGGACCAAGAAAACCGTACCTCAGATTTGCAGGAAGTGGTTTGAGTTCCACTTTAGGAGCTTTCTCCTCGTTCTAATCCCCAAGTCCAGCAGCTTGCTTAGTTCTTTCTGGCCGCAGGGTATCGATCGATACTAGGTGGGTATCAATCGATACTGGTCGTGCTGTATCGAGCATCTTCCCGTATTCAGCAGCAGCATCATTCGCATTAACTTCTGACTCAGCCGAACAGACCAATGCTCTCTCCAATGGGTCCTCAGGATGCATCTCCAGAAAATATTCTTCAGCAATGTCACAGAAGGTATCAACGAAGAAAGTCTGTCCATCGATGGTTGGTCTTTTCATCATCTTCTCCATGTTAAAAGTCATGACCAACTCACCAATGTTAAGAGCTATCTTCCTATTCCTGCAATCAATCAGAGCACCAGCTGTTGCTAGGAATGGCCTTCCCAAGATGAGAGGATCTTTGGGTTCCGAATCATACTCCAAGACAATGAAATCAGTTGGGATTAAGCAATCCCCAATCTTAATCGGAACATCCTCGAGCAATCCTTCTGGAAGTCTAACTGAACGATCAGCGAGATCCTCGTAGAAGTGAAGTCTGTCATTCCCATTCTCTTAGCGACCGAGTATGGCATGAGGTTGACACTCGAGCCAAGGTCACAAAGAGAACGCTCAAACATGTCAGTAAAGATTGTGCAATCCAAGACAAAGCTCCCTGGATCTGGTAGTTTCGTTGGGACCATGTTGGTTAGGATTGCACTGCACTCATGGGTGATCATCAGACAACCATCTTCAAGGTTCACATTGTTGGACACCATCTCCTTGACATATCTCCGGAAAGCAGGAGAAGTTTTGATAGCATCGATGAAGGGAAGTTCTACAACCAGCTTGTCCAAAATTTCCTTGCATCTAGTGTCCTCTACCTCCTTCTTAGTCTTCCCAAGAGCTCTGGGATAAGGTATCCTCGGTATGTAGACTCTCTCTGCAACCGCTTTAGGCTTCTCTTACGTAACCCCAAGTGCTGCATCGTTTTCAGGTTCGGTATCGATCGATACACGGGATTTTGAGTTTTCCCGTGTAAGAATTTTGGTTGGTGTCGATCGATGTTGGGTAGTGTCGATCGATGCCTTAGCGATTTCAGTGTCTTCATCGTCAGACATCTCGAAATTCTCAGCAGTTTGGTCTACTCTCGCTCCTGAAGTGACCTCTTTACCACTTCTCAAGGTAATGGCATTGATGTGTGCCCTTGGGTTCTCTCTTTTTCCTGGAAGAAAACCTTCTTGTCTTCTCGAACCTTCTGAAGTCTGAGGTACCTGAGTTTCCAGCTTCTTCTGATGAATACCAATAGCATCGATTCTTCCACTCAGATCTTTGTACATGGCATCCATCTTACCATTGAAGGTCATTGTGATCTGCTGCTGTCCTTGAACGAGCGTTTCAAGCATGGCCTCGATCTTGTTCTCTGATGTTTTAGCAGTCACATGTTCGTAAGAAGAACTTCCGTAGTTCCTGGTATAACCGCTGTTTTGGGCAGGTTTCTGGTTGAATCCTCCTTGCTGGAAGTTGTTGTTGAAGCTCCATTTGTTGTTAAATTGGTTCCTCTGTCCCTGAAAACCAGAACCACCAATGTAGTTGGCATCTTCTGCTTCACCCTCGTTGAACACCTCAACATCTTCAGCAAAATGAACGACCTTTGTTGTCTTTCCCAGCATAAGACTGTGCATAGAATCCAGCTGAGCTTTAACTTCAGCGATATGCGACCCTTCATGATTACCAGTCAGCTTCTTGCGCTCGAAATCTGCACTCTTGGTGCTACTGCTAGATGCAAAGTTCTCAATCAACACATAAGCATCCTCAGGATACCTGGTGTTGAAATTACCATTGCTTGACGCGTCCAAAGCCATCTGATACCTCCAATCTATTCCTCTGAAGAAGATACCCAGCAGCTGCACATCAGAGTATCCGTGATGTGGACAATCTCTCTGATACGATCTGAATCTCGTCCAAGCAGCCTTGAACGCCTCAGTAGGTCCTTGAGAAAAGGTGGAGATTTTATTCCTCAGATCCTCAGATCGTGCATCATCATAGAAGTTGATCAGGAAAGCTCTCTTAGTGTCCTCCCAAGTAGTTAGCGAACCAGGAGGTAGCTGCCTCAGCCAGTAGGTCGCATCTCCACCTAGAGAGTAGGGGAAGATCTTGCATAAGAGATAGCCGTAGGACACTCCATTGCTCTTGATGCTAGTGACCAAGTCCTCGAACTTCTCTACATGGTCCATTAAAACGGTTGTAAGTTCGATTTGAGAAAGATAGGTTCAGGGTATTTCTCAGGAAATCAATGAATGCAGAAAAACTAACTAGTCAGGATTCAAATTTAGCGAGGTTCTTGAACTCAAATCACTAAAGTATAATTAACCAACTCTCGTTGCGAAAACTATCTAAGTCTAAATCCTAGAATTCCATATCTTTTTGCGAATCCTAAAGTCTAAACCAGCATTTAGTTCAAGTTTGATTTGTTCACAAAACAACTAAACCAAATCTCTTTGCGAATAGTTATTTTGCTCACCCTAAGTTCTATCAGGTAATTAATTGCACTCTCGTGCCTAATCAATTATCCTAAGATCTAAGTTTCAGATTCGTCAACCTAGAATTAGCTTTGAGAACTGATATGTTCAAATTAATACCCTATTTAGATACTAACGCAGTAGCTATAGTATAGTTAGGGGTCGAACCACAAAGACTCACAGAGACGAACAATAGATTATATGGAAGAGAATTACGCTAAACAATCAATGGTATTGAAAACAATACTTAAATTAAAAGTGTTGTAATTCAGTTGGGAGAAGTATAGGCTCAGGGTATTTCTCAGAAGATCAATGAATGCAGATAAACTAACTAGTCAGGATTCAGATTTAGCACGGTCCTTGAACTCAAATCACTAAAGTATAATTAACCAACTGTCATTGCGAGAATTATCTAAATCTAAATCCTAGGAATTCCAAATCTCTTTGCGAATCCTAAAGTCTAAATCAGCTTTAATACCGAGTTTGATATGTTCACAAATCAATTAAACCAAATCTCTTTGCGAATAATTAATTTGCTCACCTAAGGTTCTATCAGGTAATTAATCGCACTGGCGTGCCTAATCAATTATCCTAAGATCTAAGTTCTAGATTCGTCAACCTAGAATTAGCTTTGAACACAACCTAAGGTGAAGAACTAATTCAGATGGTGAATCCTAATTAACTAATCAACCTAGCATTCAGAGAAAACCCTTATGAAAACCCTGAACCTAAAGTGGATCTACTCAGACATGGAGAATGAAGCAATCAACATGTTTGAATAAATCATCAAATAAAACAGAAAGAGTAACAAGAGGGTTCGAAATCTTCTCTCGGACGAAGGGAGTTTCAGACTTGTCTTCCTCACAAAGCTCTCTCTAAAACCAAAGTAAAATAAAGCATAGCCAACAAAGTGGCTGTAAAAATCCTATAAATAACCTAAATCACGTTTTTGGGCTTCTTGTAATTATTAAATATTTCTGGACCAAGTTGCAATTCTTCAACTCTTCATTAAAGTCGCGGGTCGTGTCTTGCTGCGATGGGTATAGATCATACCAGGGGGTATCGATCGACACTAATCGTCAAATCGGGTACTCAGAAACACAATCTTCAGTTTTGCTCCAAACTGCTCTAGAAAGCTCCAATATCTCCAATTATGCTCCAAACGTGCTAGAACTTGTAAAAAACTCTAAAACACTACGAAATAGCATAAAGACTCTATAAAACGAACTTATATCATGGCCTAAAAGGGGTAAAAACCATGATATATCAAGAACATCCTATGGTGAAGAACTAATTCAGATGGTGAATCCTAATTAACTAATCGACCTAGTGATATGCTCAAATTAATACCTTAAAAGTACTAAGCAATTGTTGCAGTATAGCTAGGGATAGAACCACAAAGACTCAGAGAGATCGTGCAATAGATTGTATAGTGTCAAATCAAGCTAAACAATTTAGATGAAACAAAAACAGTAAAGAGTAAACGAGTTGTAAATTCAATAGGAGAAATATAGGCTCATGATATTTCTCAGGAAATCAATGAATGCAGATAAACTAACTAATCAGGATTCAGATTTATCGCAGTTCTTAAACTAAAATCATTAAAGTATAATTAACCAACTGTCGTTGCGAGAATTATCTAAATCTAAATCCTACGAATTCCAAATCTCTTTGCGAATCCTAAAGTCTAAATCAGCTTTAATATCAGGTTTGATATGTTCACAAATCAATTAAACCAAATCTCTTTGCGATTAATCAATTTTCTCACCTAGGTTGTATCAGGTAATTAATCGCACTGTCGTGCCTAATCAATTATCCTAAGATCTAAGTTCCAGATTCGTCAACCTAGAATTAGCTTTGAACACAACCTAAGGGGAAGAACTAATTCAGATGGTGAATCCTAAACAGATAATTAACCTAGCATTCAGAGAAATCCTTTATGAGAAAACCCTAAACCTAAAGTGGATCTACTCAGACATGGAGAATGAAACAATCAACATAACTGAATAAATCATCAATAAAATAGAAAGAAAGGTTTTGAGATCTGATCTCGGACGAAGGGAGATTCAGACTTGTCTCTCTAAAACCAAAGTATATAAAATAAAGCTTAGCCTAAACAGATGGCTGAAAACCTAATTATATAGCTAAAACACGTTTTGGGCTTTATTGTAAATATTAAAGTCTTCTGGGCACTTCTGTAATTCTTCAAGTCTTGGAAAAACTCGTGGGTCGTGTTTGCTGCGATGAGTGTCGATCGATACCCCCTGGTATCGATCGATACTCGACGTGAATTCAAGTACTCAGCAATCACGACTTCAGCTTTTGCTCCAAACTGCTCCAGAAAACTATAATACTTCCAATAATGCTCCAAACGTGCTATAACCTGTAAAAGACTCTAAAATACTACAAAACACTAGAAAGACTCTATAAGAAGGACTTATATCATGGCCTAAACAGGGTAAAACCATGATATATCATACACCTCCTTGTCAATATATGAGAATGAGATTTGCTTGCTGGGTGTGTCCATAATGGCACCAACCGTAGCCATAAACGGTCTTCCAAGAATCAATTGCGTACGAGATTGTGCACTCATCTCCACAATCTGAAAATCAGTAGGAACCAGGCAATCTCCTACGTTGACCAGCAAATCAGGGATTGTGCCATATGGAAGTGAGGTGGAACTGTTCGCGAATGTGATAGATGACTTAAGAGATCTAATATCAGGTCACAATCTCTCTGCAATTGCCCTTGACATGACATTGGCTAGCCCCCGAGTAAACGAGAGACTCTTTGAATTCAACTCCATAGATAGAGCATGGAACGAAGAATATTCATGGGTCTTCCCTCTTGGCCAGCTGCCTCAGCGGTAGTGACTTGCTTCTTGCCTTGATAAAGAGTACTTCGATCTCGGAAGTGACTCAGCAGAGGGCGGTACTCTAGAGCTTCTTCAAAAGTCAGTGTGAGGGGAATCCTTCTTACCATCTTCTCAAAGCCAAGCAGCTGATTTGGAGAAATGGGGTCTCTGAGGTGTCTGGGTGGTATGAGGTATGGTGCCTTAGAGTTTGTAAACCCTTTTTCACTCAACTCGGGTTTCGTTTCAGCAACTGAACTGGTATCGACCGACACAGGGGTGGTGTCGATCGATGCTTTCGCTCTGGAATCGTCGTTGGCAGAACTTTGGACGAGTGTCGATCGATACAAGGTAGTATCGGTCGACACAGAGGTGGTGTCCGAAATCTCATCGTCATCCTTGGCATGATGGACAAAAATCTCTGCAGTTGAGCTCTTCTGCACTCATGGGTGTACTTCTTTTCCACTCCTCGAGGGGATAGCAGTGACGTATTCGTTCTGTGAATGAACAATCAGTCCCTTGATAGTTGCTGCAGTCTGAGCTACCTTAGTTTCCAGCATCTTCTGCTGAATATTAATAGCATCGATCCTTCCACTCAGATCATTATACAAGACATCAATCTTCCCATTGAATTCCATAGTTAGCTTCTGCTGTCCTTGAAGAAGCTGTTCAAACATATATTCAATCTTGCTCTTAGAAGTTCTGGGTGGTGTGGGTGGCATTGATACCTTTGATCTTGAAATCCAACTCCATCAATGTGGTTAACAAATTTCACTTCATCCTCTTCACATGACGAGCATCCTTCTGCTGCTTGCCCATCAACAAATTATGTACCGAAATCCAGTTTCGCATGTACTTTAGCAATATGCGATCCATCAACACCTCCGTGCAACCTTTTCCGCTCGAGATCAGCACTAATGGCGTTATTGCTAGACGCCAAGTTCTCAATGAGCACATACGCATCGTTAGGATACCTTGTGTAGAAATTTCTATTGCTCGCAGCATCTAGAGCCATATGATACTTCCAATCAATCCCCCCGAAGAAGATTCCCAGCAACCGAACCTGAGTGAATCCGTGATGTGGACAATCCCTCTGATAAGATCTGATCGCAGCCAAGCAGCCTTAAATGCCTCAGTCGGTCCCTGAGAAAACATGGAGATCTAATTCCTAAGCTCCTCGGATCTCGCATCATCATAGAAATTGTTCAAGAATGCATTCTTAGTCTCATCTCAGGTAGTCAACGATCCAGGTGGCAACTGCTTCAGCCAATAAGATGCATCCCCACCAATAGAGTATGGGAAGAGCTTACAAAAGAGATAATCATATGACACTCCGTTGCACTTGATGCTAGTAACCAAGTCCTCAAACCTCTCTATGGGATCCATCGGGTGTTCATGAGAAAGACCATGAAAAGGATGCTGACCCACAAGAGTGAAGTATGCAGGTTTCAGTTCAAAGTCATTCCACTGAAAAGCAGGAGGGCGAATCGCTGATCGATTGGCATAAAACTGATCAGGCCTGCTGTACTCACCAATCGTCATACTGCGATTAATCACAACGTTCCATGCGTTCGCATTCCCAGCGACAATTTCCTCGACAACAGGAGCAGGTGGAATGATGTTCCCCTCTCCATCCAGACGTTGCCCTAGAGCATTGCACAACTGACCCTCTCGGTCTCTGTAAGCACCAGCTTCATCTTGAACCAAAATCACTGGGTTGTTCATCTCTGCTGGCTTCTTTTCTTTTATGTTTGTGCGTTCCAAAAGTGCTAGCTTCTCCAATGACAGTTCAACTAGCTGAGTGCTATTGTTCCTTCTGGTTTCACGATTAGGCATACACCTGAAATCAAAAGTCAAGAACGTAAGTAACTCGGTAACACGATGAGTATTGACCGACACTGGGTGGTGTCGATCGATATCAACAAAAAGAGAACGACGAGTATCGACCGACACTGGCTAGTATCGATCGATACCGACGAACTTAGTCGAAATTCTCAAACTAAAATCTAATGGCGAATTGAGTCCCCGGCAACGGCGCCAAATTTGATAAGCTCAAATTAAAATCCTAAAAGTACTAAAGCTATTTCGGTTGTAATACTTAGGGATCGAATCCACAGAGACTCACGGAAATAAACAATAGATTATATAGATGAGAATTAAGCTAAGTGATCAATGATATTGAAGGCAAAACGTAAATTAAAACGGTTGTAAGTTCGATTTGAGAAAGATAGGTTCAGGGTATTTCTCAGGAAATCAATGAATGCAGAAAAACTAACTAGTCAGGATTCAAATTTAGCGCGGTTCTTGAACTCAAATCACTAAAGTATAATTAACCAACTCTCGTTGCGAAAACTATCTAAGTCTAAATCCTAGAATTCCATATCTTTTTGCGAATCCTAAAGTCTAAACCAGCATTTAGTTCAAGTTTGATTTGTTCACAAAACAACTAAACCAAATCTCTTTGCGAATAGTTATTTTGCTCACCCTAAGTTCTATCAGGTAATTAATTGCACTCTCGTGCCTAATCAATTATCCTAAGATCTAAGTTTCAGATTCGTCAACCTAGAATTAGCTTTGAGAACTGATATGTTCAAATTAATACCCTATTTAGATACTAACGCAGTAGCTATAGTATAGTTAGGGGTCGAACCACAAAGACTCACAGAGACGCACAATAGATTATATGGAAGAGAATTACGCTAAACAATCAATGGTATTGAAAACAATACTTAAATTAAAAGTGTTGTAATTCAGTTGGGAGAAGTATAGGCTCAGGGTATTTTTCAGAAGATCAATGAATGCAGATAAACTAACTAGTCAGGATTCAGATTTAGCACGGTCCTTGAACTCAAATCACTAAAGTATAATTAACCAACTGTCATTGCGAGAATTATCTAAATCTAAATCCTAGGAATTCCAAATCTCTTTGCGAATCCTAAAGTCTAAATCAGCTTTAATACCGAGTTTGATATGTTCACAAATCAATTAAACCAAATCTCTTTGCGAATAATTAATTTGCTCACCTAAGGTTCTATCAGGTAATTAATCGCACTGGCGTGCCTAATCAATTATCCTAAGATCTAAGTTCTAGATTCGTCAACCTAGAATTAGCTTTGAACACAACCTAAGGTGAAGAACTAATTCAGATGGTGAATCCTAATTAACTAATCAACCTAGCATTCAGAGAAAACTCTTATGAAAACCCTGAACCTAAAATGGATGTACTCAGACATGGAGAATGAAGCAATCAACATGTTTGAATAAATCATCAAATAAAACAGAAAGAGTAACAAGAGGGTTCGAAATCTTCTCTCGGACGAAGGGAGTTTCAGACTTGTCTTCCTCACAAAGCTCTCTCTAAAACCAAAGTAAAATAAAGCATAGCCAACAAAGTGGCTGTAAAAATCCTATAAATAACCTAAATCACGTTTTGGGGCTTCTTGTAATTATTAAATATTTCTGGACCAAGTTGCAATTCTTCAACTCTTCATTAAAGTCGCGGGTCGTGTCTTGCTGCGATGGGTATAGATCATACCAGGGGGTATCGATCGACACTAATCGTCAAATCGGGTACTCAGCAACACAATCTTCAGTTTTGCTCCAAACTGCTCCAGAAAGCTCCAATATCTCCAATTATGCTCCAAACGTGCTAGAACCTGTAAAAAAACTCTAAAACACTACGAAATAGCATAAAGACTCTATAAAACGAACTTATATCATGGCCTAAAAGGGGTAAAAACCATGATATATCAAGAACATCCTATGGTGAAGAACTAATTCAGATGGTGAATCCTAATTAACTAATCGACCTAGTGATATGCTCAAATTAATACATTAAAAGTACTAAGCAATTGTTGCAGTATAGCTAGGGATAGAACCACAAAGACTCAGAGAGATCGTGCAATAGATTGTATAGTGTCAAATCAAGCTAAACAATTTAGATGAAACAAAAACAGTAAAGAGTAAACGAGTTGTAAATTCAATAGGAGAAATATAGGCTCATGATATTTCTCAGGAAATCAATGAATGCAGATAAACTAACTAATCAGGATTCAGATTTAGCGCAGTTCTTGAACTAAAATCATTAAAGTATAATTAACCAACTGTCGTTGCGAGAATTATCTAAATCTAAATCCTACGAATTCCAAATCTCTTTGCGAATCCTAAAGTCTAAATCAGCTTTAATAACGAGTTTGATATGTTCACAAATCAATTAAACCAAATCTCTTTGCGAATAATCAATTTGCTCACCTAAGGTTCTATCAGGTAATTAATCGCACTGTCGTGCCTAATCAATTATCCTAAGATCTAAGTTCCAGATTCGTCAACCTAGAATTAGCTTTGAACACAACCAAAAGCGAAGAACTAATTCATATGGTGAATCCTAATAAACTAATCGACCTAGCATTCAGAGAAAACCTTTATGAGAACCCTGAACCTAAAGTGGATCTACTCAGACATGGAGAATAAAAGCAACATGATTGAATATATCATCAAAGAAATCATTAAAACACAGGAGTTCAGAGTTGTCTCTCCAAAAACCAGAGAAGAATCAAAGTAGCAAAAATAAAGCAATAGAAAATAAAGCATAGCCAACAAAGTGGCTGTAAAATCCCTAAAAATAACCAAAATCACGTTTTGGGGCTTCTTGTAATTATTAAAGACTTCTGAACCAAATTGCAATTCTTCAACTCTTCATTAAAGTTGCGGGCCGTGTCTTGCTGCGATGGGTATCGATCGACACTGATCGTGAAATCTGGTACTCAGCAACACGAACTTCAGCTTTGCTCCAAACTGCTCTAGAAAGCTCCAATAACTCCAATTATGCTCCAAACGTCCTAGAACCTGTAAAAGACTCTAAAACACTACGAAATAGCATAAAGACTATAAAACGGACTTATATCATGGCCTAAAAGGGGTTAAAACCATGATATATCAACTCCCCCAGACTTAGCCTTTGCTTGCCCTCAAGCAAATAGAAGACTAAACCAGAGAAAGAGGTTTGAAAACACGGAGACTCACCTATTCAGGAACCATCGCAAAGATCCTTTTCCCAAGCACCCAAATGTCACCTAACCAGCTTTTGATCTAACCACCATGTACTTCTCCGTAGACAATCGCAGCTTTTCCAGACTCCACACATTATCTTGCAGCATTGTCCAAATAAAGCCCTCATCGCCAGTTTCATCACTGTGTTTAATATCAAGAACCTTCTAGATTCTTTCCCATACAATATCAAGACAAGTAATCATCCAATTTCACACTTTTTGTATCACTTTCTCTCCCCCAGACTTATTTCTTATTATGTTCTTTCTTTTATTTTCAGCTTTGCATATACACATCAAGGTCCGCAACGCGAGTATTGATGGTTTTTGCCACTGAATCCCCGGTTCTTCCCCCTCTATGTATCAAAGGTTTAGACGAATAGTGGTATCACGGGAAATTTTCCTAACCTCGTTGTCAACCTTTGTGTGATCATTCCCCCTTAAGTAGAATAATGAGATCGCTGGAAATTTTCCTAACCCTCTACTCAGAAGAAAATTATTTCAATCTTTTATGCTCTTATTTATCAACTTATAACAGGGGAGAGAGATATCATTACTTCAAACATATAGGTTCCTTTGTCAGATATGAATGATGAATCAAGCTCTGTAAACACTAACCACATCGATGAAGTGCAAAAATTTGGCTCATGCTTCAGAAGAACTCTGCTGGAGACATAGATGTTTTCTAGTCAACTGGTCAGTCTTTGGATTTTTCATTAGTCGATATAGAGCTGATCCTGCAACACTGGTCACTCAAAAACAAAATCCAAACAATAATTCAAGCACATGATCATCATCTCCAACAAGTTTTGACTCAATAAAATGTTTTTGACTCGATAAAACAACTGACTCTAATAAAAACAAACACAATGTCAGCAGACACCTCCCCCAGACTTAACCAACACTGTCCCCAGTGTTATCTAGCCTAGAGTAAGTGAAATAAAACAAATGAATAGAATATAAATGGGAAAAACAAGAAGTTACCGTGCTGGAACATCTGGTGTCGATCGACACACGGCCTGGCATCAATCGATACCCGGCTTAAATCGACATGATGAACCTTCATTCGCGATTGGTGTCGATCGATACTAATGGGGTATCGATCGACACTAGGCGATTTCGAGTTTTGTTCCTTGTTCATCCTGACACAAAACACAAAACGAAAAAAAAAAAGAAAAAAAACGCAAAAGCAGACTCACCAGTGGGTTGCCTCCCACCAAGCGCTCGTTTAAAGTCAGTAGCTTAACTTTGGCTCAGGTGATCAGTCAGGAGAAGAATGAGAGCTTAGTCCAATGCAGGTTCCACAGCTAGATACTTGCAGATTCAGAGTTCTGCTCAACATGCTCTCCATAAATTCCTTTCATTTCTCCTTCAGCTCCGAAATAAGAAGAACTCGGGCCTTAGAGAATGGTTTTGAAGTTCCTTTGCACTTCACCTTGTACTAAATCGAATCCCCATCAAATTTCTGAGGGATTAAGGTCATAGAGGCAGCATCCTTCACTCTTTTCCTCTTTACCTTCTTCTTTGTTGCCTTAGCCTTCCTGACAACTTTCTTGGGGATGCTGGGCGGTTCAACCAAAATGTCTATGACAGTTGGGTCGTCAGGAGGCTTTTCCAAAAGATCAACTACCAATGTCTCTCTTGTGACAACAGTGAAGCACGAGACATGTGTGGGAGCACCTCTAGAGGGAATGGCATCATAGTAGACCCCTCCGTCAATGTAAGAGAAAGAGAGTCTCTTATTAGGTGTGTCTATGATCGCGCCAGCAGTAGCCATAAATGGTCATCCCAGGAGAAAAGAAACCTCATATCCTTCGCTCATCTCCACAACCTGAAAATTAGTGGGCACCAGACAATCTCCTACTTGAACAAGCAAAGAATGGATAGTACCGTATGGAGGTGAGGTGGAGGAGTTCGCAGAAGTGAGAAGCATCGTAGGGGGTCTTATATCAGCCCTCAATCGTTCAGCAATTTCCCGTGAAATGACATTGACACTATACCCTGAGTCAACGAGAGACTCGTTGAATTCAACTCCAGAGATGGAGCATGGAACCGCGAATTTCCCTGGGTCTTCCTTCTGGGTTAACTGCCTCAGCGGTAGTGATGGATTTCTGGCCTTGATGAAGAGGGCTTCGATCTCTTCCAGAGTTTCTCTGCAATCTTTGAAATGACTTAGCAGAGGCCAGCCCTCTATACCTTCTTCAAAAGTGAACGAGTGTGGAATCCTTCGTACCCTTTTCTCAAAGCCACGCAGCTGCTTTGGAGTGATGGGGGCTCGGAGGTGTTGCAGAATAGGATTCAACTTCTTGGGCTTGTGAGGTCTGTCAACACTCATACTCGGCTCCTTTGTAGTATCTGGGAGGGTATCAATCGATACAGGTAGGGTATCGATCGATGCCTGGGTGATGTTCGAATTCTCATCGTTAGATAAATCATCAACCACAGCAGGAAACTCCACAACCAATGTATCCAACATAGCTTTGCATATGACGTCCTCCCATTCCTTCTTTGTCATAGTATGAGGCATAGGATAAGGTATTATGGGTTTATACACCCTCTCTTTGACAATATCAGCCTTCTTCTCGACCTGCGTCTCAGCATCGACCGACACTGGAGGGGTACCTATCGATACACATGATTTTGGATTCAATCGGGCAGGTGTCTGGACTGGTATCGATCGATACTGGATGGTATCGATCGATACTGGATGGTATTGATCGATACTCGAGCGATTTCAGAATCCCAGTCGTCATCTTCAACAGCATCGTCGAAAATTCCTGCATCAAAAACCTTTTCTTCCACTGCAGTGGCTTCTTTAGCACACCCTATGGTGATTGCATTGACGTGTGTTCTTGGATTCTCAGTTTTCTCTGGAAGAAAACCTTCCTGCCTTTTCACAGCTGCTGCAGTCTGAGCAACCTGAGTTTCCAACTTCCTCTGGCTAAGATTGATGGCTTCGATTTTTCCATTCAGATCGATGTACAGAGAGTCAAACTTCCCATTGAAATCCCCCTGCAATTTCTCTTGTCCCCGAAGAAGCTGTTCCATCATGAGTTCCATCTTATTCTCTGTGGATTTTGGAGAAATAGGCTAGTACGAAGAGTTCCCGTAATTGCGAGTGTTGTTGTTGAAGTTTCGGTTGTTGTGGTACCCAAATTTCTGACCCTGAAATCCAGAACCACCAACGTAGTTAACATCCTCCACTTCATTTCCACTGATATTATCGACTCCATCAGCAAAGTGTACAGTCTTCTTCGACTTCCCAATTAGAATATCCAGCTTGGCTTGAACTTCAGCAATCTGCGAACCATCAACTCCTCCGGCTAGCTTCTTTCCCTCGAAATCAGCATTCTTGGTGCTATTGCTAGATGCCAAGTTCTCAATCAGCACAACTGCATCATCTGGATACCTGGTGTTGAAGTTCCCATTACTCGCAGCATCCATACCCATCTGGTACCTCCAATCAACCCCTCTGTAGAAAATGCCCAACAGCTAAACCTGAGTGAACCCATGGTGCGGACAATCTCTCTGATAAGACTTGAAATGAATCCAAGCAGCTTTGAATGCCTCTGTCGGACCCTGAGCAAATTAAGAGATCTTGTTCCTGAGCTCTTCGGATCTCGCATCATCATAGAAGTTGTTCAGGAATGCATTCTTCGTCTCCTCCCACGTAGTTAGTGAACCATAAGTCATCTGCTTCGGCCAATAAGCAGCATCTCCACCGAGAGAGTATGGGAAAAGTTTGCAGAAAAGGTACTCATTGGGCACTCCATTGTACTTCATACCAGTGACCAAATCCTCGAACCTCTCGATATGATCCATGTGATGCTCATGAGGTAGGCCATGGAAAGGGTTCTGACTTACAAGAGCGTAATACGCAGGTTTCAGCTCGAAGTCATTCCTCTAAAAAGTTGGGATGCGAATCGCAGCTCGATTGGCATATAACTGATCAGGTCTGTTGTGCTCACCAAGTATTCTACCTCGATCAACTCCAGCAATCCCAACGTTGGCTTGCGCAGCTGGCGCGACAATCTGACCAACAACAGCAGTAGGGGCAATGACGTTTCCAGCATCATCAAGTCGCTGCCCTCTCTCATTGCACACTTGACCCTCTTGGTCTCTCAAGACTCCACCTTCATTAGCTCTTAAAACCACTAGGTTGTTCATCCCTGATGTTTGCTTTGTCTTTCTGTGTGTGCGTTCTACACGTGCTACCTGCTCCAATGACAGTTCAACTAGCTAGTGCTTTTGCTCCTTCTGGTTTCACGATTAGGCATACACCTGAAAAGAAGAGTCAAGCACGTAAGTAACCAAAAACTCGATGAGTGTCGATCGACACCAAGTGGTATCGATCGATATCAACAAAAAGAAACGACGAGTATTGATCGATACTAGGTAGTATCGTTCGATACCGATGGGCTTAGTCGAAACTCGACAGCAAAAATCTAATGACGAAATTGAGTCCCCGGCAACGGCGCCAAATTTGATATGCTCAAATTAATACCCTAAAAGTACTAAGCAGTTGTTGCAGTATAGCTAGGGGTCGAACCACAAAGACTCAGAGAGATCGTGCAATAGATTGTATAGTGTCAAATCAAGCTAAGCAATTTAGATGAAACAAAAACAGTAAAGAGTAAACGGTATGTCTGGTAGGCAATATTCTTTGTGGCCAGTAATCGTAACCCTTATAACCTTCCCCCAGATATGTGCATGCAAAGGAAATTTCTATTACTATATATTTTAGTCCATGGTCCCAATCATCCAAAGCGGCCCCTTGATATGTTTTTGTAGCCTTTAATACATGAGTTGAATCAGTTGTGGTATACATGAGTTCGTACATATGAGTGTTCGAGGAAAAAAATATTACGATGCGTGCGGTGCTTATTTGGATAATAAACGGCTTCCTTGCATACCGAATGCTATCAGGTTGGACTACGCATGGGAGGTTATCTTGTCATTATTGCCTCGATCGGACAGATGCGTTTCAGCTGAAACATGGTCGAAAAACATGTTGGTTTGATTCTCACCATCGGTTTCTACCAATCAACCATCCATATCGGATTAACAAGCAATTGTTTAGGAAGAATAAAATTGTGCGTGTCCCCCCACCAGTGTATCTATCTGGGGAAGATCTTGAAGAACAAATATATCATTTTGGGGCACAAGAAACGGTGATTCGTGGGGGAAATTAGCACACTCTAGTTAATATTCCCGATGGATACGAGGTGAATCACAATTGGCACAAGAAAATCATTTTTTGGAACTTTCGTACTGGAAAGATCATATACTGAGACACAATCTTGATGTCATGCACATTGAGAAAAATATTTTTGATAACATCATGCATACAGTGTTGAATGTGCAATGAATAACCAAAGACAACGGAAAGTCAAGGTTGGACTTGCCCGATATTTGCAACATAAGTGAGTTGCATATTATGAGCAATGTGAAATCACCATTTCCTATATTTCGGTTGGATGAAGAAGAAAAGCCAGCGTTGTTCAAATTCGTTTCATCTGACGTGAAGTTCCCTGATGAGTACATATCCAATCTTTCTAAATGTGTTGAGAAAGGACAAAAGTTTTCAGGGATGAAAAGTCATGTCTCCCTTTTGCATTTTCCGAACTCCTTCCAGGAAATGTTCATGAAGTAATTGGAGGTAAGATACATCATCACATATAAAGCTGTTGAGATTATATATATATATATATATATATATATATATATATATATATATATTCAAATAACTAGGCGTTTTTTGATGTTATGGAACATATTTCTATTCATCTCCCTCACGAAGCATAACTAGGCTGACCTCTTCAGTTTAGGTGGATGTACCCATTCGAGCGCTTCATGAAACATTTAAAGAGAAATGCCAAAAATCTAGTTAGGGTTGAAGAATCAATTAATGTTGCGGGAAGTTTTACCAAAAAAACTTCACACTTCACGTCATACTATTTCCTTACAAAAGTCCGCACACGCAAACGGGCTCTCCGGCGATATGATGATGATGGTGTGGGTCGAACTTATCAAGTAGAGGGTGTCCCAGACATCTTCTCACAACCGGTCGCCTTAGTGGAAAATTGAAGGAAGTTTGGTGGTCTAACGCGAATGGCAGGCACAGCCCACATACGTACATCCTCCTAAACTGCGAGGAAGTGAGTCCTTAAGAGAGGTAATGTAACTAATCCACTTATCAATTATAGTTGATTTCATTATTAATTAATTAACGGTGTTTATTTCCATATATATATATATATATATATATATATATATATATATGTATTTTGCAGCTTATTTGTTAGTCAGGTACGAGAATGCATTGAATGCATTTTTGATAATGAAATAAACGATCGTAAAGATCGACACTTTGCTCCGTGGTTGAAGACACAAGTAAGTTAATAGTTATAAATACTTCTTTTAGATCGATACTCTATCGATCTACTATATATGATCACTCCTCAACCTAACATGCACACTTATCGATCTGCCTTAGGTGGATCATGATGACCCAACATATCCAATATGGTTTCATGAGTTACTCCAAGGTTCCATCTTGAAGATAACGACCCATGTATTTCTCTTGTGGTTATGTGTTTCATACATACAAGTACGGCGTTCGACGGACAACTACCAACTACGGAGTATGTGTAAGGGGTGAATTAGATTATTATGGGGGTGTTGCAAGAAATAATAGAAGTGGAGTACCCCGACTTAGTTATGATGAAATGCATTCTCTTCAAATGTGATTGGTTCGATCCAACAGTCGGTCGAGGGGTGCGAATTAACAAATTTGATGTGGTTGACGTCAACAAATCACGACGATACAACAAGTTTAAGCCATTTATCCTATCAGAACAAGTCACATTTGTTCCATATCCGCAAGTTCGAACCACTGGGATCCCATGATTATCAGTTATTAAAGTAGCTCCAAAGGGTAAAATTATTGGTGTTGACGATCTTCCAATGCAACAAGATTCTTGCCGTGACATTACAGAACCGGAGATTACGGACGACGTTCTTTTAATTGATTCCCAGACCATGCAACTTGAATATCTACCTGATGACACAGAAGAAAAAGACGATTCCGATGAGTTTGAAGAGAGTGATGATGATGATGAACATAAAGATGATGAACCAAATGAAGATATGTCATCAGATGAGTCTGATTGATTTATAATATAATTGCTTTGTGTAATTAAAAAAAACTATATATTCAAGACCTTAATTAGTTTTGGTTTTTCATCGTTTATCTTGTTTTAGATAAGTTCTACTCATTGTATACAAAAATTTGAATTATCACAAAAATCAATAACATTATATATTTCATGCATGTTTGGATACTTATAAGTACAAAGGTTATACATTATTATCTAAGATAAAAAAGTTTTCAAAACATTATATTGAATCGTTGTTATTGAATTTGTTGTTTACTATGACAAGTCCTGAATGCATAAATATATTTCGTTGATACTTTAAAACACTTTTTACAAGAAGAAAACATCATTATGAATAATTTTCAAAAACTTTGCAACGTATTTACGACGAAACTTCGTAAGATGCTTGTAATATTGTTACTATTTTTGTTACACAGCCGCCAAATCGATATGATTATTTACCGAGGAAATTACAACGATCTGTCGTAATATCGATGTTACTTACCAACAGAAATACGACGAATCATCGTAAATGTGTCGTAATAACAAAATTATATTTCGCCACGTGCGGAAAAAATTTGATTGGCTGAATTTTCAATTTTTGCTGAATCGACATTATGACGGAATTACATCGGATTCGTCGTAATATCAATGTAATGTACCATCGAAATTACGACGACCAAAAAATCTATATATATGAGCACCCAGATCCCTCCCTCGACGCTCATTCCACACTCCACAGACTCTCTCTCAAATCTTAGGTTTTTTCTCTCTCCGATTCAACACTTCCCACACTCCACACTATTTTTGCAATTTTCAATTAATTTTTGTTTTTTTCTTTATTTTTGATTTTATGATTTTTCTAATAACATACATCTTATTTCAAAAAAAAATATGGGGGAACACGATACTTTTGATTTTTTAATAACATACATTTTTTGTGTATCAACAAAAAAAAAATGGAGAAATATGATATATCCAAATTTTAATTGATCGATCATGGTCCTCATGTCTTCTTTAGCGTCGATCGATACTAGGGGACATCGATCGATATAAAACGCCCTTGTTCGCTTTAGTATTGATCGATACCAGGAGGTATCGATCGATCCGAGTGTCACTGGAGAAGACACTTTGTTTCCTTATTATGTTTTTGCCCCCAAATTGCCTATTCTACTTCAAATGCTCCATAATGTATCTAAGAACGCATTTTGATATGAAATGGCTCAAAATATACTAAATGATTTGGTAAAACATTGAAAACTGTGACAAAACAAAGGTTAGAGAGCATTAAAAATGCAATACATCATGATACATCACCAATCATTGAATAAAAGCAAATTCTTCATTGGAGAAGAAAAGCGGTTGAGTAAAACCATTTTCTCCCAATCCTAAGTCACATGTTCAATCTTCTCTTTTCCATCGTGATTCGGAGGAGTAAACGCAGAAGAGAAGTTTTGATTTAAAAACGAAGTGAATTTTGCAGAGAAAAATTAGGAATTTGAAAGGAAAATATGGGGAAAAACGATAATTGGTTTTTGAAATCCACCATACCACTCGAGACTATCACACTATTACATCAGAGACAAAATCATTGTCGCTGGAAAAGAAAAACTCTACCTTGCGAAAAGGAACGTTTACCTCAAAAAGACATGAGGAACACGAAAAGAAAGATGATAGTAACAAGAGAAACCATCATCACTGAATTGACGGCCATAAAAAACACAAATAGGAGGCAACGACGTTGGAATACCATCATATTTCTTTTTCAGATGTGATGGAAATCGAGTCGTCCGAGAGAAATTGATAAATTAAAATCTAAATTTTTATTGTAAAAATAATTTTTTAATGCAGTCTTCAAATAAATTATAAAAAAATTCTTGAATTGACACATGTTAAAATTTTTGTATCAAGTGGAGAGTGATTGATGACAAAAAAAAGAAATATAAAGTGGAGAGGCAATTTATCTACTAGTGTTTTATAGGAGTAAAGATAAAATAAGAAGAAGAAAAACATTTGAGACTGTCTCTTTAAAAGAACGAAGGCGATAAAAAACCGTCTCTTTCCTTTGGTTTTTCGGGTACCGCCGGCATTTGTCGGTGGTTATCTTCTCGTTTAAGTTTATTTAGTTTCTTCCTTTCAATAATTGCAATTTCGATACAATTTCGAAAGTGATATGACGGTTTTAGCAATACACAAAGCGATATGCCTTTTCATCTCCAACCGTTTTTTCTGTCATACATTATCCTTGCCGGTATTTGGCAGTGATTTTCGTTGGTCTCCGGTGGTGATCTCGAGATTGATTTAGCGATGAGTTTAGATAGTTTTTCGTTCCAAACTGTGGATTGGCATTTGTCAGTCTCCAATGGTGTCGTTCGTTTCCTCTTATTTGTGATGATGATTGTGATTGAATTTGTACCAGTGGCGATGTGTCATCAGGTTTTGAGTCCGTCAAGCCTGATTTTGTTCCAGACGATATCTAAAATGGATCAAACGCATTCACATATGGAAAGAGTTGATTTTTTGTGATTGGAAACGTATTTGTTTCCGTCAATACTCTCCGATAGTTGAGATGGTTTATTTTATGGTTCGTTGGAGTAGATCGATTCTACGATTTCATCTAAGTGGAGCATGTTATCTCCGTGAAAGGTTTTTTTTACTCCCCATGATGCCCAACATTCCCGAAACCATTTTGGTGAAGAGATTGTATTTACAATTTGAAGAATATGTTGGTGTATTGGTCGACGGATATGGGATTCGGGAAATCAAGCTTACGAAAAAGCAACCAATCGGGGAAAGAGAAGATACCATGTGTCATAGATAATTTTAGAAGAATATGGAGTTTCATCCAAGATATGATAGCAAAGAACAACGATCGCATCAAATTGGGATTGATTTTGAAGTAGGAAAGAAACATATGTTATTATCTGTTGGCGAGTAAGGCTTTGGTATCGAAAGCATCGTAGAAATTCTCTTCTTAATCGTTCTTTTTAATGATTAATTATTTATTTGTTGAAGTATACTTAGATTAGCTGATCCTTGATGTTTTATAGATATATCAACTTTTGTATCCTGTTTAAATTAAATAAATAAACAAGGTTTTTTTAAAAAAGATAATATAAATTTCGACAGTAAATAATTTATTTAAATTTTATAAAATTCTAAACTGTGACAGTCGGTTAATAATTTCATAGGTTTTGACTGATAGTTCATTAACCAGTTATAAAAATGTACGAAACCTAGGTTTTGACCCTCGCTTTGCGCGGGGTGATAATTTTCAACACATTTTTTTTTGTAAAACTTGAGTTGAATAAACAAAAATTACGTAGACAAGGCACTTATGGAAATTGTTGGCTTAATAAAAAATTCATAATTATGTCATTTTTAAAACTTCAAATGATAACAACTTTTACTATTAGCGATAAAAAATAAAATATTACAAAAACTATTTTTTTTTTCGTCAATAGCCTTGATACCTAACCCTATTCGGTGAACCAAATCGGGGGTATCGAGTTTACATAAGTGAAATCTGATGGGTAGACTCGAGCACCTCGTGCTAACTTGTCTGTCACTGTGTTGCTCGTGCGTGGAATTTGTGTGATAGAGAAATAGGTGAAAACCTCCTTGCTCCTCTTGAACTCCTCCAACTGTAACGTAAATGCCGGCCACTCCTTCGGTGTAGACACCATCTTCACCAACTCTGAGCAGTCTGTAGCAAAGGCTATCGCCGTCTTGTGGTTTGCAATCATGCAATGCATCGCCCATATGAGCGCTTCCAATTCCACGTGTAGCGGGGATAGGCTTCTTCGTAGATTACGGGACCCCATAATCTTTCCTTCAATTCCCTCCTGAAAGCAAAACCATCCTAAACCTGAAAATTTATCCCCTTCCTTCCATGACCCGTCAATATAGCATGTGAGGCCGTTATATTCATTTTGTAATATATCTCCCCAACAACCGGGTCTCAATATTACAAAAACTATATGATGGTATTATATGATGTATATTGGTAGAGTAGGAGTATGATTTAGTTAAATATCAATATCGATATAATTTTATTTATAAACTTTGTTATTTTGTGAATTAAGATTACTACACATAATAATAATAACCTTTAAATTTTATTAATATATTAAATATACAAAATTAAATATTTATGAGTGTTAAAATGGACTAGCCCGTCCATTTAACATGTCACGCACTATTTTTGCATGTTTTGACGGATGAACCCGCCAAAGGCCGCAATTATAAATACATCAATCATGATTCGCTCCACCAAAATACCGCATAATATAAGGATTGTGTTGGTTTGTGTATACATAAATTTGATTATTTGATTTTTAAAAATAATGATATATTAATTGTATTTACTTAGATTTATATATTGATTTTAATTATTTTAATATGTTAAACATGATTATATATAAAAATTAGATGGGTTTTCCAATTTTTCATTTTATACACCAAAATATTATTAAAATATTATTAAAATAATTTATAATATTATTTTAATAATATTTACGTGTTTTAAATTTTTTTTAAGAAAAAGTTGAAAAATTGATTTTGAAAAGATTTTGTTATAATAAAAAATATAAAAATATTTATGTTTCTTAATTAACAAATAATTTATAATATTATTTATGTTTTTTAATTATTTTAAAGAAAAAGTTGAAAAATAGATTTTGAAAAGATTTTGTTATAATAATAAATATTTTAATTTTAAATAAATATGAGTAAATTAGTTGGAAAATGGTTTGACATTTTTATTCTTAATGATATTTTAGAAATTGTTATAATTTTCAATGGTATTTTTATGTAATATTTATCATATTTAAATTTATATTACTTTTTTTTTTTTCCTTTTCATTTAATAGCATAGAGAGAGTATAGAGATTTCTTCCTAAAATACGGTTTGAGTCGAGCGTAGACCAGACCAAAGCAAACCATACCATAGCATTGATTTACCGAGATTAGCTTTGAAACGGCGTCATTTAACAGTGCGAGATCAGATGATTTGATAATGGGCTCAAAAGTGTAATGATCCTTTGGGTAAGACAAAAAGCTCATAAGCCCATGTCGCTGGTTTTTATAAAATTTAGGGTTTGCACACATTTTATTGTTCTCGACCAGTCGACCAGCGTCGCGGCGGTCCTCCCGCCGAATGCCTTGGATTTATGCGGATCCGTTGAAGATGCAGCTTACTTTCGTATGCAACGCCGTGCAGCGGCCGCATTTAAGTCGTCCGTTCAGATCCCTTCCTCCACTTTCTCAAAGCCCTCGCAAAGGAACACAAAGCAACTGTTTTCACTACAGATGCTCTTATGTGTGCTCCTCGATCGATCGGTTTACTCTTCTTCGACGAGATAGAGAGAGGGATGGGTCACAAAGCTTTTCAAGAGTATGGTGTACCCTAGCCTCTGTGGGTCTGTTATCAGGTGAGTAAGCGCGTGCTCGTTGGTGTGTGTAGAGGATCATAGCTCAGGTTAGTTACTAAAGAGTTCCTTGTATCCTTGATGGGACTTACGGTAGCCTCTGGTGGTTCGTTCGTATGTGATCCGCACCTCCTCCTGGTTGTTGGTGTGTGTTGTGTACGGCAGACCGCAGAGGATCCTAGCTCAGGTGGCGGTTATTTTCTGAGAGAAATATCATTCGCTTCTCCTTGTTCATATTCCCACTCCGCTGCTTTTCTCTCCCAATTTTCCCTCTCAAACATTCTCTCGCTCAACTAATGGCGGAACCGCAAGAAGCTAAACCTTGGTCTAATCTTGAAGACGCAATTGCAGATTTCTGGGCGAGGTTTCCTGATATGAAGGTCTACTGCAAGAACCTCGTTGACGAGCGATTCCCGAAGAGGTCCGTTTGTATTTGTTTGTTTAGATCGGAGACTGATTTTGTAGTTTGATTTGTATTTTGTATTATCTCAATCTCGATTCTCGACTCGATTGATTTGTATTTTGTAGTTTCCTCGACGAATTCGTTTCCATGGTGGAAGCAGCTAGGTGGAATATCTACGATGATCCACGCTGTGAGGTGAGACGTGTCTTCATTTCTTTTTACCTTCTTGTACATTTTGATTTTAATTTTTTTTTATATTATTATTGATTTGACTATACATAGGTTCCAAAGAGACTGATGCACAATCTCTTTGAAGATGAGATAAAAAAAATGAAAAAGACGGCGGAAGAAGAAGAGTCGGAAGACTTTGCGTATGGAGAAGAGTCGGAAGACAAAGTCTGGACTCCGATCGGGGAAGCCATTGCAGATATGTGGTATAATTTCCGCATGCAACCAAACGGAGATCTAAAGAGCTTTTGTAACGATCTCAAGGCTGTTGACAAACGATTCCCTGATGAGTAAGTGTTTTATATCACATGTTTGATTATCTCTCTTCTAGGTTCCTCTTTTCTGGTTTCTGCATCTGCCTACTTATTTCTACATTCTAGGTTCCTCCCAAAATTCACCACGCTCCTTGATGATGGATGGAATCCCAAGTTCGACCAAGACTTTAAGGTATCTGATTATTTTAATGTGAAGGGACTGATCTTGTTGGTTGCTTGAATGCTGAGTTAGATGCTTGTTATAATGGATTAATATTGATGTTTTAATGTTTGATGTGTTTAAACACAGCCTGTTTCTATAGATCCAAGAATGTGCCTGTTTCTTTCTTGTGTGTGTCAGAGAGTTCATACTTGTTGTTTGTTGAATCACTGATTAGAACTGCTTAGAAGGAGTAGAGTAGAATGAAACACTTAAGTGCCCAAGTTTTTGAGTAAAAAGTTAATAACTAAATGTGAATGAACAGACTATTGAACGCATAATGCATGTTTGTTAGATGAAAGCCTGATTTTGGTTAGTGATGAATGCATATGATGATTACATTAGAATGTGATGAATGATAGGTGATAACTAGAACCATAACTGTTGAATGTGGATATGATGATTATTTGAAGAATGTTTAATATAAAGTTATTTACTGGATTGTGAACAAGCCCCAGAGATATGATTTGATGATTTCAAAATTTTGCACAGAAAGCAGAGGCAATCATGACGTCTCTGTTTAGGACATGGAAGCAGAAAATAAGAAAGTCTTCTAGAAAGAAAACCCGTACAAACATGCTGAAGGAAAAAAAAATTGCTGAGCAAGAAATCATTCCTGTCCTGACACAAGAGCAGCTGGAAAAAAACAGGGCTTGCATGAAGGAAAATTTTGAAAATAGTCAAAATGCATACTTGAAGTCAAAGGATGAGCAAAGCCTTGCGAGGAACCATGAAGCAGCCCTTCAGAGAACAAGGAGTCAGGTGACCAATCTTGAAGGAAGGTTTAAAAATGTTCAGAAGTTCAACAAGTAATCTGTCTGATTCTAGTCTTTGAACTTTTCAGTTTGGATCAGTCCAGTATCTTTAGGGTCTTTTGATTTTACTCTGCTTCTCGAGTTTCTTTTAGCGTGATCGTAAATGTTTTTTTACTCTGGATTTTTTTTTTTTTTTTGGGTTATATTTGAGTTAGTTTTTCCGAAAATTTTAGTTGTGAGAACCTGCACAAGGAAATCTTTAAAAAAAACAAAAAATCAATTCAATGGCCGTAATTTTTGGAAACTATTGAAGACTGCTTTTAAAATATATATTGAAAAGTAATCTTTCTAAAATGTTAATTTACTCATCATACGTACCCATTATAAATATTTTAGTTACATGTAAAAAACAGAAAAACAAGCAACAGATTATCATACTGTTTCTTATGCACAAATCTTTTTTACTCCTTTTTTTTTGTCATCTATTTTTATTAAACCGAATAATAACTCGGATAGAATACATAGTCCGACGGTAAAACTAAAAAACCTCGGAAAGATTAGCCCAAAAGAGGGAAGCAAAACCCAAACAAGGGTAGCAAAACCCAAACAAGGGAAGCAAACTAAGGAGACAAAACATGGATTAAAGACTAAGAAAAATACGTAGAAAGTAAAAAACCAAAGACTCGTAATCACTAAACTGAAACTCGATACAAGATAGATCCCACAAACATCTCCATAGACCAAAGAAGACGCCAGAACTGCACCACAATCCAAAAGCTCGAGAAGAACCAGAGAAACTTCTGAGAACTGAATCCACCTCCAAAAGAAATAAACATAACTTAAACCCGCATCACCGACAGAAACAAGATCATGACCCACACTAGAGACGAGCATCGAATAATCTCCATTACAACCCCTCCAAAGAAAAGCAGAAAACGAGATAATTTAGGTTCCAAGGAAAGACCCTTGAAATCCGACTGGGATACATCACGGAAGAACAACAAACCGGGTGTTGACCCGGTCGATTTGGGTCCGGATTGGCTTGTACCGAGGTGCGTAGCTCAGTACATTTGGCCGGTGCTCATGTCTGATCAAGTGTCGAGCTGGTGTACCGAGGAGAGCTGGTCGGTGCGTGAGAACGTGGTAACACGTGTGAGATTGGAAAAGTCTTCAAAATAACGACAGTATACCCGGCCGTCGGGTCATCATTACGACGTTATACCCGGCCGTCGAGTCAGATCGGGTACAACACCCAGCCGTTGGGTCATCAACGACGTTTATACCTGGTCGTAGGGTCAAATCGGTTCGATAAAAAATCCATCATGAACACTGTAATAGCTTGCGATTGCAAGATCCAAAAACAACCCGCGAGGACGAGAAGTCAAATCAAAAGAAGATGTCTTCGCGAGGGCCAAAAACATCATCATCACAAAAAAAATTGAACGAACCTATCATAGGTTCATGTTCATCAACGTTTCGCCATCTTCACTGTAAATTTTGTACTCCAAGAAAACTAATAGAAAACCAGTATGGACCGAATCAATAAAACGAACAACCAAGAAGATTTTACGTTGTTGTCGCAAACCTTCATCATCCAACAATATTATATAATATAAGAGAAACAGAAGACCAACATGTAACCTTCTTTAATTCACGCTTTCTTAAAGCTGAATCTCAAACAACCCAAAAAAACATCACGTTTTTTCTTTGTTTTTTTTTTTTTTAAAGTGGAAGATAGAAAGAAAAACAAAACCATAATTCATAGGAATTGAACATAGCTCTGATACCATGATAAATTGATGAGAGTAAGAACACAAAGGTGTTTAGGGAGAATTATTATTAGACTTTCATGAAAATAATGTTAGAAGTTACATTCTCTTATATAGAAATAAAGCTAGATCTAAGATAAACATAAATGTAAATAATATATTTAGAGATAAAAGTAAATTTCCTAAACTAAGATATTGGTAAATATACATATTCTTCTTGATCTTCATGTTTTTCATAATCTCGATATGGTCGATCTCATCGATCTCCCAATAGAAAGGAAGCCCATTTGGATTCTGAGACCCAAGAGAAAACCCTAGGGTTTCCTACTCATTAACTCTATAAAAAGGAGCCTCAGAACCCTAGAGCTCATTCAGAGATTTGACAGCGGAGCCCTGCAGAAATCCCGAGCTCTTCAAAACCCTAGATGTCTCCTTCTCAAAAACCCTAACCGCCGCCCTCTTCTCGACGAGCTGCTGCTGCTGCCACCTCTCCTAGCCGCTGTGAGTCTTCTTCCGCGAGGTGAAGTCACCATAGCCTCCACTTTGCAAGGAGAAGGCAGAACATATCCGTTCTGGGAGAAACGAGAAACGGTTAGACAAATCATATCGGATTTATCTCAAATTTGGTAACCATATTTCTGACGCGTAGATATATCTATAGTCGAGAGCGGATTATCGTTTGGAGATGTGGTCTGAAAGTTATTTACGTTTTACTGAGACTGATCTGCACATCGTCTAGATCTGACCATGACATTCTAGCGAATCATGTATTTTGGTTGGGAAAACGAGATCCGCTTCACCTGAAACTTTGTAGAGATCTTAAGGACGCATAGATATAACTCTCGGTTGAAGAAGATACGATTTGGGAAGTATGAGCATAGGGAAATATGTGATCGAAGTGGAGACATCGAATCTATCCAAAGAGGAGTGTTGGATCTTCATCATCAAAGTAGCAAGGTGAGTACGTGGTCGTGTTTTCTTCATTCATGTGGGTGGTTTAGTGTGATGCTTAATCTAGGATTAAGCCGATCATACCTACGAGTATTACTTCATAAGTGATATGTATTTGCTTCTTGTGTGGTTATATGATTATATATATATATATATATATATGAGTATATGAATGCATTGAGAACCAAGCATGTTAGGAAAGGATAAATAGAATGATGTGTTGATTGTTGATTGAGATGCATGTTTTCTTGGTTAGTGATTGTGAATGAGAATGGTAGTGTGCGTGAGGCACGTGTGGATGTGTGCCGTGTTAGAAGTTGCAAGTGAGGTTGGGAGTCCCTGCTTGACAGATTGTGTGTTTGGACAGTGATCAAGTCGTGACGATTATGATGCTGTGTGGAACCATAACTGGACTGACGAGTTGTGACGGTTATTACTTTGTGTGGAACCATAACCGGACTCACGAGCTCTGATCATGTTGTGACGGTTATAATGCCGTGTGGAACCATAACCGGGCTGACGAACCAATCAGAGGGGCCATCCCTTAGAAACTGCAGTGACCGTCTGAGTGACGTCTCGCCTGTCTGGTATGTAATCACGGGGTGAAAGAGCCCATTTTAGGACTCTCTTGTGTGTTGTATGTGTGTCTTTAGGACACAGTCTTTGCATGGTCGTCTTAGCCTTAGACTGAGAACTATATGTGTTGTTTGCATGTGTGCGGGACTTGCGGTTGCGGGCTCACTGAGTAATCTCTTCCCGAATTATTCACCCCTCTCTCCTTGCAGTTTAGAAAAGCCCTAGAAATTGATATCTAAGGAATGTGTTGGTGGATTTGCTAAAAGAAAGCGAATTCGGCTGATCAACATGAACTCACTGATCCGGCCTGAACGAGGTAGGTCGGGGTGTCACAAGTGGTATCAAAGCCCCAGGTTAAGTCAAACCGGTTATGCCCCGGGAGACTGTCCAGATGAAAAGTTTTGAAAAGAGTTTCAAAAAGTTTTGAAGATTTTAAAAGTTGTTTCATTGTTTGAAAAGGGTGTACACCCGAAAAGTATTTAGAAATGAGAAGTATTTTAAATCACCAACAACACCTGGATATAACTCATGACCTTTTCTAACCTAGTGTTTCAAGTGTGTCGAAGAAAGCTCAGAGGTAAAGCAAGGTTCAGAGAAGAACTCATCGCCATCAAAGAAAGAACCAAGTCACCGTCATATTTTCGTCATCGTATCCTCATCTATGTGTTCTCTAATCATCTCAACTTCAATTCGTCGTCGTCCCGATCTGCCTTTTCGTTCTTCGAGTCACAGCATTCTACAGTCTATACCATATTCGATCTCAATCTACATCGTCGTGACTTCAAGCCCGTGTTCGTCGGTTCAACTTCTTCATTCTATGTTCGTCGTTTTTCGTCGCCAATCTTCATCGTTCCATCATCGTAGTCATTCTTCTTCGTCGCCATTTTTCATCGTTCTTGTCTTAATTTGCCATGAGTCATCACTGCAAGCACCACGTCACCGGAGAGCCATCATCTTCACCAAGAGTCAAGATTCACCGTCACTGGTCCATTCAGAGAATGAGATAGGAAGATGAAGGCACATCTGAGGTTTTCCAAGGGAGGGATCTCGGTGGGATATGAGGAGTGACGTCGGGTCTATGGTGGTTCTAGACAGAGGGTATCTCGCAGAAACCATAAGAACCGATGGTGTTATACTCGTAGTTGTCTTCTTCTTCAAAAGTGATAGGGTATCACATAGTGGACAATGGAACATTCATATTTTGTAAACAGATGCGTGCTCCAGAAATGGAAGATCTGAAGGACGAGATCTTGCATAAGCAACTTGTTGCGTTCTTCCATATATCCAGGAAGCGCGTAAAGGAAATGTCGTAAGGAAAGCTATGGAGAACAATGTGGAAGGACACGATCACTAGTAGAAATTTATCGCATAGCCACAAAAATGCCACGATCACTCTGTGGCTTTTTTCGAATTAGCCACGAAATGTAAAAATAGACACGAAAAAAACGTGGCTTTTTCGTGGCAAAAATAGCCACGAAATAGTCATGAAAAATATTTTGAACTCTTTAAAAATAAAATCATAAAAAATATATATATATATATATGTATATATCTAATTATTATATATATATATCCAACAAACAAAATCCAACAATTATATACCCAAATTTTAAACCGTATACCCCAAACTTTAAACATAAACTCCAAACCCTAAATCATAATCTAAATCTTAAATGTTAAATTTTTAATCATAGAAATGAAATCATAAACCATAAAACCAAAATATAATCATTAAATATACATAAAAACAATATTTAAAACCATTTAAATATATAATTTACATAAAATCAATCTTTTTAATAACTATTTACTTATTTAAAAATATTGTCATTTTCTTAATCCTAAATCATAAATTTAAAACTCAAAATCAAGAATTTAATTATATATACTGAAAACTAAAATCTAACACTTAAAAATCATTTTTACCCTAAACCATAAACATCTAACGCTTGATCATAAACTCTAAATCTTAAATTGTAAAACTCTTAAACATAAACATCAAATAATATACAAAAAATAATCCAACAATTATAACAAAATTTTTAAAATATAATTATAATCATTTTCTAAATAAAAAATGTATACCCTAAACCTCAAACTTAAACCCTAAACCCTAAACATCTAAATATTGATCATAAACTCTAAATCTTAAATGGTAAAACTCTTAAACATAAACATCAAATAATATACAAAAAAATAATCAAACAATTATTTCAAAAATAGAAATATAATCATTTTCTAAATCCTAAACTCTATATAAACAAAAATATATCATTATTATATATACCCACTTAATGTAAACTATTTTTTAGTGTTTATAAAAACCATTGATAAAAAATGTAAACTATTTTTTGTTTGTCAACTCATAAACACTACATTTTTTGTTATTTATAAACTCAGAAATAAAAAAACATTATTCATTATAAACTTTTTTTTTTGTCAATAATTCATTATAAACTAAGTAAAACATTTTAAAAAGAAAAAGCATTTTTTTATTTTTTTTTAAAACACATCCTTGAAAGGATGAGAGCCAATGAAGAGAGGTCACCCAGATCGATGATGTGGCAAAATCTGATCCGTTACAAGCGATGACGTGGCAAAAATCTGACCCTTTGTTTCTTTTTTTTTCTTCGTCTTCCTCACATCTCGTTCTCACTTATGGCGCTTCGTGTGCAAAAGGAGGTGAAGCTTCTCCTCTCTGATCCCTCTTATGGGGCTTCGTTTCCACATCTCTCTTCCGCCGCTGCTGGCTCCGATGGTTTCTCTTGGGCTCGTCTCTCTCGTCGAGGCTTTGGTCGTCGCCGCCGCCAGCTCTCCGCCTCAAACGTACGGTTTCTTCTTTTATTACGAATTCGATTGTTAATTTGGTATTATCGATTCCGATGTCTGTCAATATTGAGACGTTTCTTGTACATATAATTAAGTTTTTAAGGTAACAAAACAAAGCATGTGGAGGCAGAGTCCTAGTTGGCAAGTTGTTTCAGCATGAGAGCTTCCAGTCGATTGACTGGAAAGAGTATTTGTCGTTGTTGAAGTTGGGGTAGGCTTCGCCGACCATCGATGCAGACTTGGTCAACGAGGATCTGGTGTTGGGGACTCACCGGTGAGGACAACGAAGGAAGCTGCGGCGACCAAGTTTTTCTCTGTCTTGGAGATTTCAACTTGTGCGGATCCATGGAAGAAAGGAGATGACGAACAGAGGTAGGATTTAGGCTCGTCACAGAGGAGCTCGCCGGAGCAGCGTCGAAGATTATTATTGCATTTAAATTAATATTTATAAAATAATTAATTTGTTTTTGTTTTTTTTTTATTTATAAAAACCACGAATTAGCCACACATAAGAAACCGTGGCTAAATAGCCACATTCATTTCGTGGTTAATTCATGACTATAGTTACCACGAAATGTGTGTGGCTAAATCGTGGCTGTGTAGCCACGAAAAGCCACGAAAAAAATTTAGTCACGATCGTATGGCAACAATATTTTTTTGTGATTTTTCGTGGCTATTTCACTTTATAGCCATAAAATTTAGGATGTTGCCATGAATTTTTGTGTGGCTATACGCATTTTTTTTTAGTAGTGCATACTTCAACTTACAAGATGAGCTTCTTTAGAGAGCGTGTGCGTTCATGATGGTGATGATCTAAAGGAAAATATATCACAACAAGTTGTGCTAATTGTAAAAGTGGAGTGCATAATTCCTAGTGGAATATAGGAAAGTCACCACTACCCGAATGGAAAGGGATATGGTGATAATGCCAATAGAATTGGCCGTAAAGATGCAATTTAGGTAGTTGTAGAGAGGTCCGAGTTTGAGCAGAAGCGTCTGAGGAAAAGAGCAAAGTAACCCCTATAGTTCAGCGTGGCATGGAACAACCTACGATAAAGTTTGTCCTGTTAAACAAAAGGAGTGTTGGAAGGAGAGTCATGATCAAGTGCTTGAAACTTACCAACTGGGACATGTGGTAAAAGAACCCACTAAGAATAGTGAAAATGAATTCACTAAGGACCGTGAGGAAGTACCTCCAGGGAAAACGGATGGAAACGTTAAACCCAAAAGGAACGGGTTTACCGATTTCTAACATATGTTTTTGTGTTGTTTTTGAATCTTTTATTGAGTCAAAGTGTGTTTTTAGAGTATTTTAGTCCTTTATCGAGTCTTTAAAGGTTTTAGGTTAATTTGGAGGAAATCAGGCCATTTATGTTGGAAATGGTGAAATTGGGAATGCATAGTCATGTAGAAGCGTCAGACGCTTGGCTTTCGTTGAATACCTTCCCACCAATGGATTGATCTGAAATTTTGACACAAGATAGAGATGTGAATTAGCTTTCATTTTCAAGTGGTTTTAAGAAAATCCGACTATGCGATCAAGAGTTATACCCGATTTACTGTAAACAGGTCAATCTGCCTCACAGAAGAAGCATGCGTGGAACATAAGGTTGCATCAACCGATACACACTTGCATCGATCGATGAAAATGTCTGAAAATTTTACAGGAGCTTCTGCAACGACCGAGGCATACATTGCATCGATCGATCCACTTCCCAAACGAAAAAGACAGTTTTTAAACTTCATATTTTGCCCCAGAATCATCCTAACTCAACTTAATTCGACCCATGACATATATATACTTATTTTTCAGCCTCTTTGAAGGCTAATATTTATTTTTCTTAGAACTTTTCATCTCTTTCAATTGTATGCTTGAGAGAAGATCTCTAAACCTCGTTTGATAAACCCGGAGAAGATTTATGAACCCTATTCTTTATTTATTGGATTTGATTATGTTTTCTCTCATACCTTTTTGTTTATTCTCTGCAATTATGTGTGAGTAGATCCATTGTTAGGTTTCTAGGGTTTTCAAAGGAATACATGAATTGCTAGTTTAGAATTGTTAGATAGGAAATTATCGAATGGATTCTTCATCTAGGTTGTTATTAATGCTGAAACTTGATTAGCTACCTAGTTTCTGATCTTAGGATATTTAACGCACCGAAAGTGTTTGATTAAATGCCTGAACAAACCTTAGATGAGCAAAACATCCTTAACCAATGGGAGTTGATGTTATTGTGTTTTGTGAACTTATCAAACTCGTTTATCATGCATGTTTAGGAGTTGTGGATTCAAACGAGAGTTTAGAATTCATAGATCTATAACATAGGGATTTAATACTCCGGGAGGAGATTGATCTAATCTAGTGATTTGAGTTCGAGAACAATGCCTAATGCTTTCCCTATTTGATAATCTATTATGCACTTTATATTTCATGCGAATTTTCTTGAAACCTGACGCCTTTTATTAATTGTTTCACAATTGATTTTCTTTGTTTATTTGCAATTCGATACATTCAAACCTATATTTTCATCTTAGTTTTATTTTTAATCTCACAAATTCGTAGTGTAACTTTGATCTCTGTGGATTCGATCCCTTAGTAATACTGTGATTGTCCTGTACACTTGCAGTGATATTCTAGGGTAAAACTTAGAGCTATCAAGTTTTTGGCGCTATTTTCGGGGACCAATTGCGTTACCTACAGATTTAGGATTGGAGTTTAGTCTAAGACATTAACTTTTTTTTTCTTTTAGATGATGGCCATGGATTACAATGATTGGTCACGAGAAGAGGAAGACACATTTGAAGAATACATTCAAGATGAGCCATATGTGGAGCCACCGTTTGATGAGAGCGTGCTTACACCGGAACAACAAGTGAAGTTGGAAGAGCATTACAAAGAGAATCCAACAATTGAAAGGAGTGACCTAGCGATTATGATCCGTTTGAACCTCATGTCACACCGGGCAGCACTAGAAGGAAGACATCTCACGTCTTACAAAATACATGTAGCTCATGCACTTGAAGAGGTAATATATAGGGTTTCACCATGCCAACTAGAAGGTACACACGAATCAACCTTTGAATTTCATGATTATGAGGTTTGTCACATGCCTTGTACTGATGTTGTAGTTTCTAGTTTGCATGCTCCCTTAATCATTGATGAATGTTATGATTTAATATATGAGTCAAAAAGACTAGATACCTTAAGAGTAGCAAAACTTACTAGAGATTACCATTAAATATTTTTTGATATTAATTATCTATGTGCTTTGAATGTTCATGATCTCGAGTTTAAGTTTTCAATGCCTGAGAAATTTAGATCTCTTCTTGAAAATTTTTACCTAAGGGATGTGCTTGATGTAGATAAGATCTTGAATGATATAGATGACCCTAAGGTTGAGATGGAATCTAGGAAGGAGGATAATGTGTTTTACATGATTGATGGAGATAAAGTTGACTATTTTGTGATAGACTCGTTTAAACCTGAAGTTGATTTTATCTTTCCATCAAATGCATTTGATCCTCATGAATATCTAACCATCAAGGAAGATTTCAAGATATATGCTACATACGTACTTGACTTCCTTGATGTGAGTTTTGTTACTTTGCCATTGATAGTTGCGTGCCATGTTGCACATTCTGTTTCTTGCCCTAAAAGGAGAAGGACCAAAGGTGCATTGGCTCAACCTTTTGATTCTCATGATTAACATCTGAGACCGTAGTCAAACTAACGACTATAAACAAGCGCTTGGTGGGAGACAACCCACCGGTAAATTTTCTTTTCTTAAGATATATTTTTCTTGAGTCTGTTTTGCCTTCCTCTTGGTTTATTTTCACACTGAGACGGTATGAAATAAGTCTGGGGGAAGGTTTTTATCGTTTACTGACGTTGTTTTCTTTTTGATGTCTACTTTGTCTTCTAACATTGTTCTTTTTGAGTCTTTATCGAGTCTTTTTCTTGTTTTATTGAGTCAAAAAATTGTTGGAGATTATGAACATTTTCTTGAATTTATTGTTCTGACTTTTCATTTGAGTGACCATTATTGCAGAATTAATTTCCGATCCTAATGAAAAATCCAAAGGTTGACCGGCTAATCAGAGACATCCATGTTTCCAAAAAAAAATCAAAAAGCTTGAAATAGTCACAGCTCTATCTCGGTTTTTACCGATTTCTAACATATGTTTTTGTGTTGGTTTTGAGTCTTTTATTGAGTCAAAGTGTGTTTTTAGAGTATTTTAGTCCTTTATCGATTCTTTACAGGGTTTAGGTTGATTTGGAGGAAATCAGGCCATTTATGCTGCAAAATGTGAAATTGGGAATGCAGAGTCATGCATAAGCGTCAGAAGTTTGGCATTCGTTGAAGGCCTTCCCACCAACGGATTGATCTAAAATTGTGACACAAGATAGAGCTGTGAATTAGCTTTCATTTGCAAGTGGTTTTAAGAAACTCTAACGATGCGATCAAGAGTTATACCCGATGTACTGTAGACAGGTCAATCTGCCTCGCAGAAGAAGCATACGCGGAACATAAGGTTGCATCGACCGATCCACACTTGCATCGATCGATGCAAATGTCTGAAACTTTTCCAGGAGCTTCTGCATCGACCGATGCATACCTTGCATCGATCGATGCACTTCCTAGACGAAAAATGACAGTTTTTAAACTTCCTATTTTACCGCAGAATCATCCTAACTCAAACTAATTCGACCCATGACATTTATATACTTATTTTTCAGCCTCTTTGAAGGCAAAGCTTTATTTTTCTTAGAACTTTTCATCTCTTTCAATTGTATGATTGGGAGAAGATCTCTAAACCCAGAGAAGATTTCTGAACCCTATTCTTTATTTATTGAATTTGATTATGTTTTCTCTCATACTTTTTTGTTTATTCTCTGCAATTATGTGTGAGTAGATCCATTGTTAGGTTTCTAGGGTTTTCAAAGAAATACATGAATTGCTAGTTTAGAATTGTTAGATAGGGAATTATCGAATGAATTCTTCATCTAGATTGTTATTAATGCTGAAACTTGATTAATTACCTAGTTTCTGATCTTAGGATATTTAACGCACCGAAAGTGTTTGATTAAATGCCTGAACAAACTTTAGATGAGAAAAACATCCTTAACCAACGATAGTTGATGTTATTGTGTTTTGTGAACTTATCAAACTCGTTTATCATGCATGTTTAGTACTTTTGGATTCAAACGGGAGTTTAGAATTCATAGATCTATAACATAGGGATTTAATACTCCGAGAGGAGATTGTTCTAATATAGTGATTTGAGTTCGAGAACGATGCCTAATGCTTTCCCTATTTGATAATCTATTATGCAATTTATGTTTCATGTGAATTTTCCTGAAACCTGACATCTTTTATTAATTGTTTCACAACTGATTTTCTTTGTTTATTTGCAATTCGATACATTCAAACCTATACTTTCATCTTAGCTTTTTTTAATCTCACAAATTCGTAGTGTAACTTTGGTCTCTCTGGATTCGATCCCTTAGTACTATTGTGATTGTCTTGTACACTTGCAGTGATATTCTAGGGTAAAACTTAGAGCAATCAACAGCGGAGCCCTGCAGAAATCTCGAGCTCTCCAAAATCCTAGCCTTCTCCTTCTCAAAATCCCTAGCCGCCACCCTCTTCTCATCGAGCTGCTGCTTCTGTCACCTCTCCTAGCCACCGTGAGTCTTCTTCCACGAGGTGAAGTCACCATAGCCTCTTTTTTGCAAGGAGAAGGCAGAACAGACCCGTTCTGGGAGAAAGGAGAAACGGATAGGCAGATCAGATCGGATTGATCTTAAATTTGGTAAACATCTTCCTGACTCGTAGATATATCTATACTCGAAGGCGGATTGTCGTTTGGAGCTGTGGTCTGAAAGTTATCATGTTTTACTGAGCATGATCCGCACATCGTCAAGATCTGACCAATCTAGCGAATCATGTATTTTGGTTGGGAAAACGAGATCCGTTTGACCTGAAACTTTGCAGAGATATTAAGGACACATAGATCTAACTCTCGGTCGAAGGAGATACGATTTGGGAATCATGAGCATAGGGAAACATGTGATCGAAGTGGAGACAGCGAATCTGTCCAAAGAGGAGTGTTGGATCTTCATCATCAAAGTGGCAAAGGTAAGGACGTGGTCGTGTTTCCTTCATTCATGTGTGTGGCGTAGTGTGATGCTTAGTCTAGGATTAAGCCAATCATACCTATGGATCATACTTCATAAGTGATATGTATTTGCTTCTTGTGTGGTTATATGATTATATATATATGAGTATATGAATGCATTGAGAACCTAGCATGTTAAGAAACGATAAACCGAATGATGTCTTGATTGTTGATTGAGATGCATGTTTGCTTGGTTAGTGATTGTGAATGAGAATGGTAGGGTGCGTAAGGCACGTGTGGCTGTGTGCCGTGTTAGGAGCTGCAAGTGGGGTTGGGGGTCCCTGCTTGACAGATTGTGTGTTTGGACAGTGATCAAGTCGTGACGGTTATGATGTTGTGTGGAACCATAACCGGACTGATGAGTTGTGACTGAATCGTGACGGTTATGACGCTGTGTGGAACCATAACCGGACTGACGAGCTCTGATCATGTTGTGACGGTTATGATGCTGTGTGGAACCATAACGGACGGTTATGATGCTGTGTGGAACCATAACCGGGCTGATGAGAGGGGCATCCCTCAGAAACTGCAGTGACCATCCGAGGGACGTCTCGCCTGTGTGGCGTGTAATCACGGGGTGAAAGAGCCCGAGTGTGGGGTGAAAGAGCCCATTTAGGACTCTATTGTGTTTTGTATGTGTCTTTAGGACACAATGTTTGCATTGTCGTCTTAGCCTTACACCGAGAACTATATGTGTTGTTTGCATGTGTGCGGGACTCGCGGTTGCGGTCTCACTGGGTAATCTCTTCCCGAATTACTCACCCCTCTCTCTTTGCATGATAGAAAAGCCCTGTAAATTGATATCTAAGGAAGGTGTTGGTGGATTTGATAAAAGAAAGCGTTTTGGGCTGATCAACACGAACGATTCACTATTCCGGCCTAAACGAGGCGGGTTGGGGTGTCACAATCTAACTTTCCCCCCTCAACTATTACTAATGGGACAATGAGTGGTTCATGTAACACTCGTCTTTTAACTTCCTCTAGACGGCATGTCACATGTTAACTTATACCACAAGAAACCAACACTTAATCGGAAATAACCAACAAGTCTTCATTTCAATTCAAAACGTCTTTCAATAAAACCACTTAACTCTTACATTTAAACATTCAACGTGCATTTCAAACAAGTCACCCAACATGCAACACACAACAATATTCTTTTCCTGTAATTAAAGAATACTTCTAGGTGATACATATATACATAAATATTTATATATAATTATAGTATAATAATACATACTTAAACAAATATGTGTTACTTATTTATATGTAACTCGCAGGTATGTCTGATTTAATAATAGACTAAACGAATAACAGAGATGAACAGATATATAGGGACAACACAATCTTGTTCCTCACTTAGCAAATCGGATTGAGGTCTCGGGAACTGAATGTAAAGAGATTCCGGTTCAGCAATAAATTCAGACTACATTGATTTACAATTAATAAAACACGATTTAAATTAGTTTGTTATTATCGGATAAATATCCAAACCCAAAATAAATCGGTTATTAATTAAATCCACAACAAATCTTTGATTCTGATTTAATTAGCTAATCCTAAAATAATCCAAAGTCACAGTTTAATGGGTTTAAGTTAATTTAGGAGATTTAATTAAATAACCAGACCCGATTTAATAAGTAACCAACGCCAACACCATAATTTAACTCCATAACAATTCGACATCAACGTCTCGTGTCTCGGTATTAATCTGATCTAACAATTAAACCCACCCAAAATTAAAATCTTGATTCTTAGTAACACATGGAGTCCTCTTTCTTTTGCTTGCCTCTTGTAAACAACCTATTTTTCCCCAGAAAAGTATTACCTAGTAACAAATACATACGAAGTTTCACCCTCGTTTTACTTTTATCTAATTTGAAAGTTAAAAACATATTTCTCTGCAATCCGAAAGTTCGAAACATATTTACCCATATTCGTCGGTTTGAATGGTTTGCGAGCTAAACCAGTTATACCGATACAAAACCGAATTTAAAACCCACCAATTAATACTTTTACTAGGTAATACTTTTCCAAAGAAAAATAGATCGTTTACCCAACAATTAAACCCACCCAAAATTAAAATCTTGACTCTTAGTAACACGTGTAGTCCTCTTCTATATTTTGCTCCTCAACTATTATTAATGGGACAGTGAGTGGTTCAGATCTCAATTGCTGGTTCGCAGTGTTGTTCAATTGAAGTATTTTTCGGTTTATTAAAAAGTTGTTTTTTTAGCAATTTTCCCGAAACTAAAGAGTTCATTCAAACAAAAGAATCAATAGGTTCAACAATTCTTTTGAACAAAAGCTGGGATACTGGTGAAACCCTAGGAATATCTTTCAAGTCCTCGATGATCAAGTCTTGTTCTTCAAGAATATCGACAGTGGGTCTCAAGGAGATTGTTGCAGTCTTTAAACACTTAGAGTTAGCTAGGATGTATGTCAAGAATTCGTCCTCTTCTATTGTATCCCCATATGCATTCCACTCGAATATTTCGAGATGTGCCGACAAGCATCCGGGAACAGAGCTCGGTTGGTTCCATGAAAGTGGTAGATCCTCGGGTTTATAGCTAAATTCCTGTGAAGCAACGATGGCTATATATTAAGCAAAATTTGACTAGTATTTTAGTCCATCAAAGCTAGAAGAGGAGAGAAAGAGGATACATACACAATCAACCGTAAGATTTTTCAGTTTTGGAGCATTTTTAAGTAAACGCATAAGTGGTTCCAACCAATCTGATTCTTTTGGACGTATTCTTAACTTTATAAGTTGAGAGAAGTTGATGGTGCTACAACGTATAACCTGCGACAGAACAAACAACAACGTAAGTAAATGCAACAATGTGATCACACTAGACAAGCGATCGATAGATAAAGAGATCTACCACTTCATTGGTAAAACACAACTCAAGAGACAAGACCGAGGAAAGAGATCTTGTGAACTTGTTACTACCATGGAAAGACTGAACATTGATATAAGCATCCTTGAGACAAGGCATATTCTCTACCGAGCAAGAGTCTCTTGAATAATCAGTGATGATAAACGTTTCTAAGGCCGGAGTATCCATAACCAAACACCTACTGGTGTCTACTGCATCATTGTCCTCTGGTAGTGAGATATAATTTCTATACAATAAGAAACATAAAGAAGGCACTTTCACAATAAACTTTGTCACATTGTCCTCCTTGTTTCGTTCCACGACCAAGATCTTAAGAACGGGGCAGCTTGATAGGAACCTAACGAGAGAAGCCTCGTCTTTATACACCACATAGGACAATCTAAGAACTAAGAGTGATGGGAGGCAAGAAGAAGAAGGGAAGTCCACGAGAATCTTGTGAAAGAGATCCAGATTCTGGAGCGATTTGCAGGAATAAAGGCTCTCGGGCAAGCTGGTTGGATCTGCGGACCAGAGTAGCTTGAAATATAGACTAATCACGAGGCGACCAACAGCATTTGCAACCCACTTTCCGACATCAGCATCAGTAGGACACCCTGGACCGAGTTTTATACACAACTCGTCTATTACAGGGGCCTTGTGGAGTTGCAATGATTTGTCAAGAAACCACCATATGCTCTTTTTGCTTTCATCATTATCATCCTTCTCCTCTATGCTGCTGTCTTTGTACTCTAGTGTACGTACCATCGTCCAAATAGAGAGCCATCGTTTCGACAGAAACATGGTAGCCACTGCGTCTTTTGTCGGGACAAGACCCAATATCTTTACCAGCAAATCTTCTGGCAACTCACTAATCCTATCTTCACAAACTGTCCCTTCAATTTTGGCTTCTGGCATCTTCACTACGCAAAACCCTAAGAGAAGGATTCGGCATCGATAGCAACAAAGGGAAATCGTTATTACTCAATAGGTCTCTTACTTATCAAATAGCAACAGTGAGATTATATCCATCTTGTAAAACCCTTAAAATATATCACTCGTACAAAAAAAAAAAAAAACCGTAAAGACAACAACAACATGAACAAGTATTTAACTTTCAGAGAGGAACTAGAAATTCCTAAACTATCAATCTCCACAAGATTCGTCCTTCTAAACCCTCTTCCCTCTCTAGAAAGCTTAATACTTTGTTGCGAAATCTTAATAAAAACCACCGAGACAAAGCATAAACAACTTAACCAATTGAATTTCAGATGATATCTATCTATTTTCCTTGTAGAGTTCGTTAATCGCTTGAAGCGATGATAAAAATAGGAATCGATTTTCTTTTTAAAAAAAAATTAGGTCGGAAACGGAAAACGGTAAAATTCGCATCACTCACGGCCAATAATTCATATCGCCGGAGCATAGAAGACTTACCCGTCAAAATTCGAATAGACTTCTCCGGCGAAGCAGAGAAAAGTGTTTGGTAACGACGGAGAATTGAGCCGCGACTTTGGCGTTTTGTTTTATTTATCCTCGTTTTGTTTGTATTTGGCCGGAGGCAATTCAATATGGGCTTTTACTGGGTTCAGTACAATGTTTTTGTTAAGTTGCCGTTTAATAAAGAGAGATTTACATCCGAAGCACTTTCATCATAAATTTAAGGGTTTTCTTAAAAAAAACCGTTTCTGGTTCTGATTTGCAAGAAAATTCATCACCACAGAAAAATGTAGGTCAATCCCTCACCCGACAGTTAAACCGAAATATAACCTTCGGTCAATAATTGGAAAAATTATGTAAAATGATGGTTTAAACCCTCCACCTCAGAGATATAACACATGCACCTTATCAACTGTGCTGACAAAGTTAATTAGAAAACTTTACACATATATATTTATAAATACCCGAAAAACATTGAAAACCAAAAACCCCGAAAATCCCAAAAACCCGAAAAATCCTAAAATCCCAAAAAATCCGACCACAAAGTTATTAAACCGAAGCAAAATTACAACCCAAAAAATCCGAAAACCCCGAAAATCCCGAAAACCCGAAAAATCCAAAAAAATCAAAAAATTCAAAAAAATTCTAAACACCCGACCACAAAGTTAACCGAAGAAAAATTCCCGAACCAAAAACTCGAAAACCCCGAAAACCCTGAACCAAAAAATTCCATTGATGAATTTTGGTTCGGGTTTGGTTCGGATTTTTCGGTTTTCGAGGTCTTCGGATTTTGGGGTTTTTCGGATATTATAAATATATATGTTTGAAGTTTTGCAATTAACTTCGGGGTTTTTGGGTTTTTCGGTTCGGGTTCGGTTATGTTTGGGAATTTTTCTTCGGTTTAATTACTTCGTGGTCGGGTTTTTTGGATTTTTCGGGTTTTTGGGATTCTTCGTGTTTTCGGGATTTTCGGGGTTTTCGGTTTTTAGTGTTTTCCGGGTATTTATAAATATATATGTTTGAAGTTTTCTAATTAACTTCGTTAGCATAGTTGGTAGGGTGCATGTGTTATATCTGTGAGGTGGAGGGTTCTAACCACCATTTTACATAATTTTCCCAATTATTTTACCCAAAACGACGTAGTTTTGGTAATCAATACACGGTCTTATACGGTTTTAAAAATCTATACACGACCGAGAGTTATATTGCGGTTTAACTGTCGGGTGAAGGGTTGACCTGCATTTTCCTGTGGTGATGGGTTTTCTTGCAAATCGGAACCATATGACGGTTTTGTTTTGCAGAAAATCCAAAATTTAACACAAATATGCACTTTTGATGGGCAAAATGATATTTAATACCCTATATTTCTTTAACCTAACATTTTAATTATACCTCTCTCAGTGTAGTCGAGGTGTTAAATGTCTCAGTGCAAAGGTCACAATTTTTGGTAGCAAATTACACATTCGTGATCTTGGAATTGGTTTTTTAAGGGTTCAATTGTCACGGGATATGACTGCAACTGACTCATCACCGTGATGTCGAGGAGGAGGAGGAGCTGAGCATCAGCGTGATGGAACACAGCCTCGGCGGCGCGTTGGCGATACTGAGCGCGTACGACGTGGCGGAGATGGGACTGAACCGGAGTCGGTGTCGGGAAAGTGATTCCGGTGACGGAAAACTAGAAAGTGATTCCAGTGTGTGTGATTTTTGATTAAAACCCATCCACGGTAAAGTGATTCCGGTGACGGGAAACTGGATGGGGGCGCTTATTAAAAAATAATTGGTTTACTAAAAATTGATTTAATTGGTTTAATTTAATTTTAATCCGGTTTAGAAGCTGGATTTGACGGAAACCGTTAACAGTAAACGGAGATGGGGTTAAACCCCGAGATGTAAGTTTATGTGTGGTTATACATTGACAAATTTTGTTGGTGTAGCCTGAAGAAGATGTCAACATAACCTCTGACTAAAAATCACGTAATTGATTTTCAGAAAATATTCTCCCCTTGTCGACGACACAACATCCGTCTTCGCAAATCTCCCAGTTCCAGCTTTCGTTTTTCCGTTTTTCATCCTCTATATCTCTACATGTTCTATCTTCTGCTCATCGGCATCCCACCTCCCCTAAACCCATTTTTTGTAGTTTTTGCCATGTCGGGTATCAAATATCTCCCATTTTTCTTAGGTTTCATTGAATATTTTTTTGCGTAACTTAATGTGCAATTATCTCACCGAAATCGTGTTTTCTAGGCTCCGACGATAATTCAGAATGGGACTTCCTTCTCCTGCCGCGGCTTTATGCCACTGATAGATACCCCATCAACCGCCTAAATGTCTACTCAAAGTTAGACATTCTTAAATTCATTCACGATGCACTAAGAGGCACAACAAAGTTCGAAACTGCAAATGACTCTTTCTTTGGTAAACTATTCGACATCCATGTTTCTAGATGTCCCATTTCTGGGAAATTGATCCACGCTCTTCTTACAAAACAACTTGTCACAATGAAGAAATATGAGATGTGGACGGTTTTGGGTGGACACCCTCTACGATATTCACTTGCAGAGTTTGGTAAATTAACCGATTTGCCTTGTGGTGAGTTCCCCGAAGAATACAACCCATATTTCCAGGCATTAGTTGATCCTGACCGCATAGATCTATGTTGGGAAACATATATTGGATGTGATGCACACGCAACACTAGCATACATATCCGTAATGTTGGTAGACACTACGATTCCCGGTCCGCAGAAACTTCGTTTAGCTTTATTACTTATTGTGAATGGAGTTCTAGTAGCTACTCACCAAACCCACATGCCCACACTTAAGTATGTAAAGATGTTGGATGACATCCCTTCATTATGTTCCTTCATTTGGGGAAGGGAATCATTCTTACGGACCATTTCATCGATGATTCCCGGGAAGAGGGTCCCCGCCAAGTGCGACGATGCCGTGTTAGTTTTCCGACATCAACTGCAACAGAAATCTTTGCATGCAAGATTTTCCGTTGGTCCTACAGCTACTAGCATTTTATTCCATTCCATCCTCGCTATCTAGGATTCCAAGCACATCTGACCAGGCCACCATCCTATCTGTTTCTGGTGTTGGAATCCCCCAACAGACTGGTATAACACTGAAGAACGTTATTGTTGTGGAGAACAATCCAAATGTATTTCCTAATTCCCCTGTTGTTAACCATCATATATTATAGTAAACTATCTCATATAACATCTTCTGTAGCAGCTTGTTGTTCAGCCTATCATTCAATACTCCGACATCACAGAGGACGGATGAGGAGAGTGAGATGATGAAGTTAAAGATAAAAAGAAGTGTTGTACATGGAGTGATGAAGTTAAAGATTAAAAGAGCTGAACAAGTGGTCACTGTTTTCTGTACCAAATGTTTTGGATCATAATTACACTGATTTCAGGATTTGCAGTGACGTCCAAATCTAACACTCAATCTCCTACGTTTTATTGATACAATCACATTCTCTATTATACTGTACTGTACCCTTAAAGTTACTGCTGTAGGATGAAGCAGTAATAGATTCTCCCATGGATAATACAATCCCATCCATGTATGCATAATCCCACTTTCCTTCCGATGTCACACTTGAATAAGTGGACACTGTTTTCTGTACCATATTTAGTATATCATATTGTAAGCGATTTCAGGATTTGCAGTTTACAACATTATTATCTCACATCCACTATCACAAACTGCAAAAAGACTTGCATTTGATAATTTGTTGGCTGAATCTAATAAACACATTGTGGTATATGTGGTGAGAAAGGATATAACTCAAGAAATTGTTCTCATGAGGTATTATTTTATTGTCTCTTGTTATCTTTTGTTGTTTGGTAATTGTGATAACTTATGTTTTTTTTGCAGTCTCTGGATAACAAGGCAAAGAGAAAACGACTTAATGAAGAAGCTCAAGTAGACGCCCAAATGGAAGCTCAAGAGGAAGTTGAAAGCTGATATGTGAGTGCAAGCTCAAGTAGAAGTGCAAGACATTTTTTCAACTTCACTACAAGGAAGCCAATGAAGCTGATTGGCTAGATTGCTTTTTGGATGATAATTGGCTTGTTTTTTTTAGGTAAAAATCGGCTTGTTTCTTTTGGGAAAAACATGCGATGTTTTTTGGAGAACACATGTGTGATCTTTTTGAATAATTGGTTCCTTTTGAAATGTTTTTAGGAAAAACATGAGATGTTTATACATGTTTTTGGGAAAACATGTTTGATCTTTTGGTAATGGTTACGTTGTGATCCTTTTTGGAATGCATTTATATGCCTGATCTATCTCTAATCGGCTAAATAGCATTTTTTGGATCAATTCGTATGTATGCATTTGTTTGTATGTCTTATGACCATATTACCACAAAATAATTAGAAATTGATAATTATAAGTTGGTAATTAGAAGTTCAAAATAGAATTCAATACAACACACATAATAAGTTGGTACTTAAAAGTTTAAAAGTATCTGCAATTGGTGTCATTGTCTTTGGTTAATTTATGGTTCCTTTTTAATGACTTTACAATCAATCCCGTCAATCATGTGATGATCATGTTGTTGATATACAACATTCGACATCATTCATCTTTCTCTTCCATCCAAGCTCGGTAGAATATTCGGATTTCACATAATTATTTCTTCTACCTAACACTACAAGAAAATAGTCATATTGCAAAAAATAAAAATTATTGCAATATGCCGAGATATTGTCGCAAACATAACATTTGTTATAAAATTGCAACAAATTTTATAGTGTTGCTATTTGCGTGTTGCAAATCTTTCTTTGTTTCACATGCGTCACAAAGTTTGCAATGAACTATTTTTTTGATATATTTGTCGTATTAATGCAACGACATTTTTCACATCAATTTTTTCATATGATGACATATTTTACAATTCTTAATAATTGAAAATTATTGCTACTAAGCCAAGATGAGAGTTGACAATGTCCTTCATTTTCTCTGAAACATTCACAATGTATTGATGATATTATCAAAATACTTATTTTCGATATGCATCACATCAAAATTAGGGAGAAGGAGATGAGTTTTCCAATAAGCCAACTTCCAGAATATGTTTTGCTTGGGTCAATTATAGTTTTCACCATATCCCGCTATTTTTTAATGATCTCCCACACAGTTAACTTTTTTTGGTAAACCAAACAAATGATTACTCCATAAATCTTCCTCAGAATACATTGAATCCACCACTTTGTTTGTTGTGAAGTTTTTTTTGTTACGTCATAAACTATGATCATTTGAAAGAAAACAACGATGAAAATCAAACCATCGCGTTTTCTCCCATGTTTCAACCAAAAAACTTCAGTACACTACAATAAAACAACGTCATTGCAACGAATATTTACCACATAAAAAATTCGATGTAATGTACCGTCGAATTAGCATCGAATTAATGATGAAAAAGGGTTTCAACGTAAAGTCGTCGTAAATATTGGTGATCGTAAAATCGTCGTAAATTAGGCACGCGTTTCCATCGATGTTATGACGAATTTTGAAATTGTTGTAAAGTTGATGCTACTTTACATCGAAATTACGACGAATAACATTTTTGAGACTTTCGTTGTAACTTCGATGGTAATTTGCGTCGAATTTACAACCATAAAAATCGATACTAATTAACGACGAAATGACGTCGAATGTAAAAGTTTGGTTAAAACACGTTTTCTTATAGGTTCATCTAATAGTTTACATCGAAACATGTCGTCGTAAAGGGGTTGTAATATCGTTGTTCAATCATTGTAAATTTATTTCGTTGGTAAAGCGTTGTAAATTTACGTTGCAAAATCATTGGTAACTCTAGAAAAATTTCTATAAATACATCCTAAATTCAAACGAAATTCTACCAAAAAAAAAACAAACACTTTTTTTTAAAAATGTCTATTTACGATCTACAAAAATGGATGTATATGCATAAGGGTTCAGGGGGAGCGTTGACGAAAGAATTCAAAGACGGGCTTGAAATATTCATGTATTAGATCGGAAATATGCTAACAACCATGTAAAGCGGTAAGATGTTCTTTCCTTATCGGAAATGCAAGAATACAAGATATATTCTTATTGAGGCGGTGTGGAAGCATTTACTAAATAGAGAGTTTACGCCGCAATATTTTGTTTGGTATCAACATGGAGAGGGTTTTGAAAGAAATCATGCTACTAGTAGGAGTAATTATCAGGTCATCACTACAAGAATACAGTCGTATTCCAACGCTAATTTACGTCTGATTTAAATCGATGTAAATGACCAACATATTTGCATCGAAATTACGGCGAAAAATGTGTTGGATGTAAATTCGTTGTAAATAGATATCGTCGTAAAATCGTCGTAATTTACAACAATTTTACGACGAAATAAAAACTCTTCGTAATATCGATGTAATATTACGACGCATATCATTTTTGCATATTTTGTTGTAAAATCGATGTAATGTTACATCGAATTTACAACGATCAATATTCGATGTAAATTAACGACGATTTCACGTCGATTGTGAACGTTTGGTAGAACCTATTTATTTACATCGAATATGGTCGTCATAAATCCATCGTATGGTCGATGTAAAGTCGTTGTAATGTTATTTCGATGGTAAATCGTTGTAAATTTCCGTTGGTAATTCTGGAAAAAAATTCTATAATTACATCCTAACTTCAAATGAAACTCTAAAAAAAACAAACACATTAAAAAAAAACTCTACAATGTTTTTTTTAAATGTCTATATACGATCTACGAAGATGGATGTATACGCAAAAGGATTCAGAGGGATCGTTCACGAAAGAATTCAAAGAGGGGCTTGAAATATTCATGTATACATCAGGCCGAAAATATACAAACAACACTGAAAAGCAGTAAGATGTTATGTACTTGTCGTAAAGGCAAGAATACAAGATATATTCTTATTGAGACGGTGTGGAAACATTTACTAAATAGAGGATTTATGCCGCAATATTATGTTTAATATCAACATGGATAGGGTTTTGAAAGGAATCAAGCTGCCAGTAGTAGTAATTATCAAGGTCATATAGATTTTGATGAATCAAATTATCAGGGTAGTTATCATCATGGTCAACATCAATTTTAGCAGGGTCAAGATCATGATAGGATGCATGCCATGGTTACTGATACATTTTATGAAACAAATACTGATAATAGTGTTGAGGAACCCAACGTAGATGCGAAACAATTTTATGATATGCTAGACGCTGCAAATAAGCCACTCTACGATGGATGTATAGAAGGCCAGTCTAAATTTTCGTTAGCAGCTAGGATGATGACAATTAAAACTGATCATAACTTAGTTGAGGTTTGCATAGATGGTTGAGCTGATCTTATTAAAGAGTATTTGCCAGAGGATAATTTGGCTGCCGAAACATACTATGAAATACATAAGTTGGTTTTAAGTCTTCGGTTGCTTTCTGAGATGATAGATGTATGTGTTGACAATTGTATGCTTTTTTGGAAAGATGATGATAAGTTAAAGTAATGTCGGTTTTGCAAAAAACTGAGATTTATGTCGCAAACTTCTGGGTGTATAGTAAGATACCGTACCAACGGATGTGGTATCTTCCTATAACTGTTAGGTTGAAACGATTGTATCAATATGAAAGGGTAACTGCATCGATGAGGTGGCATGCAGAACATTCACAGACATATAGGGAAGTGACTCACCCGTCAGATGCAAAAGCTTGGAAACACTTTAACATGGTATACCCAAAATTTTCTAAATCTAAGCGGAATGTCTATCTTGGTCTTTGCACTGACGGATTTAGTCCATTCGGTATGTCTGGTAGACAATATTATTTGTGGCCAGTTATCGTAACGCCTTATAACCTTCTCCCAGATATGTGCATGCAAAGAGAATTTCTATTCCTGAATATTTTAATCCCTGGTCCCAATCATCAAAAGCGGTCATTTGATGTGTTTTTGCAGCCTCTCATACATGAGTTGAAACATTTGTGGTATACAAGAGTTCGTACATATAACTGTTCGAGGAAAAAAAAATTACGATGCGTGCGGTGCTTATGTGGACAATAAGCGACTTCCCTGCATACGGAATGCTATCAGGTTGGATGACGCATGAGAGGTTATCTTGTCCTTATTGCCTCGATCGGACATATGCGTTTCAGCTGAAACATGGTCGAAAAACATGCTTGTTTGGTTGTCACCGCCGGTTTCTACCAATCAACCATCCATATCGGAGAAACAAGTGGATGTTTAGGAAGAACAAAACTGTGTGTGTCCCCCCACCAAGGTATCTATCTGGTGAAGATCTAGAAGCACAATTAGATCATTTTGGGGCACTAGAAACGGTGATTCGTGGGGAAAATTGGCACTCCTGCTAATATGCCTGATGGATACGGGGTCAATCACAATTGGCACAAGAAAAGCATTTTTTTGGAACTTCCGTACTAGAAAGATCATCTGCTGAGACACACTCTTGATGTCATGCACATTGAGAAAAACGTTTTTGATAACATCATGCATACAATGTTAAACGTGAAAGAAAGAACAAAAGACAACAGAAAGACAATGTTGGACTTGCTCGATATTTGCAACAGAAATTAGTTGCATATAGTTAGCAATGGGAAATCACAGTTCCTATATTTCGGTTGGGTGCAGAAGAATCGTTGTTCAATTGGGTTTCATCTGACGTGAAGTTTCATGATGGGTACATATCTGATAAAGGACTTTTTCAAGTCTAGAGATCAATTATTTTAAATGCCTATTGAGCATAAGAGGTTATCGAACCTATTGGGAAATGATTTCAAGCACCAAGAATGCAAGGCACTAAATGAGTTAAGCTAATTAAGGAAGTTTGGTTAAGTAACCAAATTGAAACTAACAAAAGCAACTAAGCAAGATGTAAAAGCAATAAGCAAAGCGAATCCTAAGATGGGGTAATCGATAATAGGTAACCAAAGCATGATCCAAAGCATTCATTCACACAAACAAGCTATCCCTAGGTTAATGATCTCTAATCTTGATTAGTCCTCTTTCAAGGCACTAATCACTATGTTAATTATTAAATTCATTAGCAAATTCTCATTTGTGAATTATCAATCAACATGCATTGAGAATATAAACTACATCAACCAACAATATGCCTTAGACAACCAATCTCTTAGGCTAGGAACATAAATCCTTTGAATAATTGATCTAGGCATTTCATCAAAGACTTGGTGTGCGTGAAATGCCTATGATCTAAATCCACTCTCTCAAGCTAGATTTAGCATTAAGAGCATTAAACAAAGAAGGATAATAGATAATTTAACCCTAAACACCTTGAATCACCTAAATCTAACCCATCTCAAGATCCTAAAATGACTACTCTCTAACCATGAAGAAACCCTCAAATCCCATGAGAAAGATGATGGATTTCATGATTAGAGAATAAAGAGATGATTAAGATGATTAGGGAAGAAGATATGATTCAAACTCTCATTCAATTCAAGATATCTCTTACAAAATCATAAAAATCCCTCAAGAACAAGGCTCCCACGTTTTTTGGCAAGCAAAAGAGAGAAAAATAATGTCCCCCTCCCCAAAATTAGGTTTAGAAGGGTTTTATATCAAAAGGAGAGTTAACCGGGTCAACCCGGAACAAACCGGGTATTGACCCGGTCAACATGGGAGGTCTAGGTTGACTTTGGTCGAAACTTTCATACCTGGATGGTGTTGGGAGGTACACGAGGCCGGTATCGAAACTTGAAAAACCTTAAAAATCATCGGTTGAATCTTGGTCGGGACGGTTTTTGCTCGGGATGGATTTTTGCTCGGTGTGAGGTTTTGACGCCGGATCAGTGTACCTGGTTTGTGCAGGCCGATATGGAGGCTCTTGATGCTGGTACCTGGCCGGAGTTGGGAGTGCCCTTTGGCCGGTATTTTCCCTACCCAAGCGAAGTTCCAATACCGGATCCATGTACCGGCCATGTGTTGACCGGTATGGGAGCTTCGTCTTGCCTTGTCTCTTGGCACCGGCTGGTCTGGATCCGGCACATGAAACCGTTAATGGCCCTGTTTGAGCTAGAGTCCAGCACCGGACAGATGAAGAGGATGATCCCGGGCCGGTACGGTAACTTATCCTAGCGGCCAGGCGGAGCTGTCTCGGAAGAACTGCGACAACTACCTCTTCCCTCGTCCAAATGACATGAATCCAATTTTTGTGTCTAGAGGACTCATCCGGCTACAATTCTTATGAAGACACTGAAGTCTGAATCAATTCGGGGCTCCTTCATCTGATCGGTTATTTGAGACACTCCGGACGGCTTCTTTCTAGTCTTTAAGCTCCAAATCTCCAAATGCCATCAAGTGCCTCCAAACACCTAGAAAACTCCTCAAAAACATGTAAAAGACTCACTAGGACCTAATGCAGCTCCTAATACTGTAAATGGGATAAAACAAGTATGAAATGCCATGAAGATCCAAGAGAATGACCTAAAATCTATATGAAATGCATGCTAAATGCATGTAGAATATGCACATATCAATATCCAATCTTGTTAAATCTGTAGTGAAAGGACAAAAGTTTACAGGGATGAAGAGTCATGACTACCATGTGTTTATGCAACGATTACTTCCTTTCGCAATTGTTGAACTCCTTCCACTACAAGAAAACTGCCTATTTCCAACGAAATTTTACGATGATTTTAAATCCTCGTAATTGGCCAACAGATTTACAACGGCATTACGATGAAAAATATGTTCGATGCAATTTCGTCGTAAATATTTATCGTCGTAAAATCGTCATAATTGACCAACGACTATTATACGACGATTTCAAAATCGTCGTAAATTTGTCGTAAAGTTACGTCGATATTACGACGAATATAACTTTCGCAAATTACTCTGTAAAGTCAATGTAATTTTACATCGGAGATACAACGACATTTATTCGATGTAAATTAAAAACGATTTCACGTCGATTGTTTCCAGTTTTGTGAACACATTTTCCAGTAGGTTCACCTAATTATTTACGACTAATCTAGTCGTCGTTAATCAGTCGTATATTCTCTGTAAAGTGGTTGTAAATATTATTTCGATGTAAATTCGTTATAAATTGTCGATGTTAATTCGTTGTAAATTTTCGATATAAATCCGTTGGTAATTATAAAAAATTATATAAATACATTATAAGTTCAAACGAAAGTTTCAAAAAAAAAAACAAACAAACACTTATCCCTAAAAAAACACAATAATTTTTTTTAATTATAAAATGTCTATATACAATCTACGAAGATGGATGTATACACAAAAATATTCGGAGGGAGCGTTGACGAAAGAATTCAAAGAGGGGCTTGAAATATTCATGTATAAGGCCGGAAATATGCAAACAACCCTGGAAAGTGGTAAGATGTTCTGTCCTTGTTGTAAATGCAAGAATACGAGATATATTTTTATTGAGACGGTGTAGAAACATTTACTAAATAGAGAGTTTATGCTGCAATATTATATTTGGTATCAATATGGGGAGGGTTTTGAAATGAGTACTCAAGCTGATTGTAGTAATAATTATCAAGGTCATGTAGATTTTGATCAGGGTAGTAGTTATCATCATGGTGAACATCAATTTGATCAAGGCCAAGATCATGATAGGATTCATGACATGGTTACTGAAGCATTTCATGAAACAAATGCTGATAATAGTGTCGAGAAACCCAACGTAGATGTGAAACAATTTTATGATATGCTAGACGCTGCAAATAAGCCACTATACGATGGATGTAGAGAAGGTTAGTCTAAATTGTCGTTAGCAGCTAGGATGATGACAATTAAAACTGATAATAACCTAGCTGAGGTTTGCATGGATGATTGGGCTGATCTTATTATATAGTTATTGCCAGAGGATAATTTGGCAGCTGAAAAATACTTTAAGATATAAAAGTTGGTGCTTAGTGTTAAGTTGCCTTATGAGATGATAGATGTATGTGTTGACAATTGTATGATTTTTTGGAAAGATGATGATAAGCTGCATGAATGTCGATTTTGCCAAAACCGAGATTTAGGCCGCAAACTTCTGGGCGTAGTAAGATACCGTACCAACAGATGTGGTATCTTCCTATAACTGATATTTTGAAACGATTGTATCAATCTGAAAGGACAGTTGCATCGATGAGGTGGCATGCAGAACATTCACAGAGAAAAGGAGAAGTGACTCACCCGTCAGATGCAAAAGACTAGAAACACTTTAACATGGTACACCCATACTTTGCTAAATCTAAGCGAAATGTGTATCTTGGTATTTGCACTGATGGATTTAGTCCATTTTATATGTCTGGTAGGCAATATTATTTGTGGCCAGTTATCGTAACGCCTTATAACATTACCCCATATATGTGCATGCAAAGAGAATTTCTATTCCTGAATATTTTAGTCCATGGTACCAATCATCTAAAGAGGTCCCTTGATGTGTTTTTGCAGCCTCTCATACATTAGTTGAAACAGTTGTGTTATACAGGAGTTCGTACATATGATTGTTCGATGAAAATTTTTTTACGATGTGTACGGTGCCTATGTGGACAATAAGCGACTTCCCTGCATACGGAATGCTATCAGGTTGGACTACCCATGTGAGGTTATCTTGTCCTTATTGCCTCGATTGGATAAATGCGTTTCAGCTGAAACATGGTCGAAAAATATGCTGGTTTGATTGTCACCGCCTGTTTCTACCAATCAACCATCCATATCGGTGAAACAAGCGGCTGTTTAGGAAGAACAAAATCGTGCGTGTCCCCCCACCTGTGTATCTATCAGGGAAAGATCTAGAAGCGCAAATAGATCATTTTGGGGGACTAGAAACGGTGGGGAAAATTGGCACACTCTAGCTAATATGCCTTATGGATACGGGGTCAATCATAATTGGCACAAGAAAAACATTTTTTGGGAACTTCCATATTGGAAAGATCATCTGCTGAGACACAATCTTGATGTCATGCAGATTGAAAAAAATGTTTTTGATAACATCATGCATACAATTTTAAATGTGAAAGCACTACAAGAAAACATGCATTTTACAACGGACATAATCGTCGTAAAATCGATATAAAACTGGCTTTGGAACGGATTAGCGACGATTGCTAATTCGTCGTAAATCGTTCATCGTAACTCGATAATCTTCGTAAACAATGGGACGTATTCAAATTGTCGTAAAATCATCGTAAAGAATCCATCATTAAATTGTCGTAAATCTACATCGGAATTACGACGAAAATTACCTCGTTGGTATATCGTTGTAACATTACGACGTATTGTAAATTTGTCGTAAAATTTCATCGTAAATGCGTTGGTAAAGCGATGTAAAAATAAACCGATGTAAAATTATCATAATTTGTTTATCGTCGTAAATCATAAATTGTCGTAAATTCGTCGTAAATCTTCGATCATCGTAAATTCATCGTAGATTGGTGATCGATGTAAAATCGATGTATATTATATTATATATTATAATATATATATATATATTTTATGAATAAATATAATCATAAATTTAATAATTAATAAAATTATTATTATAAATAAAATTCCAAATACAAAATAAAATTCCAAATACAAAATAAAATTCCGAATACAAAATAAAATTATTAACTCGGGAATTAATACCCACGTTACCGAAAAACTCCTCGTCCGTGCTCTGCTCCACTTTCGCTCGTTGTGCCGCAAGCGGATCCGCATCATCCTGATGCTCTTCGATCACATTGTCCTCATTGTGAAATAAATTTAAAAAGTTTAAGGAAAAAAAAAGCTTACATAAAATGGGATGCCTCCCATTGAGCGATTTTGTTTAAAGTTGTTTAGCTCGACGTTGTTGCTGGTCAAGCTGGTGGAGGATCGATCAATGCCATTATTTCCCTCTCGTTTTCTTCTTCGTCCGCAAGGTATGGCTTGACACGCTGTCCGTTCACCGTGAATTCTCCACTTTTACCCCAAAGGACAATGGCTCCGTATGGTTTGACTTCCTTTATTACGAAAGGTCCGGACCACCTCGATCGCAATTTTCCGGGAAAGAGTTTGAGACGAGAATTGAAATGAAGAAGCTTGTCGTTCGCGGCGAAAGATCAGTTTATGATTTTCTTGTCATGATACGCCTTTGTCTTTTCTTTGTATATCTTCGAGTTTTCATAGGCGTTGTGCCGTATTTCATCTAGTTCGTGTAGTTGGAGTAGTATCCTTTCCCCAGCTGTTTTCATGTTCATATTCATCTCTTTGATAGCCCATTGTGCTTTGTATTCGAGTTCCACATGCATATGACACGCTTTTCCATATACGAGGTTGAATGGCGTCGTTCCTAAAGGTGTCTTGAATGCCATTCGGTATGCCCAAATTGCGTCGTCGAGTTTCGTAGACCAATCCTTTTGATTTGCTCCAGTTGTCTTTTGCAAAATCGACTTGATTCCCTGTTGGAGATCTCCACTTGGCCACTTGTTTGAGGGTGGTATGGAGAGGCGACTTTGTCGTAACTCCATTTTTCTTTAACAGGTTTTCAAAGACCTTGTTAATGAAATGAGACCCTCCATCGCTTATTACGATTCTTGGAACTCCGAAACGCGGAAAATGATCGATTTGAACATCTTAATGACCACTTTTGCATCGTTTGTAGGGCTAGAAATTGCTTCCACCCATTTAGAGACGTAGTCAACGGCAACCCATGAAATCAATTCCCCATAAGTCAAAAATTTCAACTTCGAGGATAAAATTATGGGGCATCTCGTTCCTCTTACTTATACTCCCCATACGTTGGCACAAATTAAAGAGCGAGACGTAAGCTTGTGCATTTTTAAACAAAGTTGGCCACCAGCAGCCTGCCTGGAGAACTTTAGAGACAATTTTGAGAGTTGCGAAATGGCCTGCATAAGCTGAGCTATGACATCTGAATAGTATCCCGTCCATTTCCTCTTCAGCCACGCATCGTCGGTATAAACAGTCTGCACATCTCTTGTAAAGGTATGTTTCATCCCAAAAGTAGTGTCTTATATCTCGCAAAAATTTCTTCTTCCTATACCCAGAGAATTGTGGTGGTTCGACGTCCGCAACAAGGTAATTTGCAATGTGTCTGAACCGCGGGGTGTCGAACGTGTATGGCTGCCATTTAATTGGTCGTGAACGAATTTCGTGTGCGGTGTTAGGTATTGCGTCTATCGCATAGATGCTGTCATCCGGCAAACTATCATTCAAGGGCATTTTGTCTTCCACTTGTATTCGAGAAAGGTGATCCGCTACTCCTTTTCAATCTCGAATTTCGATGTCGAATTCTTGCAAGAGGAGTATCCATCTTATTAGCCTAGGTTTCGCGTCTTTCTTAGACATCAAATATTTTATCGCCGCATGATCAGTATATATGGACTATCACCTTGGATCCAACAAGGTAGGATCGAAACTTTTTGAAAGAAAATACGACAGCCAGGAGTTCTTTTTTGTTGTCGCATAATTGCAATGAGCGTCGTCCATTGATTTGCTTGCGTAATAGATCGCATGCAACTTCTTATCCTTCCGCTGCTCGAGTACTACTCCAACTGCATAGTCGCTTGCGTTACACATGATTTCAAACGGTTGTTCCCAATTAGGTGGATACACGACTGGAGCGGAGACAAGGGCGCTTTTGAGCTTATGGAACGCAGCTAGGCATTTATCGTTGAATTCGAAGCTCGTTTCTTTCCACAATAGACGTGTGATGGGCCTAGCTATTTGGGAAAAATCTTTTATGAATCTCTTATAGAATCCGGCGTGCCCGAAAAAACTTCGGATACCTTTTACATTTGTAGGAGGTTGTAGGCTTGTCATGACCTCGATTTTTGCTTTATCCACTTCGATTCATTTTTCTAAAATTCTATGTCCGAGCACGATTCCGTCTCACACCATAAAATGATATTTTTCCCAGTTTAGGACTAGATGTTTGTCTTCACATCTTTGTAGAACTTTCTCCAGGTTCACCAAGCACGTTTGGAATGAGGACCCGTGGACAAAAAGTCGTCCATGAAGACTTCCATAAAGTCTTCGATATATTCGGTAAATATCGACATCATGCACCTCTGGAAAGTCGCGGACGCGTTACACAATCCAAAAGATATTTGTCGGTAAGCGAACGTTCCGTACGGACAAGTGAAGGTTGTCTTCTCTTGGTCTTCCGGTCGGATGGGAATCTGGAAAAATCCAGAATATCCATCGAGGAAGCAGTAGTACTGATGGTTAGTCAATCTCTCCATCATTTGGTCTATAAATGGCAAGGGGAAATGATCCTTCCTAGTTGCAGCGTTCGGCTTTTTGTAGTCGATGCACATGCGGTGTCCAGTGACGGTCCTTGTGGCAATCATATCGTCTTTTTCGTTCTTGATCACCGTGATCCCTCATTTTTTTCGGGATGACGTGAAATGGGCTAACCCAAGGGCTGTCCAAAATCGGGAAGATGATTTCGGCTTCTAAAAGCTTCATAATTTCCTTCTTGACAACGCTCATCAAGTTAGGGTTCAACCTCCTTTGGTGCTCCACTGAATTTTTGGCGTTATCTTCGAGATGGATCTTGTGCATACAGAGATCCGGAGAGATTCATGGTATGTCATCAAGCGAGTATCCTATAGCCTTTATGTGCTTTTTCAACTCGCATAGTAACATTGTTATCTCGGCTTTACTCAGACCAGAATTTATAATGACCGGGTAAGTTGAATTTGGTCCAAGGAAGACGTACTTGTGACCGACATGCAGGGGTTTTAGCTCCACTTTAGAAGCGTTCAGCTCAATCCACGTGTCATTTATTGATGCAGAAGTGTCCTTAGGCATTGTTGGAATATCCGTTTTGTTCTGTAAATCAAGGTAGCTCACAGTCGTTTTGTAAATTTCTGCCTTATCGAGCATTTTCACACAATCCCTCAAGGTTTCTTCGAGAGTGATGCCCCCATCTTTTGCGTTCGAGATTACGACTTTAAATGGGTCACTCATGAGTAATTTTTCATAGAATTTCTCAGTGACCTTTTCGACCTCATCAAGCCAGAAAGCTTTGTCGTCTATGGTTAGTTTACTAAGGATTTCTCTCATATCGAAATGCATCATGAGGTCACCTAAGTGTAAGTCTATTTTCCCTTCCGGGACGTTGATCATCGTCCCTGCAGTGGATAGGAATGGTCGCCCAAGTATAAGGGGAGCCGCAGGTTCCTTCTCTAACTCGAGTACCACACAATCGGTAGGAATGCAGCATTCTCCAATCACGATGGATACGTCGACGAGGACGCCTATCGGTCGTCGGACCGAACGATCCGCTAGTATTAGTGAAATCTTAGTTGGCCCGAAGGTGTGGTACCCTAAACATTTAGCAACTGATAGTGGCATCATGTTTATGCTTGACCCAAAGTCGCATAGACAACGCTAAAATGTTACACCTTTTATGGCGCACGAGAGCACGAAGCTTCCTGGGTCACTTCTTTTTGGAGGGAAATGGTTTTGCAAGATTTAACTACATTCATGAGTGATCATCAAAACACCTTCTTCAAGTGTCAAGGAGTTGGTCAAGATGCTTTTCATAAATTTTCTTAGAGGCGGGATCATTGCACAAGCTTCGACAAAAGGTAGTCTAACCGTTAGCTACTCAATTATTTCATTTAGTGTAGCTCTTTCTTTTTTTTTCTTTGGCGCCTGATAAACTCAAATGTAATACCCTAAAGTACTAACAGCTTTGTTGATTGTAGTATTTAGGGGTCGAATCCACATAGACTCAAGAATCACACAATAGATTAAATATGTTCGAATTAAGCTAAGTAAATCAATAAAACAAGAAGCAATAAAGTAATTACGAGTTGTAAATTCAATGGAGGAAGATAGGTTCATGGTATTTCTCAAGAAATCAGAGAATGCAGGCAAACCAATTAGTCATGGTTCAGATTAAGCGCAGTTCTTGAACCCAAATCACTAAACTATAACTAACCAACTGTCGCTGCGAGAATTATCTAAATCTAAATCTCAGAATTCCAAATTTCTTTGCAAATTCTAAAGTCTAAACCAGCATTAAGTTCAAGTTTGATTTGTTCACAAAACAACTAAACCAAATCTCTTTGCAGATAGTTATTTTGCTCACCCTAGGTTCTATAAGATCATCGATTGCACTGTCGTGCCATATCGATTAACCTAAGATCTAAGTTCCAGGTGATCAATCCCGAATTAGCTTTAAGAACAACCTATGGTGAAGAACTAATTCAGATTATGAACCGTAACCAACTAATTAACCTAGCCTTTGAAGAGATCCTTTATTGAGAACCCTAAACCTAACAAGAGATCTACTCAGACATGGAGATTGAAACAAACAACATGATTGAATAAATCTCTGAAATTAATAATAAAGGAGAAAGAAAACAAGGGTTCGAAATCTTCTCTCGGACGAACAGAGTTTCAGACTTGTCTCTCTCAAAAGCTCTCTCAATCAAAACCAAAGTAAAATCAAGCGTAGCCAAAAAAGTGGCTGAAAACCCTAAATATAATGCTAACACACGTTTTGGGCTTCTTGTAATTATTAAAGTCTTCTGAGCCAAAGTGTAGAATCTCCAGACTTGTAAAAAGTCGCGATCCTTCTCTTCATGCGATCAGTATCGACCGATACCATAAGTGGTATCGATCGATACACAACGTTTGTGTCGACTTCAACTCGATCCTTCAGCTGCATGATCTTGCTTGGCTCCAAAATGCTCCAATAATCTCAATTGAGCTACAAACATACCTAAACCTGTAAAGACTCGAAAAGACTCCAAAAATACTAGAAATTCTCTATAAATAAGACCTATATCATGGTTAAAAGCGGGTAAAAACCATGATATATCAACTCCCCCAGACTTAGCATTTGCTTGCCCTCAAGCTAACAGAAAGCTAAACAAGAGAAAGAGGTTTAAAAAACACGGAGACTCACCTGTTCTTGAAACATTGTGATACGCTCAAATTAATACCCTATTCAGATACTAAAGCAGTTGTCGTAGTATAGCTAGGGGTCGAACCACAAAGACTCAAAGAGACACACAATAGAGTATATAGATCCAAAATACGCTAAATCAAAAGATGTAAACGAAAACAAGTACGCAATTAAAGGTGTTGTAAATCAATGGAGGAAAATATAGGCCCAGGGTTTTTACCATGAAATCAATGAATGCAGCTAAATTAACTAATAGGATTCAGATTTCGCATGGTTCTTGAACTCAAATCACTAAAATATAGCTAACCAACTCTCGTTGCGAAAACTATCTAAATCTAAATCCTAGGAATTCCAAATCTCTTTGCGAATCCTAAAGTCTAAATCAGCTTTAATATCAGGTTTGATATGTTCACAAATCAATTAAACATAATCTCTTTGCGAATAATCAATTTGCTCACCTAGGGTTCTATCAGGTAATTAATCGCACTCTCGTGCCTAATCAATTATCCTAAGATCTAAGTTCCAGATTCGTCAACCTAGAATTAGCTTTGAGAACAACCTATGGTGAAGAACTAATTCAGATAGTGAATTCTAAACAGATAATTAACCTAGCATTCAAAGAAATCCTTTATGAGAAAACCCTAAACCTAAAGTGGATCTACTCAGACATGGTGAATGAAATAATCAACATAACTGAATAAATCATCAATAAAATAATCAGAAAGATTTTGAGATCTGATCTCGGACGAAGGGAGATTCAGACTTGTCTCTCTAAAACCAAAGTAAAATCAAAGTATATAAAATAAAGCATACAAAATAAAGCATAGCCTAAAAAGTGGCTGTAAAATCCCTATAAATAACCTAAAACACGAATTGGGGCTTCTTGTAATTATTAAAGTCTTCTGGGCCAATTCTGCAATTATACAACTCTTCAATAAGTCGCGATCCTTCTGTTTCCTCGACGGGTATCGATCGATACTAGGCAGTATCGATCGATACTCATGTGATTTTGATTTCTCATCTACACGGATCTCTGCTTCGCTCCAGAATGTTCCAGAAAGCTCCAATAATTCCAATTATGCTCCAAACGTGCTAAGACCTGTAAAAGACTCTAAAAGACTACAAAACACTAGAAAGACTCTATAAAAAGGACTTATATCATGGCCTAAAAGGGAAAGTCACGGACGCGTTACACAATCCAAAAGATATTTGTCGGTAAGCGAACGTTCCGTACGGACAAGTGAAGGTTGTCTTCTCTTGGTCTTCCGGTCGGATGGGAATCTGGAAAAATCCAGAATATCCATCGAGGAAGCAGTAGTAGTGATGGTTAGTCAATATCCCCATCATTTGGTCTATAAATGGCAAGGGGAAATGATCCTTCCTAGTTGCAGCGTTCAGCTTTTTGTAGTCGATGCACATGCGGTGTCCAGTGACGGTCCTTGTGGCAATCATTTCGTCTTTTTCGTTCTTGATCACCGTGATCCCTCCTTTTTTCGGGATGACGCAAAATGGGCTAACCCAAGGGCTGTCCAAAATCGGGAAGATGATTCCAGCTTCTAAAAGCTTCATAATTTCCTTCTTGACAACGCTCATCAAGTTAGGGTTCAACCTCCTTTGGTGCTCCACTGAATTTTTGGCGTTATCTTCGAGATGGATCTTGTGCATACAGAGATCCGGAGAGATTCATGGTATGTCATCAAGCGAGTATCCTATAGCCTTTATGTGGTTTTTAAACTCGCATAGTAACATTGTTATCTCGGCTTTACTCAGACCAGAATTTATAATGACGGGTAAGTTGAATTTGGTCCAAGGAAGACGTACTTGTGACCGACATGCAGGGGTTTTAGCTCCACTTTAGAAGCTTTCAGCTCGGTCCACATGTCATTTATTGATGCAGAAGTGTCCTTCGGCATTGTTGGAATATCCGTTTTGTTCTGTAAATCAAGGTAGCTCATAGTCGTTTTGTAAATTTCTGCCTTATCGAGCATTTTCACACAATCCCTCAAGGTTTCTTCGAGAGTGATGCCCCAATCTTTTGCGTTCGAGATTACGACTTTAAATGGGTCACTCATGAGTAATTTTTCATAGAATTTCTCAGTGACCTTTTCGACCTCATCAAGCCAGAAAGCTTGGTCGTCTATGGTTAGTTTACTAAGGATTTCTCTCATATTGAAATGCATCACGAGGTCACCTAAGTGTAAGTCTATTTTCCATTCCGGGACGTTGATCATCGTCCCTGCAGTGGATAGGAATGGTCGCCCAAGTATAAGGGGAGCCGCAGGTTCCTTCTCTAACTCGAGTACCACACAATCGGTAGGAATGCAGCATTCTCCAATCACGATGGATACGTCGACGAGGACGCATATCAGTCGTCGGACCGAACGATCCGCTAGTATTAGTGAAATCTTAGTTGGCCCGAAGGTGTGGTACCCTAAACATTTAGCAACTGATAGTGGCATCATGTTTATGCTTGACCCAAAGTCGCATAGACAACGCTAAAATGTTACATCTTTTATGGCGCACGAGAGCACGAAGCTTCCTGGGTCACCTCTTTTTCGAGGGAAATGGTTTTGCAAGATTGAACTACATTCATGAGTGATCATCAAAACTCCTTCTTCAAGTGTCAAGGAGTTGGTCAAGATGCTTTTCATAAATTTTCTTAGAGGCGGGATCATTGCACAAGCTTCGACAAAAGGTAGTCTAACCGTTAGCTGCTCAATTATTTCATTTAGTTTAGCTCTTTCTTTCTTTTTCTTTGGCGCCTGATAAACTCAAATGTAATACCCTAAAGTACTAACAGCTTTGTCGATTGTAGTATTTAGGGGTCGAATCCACATAGACTCAAGAATCACACAATAGATTAAATATGTTCGAATTAAGCTAAGTAAATCAATAAAACAAGAAGCAATAAAGTAATTACGAGTTGTAGCACTGACGGATTTAGTCCATTCGGTATGTCTGGTAGACAATATTATTTGTGGCCAGTTATCGTAACGCCTTATAACCTTCTCCCAGATATGTGCATGCAAAGAGAATTTCTATTCTTGAATATTTTAATCCCTGGTCCCAATCATCAAAAGCGGTCATTTGATGTGTTTTTGCAGCCTCTCATACATGAGTTGAAACATTTGTGGTATACAGGAGTTCGTACATATGACTGTTCGAGGAAAAAAAAATTACGATGCGTGCGGTGCTTATGTGGACAATAAGCGACTTCCCTGCATACGGAATGCTATCAGGTTGGATGACGCATGAGAGGTTATCTTGTCCTTATTGCCTCGATCGGACATATGCGTTTCAGCTGAAACATGGTCGAAAAACATGCTTGTTTGGTTGTCACCGCCGGTTTCTACCAATCAACCATCCATATCGGAGAAACAAGTGGATGTTTAGGAAGAACAAAATTGTGTGTCCCCCCACCAAGGTATCTATCTGGTGAAGATCTAGAAGCACAATTAGATCATTTTGGGGGCACTAGAAACGGTGATTCGTGGGGAAAATTGGCACTCCTGCTAATATGCCTGATGGATACGGGGTCAATCACAATTGGCACAAGAAAAGCATTTTTTTGGAACTTCTGTACTAGAAAGATCATCTGCTGAGACACACTCTTGATGTCATGCACATGGAGAAAAACGTTTTTGATAACATCATGCATACAATGTTAAACGTGAAAGAAAGAACCAAAGACAACAAAAAGTCAATGTTGGACTTGCCCGATATTTGCAACAGAAATTAGTTGCATATAGTTAGCAATGGGAAATCATAGTTCCTATATTTCGGTTGGGTGCAGAAGAATCGTTGTTCAATTGAGTTTCATCTGACGTGAAGTTTCATTATGGGTACATATCTGATAAAGGACTTTTGCAAGTCTAGAGATCAATTATTTTAAATGCCTATTGAGTATAAAAGGTTATCGAACTTATTGGGAAATGATTTCAAGCACCAAGAATGCAAGGCACTAAATGAGTTAAGCTAATTAAGGAAGTTTGGTTAAGTAACCAAATTGAAACAAACAAAAGCAACTAAGCAAGATGTAAAAGCAATAAGCAAAGCGAATCCTAAGATGGGGTAATCGATAATAGGTAACCAAAGCATGATCCAAAGCATTCATTCACACAAACAAGCTATCCCTAGGTTAATGATCTCTAATCTTGATTAGTCCTCTTTCAAGGTACTAATCACTATGTTAATTATTAAATTCATTAGCAAACTCTCATTTGTGAATTATCAATCAACATGCATTGAGAATATAAACTAGATCAACCAACAATATGCCTTAGACAACCAATCTCTTATGGTAGGAACATAAATCCTTTGAATAATTGATCTAGGCATTTCATCAAACACTTGGTGTGCATGAAATGCATATGATCTAAATCCACTCTCTCAAACTAGATTTAGCATTAAGAGCATTAAACAAAGAAGGATAATAGATAATTTAACCCTAAACACCTTGAATCACCTAAATCTAACCCATCTCAAGATCCTAAAATGACTATTCTCTAACCATGAAGAAACCCTCAAATCCCATGAGAAAGATGATGGATTTCATGATTAGAGAATAAAGAGATGATTAAGCTGATTAGGGAAGAAGATATGATTCAAACTCTCATTCAATTTAAGATATCTCTTACAAAATCATAAAAATCCCTCAAGAACAAGGTTCCCACGTAAGCGAAAGAGAGAAAAATAATGTCCCCTCCCCAAAATTAGGTTTAGAAGGGTTTTATATCAAAAGGAGAGTTAACCGGGTCAACCCGGAACAAACCGGGTATTGACCCGGTCAACATGGGAGGTCTGGGTTGACTTTGGTCGAAAATTTTATACCTGGATGGTGTTGGGAGGTACACGAGGCCGGTATCGAAACTTGAAAAACCTTAAAAATCATCGGTTGAATCTTGGTCGGGACGGGTTTTGCTCGGGATGGATTTTTGCTCGGTGTGAGGTTTGGACGCCGGATCAGTGTACCTGGTTTGTGCAGGCCGATATGGAAGCTCTTGATCCTGGTACCTGGCCGGAGTTGGGAGTGACCTTTGGCCGGTATTTTCCCTGCCCAAGCGAAGTTCCAATACCGGATCCATGTACCGGCCATGTGTTGACTGGTATGGGAGCTTCGTCTTGCCTTGTCTCTTGGCACCGGCTGGTCTGGATCCGGCACATGAAGCCGTTAATGGCCCTGTTCGAGCTAGAGTCCAGCACCGGACAGATGAAGAGGATGATCCCGGGCCGGTACGGTAACTTATCCTAGCGGCCAGGCGGAGCTGTCTCGGAAGAACTGCGACAACTACCTCTTCCCTTGTCCAAATGACATGAATCCAATTTTTGTGTCTAGAGGACTCATCCGGCTACAATTCTTATGAATACACTGAAGTCTGAATCAATTCGGGGCGCCTTCATCTGATCGGTTATTTGAGACACTCCGGACGGCTCCTTTCTAGTCTTTAAGCTCCAAATCTCTAAATGCCATCAAGTGCCTCCAAACACCTAGAAAACTCCTCAAAAACATGTAAAAGACTCACTAGGACCTAATGCAGCTCCTAATACTCTAAATGGGATAAAACAAGTATGAAATGCCATGAAGATCCAAGAGAATGACCTAAAATCTATATGAAATGCATGCTAAATGCATGTAGAACATGCACATATCAATATCCAATCTTGTTAAATCTGTAGTGAAAGGACAAAAGTTTACAGGGATGAAGAGTCATGACTGCCATGTGTTTATGCAACGATTACTTCCTTTCGCAATTGTTGAACTCCTTCCACTACAAGAAAACTGCCTATTTCCAACGAAATTTTACGATGATTTTAAATCCTCGTAATTGGCCAACAGATTTACGATGGCATTACGACAAAATATATGTTCGATGCAATTTCGTCGTAAATATTTGTCGTCGTAAAATCGTCATAATTGACCAACGACGATTATACGACGATTTCAATATCAAGGTCATGTAGATTTTGATTAGGGTAGTAGTTATCATCATGGTGAACATCAATTTGATCAAGGTCAAGATCATGATAGGATTCATGCCATGGTTACTGAAGCATTTCATGAAACAAATGCTGATAATAGTGTCGAGAAACCCAACGTAGATGTGAAACAATTTTATGATATGCTAGACGCTGCAAATAAGCCACTATACGATGGATGTAGAGAAGGTCAGTCTAAATTGTAGTTAGCAGCTAGGATGATGACAATTAAAACTGATAATAACCTAGCTGAGGTTTGCATGGATGATTGGGCTAATCTTATTAAATAGTTATTGCCAGAGGATAATTTGGCAGCTGAAACATACTTTGAGATATAAAAGTTGGTGTTTAGTGTTAAGTTGCCTTATGAGATGATAGATGTATGTGTTGACAATTGTATGATTTTTTGGAAAGATGATGATAAGTTGCAGGAATGTCGATTTTGCCAAAACCGAGATTTAGGCCGCAAACTTCTAGGCGTAGTAAGATACCGTACCAACAGATGTGGTATCTTCCTATAACTGATATTTTGAAACGATTGTATCAATCTGAAAGGACAGTTGCATCGATGAGGTGGCATGCAGAACATTCACAGAGAAAAGGAGAAGTGACTCACCCGTCAGATGCAAAAGATTGGAAACACTTTAACATGGTACACCCATACTTTGCTAAATCTAAGCGAAATGTGTATCTTGGTATTTGCACTGATGGATTTAGTCCATTTGATATGTCTGGTAGGAAATATTATTTGTGGCCAGTTATCGTAACGCCTTATAACCTTACCCCATATATGTGCATGCAAAGAGAATTTCTATTCCTGAATATTTTAGTCCATGGTACCAATCATCTAAAGAGGTTCCTTGATGTGTTATTCCAGCCTCTCATACATTAGTTGAAACAGTTGTGTTATACAGGAGTTCGTACATATGATTGTTCGATGAAAAAAAATTTTACGATGTGTACGGTGCCTATGTGGACAATAAGCGACTTCCCTGCATACGGAATGCTATCAGGTTGGACTACCCATGTGAGGTTATCTTGTCCTTATTGCCTCGATTGGATAAATGAGTTTCAGCTGAAACATGGTCGAAAAATATGCTGGTTTGATTGTCACCGCCTGTTTCTACCAATCAACCATCCATATCGGTGAAACAAGCGGCTATTTAGGAAGAACAAAATCGTGCGTGTCCCCCCACCTGTGTATCTATCTGGGAAAGATCTAGAAGCGCAAATAGATCATTTTGGGGGACTAGAAACTGTGGGGAAAATTGGCACACTCCAGCTAATATGCCTTATGGATACGGGGTCAATCATAATTGGCACAAGAAAAACATTTTTTGGGAACTTCCGTATTGGAAAGATCATCTGCTGAGACACAATCTTGATGTCAAGCTGATTGAAAAAATGTTTGTGATAACATCATGCATACAATTTTAAATGTGAAAGCACTACAAGAACACATGCATTTTACAACGGACATAATCGTCGTAAAATCGATGTAAAACTGGCTTTGGAACGGATTAGCGACGATTGCTAATTCGTCGTAAATCGTTCGTCGTAACTCGATAATCTTTGTAAACAATGGGACGTATTCAAATTGTCGTAAAATCATCGTAAAGAATCCATCATTAAATTGTCGTAAATCTACATCGGAATTACGACGAAAATTACCTCGTTGGTATATCGTTGTAACATTACGACGATTTTACATCGAATTATCGTATTGTAAATTCGTCGTAAAATTTCATCGTAAATGCGTTGGTAAAGCGATATAAAAATAAACCGATGTAAAATTATCATAATTTGTTTATCGTCGTAAATCATACATTGTCGTAAATTCGTCGTAAATCTTCGATCATCGTAAATTCATCGTAGATTGGTGATCGATGTAAAATCGATGTATATTATATTATATATTATAATATATATATTTTATGAATAAATATAATCATAAATTTAATAATTAATAAAATTATTATTATAAATAAAATTCCAAATACAAAATAAAATTCCAAATACAAAATAAAATTCCGAATACAAAATAAAATTATTAACTCGGGAATTAATACCCACGTTACCGAAAAACTCCTCGTCCGTGCTCTGCTCCACTTTCGCTCGTTGTGCCGCAAGCGGATCCGCAGCATCCTGATGCTCTTCGATCACACTGTCCTCATTGTGAAATAAATTAAAAAAGTTTAAGGAAAAAAAAAGCTTACATAAAATGGGATGCCTCCCATTGAGCGATTTTGTTTAAAGTTGTTTAGCTCGACGTTGTTGCTGGTCAAGCTGGTGGGGGATCGATCAATGCCATTATTTCCCTCTCGTTTTCTTCTTCGTCCGCAAGGTATGGCTTGACACGCTGTCCGTTCACCGTGAATTCTCCACTTTTACCCCAAAGGACAATGGCTCCGTATGGTTTGACTTCCTTTATTACGAAAGGTCCGGACCACCTCGATCGCAATTTTCCGGGAAATAGTTTGAGACGAGAATTGAAAAGAAGAAGCTTTTCGTTCGTGGCGAAAGATCAGTTTATGATTTTCTTGTCATGATACGCCTTTGTCTTTTCTTTGTATATCTTCGAGTTTTCATAGGCGTTGTGCCGTATTTCATCTAGTTCGTGTAGTTGGAGTAGTCTCCTTTCCCCAGCTGTTTTCATGTTCAGATTCATCTCTTTGATAGCCCATTGTGCTTTGTATTCGAGTTCCACATGCATATGACACGCTTTTCCATATACGAGGTTGAATGGCGTCGTTCCTAAAGGTGTCTTGAATGCCATTCGGTATGCCCAAATTGCGTCGTCGAGTTTCGTAGACCAATCCTTTTGATTTGCTCCAGTTGTCTTTTGCAAAATCGACTTGATTCCCTGTTGGAGATCTCCACTTGGCCACTTGTTTGAGGGTGGTATGGAGAGGCGACTTTGTCGTAACTCCATTTTTCTTTAACAGGTTTTCAAAGACCTTGTTAATGAAATGAGATCCTCCATCGCTTATTACGATTCTAGGAACTCCGAAATGCGGAAAATGATCGATTTGAACATCTTAATGACCACTTTTGCGTCGTTTGTAGATCTAGCAATGGCTTCCACCCATTTAGAGACGTAGTCAACGGCAACCCATGAAATCAATTCCCCATAAGTCAAAAATTTCAACTTCGAGGATAAAATTATGGGGCATCTCGTTCCTCTTACTTATACTCCCCATACGTTGGCACAAATTAAAGAGCGAGACGTAAGCTTGTGCATTTTTAAACAAAGTTGGCCACCAGAAGCCTGCCTGGAGAACTTTAGAGACAATTTTGAGAGTTGTGAAATGGCCTGCATAAGCTGAGCTATGACATCTGAATAGTATCCCGTCCATTTCCTCTTCAGCCACGCATCGTCGGTATAAACAGTCTGCACATCTCTTGTAAAGGTATGGTTCATCCCAAAAGTAGTGTCTTATATCTCGCAAAAATTTCTTCTTCCTATACCCAGAGAATTGTGGTGGTTCGACGTCCGCAACAAGGTAATTTGCAATGTGTTTGAACCGCGGGGTGTCGAACGTGTATGGCTGCCATTTAATTGGTCGTGAACGAATTTCGTGTGCGGTGTTAGGTATTGCGTCTATCGCATAGATGCTGTCATCCGGCAAACTATCATTCAAGGGCATTTTGTCTTCCACTTGTATTCGAGAAAGGTGATCCGCTACTCCTTTTCAATCTCGAATTTCGATGTCGAATTCTTGCAAGAGGAGTATCCATCTTATTAACCTAGGTTTCGCGTCTTTCTTAGACATCAAATATTTTATCGCCGCATGATCAGTATGGACTATCACCTTGGATCCAACAAGGTAGGATCGAAACTTTTTGAAAGAAAATACGACAGCCAGGAGTTCTTTTTTGAGGTCGCATAATTGCAATGAGCGTCGTCCATTGATTTGCTTGCGTAATAGATCGCATGCAACTTCTTATCCTTCCGCTGCTCGAGTACTACTCCAACTGCATAGTCGCTTGCGTTACACATTATTTCGAACGGTTGTTCCCAATTAGGTGGATACACGACTGGAGCGGAGACAAGGGCGCTTTTGAGCTTATGGAACGCAGCTAGGCATTTATCGTTGAATTCGAAGCTCGTTTCTTTCCACAATAGACGTGTGATGGGCCTAGCTAATTGGGATTAATCTTTTATGAATCTCTTATAGAATCCGGCGTGCCCGAAAAAACTCCGGATACCTTTTACATTTGTAGGAGGTTGTAGGCTTGTCATGACCTCGATTTTTGCTTTATCCACTTCCATTCATTTTTCTAAAATTCTATGTCCGAGCACGATTCCGTCTCGCACCATAAAATGATATTTTTCCCAGTTTAGGACTAGATGTTTGTCTTCACATCTTTGTAGAACTTTCCCCAGGTTCACCAAGCACGTTTGGAATGAGGACCCGTGGACAAAAAGTCGTCCATGAAGACTTCCATAAAGTCTTCGATATATTCGGTAAATATCGACATCATGCACCTCTGGAAAGTCGCGGACGCGTTACACAATCCAAAAGATATTTGTCGGTAAGCGAACGTTCCGTACGGACAAGTGAAGGTTGTCTTCTCTTGGTCTTCCGGTCGGATGGGAATCTGGAAAAATCCAGAATATCCATCTAGGAAGCAGTAGTACTGATGGTTAGTCAATCTCTCCATCATTTGGTCTATAAATGGCAAGGGGAAATGATCCTTCCTAGTTGCAGCGTTCGGCTTTTTGTAGTCGATGCACATGCGGTGTCCAGTGACGGTCCTTGTGGCAATCATTTCGTCTTTTTCGTTCTTGATCACCGTGATCCCTCATTTTTTCGGGATGACGTGAAATGGGCTAACCCAAGGGCTGTCCAAAATCGGGAAGATGATTTCGGCTTCTAAAAGCTTCATAATTTCCTTCTTGACAACGCTCATCAAGTTAGGGTTCAACCTCCTTTGGTGCTCCACTGAATTTTTGGCGTTATCTTCGAGATGGATCTTGTGCATACAGAGATCCGGAGAGATTCATGGTATGTCATCAAGCGAGTATCCTATAGCCTTTATGCGCTTTTTCAACTCGCATAGTAACATTGTTATCTCGGCTTTACTCAGACCAGAATTTATAATGACCGGGTAAGTTGAATTTGGTCCAAGGAAGACGTACTTGTGACCGACATGCAGGGGTTTTAGCTCCACTTTAGAAGCGTTCAGCTCAATCCACGTGTCATTTATTGATGCAGAAGTGTCCTTCGGCATTGTTGGAATATCCGTTTTGTTCTGTAAATCAAGGTAGCTCACAGTCGTTTTGTAAATTTATACCTTATCGAACATTTTCACACAATCCCTCAAGGTTTCTTCGAGAGTGATGCCCCCAACTTTTGCGTTCGAGATTACGACTTTAAATGGGTCACTCATGAGTAATTTTTCATAGAATTTCTCAGTGACCTTTTCGACCTCATCAAGCCAGAAAGCTTGGTCGTCTAGGGTTAGTTTACTAAGGATTTCTCTCGTATCGAAATGCATCACGAGGTCACCTAAGTGTAAGTCTATTTTCCCTTCCGGGACGTTGATCATCGTCCCTGCAGTGGATAGGAATGGTCGCCCAAGTATAAGGGGAGCCGCAGGTTCCTTCTCTAACTCGAGTACCACACAATCGGTAGGCATGCAGCATTCTCCAATCACGATGGATACGTCGACGAGGACGCCTATCGGTCGTCGGACCGAACGATCCGCTAGTATTAGTGAAATCTTAGTTGGCCCGAAGGTGTGGTACCCTAAACATTTAGCAACTGATAGTGGCATCATGTTTATGCTTGACCCAAAGTCGCATAGACAACGCTAAAATGTTACACCTTTTATGGCGCACGAGAGCACGAAGCTTCCTGGGTCACCTCTTTTTCGAGGGAAATGGTTTTGCAAGATTGAACTACATTCATGAGTGATCATCAAAACTCCTTCTTCAAGTGTCAAGGAGTTGGTCAAGATGCTTTTCATAAATTTTCTTAGAGGCGGGATCATTGCACAAGCTTCGACAAAAGGTAGTCTAACCGTTAGCTGCTCAATTATTTCATTTAGTTTAGCTCTTTCTTTTTTTTTCTTTGGCGCCTGATAAACTCAAATGTAATACCCTAAAGTACTAACAGCTTTGTCGATTGTAGTATTTAGGGGTCGAATCCACATAGACTCAAAAATCACACAATAGATTAAATATGTTCGAATTAAGCTAAGTAAATCAATAAAACAAGAAGCAATAAAGTAATTACGAGTTGTAAATTCAATGGAGGAAGATAGGTTCAGGGTATTTCTCAAGAAATCAGAGAATGCAGGCAAACCAATTAGTCATGGTTCAGATTAAGCGCGGTTCTTGAACTCAAATCACTAAACTATAACTAACCAACTGTCGCTGCGAGAATTATCTAAATCTAAATCTCAGAATTCCAAATTTCTTTGCAAATTCTAAAGTCTAAACCAGCATTAAGTTCAAGTTTGATTTGTTCACAAAACAACTAAACCAAATCTCTTTGCAGATAGTTATTTTGCTCACCCTAGGTTCTATAAGATCATCGATTGCACTGTCGTGCCAAATCGATTAACCTAAGATCTAAATTCCAGGTGATCAATCCAGAATTAGCTTTAAGAACAACATATGGTGAAGAACTAATTCAGATTTTGAACCGTAACCAACTAATTAACCTAGCCTTCGAAGAGATCCTTTATTGAGAATCCTAAACCTAACAGGAGATCTACTCAGACATGGAGATTGAAACAAACAACATGATTGAATAAATCTCTGAAATTAATAATAAAGGAGACAGAAAACAAGGGTTCGAAATCTTCTCTCGGACGAACAGAGTTTCAGACTTGTCTCTCTCAAAAGCTCTCTCAATCAAAACCAAAGTAAAATCAAGCGTAGCCAAAAAAGTGGCTGAAAACCCTAAATATAATGCTAACACACGTTTTGGGGCTTCTTGTAATTATTAAAGTCTTCTGGGCCAAAGTGTAGAATCTTCAGACTTGTAAAAAGTCGCGATCCTTCTCTTCATGCGATCAGTATCGACCGATACCATAAGTGGTATCGATCGATACACAACGTTTGTGTCGACTTCAACTTGATCCTTCGGCTGCATGATCTTGCTTGGCTCCAAAATGCTCCAATAATCTCAATTGAGCTACAAACATACCTAAACCTGTAAAGACTCGAAAAGACTCCAAAAATACTAGAAATACTCTATAAATAAGACCTATATCATGGTTAAAAGCGGGTAAAAACCATGATATATCAACTCCCCCAGACTTAGCCTTTGCTTGCCCTCAAGCTAACAGAAAGCTAAACAAGAGAAATAGGTTTAAAAAACACGGAGACTAACCTGTTCTTGAAACATTGTGATACGCTCAAATTAATACCCTATTCAGATACTAAAGCAGTTGTCGTAGTATAGCTAGGGGTCGAACCACAAAGACTCAAAGACACACACAATAGATTATATAGATCCAAAATACGCTAAATCAAAAGATGTAAACGAAAACAAGTACGCAATTAAAGGTGTTGTAAATCAATGGAGGAAAATATAGGCCCAAGATTTTTATCATGAAATCAATGAATGCAGCTAAATTAACTAATAGGATTCAGATTTCGCATGGTTCTTGAACTCAAATCACTAAAATATAGCTAACCAACTCTCGTTGCGAAAACTATCTAAATCTAAATCCTAGGAATTCCAAATCTCTTTGCGAATCCTAAAGTCTAAATCAGCTTTAATATCAGCTTTGATATGTTCACAAATCAATTAAACCTAATCTCTTTGCGAATAATCAATTTGCTCACCTAGGGTTCTATCAGGTAATTAATCGCACTCTCGTGCCTAATCAATTATCCTAAGATCTAAGTTCCAGATTCGTCAACCTAGAATTAGCTTTGAGAACAATCTATGGTGAAGAACTAATTCAGATAGTGAATTCTAAACAGATAATTAACCTAGCATTCAAAGAAATCCTTTATGAGAAAACCCTAAACCTAAAGTGGATCTACTCAGACATGGTGAATGAAACAATCAACATAACTGAATAAATCATCAATAAAATAATCAGAAAGATTTTGAGATCTGATATCGGACGAAGAGAGATTCAGACTTGTCTCTCTAAAACCAAAGTAAAATCAAAGTATATAAAATAAAGCTTACAAAATAAAGCATAGCCTAAAAAGTGGCTGTAAAATCCCTATAAATAACCTAAAACACGAATTGGGGCTTCTTGTAATTATTAAAGTCTTCTGGGCCAATTCTGCCATTCTACAACTCTTCAATAAGTCGCGATCCTTCTGTTTCCTCGACGGGTATCGATCGATACTAGGCAGTCTCGATCGATACTCAGGTGATTTTGATTTCTCATCTACACGGATCTCTGCTTCGCTCCAGAATGTTCCAGAAAGCTCCAATAATTCCAATTATGCTCCAAACGTGCTAAGACCTGTAAAAGACTCTAAAAGACTACAAAACACCAGAAATACTCTATAAAAAGGACTTATATCATGGCCTAAAAGGGGTAAAAACCATGATATACAACTCCCCCAGACTTAGCCTTTGCTTGCCCTCAAGCAAATAGAAGACTAAACCAGAGAAAGAGGTTTGAAAACGCGGAGACTCACCTGTTCATGAACCATCGAAAAGACCCTCTTTCCAAGTACCCAAATGTTACCTAACCAGCTTTTGATCTAACCATCATGTACTTCTCCGTAGACATTCAAAGCTTTTCCAGACTCCACACATTATCCCACAGCATTGTAGCTAATGTTCAAGAACTTTCTAGACTCTTTACCAGACAATATCATGACAAGGAACCACCTTTTTCACACTTTTTGTATCAATTTCCCTCCCCAGACTTATTTCTTATTATGTTCTTTCTTTTCTTTTCAGCTTTGCATATACACATCAAGGTATGAGACGCGAGTATTGATGGTGTTTGCCACCAAATCCCCGGTTTTTCCCTTTCTACGTATCAAAGGATGTAGGCGAATAATGGCATCATAGGAAAATCCTAGCCTCGCTTCCAATCCTTTGTGTGATCATTCCCTCTTAAGTAGAATAATGGGATTGCTGGAAATTTTTCTAGCCCTCTACTCAGAAGAAAATCATTTCATCTTTTATGCTCTTATTTATCAACTTATAACAGGGGAGAGAGATACCATAAATCTAAACACATGGGTTCCTTTATCAGATATGAATGATGAATCAAGCTCTATGAACACTAACCACATTGATGAAGTGCAAAAATTTGGCTCAGGCTTCAGAAGAACTCTGCTGGAGACATGGATGTTTTCTAGTCAACTGGTCAGTCCTTGGATTTTTCATTAGTCGATCTAGAACTGATCTTGCAACACTGTGCACTCAAAAACAAAATCAAATCAATAGGTTTAAGAACAGGATCATCATCTCCAACAAGTTTTGACTCAATAAAACGACAAATTTTTATTTTATTTTATGACTCTAAGAAAAACAAACACAATGTCAGCAGACACCTCCCCCAGACTTGAACAACACTGTCCCCAGTGTTATCTAGCCTAGAGTCAGTGAAAGAAAACAAAAGAACAGAATAAAAATTGGGAAAAACAAGAAGTTACCTTGCTGGAACATTGAGTATCGATCGACACACAACCTGGTATCGATCGATACCAGGCTTAAATCGACATGCACCGTTCTCAATCGCGAAGGGTATCGATCAATACTGAAGGGTATCGATCGACACTTAGGCGATTTCGAGTTTGTTCCTTGTTTATCCTGACACAAACATAAAACGAACGAAAATAAAAACAAAAACGACTCAAAAACAGACTCACCAGTGGGTTGCCTCCCACCAAGCGCTCGTTTAACGTCAATAGCTTTACTGTAACGCCCTTCAGGCTGGATAAGAGTGAGAGCTTGCACCAAAACAGGCTCCATAACTTGACATCGCTAGCATCAGAGTTTTGCTCAACATGCCTTCCACGAACTTTTTTCCCTTCTCTTTCAGCTCCGAAGTAAGAAGAATTATAGCCTTAGAGAATGGCTTCGAAGCTCCTTTGCACTTGACCTTATACTCAATCGAATTCACATCACTCTTCTGAGGGATTAAAGTGACATGGGGATTCTCGACTCTTATGCGCATGACCTTCTTCTTTGTTGCCTTAGTCTTCTTGACAACTTCCTTGGGGATGTTGGGCGGTTCAACTGAAATGTCTGCGACAGTAGGCTCATCAGGAGGCTCTTCCAAAAGATCAACTGCCAGCGACATTTCTGTAACAACCTCGATGCTATAGACACATGTGGGAGCACTCCTAGGGGGAATGAAATCATAATAGACCCCTCCGTCAATGTAAGAGAAAGATATTCTCTTATTAGGCGTGTCTATGATTGCGCCAGCAGTAGCCATAAATGGTCGTCCTAGGAGTATAGGCATACGAGATATCGCACTCATCTCCATAACCTGAAAATCAGTAGGCACCAAACAGTCTCCTACTTTGACCAGCAAACCATGGATAGTACCGTGTGGAAGCGAGGTGGAGTCGTTCGCGAGTGTGATAGATACCTTTGGTGATCGAATATCAGCCCCCAACCGCTCTGCAATTGCCCTTGAGATGACATTGACACTAGCCCCTAAGGCAACGAGAGACTCATTGAAATCAACTCCAGAGATAGAGCATGGAACCGTGAATTTCCCTGGATCTTCTCTTTGGGTCAGCTGTCTCAGTGGAGGTGTACCTCTAGCCTTAATGAAGAGTGCCTTAATCTCTTCCTCAGTTTCTCTGCAATCTTTGAAGTGACTTAGCAGATGACGGCACTCTAGAGCTTCTTCAAAGGACGATTCAGGGGAAATCCTTCTTACCATCTTCTCAAAGCCACGCAGCTGCTTTGGAGAGATGGGATCTCTGAGATGTTTAGGAGTAGGATCTCTCAAACCAACAAGTTCTGGCTTGTTCTGCGAGGGGTATCGATCGACACCAGGTAGGGTATCGATCGATACTCTTGCTGTTGAATCATCCTTGACAGATTTATCATCATCAAGGGGAAGCTCCACAATCAGCTTATCCAGCACAGCCTTGCATCTGGCGTCCTCTACCTCCTTCTGAGCCTTTGCAGCAGCTCTAGGGTAAGGTATCCTCTGTATATAGACTCTCTCTGCAACTACTTTAGGCATCACAATCGAAACCTCAGGTGTTTCCTCAAAAATCGCCTCAGTATCGACCGATACCAATGTGGTATCGATCGATACACGGGTTTTGGAAGTGTCCCGTTTCAGAATTGTAACCGGTATCGATCGACACTTGGGGGTATCGATCGATGCTATGGCGATTTTAGGATCCTCATCGAAATTTTCTGCACTTGAGGAGATTGTATTGACGTGTGCATTGTGTGAATGAATCGTCTTTCCCCTGGAATTTGCTGCAGTCTGAGCTACTTGAGTTTCCAGCATCCTGTGACTGGTATTAAGAGCCTCGATCCTTCCACTCAAATCGGTGTACATAGCATCCAGTTTCCCATTGAAGGTTACTGTCATCTTCTCCTGCCCTTGAACCAGCTGTTCAAACATAGCCTCAATCTTACTCTCAGGAGCTTTGGGTGGTGGGGATTGGTACCCTCCTTGCTGAGCATAGTTGGTGAATTTTCGATTGATGTTGTACCCAAATCACTGACCCTGAAAACCAGAACCACCAATGTAGTTAACATCTTCCACTTCATTCTCAGCAGAAAAGTGGACGGCCTTTGTTGTCTTTCCCAGCAGAAGACTGTGCATAGAATCCAGCTGAGCTTTAACTTCAGCGATCTGCGACCCATCCATGTTACCAGCCAGCTTCTTGTGCTCGAAGTCTGCGCTCTTGGTGCTACTGCTAGATGCAAAGTTTTCAATCAATACATAGGCATCCTCAGGGTACCTGGTGTTGAAATTACCATTGCTCGAAGCGTCCAGAGCCATCTGATACCTCCAATCTACTCCTCTAAAGAAGATACCCAGCAGCTGCACATCAGAGTATCCATTGCTCTTGATGCTAGTGACCAAGTCCTAGAACTTCTCTACATGGTCCATTGGATGTTCATGAGGAAGACCATGAAAGAGATGCTTTCCCACAAGAGCAAAGTAAGCAGGCTTCAGCTCAAAGTCATTCCTCTCAAAAGCAGGAGGACAAATTGCTGAACGATTGGCGAAAAACTGGTCAGGCCTGTTGTACTCACCAATTGTTCTTCCACGATTAACCACATCATTCCTCGCGTTACCAGCGACTTTCGCAGCGACAACAGGAGCAGGTGGCATGACGATCCCCTCTCCATCCAGACGTTATCCTTGCTCATTGCACAACCGACCCTCTTGGTCTCTGTAAGCACCAACTGCATCACGAACCAACTGATTGTTGTTCATCTTAGCTGATTTCTTTTCTTTTTTGTTTGTGCGTTCCACAAGTGCTAGTTGTTCCAGTGATAGATCAACTAGCTTAGCGTTCTTGTTGCTTCTGGTTTCTCGATTAGGCATGCACCTGAAAACAAGAACCAATAATGTAAGTAACTGAAATATACATAGGGTATCGACCGATACCTAAGGGTATCGGTCGATACTCGGGCGATTTAGACGAATTTTTTAGCTAAAATCTAATGGCGAATTGAGTCCCCGGCAACGGCGCCAAATTTGATATGCTCAAATTAATACCCTATTCAGATACTAAATCAGTTGTCGTAGTATAGATAGGGGTCGAACCACAAAGACTCAAAGAGACACACAATAGATTATATAGATCCAAAATACGCTAAATCAAAAGATGTAAACGAAAACAAGTACGCAATTAAAGGTGTTGTAAATCAATGGAGGAAAATATAGGCCCAGGGTTTTTCTCAGGAAATCAATGAATGCAGCTAAATTAACTAATAGGATTCAGATTTCGCACGGTTATTGAACTCAAATCACTAAAATATAGCTAACCAACTCTCGTTGCGAAAACTATCTAAATCTAAATCCTAGGAATTCCAAATCTCTTTGCGAATCCTAAAGTCTAAATCAGCTTTAATATCAGGTTTGATATTTTCACAAATCAATTAAACCAAATCTCTTTGCGAATAATCAATTTGCTCACCTAGGGTTCTATCAGGTAATTAATCGCACTCTCGTGCCTAATCAATTATCCTAAGATCTAAGTTCCATATTCGTCAACGTAGAATTAGCTTTGAGAACAACCTATGCTGAAGAACTAATTCAGATTGTGAATCCTAAACAAATAATTAACCTAGCATTCAAGGAAATCCTTTATGAGAAAACCCTAAACCTAAAGTGGATATACTCAGACATGGTGAATGAAACAATCAACATAACTGAATAAATCATCAATAAAATAATCAGAAAGGTTTTGAGATCTGATCTCGGACGAAAGGAGATTCAGACTTGTCTCTCTAAAACCAAAGTAAAATAAAAGTATATAAAATAAAGCTTACAAAATAAAGCATAGCCTAAAAAGTGGCTGTAAAATCCCTATAAATAACCTAAAACACGAATTGGGGCTTCTTGTAATTATTAAAGTCTTCTGGGCCAGTTTTGCAATTCTACAACTCTTCAATAAGTCGCGATCTTTCTGTTTCCTCGACGGGTATCGATCGATACTAGGCAGTATCGATCGATACTCAAGTGATTTTGATGTCTCAGCTACACGGATCTCTGCTTCGCTCCAAAATGTTCCAGAAAGCTCCAATAATTTCAATTATGCTCCAAACGTGCTAAGACCTGTAAAAGACTCTAAAAGACTACAAAACACTAGAAAGACTCTATAAAAAGGATTTATACCATGGCCTAAAAGGGGTAAAAACCATAATATATCACATTGCAATGAACCTTTTTCTTAGTACTCCACATATCACTTAACCAGTTCCAAATCTAGCCACCATGTACTTCTCCGTATACATTCGTAGCTCCCCAGAATCTACACATAATTTCGCAGCATTGTCTGATAAAGCCTTCATCGCCAATTTCATCGTTGTAATCAATGCCAAGAGCCTTCTAGATTCTTTCCCATACAATATCATGACAAAAGAACCACCCAATTTTCACACATTTAAGTATTTTTTCCTCTCCCCCAGACTTATTTCATATCATGTTCTCTTGCATATACATATTAAGGTTTGAGACGCGAATATTGATGGTGTTTGCCACCGAATCCACGGTTCTTCCCTCAAAATGTATCAAAGGTGTAACGAATAATGGTATCACATGAATTTTTTCTAACCTCGCTTCCAACCTTTGTGTGATCATTTCTTTTCAAGTAGAATACTGGGATTGTTGGAAATTTTCCTAACCCTCTACTGAGAAGAAAATCATTTCATCTTTTCATGCCTTAATTTATAACAAGGGAGAGGAACCATTACTTTCTACACATGGGTTCTTTTGTCAGATATGAATGAGGAATCAAACTCTATGGGCATCAACCACATCGATGAAGTGCAAAAATTAGCTCAGACTTGGATGAACTCTGCTGGAAACATGGGCGTCTTCTAGTTAACTAGTCAGCCTTTGGATTTTTCATTAGTCTGATCTATAACTAATTCTGCAACAATGGTCACTTAGAAGCAAGGTCAGAACAATAGATTCAAGAAAAAGATCATAATCTCCAACAGGTTTTGACTCAATAAAATGATTTTTTGACTCCAAAACGACTGACTCTAAGAAAAACAAACACGCTGTCAGCAACTACCTCCCCCAGACTTAAACAACACTGTCCCCAGTGTTATCAAGTCTAGAGTCGGTAAAAGAAAACAAAAGAACTGAGTGGAGATGTGAAAATCAAAGAAGTTACCGGGTTGGGGTATGAGTGTCGACCGACACACAGCACTGGTATCGATCGATACCGATACCAGGCTTAGGTCAACACATATAACTCTTTTCATCGATTTGATAAACTCAACTCTTTTGTCGCGCAAGTGGTGTCGATCGATACCAACACTGGTATCGCTCGACACAGCTCTTTTGTAACTGATTCACGCAAAACACAAGACACAAAACCAAAAACCAAAAGAAATAAAAGAAATATGTACAGACTTACCAGTGGGTTGCCTCCCATCAAGTGCTTGTTTTATGTCACTAGCTTGACTTTGGCTCATGAATTAGCCAGGATAAGAATGAAAACTAGCTCCAAAACAAGCTCTACAACTAGACATCTCCAGCTTCAGAATTCTGCTCAAAAGACCCTTCACAACATCCTTTCCTTTCTCTTTCAACTCGGAAGTGAGAATAGCTCTAACCTTAGAGAATAGTTTCGAAGTTCCCTTTGCACTTCACCTCATATTCAATCGAATCTCCATCACACTTCTGAGGGGTTAAAATAATATAGGCAACACCCTTGACTCTTTTGCTCTTCACCTTCTTCTTTGTCTTAGCCATTTTGATGTCTCTCTTCGTGATGATAGAATGACCATCTAAAACATCTATGACATTTGACTCATCATAAGGCTCTTCCAAAAGATCAACCATCAACGTCTCTCCTGTAACAACGGTGATGCAAGAGACATGTTTGGGAGCTCTTCCAGAAGGAATAGCTTTGTAGGAGACCTCTTTGTCAATGTATGAGAACGAGATTCTCTTACTGGGCGTGTCTATAACTGCACCAACTATAGCCATGAACGGTCTTCCAAGAATCAAAGGTATATTAGAACTTTCGCTCATCTCCACAATCTGAAAATCAGTAGGAACCAGACAATCTCCTACCTTAACAAGAAAATCAGGGATTGTACCATATGGAACTGAGGTAGAAGAGTTTGAGAATGCGAGAGTCATCTCAGCAGATCTAATATCACCAAATATCAACCTCTCTGCAATTGCCTTGGTCATGACACTGACGTTAGCCCCTGTATCAACGAGAGATTCTTTGAATTCAATGCCAAAGATAGAGCATGGCACTGAAAATTTTCTTGGGTCTTCCCTCTTAGTCAACTGCTTCATTGGTGGTGGTGTACTTCTTGTCTTAATGAAGAGTGCCTTGATCTCTTCTAGAGTTTCTCTTCAATCTCGGAAATGACCAAGCAAAGGGCGGTATTCCAAAGCTTCTTCAAAAGACATCGTATGGAGAATTCTTCTTACCATCTTCTCAAAACCGAGCAACATCTCTGCAGTAATGGGATCCATGGGATGTCTAGGTGGTCTAGGATATGGTACCTTAGGCTTGAAAACATTCTCCTCAACAATCTTCGGTGTTTTCGCAATATCTAGCTCAGTCTGCGAGGGGTGTCGACCGATACCAAATTGGTATCGATCGATACAAAGCTTTTGTGTCATCTCCACAGGTTGGTGTCGATCGATACTAGTAGTGGTATCGCTCGACACAGGTTGGTGTCGATCGATACAAGTAGTGGTGTCGATCGACACAGTCATATCAGGCTCAAAATCACCTTCAACCTCTTCTAACTCCACAAATTTTTCTGCATTCAAACCCTTTTTCTGCAGTGACCTCTTTAGCACTTCTTAAGGTTATTGCATTGACGTATTCAATATGTGAATGAACCATCTTTCCCTTGACAGCTGCTACAGTCTGAGCTATTTGAGTTTCCAGCATCTTCTGATGAGTGTTGAGAGCCTCGATCTTCCCATTCAGATCTGTGTACATGGCATCCATCTTCCCATTGAAATCAACTGTCATCTTCTGCTGTCCCTGAAGAAGCTGTTCAAGCATAGACTCAACCTTGCTCTCTGGGGTTTCAGCAGGTAGAGGTTGATAAGAAGAATTTCCATAGGCTCTAAAACCAGCTGGGTTGACTTCAGATTTGTACCCTCCTTGCTGAGCATTGTTGGTGAAGTTTTGGTTGTTGTTATGGTGGTATTGATTTCTCTGACCTTGAAAACCAGAACCACCAATGTAGTTAACACCTTCCACTTCATCCTCATTGAAGTTCTCAACCTCATCAGCAAAATGAACAACCTTCATCGTCTTTCCCATCAACAGATTGTGCATCGAATCCAAATTAGCTTGAACCTCAGCAATCTGTGATCCATTCATGCTCCCAGTCTGCTTTCTTCGCTCAAAGTCTGCATTTTTGGTACTATTGCTAGATGCCAAGTTCTCAATAAGCACATAAGCATCGTCAGGATATCTGGTGTTGAAGTTCCCATTACTCGCAGCTTCTAAGGCCATCTGGTACCTCCAATCAATCCCTCTGAAGAAAATACCCAGCAGCTGAACATTAGTGAACCCGTGATGTGGACAATCCCTATGATATGATCTGAATCTAATCCATGCAGCTTTGAATGCCTCTGTCGCTCCCTGAGAAAATTGGGAGATCTTATTCCTAAGCTCCTCAGACCTTGCATCATCATAGAAATTTTTCAGTCTCTTCCCAGGTAGTGAGTGATCCAGTCGGTAACTGTTTGAGCCAATAAGCTGCATCTCCACCAAGAGAGTATGGGAAAAGCTTACAGAAGATGAAATCATTGGACACTCCATTGTATTTGATTCTAGTGACCAAGTCCTCAAACTTCTCAATATGATCCATCGGGTGTTCATGAGAAAGACCATGAAAAGGGTGCTGACCCACATGAGTGAAGTATGCAGGTTTCAGCTCAAAGTCATTCCTCTGAAAAGCAGGAGGGCGAATCGCAGAACGATTGGCATAGAACTGATCAGGCATGTTGTACTCACCAATCGTTATACCACGATTAACCACAGCATTCCCCAGATTGCCGCGCCCAACTGGCGCGGCCATCTCATCAGCAACAACTAGAGGGACAATGACGTTTCCATCTCCATCAAGTCGTTGCCCTCTGTCATTGCACAATTGACCCTCTTGGTCTCTCAAAGTTCCAGCATCATCACGAGTCAATACCACTAGATTGTTCATCTCTGCTGGCTTCTTTGTTTTCCTGTTTGTGATAAGCTCAAATTAATACCCAAAAAGTACTAAAGCTTTGTCGGTTCTAATACTTAGGGATCGAATCCACTGAGACTCACGGAAACACACAATAGATTATATAGATGAGAATTAAGCTAAGTGATCAATGATATTGAAGGCAAAACGTAAATTAAAACGGTTGTAAGTTCGAATGGAGAAATATAGGTTCAGGGTATTTCTCAGGAAATCAATGAATGCAGATAAACTAACTTGTCAGGATTCAGATTTAGTGTGGTTCTTGAACTCAAATCACTAAAGTATAATTAACCAACTCTCGTTGCGAAAACTATCTAAGTCTAAATCCTAGAATTCCAAATCTCTTTGAGAATCCTAAAGTCTAAACCAGCTTTTAGTTCAAGTTTGATTTGTTCACAAAACAACTAAACCTAATCTCTTTGCAAATAGTTATTTTGCTCACCCTAAGTTCTATCATGTAATTAATCGCACTCTCGTGCCAAATCAATTATCCTAAGATCTAAGTTTCAGATTCGTCAACCTAGAATTAGCTTTGAGAACAACCTATGGTGAAGAACTAATTCAGATGGTGAATCCTAATTAACTAATCGACATAGCATTCAGAGAAAACCTTTATGAGAACCCTAAACCTAAAGTGGATCTACTCAGACATGGAGAATGAAAACAACATGATTGAATAGATCATCAAAGAAATCAATAAGAAACAGGAGTTCAGAGTTGTCTCTCCAAAAACCAAAGTAGAATAAGACTTAGAATAAAGCTTAGAACAAAGCATAGCCATCAAAGTGACTGAAAAACCTAATAAATAGCCTAAGACACGTTTTGGGCCTTCTTGTAAATAATAAAGTCTTCTGGCAATTTTGCAATTCTTCAACTCTTGTTAAGTCGCGACTCGTGTCTTGCTGCAGTGAGTATCGACCTATACTAGTCAGTATCGATCGACACTGAGGCTTCAAATCGGGTACTCAGCTACACGAACGTCTGCTTTGCTCCACAATGCTACAGAAAGTTCCAATATCTCCAATTATGCTCCAAACGTGCTAAAACCTGTAAAAGATTATAAAACACTACAAAATAGTAGAAAGACTCTATAAAACGGACTTATATCATGGCTTAAACGGGGTAAAAACCATGATATATCAACTCCCCCAGACTTAGCCTTTCCTTGCCCTCAAGCAAATAGAAGACAAAACCAGAGAAAGAGGTTTGAAAACACGGAGACTCACATGTTCATTGAACATTGCACTTACCATTTTTCTTAGTGCTCCACATATCACCTAACCAGTTCCAAGTCTAACCACCATGTACTTCTCCGTAGACATTCGCAGCTTCCCAGACTACACACATTATTTCACAGCATCGTTCAATCAAGCCTTCCTCGCCAGTTTCATCGCTGTGATTAATACCAAGAACCTTCTAGATTCTTTCCCATACAATATCATGATAAGGAACCACCCTTTTCACACTTTTGGTATCATTTTCTCTCCCCCAGACTTATTTCTTATTATGTTCTCTTCTTTTTTTTTAGATCTGCATATACACATCAAGGTATGAGACGCGAGTATTAATGGTGTTTGCCACCTAATCACTGGTTCTTCCCTCTCAATGTATCAAAGGGTGTAGGCGAATAATGGCATCATAGGAAAATCCTAGCCTCGTTTAGAATCCTTTGTGTGATCATTCCTCACCAAGTAGAATAATGGGATCGCTAGAAACATTCCTAACCCTCTACTCAGGAGAAAATCATCTCATCTTTTCATGCACTTATTTTTTTTACTTATAACAGGGGAGAGAGATACTATTACTTTAAAACACATGGGTTCCTTTGTCAGATATGAATGAGGAATCAAGCTCTATGAATACTAACCACATCGATGAAGTGCAAAAATTTGGCTCTGGCTTTAAATAACTTTGCTGGAAACATGAGTGTCTTCTAGTTAACCGGTCAGCCTTTGGATTTTTCATTAGTCGATCTGTAACTGATTATGTAACAATGGTCACTTAGAGGTAGAGTCAGAACAAAAGATTAAAGAAAAAGATCACAGTCTCCAACAGGTTTTGACTCAATAAAACAAATTTTGACTCAAAAACGACTGACTCTAAGAAAAACAAAAACAATGTCAGCGACTACCTCCCCCAGACTTGAACAACACTGTCCCCAGTGTTATCTAGCCTAAGTTTGGTGAAAGAAAACAAATGAACCAAGTGGATTGTGAAAATCGAAAATCTTACCTGTGAAGGTGATGTCGATCGATACAGACTGGTATCGATCGATACCAGTTGTATGTCGACACACTGATTTCAAATCAGTGGCATCGAGCTGCTTAACCCAAGGAAAATGATCCAAAGTGTTAGAAGTTAGCACTGTTAGGAACACTCAAAAACAAGTTAATAGCAACAAGATAATCAAGCATAAATCCATGAGTTCAAATGCAAAAATAAAGCTGACATAGGTTCAAAAGAAACGAAAAATAAAAACGAAAAATAGGTTCATCCCAAAAGAATCTCCTTATGTCACGCATGAACTTCTTCTTGGTATATTTCTTGAGGTGTGTTGGCTCTACATCTGCAGCGAGGTAATTGGCAATATCAGCGTACCATGGGTCATCAGAATCGGTTGCAGCGACGAGATTGTTTTTAGAAACACCAGGATGATCAACAATCAAAACAGGTTCGGGATCGCCAGGGTATCGATCGATACCAGCAGGGTATCGATCGATACTGAAACCTGCAACTCGTGAAAATTGCTGATTCTCTGCGTAATTCATCTGAAACCCAGTTTCAATGAGGTAAATGGCTTCCTCAGGTAGTTGATCATCAATAGGGACGTCTGCATTGATCCGCATCCGCGAGAGATGGTCAGCGACCCCGTTCTCTATGCCTTTATTTTCCTTAACCTCGATGTCGAATCCTTGTAGCAAAAGAACCCAATGACAAAGACGAGGCTTGAGATCCTTGTTATTCATCAGATACTTGAGAGCAGCATGATCAGTATGAACAACCACCTTGCTCCCAATCAAGTAGGATCGGAATTTCTCAAAGGAGAAGACAACATCAAGTAGTTCCTTCTCTGTGGTACTGTAATTCCTTTGAGCGTCATCCAATGTCCTGCTAGCATAGTAGATGACGTGCAGCTTCTTATCCTTTTTCTGATCCAGAACTGACCCAACAACAAAGTAACTAGCATCACACATGATCTCAAAAGGCAGAGTCCAATCAGGAGGTTGCACAATAGGAGCACTCACCAAAGCCTTTTTGATATCCTCAAAGGCTGCAAGACAATCAGGTGTGAAATCAAATTTGATCTCCTTGCACAGTAAAGCAGTGAATGGGCGTGCTATCTTGGAGAAATCCTTGATAAACCTCCTGTAAAACCCAACATGACCAAGAAAACTCCGAATATCCTTCACAGAAGTCGGTGGTTGGAGACTTGTCATGACCTGAATTTTGGCTTTGTCAACTTCGATCCCAACTTCAGAGACCTTGTGCCCAAGTACGATGCCATCTTGAACCATAAAATGGCACTTTTCCCAATTAAGGATCAAGTGCTTCTCTTCACACCTCTGAAGCACCTTACACAAGTTAGCCAAACAGTCCTTGAATGATGATCCATATACTGAAAAATCATCCATGAACACCTCCATGAAATTTTCAATCATGTCTGTGAAGATAGACATCATGCACCTCTGAAAAATAAATGGAGCGTTACACAATCCAAATGGCATTCTCCTGTATGCGAATGTGCCATAGGGACATGTGAAAGTGGTCTTCCCTTGGTCATCTGGATGAATAGGAATCTGGAAGAAACCTGAATATTCATCAAGGAAGCAGTAGTAGGGATGACTAGCCAACCTCTCCAGCATCTGGTCGATGAATGGCAATGGGAAGTGATCTTTCCGTGTAGCTGCATTCAACTTCCTGTAGTTAATGCACATTCGATGTCCAGTGATAGTCATCGTAGGAATCATCTCATCCTTCTCATTCTTCACCACGGTTATCCCTCTTTTCTTAGGAACAACGTGCACTGGACTGACCCAAGAGCTATATGAGATGGCATAGATAACTCCTGCATCCAAGAGTTTCATGACCTCTTTCTTAACCACTTCCTTCAGATTCGGATTCAGCCTCCTTTGATGCTCAATTGAAGCCTTTGACTCGTCCTTAAGATGAATCATATGCATGCACAAGTCCGGTGATATACCTGAAATATCATCAAGAGAATAGCCAAGAGCTTTACGATACTTGCGCAGCTTGCTCAGCAGTAAGGTAACCTCTGCGTTGTTCAAGGAAGCATTAATGATTACTGGGAACGTGGAATTAGGACCAAGAAAACCGTACCTCAGATTTGCAGGAAGTGGTTTGAGTTCCACTTTAGGAGCTTTCTCCTCGTTCTAATCCCCAAGTCCAGCAGCTTGCTTAGTTCTTTCTGGCCGCAGGGTATCGATCGATACTAGGTGGGTATCGATCGATACTGGTCGTGTTGTATCGAGCATCTTCCCGTATTCAGCAGCAGCATCATTCGCATTAACTTCTGACTCAGCGGAACAGACCAATGCTCTCTCCAATGGGTCCTCAGGATGCATCTCCAGGAAATATTCTTCAGCAATGTCACATAAGGTATCAACGAAGAAAGTCTGTCCATCGATGGTTGGTCTTTTCATCATCTTCTCCATGTTAAAAGTCATGACCAACTCACCAATGTTAAGAGCTATCTTCCCATTCCTGCAATCAATCAGAGCACCAGCTGTTGCTAGGAATGGCCTCGAGCAATCCTTCTGGAAGTCTAACTGAACGATCAACGAGATCCTCGTAGAAGTGAAGTCTGTCATTCCCATTCTCTTAGCGACCGAGTATGGCATGAGGTTGACACTCGAGCCAAGGTCACAAAGAGAACGCTCAAACATGTCAGTAAAGATTGTGCAATCCAAGACAAAGCTCCCTGGATCTGGTAGTTTCGTTGGGATCATGTTGGTTAGGATTGCACTGCACTCATGGGTGATCATCAGACAACCATCTTCAAGGTTCACATTGTTGGACACCATCTTCTTGACATATCTCCGGAAAGCAGGAGAAGTTTTGATAGCATCGATGAAGGGAAGTTCTACAACCAGCTTGTCCAAAATTTCCTTGCATCTAGTGTCCTCTACCTCCTTCTTAGTCTTCCCAAGAGCTCTGGGATAAGGTATCCTCGGTATGTAGACTCTCTCTGCAACCGCTTTAGGCTTCTCTTACGTAACCCCAAGTGCTGCATCGTTTTCAGGTTCGGTATCCATCGATACAGGGGGGTATCGATCGATACACGGGATTTTGAGTTTTCCCGTGTAAGAATTTTGGTTGGTGTCGATCGATGCTGGGTAGTGTCGATCGATGCCTTAGCGATTTCAGTGTCTTCATCGTCAGACATCTCGAAATTCTCAGCAGTTTGGTCTACTCTCGCTCCTGAAGTGACCTCTTTACCACTTCTCAAGGTAATGGCATTGATGTGTGCCCTTGGGTTCTCTCTTTTTCCTGGAAGAAAACCTTCTTGTCTTCTCGAACCTTCTGAAGTCTGAGCTACCTGAGTTTCCAGCTTCTTCTGATGAATACCAATAGCATCGATTCTTCCACTCAGATCTTTGTACATGGCATCCATCTTACCATTGAAGGTCATTGTGATCTGCTGCTGTCCTTGAACGAGCGTTTCAAGCATGGCCTCGATCTTGTTCTCTGATGTTTTAGCAGTCACATGTTCGTAAGAAGAACTTCCGTAGTTCCTGGTATAACCGCTGTTTTGGGCAGGTTTCTGGTTGAATCCTCCTTGCTGGAAGTTGTTGTTGAAGCTCCATTTGTTGTTAAATTGATTCCTCTGTCCCTGAAAACCAGAACCACCAATGTAGTTGACATCTTCTGCTTCACCCTCGTTGAACACCTCAACATCTTCAGCAAAATGAACGACCTTTGTTGTCTTTCCCAGCATAAGACTGTGCATAGAATCCAGCTGAGCTTTAACTTCAGCGATCTGCGACCCTTCATGATTACCAGTCAGCTTCTTGCGCTCGAAATCTGCACTCTTGGTGCTACTGCTAGATGCAAAGTTCTCAATCAACACATAAGCATCCTCAGGATACCTGGTGTTGAAATTACCATTGCTTGACGCGTCCAAAGCCATCTGATACCTCCAATCTATTCCTCTGAAGAAGATACCCAGCAGCTGCACATCAGAGTATCCGTGATGTGGACAATCTCTCTGATACGATCTGAATCTCGTCCAAGCAGCCTTGAATGCCTCAGTAGGTCCTTGAGAAAAGGTGGAGATTTTATTCCTCAGATCCTCAGATCGTGCATCATCATAGAAGTTGATCAGGAAAGCTCTCTTAGTGTCCTCCCAAGTAGTTAGCGAACCAGGAGGTAGCTGCCTCAGCCAGTAGGTCGCATCTCCACCTAGAGAGTAGGGGAAGAGCTTGCAGAAGAGATAGCCGTAGGACACTCCATTGCTCTTGATGCTAGTGACCAAGTCCTCGAACTTCTCTACCTGGTCCATTGGATGTTCATGAGGAAGACCATGAAATAGATGCTGTCCCACAAGGGTGTAGTAAGCAGGTTTCAGCTCAAAGTCATTCCTCTCAAACGCAGGAGGACGCGCTGAACGATTGGCGAAAAACTTGTCAGGCCTGTTATATTCACCAATCGTCCTTCCACGATTAACCACAGCATTCCTCGCGTTCCCAGCGACATTCTCAGCGACAACATGAGAAGGGTGTATGACGATCCTCTCTCCATTTAGACGTTGTCCTTGCTCATTGCACAATCGACTCTCTTGGTCTCTGTAAGCACCAGCTGCATCACGAACCAACTGATTGTTGTTCATCTTAGCTGATTTCTTTGCTTTCATGTTTGTGCGTTCCACAAGTGCTAGCTGTTCCAGTGATAGATCAACTAGCGGGGTGTTCCTTTTGCTTTTGGTTTCTCGATTAGACATGCACCTGAAAACAGAAACAAAGAACGTAAGTAACTGAAATATACGTCAGGTATCGACCGATACCAGTAGGGTATCGATCGATACTAGGCGATATAGACGAATTTCTTAGCTAAAATCTAACGGCGAATTGAGTCCCCGGCAACGGCGCCAAATTTGATATGCTCAAATTAATACCCTAACAGTACTAAATCAGTAGTTGTAATATAGCTAGGGGTCAAACCACAAAGACTCACAGAGACGCACAATATATTATGTAGTTAAGAATTAAGCTAAGCCAAACAGATGTAATTGAAAGCAGTGCAGAAATTAAAAGAGTTGTATTTAATTGTGAAAATATAGGCTCAGGGTTTTTCTCAGGAAATCAATAAATGCAGATAAACTAACTAATCAGGATTCAGATTTAGCGATGTTCTTGAACTCAAATAACTAAAGTATAATTAACCAACTATCGTTGCGAGAATTATCTAAATCTAAATCCTAGGAATTCCAAATCTCTTTGCGAATCCTAAAGTCTAAATCAACTTTAATATCAGGTTTGATATGTTCACAAATCAATTAAACCAAATCTCTTTGCGATAATCAATTTGCTCACCTAGGTTCTATCAGGTAATTAATCGCATTGTCGTGCCTAATCAATTATCCTAAGATCTAAGTTCCAGATTCGTCAACCTAGAATTAGCTTTGAACACAACCTAAGGGGAAGAACTAATTCAGATGGTGAATCCTAAACAGATAATTAACCTAGCATTCAGAGAAATCCTTTATGAGAAAACCCTAAACCTAAAGTGGATCTACTCATACATGGAGAATGAAACAATCAACATAACTGAATAAATCATCAATAAAATAGAAAGAAAGGTTTTGAGATCTGATCTCGGACGAAGGGAGATTCAGACTTGTCTCTCTAAAACCAAAGTATATAAAATAAAGCTTAGCCTAAACAGATGGCTGAAAACCTAATTATATAGCTAAAACACGTTTTGGGCTTTATTGTAAATATTAAAGTCTTCTGGGCACTTCTGTAATTCTTCAAGTCTTGGAAAAACTCGTGGGTCGTGTTTGCTGCGATGAGTGTCGATCGATACCCCCTGGTATCGATCGATACTCGACGTGAATTCAAGTACTCAGCAATCACGACTTCAGCTTTTGCTCCAAACTGCTCCAGAAAACTCTAATACTTCCAATAATGCTCCAAACGTGCTATAACCTGTAAAAGACTCTAAAATACTACAAAACACTAGAAAGACTCTATAAGAAGGACTTATATCATGGCCTAAATAGGGTAAAACCATGATATATCATACACCTCCTTGTCAATATATGAGAATGAGATTTGCTTGCTGGGTGTGTCCATAATGGCACCAACCGTAGCCATAAACGGTCTTCCAAGAATCAATTGCGTACGAGATTGTGCACTCATCTCCACAATCTGAAAATCAGTAGGAACCAGGCAATCTCCTACGTTGACCACCAAATCAGGGATTGTGCCATATGGAAGTGAGGTGGAACTGTTCGCGAATGTGATAGATGACTTGGGAGATCTAATATCAGGTCACAATCTCTCTGCAATTGCCCTTGACATGACATTGGCTAGCCCCCGAGTAAACGAGAGACTCTTTGAATTCAACTCCATAGATAGAGCACGGAACGGAGAATATTCATGGGTCTTCCCTCTTGGCCAGCTGCCTCAGCGGTAGTGACTTGCTTCTTGCCTTGATAAAGAGTACTTCGATCTCGGAAGTGACTCAGCAGAGGGCGGTACTCTAGAGCTTCTTCAAAAGTCAGTGTGAGGGGAATCCTTCTTACCATCTTCTCAAAGCCAAGCAGCTGATTTGGAGAAATGGGGTCTCTGAGGTGTCTGGGTGGTATGAGGTATGGTGCCTTAGAGTTTGTAAACCCTTTTTCACTCAACTCGGGTTTCGTTTCAGCAACTGAACTGGTATCGACCGACACAGGGGTGGTGTCGATCGATGCTTTCGCTCTGGAATCGTCGTTGGCAGAACTTGGGACGAGTGTCGATCGATACAAGGTAGTATCGGTCGACACAGAGGTGGTGTCCGAAATCTCATCGTCATCCTTGGCATGATGGACAAAAATCTCTGCAGTTGAGCTCTTCTGCACTCATGGGTGTACTTCTTTTCCACTCCTCGAGGGGATAGCAGTGACGTATTCGTTCTGTGAATGAACAATCAGTCCCTTGATAGTTGCTGCAGTCTGAGCTACCTGAGTTTCCAGCATCTTCTGCTGAATATTAATAGTATCGATCCTTCCACTCAGATCATTATACAAGACATCAATCTTCCCATTGAATTCCATAGTTAGCTTCTGCTGTCCTTGAAGAAGCTGTTCAAACATATATTCAATCTTGCTCTTAGAAGTTCTGGGTGGTGTGGGTGGGCATTGATACCTTTGATCTTGAAATCCAACTCCATCAATGTGGTTAACAAATTTCACTTCATCCTCTTCACATGACGAGCATCCTTCTGCTGCTTGCCCATCAACAAATTATGTACCAAAATCCAGTTTCGCATGTACTTTAGCAATATGCGATCCATCAACACCTCTGTGCAACCTTTTCCGCTCGAGATCAGCACTAATGGCGTTATTGCTAGACGCCAAGTTCTCAATGAGCACATACGCATCGTTAGGATACCTTGTGTAGAAATTTCTATTGTTCGCAGCATCTAGAGCCATATGATACTTCCAATCAATCCCCCCGAAGAAGATTCCCAGCAACCGAACCTGAGTGAATCCGTGATGTGGACAATCCCTCTGATAAGATCTGATCGCAGCCAAGCAGCCTTAAATGCCTCAGTCGGTCCCTGAGAAAACATGGAGATCTAATTCCTAAGCTCCTCGGATCTCGCATCATCATAGAAATTGTTCAAGAATGCATTCTTAGTCTCATCTCAGGTAGTCAACGATCCAGGTGGCAACTGCTTCAGCCAATAAGATGCATCCCCACCAAGAGAGTATGGGAAGAGCTTACAAAAGAGATAATCATATGACACTCCGTTGCACTTGATGCTAGTAACCAAGTCCTCAAACCTCTCTATGGGATCCATCGGGTGTTCATGAGAAAGACCATGAAAAGGATGCTGACCCACAAGAGTGAAGTATGCAGGTTTCAGTTCAAAGTCATTCCACTGAAAAGCAGGAGGGCGAATCGCTGATCGATTGGCATAAAACTGATCAGACCTGCTGTACTCACCAATCGTCATACTGCGATTAATCACAACGTTCCAAGCGTTCGCATTCCCAGCGACAATTTCCTCGACAACAGGAGCAGGTTGAATGATGTTCCCCTCTCCATCCAGACGTTGCCCTAGAGCATTGCACAACTGACGCTCTCGGTCTCTGTAAGCACCAGCTTCATCTTGAACCAAAATCACTGGGTTGTTCATCTCTGCTGTCTTCTTTTCTTTTATGTTTGTGCGTTCCAAAAGTGCTAGCTTCTCCGATGACAGTTCAACTAGCTGAGTGCTATTGTTCCTTCTGGTTTCACGATTAGGCATACACCTGAAATCAAAAGTCAAGAACGTAAGTAACTCGGTAACACGATGAGTATTGACCGACACTGGGTGGTGTCGATCGATATCAACAAAAAGAGAACGACGAGTATCGACCGACACTGTCTAGTATCGATCGATACCGACGAACTTAGTCGAAATTCTCAAACTAAAATCTAATGGCGAATTGAGTCCCCGGCAACGGCGCCAAATTTGATAAGCTCAAATTAAAATCCTAAAAGTACTAAAGCTATTTCGGTTGTAATACTTAGGGATCGAATCCACAGAGACTCACGGAAACAAACAATAGATTATATAGATGAGAATTAAGCTAAGTGATCAATGATATTGAATGCAAAACGTAAATTAAAACGGTTGTAAGTTCGATTTGAGAAAGATAAGTTCAGGGTATTTCTCAGGAAATCAATGAATGCAGAAAAACTAACTAGTCAGGATTCAAATTTAGCGCGGTTCTTGAACTCAAATCACTAAAGTATAATTAACTAACTCTCGTTGCGAAAACTATCTAAGTCTAAATCCTAGAATTCCATATCTTTTTGCGAATCCTAAAGTCTAAACCAGCATTTAGTTCAAGTTTGATTTGTTCACAAAACAACTAAACCAAATCTCTTTGCGAATAGTTATTTTGCTCACCCTAAGTTCTATCAGGTAATTAATTGCACTCTCGTGCCTAATCAATTATCCTAAGATCTAAGTTTCAGATTCGTCAACCTAGAATTAGCTTTGAGAACTGATATGTTCAAATTAATACCCTATTTAGATACTAACGCAGTAGCTATAGTATAGTTAGGGGTCGAACCACAAAGACTCACAGAGACGCACAATAGATTATATGGAAGAGAATTACGCTAAACAATCAATGGTATTGAAAACAATACTTAAATTAAAAGTGTTGTAATTCAGTTGGGAGAAGTATAGGCTCAGGGTATTTCTCAGAAGATCAATGAATGCAGATAAACTAACTAGTCAGGATTCAGATTTAGCACGGTCCTTGAACTCAAATCACTAAAGTATAATTAACCAACTGTCATTGCGAGAATTATCTAAATCTAAATCCTAGGAATTCCAAATCTCTTTGCGAATCCTAAAGTCTAAATCAGCTTTAATACCGAGTTTGATATGTTCACAAATCAATTAAACCAAATCTCTTTGCGAATAATTAATTTGCTCACCTAAGGTTCTATCAGGTAATTAATCGCACTGGCGTGCCTAATCAATTATCCTAAGATCTAAGTTCTAGATTCGTCAACCTAGAATTAGCTTTGAACACAACCTAAGGTGAAGAACTAATTCAGATGGTGAATCCTAATTAACTAATCAACCTAACATTCAGAGAAAACTCTTATGAAAACCCTGAACCTAAAGTGGATCTACTCAGACATGGAGAATGAAGCAATCAACATGTTTGAATAAATCATCAAATAAAACAGAAAGAGTAACAAGAGGGTTCGAAATCTTCTCTCGGACGAAGGGAGTTTCGGACTTGTCTTCCTCACAAAGCTCTCTCTAAAACCAAAGTAAAATAAAGCATAGCCAACAAAGTGGCTGTAAAAATCCTATAAATAACCTAAATCACGTTTTGGGGCTTCTTGTAATTATTAAATATTTCTTGACCAAGTTGCAATTCTTCAACTCTTCATTAAAGTCGCGGGTCGTGTCTTGCTGCGATGGGTATAAATCATACCAGGGGGTATCGATCGACACTAATCGTCAAATCGGGTACTCAGCAACACAATCTTCAGTTTTGCTCCAAACTGCTCCAGAAAGCTCCAATATCTCCAATTATGCTCCAAACGTGCTAGAACCTGTAAAAAAGTCTAAAACACTACGAAATAGCATAAAGACTCTATAAAACGAACTTATATCATGGCCTAAAAGGGGTAAAAAGCATGATATATCAAGAACATCCTATGGTGAAGAACTAATTCAGATGGTGAATCCTAATTAACTAATCGACCTAGTGATATGCTCAAATTAATACCTTAAAAGTACTAAGCAATTGTTGCAGTATAGCTAGGGATAGAACCACAAAGACTCAGAGAGATCGTGCAATAGATTGTATAGTGTCAAATCAAGCTAAACAATTTAGATGAAACAAAAACAGTAAAGAGTAAACGAGTTGTAAATTCAATAGGAGAGTAATGATGGAGTTACAGCTATACCAAACCAGAGATCTTCAATTCGAACCAAGTTTCCTAACCGGAAATACGAGACGTAATTGTGAGAGCCTCTGTTTACTTCTTTCTTTTAATTGTTAAGTGTTTCAGTTGATAATAATGAGGAGATTCGGTCTTCCTATCGAATAGGGACCATCTTCTCCACTTTCCCATTTCCCCTGCAATGTAGAAGCTACGTCTCCATTTCCCTTTCTTGTACTTGTCTATTTAAGATAATGAAAAGCCAAAAAAGAGGCAATCCAAATTGCCCAAAGTAAATGTGTTATCGTTTTTGAGCTTCTGTTGCTAATACATAATCCTTTCCAGAGCCTACATACTTTCGAAGCCTTGCAGGTCAGCTGCAATACCTTACCATCACAAGACTAGACATTCAATTTGATGTACACTTCGTATGCCAAAGGATGCACGCACCGAATGTCTCTGATTTTGGGTTGTTAAAACAGGTTCTCCGATATATCAAAATAACCGTAGACATGGGTCTACCCATAAGGAAGAACACAAAACTTGCTCTCTCTGCTTTTTGTGACAGTGATTGGGCAGGCTGTAAGGAGACAAGCCGATCCACTACTGGTTTCTGTACACTGCTGGGGATAAATCTCATCTCTTGGTCGGCAAAAAGACAACCTATAGTATCACGGTCGTCAACCGAAGCAGAATACAAAGCTCTTTTTGCCACAGCTCAAGAACTCACCTGGATTTCCTTCCTGCTTCGAGACCTTGGGATTTCACAAGACCAACCAACAAAGGTGTATTGTGATAACCTCTCAGCAGTCTATCTCACAGCCAACCCTGCTCTACACAATCGATCGAAACATTTTGATACATACTATCATTATATACGAGAACAAGTAGCTCTCGGGCTCATTGAGACTCAACATATTCCAGCTACCCTTCAGCTCGCGGACATCTTCACTAAGCCGCTTCCTCGAAGTCCATTCATCTCACTCCGATCCAAACTTGGTGTGTCTGTGTCACCCATAGGTATGTAAATATGGGCTCAAACTCACAGGGTTAGTTCGGCCCTGTATAAAAAATTAAGCCATAAACCCTGTATTTTATAATAGGGCTAAAAAGGGCCGAGTTTACAGGGTTAAGTTTTGTTTAGGGCTAAATTTTAACCCAAATTTTTTTAATAAAAACATAAACAACACCAAAATCAAATGTGTAAACCAAAATCTTTTTTTTTTCCACGCCAAAAAAGTAAAATCTCGTTTTTCCGCCAAAAACATAAAATTCTGTTTTCACGCCAAAAACGTAAAATTCTGTTTTACCGCCAAAAACGTAAAATTCCGGTTTCCCGCAAAAACGAAAATTCTCGTTTTCCCGCCAAAAACGTAAAATTCAGTTTTCCATCAAAAAAATGTAAAATTCCGTTTTCTCGCCAAGAACGTAAAATCATGTTTTCTGGCCAAAAACGTAAAATCTCGTTTTTCTGCCAAAAACGTAAAATCTTGTTTTCCCGCTAAAAACGTTAAATCCTGTTTTCCCGCTAAAATCATAAAATTCGGTTTTTCCGCCAAAGATGTAAAATTCGGTTTTCCCGCCAAAGAAGTAAAATCTCGTATTCCTGCCAAAAAGTGAAATTATGTTTCTCGCCAAATACGTTAAAATTTTGTTTTGGTGCCAAAACATTAAATCTTGTTTTCTTACCAAAAACGTAAAATATTATTTTCTGTCAAAAATGTACAAACTCGTTTTTGTTAGAGAATCAATCCCATAAGTTTATCTAATTTTGATGGGAATGGAAAGTCAACTCTAATGTCAACTTGCAGGTTTTTTTTTTTTTTGAATTCTTTGTTAAAGGAAAAAAAAAACTCATTTCATTGGTGGGATAACCCTTGTTTAGCCCATTTTTATATAAATTATAGGGTTAAAACAGGGTCAGGGCTAACATAGGGTTGGGTTTATAAAATTTAGGGTTGAGCTGGGCTGAAACTCTTTATTTAACATCCCTAGTCACCCACTCCATGTTTGAGGGGGAATGTGAGTAACAAAACAAGTGAAACAGAGGAAGAAGAGAAAAGACATTTAGGCCTTGTAACAAAAGGAATTCCAGCCCAAGTAAATCAAAGCCCTCTGCTGGATCCAGTCAACAACAACATAAGAAGACAAACGATGCTCCTGCAAAACAAAGAGACGTTAGTACAGTTTCAAGGAGCCTCTGCAACAACAACAAATTTGAGCTCCTCCAATCCCTAGATGATGACTCACCTTAGACAGCTGTATTAGGGATAAGATCTATGATTGTTCTAGATGATTCTACTGGGTCTATAAAGACAATGTGTAAAACCTCTCCCTGTAATTATCGAGTATCAAAAGAAGTAATAAAGTTCATCTCTTTCCTTTCCTCTTCATGATATCAGAGCCATTGTAACCTTAACAGGTAAAATCAATGGCAGCTACATATCCTTTCCCGGATAGTGTCCATGTCTCCAGCTCAGTCACACTCAAGTTAACCGATAGCAATTATTTGATGTGGAAAACTCAATTTGAGTCACTTCTATCAAGTCAGAAGCTCATAGGGTTCGTTAATGGCGCCGTAACAGCTCCCCCAAAAACTCCATGGTTCCAAATCCACAGTATGAAGCATGGTTCTGCACCGATCAACTCGTCAGGTCCTGGTTGGTTGGTACGCTCTCTGAAGAAGTCTTTGGCCATGTTCACAATCTGGAAACTTCTCATCAGATCTGGGTTTCACTAGCAGAAAACTTCAACAAAAGCAGTGTTGCTAGAGAGTTTTCACTGCGTCGTACTCTCCAACTCTTGTCAAAAAAAGATAAGTCTCTCTCAGTCTATTGCCGTGAGTTTAAGGCCATATGTGACTCTTTAAGTTCTATTGGAAAACCAATAGATGAATCAATGAAGATCTTTGGGTTTCTAAATGGTTTGGGAAGGGAATATGACCCCATCACTACAGTCATACAAAGCTCCCTTAGCAAAATTCCCTCTCCAACATTTAATGATGTGGTCTCTGAGGTTCAAGGTTTTGACAGCAAACTACAGTCCTATGAAGACACAGTCTCGGTCACTCCTCACATAGCATTCAACACTGAGAGATCTGAATCTCGAGCTCCACAATACGTGCATGGACAGAGAGGAAGAGGTCGTTATGGACAGAACAGAGGCAGAGGCGGATACTCAACTCGTGGAAGAGGCTTCTCTCAACATCAGTCATCTTCACAAACCGCAGGAGAAAGGCATGTCTGTCAAATATGTGGTTGTATTGGTCATAATGCAGTCAAATGCTACAACAGATTTGACAATAACTATCAAGGTGAAGTTCCATCTCAAGCCTTCTCCTCCTTGAGGGTCTCTGATGATACAGGAAAAGAGTGGTATCCCGATTCAGGAGCCTCAGCTCATGTCACAGCTTCAACCAACAACTTACAATCTGCAACTGCCTATGAGGGAAATGATACTGTTCTGGTTGGTGATGGAGCTTACCTACCCATCACACACGTCGGATCCGCCACCATCTCGTTTTCAAAAGGTACCATTCCCTTAAATGAAGTATTGGTATGCCCTGATATACAGAAATCTCTTCTCTCTGTCTCCAAATTATGTGATGATTTTCCTTGTGGAGTATACTGCGAGTTTCATTGGGAACCTACTGCCTTCCACTGTCCTGCAAAATATCAGTCCATATGAAGCCTCGTTTCATCACAAACCAGATTATTCAGCTCTTCGTGTCTTTGGCTCAGCTTGTCACCCATGTCTACGACCATTGGCACAACATAAATTTGATCCAAGGTCTCTGCAGTGCGCTTTTCTTGGATACAACAATCAGTACAAGGGATATAGATGTTTATATCCACCAACGGGGAAGGTATATATATCCAGACATGTAATCTTCAATGAAGCTCTCTTCCCGTTTAAGGAACAATACAAGTCTCTGATCCCTAAGTACAAAACTCCTCTGCTTCATTCATGGCAACTTATTGACTCTCCACCTACGTCAGTTAGTGACCAGCAAGTTCCCAAGTGTCTTCACAGACCTTTCCATACTACTGCAGAACAACCAGCTCAAGAAGATGTAACAGTTCCTGAACCAGTCACTGCTGTAACCGAAACAGTAGAAGAAAATACATAACCAGATACTGCAGACAATACATCTGATAATTTTGAGGAGACAACACATCTTCCAGATCATCAAGAGGACCTTCCAGCAGTGGCAGACAATACACATGCCATGACAACTCGATCAAAAGCTGGAAATCAAAAACCCAACACTAGGTATGTTCTTCTTGCATCTAAATTTACAACTGAGGAACCAAAGTCTATTGTGTCTGCAATGAAGCACCCTGGCTGGAATCAAGCAGTTCATGATGAAATGGGGAGGATTCATATGCTCCACACCTGGTCGTTGGTTCCAGCAACAGAGGATATGAACATCTTAACCTCTAAATGGGTGTTCAAGACAAAACTAAAACCTGATGGAACAGTGGACAAACTTAAAGCACACCTTGTCGCAAAAGGATTTGATCAAGAAGGTGTAGACTACCTAGAGACCTTCAGCCCAGTTGTCGGAACAGCTACAATACGCCTAGTTCTAGATGTTGCAACGACTAAGGAATGGCCCTTGCAACAGCTAGATGTCTCAAATGCTTTCCTACATGGAGAACTACAAGAACCTGTTTTTATGTTTCAACCAGGTAGTTTCATCGACCCTGAGAAGCCATCTCATGCGTGCCGGCTCACCAAAGCCTTATATGGTCTAAAACTGGCTCCGAGGGCATGGTATGATACCTTCAGCAACTTTCTTCTGGATTTTGGGTTTATCTGCAGCAAATCCGATCCATCACTATTTATATATCATCACAAAGGGAAGACTTTGGTCCTACTGCTCTACGTGGACGATATTCTCCTAACAGGAAGTGACCAGATTCTTCTCACCGAGCTTCTGAAATCACTCAACAATCGATTCTCCATGAAAGATTTGGGTCCTCCACGCTATTTTCTGGGAATTCATATCGAATCCACCTCCGAAGGTCTGTGTCTTCACCAAACATCTTATGCTTCAGACATTCTTCATCAAGCTGGTATGAGTGATTGCAATCCAATGCCTACTCCTCTACCACAACATCTAGACAACCTCAACACAGAATCCTTTCCAGAGCCTACATACTTTTGAAGCCTTGCAGGTAAGCTGCAATACCTTACCATCACAAGACCAGACATTCAATTTGCTGTACACTTCGTATGCCAAAGGATGCACGCACCAACTGTCTCTGATTTTGGGTTGTTAAAACGGGTTCTCCGATATATCAACCGTAAACATGGGTCTACCCATAAGGAAGAACACATAACTTGCTCTCTCTGCCTTTTGTGACAGTGATTGGGCAGGCTGTAAGGAGACAAGGCGATCCACTACCGGTTTCTGTACACTGCTGGGGACAAATCTCATCTCTTGGTCGGCAAAAAGACAACCTATAGTATCACGGTCGTCAACCGAAGCAGAATACAGAGCTCTTTCTGCCACAGCTCAAGAACTCACCTGGATTTCCTTCCTGCTTCGAGACCTTGGGATTTCACAAGACCAACCAACAAAGGTGTATTGTGATAACCTCTCAGCAGCCTATCTCACAGCCAACCCTGCTCTACACAATCGATCGAAACATTTTGATACGGACTATCATTATATACGAGAACAAGTAGCTCTCGGGCTCATTGAGACTCAACATATTCCAGCTACCCTTCAGCTCGCGGACATCTTCACTAAGCCGCTTCCTCGAAGTCCATTCATCTCACTCCGATCCAAACTTGGTGTATGTGTCACCCATAGGGATGTAAATATGGGTTCAAATTCACAGGGTTTGTCCGGCCCTATATAAAAAATTAAGCCATAAATTTAGTATTTTATAATATGGCTAAAAAAGATCGAATTTACAGGATTAATTTTTTTACAATGCTAAATTTTAATCCAAATTTTTTTAATAAAAACAGAAACAATACCAAAATCAAATGTGTAAACCAAAATCTTTTTTTTTCCTCGCCAAAAACGTAAAATCTCGTTTTTCCGTCAAAAACATAAAATTCTGTTTTCCCGCCAAAACGTAAAATTCAGTTTTCCCGCCAAAACGTAAAATTTTGTTTCCCGCCAAAAACGTAAAATCGTATTTTTCCGCCAAAAACGTAAAATTCCGTTTTCCCGCCAAAAAACATAAAATTCCGTTCTCCCGCCAAAAACGTAAAATTCTGTTTTTCCGCCAAAAAAGTAAAATCTCGTTTTTCCGCCAAAAACATAAAATCCCGTTTTCCCTTCTAAAACGTAAAATTCCGTTTTCCCGCCAAAAATGTAAAATTCCATTTTCCCGCAAAAAAACGGAAATTCTCGTTTTCCCGCCAAAAACGTAAAATTCAGTTTTCCCGCAAAAAAATGTAAAATTCCGTTTTCTCGCCAAAAACGTAAAATCCCGATTTCCGACCAAAAACGTAAAATCCCGTTTTCCTGCCAAAAAGGTAAAATCTCGTTTTCCCGCTAAAAACGTTAAATCCCGTTTTCCCGCTAAAATCGTAAAATTCGGTTTTTCCGCCAAAGACGTAAAATTCGGTTTTTCCGCCAAAGAAGTAAAATCTCGTATTCCCGCCAAAAAGTGAAATTATGTTTCCCGCCAAATACGTTAAAATTTTGTTTTCATGCCAAAACATTAAATTTTGTTTTCTTACCAAAAACGTAAAATATTATTTTCTGTCAAAAATGTATAAACTCGTTTTTGTTAGAAAATCAATTCCATAAGTTTATCTAATTTTGACGGGAATGGAAAGTCAACTCTGGTGTCAACTTGTATGTTTTTTTTTTTTGAATTCTTTGTTAAAGGAAAAAAAAAAATCATTTCATGGGTGGGATAACCCTTGTTTAGTCCATTTTTATATAAATTATAGGGTTAAAACAAGGCCAAAACTAACTTAGGGTTAGGTTTATAACATTTAGGGGTGAGGTGGGCTGAAACCCCTTTATTTAACATCCCTAGTCACCCACTCCATGTTTGAGGGGGAATGTGAGTAACAGAACAAGTGAAACAGAGGAAGAAGAGAAAAGACATTTGGGCCTTCTAACAAAAGGAATTCCAGCCCAAGTAAATCAAAGCCCACCTGCTGGATTCAGTCAACAACAACATAAGAAGACAAACGATGCTCCTGCAAAACAAAGAGACGTTAGTACGGTTTCAAGGAGCCTCTGCAACAACAACTGTGACATTCCAAACCTGGCCCAAAACCGTAAAGCTCAAGTAAAAATAACCCTAACTTTCATTAAAAGCAAAACGGTTATTTGTCCTCCAACCCTAAATTTAATGAGTTTGCCCTATGCTTTTTGTAAGGAGGAGCCACATTTTTCAGAGAGTCACCGTGAGAAACCACAGCGAAACTCTGCCGAAATCTCCTCAGAAAGGCCAGCCGTTGAAGGAGAAATGCAGACAGTTTCATGCTAGCATCTTGTCGGGGCGATTGCGATCATACCAGGAGGATCTACGTGACGATCCACACATCCTTGGAAAGATCTCGCTGCAAGGAAGCCATAGAAGTTTTCAGATCTGAATTCCAAGGTAAACTCCATCTACAAATCTATCTCAAACTCGAGGCGGAATCACTGTTTTCTGTCAATCCCAAAATCTGACTTTGTACAGTTTTCCAGAGCCAACTTGCGATCCACTTTCTGAGCGAACCAGGAAGAACCAGAGTACGATCTATTTACCGTTCTAAAGATCTCGCAGCCATCTTTCCAGATCCACTTTCTTCTTTCGATTCTGATGTAAGATCCATCCGGAAATAGATCTCCAAGTTGAGGCAGAGTCACTGTTTTTCTGTCAAATCCAGAACCTGATTTTTCACAGTTTCTATAGCCATATTGAGATCCGTTTTTCTGTCGAACCAGAAGAAGTCAGATTGCGATCTACATACCTTTCTGAAGATCTTGCATCCCTATTTCCAGATCTACTTTTCGTTTTCGTTTGTGAGGTATGACGCGAAAGTTACAGTTGTGTCTTGTTGGGCAAGAAACTGTCTAAGCTGAAAAATCTAGAAACCCCTAACTGATTATTTTTGCTTGTAAACGCAGAGTTGGACCTTCAACCGCTATTATTGAGATTTGTTTTGTTGTGATTTAAAGGTGAGGACTAGATGTGGATTCCTAAGATGCGTTAGTTGAACTAGGAATATGTGTATGTTTGATATAGGCAGTAGATATGATTGTTGGTTGATGCATAATTATGTGAAGTAGATGTATGCTAGGCGTGTTAGCACGACTGTTTGTCGCCAGCGAGCATGGGTGTTGAGCCATGACGTGGTATTGGTTGCTGGGTCGCAATAAGAATGTGTTACGGTTGTTGGCCCATGGTTCCACGAAGGATTCGTCAGTGAGTGGACCAAACAGCTGACGAGCTGAGAATGTTAAAGAAAGGAAAAGTAAAGGAGAATGAGTACCTTGGACCGAGGTCTTTGGGAATGTGATATAGATTTGCTAGGATGATTGATGTGATGTGAATTATTGCATATTGAAATGATTGTTTCATGACTTATAGAATTGTTAGTAAGAACATGTAGGTTGTTGTGTTTCTATTGTTTATATTGTGCATACTCGCTATTGTTAATTCAATTGATGTATCTAAGAATCGCGTGTGTTCCAAAAGCACACCCTCGCTTAGTATTTCCCCAAATACTCACCCCTCTCTTCTTTTTCAGGTGAGACCGAAGAGTAGAACTTGTGGCGGTCGTTGTGGTGTTGGTTCCGGGAAACCATGGGCGCATTTTGTTATTCTATTTATTATTTAATAAGGATTTTCAATAATATTTACTTTATACTATTTCATTTAAAGTTTGGAGACATATTTATTTGTTAAGACGTTTCGAGTTTCCCGGTTGATTTTTAATAAGAGATTTTCAAACATTTATTGCGTATTTACTAAGTTCGTTATAGTTTAAAAAGCTGTTAAGTGAGTGTGATTCAAGTTATGTTAAGTTTGTGAGATTAGGGTGTTGTAACATCCTGGGCTCGGCCCATTTGAGAAAGGCTTAAATGAATTAATTTAGCTATTTATGTCACCAAAAGTGCACTTACATTTTCCGATCACTTGCCCGAAAAAACTCCAGAGTTAAGCGTGCTTGGGCTGGAGTAGTCTAAGGATGGGTGACCTTCCGGAAAGTGATTCGCGGTAGCGTGTGAGTAAGGACAAAACACGGGGAAAGGTCACGTGGTGATTGCAGGGTCAATAAATTACTCGGTCGGACCTACGAAAAATAACGCACCGACCGTCGGACAGGGGTACGGCTCACGAGCCCGATAGAATGATGGGTGACTCACCGGTAGGGGCGGACGGGACGTTACAACAACAAATTTGAGCTCCTCCAATCCCTAGATAATGACTCACCTTAGACAGCTGTATCAGGGATAAGATCGATGATTGTTCTAGATGATTCTACTTGGTCTATAAAGACAATGTGTAAAACCTCTCCCTGTAATTATCGATTATCAAAAGAAGTATTATTCAATAAAGTTCATCTCTTTCCTTTCCTCTTCAGGTATATCGCAGCCTAACTCCCAATTTAGGGCTTAAACCTCTTTTCCCTTTTGTTTTCACAAGTTTAACATTCCCAACATTGATGATTTGCTCAATATCATCTGAAGTAGTCAGAAAAATGATAATAAAATGAATGTAATTAGTGTAGTATCTGTTTTTGTGTGTTAAAGTGTTAAAAACCTTACCAATCAAGACGTTTTGGTCTTACTTGTCTTCTAATATCAAACGAAAATCCATTAAATATTCGTCGACTATTCAGTTGGAAAATGAGTCAACTTATTGGTTCGAAGAAACAAAAATTTGTGCGGCGGATTTGTCCTAAAGTCGCCGAAATTATTATTGAGTGTGAAAACATGAAATGAATTATAGATAACCATTCTTTCAGGAGATTTTTATGTTTCTCGATCAATTCTACTTCAACAGAAGCCTGGATTCTTGTTTCGTGTGTCACAATAAAGATTCGAATATAAATTTCAAGGAAAAAATAGTTTAATGAAGATAATATTGAAAAATACAAATACAAACCATTAAATAGACAATTATAATAGTACAAACATTTTTGTCAACCAAAACCATTTCCATAGAACTCCCAGATTTAGCATTGTATAAGTTCCACACAGCCAAAATATGTGGTTTGGAGAAGGATATGAACAGGGGCAGAGGCACTCAGGCACATATAGTGGGATGGGGGCAGCTGTCCCCACTTAAAAATCTGATTAAAGTAAATTATTAAGAATAATAATTACTGTCCCCACCCTACATAATATATTTGCCCCCGTTATTTTATTTTGCTTGCTCCGATACTTCGATCAAATTGTTTTTTATATAATAGAATTTTAATTCTTCATCTAAATTGATGTCAAATGGATTTATTTACCTTTTTCATTTATATCACTTAAAATAAATTCATCAATCGTACATTTCTAGTCAATATATTAACTAGACATAATATTGGCATACATAAAAGATTTACCATATGTATTTCAATTGAGAAATTATCAAATGTATAGAGTTGTCGATCTAATAAATTGTGAATTTGATTTTGGTTTACTTGGTTAGCAATTGTATATATGCTTTGTAAACTTGTCATTTTGACTTTGACGAAATAAGAAATCAGTTCACAAATCTCTTGTTCATGAACTCTATTATGGTATCAGAGCATTTCTCTTGTAAAATCTAGTGATTTCACCTTTGATTTCCTTCTTTTTTTTGCAATCTCACATCACCGATCAATCGTCTTGATTATCGTTGATTGCTCTTCCGCTCAATCAATTTCTGGCAAAAATGGTGAAGCAAGGACGAAAACTGAGGAAACAAAGTACGGCACATGAAGATGGTGAATCTGCTTTTCAAACTCGTCGCGGATCGGGGATTCTTGAAAAACCTGAAGCTGCGATGGAGAAACAACAACATTCTCAACGATCGGAGACATATGGAGGTCCTGGATTGATGGTGTAGAATGTTGAATCATATGACAACATCCACAACCCATTTTTCCTCTATTCTTCCAATCATCCAGGTTTATTGATTGTTGCTCATAGTCTAGATGGAACGAATTACAATAGTTGGTCTATTGCGATGAAAATTAGTCTTGATGCAAAGAACAAGCTTAGTTTCGTCGACGGATCTTTACCGAAACCTTCTGAAAGTGTTTCTTGTTTCAAAATCTAGAGTAGATATAACAGCATGGTGAAGTCATGGATTCTTAACGTTGTGAATAAGGAGATCTATGATAGTATACTCTATTATCAGGATGCTGTCGAGATGTGGGATGATTTGTTCATTAGGTTCACAGTTAATAATCTGCCAAGGAAATATCAACTTGAACATGTTGTGATGACTCTCAAGCAAGGTCAACTAGATGTCTGCTTATTTAACTAAGAAAAAAGACATTATGGGAACAACTCTCTAATACAAGGTCTCGTATTGTGAAGAAGTGTGATTGTGATCAGACTAGAGAATTACTTGAGGAAGCTGAAACAAGCCGTATAATTCAGTTACTTATGAGATTGAATGATAATTTCAATAATATCAGAGGTCATATACTTAACATGAAACCTAGACCATGATTGAATGAAATCTACAATATGCTGGATTAAGATGAAAGTTAGAGAGTTGTTGGATCGGCATCCAGGTCTATGCCTCTTCCTTCAACTTTTCAGTCTCAGGCTAGTGTTCCGGACAAGAATAATATCTTGTTGGCACAAGAAAAATTTCAGAAACCAAAATGTTCTCATTGCTTTCGTATTGGACATACGGTTGATAAGTGATGCAAGGTTCATGGTTTTCCACCGGGACATCCGAAGAATAAGAAGAACAATTCTGTTGAGAGTACAAATTTGACAGCTACAAGTCAAATTCATAATCATAATGAACTTTGTTTTGAGGAAGTGAATGACAATATGTCCAATGATCAACTTCAGCAGATGATTTCTTACTTGAGTCTCCAAGCATGCCCTGAGAAGGTCATAGCTTCAACTTCAAATTATATACCAAATGTCTCACAGATATCTGGTACGATCCTTTCACTCTACAGCTATTCTTATTATGACATGTTGACTTCTTCTTTACTTTGGCAAATCTTTTTTATGAACATGCGTGAGCGCCAATCACAAATTTTTGGTATTTATTTCAGGAATCTAAAATTGATAAATTAATCCGTGTGCAGAAATTGCATTTAGTTATGCGTAAAATTTTTAAAATTTAGATTTAGAAGTAAAAAAAATGTCTGGTTTAAGGTTTTTCTTCGATGGGAAAAACCAAAAAAAAAACAAAATCGTGGGTTGGGTCGGGTTTTTTAATGGATTTGTGAGTGGTCGATTATAATGGATTTGTATATGGGTCGGGTCGGGTTTATAACATATTTATTGTAAATTCGAATTTTGACTCCATAATTAACGGATTCTATCAAAAAAATATCTGAAATGTTGTTTGCAACATACTTTTTCTTCTTCGTACATGTCATTATGCATTAAGTATTTGTTGGTGTAGTTATATCTACATTTCGATACTTCAAATGTGTAGTCATGTTCTTTCGAGACCACTAGATATACAAATATTCAATAAGATCTTGCAACCACATTGTTCTTAACGAGTTATAGAGCTCCTTCACACTTGTTCTGATAAGAGTGTACAAAAAGTAGGAAACCTATTAGACACGATATAAGAACTGACAAGTAAATAAGTAAACATGAGTTTCCTAAGAAAAACAAGAAATGTATACTTTAAACATGATTTTTAGAGCTTCTAAGAAAAAAAAGAAATGTCTTTAAATTTCATACACAACACTAGATTCACTAACGTGCGACTCAAGTCACGAATCTTCGAGCAACCTCGCGGCCTCGTGAACCAAACCCAAAACACTCTCTACTTCTTCTTTAACCTTTCCTGATAATAAAGATTTTCCATTGTTCTCCTTCTCGACTGTCTCAATCGTTTTCAACGCATTATCGACTGTCTCAATCGTAGCCTTATGCACCTCTTTCGCTCTAAGCTCCTCTGCATCGAGCTCTTCTCTTACAATCATCGCCTCTTCTTTTCTCAGATCTGACTCAAAGACAAGCTGGTGAATCTCTATTATCATGTTTTGTATTTCAGACATCCCTTGTTCTTCCATCTCCTGAAGCGTTTGCTTCTCTTGGATTGTATTATCCAATTCCATCTCTGATTCGGATCTCGTCTTTGATCTCTTCTCTATTTCTGTTTCCACCGTTTTGATCTCCTTCTCCAGCTTCAAAGACTTCCTGTTCATGTCGTCGATTTCTTTTCTGACCGAAGCCAGCTTCTCCCGGGAAAGCTTCATCTCGGACTGGAGCTTTGTTTTCTCTTCCTCGGATTTCAGCAAATCTGTGGCTTTGCCTGTAAGCAGAGTGTTTCGCTGAGGAGTGCTGATCTTCTCAATGTTATCAATCGAACAAAGAACCTTCTCTTCCTCGTGTCTCATGTTCTCTTCATCCACTTTTATCTTCAGCATTACAATGTTACTCTTCAGCTCTGCCTCAGATTGTTGGATCTTACCCATAGCAGCGTCGATTTCTCTTTTGCACGAACGGAGAACGTCGAGCTCTTCCTTTTTCTTGTTTAGATGATCGGAAGATGCTTTCACACGTGCCTTTGCACGTTCTTCTCGCTGTTGAAAGTAAGCCGAAGATGATACAAAGTTTGATAGTGAGCATCTGAGAGCAGCCAGCTTTTTCTCTGCAACTTCTTTTCTTGCATTAGTTTGATCAGAGACGGCCTTGATTGATCCTAGCTCGTTCTGGTGCTCCTTAACTCTGTCTTCGGCCTCTTTGCTTTGCTTTGACAGCTTGATGATGTCCAAAACAATCTCCTCAAGCGAAGAGAACACTCCAACGGTTTTGGCAGAGACTGAAAGCTTTTCCTGCGCCAATTCAAGTTTCATCCTTGCTGAGTTTAAATCTTCTGTGGACCTTTCAGAAGAAAGGTTGCAGAGCTCCATTTCAGTGTCACTGGAGCAACTGGCATCAGCACCATCAACTTCAAGAAGCTTGTCTTGGCCAGGAGCAGAGAGCAGTCTTTTGACTTCATCCTTTTCCTTCATCGCATTTTCATACAGACTCATCAGCTTCTCGTCCTCCTCGTGCATCTCGCTAAGCTGATTCTCTAGGTTTCCTATCATTTTCTTCAGTTCCGCAGCTGCACTTTTCTCGACCTCAAGAGCACTCTCAGCACTGTTCTGAGCTTCAGCATTATTACTTGATGAATCTGTCTCGGTATTCCCCAAAGCTCTGGAGCTGTTTTCTGCGGCTACTTGTTCATACAGCTCTATAAGTTTGTTGTTGTCCTCAATCAGGACCTTTATTTTCTTGCACAATTCATCATTTTCTTTCGACAGCTTGATAGCTGTCTCGTGAGCTTCAGCTTCTCTTTGACTAGCACATGCAATGGCTTGAACCATTGTTTGGACCTCCATCTGATCATCATCGCCAGCCATACCTGAGGATCTTATTCCCTCAAGCTGTTTAGCCAAATTTTCCACAAGCCTGAAAAAGAAATCCAAAGAGATGAGTTGAGGCTTAATGCTTGAACCTGAAACTGAAATATATATTGGGTGTGCAGTTAATTACTTTTCCAATCTCTCTTTCTCATCAATGGAAAAACTTAATGATTTCTGAAGAGATTCCATTTCTGCCCGATTTTGAATAGCCTTCACATTGCAAAACAAGCAATAAGTTAAGCGATATCTAATCTGATGTAATGAATGGGGATAAAACCCGACTGTAGCCAAGAATAACCTGCATCCGGAGGAATTCATTCTCATCTTGGACCGACGAAAGTTTCTTTGATTCCTGATTCTGCAAAAAAACAAAACAAAAACAAGTGTCAAAACGTAGAGACAACTTATTTGTGCTGCCAGAAAAATAACAGACTTTGTGAGGCACTACCAGCACAGATGAAAGACCATCAAGCCCATACCTGGTTAGAGCAGAACATGTTGCTGATGTTACCATCTTCTTTCACCGTGGAGTAATCTGATTCGTGCATGAGTTTCCAATCAAGAGCTTCTAGCAGCTGTACATAGATCCAGGTTACATGCTAGTTCAAATCGTAAGCAAATTTTTGCGGTCTTGAAATGACAGAATGTATTATTCACCTTAGCTTGTAACACCTGAATCTGTTGATTCAAGATATCTCGTTCACCTTCCTCACATTGTGATTTCAATCTGTGTAGCAAATAAAAGTTTAACCAAAATAGAAAAGATATATATTGCTGTAACAAAAAAATAGGGAATTTTTGAAGAGTCTTGCCTTCGGATCTCTTCTTTCAATCGCAAATTCTCCGTGGCAAATTTGGTAACTTCCTGATTTCTGTCAACCTGAGTACGTAGCACCTCAATCTCTTTCAAAACGTCAGCCTTTTCTTTTTGCAGATGTGCTTCAACAGAGATCTTTCCTGAAGCTACACCTTGTAAACTCTTGATTGCTGAATCTCGGAGCTTTAACATCATTTTCAACCCTCGTATTTCATCTTCTCTTTTCTTTTCCTGTGTGGAGAAAAAAAAAATTATGAACTTGCGAATTTCATCATTCTTTTCTCAGTTATCCTTTGAATTTCCACAAGTGCATCCCAAGTGAGGAATATATTTCTAACGTACCAACTTCATTGAGGCCTCATTTTCAGCAGCCAAAGCCTGTAAGGCAGCGTCCTTTTCCCTCTCTCTCCTGAAAGCACCAACAAGTGCCACTTCGTAGTCTTTTGGCTACAAAGCCATACAAGTGAAAATGTTAAGAAGAGGCCAAATGCTGAACAACGGAGATCATATTCTTAAGAAAAAGCAATTTCAAACCTTAGACATCCTTTTGTGAGTTGTCAGAGGAGTGAATGATCCATTGAATCCATCCCACTTGAGAAACATTGGAGAAGCAGGGCAACCCATTGAGATAGTGTCAATGTCTTGATTGTCTACTCCAACGTTAACCATTCCTATTAAGCGGGATACTTCTTTCTGTAAAATATGATTTACAACACTTCAGAACAAGTCCGTGGGAGAGAAAGAGAAACAGTCTTTGCTGAAAAATCTACCTTGAGCTGTTGAATTTGTAGCCGCATAGCAATAACATCTCCAGATGCATCTTCGTTGACAATTGCCTGTTGAGTATAATATAATTAATATAGCTTAACTTGTGCACTATATCAGATCCATGACTTAACAAACAATGCCAAGGAATAATTTCATTACATTGTTTTTAATAAGCTTGGCACGCTGTGCAAACTTCAAGGTACTTAGGGTCTCCAACGAGCAACTGAATAAGAGAAAAAAAAAATTACCAAGGACCATGAGATACAGTCCAATGAATATTTCAGGGAGAAGGTCACGGAATGATAATCAGACAAATATGTACCTGCTAGACGGGCTTATATTAGCAATTATTATTGTCTTTGAATTTCCTCCAAGAGAATCCTGTAGATATATAAAAGAGTGACGGTCAATGATCACTGCAATTAGGTGCGAGAACCATAATGCAGACATCCAAGCTAAATATGCGAAAGCTTAATAAATCATGTTGAGATCTCATCATTTAGGAAGATTTTTTACCTGGAGCAGAAATGTGAGCTTTGAATCTCGATAAGGAACATGGACTGATTTTCCATTGGAAACGCTTACAAGATTCATGATCACAAGCCTTCAAAGTCAGTAAAAGCACAAATCATTAAAACTATATAACAAAGACCAAACTAGAATACTTGACGCTTGAGCAAAGATGTATTCTTACCCCAATGTTGAAAGAGACTTGTTGATGTTGGTTGCTTCTTTGAGGCGTTCACCTTCAGCTCCTGAACTCTTTTGCCTATACCCAGATGTTAGCAGAATATCTTAAACAAAGAGAACGGTAGTTGATTTCTTGAAGTTTATTGCTGATGTTACCTTTCAGATCCAGCTAAATCAACAAGATTGAGCCGTGCAAAACGATGATGAGTTACACCTTGAGATACCCACTAATAGAAAACACAGGTCAGGTTATTTTTACACATAATAACAAAATACACCCTGAGAAATAACAAGTTAAATGAAATTGATACCTTGCTTTCACTGATACATGTAAATACACTGTGGGATCGACTACTTGCACGATTCATATTAGTAGCAGCTACTTTTCTGTTTGCAGCACCCTACACAAAATGTTCAAACCGAGTCATGGACTATTATGAAAAGAAATGAGCAAGTTGTCAACTGATTCTTGCATTATCTTTCTGAATATGGAATGAAAGAGCATCTAGCATGCAAAGTAGTATATAAAACCAAAAGAAAAGATGGACACTCAAGAAAATAGCGTCATCAAGCTTCACCATGCAGCAATTGACTAAAGATTACGAAGCAAATTGAGAGAATATTTTTCGAATACTCTTTTGAAACTTAACATAGACAGGATAGATTATTTTGAGAAACTTAAACTTCCATAAGATCAAACTCTAATAATTGAGAAAACCTAGAGGAGCATACCAAGTGCACCTAATATAGCATAGCTAAAAAGTTTGCAATAAAAAATAAAAAGATGGAGAAGAGAAATGAATTTACCTGCATCAATTGTTGAATCGCATCTCTCGCACTTGAAACTTCAATCTCTTTCAGATTCTCAACATGAATACCTTTCTTGTGGTCTTCCCTTAGCTGCGAAAGAGGATGTTTAGTTAATCCCACATAAAATACAACATTCAGATCACAAATTTCGATATCTATGTAAAATGGAGAAGATACATTTGGTATGTATACCTGTAAATTATTAGATGATGGATCTAATAAATCAAGGATTTGCTCGTTGTATATCTCCAGAAATGAGCATCTACAAGTAAACTGTAGCTTTTCCTCTTTGCGGACCTCTTTTTCCTGGTACAAAAAAGCAGATAAGTTAGCACACAACATTTCACAGCAAATACATATGCGTACAGAAAGACACAAGGCACCAAACCTTTTGGATCCTTGAGAACAAATACTCAAAAACTCTAGGTGTCATCCCACAGTTGACACTATGTCTACGTGTTCCTCCCTCGATATCTCCAAGCATAGTGTGAGTTTTCCCACTTCCAGTCTGCAAATTAAGACTACCATCAGGCTGAAAATACTAGCTATTGTAGCCAGCCACGACAAAGAAAGAAAGAATGAAAGCTCACCTGGCCATAGGCAAACATGCAGCTATTGTAGCCAGCCACAACATTCTCCACCATAGGCACTCCAGCCACTTTAAACATCATCTCCTGTAAGTGAAAATGAAAAGCAAATAGATTCTCAGGAACAGTCTTGAGCTCAAGTGAAAATGGATTATGGAGCGATGGAACAAAATGTTGTACCTGGGTAACATTCTCGTCAGCAACGATATCAAACGTGAAACGAGACTCTGGATTCCCAATCCAAGTGATTGCCTGGCCATTGTCTTGCCTAACACATTTGTTGTTCCCTTGTGTAGATATCTCCGAACTACTAAGTGGACGGGTTCTTATGATAACCTATTTTCAACATTCGAAGATAAACTTTAGTTTTGTTAAATGTTCTCAAAATCAATTCGTCCTAGATTATATGATAGACTACAAAAGCTAAAATTTATTTCGACATGGAAATTTTTTGAGAGCATCAAGTAACAGGAACGTGTTAGCTAGAAATTTAACAAAGAAACAGTGCTTACACCTCGATTATGTGTTAATCCCTAACCAAATAAACTCACAGAAGCTCGACAAAATCGAATCTACAAAGAAACCCAGAGATGGATACTCGAATCATCACTCACCAAATCGCCCAATTCCAAGAGATAAAGAAAAACAAAAAACGCACCTGCACATTGTGATCTTTCCAGAAAGACGGATCCTCGTTGAACTCGAAGCTATGAGATTGAGACCTCGATATCTGAGCAGATCCAGCGCAAATCTCTCCATCTTCGTCCAAATCGGGCATTTTTCGAACTGCGGAAGAGACAGCCAGAGACTGATGATGAGTGTAGTTCTCCCTCGAGACGGTGCTTGCATCCGGCGTGCACGGCACAGAGCGTAGGGACTCCGACGCGGCAGCACGGTCGTTGAATCCGAACCGGCGCTTGATGGCACTAGCAGTTTCGGAAATAAACGGCATCTGAGACTCTGAGTGAGTAATGAGTGAGAATCACTGAATGAGAGAGAGAGAGGATTTTGAAATTGGGTGTGAAGGGGGAAAGAGAAAGAGAGAGTGAGAGAGAAAAGGGAACGTTGTGTGAAGAAGACGAGATAGATACGATCGGAGGGTGGAGGGAGCGTGTTGATTAACGGATGAGATTGATTAGCGTTTTTTTGAAATCATCAGTGGAACGTTGGGGGGCTTTTGACTTCTCAAACGTTGCGCCTCCTCTTTTTTTTTTTTTTAATTCCTTAATAATTAATATTCTTTATTTCCAACATCGGTTTACAATTCCAAATAAAATGTGAATGTAAACCAAACCTGGGAAACCTGAACCGGACATTGTATATTTTTTTTTTTGGGTTTAAAACATTGTATATCTTTGATAGATCTACATATTTTGTTCTCATACTAGTGAACAAAGAGTATACTAAAGTTACGTCTTTGTTTTTATCTCTTGAAATTCTATGCAGTATGTTACTATGAGAGACATAAATAGCATATTTTATGAAAAAAATCTCATAACAAATAAATAAAAGAGTTAAAATCGTCCAAAATGTTGAAATGTATTATTTTAATCGTCATAGGGTTTAAAGGTTTCTACTCTAAGTTTAGTTTGATTCCCAGAAAATCCAAGTAGAAAATCCAAGTTTTGCACATTAATAGATGTAAAGCTTATTAGAAGTTCCAGAGTTTTGCAGGTATAAATGTTCGTCGTGATCCCGTGTGTTGCAAAGAGAGATGTCTATTATGGGTGTAGTGCATGTAGAATTGTATGTCGTGATCTATGTGTTACGGGAAGATCTTTGTCGTGGAATCGTTGTTCGTGGAGCTCTTCATCATAATCACAAGTGATGGATGTAGTATAATTCAATAGATTAATCATCATTTTATAATATAATTAAATCATTTTTCTATGATGATGATGTAACAATGTTATAAAAATCGTCCAAAATGTTCACTTAAACAAAAAATAAATATTTTGTCATTTTCTTAAATATAACATTTTCTAATGTTATATCTGCAAATACTTCTTTTAGTAAACTATATTCAGTATATGTGGGATCATTATGTTCGCTAATGAATTTGCGTTTATGTATTGTATTTTAAAATTTAAGTAGGGATGGCATAATCTACTTATGCATATAGGAAAAATGATTGTCACCTGCACGAAGGATATGCCAGCATATGATCACGCATCTGGACTAAATTAATGTATCACTAAGGGATTTTAGCGTATTCCCCCATAAATTATTCGGCTCCTGATTATTCATACACGAGGTATCGAGGAATGCCAAAACTCTCATGAACTATTTATAATTTTGAATTTCCTACATGAACTTTTGAAAATTGGCCAATTCCACCAAAACCATAAACGGTGTTTGGTTTCCGTTAACGGAATCTGACGTGGCTGACACGTGGTTTAATGGTATAGTTTGGTTTGCGATTAAACCAAAATTTTGGTGGAATTGGCCAATTTTCAAAAGTTCATGTAGGAAATTCAAAATTTTAAGTAGTTCATGTAGGAAATTCAATTTTTTTGTTTTGGGTCTAAACATCATTAAATTAATTTACACGCCAACCGGGAATCGAACTCGGGTTTGCACCGTGGCAGGGTAATATTCTACCACTAGACCAATAGTGTTTCATTGTTCATTCAAACACATAACTCTCTCTATATATATATATATACGAAATATCCCACAATCTGCAAAAACAACATACTTTAATCTTTCACCAATCGATAAAGAAAATACTTTAATGCTTAATCATAGTGCAAAATATGGATAATTACCGAATCAAAATCACGTGGTATAGATGGGTAAAGTCAAAAATAAAAATTAAAAGTACATGAATAATACCATTTATATATATTTGGATCTTCTCAAGAAAAAAAAAAGATGGAATTTTACCCCAAAAAAAAAAAAATTGGAAACTTCGACGAATATGTATAATTTGTTTTTCTTTTTTCGTTTTCCTATGTCCTGATTTAGTTTGTTTTTTGGAATCGGTCTGAAACTCGGACAATTAATCCGCTATTTTCTCCGCGGTCTCTCTGCTCATATCTTTAGTATCAGATATGGGTCTCATTCGCTTTCGTTTCAAGGTAGAAAGAGTTTCAAATACTCATCACTCATCAGCAATTTCAATTTTAATTTCTAGGTTCGAATTCAAAAAAAATATTTATTTCATTTTTATTAAATTTTATGTTTTTCCCAAAGTCACGCCATTGGAAAAAAAAACACAGCTGTTCCTTGCTTCATGCCCGAGATTAAGAAAAACAAAATATTGAGACCCGAGTTCATGTGTTTGACAGTAAGTGAATATATATAGTTGTGTGTTTGAATGTACAATGAAGCAGCATTGGTCTAGTGGTAGTATAATACCCAGTTATGGTGCAGATCCGAGTTCGATTCTCAGCTGGCACATCAATATTTTTTTTTTTGAGTTTCCTACATGAACTATTTATAATTTTGAATTTCCTACATGAACTTTTGAAAATTGGCCAATTCCACAAAAACCGTAAACGGTGTTTAATTTCCGTTAACGGAATCTGACGTGGCTGACACGTGGCTTAATGGTTTGGTCTGGTTTGTGATTAAACCAAAATTTTGGTGGAATTGGCCATTCCTCGATACCTCGTGTATGAATAATCAGGAGCCAAATAATTCATGGGGGAATAGGCTGAAATCCCGTATCACTAACTACACCAAGTATATACTGTGCATCATGACATGTATCATCTAGCACATGTTATGTGATTAACACCATAACCATTTTTTGTCGCCGGAACAGTGTATTGCACTATGGAATCTAATATCGTCCATTTAGACCTTCGTTGACCCATTAAAACTAATCGATCCGACTACTAATAACCCAAACCATTTGAATCAGCCCAGATCCGGCCCAATTCTGAACCAAACAAATTGACCCACCTAAAACCTACTCGACTCGATTATAAAAAGTTTAAAAAAAACACGGGTCTTTCTCTCTTGATCATGGCATGTAAAAATTCGTTTTTCATTTATAGTTCTTGAGAGAGGGAAAGAATCTTCATCGGTTGAAATCTTGAGATATCTTGTGGAATTAGTGCATGAATTTGAGATAGAAGACTAATAAGTGATTGAATCTCGTTCCAATGAGGTTATTATTTCAATTTTTTGTTTGATTTTTGTTTTTGAGATTTCCAAAATTAAGGCTCTGAGATCGTATTTCGATTTTGTTTTGGGGTTTGTGGGGATTATATTACACTACCTATTGGGTAGAATTCGGGTTTTGTTTTGTTTGAAAACAAAGTTTTTAGTTTGATTTTGTGTCGTTAATGTCAGGGTTATCTTGGGTTTTGGTTTGTTTGTTTTATCATTGTTTAAGACAAGTTGTGGTCTATTTTGTCGGCATGTTGGACTGAAATGTGTTGTTTTTATCTTGTAGTAACGATATTTTGGTCAAAGTGAATTGCCATTATTCTCAGCAATTCAAAACAGAAAATGGTGTTTTGGATTACGTGGTTGGAGTGGTTTATGTGGTTGAGGTGGATTATGTTTCTATCTTCACAAATGTTGTATTGAAGATGCTTGAAAAAATTATTGACATAGATAACATGTACAAGCTACCATTTGAAGATGTAGAAGATAGAAAGCATTTGTGGAAAAATGTGGATGTGAATTAATAGAGAACACAAGTAGCATGGCGTTGGTACAAAGAGATGGACATATACATTGAAAAAGTTTGAGCTCTGATGAGAATGTGAGTGAAAAGGCAGTTGTTGATGCTAATATATTGGAAAGACAGTTGTTGATGAGAATGTGAGTGATGAAGAAGTTGATGAAGAAGTTGATGAACTGTATGAGGGTAATGGTGAAGAATCAGATGATGAAAGTAAATATCCAGAAACAGGTTTGTCTGATAATTCAGAATCAAATGATAAGGGTGAGGTGATTGACGAAGACATAAAAGTGTTTAACAATGTTAATTACAAGGAACAAATTCTAGATGAAAATAAAGTTTGCCCTGCTACTGGTTACTCATATGGTGATGAAGAAGAACAAGCAGAAAAGTTGGCTATAAGGGATTTATGTGATGGTGTGTTCAGTTTGAGGCAACTATTTTGTAGTGAGAAGGAGTTTAAACATAATGTGATCAGTTATATTTTGATGAGTAGGCGTAATGTGGTGTTTGATAGATGAGAAAAATTAAAGTTTGGTGCTAGATTAATGAAAAGGTTGTGGATGACGGATTTATTGTTCAGTGGAGAATCAAATTGGAAAATTGATGGTTAAAGCGTATGAAGATGAACATCAATGTCATAATGTTGGAAGGTGTAAGCTTATAAAGGGTCATGTGATTGCTGATATCTTTCTGGAAGACATTAAGAGAGATCTAGAAATAAGTGCATAGGAGATAAAAGATGAAATGAAAAGGAGATACAACATTATTATCTCACCTCCACAGTCACAAACTGCAAAAAGACTTGCATTTGATAATTTGTTAGCTGAATCTAATAGGCACATTGTGGTATATGTGGTGAGAAATGACATAACTCAAGAAATTGTTCTCATGAGATATTCTTTTATTATCTCTTGTTGTCTTTTGTTGTTTGGTTATTGTGATAATGTAACATCCTAGTTCCAATGGAACATGTCTATTTTAAATTTTGCTTTTAGAAAACCCAAAAGTCCATAAACCCGTTAGTCCATTATAAAACCTAGGGATCCCACATATTTTCTCTATAAAAAGAAGAAAATTACTGAGACAAGAGGCACAATTGAGAGGCGTGGGCGAAGCCCTGCTCGTTTTGTTCCTCACACTGTAAACCCTAGCCGCCTCCATAAACCAAGTTGTCATCACCTTGAGAGAAGATTTCCCGGCGATCTGTGTGGACCCAGGCGACGGTCTACCTATCCATGGAAAGCCCCGAGTCTCATCTTTCCAGGAAGACAAAGTTTGTAGCGTTCGAAGGTATGTGCCAAAAGTTATCGTCATTACTTTGTGTACACTGTAATCTGCCCGAGTATCTAATCTGAGTAGTTTCAGTAAGGAATATAAACGGATGAGCAAAAATGCTTTGATGGATCTGAAAATCAGTAAGAACTTCCCTGACTCGCGTATCTATCTAAAACAGAAATCGGTTCATCATTTGGAATTTTGATATGAAAGTTACAGTTGTTTTCTCAGGCCTGATCTGTGCAGTGCGAATATGCGACTAGAGAAGAGAGAAATAGCGCTTCGGGTTATACAGTGAACCGATCAAGTTCATTTTTGGTAAGGAGATTCACAACCCTTACACCTAAGTCGTTGTGAAATATCTTGCCATTTAATGTTGTGGTTTGGGAGATATGGCTGTTTTACCAGGACTGTGTTTCGCAGCTCGCACCTAAAACCAGTCTGACAAGTTGTGTGTTTTGGTTGGGAAAACGAGGTCCGTTTGACCCAAAACTTTGCAGGGGTGTTCAGAACTCATATATCTGGCTCTCGGTTGAAGGAGAACCGTTTTGAGCGTCAGTTGCATTGGAAAATGTGTTGTTAACTCTAGACAGTGAATCTGTCCAAAAGGAAAATGTGTTGTTCTTCTTCTTCAAGTGGCAAAGGTGAGGACCGGTCGTGAACTCTCTCTATTCTTCATTCGTGTCGTGTCATGACGAGTAGTCCCTTGTTAAATTGTGCATCCTACGTGTAGCTACAAGTCTACGCGTAGTTGTTTGACGTTTGATAATATTATGTAAATATATAAATATATCAGTAGATATGGTTTGTGGTTTTGGTGATGTTTGTAAACACTTAGACGTGTACGTGATTAAACGGAATACGGTTGAATGATGATATGAATAATGCGTGTGTGAAAGATATTGTCTGGGGATATTATATGTGTGGGCATATGCCAAGGGGAAAAGGGTTTGTTAGGCGGTTAAGCCACGATAAGGGGTCTAGGGAAAAGGCGGGTGCCTTCTCGGATTACCCAGTGATGTTTGATGGACCTGGGAGGCGTATGGCTGACCATGGATCAAGGATGAGTGACACACCGTGGTTCCCAGTGCGACTGGTGGCGGGTGTTGCTAAGGGTGTCATACCGTGGTTCCCAGTGCGGTTGGTGGCAGATGATACATGGATTGATATATTGATGCCAGGGCGGAGACGCTTATGTCCCAGGGGTGTCGAACACATCGTTGTTCCCAGTGCGGATGGTGGCGAGTGTTGGCACATACGTCTAGGGGTCATTCTATGTTTTTTAGTTGTATTCGGACATGTTGTGCTGGATGGTTTAGCTTGTGACTTGCGTTTGTCGTGATGTGTTTGAATTGTGGAAGAGTTCGTGGGTCTACAAGACCTACACTCACTGAGTAATCCCAATTACTCACCCCTCTTTTCTTTTCAGGTGAGTTCAAGGAAGTGTGCGAGTAGACATTCCGGTGTGGTACAGGGGTTTTGAGAGTTTACTTATTTTTTCATTTCTATATTTATTTATTCGTTATTTTCGCTTCGTAATTGTTTTATTATTTTAAGTTAAAACGTTTACTTTTGAGTTTTGGTTTAAGTCGTTGTATTCAGTTCGGTTTTATGTGTAAGACGTTTGGATTTGATTCTTGGGAATAAGGTTGCATTGGACTTTAATGTATTTCTTGTGTGATAAGTCAATGCAATGACAATGCCGTCTCGGTTAAGTAAGAGCGGGTTGTCTCATATAACCTATGTTTTTTTGCAGTCTCTGGAGAACAAGGCAAAGAGAAAATGACTTAATGAAGAAGTTCAAGTAGAAGATCAAATGGAAGCTCAAGAGGAAGTTGAAAGCTGATATGGGAGCTCAAATGCAAGCTCAAGTAGAAGTGCAAGACATTTCTTCAACTTCACCACAAGGAAGCCAAGGAAGCTGATTGGCTATATTGCTTTTTAGATGATAATTGGCTTGTTTTTTTTAGGTAAAAATCGGCTTGTTTCTTTTCGGGAAAACATGCGATGTTTTTTGGAGAACACATGTGTGATCTTTTTGAATAATTGGTTCCTTTTGAAATGTTTTTTCAGGAAAAACATGTGAAGTTTTTACATGTTTTTGGGAAAACATGTTTGATATTTTGGTAATGGTTACGTTGTGATCCTTTTTGGGATGCATTTAGATGCTTGATCTATCTCTAATCGACTAAATAGCATTTTTGGATCAATTCGTATGTATGCATTTGTTTGTATGTCTTATGATCATATTACCATAAAATAACTAGAAATTGATAATTATAAGTTGGTACTTAGAAGTTCAAAATAGAATTCAATACAACACACATGATAAGTTGGTACTTAAAAGTTTAAAAGTATGTGCAATTGGTGTCATTGTCTTTGGTTGATTTATGGTTCCTTTTTAATGACTTTACAATCAATCCCGTCAATCATGTGATGATCATATTGTTAGGAAGGAGCAAGTGGGCCAGTGGTTGCCACGCCTCTGCTACCATCTTACCGGTGTCGAGTTCGACTCCACATGCCCTCCATATGTGGGAGTATTTGGCTATTAGGCCGGTATGTTGTGTCCCAAAATGATGACAAAAAAAGATATACAACATTAGACATCATTCATATTTCTCTTCCATCCAAGCTCGGTAGAATATTCGGATTTCACATAATTATTTCTTCCACCTAACACTACAAGAAAATAGTCATATTGCAAAAAAATAAAAATTGTTGCAATATGCCGAGATATTGTCGCAAACATAAAATTTGCAACAAGTTTTATAGTGTTGTGATAGTGAACTTTTTATGGTTCGCACAATTAACCCATTGTGCACAATACCACAATCTAATGGTATGTCATTGTAGCACTTAGGGATCGAATCCACAAGGAGGCACGAGAACAACACACAGAGAATGCGAGACACTTCTTAATCTAAGCTAATCGAATAAAGGTTTTCTAATGATCCTAATCAATTTAAAGACATGATAATAAACAACCCAGCATATAACAAATGTAATTAAAAGACTAACAAGTTTTGCACTAAAACGTAACGAAAACGATTTAAACAAGAATAAGCAAACGAACTTCGGGTAATGGTAATCGACTTGGACATTCTCTAGCTAAACCATGATACTCAAACAATGCTAATCCTTAGGCCTTAGATCACTAATTTAGACTAATCCACTTCCATGAAAATAATCACTTCACTAATCACTTAATTGAGAACAAACTTCCATTTGCAATTAAATGATCAACAAGCATTAATCTCAAGTCTAAATAACCATTAAACACCCTAGACATCCATTTCCATAGGCTAGGAATGTAAAACACTTGCTAAGTTTGGTTGAGGAATTTCATCGAACACCTTCCGGGCATGAAATTCCTTAAGTTCTAAATCAACTTTGTCAAGGCTAATTTAGCATTAATCACACCTAACAAGTAAGGATTCTTCATAAACTAAGTCCTAAGCATCATGATTTAGCAAGAAAACATCTTAATCTACCATACCCAAAGTTCTAAAGAAACTACTCACAAACCATGATAATCTCAACAAATCCTATGTAGGAGGTGTTTAGATTCATGGTTAGATGATTAGAAATAGATAGATAGATGAAAAGAAATAAGAACTTTCATAAAAACACTAAGAATCTCTTAAAATCTCCAAACTCTCTCTAAGAAGAGTGTTTTTACAAGTTAAAAATGAGATATATCACAAATAACAAGTTTTTTTTGGCCTAAATAGCAAAGTGGGTCGCAGGAATCACATCGGTCTCCTGCAACCGATACATCGCACCGATGGAACCCTCGGATTTCCAGAACTTCGCATCGGTCGGGTGTATCGGTGGGAGGCTGCCGATGGTCTTCTTGATGTGAGCTTCCATCGGTCTCCTGCAACCGATACAACGCACCGATATGATCCGTCGGATTTCCAGAACTTCCATCGGTCGGGTGTATTGGTCGGATGCACACCGATGGACTTCTGCCATTAGTCCAAATCGATGCCAGACGGACCTGTGCTCACTAAATATGTCGTATCTTTTGAACGGCGGCTCCGAATGACTTGAAACCACCTCCATTAGAAAGGTATCTCGATTATCTACGACTTTGATGAAGATTCGCGAAGCTAAATCGGAGCTCAAGATCTTTGTCTGAGCCGATCTTTAGAGCACGTCGGATGGCCTCTGCATTTTCCTTGATATTTGGGCATAGCTCTTGCTCCAAACAGGTTTATTTTGCCCCATGATCTTCCTCCAAGCTCCAAAATGCTTCTATAAGCTCCAAATGGTACCTAAAAGACTCCATAGCACACAAACATATGCAAGAACTAACCTAAGACTCACTAACTCTAAAATGGATGCAAACTACACCAAAAACAATGAAATGAATGCAATAAGTCACAAAATGCTAACTAAAATGTATGCTAACATGGGCTAAATTATGTAACTATCAACTCCCCCGAACTTGCCTTTTGCTTGTCCGCAAGCAAACAAACAAGAACAAGTCGAAGAAGAGGTTGGTATGCGGGATATCATATCCGAGAATATTAACAAAAGAATTCAATTCAATGCCCTTGGGAGTAGTTATGTGATGCACGAACAACCTCTACTTCAAAAGATTTAGCCATACTCGTCGCTACACGAATTTGGTCTAAGCCTTAGCATCTACAAGTAATCATATCCTCTAACTCTTTAACATTCATTAAGTACAATGGTGAATCATGCTTAATAAAAATCAAGTGAACTCATTTGGCTTAGGAAAAAGGTTTTGAGATGAAAATAATCTCAATCATGTGGGTATTCCAATGCAATGGGATCTCTCACGAAAGAATGAACTTTGGCAAAATGCTAAGAGTAAAGAACAATTGATGCGTACAAGGATGACATCCGTCTACCCAATGCCCCAATATGAACTCCACTCCTATTTCTAAACTCATCAAGATCCATTCTAAACTACCCATATCACAAGGCATTTTGCCTTCTTAGACCACATTTCTTTTCTTCTTCTCTTTCAACAAATGGATTGGCTCTTCATCTTTTTTTTTTAGCTCTTTTTCACTTTCATAACTAGTCTCTCAATCATCATTTAGATGCCTTAGCCATATATATTTTTTTTTCTTTTGGCTCTTTCTTTCTTCTACACACATAGAGACTTATACTTTCAACCCCTAGAGCTATTCCACATTTTCATGCCAACCAATCCAAACTTTTTACTTTCCCCTATCTTTTTTCTCAATCTTTTCCTTTCTCCACACTTTCTTTTCTTTACATCAACACCCAAATCACCAACCTATCTATCAACTCCTTGTCGTTCCAAACTCAACACTTTTTGCTAAGTTCATTCAAAATTAGGCCTCACGACACACACAAGAGATGAAGGCTTGAAGGAAAGGCTTAGTTAAGGGTGTGGTTAACCGTTCCAAATATGGGAATCAGCTATTTGAGCTAACAAGAGAGTGGTAAAAAGGGGTAAGATAGCTCAAATATGTATATGACATCCATGAATTCAACTTTTCAATGTACAAGCATGATAATTTCAAGTCAAGATTAGAGTTCATGTAGATAGAATTAGATTCAATTCAAAGCATGCTTCAACCAAGACAAAAACATTCAAACCGCAAGATCAAAGCATGGATCATCCTTAACTTCGTGATCGCTCAAATGCATCAAAGAACTCCTAACGAGGGCATTAATTCAAGCTCTATAAACTCGAGGGCATTAATTCAAGCTCTTAAGTTTATATTCTACATGGATAATTCTCCCAATGCAAGTGAATGCAAACCTATATGCATCTAGACTCAATCTTAAACATGCAAAATGCAACTAAATATTTTTTTTTTTATGGTTTTTATATGCACTTATATGAATGAATGAGACTCAAATATGCGAAAAGAAAAATAAGATCACGAAACACAATATCAAAAGACACAAATCATTCCCCCGAACTTGAATTGCAACGTCTCGGTGCAACACAAATCAAAGAGAAGGTAAAAATATGCAAAAGTATGTACAATGAAATGGAGTTTGGATCATACCTTTGGATTGGAGAGGAGTGTGACGTGCTGTAGCTCTACCCATTCATGCATTAAGCACCACGACCTTGGACCCAAGAAAACTATAAATATCAAACAAAAACATCAAAAGGAACAAGAAAGAACGAAAATATATACAAAGATAGTCATGGGAATGCCTCCCAAGAGCGCTTGTTTTACGTCGCTACGCTTGACGTTTCAAACCGTTTTAGGCTTGGAGAGAAGGAGTAGTGGAACTCCATGGCGGGTCTTCGAGCTTGAGTGTGAGAACCTTGCTCATGATCTCTTGAATTCCCGTTGGACCTTTTTCTTTGAGCTCGGGTGTGATGATTGCTCTAACCATGGCAAAAGGTTTTGACCTTCCCTTACACTTGATCTTGTACTCAACCACACCATCTTCATATCTCCACGGTGTCAAGGTCATAGTGGTGAGTTTGGGAAAAAATGATCTAACCTCATTAGGCTTGCTCGTCATGCCTTTGACAAAGGTGGGAGGGTGGGTATCATTGGGTTTCTTCTTTTTGGCCTTAGTGTCCTTACCCTTCTTTTGAACCTTTATACTCTCAACCTCATTTTCCATAGCGGTATGGAAAAGATATTCCAAGCAAACACCATCCAGCGCTAAGGCTTCTTCAACATTACCATAACCCAAAGCTTTCTCTTCATGAGAATCTTTCTTCTTTTTACAAGCTTTTGGGGGTGAAACCAAATTCACCTTCTCACAACTTCCCACATACTCAACCTTTTTAACTTCCGCTTCATCATCCTTACAAATAATGGTGCCACAAAGCTTAGTGGAAGAGGGCTTCATGGAATAGAAGACTTTTTCATTCACGTTCTTGAGAACGACCTTCTTGTTTTGAAAGTCCATGCTTGCACCGGTGGTATTGAGGAATGGAGTTCCAAGGAGGAGGGGGAGTTTGCTGGTTTGCTTCATCTTCATAACTATGAAGTCGGTTGGAATGAGACAATTTCCGACCTTGAGAGGATAATCTTCAACAATGCCAAGTGGTTGCTTAGAAGAAGAATCTCCAAAAGTGATGTGTGATGGGTGGTGCTTCATGCTCTTGATTCCAAGACTCTTCACCAATTCAAGTGACATCACATTCACGCTTGATCCCGAATCACACATGGCGTCATCAACATTCAAATCACCAAGGGAGCAAGAGATGACAAATTTACCCGGATTTCCAAGCTTGGGAATCGATTTAGGCTCACGTTGAGGAGGTTCAATGCAAGAAGTCTCTTTCCTCACAACTGTCTTGGCCTCCACATCTCTTTTCTCAACTACTTTGTTGCTAGAAACCACTACGACTTCGTCTTTGGATTCATGGAGAACTCTCTTGATCTCTCGTATAGCTTCTTCAATCTCGTCACTTGAGAGGATAACATTGCAATACTCCATTGGGTTTGCATCGATTTTGCCCTTTAGTTTCTCCATGGGTCTACTAGAATCGGAATCTCCTTGAGTGCGTTGTTGATCCAGGTGTTTGATTCTAGAGGATAGATCTTCAAATTTTGCGTTGAGATCGTTGTATGAGCAATCCACCTTAGTGTGAATCTCGGCCATCTTCTTATTCAACTCATTTGCTCCATGAGCTTGGCCCGTCAAGAGTTGTTGAAGCATACCCTTCATTTCGACATCTTGTTGTGTCGAGTTGCTTCCTTGCTCTTGTTGAAGTTGAAGTGCAAAAGATGGTTTGTTTGGGTAACCACCTTGGTTTCCTTGGAATTGGTTTCGAGGAACAAACCCTTGTTGCGGGAAGTTGGAGTTGAAGTCTTTGTTGTAACCGCCTTGGTTTCCTACAAAGTGAACTTCCTCTTGGTAACCTTTGCAATCCCTTACATAGTTCACTCGCCTTTGTGTGGCTTCCAAGACCTTGTCTAACTTCTCATTTAGGGCTTTCATCTCCCTTCTTGTTCGGTCCTCATATTCTCCACTTCCTCTCAAAGCTATATCATAATCCTCACCATAATTCTCATTGCTTTGGGCAAGATTCTCAACAAGCTCCAACCCATCATCAACTTCTTTTCCCAAGAAGTTGCCATTGCTTGCGGTATCAAGGAGCATCCTAAACTTGGGGAAAACTCCTCGGTATAGAGTGCTTAAGAGCGATTCTTCGGAGAAGCCATGGTGTGGGCATTGCATTGTGTAGCCTTTGAATCGTTCCCACGCTTCACAAAAGCTCTCATTCCCTTTTTGAGTGAAGCTCGAGATCTCGTTTCTCAACCTTGACGTTCTTGTAGAAGAGAAGAACTTGGCTAGAAAGGCTTTCTTACATTGATCCCAAGAAGTGATGGATCTTTGAGGTAGGTTCTTCTCCCATTGGTGGGCTTTGTCTCCAAGAGAGAATGGAAATAATCGAAGCTTGAACCCATCCTCGGAAATTCCGTTGATCTTGACCATTCCACAAATTCGATCGAATTGATCCAAGTGGTCTAAGGGATCCTCCACCAGTAAACCGTGGAACTTGTTTCCTTGCACCATGGAAATGAGACTCGCCTTGATCTCAAAATTATTACTCTCCACCGGTGGTGGATGTATACCGGCGCGATTTCCATGGGCGTTGGGAGCATCACCCGCTCCAATCAACCTCGGTGCTCTAACCCTTTGAGCAACCTCTTCTCGATTCTCATTTGCATCTCTAACAAGTGGTGCTTGATCCATATTCATACCTCGCCTTTGAAAGTTCATGCACCTATAGAGATAAGAGCAAACAAGGTGGAAAGATTAGTAAACAAAGAAAAATAAAACTTAGTCTCAAAAAGAGTCCTAATCCCTATGGCTATTGCTAAACCTCCCCGGCAACGGCGCCAAATTGATAGTGAACTTTTTACGGTTCGCACAATTAACCCATTGTGCACAATACCACAATCTAATGGTATGTCATTGTAGCACTTAGGGATCGAATCCACAAGGAGGCACGAGAACAACACACAGAGAATGCGAGACACTTCTTAATCTAAGCTAATCGAATAAAGGTTTTCTAATGATCCTAATCAATTTAAAGACATGATAATAAACAACCCAGCATATAACAAATGTAATTAAAAGACTAACAAGTTTTGCACTAAAACGTAACGAAAACGATTTAAACAAGAATAAGCAAACGAACTTCGGGTAATGGTAATCGACTTGGACATTCTCTAGCTAAACCATGATACTCAAACAATGCTAATCCTTAGGCCTTAGATCACTAATTTAGACTAATCCACTTCTATGAAAATAATCACTTCACTAATCACTTAATTGAGAACAAACTTCCATTTGCAATTAAATGATCAACAAGCATTAATCTCAAGTCTAAATAACCATTAAACACCCTAGACATCCATTTCCATAGGCTAGGAATGTAAAACACTTGCTAAGTTTGGTTGAGGAATTTCATCGAACACCTTCCGGGCATGAAATTCCTTAAGTTCTAAATCAACTTTGTCAAGGCTAATCTAGCATTAATCACACCTAACAAGTAAGGATTCTTCATAAACTAAGTCCTAAGCATCATGATTTAGCAAGAAAACATCTTAATCTACCATACCCAAAGTTCTAAAGAAACTACTCACAAACCATGATAATCTCAACAAATCCTATGTAGGAGGTGTTTAGATTCATGGTTAGATGATTAGAAATAGATAGATAGATGAAAAGAAATAAGAACTTTCATAAAAACACTAAGAATCTCTTAAAATCTCCAAACTCTCTCTAAGAAGAGTGTTTTTACAAGTTAAAAATGAGATATATCACAAATAACAAGTTTTTTTGGCCTAAATAGCAAAGTGGGTCGCAGGAATCACATCGGTCTCCTGCAACCGATACATCGCACCGATGGAACCCTCGGATTTCCAGAACTTCGCATCGGTCGGGTGTATCGGTGGGAGGCTGCCGATGGTCTTCTTGATGTGAGCTTCCATCGGTCTCCTGCAACCGATACAACGCACCGATATGATCCGTCGGATTTCCAGAACTTCCATCGGTCGGGTGTATCGGTCGGATGCACACCGATGGACTTCTGCCATTAGTCCAAATCGATGCCAGACGGACCTGTGCTCACTAAATATGTCGTATCTTTTGAACGGCGGCTCCGAATGACTTGAAACCACCTCCATTAGAAAGGTATCTCGATTATCTACGACTTTGATGAAGATTCGCGAAGCTAAATCGGAGCTCAAGATCTTTGTCTGAGCCGATCTTTAGAGCACGTCGGATGGCCTCTGCATTTTCCTTGATATTTGGGCATAGCTCTTGCTCCAAACAGGTTTATTTTGCCCCATGATCTTCCTCCAAGCTCCAAAATGCTTCCATAAGCTCCAAATGGTACCTAAAAGACTCCATAGCACACAAACATATGCAAGAACTAACCTAAGACTCACTAACTCTAAAATGGATGCAAACTACACCAAAAACAATGAAATGAATGCAATAAGTCACAAAATGCTAACTAAAATGTATGCTAAAATGGGCTAAATTATGTAACTATCATGTTGCTATTTGCGTGTTGCAAATCCTTCTTTGTTGCACATGCGTCACAAATTTTGCAATGAACTATTTTTTTGTTATATTTGTCATATTAATGCAACGATATTTTACACATCAAATTTTTCATATGATGACATAATTTACAATTCTTAATAATTGAAAATTATTGCTACTACGTCAAGACGAGAGTTGACAATGCCCTTCATTTTCCCTGAAACATTTAACAATGTATTGATGATATTATCAAAAAACTTATTTTTGATAAGCATCACATCAAGATTAGGGCGAAGAAGATGAGTTTTCCAATAAGCCAACTTCTAGAATATGTTTTGCTTGTGCCAATTATAGTTTTCACCATATCCCGCTATTTTTGAATGATCTCCCCCATATTTAACTGTTTTTGGTAAACCAAACAAATGATCACTCCATAAATCTTCCTCAGAATACATTGAATCCACCATTTTATTTTTTGTGAAGTTTTTTTTGTTACGCCGTAAACTATGATCATTTGAAAGAAAACGACGATGACAACCAAACCATCGTGTTTTCTTCCATGTTTCAACCAAAAAACTTCAGTACACTACAAGAAAACAACGTCATTACAACGCAAATTTACCACATAAAAAATTCGATGTAATGTACCGTCGAATTAGCATCAAATTAATGACAAAAAAGGGTTTCAACATAAAGTCGTCGTAAATATTGGTGATCGTAAAATCTTCGTAAATTAGGCACGCGTTTCCATCGATGTTACGACGAATTTTGAAATCTTTGTAAAGTTGATGCTACTTTACATCGAAATTACGACGAATAACATTTTTTGAGACTTTCGTTGTAACTTCGATGGTAATTTGCGTCAAATTTACAACCACCTAAAATCGATACTAATTAACGACGAAATCACGTCGAATGTAAAAGTTTGGTAAAACACGTTTTTATAGGTTCATCTAATAGTTTACATCGAAACATGTCATCGTAAAGTAGTTGTAATATTGTTGTTCAATCATTGTAAATTTATCTCGTTGGTAAAACGTTGTAAATTTCCGTTGAAAAATCGTTGGTAAGTCTGGAAATATTTCTATAAATACATTCTAACTTCAATCGAAATTCTACCCAAAAAAAAAACAAACACTTTTTAAAAAACAAATGTCTATATACGATCTACGAAGATGGATGTATATGCATAAGGATTCGGGGGGAGCGTTGATGAAAGAATTCAAAGACATGCTTAAAATATTCATGTATCAGATCAGAATTATGCAAACAAACATGGAAAGCGGTAAGATGTTATGTCCTTGTCGGAAATGCAAGAATACGAGATATATTCTTATTGAGGCGGTGTGGAAGCATTTACTAAATTGAGGGTTTACGCCGCAATATTTTATTTGGTATCAACATGGAGAGAGTTTTGAAAGAAATCATGCTACTAGTAGTAGTAACTATCAAGGTCATCACTACAAGAAAACAGTCGTACTCCAACAGAAATTTACGTCAGATTTAAATCGATGTAAATGACCAACATATTTGCATCGAAATTACAACAAAAAATGTGTTGGATGTAAATTCGTCGTAAATAGCTGTCATCGTAAAGTAGTCGTAAAATTACGACGATCATACGATATTTTTACGACAAAATAAAAAATTATCGTAATATCGATGTAATGTTACATCGATATTACGACGAATATCATTTTTGCATATTTCGTTGTAAAATCGATGTAATGTTACATCGAATTTACAACGATCAATATTCTATGTAGATTAACGACGATTTCACGTTGATTGTAAAAGTTTGGTAGAACACGTTTTCTTATAGGTTCAGCTAATTATTTACATCGAATCTGATTGTCATAAATCCGTCATATGGTCGATGTAAAGTCGTTGTAAAGTTATTTCGATGTAAATCGTTATAAATTTTTGTTGCAAATATGTTGGTAATTCTGGAAAATTTTCTATAAATACATCATAAGTTCAAACGAAACTTTAAAAAAAAAACACATTAAAAACAAAAACACTCTGCAATATTTTTTATAAAATGCCTATATACGATCTACGAAGATGGATGTATACGCAAAAGGATTCAGAGGGAACGTTGACGAAAGAATTCAAAGAGGGGCTTGAAATATTCATGTATCATGCCGGAATATACAAACAACCCTGGAAAGTGGTAAGATATTATGTACTTGTCGTAAATGCAAGAATACGATATATATTCTTATTGAGACGGTGTGGAAACCTTTACTAAATAGAGGGTTTATGCCGCAATATTATGCTTGGTATCAACATGGAGAGAGTTTTGAAAGGAATCAAACTGCCAGTAGTAGTAATTATCAAGGTCATGTAGATTTTGATGAATCAAATTAGTAGGGTAGTTATCATCATGGTCAACATCAATTTGATCAGAGTCAAGATCATGATAGGATGCATGTCATGGTTACTTATGCATTTCATGAAACAAATGTTGATAATAGTGTTGAGGAACCCATCATAGATGCGAAACGATTTTATGATATGCTAGACGCTGCAAATCAGCCACTCTACATTATCGTTAGCAGCTAGGATGTAGAGAAGGTCAGTCTAAATTATCGTTAGCAGCTAGGATGATGACAATTAAAACTGATCATAATTTAGCTGAGGTTTGCATGGATGATTGGGCTGATCTTGTTAAAGAGTATTTGCCAGAGGATAAGTTGGCTGCTGAAACATACTATGAGATATATAAATTGGATTTTAGTCTTGGGTTGCCTTCTGAGATGATATATGTATGTGTTGACAATTATATGTTTTTTTGGAAAGATGATGATAAGCTGCAAGAATGTCGATTTTGCCAAAAACCAAGATTTAGGCTGCAGACTTCTGGGTGTATAGTAAGATACTATACCAACGAATGTGGTATCTTCCTATAACTGATAGGTTGAAACGATTGTATCAATCTGAAGGGACATCTGCATTAATGAGGTGACATGCAGAACATTCACATACAGATGGGGAAGTGACTCACCCGTCAGATGCACAAGCTTGAAAACACTTTAACACGGTATACCCAACTTTGCTAAATCTAAGCGGAATGTCTATCTTGGTCTTTGCACTGACGGATTTAGTCCATTCGGTATGTCTAGTAGGCAATATTCTTTGTGGCCAGTTATCGTAACGCCTTATAACCTTCCCCCATATATGAGCATGGAAAGGGAATTTCTATTCCTGAATATTTTAATCCCTGGCCCCAATCATCCAAAGCGGTCCCTTGATGTGTTTTTGTGGCCTCACATACATTAGTTGAAACTGTTATGGTATACAGGAGTTCGTACATATGACTGTTCGAGGAAAAAAAAACTACAATGCGTGCGGTGCTTATGTGGACAATAAGCAACTTCTCTGCATACGGAATGCTATCAGGTTGGACGACGCATGAGAGGTTATCTTGTCCTTATTGCCTCGATCGGACATATGCGTTTCAGCTGAAACATGGTCGAAAAACATGCTGGTTTGATTGTCATCTCCGACTTCTACCAATCAACCATCCATATCGGAGAAATAAGTGGTTGTTTACAGACAACGTTCTTTTAATTGATCCCTAAAACAGACAACTTGAATATCTACCTGACGACATAGAATAATCAAATAATCAAGATAGTTATCATGATCAACATCAATTTGATCAGAGTCAAGATCATGATAGGATGCATGTCATGGTTATTGATGCATTTCATTAAAAAAATGTTGATAATAGTGTTGAGGAACCCAACGTAGATGCGAAACGATTATATGATATGATAGACGCTGCAAATCAGCCACTCTACGATGGTTGTAGAGAAGGACATTCTAAATTGTTATTAGCAGCTAGGATGATGACAATTACAACTGATCATAACTTAGCTGAGGTTTGCATAGATGATTGGACTGATTTTATTAAAGAGTATTTTGCAGAGGATAATTTGGTTGCCGAAACATACTATGAGATACAGAAGTTGGTTTTTAGTCTTGGGTTGCCTTTTGAGATGATAGATGTATGTAATGACAATTGTATGTTTTTTTGGAAAAATGATGATAAGCTACACGAATGTCGATTTTGCCAAAAACCGAGATTTATGCAGCAAACTTTTGGGCGTAGTAAGACACTGTACCAACGGATGTGGTATCTTCCTATCACTGATAGGTTGAAATGATTGTATCAATATGAAAGGACATTTGCATCGATGAGTGCATGTAGAACAATCACAAACAGCTGGGGAAGTGAAACACTTTAACACGGTACACCCAGACTTTGGTAAATTTAAGCGGAATGTATATCTTGGTCTTTGCACTGATGGATTTAGTCCATTCGGTATGTTTGGTAGGCAATATTCTTTGTGGCCAGTAATCGTAACCCTTATAACCTTCCCCCAGATATGTGCATGCAAAGGAAATTTCTATTACTATATATTTTATTCCATGGTCCCAATCATCCAAAGCGGCCCCTTGATATGTTTTTGTAGCCTTTAATACATGAGTTGAATCAGTTGTGGTATACATGAGTTCGTACATATGAGTGTTCGAGGAAAAAAATATTACGATGCGTGCGGTGCTTATTTGGACAATAAACGGCTTCCTTGCATACCGAATGCTATCAGGTTGGACTACGCATGGGAGGTTATCTTGTCATTATTGCCTCGATCGGACATATGCGTTTCAGCTGAAAAATGGTCGAAAAACATGTTGGTTTGATTGTCACCGTCGGTTTCTACCAATCAACCATCCATATCGGATTAACAAGCCGCTGTTTAGGAGGAATAAAATTGTGCGTGTCCCCCCACCAGTGTATCTATCTGGGGAAGATCTTGAAGAACAAATAGATCATTTTGGGGCACAAGAAACGGTGATTCGTGGGGGAAATTAGCACACTCCAGCTAATATTCCCGATGGATACGAGGTGAATCACAATTGGCACAAGAAAATCATTTTTTGGGAACTTTCGTACTGGAAAGATCATATACTGAGACAAAATCTTGATGTCATGCACATTGAGAAAAACATTTTTTATAACATCATGCATACAGTGTTGAACGTGCAATGAATAACCAAAGACAACGGAAAGTCAAGGTTGGACTTGCCCGATATTTGCAACATAAGTGAGTTGCATATTATGAGCAATGTGAAATCACCAGTTTCTATATTTCGGTTGGATGAAGAAGAAAAGCCAGCGTTGTTCAAATTCGTTTCATCTGACGTGAAGTTCCCTGATGGGTACATATCCAATCTTTCTAAATGTGTTGAGAAAGGACAAAAGTTTTCAGGGATGAAAAGCCATGACTCCCTTTTGCATTTTCCGAACTCCTTCCATGAAATGTTCATGAAGTAATTGGAGGTAAGATACATCATCACATATAAAGCTGTTGAGATTATATATCAAATAAAATATATAATTTATCATTCATATTATTTTGATTGTGCATGTATTAGAGCGTTTTTCTGGGATCTTTGTACACGGGCGTTGTCAGAAGATGTAATTGCACAACTGATTGCTAATATTCCAATATTGTTGTGCAATTTGGAGAATATATTTCCCCGGAGTTTTTTTATGTTATGGAACATATTTCCATTCATCTCCCTCACGAAGCATAACTAGGCGGACCTCTTCAGTTTAGGTGGATGTACCCATTCGAGCGCTTCATGAAACATTTAAAGAGAAATGCCAAAAATCTAGTTAGGGTTGAAGAATCAATTAATGTTGCGGGAAGTTTTACCGAAAAAACTTCACACTTCACGTCATACTATTTCCTTACAAAAGTCCGCACACGCAAACGGGCTCTCCGGCGATATGATGATGATGGTGTGGGTCAAACTTATCAAGTAGAGGGTGTCCTAGACATCTTCTCACAACCGGTCGCCTTAGTGGAAAATTGAAGGAAATTTGGTGGTCTAACGAGAATGGCAGGCACAGCGCACATACGTACATCCTCCTAAACTACGAGGAAGTGAGTCCTTAAGAGAGGTAATGTAACTAATCCACTTATCAATTATAGTTGATTTCATTATTAATTAATTAACGGTGTTTATTTCCATATATATATATATATGTATTTTGCAGCTTATTTGTTAGTCAGGTACGAGAATGCATTCAATGCATTTTTGATAATGAAATAAACGATCGTAAAGATCGAAACTTTGCTCCGTGGTTGAATACACAAGTAAGTTAATAGTTATAAATACTTCTTTTAGATCGATACTCTATCGATCTACTATATATGATCACTCCTCAACCTAACATGCACACTTATCGATCTGCCTTAGGTGGATCATGATGACCCAACATATCCAATATGGTTTCATGAGTTACTCCAAGGTTCCATCTTGAAGATAACGACCCATGTATTTCACTTGTGGTTATGTGTTTCATACATACAAGTACGGCGTTCGACGGACAACTACCAACGACGGAGTATGTGTAAGGGGTGAATTAGATTATTATGGGGGTGTTGCAAGAAATAATAGAAGTGGAGTACCCCGACTTGGTTATGATGAAATGCATTCTCTTCAAATGTGATTGGTTCGATCCAACAGTCGGTCGAGGGGTGCGAATTAACAAATTTGATGTGGTTGACGTCAACAAATCACGACGATACAACAAGTTTAAGCCATTTATCCTATCAGAACAAGTCACATTTGTTCCATATCGGCAAATTCGAACCACTGGGATCCCATGATTATCAGTTATTAAAGTAGCTCCAAAGGGTAAAATTATTGGTGTTTACGATCTTCCAATGCAACAAGATTCTTGCCGTGACATTACAGAACCGGAGATTACGGACGACGTTCTTTTAATTAATTCCCAGACCATGCAACTTGAATATCTACCTGATGACACAGAAGAAGAAGACGATTCCGATGAGTTTGAAGAGAGTGATGATGATGATGAACATGAAGATGATGAACCAAATGAAGATATGTCATCAGATGAGTCTGATTGATTTATAATATAATTGCTTTGTGTAATTAAAAAAAAACTATATATTCAAGACCTTAATTAGTATTGGTTTTTCATCGTTTATCTTGTTTTAGATAAGTTATACTCATTGTATACAAAAATTTGAGTTATCACAAAAATCAATAACATTATATATTTCATGCATGTTTGGATACTTATAAGTACAAAAGGTTATACATTATTATCTAAGATAAAAAAGTTTTCAAAAAATTATATATCGTCGTTATTGAATTTGTTGTTTACTATGACAAGTCCTGAATGCATAAATATATTTCGTTGATACTTTAAAACACTTTTTACAAGAAGAAAACATCATTATGAATAATTTTCAAAAACTTTGCAACGTATTTACGACGAAACGTCGTAAGATGGTTGTAATATTGTTACTATTTTTGTTTCACAGCCGCCAAATCGATATGATTATTTACCGAGGAAATTACAACGATATGTCGTAATATCGATGTTACTTACCAACGGAAATACTACGAATCATCGTAAATGTGTCGTAATAAAAAAATTCTATTTCGCCGCGTGCGGAAAAAAATTGATTGGCTGAATTTTCAATATTTGCTGAATCGACATTATGACGTAATTACATCGGATTCGTCGTACTATCGATATAATGTACCATCGAAATTACGACGACCAAAAAAAAAATATATATGAGCGCCCAGATCCCTCCCTCGACGCTCATTCCACACTCCACACACTCTCTCTCAAATCTTAGGTTTTCTCTCTCTCCGATTCAACACTTCCCACACTCCACACTATTTTGCAGTTTTAAATTAATTTTTGTTTTTTCTTTATTTTTGATTTTATGATTTTTCTAATAACATACATCTTATTTCAAAAAAAAAATATGGGGGAACACGATACTTTTGATTTTTTAATAACATACGTTTTTTGTGTATCAACAAAACAAATATGGAGAAATATGATATATCCAAATTTTAATTGATCGATCATGGTGCTCATGTCTTCTTTAGCGTCGATCGATACTAGGGGACATCAATCGATATAAAAAGCCCTTGTCCACTTTAGTATTGATCGATACCAGGAGGTATCGATCGATCCTAGTGTCACTGGAGAAGACACTTTGTTTCCTTATTATGTTTTTGCCCCAACCCTAAATCATAATCTAAATCTTAAATTTTAAACTTTCAATCATAGAAATGAAATCATAAACCATAAAACCAAAATATAATCATTATATATACATAAAAACAATATTTAAAACCATTTAAATATATAATTTACATAAAATCAATCTTTTTAATAACTATTTACTTATTTAAAAAAATTGTCAATTTCTTAATCCCAAATCATAAATTTAAAACTCAAAATCAAGAATTTAATTATATATACTGAAAACTAAAATCTAACACTTAAAAAATCATTTTTACCCTAAACCCTAAACATCTAACTCTTGATCATAAACTCTAAATCTTAAATTGTAAAACTCTTAAACATAAACATCAAATAATATACAAAAAATAATCCAACAATTATAACAAATTTTTTAAAATATAATTATAATCATTTTCTAAATAAAAAATGTATACCCTAAACCTCAAACTTTAACCATAAACCCTAAACATCTAAATATTGATCATAAACTCTAAATCTTAAATGGTAAAACTCTTAAACATAAACATCAAATAATATACAAAAAAATAATCCAACAATTATTTCAAAAATAGAAATATAATCATTTTCTAAATCCTAAACTCTATATAAACAAAAATATATCATTATTATATATACCCACTTAATGTAAACTATTTTTTAGTGTTTATAAAAACCATTGATAAAAAATGTAAACTATTTTTTGTTTGTCAACTCATAAACACTACATTTTTTGTTATTTATAAACTCAGAAATAAAAAAACATTATTCATTATAAACTTTTTTTTTGTCAACAATTCATTATAAACTAAGTAAAACATTTTAAAAAGAAAAAGCATTTTTTTCTATTTTTGTAAAAAACACATCCTTGAAAGGATGAGAGCCAATGAAGAGGTCACCCAGATCGATGACGTGGCAAAATCTGATCCGTTACAAGCGATGACGTGGCAAAAATCTGACCCTTTGTTTATTTTTTTTTTCTTCGTCTTCCTCACATCTCGTTCTCAATTATGGCGCTTCGTGTGCAAAAGGAGATGAAGCTTCTCCTCTCTGATCCCTCTTATGGGGCTTCGTTTCCACATCTCTCTTCCGCCGCTGCTGGCTCCGATGGTTTCTCTTGGGCTCGTCTCTCTCGTCGAAGCTTTGGTCATCGCCGCCGCTAGCTCTCAGCCTCAAACGTACGGTTTCTTCTTTTATTACGAATTCAATTGTTAATTTGGTATTATCGATTCCGATGTCTGTCAATGATTGAGACGTTTCTTGTACATATAAATAAGTTTTTAAGGTAACAAAACAAAGCATGTGGATGCAGAGTCCTAGTTGGCAAGTTGTTTCAGCATGAGAGCTTCCAGTCGATTGACTGGAAAGAGTATTTGTCGTTGTTGAAGTTGGGGTAGGCTTCGCTGACCATCGATGCAGACTTGGTCAACGAGGATCTGGTGTTGGGGACTCACCGGTGAGGACGACGAAGGAAGCTGCGGCGACCAAGTTTTTCTCTGTCTTGGAGATTTCAACTTGTGCGGATCCATGGAAGAAAGGAGATGACGATTAGAGGTAGGATTTAGGCTCGTCACAGAGGAGCTCGCCGGAGCAGCGTCGACGATTATTATTGCATTTAAATTAATATTTATAAAATAATTAATTTGTTTTTGTTTTTTTTTATTTTTATAAAAACCACGAAATGTATGGTTAATTCGTGACTATAGAGGAGTTCGCCGTGGCTAAATAGCCACATTCATTTCGTGGCTAATTCGTGACTATAGTTACCACAAAATGTGTGTGGCTAAACCGTGGCTGTGTAGCCACGAAAAGCCACGAAAAAATTTAGTCACGATCGTATGGCAACGATATTTTTTCGTGATTTTTCGTGGCTATTTCACTTTATAGCCATAAAATTTAGGTTGTTGCCACGAATTTTTGTGTGGCTATACGCAATTTTTTTAGTAGTGCATACTTCAACTTACAAGATGAGCTTCTTTAGAGAGCGTGTGCGTTCATGATGGTGATGATCTAAAGGAAAATATATCACAAAAATTTGTGCTAATTGTAAAAGTAGAGTGCATAATTCCTAGTGGAATATGGGAAAGTCACCACTACCCGAATGGAAAGAGATATGGTGATAATACCAATAGAATTGGCCGTAAAGATGCAACTTAGGTAGTTGTAGAGCGGTCCGAGTTTGAGCAGAAGCGTCTGAGGAAAAGAGCAAAGTAAGCCCTATAGTTCAGCGTGGCATGGAACAACCTATGACAAAGTTCGTCCTGTTGAACAAAAGGAGTGTGGGAAGGAGAGTCATGATCAAGTGCTTGAAGCTTACCAACTGGGACATGTGGTACAAGAACCCACTAAGAATAGTGAAAATGAATTCACTAAGGACTGTGAGGAAGTACCTCCAGGGAAAACGGATGGAAACGTTAAACCCAAAAGGAACGGGTTTACCGATTTCTAACATATGTTTTTGTGTTGTTTTTGAATCTTTTATTGAGTCAAAGTGTGTTTTAGAGGATTTTAGTCGTTTATCGAGTTTTTACAGGTTTTAGGTTAATTTGGAGGAAATCAGGCCATTTATGTTGGAAAAGGTGAAATTGGGAATGCAGAGTCATGTAGAAGCGTCAGACGCTTGGCTTTCGTTGAATACCTTCCCACCAATGGATTGATCTGAAATTTTGACACAAGATAGAGATGTGAATTAGCTTTCATTTTCAAGTGGTTTTAAGAAAATCCGACTATGCGATCAAGAGTTATACCCGATTTACTGTAGACAGGTCAATCTGCCTCACAGAAGAAGCATGTGTGGAACATACAGTTGCATCGACCGATGCATACATTGCATCGATCGATGCACTTCCCAAACAAAAAAGACAGTTTTTAAACTTCATATTTTGCCCAAGAATCATCCTAACTCAACCTAATTCGACCCATGACATATATATACTTATTTTTCAGCCTCTTTGAAGGCTAATATTTATTTTTCTTAGAACTTTTCATCTCTTTCAATTGTATGCTTGAGAGAAGATCTCTAAACCTCGTTTGATAAACCCGGAGAAGATTTATGAACCCTATTCTTTATTTATTGAATTTGATTATGTTTTCTCTCATACCTTTTTGTTTAGTCTCTGCAATTATGTGTGAGTAGATCCATTGTTAGGTTTCTAGGGTTTTCAAAGGAATACATGAATTGCTAGTTTAGAATTGTTAGATAGGAAATTATCGAATGGATTCTTCATCTAGGTTGTTATTAATGCTGAAACTTGATTAGCTACCTAGTTTCTGATCTTAGGATATTTAACGCACCGAAAGTGTTTGATTAAATGCATGAACAAACCTTAGATGAGCAAAACATCCTTAACCAATGGGAGTTGATGTTATTGTGTTTTGTGAACTTATCAAACTCGTTTATCATGCATGTTTAGGAGTTGTGGATTCAAACGGGAGTTTAGAATTCATAGATCTATAACATAGGGATTTAATACTCCGGGAGGAGATTGATCTAATCTAGTGATTTGATTTCGAGAACAATGCCTAATGCTTTCCCTATTTGATAATCTATTATGCAATTTATATTTCATGCGAATTTCCTTGAAACCTGACGCTTTTTATTAATTGTTTCACAACCGATTTTCTTTGTTTATTTGCAATTCGATACATTCAAACCTATATTTTCATCTTAGTTTTATTTTTAATCTCACAAATTCGTAGTGTAACTTTGATCTCTGTGGATTCGATCCTTTAGTAATATTGTGATTGTCCTGTACACTTGCAGTGATATTCTAGGGTAAAACTTAGATCTATCAAGTTTTTGGCGCTGTTGCCGGGGACCAATTGCGTTACCTACAGATTTAGGAATGGAGTTTAGTCTAAGACATTAACGTTTTTTTTCTTTTAGATGATGGCCATGGATTACAATGATTGGTCACGAGAAGAGGAAGACACATTTGAAGAATACATTCAAGATGAGCCATATGTGGAGCCACCGTTTGATGAGAGCGTGCTTACACCGGAACAACAAGTGAAGTTGGAAGAGCATTACAAAGAGAATCCAACAATGGAAAGGAGTGACCTAGCGATTATGATCCGTTTGAACCTCATGTCACACCGGGCTGCACTAGAAGGAAGACATCTCACGTCTTACAAAATACATGTATCTCATGCACTTGAAGAGGTAATATATTGGGTTTCACCATGCCAACTAGAAGGTACACACGAATCAACCTTTGAATTTCATGATTATGAGGTTTGTCACATGCCTTGTACTGATGTTGTAGTTTCTAGTTTGCATGCTCCCTTACTCATTGATGAATGTTATGATTTAATATATGAGTCAAAAAAACTAGATACCTTAAGAGTAGCAAAACTTACTAGAGATTACCATTAAATATGTTTTGATATTAATTATCTATGTGCTTTGAATGTTCATGATCTCGAGTTGAAGTTTTCAATGCCTTAGAAATTTAGATCTCTTCTTGAAATTTTTTACCTAAGGGATGTGCTTGATGTAGATAAGATCTTGAATGATATAGATGACCCTAAGGTTGAGATGGAATCTAGGAAGGAGGATAATGTGTTTTACATGATTGATGGAGATAAAGTTGACTATTTTGTGATAGACTCGTTTAAACCTGAAGTTGATTTTATCTTTCCATCAAATGCATTTGATCCTCATCAATATCTAACCATCAAGGAAGATTTCAAGATATATGCTACATACGTACTTGACTTCCTTGATGTGAGTTTTTTTACTTTGCCATTGATAGTTGCGTGCCATGTTGCACATTCTGTTTCTTGCCCTAAAAGGAGAAGGACCAAAGGTGTATTGGCTCACCTTTTGATTCTCATGATTAACATCTGAGACCGAAGTCAAGCTAACGACTATAAACAAGCGCTTGGTGGGAGACAACCCACCGGTAAATTTTCTTTTCTTAAGATATATTTTTCTTGAGTCTGTTTTGCCTTCCTCTTGGTTTATTTTCACACTGAGACGGTATGAAATAAGTCTGGGGGAAGGTTTTTATCATTTACTGACGTTGTTTTCTTTTTGATGTCTACTTTGTCTTCTAACATTGTTCTTTTTGAGTCTTTATCGAGTCTTTTTCTTGTTTTATTGAGTCAAAAAATTGTTTGAAATTATGAACATTTTCTTGAATTTATTGTTCTGACTTTTCATTTGAGTGACCATTATTGCAGAATTAATTTCCGATCAGCCTAATGAAAAATCCAAAGGTTGACCGGCTAATCAGAGACATCCATGTTTCCAGAAAAAAATCTAAAAGCTTGAACTAGTTTCTGAGCTCTTCCTTTTACCTCACCGTTGTGATTGATGTCTTCAGAGCTTGACTCCTCATTCATATATGACAAGACAACATGTGTGAAAGTATGGTATTCCTCTCCCTTGATTTTAGTAAAGCAGAAAATATGAAATGATTTTCTTTTGAGTAAAGGGCTAGGAAAATTTTCATCGATCCTATTATTTTACTTCGAAATAAATGATCACACTAAGGTTGGAAGCGAGGTTAGGAAAATTTCCAGTGATACCATTATTCGCAAATATCTTAGACAAAAAAAATAAATAAATATTTTGAGAAGAATAAGTCTAGGGAAGAGAAATAGTACCAATGGTTGTATGGATGACTTGTCATGGTATCGAAAGGGAAATCGTCTAGGTTCTTGGCACTATGAACTTCCGGTGAGATCCAGTTATGATGGCTTTTGAACTATTATGCGAGATTGTGGGCTGAATCTGGGAAAGCTGCGACTCTTACAGAGAAGTACGTGGTGATTCGATTTGGAATTGGTTTGACCAATATGTGGATTACAAGGTTAGAGGTCATTACACTGGTCTAAAGAATTGGTGAGTTTCCGCGTTTTCAAACCTCGACTCCATTCTTTGTTTGATATTTGCTTGAGGGCAAGCAAAAGACTAAGTCTGGGGAGTTGATGTACTCGGTTTTAACCGATTTCTAACATATGTTTTTGTGTTGGTTTTGAGTCTTTTATTGAGTCAAAGTGTGTTTTAGAGTATTTGAGTCCTTTATCGATTCTTTACAGGGTTTAGGTTGATTTGGAGGAAATCAGGCCATTTATGCTGCAAAATGTGAAATTGGGAATGCAGAGTCATGCAGAAGCGTCAGAAATTTGGCATTCGTTGAAAGCCTTCCCACCAACGGATTGATCTAAAATTGTGACACAAAATAGAGCTGTGAATTAGCTTTTATTTTCAAGTGGTTTTAAGAAACTCTAACGATGCGATCAAGAGTTATACCCGATTTACTGTAGACAGGTCAATCTGCCTTGCAGAAGAAGCATAAGCGGAACATAAGGTTGCATCGACCGATCCACACTTGCATCGATCGATGCAAATGTCTGAAACTTTTCCAAGAGCTTCTGCATCGACCGATGCATACCTTGCATCGATCGATGAACTTCCCAGACGAAAAATGACAGTTTTTAAACTTCCTATTTTACCGCAGAATCATCCTAACTCAAACTAATTCGACCCATGACATTTATATACTTATTTTTCAGCCTCTTTGAATGCAAAGATTTATTTTTCTTAGAACTTTTCATCTCTTTTAATTGTATGCTTGGGAGAAGATCTCTAAACCTCGTTTGACAAACCCAGAGAAGATTTCTGAACCCTATTCTTTATTTATTGAATTTGATTATGTTTTCTCTCATACTTTTTTGTTTATTCTCTGCAATTATGTGTGAGTAGATCCATTGTTAGGTTTTTAGAGTTTTCAAAGGAATACATGAATTGCTAGTTTAGAATTGTTAGATAGGGAATTATCGAATTAATTCTTCATCTAGATTGTTATTAATGCTGAAACTTGATTAGCTACCTAGTTTCTGATCTTAGGATATTTAACGCACCGAAAGTGTTTGATTAAATGCCTGAACAAACCTTAGATGAGCAAAACATCCTTAACCAACGAGAGTTGATGTTATTGTGTTTTGTGAACTTATCAAACTCGTTTATCATGCATGTTTAGTACTTTTGGATTCAAACTGGAGTTTAGAATTCATTGATCTATAACATAGGGATTTAATACTCCGAGAGGAGATTGTTCTAATATAGTGATTTGAGTTCGAGAACGATGCCTAATGCTTTCCCTATTTGATAATCTATTATGCAATTTATGTTTCCTGTGAATTTTCCTGAAACCTGACGCCTTTTATTAATTGTTTCACAACTGATTTTCTTTGTTTATTTGCAATTCGATACATTCAAACCTATACTTTCATCTTAGCTTTTTTTTTAATCTCACAAATCCGTAGTGTAACTTTGGTCTCTCTGGATTCGATCCCTTATTACTATTGTGATTGACTTGTACACTTGCAGTGATATTCTAGGGTAAAACTTAGAGCAATCAACAGCGGAGCCCTGCAGAAATCTCGAGCTCTCCAAAATCCTAGCCTTCTCCTTCTCAAAATCCCTAGCCGCCGCCCTCTTCTCATCTAGCTGCTGCTTCTGTCACCTCTTGATATAAGATCGAATCACACGATCTAATAACACATAAGTAATCAAAGTCTAATCGCTTTGATGGTTGGATGGAAGCTGGTTGTGATGGCAATACAATTGTTTTATGGACTAAAACAATTATATCAAACAGAAACTAGTTCTAAGGGCTAATCCTCGCGAAGAACTAAGTCTCAAAACACGATTCTAATGCTTGAATCTCACAAACACTAAGAACTCGCAAACGATTCAAAACACAAGGTATTTTGAAACAAATAACTTCTCGTTTTTAATTGATCAAAAAGGGTCCATTGCAAAATACAAAAGCAAGAGCTTATAAGGAGCTCATGAAATTCAATATAAAATGGTAAGCAATAAATTAAACAGCAAAAATCAAGTGAAATAATGCAAAGACTTTATTGTAGGTGATTTGGTCAAGAAGCTTGATCGTAGGAGGTGAGGGGCGGATTCTTTGGGATGGTGACGAGTTGAAGGCTTCTTTGGACTCCTTGGACGGTTGGGATGATATTCAGATGATGGATGGTCGAGATTATGCTTCAGCTGGTCGTAGATGGAAAGGGAGAAGTTATTGACATTTCCTTTAAAGGAAAGTTCTCCTTTAAATTTGAATTATTTCCCATTGGTCAAGAACGTGTCTTGGTTCATTGTGAGAGCTTCTTGAGAGTCTGGTGGATCTTCTAGAAGGCGTGTGAGCTTCATTTTGGTCGTGGTCAAGGTGGTTTCCATAGTTGGTCGAGGATTTGAAACTTGATCAGTTGGATGTGCATCCGCTGTTGGGCTTTTTAAGAGCGATTTACTAGGCCGATTGGAGAGATCTTGGATGTTTCGGAAACTAGACTCTCGGGGCTTCTGATCCATATGTAGATCGTTTCCTGAAGTGTCGTCAGCTGAAAGTGACACTTGATTGAACATATACTTCAGGTTATGTGCTCGAATTACCCTATGTGAGGTAACTTTGGGAGTTACTGTCCCAAACTCGCAAAGGAATGGTTGACGCCAATAAACAAGATCAGGTCTTGTCGTACGCACGATCCAATTCCCTTTTGAATTGGTAGTATCCAAAAGTCCTTCGGGTAGCTCTAGGCTCGCCATGGGTCGTCTTATTGGATTGATGTCCACATCATACCCTCCCCCTTGGAAAGGTTTCGTCCTCGAAACAGGTACATATAATGGTGCCTCTCTGATCAATAGGGAGTAGATCACTCTATTGGGTCGTGCTGGAACATAAGTGTTGACAGTTAATACTTCTTTGTTTCCTTTTGTTGCCGTGTTGCCTGCGTTTGCTTCCGTGTATTCAACGCTTGATTTAGCACCTGTGTAAGACACTTTTGGCATAGACAAGTGTATTATATCTGTGTTATCAGGTGGTAAATATTCTTTTTCAGCAAAGAAACTTACCTTAGTGGTTGCGTTAGCCTTTTCTCTTGCTTGCATTACACGCACTTCAGTTTGGTCCAAAGGTGTTAGTGTAAACTTTCGATTGTTGAGGCTGAATGAGTACTGATTTGTACGACCATCATGTGAGGTGACTCGGTCATATTGCCATGGTCTTCCCAGCAGAAGATGGCCAGCTTGCATTGGGGCGACATCGCACGTAATCTGGTCTTGGTATTGTCCGATGGAGAAAGAAACCTCCACTTGTTTGGTCACCTTGAGCTCTTCGTTGTCATTAAGCCACTTGAGCTTGTATGGTCGAGGGTGCTTGGACGTTTGAATTCCTACCTTATCAACCAAAACAGAGCTAGCAATATTAGTACAAGAGCCACTATCTATGATTAGATGGCATACCTTGTCTTGAATGGTGCATCGGGAATGAAAGAGGTTTTCTCTTTGAGCTGGTTCCTCGTGGTATGGCTGAGCCGAGAGTGCTCTTTGGATCACCAGTAGCTCCCCTTCATCAGGTAAGATGGTGATTTCTCCATTCGTATCATCGAAATCTTCCTCATCTTGCGAATCGTACCTGTTTGGTGTGATGATCATGACTCGTCTATTCCGGCATTCTCTTGCAAAGTGTCCCCTGCCTTGACATTTAAAACACGAGATATCATGGGATCTTTGATGGATAGAAGACTTACTTTGCTCAAAACGTGAGTCTTTCGATTTGTCTTTGAACTTAGAATCGATCACCACTGATTTTCCTTTGTCAATGACTTGCGGTGGTTGTTGTTGCGTTGTTTGGGTGCTGCTACGACTCTTTTGGGTATTGGCTACCTTTTTGTTGATCTGGTTCTCCATTTGAACGGCTAAGTGTAAAAGTTCCTCGAGATCATGGTAAGGCTGCCGCTCCACTTTTCTTGCAATCCGATCTTGCAAGCCATCTACGAATTGAGCCATCAAGGATTCTTCCGTATCGGTCAACTCCAGCTTGTTCTTGAGTGCTTCGAACTCTTCGTAGTAGTCTTCAACGGATTTTTGTCCCTGAAATAAAGTTCTAAAACGTTTTTGCATTTCACTATGATAATGCGGTGGCACATACCTCTTACGGAAATAGAATTTCATGTCTCTCCAATAGGTGACTTGGCCATAGTTGTGCCTCCTTCTCTCGGCTACTTCTCTGTCCCACCATGTGAGTGCATGGTCGGTGAGGCTGGCTGCGGCAAGTGCTAGCTTCTTCGGTTCATTGTAGCTATAGTAATCGAAGATGTGTTCCATTCTTCGTTCCCACTCCAAGTATGCATCAGGGTCTACCTTTCCAGCAGAGGTAGGAGGTGTGAGCTTGATCTCATTGGCTGCCCTAATGGGATCTTCATCTCGGATTCTGTTGCGATGAATGGGATAATGTCTCGGTTGTTGTTGTTGTTGCATCGGATCGGGTGGAACATCGTTTGGATTTTCTCCTCGGTCTTGATTGTTATGGGCTCCGGCTGCTGCGGTTTGGGGATCTCCATTGTGGTTTGTTGATGCTGGTGGAGGAGTGAGGTTTCTTATGGCACCAAGGCGTGGCTGCTGTTCGATTTGACTCATACGGCCTCCTAGATTGGTCTCCATAGCAGTCATGTCGGTTCTCACGTTTCTTATGTCATCCCTCAACCCGTTCATGTCGTCTCTCATGGATAGGAGAAGTTGCATCAGGGCATCTTGTTGTTGATCAGTCATTGTACCTATCACAAGTATAAGGGAAAGATCAAATTCTTATCGAACAAGATCAACAAAACAAAACAAAAACAAGAATCGTTGCAATTAATTTTTTTTTGACTAGATGATAAAAATAATGAAACAAAACTTCGACAATAAAATTTTTATAGGTTTTATATGAATTTATAAGAAGCAAATAACAAAACAAATGACAATTTTTATTTGGTTTTAGATTTTATAAAAAAAAATAACAGAAATAAGAACACGATGAAACAAAAAAAAATTTGGGTTTTTTTTTTTGAATTCGAAACAAGAACAAAGTCAAAACAGAATTCAAAAAGCAAAGGAATAGAAAACACCTGGATAGGAGCTTTTAAAGCTCTGATACCAAAATGATATAAGATCGAATAACACGATCTAATAACACATAAGTAATCAAAGTCTAATCGCTTTGATGGTTGGATGGAAGCTGGTTGTGATGGCAATACAATTGTTTTATGGACTAAAACAATTATATCAAATAGAAACTAGTTCTAAGGGCTAATCCTCGCGAAGAACTAAGTCTCAAAACACGATTCTAATGCTTGAATCTCACAAACACTAAGAACTCGCAAACGATTCAAAACACAAGGTATTTTGAAACAAATAACTTCTCATTTTTAATTGATCAAAAAGGGTCTATTGCAAAATACAAAAGCAAGAGCTTATAAGGAGCTCATGAAATTCAAAATACAACGGTAAGCAATAAATTAAACAGCAAAAATCAAGTGAAATAATGCAAAGACTTTATTGTAGGTGATTTGGTCAAGAAGCTTGATCGTAGGAGGTGAGGGGCGGATTCTTTGGGATGGTGACGAGTTGAAGGCTTCTTTGGACTCCTTGGACGGTTGGGATGATCTTCAGATGATGGATGGTCGAGATTATGCTTCAGCTGGTCGTAGATGGAAAGGGAGAAGTTATTGACATTTCCTTTAAAGGAAAGTTCTCCTTTAAATTTGAATTCTTTCCCATTGGTCAAGAACGTGTCTTGGTTCATTGTGAGAGCTTCTTGAGAGTCTGGTGGATCTTCTAGAAGGCGTGTGAGCTTCATTTTGGTCGTGGTCAAGGTGGTTTCCATAGTTGGTCGATGATTTGAAACTTGATCAGTTGGATGTGCATCCGCTGTTGGGCTTTTTAAGAGCGATTTACTAGGCCGATTGGAGAAATCTTGGATGTTTCGGAAACTAGACTCTCGGGGCTTCTGATCCATATGTAGATCGTTTCCTGAAGTGTCGTGAGCTGAAAGTGACACTTGATTGAACATATACTTCAGGTTTTGTGCTCGAATTACCCTATGTGAGGTAACTTTGGGAGTTACTGTCCCAAACTCGCAAAGGAATGGTTGACGCCAATAAACAAGATCAGGTCTTGTCGTACGCACGATCCAATTCCCTTTTGAATTGGTAGTATCCAAAAGTCTTTCGGGTAGCTCTAGGCTCGCCATGGGTCGTCTTATTGGATTGATGTCCACATCACCTCTCCTAGCCGCCGTGAGTCGTCTTCCACGAGGTGAAGTCACCATAGCCTCTTTTTTGCAAGGAGAAGGCAGAACAGACCCGTTCTGGGAGAAAGGAGAAACGGATAGGCAGATCAGATCGGATTGATCTTAAATTTGGTAAACATCTTCCTGACTCGTAGATATATCTATACTCGAAGGCGGATTGTCGTTTGGAGCTGTGGTCTGAAAGGTATCATGTTTTACTGAGCCTGATCCGCACATCGTCAAGATCTGACCAGTCTAGCGAATCATGTATTTTGGTTGAGAAAACGAGATTCGTTTGACCTGAAACTTTGCAGAGATATTAAGGACACATAGATCTAACTCTCGGTCGAAGGAGATACGATTTGGGAATCATGAGCATAGGGAAACATGTGATCGAAGTGGAGATAGCGAATCTGTCCAAAGAGGAGTGTTGGATCTTCATCATCAAAGTGGCAAAGGTAAGGACGTGGTCGTGTTTCCTTCATTCATGTGGGTGGCGTGGCGTAGTGTGATGCTTAGTCTAGGATTAAGCCGATCATACCTATGGATCATACTTCATAAGTGATATGTATTTGCTTCTTGTGTGGTTATATGATTATATATATATGAGTATATGAATGCATTGAGAACCTAGCATGTTAGGAAACGATAAACCGAATGATGTCTTGATTGTTGATTGAGATGCATGTTTGCTTGGTTAGTGATTGTGAATGAGAATGGTAGTGTGCGTAAGGCACGTGTGGCTGTGTGCCGTGTTAGTAGCTGCAAGTGGGGTTGGGGGTCCCTACTTGACAGATTGTGTGTTTGGACAGTGATCAAGTCGTGACGGTTATGATGTTGTGTGGAACCATAACCGGACTGATGAGTTGTGGCTGAATCGTGATGGTTATGACGCTGTGTGGAACCATAACCGGACTGACGAGCTCTGATCATGTTGTGACGGTTATGATGCTGTGTGGAACCATAACGGACGGTTATGATGCTGTGTGGAACCATAACCGGGCTGATGAGAGGGGCATCCCTTAGAAACTGCAGTGACCATCCGAGGGACGTCTCGCCTGTGTGGCGTGTAATCACGGGGTGAAAGAGCCCGAGTGTGGGGTGAAAGAGCCCATTTAGGACTCTATTGTGTGTTGTATTTGTCTTTAGGACACAGTGTTTGCATGGTCGTCTTAGCCTTACACTGAGAACTATATGTGTTGTTTGCATGTGTGCGGGACTCGCGGTTCCCGAATTACTCACCCCTCTCTCTTTGCATGATAGAAAAGCCCTGTAAATTGATATCTAAGGAAGGTGTTGGTGGATTTGATAAAAGAAAGCGTTTTGGGCTGATCAACACGAACGATTCACTAATCCGGCCTAAACAATCTAACTTTCCCCCCTCAACTATTACTAATGGGACAATGAGTGGTTCATGTAACACTCGTCTTTTAACTTCCTCTAGACGGCATGTCACATGTTAACTTATACCACAAGAAACCAACACTGAATCGGAAATAACCAACAAGTCTTCATTTCAATTCAAAACGTCTTTCAATAAAACCACTTAACTCTTACATTTAAACATTCAACGTGCATTTCAAACAAGTCACCCAACATGCAACACACAACAATATTCTTTTCCTGTAATTAAAGAATACTTCTAGGTGATACATATATACATAAATATTTATATATAATTATAGTATAATAATACATACTCAAACAAATATGTGTTACTTATTTATATGTAACTCGTAGGTATGTCTGATTTAATAATAGACTAAACGAATAACAGAGATGAACGGATATAGGGACAACACAATCTTGTTCCTCACTTAGCAAATCGGATTGAGGTCTCGGGAACTGAATGTAAAGAGATTCCGGTTCAGCAACAAATTCAGACTACATTGATTTACAATTAATAAAACACGATTTAAATTAGTTTGTTATTCTCGGATAAATATCCAAACCCAAAATAAATCGGTTATTAATTAAATCCACAACAATTCTTTGATTCTGATTTAATTAGCTAATCTTAAAATAATCCAAAGTCACAGTTTAATGGGTTTAAGTTAATTTAGGAGATTTAATTAAATAACCAGACCCGATTTAATAAGTAACCAACGCCAACACCATAATTTAACTCCATAACAATTCGACATCAACGTCTCGTGTCTCGGTATTAATCTGATCTAACAATTAAAACCACCCAAAATTAAAATCTTGACTCTTAGTAACACATGGAGTCCTCTTTCTTTTGCTTGCCTCTTGTAAACAACCTATTTTCCTCCAGAAAAGTATTACCTAGTAACAAATACACACGAAGTTTCACCCTCGTTTTACTTTTCCCTAATTTGAAAGTTAAAGACATATTTCTCCCCAATCCGAAAGTTCGAAACATATTTACCCATATTCGTCGGTTTGAATGGTTTGCGAGCTAAACCACTTATACCGATACAAAACCGAATTTAAAACCCACCAATTAATACTTTTACTAGGTAATACTTTTCCAGAGAGAAATAGGTCGTTTATCCAACAATTAAACCCACCCAAAATTAAAATCTTGACTCTTAGTAACACATGTAGTCCTCTTTATTTTGCTTGCCTCTTGTAAAATCTATATTTTGCTCCTCAACTATTATTAATGGGACAGTGAGTGGTTAAGATCTCAATTGCTGGTTCGCAGTGTTGTTCAATTGAAGTATTTTTCGGTTTATTAAAAAGTTGTTTTTTCAGCAATTTTCCCGAAACTAAAGAGTTCATTCAAACAAAAGAATCAATAGGTTCAACAATTCTTTTGAACAAAAGCTGGGATACTGGTGAAACCCTAGGAATATCTTTCAAGTCCTCGATGATCAAGTCTTGTTCTTCAAGAATATCGACAGTGGGTCTCAAGGAGATTGTTGCAGTCTTTAAACATTTAGAGTTAGCTAGGATGTATGTCAGGAATTCGTCCTCTTCTATTGTATCCCCATATGCATTCCACTCGAATATTTCGAGATGTGACGACAAGCATCCGGGAACAGAGCTCGGTTGGTTCCATGAAAGTGGGAGATCCTCGGGTTTATAGCTAAATTCCTGTGAAGCAACGATGGCTATATATTAAGCAAAATTTGACTAGTATTTTAGTCCATCAAAGCTAGAAGAGGAGAGAAAGAGGATACATACACAATCAACCGTAAGATTTTTCAGTTTTGGAGCATTTTTAAGTAAACGCATAAGTGGTTCCAACCAATCTGATTCTTTTGGACGTATTCTTAACTTTATAAGTTGAGAGAAGTTGATGGTGCTACAACGTATAACCTGCGACAGAACAAACAACAACGTAAGTAAATGCAACAATGTGATCACACTAGACAAGCGATCGATAGATAAAGAGATCTACCACTTCATTGGTAAAAGACAACTCAAGAGACAAGACCGAGGAAAGAGATCTTGTGAACTTGTTACTACCATGGAAAGACTGAACATTGATATAAGCATCCTTGAGACAAGGCATATTCTCTACCGAGCAAGAGTCTCTTGAATAATCAGTGATGATAAACGTTTCTAAGGCCGGAGTATCCATAACCAAACACCTACTGGTGTCTACTGCATCATTGTCCTCTGGTAGTGAGATATAATTTCTATACAATAAGAAACATAAAGAAGGCACTTTCACAATAAACTTTGTCACATTGTCCTCCTTGTTTCGTTCCACGACCAAGAGCTTAAGAACGGGGCAGCTTGATAGGAACCTAACGAGAGAAGCCTCGTCTTTATACACCACATAGGACAATCTAAGAACTAAGAGTGATGGGAGGCAAGAAGAAGAAGGGAAATCCACGAGAATCTTGTGAAAGAGATCCAGATTCTGGAGCGATTTGCAGGAATAAAGGCTCTCGGGCAAGCTGGTTGGATCTGCGGACCAGAGTAGCTTGAAATATAGACTAATCACGAGGCGACCAACAGCATTTGCAACCCACTTTCCGACATCAGCATCAGTAGGACACCCTGGACCGAGTTTTATACACAACTCGTCTATTACAGGGGCCTTGTGGAGTTGCAATGATTTGTCAAGAAACCACCATATGCTCTTTTTGCTTTCATCATTATCATCCTTCTCCTCTATGCTGCTGTCTTTGTACTCTAGTGTACGTACCATCGTCCAAATAGAGAGCCATCGTTTCGACAGAAACATGGTAGCCACTGCGTCTTTTGTCGGGACAAGACCCAATATCTTTACCAGCAAATCTTCTGGCAACTCACTAATCCTATCTTCACAAACTGTCCCTTCAATTTTGGCTTCTGGCATCTTCACTACGCAAAACACTAAGAGAAGGATTCGGCATCGATAGCAACAAAGGGAAATCGTTATTACTCAATAGGTCTCTTACTTATCAAATAGCAACAGTGAGATTCTATCCATCTTGTAAAACCCTTAAAATATATCACTCGTACAAAAAAAAAAAAAACCGTAAAGACAACAACAACATGAACAAGTATTTAACTTTCAGAGAGGAACTAGAAATTCCTAAACTATCAATCTCCACAAGATTCGTCCTTCTAAACCCTCTTCCCTCTCTAGAAAGCTTAATACTTTGTTGCGAAATCTTAATAAAAACCACCGAGACAAAGCATAAACAACTTAACCAATTGAATTTCAGATGATATCTATCTATTTTCCTTGTAGAGTTCGTTAATCGCTTGAAGCGATGATAAAAATAGGAATCGATTTTCTTTTTAAAAAAAATTAGGTTGGAAACGGAAAACGGTAAAATTCGCATCACTCACGGCCAATAATTCATATCGCCGGAGCATAGAAGACTTACCCGTCAAAATTCGAATAGACTTCTCCGGCGAAGCAGAGAAAAGTGTTTGGCAACGACGGAGAATTGAGCCGCGACTTTGGCGTTTTGTTTTATTTATCCTCGTTTTGTTTGTATTTGGCCGGAGGCAATTAAATATGGGCTTTTACTGGGTTCAGTACAATGTTTTTGTTAAGTTGCCGTTTACTAAAGAGAGATTTACATCTCAAGCACTTTCATCATAAATTTAAGGGTTTTCTAAAAAAAAAACCGTTTCTGGTTCGGATTTGCAAGAAAACTCATCACCACAGAAAAATGCAGGTTAATCCCTCACCCGACAGTCAAACCGCAATATAACCCTCGGTCAATAATTGAGAAAATTATGTAAAATGATGATTTGAACCATCGACCTTAGAGATATAACACATGCACCTTACCAACTGTGCTAACGAAATTAATTAGAAAATTTTAAACATATATATTTATAAATACCCGAAAAACATTGAAAACCAAAAACCCCGAAAATCCCAAAAACCCGAAAAATCCCAAAATCCCGAAAAATCCGACCACAAAGTTATTAAACCGAAGCAAAATTCCAACCCAAAAAATCCGAAAACCCCGAAAATCCCGAAAACCCGAAAAATCCAAAAAAATCGAAAATTCAAAAAATTCTAAAAACCCGACCACAAAGTTAACCGAAAACCCCGAAAACCCTGAACCAAAAAATTCCATTGATGAATTTTGGTTTGGGTTTGGTTCGGATTTTTCGGTTTTCGAGGTCTTCGGATTTTGGGATTTTTTGGATATTATAAATATATATGTTTGAAGTTTTGCAATTAACTTCGGGGTTTTTGGGGTTTTTGGTTCGGGTTCGGTTATGTTCGGGAATTTTGCTTCGGTTTAATTACTTCGTGGTCGGGTTTTTCGGATTTTTCGGGTTTTTGGGATTTTTCGGGTTTTCGGGATTTTCAGGGTTTTTGGTTTTCAGTGTTGTTCGAGTATTTTTAAATATATATGTTTGAAGTTTTCTAATTAACTTCGTTAGCACAGTTGGTAGGGTGCATGTGTTATATCTGTGAGGTGGAGGGTTCAAACCATCATTTTACATAATTTTCCCAATTATTTTACCCAAAACGACGTAGTTTTGGTAATCAATACACGGTCTTATACGGTTTTAAAAATCTATACACGACCGAGGGTTATATTGCGGTTTAACTGTCGGGTGAAGGGTTGACCTGCATTTTTCTGTGATGATGGGTTTTCTTGCAAATCGGAACCAGATGACGGTTTGTTTTTGCAGAAAACCCAAAATTTAACACAAATATGCACTTTTGATGGGCAAAATGATATTTAACCCTCTATTTCTTTAACCTAACATTTTAATTATACATCTCTCAGTGTAGTCGAGGTGTTAAATGTCTCAGTGCAAAGGTCACGATTTTTGGTAGCAAATTACACATTCGTGATCTTGGAATTGGTTTTTTAAGGGTTCAATTGTCACGGGATATGACTGCAACTGACTCATCACCGTGACGTCGAGGAGTAGGAGGAGCTGAGCATCAACGTGATGGGACACAGCCTCGGCGGCGCGTTGGCGATACTGAGCGCGTACGACGTGGCGGAGATGGGACTGAATCGGAGTCGGTGTCGGGAAAGTGATTCCGGTGACGGAAAACTGGAAAGTGATTCCGGTGTGTGTGATTTTTGATTAAAACCCATCCACGGTAAAGTGATTCCGGTGACGGGAAACTGGATGGGGGCGCTGATTAAAAAATAATTGGTTTACTAAAAATTGATTTAATTGGTTTAATTTAATTTTAATACGGTTTAGAAGCTGGATTTGACGGAAACCGTTAACAGTAAACGGAGATGGGGTTAAACCCCGAGATGTAAGTTTATGTGTGGTTATACATTGACAAATTTTGTTTGTGTAGCCTGAAGAAGATGTCAACATAACCTCCGACTAAAAATCACGTAATTGATTTTCAGAAAATACTCTCCCCTTGTCGACGACACAACATCCGTCTTCGCAAATCTCCCAGTTCCAGCTCTCGTTTTTCCGTTTTTCATCCTCTATCTCTACATGTTCTATCTTCTGCTCATCGGCATCCCACCTCCCCTAAACCCATTTGTTGTAGTTTTTGCCATGTCGGGTATCAAATATCTCCCATTTTTCTTAGGTTTCATTGAATATTTTTTGGCGTAACTTAATGTGCAATTATCTCACCGAAATCGTGTTTTCTAGGCTCCGACGATAATTCAGAAGGGGACTTCCTTCTCCCGCCGCGGCTTTATGCCACTGATAGATACCCCATCAACCGCCTAAATGTCTACTCAAAGTTAGACATTCTTAAATTCATTCACGATGCACTAAGAGGCACAACAAAGTTCGAAACTGTAAAGGACTCTTTCTTTGGTAAACTATTCGACATCCATGTTTCTAGATGTCCCATTTCTGGGAAATTGATCCACGCTCTTCTTACAAGACAACTTGTCACAATGAAGAAATATGAGATGTGGACGGTTTTGGGTGGACACCCTCTACGATATTCACTTGCAGAGTTTGGTAAATTAACCGATTTGCCTTGTGGTGAGTTCCCCGAAGAATACAACCCATATTTCCAGGCATTAGTTGATCCTGACCGCATAGATCTATGTTGGGAAACATATATTGGATGTGATGCACAAGCAACACTAGCATACATATCCGTAATGTTGGTAGACACTACGATTCCCGGTCCGCAGAAACTTCGTTTAGCTTTATTACTTATTGTGGATGGAGTTCTAGTAGCTACTCACCAAACCCACATGCCCACACTTATGTATGTAAAGATGTTGGATGACATCCCTTCATTATGTTCCTTCCCTTGGGGAAGGGAATCATTCTTACGGACCATTTCATCGATGATTCCCGGGAAGAGGGTCCCCGCCAAGTGCGACGATGCCGTGTTAGTTTTCCGACATCAACTGCAACAGAAATCTTTGCATGCAAGATTTTCCGTTGGTCCTACAGCTACTATCGTTTTATTCCATTCCATCCTCGCTATCTAGGATTCCAAGCACATCTGACCAGGCCACCATCCTATCTGTTTCTGGTGTTGGAATCCCCCAACAGACTGGTATAACACTGAAGAACGTTATTGTTGTGGAGAACAATCCAAATGTATTTCCTAATTCCCTTGTTGTTAACCATCATTTATTATAGTAAACTATCTCATATAACATCTTCTGTAGCAGCTTGTTGTTCAGCCTATCATTCAATACTCCGACACCACAGAGGACGGATGAGGAGAGTGAGATGATGAAGTTAAAGATAAAAAGAAGTGTTGTACATGGAGTGATGAAGTTAAAGATTAAAAGAGCTGAACAAGTGGTCACTGTTTTCTGTACCAAATGTTTTGGATCATAATTACACTGATTTCAGGATTTGCAGTGACGTCCAAATCTAACACTCAATCTCCTACGTTTTATTGATACAATCACATTCTCTATTATACTGTACTGTACCCTTAAAGTTACTACTGCAGGATGAAGCAGTAACAGACTCTCCCATGGATAATACAATCCCATCCTAGGTATGCATAATCCCACTTTCTTTCCGATGTCACACTTGAATAAGTGGACACTGTTTTCTGTACCATATTTAGTATATCATACTGTAAGCGATTTCAGGATTTGCAGTTTACAACATTATTATCTCACATCCACTATCACAAACTGCAAAAAACTTGCATTTGATAATTTGTTGGCTGAATCTAATAAACACATTGTGGTATATGTGGTGAGAAAGGATATAACTCAAGAAATTGTTCTCATGAGGTATTATTTTATTGTCTCTTGTTATCTTTTGTTGTTTGGTAATTGTGATAACTTATGTTTTTTTGCAGTCTCTGGATAACAAGACAAAGAGAAAACGACTTAATGAAGAAGCTCAAGTAGACGCCCAAATGGAAGCTCAAGAGGAAGTTGAAAGCTGATATGGGAGTGCAAGCTCAAGTAGAAGTGCAAGACATTTTTTCAACTTCACTACAAGGAAGCCAATGAAGCTGATTGGCTTGATTGCTTTTTGGATGATAATTGGCTTGTTTTTTTAGGTAAAAATCGGCTTGTTTCTTTTGGGAAAAACATTTTGGGAAAAACATGCGATGTTTTTTGGAGAACACATGTGTGATCTTTTTGAATAATTGGTTCCTTTTGAAATGTTTTTTTAGGAAAAACATGGGATGTTTATACATTTTTCTGGGAAAATATGTTTGATCTTTTGGTAATGGTTACGTTGTGATCCTTTTTGGAATGCATTTATATGCATGATCTATCTCTAATCGGCTAAATAGCATTTTTGGATCAATTCGTATGTATGCATTTGTTTGTATGTCTTATGACCATATTACCACAAAATAATTAGAAATTGATAATTATAAGTTGGTAATTAGAAGTTCAAAATAGAATTCAATACAACACACATAATAAGTTGGTACTTAAAAGTTTAAAAGTATATGCAATTGGTGTCATTGTCTTTGGTTAATTTATGGTTCCTTTTTAATGACTTTACAATCAATCCCGTCAATCATGTGATGATCATGTTGTTGATATACAACATTCGACATCATTCATCTTTCTCTTCCATCCAATCTCGGTAGAAATTCGGATTTCACATAATTATTTATTCTACCTAACACTACAAGAAAATAGTCATTGCAATATGCCGAGATATTGTCGCAAACATAAAATTTGTTATAAAATTGCAACAAATTTTATAGTGTTGCTATTTGCGTGTTGCAAATCTTTCTTTGTTTCACATGCGTCACAAAGTTTGCAATGAACTATTTTTTTTATATATATTTGTCGTATTAATGCAACGACATTTTTCACAGCAATTTTTTCATATGATGACATATTTTACAATTCTTAATAATTGAAAATTATTGCTACTAAGCCAAGATGAGAGTTGACAATGTCCTTCATTTTCTCTGAAACATTCACAATGTATTGATGATATTATCAAAATACTTATTTTCGATATGCATCACATCAAAATTAGGGCGAAGGAGATGAGTTTTACAATAAGCCAACTTCCAGAATATGTTTTGCTTGGGTCAATTATAGTTTTCACCATATCCCGCTATTTTTAATGATCTCCCCCACAGTTAACTGTTTTTGGTAAACCAAACAAATGATCACTCCATAAATCTTCCACCGAATACATTGAATCCACCACTTTGTTTGATGTGAAGTTTTTTTTGTTACGCCATAAACTATGATCAGTTGAAAGAAAACAACGATGAAAATCAAACCATCGCGTTTTCTCCCATGTTTCAACCAAAAAACTTCAGTACACTACAATAAAACAAAGTCATTGCAACGAATATTTACCACATAAAAAATTCGATATAATGTACCATCGAATTAGCATCGAATTAATGACGAAAAAGGGTTTCAACGTAAAGTCATCGTAAAAATTGGTAATCGTAAAATCGTCGTAAATTAGGCACGCGTTTCCATCGATGTTGTGATGAATTTTGAAATCGTTGTAAAGTTGATGCTACTTTACATCGAAATTACGACGAATAACATTTTTGAGACTTTCGTTGTAACTTCGATGGTAATTTGCGTCGAATTTACAACCATCAAAAATCGATACTAATTAACGACGAAATGACGTCGAATGTAAAAGTTTGGTTAAAATACATTTTTTTATAGGTTCATCTAATAGTTTACATCGAAACATGTCGTCGTAAAGTAGTTGTAATATCGTTGTTCAATCATTGTAAATTTATTTCGTTGGTAAAGCGTTGTAAATTTACGTTGCAAAATCGTTGGTAACTCTGGAAAAATTTCTATAAATACAACCTAAATTCAAACAAAATTCTACCAAAAAAAAAAACAAACACTTTTTTTTAAAATGTCTATTTACGATCTACGAAGATGGATGTATATGCATAAGGGTTCAGGGGGAGCGTTGACGAAAGAATTCAAAGACGGGCTTGAAATATTCATGTATTAAACCGGAAATATGCTAACAACCATGTAAAGCGGTAAGATGTTCTTTCCTTATCGGAAATGCAAGAATACAAGATATATTCTTATTGAGGCGGTGTGGAAGAATTTACTAAATAGAGAGTTTACGCCGCAATATTTTGTTTGGTATCAACATGGAGAGGGTTTTGAAAGAAATCATGCTACTAGTAGGAGTAATTATCAGGTCATCACTACAAGAATACAGTCGTATTCCAACGCTAATTTACGTCTGATTTAAATCGATGTAAATGACCAACAGATTTGCATCGAAATTACGACGAAAAATGTGTTGGATGTAAATTCGTTGTAAATAGATATCGTCGTAAAATCGTCGTAAAATTACGACGATCATACAACAATTTTACGACGAAATAAAAACTCTTCGTAATATCGATGTAATATTACGACGCATATCATTTTTGCATATTTTGTTGTAAAATCGATGTAATGTTACATCGAATTTACAACGATCAATATTCGATGTAAATTAACGACGATTTCACGTCGATTGTGAAAGTTTGGTAGAACCTATTTATTTACATCGAATATGGTCGTCATAAATCCATCGTATGGTCGATGTAAAGTCGTTGTAATGTTATTTCGATGGTAAATCGTTGTAAATTTCCGTTGGTAATTCTGGAAAAAAATTCTATAACTACATCCTAACTTCAAACAAAACTCTAAGAAAAAACAAACACATTAAAAAAAAACTCTACAATATTTTTTTTTAAATGTCTATATACGATCTACGAAGATGGATGTATACGCAAAAGGATTCAGAGGGATCGTTCACGAAAGAATTCAAAGAGGGGGTTGAAATATTCATGTATACATCAGGCCGAAAATATACAAACAACCCTGAAAAGCAGTAAGATGTTATGTACTTGTCGTAAAGGCAATAATATGAGATATATTCTTATTGAGACGGTGTGGAAACATTTACTAAATAGAGGATTTATGCCGCAATATTATATTTAATATCAACATGGATAGGGTTTTGAAGGGAATCAAGCTGCCAGTAGTAGTAATTATCAAGGTCATATAGATTTTGATGAATCAAATTATCAGGGTAGTTATCATCATGGTCAACATCAATTTGATCAGGGTCAAGATCATGATAGGATGCATGCCATGGTTACTGATGCATTTTATGAAACAAATACTGATAATAGTGTTGAGGAACCCAACGTAGATGCGAAACAATTTTATGATATGCTAGACGCTGCAAATAAGCCACTCTACGATGGATGTATAGAAGGCCAGTCTAAATTTTCGTTAGCAGCTAGGATGATGACAATTAAAACTGATCATAACTTAGTTGAGGTTTGCATAGATGGTTGGGCTGATCTTATTAAAGAGTATTTGCCAGAAGATAATTTGGCTGCCGAAACATACTATGAAATACATAAGTTGGTTTTAAGTCTTGGGTTGCCTTCTGAGATGATAGATGTATGTGTTGACAATTGTATGCTTTTTTGGAAAGATGATGATAAGTTAAAGTAATGTCGGTTTTGCAAAAAACTGAGATTTATGTCGCAAACTTCTGGGTGTATAGTAAGATACCGTACCAACGGATGTGGTATCTTCCTATAACTGATAGGTTGAAACGATTATATCAATATGAAAGGACAACTGCATCGATGAGGTGGCATGCAGAACATTCACAGACATATAGGGAAGTGACTCACCCGTCAGATGCAAAATCTTGGAAACACTTTAACATGGTATACCCAGAATTTTCTAAATCTAAGCGGAATGTCTATCTTGGTCTTTGCACTGACGGATTTAGTCCATTCGGTATGTCTGGTAGACAATATTATTTGTGGCCAGTTATCGTAACGCCTTATAACCTTCTCCCAGATATGTGCATGCAAAGAGAATTTCTATTCCTGAATATTTTAATCCTTGGTCCCAATCATCAAAAGCGGTCATTTGATGTGTTTTTGCAGCCTCTCATACATGAGTTGAAACATTTGTGGTATACAGGAGTTCGTACATATGACTGTTCGAGGAAAAAAAATTACGATGCGTGCGGTGCTTATGTGGACAATAAGTGACTTCCCTGCATACAGAATGTTATCAGGTTGGATGACGCATGAGAGGTTATCTTGTCTTTATTGCCTCGATTGGACATATGCGTTTCAGCTAAAACATGGTCGAAAAACATGCTTGTTTGGTTTTCACCGCCGGTTTCTACCAATCAACCATCCATATCGGAGAAACAAGTGGATGTTTAGGAAGAACAAAATTGTGTGTGTCCCCCCACCAAGGTATCTATCTGGTGAAGATCTAGAAGCACAATTAGATCATTTTGGGGCACTAGAAACGGTGATTCGTGTGGAAAATTGGCACTCCTGCTAATATGCCTGATGGATACGGGGTCAATCACAATTGGCACAAGAAAAACATTTTTTTGGAACTTCCGTACTAGAAAGATCATCTGCTGAGACACACTCTTGATGTCATGCACATTGAGAAAAACGTTTTTGATAACATCATGCGTACAATGTTAAACGTGAAAGAAAGAACCAAAGACAACAGAAAGTCAATGTTGGACTTGCCCGATATTTGCAACAGAAATTAGTTGCATATAATTAGCAATGGGAAATCACAGTTCCTATATTTCGGTTGGGTGCAGAAGAATCGTTGTTCAATTGGGTTTCATCTGACGTGAAGTTTCATGATGGGTACATATCTGATAAAGGACTTTTGCAAGTCTAGAGATCAATTATTTTAAATGCCTATTGAGCATAAGAGGTTATCGAACCTATTGGGAAATGATTTCAAGCACCAAGAATGCAATGCACTAAATGAGTTAAGCTAATTAAGGAAGTTTGGTTAAGTAACCAAATTGAAACAAACAAAAGCAACTAAGCAAGATGTAAAAGCAATAAGCAAAGCGAATCCTAAGATGGGGTAATCGGTAATAGGTAACCAAAGCATGATCCAAAGCATTCATTCACACAAACAAGCTATCCCTAGGTTAATGATCTCTAATCTTGATTAGTCATCTTTCAAGGCACTAATCACTATGTTTATTATTAAATTCATTAGCAAACTCTCATTTGTGAATTAACAATCAACATGCATTGAGAATATAAACTATATCAACCAAAAATATGCCTTAGACAACTAATCTCTTAGGCTATGAACATAAATCCTTTGAATAATTGATCTAGGCATTTCATCAAACACTTGGTGTGCATGAAATGCCTATGATCTAAATCCACTCTCTCAAGCTAGATTTAGCATTAAGAGCATTAAACAAAGAAGGATAATAGATAATTTAACCCTAAACACCTTGAATCACCTAAATCTAACCCATCTCAATATCCTAAAATGACTACTCTCTAACCATGAAGAAACCCTCAAATCCCATGAGAAAGATGATGGATTTCATGATTAGAAAATAAAGAGATGATTAAGATGATTAGGGAAGAAGATATGATTCAAACTCTCATTCAATTCAAGATATCTCTTACAAAACCATAAAAATCCCTCAAGAACAAGGCTCCCACGTTTTTTGGCAAGCGAAAGAGAGAAAAATAATGTCCCCCTCCCCAAAATTAGGTTTAGAAGGGTTTTATATCAAAAGGAGAGTTAACCGGGTCAACACGGAACAAACTGGGTATTGACCCGGTCAACATGGGAGGTCTAGGTTGACTTTGGTCGAAACTTTCATACCTGGATGGTGTTGGGAGGTACACGAGGCTGGTATCGAAACTTGAAAAACCTTAAAAATCGTCGGTTGAATCTTGGTCGGGACGGTTTTTGCTCGGGATGGATTTTTTCTCGGTGTGAGGTTTTGACGTCGGGTCAGTGTACCTGGTTTGTGCAGGCCGATATGGAGGCTCTTGATGCTGGTACCTAGCCGGAGTTGGGAGTGACCTTTGGCCGGTATTTTCCCTGCCCAAGCGAAGTTCCAATACCGGATCCATGTACCGGCCATGTGTTGACCGGTATGGGAGCTTCGTCTTGCCTTGTCTCTTGGCACCGGCTGGTCTGGATCCGGCACATGAAACCGTTAATGGCCCTGTTCGAGCTAGAGTCCAGCACCGGACAGATGAAGAGGATGATCCCGGGCCGGTATGGTAACTTATCCTAGCGGCCAGGCGGAGCTGTCTCGGAAGAACTGCGACAACTCCCTCTTCCCTTGTCCAAATGACATGAATCCAATTTTTTGTGTCTAGAGGACTCATCTGGCTACAATTCTTATGAAGACACTGAAGTCTGAATCAATTTGGGGCGCCTTCATCTGATCGGTTATTTGAGACACTCCGTACGGCTCATTTCTAGTCTTTAAGCTCCAAATCTCCAAATGCCATCAAGTGCCTCCAAACACCTAGAAAACTCCTCAAAAACATGTAAAAGACTCACTAGGACCTAATGCAGCTCCTAATACTCTAAATGGGATAAAACAAGTATGAAATGCCATGAAGATCCAAGAGAATGACCTAAAATCTATATGAAATGCATGCTAAATGCATGTAGAATATGCACATATCAATATCCAATCTTGTTAAATCTGTAGAGAAAGGACAAAAGTTTACAGCGATGAAGAGTCATGATTGCCATGTGTTTATGCAACGATTACTTCCTTTCGCAATTGTTGAACTCCTTCCACTACAAGAAAACTGCCTATTTCCAACGAAAATTTACGATGATTTTAAATCCTCGTAATTGGCCAACATATTTACGACGGCATTACGACGAAATATATGTTCGATGCAATTTTGTCGTAAATATTTGTCGTCGTAAAATCGTCATAATTGACCAACGACGATTATACGACGATTTCAAAATCGTCGTAAATTTGTCGTAAATTTACGTCGATATTACGACGAATATGACTTTCGAAAATTACTCTGTAAAGTCAATGTAATTTTACATCGGAGATACAACGACATTTATTCGATGTAAATTAAAAATGATTTCACGTCGATTGTTTCCAGTTTTGTGAACACATTTTCCAGCAGGTTCACCTAATTATTTACGACTAATCTAGTCGTCGTTAATCAGTCGTATATTCGATGTAAAGTGGTTGTAAATATTATTTCAATGTAAATTCGTTATAAATTATCGATGTTAATTCGTTGTAAATTTTCGATATAAATCCGTTGGTAATTATGAAAAAAATTATATAAATACATTATAAGTTCAAACGAAAGTTTCAAAAAAAAAAACACTTATCCCTAAAAAAAACACAATAATTTTTTTTAATTATAAAATGTCTATATACAATCTACGAAGATGGATGTATACACAAAAATATTCGGAGGGAGCGTTGACGAAAGAATTCAAAGAGGGGCTTGAAATATTCATGTATTAGGCCGGAAATATGCAAACAACCCTGGAAAGTGGTAAAATGTTCTGTCCTTGTTGTAAATGCAAGAATACGAGATATATTTTTATTGAGACGGTGTAGAAACATTTACTAAATAGAGAGTTTATGCTGCAATATTATATTTGGTATCAATATGGGGAGGGTTTTGAAATAAGTACTCAAGCTGATTGTAGTAATAATTATCAAGGTCATGTAGATTTTGATCAGGGTAGTAGTTATCATCATGGTGAACATCAATTTGATCAATGTCAAGATCATGATAGGATTCATGCCATGGTTACTGAAGCATTTCATGAAACAAATGCTGATAATAGTGTCGAGAAACCCAACGTAGATGTGAAACAATTTTATGATATGCTAGACGGTGCAAATAAGCCACTATACGATGGATGTAGAGAAGGCCAGTCTAAATTGTCGTTAGCAACTAGGATGATGACAATTAAAACTGATCATAACCTAGCTGAGGTTTGCATGGATGATTGGGCTTATCTTATTAAATAGTTATTGCTAGAGGATAATTTGGCAGCTGAAACATACTTTGAGATATAAAAGTTGGTGTTTAGTGTTAAGTTGCCTTATGAGATGATAGATGTATGTGTTGACAATTGTATGATTTTTTGGAAAGATGATGATAAGCTGCAGGAATGTCGATTTTGCCAAAACCGAGATTTAGGCCGCAAACTTCTGGGCGTAGTAAGATACCACATCCGTTGGTACGGTATCTTACTACGCCCAGAAGTTTGCGGCCTAAATCTCGGTTTTGGCAAAATCGACATTCCAACGGATGTGGTATCTTCCTATAACTGATATGTTGAAACGATTGTATCAATCTGAAAGGACAGTTGCATCGATGAGGTGGAATGCAGAACATTCACAGAGAAAAGGAGAAGTGACTCACCCGTCAGATGCAAAAGATTGGAAACACTTTAACATGGTACACTCATACTTTGCTAAATCTAAGCGAAATGTGTATCTTGGTCTTTGACTGATGGATTTAGTCCATTTGATATGTCTGGTAGGCAATATTATTTATGGCCAGTTATCGTAACGCCTTATAACCTTACCCCATATATGTGCATGCAAAGAGAATTTCTATTCCTGAATATTTTAGTCCATGGTACCAATCATCTAAAGAGGTCCCTTGATGTGTTTTGGCAGCCTCTAATACATTAGTTAAAACAGTTGTGTTATACAGGAGTTCGTACATATGATTGTTCGATGAAAAACAATTTTACGATGTGTACGGTGCCTATGTGGACAATAAGGGACTTCCCTGCATACGGAATGTTATCAGGTTGGACTATGTGAGGTTATCTTGTCCTTATTGCCTCGATTGGATAAATGCGTTTCAGCTGAAACATGGTTGAAAAATATGCTGGTTTGATTGTCACCGTCTGTTTCTACCAATCAACCATCCATATCGGTGAAACAAGCGGCTTTTTAGGAAGAACAAAATCGTGCGTGTCCCCCCACCTGTGTATCTATCTGAGAAAGATCTAGAAGCGCAAATAGATCATTTTGTGGGACTAGAAACGGTGGGGAAAATTGGCACACTCCAGCTAATATGCCTTATGGATACGGGGTAAATCATAATTGGCACAAGAAAAACATTTTTTGGGAACTTCCGTATTGGAAAGATCATCTATTTAGGGGTCGAATCCACATAGACTCAAGAATCACATAATAGATTAAATATGTTCGAATTAAGCTAAGTAAATCAATAAAACAAGAAGCAATAAAGTAATTACGAGTTGTAAATTCAATGGAGGAAGATAGGTTCAGGGTATTTCTCAAGAAATCAGAGAATGCAGGCAAACCAATTAGTCAGGGTTCAGATTAAGCGCGGTTCTTGAACTCAAATCACTAAACTATAACTAACCAACTGTCGCTGCGAAAATTATCTAAATCTAAATCTCAGAATTCCAAATTTTTTTGCAAATTCTAAAGTCTAAACCAGCATTAAGTTCAAGTTTGATTTGTTCACAAAACAAATAAACCAAATCTCTTTGCAGATAGTTATTTTGCTCACCCTAGGTTCTATAAGATCATCGATTGCACTGTCGTGCCAAATCGATTAACCTAAGATCTAAGTTCCAGGTGATCAATCCAGAACTAGCTTTAAGAACAACCTATGGTGAAGAACTAATTCAGATTATGAACCGTAACCAACTAATTAACCTAGCCTTCGAAGAGATCCTTTATTGAGAACCCTAAACCTAACAGGAGATCTACTCAGACATGGAGATTGAAACAAACAACATGATTGAATAAATCTCTGAGATTAATAATATAGGAGAAAGAAAACAAGGGTTCGAAATCTTCTCTCGGACGAACAGAGTTTCAGACTTGTCTCCCTCAAAAGCTCTCTCAATCAAAACCAAAGTAAAATCAAGCGTAGCCAAAACAAGTGGCTGAAAACCCTAAATATAATGCTAACACACGTTTTGGGGCTTCTTGTAATTATTAAAGTCTTCTGGGCCAAAGTGTAGAATCTTCAGATTTGTAAAAAGTCGCGATCCTTCTCTTCATGCGATCAGTATCGACCGATACCATAAGTGGTATCGATAGATACACAACGTTTGTGTCGACTTCAACTTGATCCTTCAGCTGCATGATCTTGCTTGGCTCCAAAATGCTCTAATAATCTCAATTTAGCTCCAAACGTACCTAAACCTGTAAAGACTCGAAAAGACTCCAAAAATACTATAAATACTCTATAAATAAGACCTATATGATGGTTAAAAGCGGGTAAAAACCATGATATATCAACTCCCCCAGACTTAGCCTTTGCTTGCCCTCAAGCTAACAGAAAGCTAAACAAGAGAAAGAGGTTTGAAAAACACAGAGACTCACCTGTACTTGAAACATTGTGATACGCTCAAATTAATACCCTATTCAGATACTAAAGCAGTTGTCGTAGTATAGCTAGGGGTCGAACCACAAAGACTCAAAGAGACACACAATAGATTATATAGATCCAAAATACGCTAAATCAAAAGATGTAAACGAAAACAAGTACGCAATTAAAGGTGTTGTAAATCAATGGAGGAAAATATAGGCCCAGGGTTTTCTCATGAAATCAATGAATGCAGCTAAATTAACTAATAGGATTCAGATTTCGCACGGTTATTTAACTCAAATCACTAAAATATAGCTAACCAACTCTCGTTGCGAAAACTATCTAAATCTAAATCATAGGAATTCCAAATCTCTTTGCAAATCCTAAAGTTTAAATCAGCTTTAATATCAGGTTTGATATGTTCACAAATCAATTAAAGCAAATCTCTTTGCGAATAATCAATTTGCTCACCTAGGGTTCTATCAGGTAATCGCACTCTTGTGCCTAATCAATTATCCTAAGATCTAAGTTCCAGATTCGTCAACCTAGAATTAGCTTTGAGAACAACCTATGGTGAAGAACTAATTCAGATAGTGAATCCTAAACAGATAATTAACCTAGCATTCAAAGAAATCCTTTATGAGAAAACCCTAAACCTAAAGTGGATCTACTCAGACATGGTGAATGAAACAATCAACATAACTGAATAAATCATCGATAAAATAATCAGAAAGGTTTTGAGATCTGATCTCGGACGAAGGGAGATTCAGACTTGTCTCTCTAAAACCAAAGTAAAATCAAAGTATATAAAATAAAGCTTACAAAATAAAGCATAGCCTAAAAAGTGGCTGTAAAATCCCTATAAATAACATAAAACACGAATTGGGGCTTCTTGTAATTATTAAAGTCTTCTGGTCCAATTCTGCAATTCTACAACTCTTCAATAAGTCGCGATCCTTCTGTTTCCTCGACGGGTATCGATCGATACTCAGGTGATTTTGATGTATCAGCTACACAGATCTCTGATTCGCTCCAGAATGTTCCAGAAAGCTCCAATAATTCCAATTATGCTCCAAACGTGCTAAGACCTGTAAAAGACTCTAAAAGACTACAAAACACTAGAAAGACTCTATAAAAAGGACTTATATCATGGCCTAAAAGGGGTAAAAACCATGATATATCAACTCCCCCAGACTTAGCATTTGCTTGTCCTCAAGCAAATAGAAGACTAAACCAGAAAAAGAGGTTTGAAAACGCGGAGACTCACCTGTTCATGAACCATCGAAAAGACCCTCTTTACAAGTACCCAAATGTTACCTAACCAGCTTTTGATCTAACCATCATGTACTTCTCCGTAGACATTCGCAGCTTTTCCAGACTCCACACATTATCCCACAGCATTGTTCAGATAAAGCCATCCTCGCCAATTTCATCGCTGTAGCTAATGTTCAAGAACCTTCTAGACTCTTTACCAGACAATATCATGACAAGGAACCACCCTTTTTCACACTTTTTGTATCAATTTCCCTCCCCAGACTTATTTCTTATTATGTTCTTTCTTTTCTTTTCAGCTTTGCATATACACATCAAGGTATGAGACGCGAGTATTGATGGTGTTTGCCACCAAATCCCCGGTTCTTCCCTTTCTACGTATCAAAGGATGTAGGCAAATAATGGCATCATAGGAAAATCCTAGCCTCGCTTCCAATCCTTTTTGTGATCATTCCCTCTTAAGTAGAATAATGGGATTGCTGGAAATTTTCCTAGCCCTCTACTCAGAAGAAAATCATTTCATCTTTTATGCTCTTATTTATCAACTTATAACATGGGAGAGAGATACAATAACTCTAAACACATGGGTTCCTTTATCAGATATGAATGATGAATCAAGCTCTATGAACACTAACCACATTGATGAAGTGCAAAAATTTGGCTCAGGCTTCAGAAGAACTCTGCTAGAGACATGGATGTTTTCTAGTCAACTGGTCAGTCCTTGGATTTTTTCATTAGTCGATCTAGAACTGATCTTGCAACACGGTGCACTCAAAAACAAAATCAAATCAATAGGTTTAAGCACAGGATCATCATCTCCAACAAGTTTTGACTCAATAAAACGACAAATTTTTATTTTATTTTATGACTATAAGAAAAACAAACACAATGTCAGCAGACACCTCCCCCAGACTTGAACAACACTGTCCCCAGTGTTATCTAGCCTAGAGTCAGTGAAAGAAAACAAAAGAACAGAATAAAAATTGGGAAAAACAAGAAGTTACCGTGCTGGAACATTGAGTATCGATCGACACATAGCCTGGTATCGATCGATACCAGGGTTAAATCGACATTCACCGTTCTCAATCGCGAAGGGTATCGATCAATACTGAAGGGTATCGATCGACACTTAGGTGATTTCGAGTTAGCACCTTGTTTATCCTGACACAAACATAAAACGAACGAAAATAAAAATAAAAACGACTAAAAAACAGACTCACCAGTGGGTTGCCTCCCACCAAGCGCTCGTTTAACGTCAATAGCTTGACTGTAACGCCCTTCAGGCTGGATAAGAGTGAGAGCTTGCACCAAAACAGGCTCCACAACTTGACATCGCTAGCGTCAGAGTTCTGCTCAACATGCCTTCCACGAACTCTTTTCCCTTCTCTTTCAGCTCCGAAGTAAGAAGAATTCTAGCCTTAGAGAATGGCTTCGAAGCTCCTTTGCACTTGACCTTATACTCAATCGAATTCCCATCACTCTTTGAAACTCTTTGCTCCCGGCAACGGCGCCAAATTTGATACGCTCAAATTAATACCCTATTCAGATACTAAAGCAGTTGTCGTAGTATAGCTAGGGGTCGAACCACAAAGACTCAAAGAGACACACAATAGATTATATAGATCCAAAATACGCTAAATCAAAAGATGTAAACGAAAACAAGTACGCAATTAAAGGTGTTGTAAATCAATGGAGGAAAATATAGGCCCAGGGTTTTTCTCATGAAATCAGTGAATGCAGCTAAATTAACTAATAGGATTCAGATTTCGCACGGTTCTTTAACTCAAATCACTAAAATATAGCTAACCAACTCTCGTTGCGAAAACTATCTAAATCTAAATCTTAGGAATTCCAAATCTCTTTGCGAATCCTAAAGTCTAAATCAGCTTTAATATCATGTTTGATATGTTCACAAATCAATTAAACCAAATCTCTTTGCGAATAATCAATTTGCTCACCTAGGGTTCTATCAGGTAATTAATCGCACTCTCGTGCCTAATCAATTATCCTAAGATCTAAGTTCCAGATTCGTCAACCTAGAATTAGCTTTGAGAACAACCTATGGTAAAGAACTAATTCAGATAGTGAATCCTAAACAAATAATTAACCTAGCATTCAAAGAAATCCTTTATGAGAAAACCCTAAACCTAAAGTGGATCTACTCAGACATGGTGAATGAAACAATCAACATAACTGAATAAATCATCAATAAAATAATCAGAAAGGTTTTGAGATCTGATCTCGGACGAAGGGAGATTCAGACTTGTCTCTCTAAAACCAAAGTAAAATCAAAGTATATAAAATAAAGCTTACAAAATAAAGCATAGCCTAAAACGTGGCTGTAAAATCCCTATAAATAACCTAAAACACGAATTGGGGCTTCTTGTAATTATTAAAGTCTTCTGGGCCAATTCTGCAATTCTACAACTCTTCAATAAGTCGCGATCCTTCTGTTTTCTCGACGGGTATCGATCGATACTCAGGTGATTTTGATGTCTCAGCTACACGGATCTCTGCTTCGCTCCAAAATGTTCTAGAAAGCTCCAATAATTCCAATTATGCTCCAAACGTGCTAAGACCTGTAAAAGACTCTAAAAGACTACAAAAAACTAGAAAGACTCTTTAAAAATGACTTATATCATGGCCTAAAAGGGGTAAAAACCATGATATATCACATTGCAATGAACCTTTTTCTTAGTACTCCACATATCACTTAACCAGTTCCAAATCCAGCCACCATGTACTTCTCCGTATACATTCGTAGCTCCCAGAATCTACACATAATTTCGCAGCATTGTCTGATAAAGCCCTCATCGCCAGTTTCATCGCTGTAATCAATGCCAAAAACCGTCTAGATTCTTTCCCATACAATATCATGACAAAAGAACCACCCAATTTTCACACTTTTAGGTATTGTTTCCTCTCCCCCAGACTTATTTCATATCATGTTCTCTTGCATATACATATTAAGGTTTGAGACGCGAGTATTGATGGTGTTTGCCACCGAATCTCCGGTTCTTCCCTCAAAATGTATCAAAGGTGTAAGCGAATAATGGTATCACTTGAATTTTTCCTAACCTCGCTTCCAACCTTTGTGTGATCATTTCTTTTCAAGTAGAATAATGGGATTGTTGAAAATTTTCCTAACCCTCTACTGAGAAGAAAATCATTTCATCTTTTCATGCCTTAACTTATAACAAGGGAGAGGAACCATTACTTTCTACACATGGGTTCCTTTGTCAGATATGAATGAGGAATCAAACTCTATGGGCATCAACCACATCGATGAAGTGCAAAAATTAGCTCAGACTTGGATGAACTCTGCTGGAAACATGGGCGTCTTCTAGTTAACTGGTCAGCCTTTGGATTTTTCATTAGTCCGATCTAGAACTAATTCTGCAACAATGGTCACTTAGAAGCAAGGTCAGAACAATAGATTCAAGAAAAAGATCATAATCTCCAACAGGTTTTGACTCAATAAAATGATTTTTTGACTCCAAAACGACTGACTCTAAGAAAAACAAACACGCTGTCAGCAACTACCTCCCCCAGACTTAAACAACACTGTCCCCATTATTATCAAGTCTAGAGTCGGTAAAAGAAAACAAAAGAACTGAGTGGAGATGTGAAAATCAAAGAAGTTACCGAGTTGGGGTATGAGTGTCGACCAACACAGCACTGGTATCGATCGATACCGATACCAGGCTTAGGTCGACACATATAACTCTTTTCATCGATTTGATAAACTCAACTCTTTTGTCGCGCAAGTGGTGTCGATCGATACCAACACTGGTATCGCTCGACACAGCTCTTTTGTAACTGATTCACGCAAAACACAAGACACAAAACCAAAAACCAAAAGAAATAAAAGAAATATGTACAGACTTACCAGTGGGTTGCCTCCCATCAAGTGCTTGTTTTACGTCACTAGCTTGACTTTGGCTCATGAATTAGCCAGGATAAGAATGAAAACTTGCTCCAAAACAAGCTCCACAACTAGACATCTCCAGCTTCAGAATTCTGCTCAAAGACCCTTCACAACATCCTTTCCTTTCTCTTTCAACTCGGAAGTGAGAATAGCTCTAACCTTAGAGAATAGTTTCGAAGTTCCCTTTGCACTTCACCTCATATTCAATCGAATCTCCATCACACTTCTGAGGGGTTAAAATCATATAGGCAACACCCTTGACTCTTTTGCTCTTCACCTTCTTCTTTTTCTTAGCCGTTTTGATGTCTCTCTTTGTGATGATAGAAGGACCATCTAAAACGTCTATGACATTTGACTCATCATAAGGCTCTTCCAAAAGATCAACCATCAACGTCTCTCCTGTAACAACGGTGATGCAAGAGACATGTTTGGGAGCTCTTCCAGAAGGAATGGCTTTGTAGGAGACCTCTTTGTCAATGTATGAGAACGAGATTCTCTTACTGGGCGTGTCTATAACTGCACAAACTATAGCCATGAACGGTCTTCCAAGAATCAAAGGTATATTAGAACTTTCGCTCATCTCCAAAATCTGAAAATCAGTAGGAACCAGACAATCTCCTACCTTAACAAGCAAATCAGGGATTGTACCATATGGAACTGAGGTGGAGAGTTCGCGAATGCGAGAGTCATCTCAGCAGATATAATATCACCAAATTTCAACCTCTCTGCAATTGCCTTGGACATGACATTGACGTTAGCCCCTGTATCAAAGAGAGATTCTTTGAATTCAACGCCAAAGATAGAGCATGGAACTGAAAATTTTCTTGGGTCTTCCCTCTTAGTCAACTGCTTCATTGGTGGTGGTGTACTTCTTGTCTTGATCTCTTCTAGAGTTTCTCTTCAATCTCGGAAATGACCAAGCAAAGGGCGGTATTCCAAAGATTCTTCAAAAGACATCGTATGGAGAATTCTTCTTACCATCTTCTCAAAACCGAGCAACATCTCTGCAGTAATGGGATCCATGGGATGTCTAGGTGGTCTAGGATATGGTGATATATCATGGTTTTTACCCCATTTAGGCCATGATATAAGTCCTTTTTATAGAGTCTTTATAGTATTTTGGAGTCTTTTTAGAGTCTTTTACAGGTCATAGCACGTTTGGAGGATTATTGGAAGTATTGGAGCTTTCTGGAGCAGTTTGTAGCAGAGCTAAAGATCGTGTCGCTGAGAACCTGAATTCACGTCGAGCATCGATCGATACCCCTTGGTATCGATCGACACCCAGCGCAGCAAGACACGACCCGCGAGTTTTCCAAGACTTGAGGAATTGCAAAAGCGCCCAGAAGTCTTTAATAATTACAAGAAGACCCCAGATCGTGTTTTAGGTTATAAATAGGATTTTACAGCCATTGTTTAGGCTATGCCTTTCTATGCATTTATTTTCTGTGTTTGATTTTACTTTTGGTTTTAGAGAGACAAGTCTGATTCTCCCTTCGTCCGAGATCAGATCTCTAAACCCTTCTTTCTATTCTATTGATGATTTATTCAAACATGTCTTTTGATTCAATTGCCATGTCTGAGTAGATCCACTTTAGGTTTAGGGTTTTCTCATAAAGGATTTCTTTGAATGCTAGGTTAATTATCTGTTTAGGATTCACCATCTGAATTATAGTTCTTCGCTTAGGTTGTGTTCATATCTTGTTCTAGATTAGCTACCTAGAATATAAATCTTAGGATAATTGATTAGGTACGAGAGTGCAATTAATTACCTGATAGAACCTAGGTGAGCAAATTGATTATTCGCAAAGAGATTTGGTTTAATTGATTTGTGAACATATCAAACCTGATATTAAAGCTGATTTAGAATTTAGGATTCGCAAAGAGATTTGGAATTCCTAGGATTTAGATTTAGATAGTTTTCGCAACGAGAGTTGGTTAGCTATATTCTAGTGATTTGAGTTCAAGAACTGCGCTAAATCTGAATCCTGTTAGTTAGTTAGTCTGCATTCACTGATTTCCTGAGAAAAACCCTGAGCCTATATTTCTCAATTGATTTACAACTCCTTTAATTTCTGCACTGCTTTTAATTACAACTGTTTGGCTTAGCGTAATTCGACACTATAGAATCTATTGTGCGTTTCTGTGAGTCTTCTGTGGTTCGACCCCTAGCTATACTATTACAACTGCTTTAGTACTTTAGGGTATTAAATTGAGCATATCAATTTTGGCGCCGTTGCCGGGGACTCAATTTCGCCATTAGATTTTAGTTTAGAATTTCGACTAAGTTCGTCGGTATCGATCGATACTCACTAGTATCGGTCGATACTCCGGCGACTTCTTTTTTGGTATCGATCGACACCACTTGGTATCGATCGATACTCAACGTATTTTTCTGGTTACTTACGTGCTTTGCCTAGTGTTTTCCTTGCAGGTGTATGCCTGTTCGTGAAACCAGGAGCAACAAGAGCACTCAGCTAGTTGGACTATCACTGGAACAGCTAGCGCTTGTGGAACGCACAAACAGAAAGACCAAGCAAACATCAGGGATGAACAACCCAGTGGTTTTAAGAGCTGATGAAGCTGGAATTCTGAGAGACCAAGAGGGTCATGTGTGTAATGAGAGAGGGCAACGACTTGATGAAGCTGGAAACATCGTTGTCCCTGCTCCTGTTATTGAGATTGTTGTGCCAGCTGGGCGCGGCAACGTTGGCAATGCTGCAGGTGTTCGAGCTCAGACAATTGGTGAGTACAACAGGCCAGAGCAGTTTTTCGCCAATCGGTCAGCGATTCGTCCCCCTGCGTATGAGCGGAATGACTTTGAGCTGAAGCCTGCTTACTACACTCTAGTAGGACAGCATCTCTTCCATGGTCTTCCTCATGAACATCCAATGGACCATGTAGAGAAATTCGAGGACTTGGTCACTAGCATCAAGAGCAATGGAGTGTCCTACGACTATCTCTTCTGCAAGCTTTTCCCCTACTCTCTGGGTGGAGAAGCTACTTACTGGCTGAGGCAGCTATCTCCTGGATCACTAACTAATTGGGAGGACACCAAGAGAGCCTTCCTGATCAACTTCTATGATGACGGGCGATCTGAAGATCTGAGAAATAAGATATCCACTTTTTCTCAAGGACCTACTGAGGCGTTCAAGGCTGCTTGGACAAGATTCAGATCGTATCAGAGAGATTGTCCACATCATGGATACTCTGATGTGCAGCTGCTGGGTATCTTCTTCAGAGGAGTAGATTGGAGATATCAGATGGGTCTGGACTCTTCGAGCAATGGTAATTTCAACACCAGATATCCTGAGGATGCTATTGTGTTGATTGAGAACTTTGCATCTAGTAGTAGCACCAAGAGCGCAGACTTCGAGCGCAAGAAGCTGGCTGGTAACATGGATGGGTCACAGATCGCTGAAGTGAAGGCTCAGCTGGATTCTATGCACAGTCTTCTGCTGGGAAGGACAACAAAGGCCGTCCACTTTGCTACTGAGAATGAGGTGAAAGATGTTAACTACATAGGTGGTTCTGGTTTTCAGGGTCAGCGATTCGGATACAACTCCAATCGAAACTTCACCAACAATGCTCAGCAAGGAGGGTACCAATCCCCACCACCCAAAGCTCCTGAGAGTAAGATTGAGGCTATGCTTGAACACCTGGTTCAAGGGCAGGAGAAGATGACAGCCACCTTCAATGGTAAGATGGACACCATGTACACCGATTTGAGTGGAAGGATCGAGGCACTAAATACGAGTCACAGGATGCTGGAAACTCAAGTAGCTCAGACTGCAGCAAATTCCAAGGGAAAATCGGTTCATGCACACGTCAATGCGATCTCCTCAAGTGCAGAGAATTACGAAGAGGATTCTGAAATCGCCAGAGCATCGATCGATACCCCCAGGTGTCGATCGATGCCGGTTACAATTCTGAAACGGGACACTTCCAAAACCCGTGTATCGATCGATACCCCACTGGTATCGGTCGATACCAAGGCAACTTCTGAGGAGACACATGATATTTTGACCAAGGTGCCTCAAGTAGCAGCAGCACGGTTCAATATCGCCCAATTTTGGGAAGACTATGAAACGAAGTGTCAGGCAGCGATAGCTAAGGAACGAGCTGAGAAAAGAGCTCGCAAGCCCAAGAAGGAGAATCCTGTACCTAAACACCTCAGAGATCCCATCTCTCCAAAGCAGCTGCGTGGCTTTGAGAAGATGGTAAGAAGGATTTCCCCTGATTCAACCTTTGAAGAAGCCCTAGAGTGCCGTCCTCTGCTAAGTCACTTCAAGGATTGCAGAGAAACTGAGGAAGAGATTAAGGCACTCTTCATTAAGGCTAGAGGTCCACCTCCACTGAGACAGTTGACCCCAAGGGAGGATCCAGGGAAATTTGTAGTTCCATGCTCTATCTCTGGAGTTGAGTTCAAAGAGTCTCTTGTCGACTCAGGGGCTAGTGTCAATGTCATCTCAAGGGCAATTGCAGAGCGGTTAGGAGCTGATATTCGATCACCAGAGGCATCTGTCACATTCGCGAACAACTCCACCTCGCTTCCACACGGTACTATCCATGGTTTGCTGGTCAAAGTAGGAGACTGTCTAGTTCCTACTAATTTTCAGGTTGTAGAGATGGGTGCAATATCTCGTATGCCTATCCTTTTGGGACGACCGTTCATGGCTACTGCAGGCGCGATCATAGACACACCTAATAAGAGAATCTCTTTCTCTTACATTGACAGAGGGGTCTATTATGGTGTCATTCCCCCTAGGAGTGCTCCCACACATGTGTCTAGCATCGAGGTTGTCACAGGAGAGTCGCTAGCGATTGATATTTTGGAAGAGCCTCCTGATGAGCCTACTGTCGCAGATGTTCCAGGTGAACCGCCCAGCACCCCCAAAGAAGTTGCCAAGAAAACTAAGGCAACAAAGAAGAAGGCCAAGAGCAACAAAGTTGAGAATCCCCATGTCACTTTGATACCTCAGAAGTGTAATGGAGATTCGATTGAATATAAGGTCAAATGCAAAGGAGCCTTGAAACCATTCTCCAAGGCCAGAGTCCTTCTCACTTCTGAGCTGAAAGAGAAAGGGCAGGAGTTTGTGGACAGCATGCTAAGCAGAACGCTGAAGCTAGTAATGTCAAGTGATGGAGCCTGTTTTGATGCAAGCTCTCATTCTTATCCAGCCTGAAGGGCGTTACAGTCAAGCTATTGACGTTAAACGAGCGCTTGGTGGGAGGCAACCCACTGGTGAGTCTGTTTTTGATTCGTTTTTCTTTTTATTTTCGTTCGTTTTATATTTGAGTCAGGATAAATAAGGAGCAAAACTCGAAATCGCCTAAGCATCGATCGATACCCCACTGGTATCGATCGACACCAATCGCGGATGAAAAGTTCACCAAGTCGATCTAAGCATGGTATCGATCGATACCATGCTGTGTGTCGATCGACACTCGGTGTTCCAGGACGGTAATCTCTCGTTTTTTCTTCGTTTCTTCTATCCTTTTGCTCTATTTCACTGACTCTATGCTAGATAACACTGGGGACAGTGTTGTTCAAGTCTGGGGGAGGTGTCTGCTGACAAAGTTTTTGTTTTTCTTAGAGTCAGTCGTTTTATCGAGTCAAAACTGTTTTATTGAGTCAAAATTTGTTGGAGATTATGATCCTGTGCTTGAACCTATTGATGTGATTTTGTTTTTGAGTGCACAGTGTTACAGGATCAGTTCTAGATCGACTAATGAAAAATCCAAAGGCTGACCAGTTGACTAGAAAACATCCATGTCTCCAGCAGAGTTCTTCCGAAGCCTGAGCCAAATTTTTGCACTTCATCAATGTGGTTAGTGTTCATAGAGCTTGATTCATCATTCATATCTGATAAAGGAACTCGTGTGTTTAGAATTATGGTATCTCTCTCCCCTGAAATAAGTTGATAGATTAAGAGCATAAAAGATTGAAATGATTTTCTTCTGAGTAGAGGGTTAGGAAAATTTCCAGCGATCCCATTATTCTACTTAAGAGGGGATGATCACACAAAGGATTGGAAGCGAGGCTAGGATTTTCCTATGATGCCATTATTCGCCTACATCCTTTGATACATTGAGAGGGAAGAACCGGGGATTTGGTGGCGAACACCATCAGTACTCGCGTCTCATACCTTGATATGTATATGCAAAGCTGAAAAGAAAAGAAAAAAAAAAAATAATAAGAAGATAATAAGAAATAAGTCTGGGGGAGAGAAATTGATACAAAAAGTGTGAAAAAGGGAGGTTCCTTTGTCATGATATTGTCTGGTAAAGAATCTAGAAGGTTCTTGAACATTAACTGCTCGATGAAACTGGCGATGAAGGTTTTACTTGAACAATGCTGTGGGATAATGTGTGGAGTCTGGAAAAGCTGCGAATGTCTACGGAGAAGTACATGGTGGTTAGATCAAAAGCTGATCAGGTGACATTTGGATACTTGGGAAAAGGGTCTTTTCGATGGTTCAGGAACAGGTGAGTCTCTACGTTTTCAAACCTCTTTTTCTGGTTTAGTCTTTTATTTGCTTGAGGGCAAGCAAAAGGCTAAGTCTGGGGGAGTTGATATATCATGGTTTTTACCCCATTTAGGCCATGATATAAGTCCTTTTTATAGAGTCTTTATAGTATTTTGGAGTCTTTTTAGAGTCTTTTACAGGTCATAGCACGTTTGGAGGATTATTGGAAGTATTGGAGCTTTCTGGAGCAGTTTGTAGCAGAGCTAAAGATCGTGTCGCTGAGAACCTGAATTCACGTCGAGCATCGATCGATACCCCTTGGTATCGATCGACACCCAGCGCAGCAAGACACGACCCGCGAGTTTTCCAAGACTTGAGGAATTGCAAAAGCGCCCAGAAGTCTTTAATAATTACAAGAAGACCCCAGATCGTGTTTTAGGTTATAAATAGGATTTTACAGCCATTGTTTAGGCTATGCCTTTCTATGCATTTATTTTCTGTGTTTGATTTTACTTTTGGTTTTAGAGAGACAAGTCTGATTCTCCCTTCGTCCGAGATCAGATCTCTAAACCCTTCTTTCTATTCTATTGATGATTTATTCAAACATGTCTTTTGATTCAATTGCCATGTCTGAGTAGATCCACTTTAGGTTTAGGGTTTTCTCATAAAGGATTTCTTTGAATGCTAGGTTAATTATCTGTTTAGGATTCACCATCTGAATTATAGTTCTTCGCTTAGGTTGTGTTCATATCTTGTTCTAGATTAGCTACCTAGAATATAAATCTTAGGATAATTGATTAGGTACGAGAGTGCAATTAATTACCTGATAGAACCTAGGTGAGCAAATTGATTATTCGCAAAGAGATTTGGTTTAATTGATTTGTGAACATATCAAACCTGATATTAAAGCTGATTTAGAATTTAGGATTCGCAAAGAGATTTGGAATTCCTAGGATTTAGATTTAGATAGTTTTCGCAACGAGAGTTGGTTAGCTATATTCTAGTGATTTGAGTTCAAGAACTGCGCTAAATCTGAATCCTGTTAGTTAGTTAGTCTGCATTCACTGATTTCCTGAGAAAAACCCTGAGCCTATATTTCTCAATTGATTTACAACTCCTTTAATTTCTGCACTGCTTTTAATTACAACTGTTTGGCTTAGCGTAATTCGACACTATAGAATCTATTGTGCGTTTCTGTGAGTCTTCTGTGGTTCGACCCCTAGCTATACTATTACAACTGCTTTAGTACTTTAGGGTATTAAATTGAGCATATCATATGGTACCTTAGGCTTGTAAACATTCTCCTCAGCAATCTTCGGTGTTTTCGCAATATCTAGCTCAGTCTGCGAGGGGTGTCGACCGACACCAGATTGGTATCGATCGATACAAAGCTTTTGTGTCATCTCCACAGGTTGGTGTCGATCGATACTAGTAGTGGTGTCGCTCGACACAGGTTGGTGTCGATCGATACAAGTAGTGGTGTCGATCGACACAGCCATATCAGGCTTAAAATCACCTTCAACCTCTTCTAACTCCACAAATTGTTCTGCATTCAAACCCTTTTCTACCACTGCAGTGACCTCTTTAGCACTTCTTAAGGTTATTGCATTGACGTATTCATTATGTGAATGAACCATCTTTCCCTTGACAGCTGCTACAGTCTGAGCTATTTAAGTTTCCAACATCTTCTGATGAGTGTTGAGAGCCTCGATCTTCCCATTCAGATCTGTGTACATGGCATCCATCTTCCCATTGAAATCCACTGTCATCTTCTGCTGTCCCTGAAGAAGCTGTTCAAGCATAGACTCAACCTTGCTCTCTGGGGTTTCAACAGGTAGAGGTTGATAAGAAGAATTTCCATAGGCTCTAAAACCAGCTGGGTTGACTTCAGATTTGTACCCTCCTTGCTGAGCATTGTTGGTGAAGTTTTGGTTGTTGTTATGGTGGTATTGATTTCTCTGACCTTGAAAACCAGAACCACCAATGTAGTTAACACCTTCCACTTCATCCTCATTGAAGTTCTCAACCTCATCAGCAAAATGAACAACCTTCATCGTCTTTCCCATCAACAGATTGTGCATCGAATCCAAATTAGCTTGAACCTCAGCAATCTGCGATCCATCCATGCTCCCAGTCTGCTTTCTTCGCTCAAAGTCTGCATTTTTGGTACTATTGCTAGATGCCAAGTTCTCAATAAGCACATAAGCATCGTCAGGATATCTGGTGTTGAAGTTCCCATTACTCGCAGCATCTAAGGCCATCTGGTACCTCCAATCAATCCCTCTGAAGAAATTACCCAGCAACTGAACATTAGTGAACCCGTGATGTGGACAATCCCTATGATATGATCTGAATCTAATCCATGAAGCTTTGAATGCCTCTGTCGCTCCCTGAGAAAATTGGGAGATCTTATTCCTAAGCTCCTCAGACATTGCATCATCATAGAAATTGTTCAGTCTCTTCCCAGGTAGTGAGTGATGCAGGCGGTAACTGTTTGAGCCAATAAGCTGCATCTCCACCAAGAGAGTATGGGAAAAGCTTACAGAAGAGGAAATCATTGGACACTCCATTGTATTTGATGCTAGTGACCAAGTCCTCAAACTTTTCAATATGATCCATCGGGTGTTCATGAGAAAGACCATGAAAAGGGTGCTGACCCACATGAGTGAAATATGCAGGTTTCAGCTAAAAGTCATTCTTCTGAAAAGCAGGAGGGCGAATCGCAGAACGATTGGCATAGAACTGATCAGGCATGTTGTACTCACCAATCGTTCTACCGCGATTAACCACAACATTCCCCAGATTGCCGCGCCCAACTGGCGCGGCCATCTCACCAGCAACAACTAGAAGGACAATGACGTTTCCATCTCCATCAAGTCGTTTCCCTCTGTCATTGCACAATTGACCCTCTTGGTCTCTCAAAGTTCCAGCATCATCACGAGTCAATACCACTAGATTGTTCATCTCTGCTGGCTTCTTTGTTTTCCTGTTTGTGATAAGCTCAAATTAATACCCTAAAAGTATTAAAGCTTTGTCGGTTGTAATACTTAGGGATCGAATCCACTGAGACTCACAGAAACACACAATAGATTATATAGATGAGAATTAAGCTAAGTGATCAATGATATTGAAGGCAAAACGTAAATTAAAACGGTTGTAAGTTCGATTGGAGAAAGATAGGTTCAGGGTATTTCTCAGGAAATCAATGAATGCAGATAAACTAACTAGTCAGGATTCAGATTTAGCGTGGTTTTTGAACTCAAATCACTTAAGTATAATTAACCAACTCTCGTTGCGAAAACTATCTAAGTCTAAATCCTAGAATTCCAAATCTCTTTGAGAATCCTAAAGTCTAAACCAGCTTTTAGTTCAAGTTTGATTTGTTAACAAAACAACTAAACCAAATCTCTTTGCAAATAGTTATTTTGCTCACCCTAAGTTCTATCAGGTAATTAATCGCACTCTCGTGCCTAATCAATTATCCTAAGATCTAAGTTTCAGATTCGTCAACCTAGAATTAGCTTTGAGAACAACCTATGGTGAAGAACTAATTCAGATGGTGAATCCTAATTAACTAATCGACATAGCATTCAGAGAAAACCTTTATGAGAACCCTAAACCTAAAGTGGATCTACTCAGACATGGAGAATGAAAACAACATGATTGAATAGATCATCAAAGAAATCAATAAGAAACAGGAGTTCAGAGTTGTCTCTCCAAAAACCAAAGTAGAATAAGACTTAGAATAAAGCTTAGAACAAAGCATAGCCATCCAAGTGGCTGAAAAACCTAATAAATAGCCTAAGACACGTTTTAGGCCTTCTTGTAAATAATAAAGTCTTCTGGCAATTTTGCAATTCTTCAACTCCTGTTAAGTCGCGACTCGTGTTTTTCTGCAGTGAGTATCGACCGATACTAGGTCAGTATCGATCGACACTAAGGCTTCAAATCGGGTACTCAGCTACACAAACGTCTGCTTTGCTCCAACATGCTACAGAAAGCTCCAATATCTCCAATTATGCTCCAAACGTGCTAAAACCTGTAAAAGACTATAAAACACTACAAAATAGTAGAAAGACTCTATAAAACGGACTTATATCATGGCTAAAACGGGGTAAAAACCATGATATATCAACTCCCCCAGACTTAGCCTTTGCTTGCCCTAGCCTTTGCTTGCCCTCAAGCAAATAGAAGACAAAACCAGAGAAAGAGGTTTGAAAACACGGAGACTCACATGTTCATTGAACATTGCACTTACCATTTTTCTTAGTGCTCCACATATCACCTAACCAGTTCCAAGTCTAACCACCATGTACTTCTCCGTAGACATTCACAGCTTCCCAGACTACACACATTATTTCACAGCATCGTTCAATCAAGCATTCATCGCCAGTTTCATCACTGTGATTAATACCAAGAACCTTCTAGATTCTTTCCCATACAATATCATGATAAGGAACCACCCTTTTCACACTTTTGGTATCATTTTCTCTCCCCCAGACTTATTTCTTATTATGTTCTCTTTTTTTTTTTTTTTTAGATCTGCATATACACATCAAGGTATGAGACGCGAGTATTAATGGGTTTTGCCACCTAATCCCCGGTTCTTCCCTCTCAATGTATCAAAGGGTGTAGGCGAATAATAGCATCATAGGAAAATCCTAGCCTCGCTTAGAATCCTTTGTGTGATCATTCCTCACCAAGTAGAATAATGGGATCGCTGGAAACATTCCTAACCCTCTACTCAGGAGAAAATCATCTCATATTTTCATGCACTTATTTTTTTTTTAGTTATAACAGGGGAGAGAGATACTATTACTTTAAAACACATGGGTTCCTTTGTCAGATATGAATGAGGAATCAAGCTCTATGAATACTAACCACATCGATGAAGTGCAAAAATTTGGCTCTGGCTTTAAAGAACTTTGCTGGAAACATGAGTGTCTTCTAGTTAACCGGTCAGCCTTTGGATTTTTCATTAGTCGATCTGTAACTGATTATGTAACAATGTTCACTTAGAGGTAGAGTCAGAACAAAAGATTCAAGAAAAAGATCACAGTCTCCAACAGATTTTGACTCAATAAAACAAATTTTGACTCAAAAACGACTGACTCTAAGAAAAACAAAAACAATGTCAGCGACTACCTCCCCCAGACTTGAACAACACTGTCCCCAGTGTTATTTAGCTTAAGTTTGGTGAAAGAAAACAAATGAACCAAGTGGATTGTGAAAATCAAAAATCTTACCTGTGAAGGTGATGTCGATCGATACAGACTGGTATCGATCGATACCAGTTTTATGTCGACACACTGATTTCAAATCAGTGGCATCGAGCTGCTTAACCCAAGGAAAATGATCCAAAGTATTAGAAGTTAGCACTGTTAGGATCACTCAAAAACAAGTTAATAGCAACAAGATAATCAAGCATAAATCCATGATTTCAAATGCAAAAATAAAGCTGACATAGGTTCAAAAGCAAAACAAACGTGAAGATAGAAGAAGACTAATCATCTGTCGCTTCGAAATCACCATCAGCGTCAGGATCATCAACAGGAGAAGGATCAACCGGAGTCTGCCCGCACGGTGTCGATCGAAACCGCATAGTATCGGTCGACACTTGTGACCAATTCCTGCTCTTTCTCTGTAACTGTGGTATCGATCGACATAGACTGGTGTCGATCGATAGTCCTTCTCTTAATATGCTTCACGTTAAGACACAAAACTAAAAATAAAAACGAAAATAAAAACGTATGTACAGACTCACCAGTGGGTTGCCTCCCACCAAGCGCTTGTTTTACGTCACGAGCTTGACTTTACGGACGATCAGTCAGGAGAAGAATGAGAACTTGCGCCGAAACAAGCTCCACAATTAGACATCGCCAGCTTCAGAGTTCTGCTCATCATGCTCTCCATAAACTCCTTTCCTTTCTCCTTTTGCTCCGACGTGAGAATAACTCTAGCTTTAGAGAATGGTTTCGAAGTTCCTTTGCACTTCACCTTGTATTCAATCGAATCCCCATCACACTTCTGAGGGATTAAAGTCATAGATTCAGCACCCTTCACTCCTTTGCTCTTCACCTTCTTCTTTGCCTTAGATATTTTGACGTCTTTCTTGGTGATGACAGAATGACTATCTAGAACGGCTATGACAGTTGGCTCGTCAGGAGGCTCTTCCAAAATATCAACTACCAACGTCTTTCCTATAACAACGGTGATGCAAGAGATATGTGTGGGAGTTCCTCTAGTAGGGATGGCTTTGTAGTACACTGATATGCTCAAATTAAAGCAGTAGTTTTAATATAGCTAGGGGTCGAACCACAAAGACTCACAGAGACGCACAATATATTATGTAGTTGAGAATTAAGCTAAGCCAAACAGATGTAATTGAAAGCTGTGCAGAAATTAAAAGAGTTGTATTTAATTGGGAAAATATAGGCTCAGGGGTTTTCTCAGGAAATCAATGAATGCAGATAAACTAACTAATCAGGATTCAGATTTAGCGTTGTTCTTGAACTAAAATCACTAAGGTATAATTAACCAACTGTCGTTGCGAGAATTATCTAAATCTAAATCCTAGGAATTCCAAATCTCTTTGCGAATCCTAAAGTCTAAATCAGCTTTAATATCAGGTTTGATATGTTCACAAATCAATTAAACCAAATCTCTTTGCGAGTAATCAATTTGCTCACCTAGGTTCTATCAGGTAATTAATCGCACTGTCGTGCCTAATCAATTATCCTAAGATCTAAGTTCCAGATTCGTCAACCTAGAATTAGCTTTGAACACAACCTAAGGCGAAGAACTAATTCATATGGTGAATCCTAAACAGATAATTAACCTAGCATTCAGAGAAATCATTTATGAGAAAATCATAAATCTAAAGTGGATCTACTCAGACATGGAGAATGAAACAATCAACATAACTGAATAAATCATCAATAAAATAGAAAGAAAGGTTTTGAGATCTGATCTCGTACGAAGGGAAATTCAGACTTGTCTCTCTAAAACCAAAGTATATAAAAATAAAGCTTAGCCTAAACAGATGGCTGAAAACTTATTTATATAGCTAAAACACGTTCTGGGCTTTCTTGTAAATATTAAAGTCTTCTAGGCACTTTTGTAATTTTTCAAGTCTTGGAAAAACTCGCGGGTCGTGTTTGCTGCGATGAGTGTCGATCGATACCAGGGGGTATCGATCGATACTCGACGTGAATTCAAGTACTCAACAATCACGACTTCAGCTTTTGCTCCAAACTGCTCCAGAAAGCTCCAATACTTCCAATAATGCTCCAAACGTGCTATAACCTGTAAAAGACTCTAAAATACTACAAAACACTAGAAAGACTCTATAAGAAGGACTTATATCATGGCCTAAACAGGGTAAAAACCATGATATATCAACTCCCCCAGACTTAGCCTTTGCTTGCCCTCAAGCAAATAGAAGACTAAACCAGAGAAAGAGGTTTGAAAACGTAGAACAGGATAACACGAAGAGAAACAAAAAGTTACCTTGCTGGAACGTCGAGTATCGATCGACACACAGCCTGGTATCGATCGATATTAGGCTTAAATCGACTTGACGAACCTTTCATTCGCGATTGGTGTCGACCGATACCAATGGGGTATCGATCGACACTAGGCGATTTCGAGTTTTGCTCCTTGTTTATCGTGACACAAACACATAACGAACCAAAAATAAAAACAAAAACGACTCAAAAACAGACTCACCAGTGGGTTGCCTCCCACCAAGCGCTCCTTTAACGTCATTAGCTTGACTGTAACTCCACTCAGGTTGTGGGTGCATTATCCAGAGGCGTTATGTGTCTGTATGGAATCTCGGCTTTCGCCCAATAGTGTTTCACCCTTTGTCCATTGACAGTGAACTCTTCGCCTTTGTGATTGATCAGCACTACAGCACCATGTGGTCTGACCTCCTTGATTGTGAAGGGACCTGACCAACGAGAACGCAATTTACCAGGAAAGAATTGCAAACGAGAGTTATACAGAAGTACATGGTCGTTCGGTTTGAAGTGTCTGGAGATGATCTTCTTATCATGATAAGCCTTGGTTCTCTCCTTGTACAGCTTCGAGTTCTCATAGGCGTGGTGCCTGATCTCATACAGCTCGTTCAGCTGAATCAATCTCCTCTCAGCAGCAGGTTTGAGGTCGAAATTCAGCAACTTCGTCGCCCAAGCAGCCTTGTGCTCAATCTCCACTGGAAGATGACATGCTTTCCCATATAGCAAGTGGAAAGGTGTAGTTCCCAGCGGTGTCTTGAAAGCAGTCATGTATGCCCATAGTGCATCATCCAGCTTTGTAGACCAATCCTTTCTAGAAGCACTCACTGTCTTCTCCAAAATCTCCTTGATCTGCCTGTTGGAGACCTCGACTTGCCCACTTGTCTGAGGGTGATATGGAGAAGCTACACGATGGTTTACACCATACTTCTTCAACAACCTCTCGAAAACCTTGTTGATAAAGTGAGAGTCACCATCACTTATCACAATTCGAGGTACTCCAAAGCGAGGAAAAATGATGGTCTTAAACAGCTTAAGAACCACTGCAGAGTCATTTTTCTCACTAGCTATCGCTTCCACCCATTCGGACACATAGTCCACAGCAACCAGGATGTAATTTTTCTTGTGTGATGATGGAAAGGGACCCATAAGTCGATGCCCCAGCAATCGAAAACTTCAACCTCAAGGATGAAATTTTGTGGCATCTTATGTCTCTTACTGATCTTCCCTCTCCTCTGATAAGCATCACACTGTGAAACGAAGGTGTGAGCATACTTAAACATGGTAGGCCACCAGAAGCCTGCTTGAAGAGCCTTGGACACTGTCTTGAAGGTTGCAAAATGACCAGAATAGTCGGATCCATGGCAGTGAAACAAGACACCAGGAACTTCTGATTCAGCAATGAATCTCCTGTAGATACCGTCAGAACAGTGCTTGTACAGGTAAGGTTCATCCCAAAAGAATCTCCTTATGTCACGCATGAACTTCTTCTTGGTATATTTCTTGAGGTGTGTTGGCTCTGCATCTGCAGCGGGGTAATTAGCAATATCAGCGTACCATGGGTCATCAGAATCGGTTGCAGCGACGAGATTGTTTTTAGAAACACCAGGATGATCAACAATCAAAACAGGTTCGGGATCGCTAGGGTATTGATCGATACCAGCAGGGTATCGATCGATACTAATACCTGAAACTCGTGAAAATTGCTGATTCTCTGCGTAATTCATCTGAAACCCAGTTTCAATGAGGTAAATGGCTTCCTCAGGTAGTTAATCATCAATAGGGACGTCTGAATTGATCCGCATCCGCGAGAGATGGTCAGCGACCCCGTTCTCTATGCCTTTCTTGTCCTTAACCTCGATGTCGAATCCTTGTAGCAAAAGAACCCAACGACAAAGACGAGGCTTGAGATCCTTGTTATTCATCAGATACTTGAGAGCAGCATGATCATTATGAACAACCACCTTGCTCGCAATCAAGTAGGACCTGAATTTCTCAAAGGAGAAGACAACAACAAGTAGTTCCTTCTCTGTGGTACTGTAATTCCTTTGAGCGTCATCCAATGTCCTGCTGGCATAGTAGATGACATGCAGCTTCTTATCCTTTTTCTAACCCAGAACTGACCCAACAGCAAAGTCACTAGCATCACACATGATCTCAAAAGGCAGAGTCCAATCAGGAGGTTGCACAATAGGAGCACTCACCAAAGCCTTTTTGACCTCCTCAAAGGCTGCAAGACAATCAGGTGTGAAATCAAATTTGATCTCCTTGCACAGTAAAGCAGTGAGTGGGCGTGCTATCTTGGAGAAATCCTTGATAAACCTCCTGTAAAACCCAGCATGACCAAGGAAACTCCGAATATCCTTCACAGAAGTCGATGGTTGGAGACTTTTCATGACTTGAATTTTGGCATTGTCAACTTCGATCCCAGCTTCAGAGACCTTGTGCCCAAGTACGATGCCATCTTGAACCATAAAATGACACTTTTTCCAATTAAGGATCAAGTGCTTCTCTTCACACCTCTGGAGCACGTTACACAAGTTAGCCAAACAGTCCTTAAATGATGATCCATATACTAAAAAATCATCCATGAACACCTCCATGAAATTCTCAATCATGTCGGTGAAGATAGACATCATGCACCTCTGAAAAGTGGCTGGAGCGTTACGCAATCCAAATGGCATTCTCCTGTATGCGAATGTGCCATAGGGACATGTGAAAGTGGTCTTCCCTTGGTCATCTGGATGGATAGGAATCTGGAAGAAACCTGAATATCCATCAAGGAAGCAGTAGTAGGGATGACTAGCCAACCTCTCTAGCATCTGGTCGATGAATGGCAATGGGAAGTGATCTTTCCGTGTAGCTGCATTCAACTTCCTGTAGTCAATGCACATTCGATGTCCAGTGATAGTCCTCGTAGGAATCATCTCATCCTTCTCATTCTTCACCACGGTTATCCCTCCTTTCTTAGGAACAACGTGCACTGTACTGACCCAAGAGCTATCTGAGATGGCATATATAACTCCTACATCCAAGAGTTTCATGACCTCTTTCTTAACCACTTCCTTCAGATTCGGATTCAGCCTCCTTTGATGCTCAATTGAAGCCTTTGACTCGTCCTTAAGATAAATCCTATGCATGCACAGGTCCGGTGATATACCTGAAATATCATCAAGAGAATAGCCAAGAGCTTTGCGATACTTGCGCAGCTTGCTTAGCAGTAAGGTAACCTCTGCGTTGTTCAAGGAAGCATTAATGATTACTGGGAACGTGGAATTAGGACCAAGAAAACCGTACCTCAGATTTTCAGGAAGTGGTTTGAGTTCCACTTTAGGAGCTTTCTCCTCGCTCCAATCCCCAAGTTCAGCAGCTTGCTTAGTTCTTTCTGGCCGCAGGGTATCGATCGATACTAGGTGGGTATCGATCGATACTGGTCGTGCTGTATCGAGCATCTTCCCGTATTCAGCAGTAGCATCATTCGCATTAACTTCTGACTCAGCCGAACAGACCAATGCTCTCTCCAATGGGTCCTCAGGATGCATCTCCAGGAAATATTCTTCAACAATGTCACATAAGGTATCAACGAAGAAAGTCTGTCCATCGATGGTTGGTCTCTTCATCATCTTCTCCATGTTAAAAGTCATGACCAACTCACCAATGTTAAGAGCTATCTTCCCATTCCTGCAATCAATCAGAGCACCAGCTGTTGCTAGGAATGGCCTTCCCAAGATTAGAGGATCTTTGTGTTCCGAATCATACTCCAAGACAATGAAATCAGTTGGGATTAAGCAATCCCCAATCTTAATCGGAACATCCTCGAGCAATCCTTCTGGAAGTCTAACTGAACGATCAGCGAGTATCAGCGAGATCCTCGTAGAAGTGAAGTCTGTCATTCCCATTCTCTTAGCGACCGAGTATGGCATGAGGTTGACACTCGAGCCAAGGTCACAAAGAGAACGCTCAAACCTGTCAGTAAAGATTGTGCAATCCAAGACAAAGCTCCCTGGATCTGGTAGTTTCGTTGGGATCATGTTGGTTAGGATTGCACTGCACTCATTGTTGATCATCAGACAACCATCTTCAATGTTCACATTGCTGGACACCATCTTCTTGACATATCTCCGGAAAGCTGGAGAAGTTTTGATAGCATCGATGAAGGGAAGTTCGACAACCAGCTTGTCCAAAATTTCCTTGCATCTAGTGTCCTCTACCTCCTTCTTAGTCTTCCCAAGAGCTCTGGGATAAGGTATCCTCGGTATGTAGACTCTATCTGCAACCTCTTTAGGCTTCTCCTGCATAACCCCAAGTGCTGCATCGTTTTCAGGTTCGATATCGATCGATACAGGGGGGTATCGATCGATACACGGGATTTTGAGTTTTCCCATGTAAGAATTTTGGTTGGTGTCGATCGATGCTGGGAGTGTCGATCGATGCCTTAGCGATCTCAGTGTCTTCATCGTCAGACATCTCGAAATTCTCAGCAGTTTGGTCTACTCTCGCTCACCTCTTTACCACTTCTCAAGGTAATGGCATTGATGTGTGCCCTTGGGTTCTCTCCTTTTCCTGGAAGAAAACGTTCTTGTCTTCTCGAACCTTCTGAAGTCTGAGATACCTGAGTTTCCAGCTTCTTATGATGAATACCAATAGCATCGATTCTTCCACTCACATCTTTGTACATGGCATCCATCTTACCATTGAAGGTCACTGTGATCTGCTGCTGTCCTTGAACGAGCTTTTCAAGCATGGCCTCGATCTTGTTCTCTGATGTTTTAGCAGTCACAGGTTCGTAAGAAGGACTTCCGTAGTTCCTGGTATAACCGCTATTTTGGGCAGGTTTCTGGTTGAATCCTCCTTACTGGAAATTGTTGTTGAAGCTCCGATTGTTGTTGAATTGGTTCCTCTGTCCCTGAAAACTAGAACCACCAATGTAGTTGACATCTTCTGCTTCACCCTCGTTGAACACCTCAACATCTTCAGCAAAATGAACGGCCTTTGTTGTCTTTTCCAGCAGAAGACTGTGCATAGAATCCAGCTGAGCTTTAACTTCAGCGATCTGCGACCCATCATGATTACCAGCCAGCTTCTTGCGCTCGAAATCTGCACTCTTGGTGCTACTGCTAGATGCAAAGTTCTCAATCAACACATAAGCATCCTCAGGATACCTGGTGTTGAAATTACCATTGCTTGACGCGTCCAAAGCCATCTGATACCTCCAATCTATTCCTCTGAAGAAGATACCCAGCAGCTGCACATCAGAGTATCCGTGATGTGGACAATCTCTCTGATACGATCTGAATCTCGTCTAAGCAGCCTTGAACGCCTCAGTAGGTCCTTGAGAAAAGGTGGAGATTTTATTCCTCAGATCCTCAGATCGTGCATCATCATAGAAGTTGATCAGGAAAGCTCTCTTAGTGTCCTCCCAAGTAGTTAGCGAACCAGGAGGTAGCTGCCTCAGCCAGTAGGTCGCATCTCCACCTAGAGAGTAGGGGAAGATCTTGCAGAAGAGATAGTCGTAGGACACTCCATTGCTCTTGATGCTAGTGACCAAGTCCTAGAACTTCTCTACATGGTCCATTGGATGTTCATGAGGAAGACCATGAAATAGATGCTGTCCCACAAGGGTGTAGTAAGCAGGTTTCAGCTCAAAGTCATTCCTCTCAAACGCAGGAGGACGCGCTGAACGATTGGCGAAAAACTGGTCAGGCCTTTTGTATTCACCAATCGTCCTTCCACGAATAACCACAGCATTCCTCGCGTTCCCAGCGACATTCTCAGCGACAACAGGAGCAGGGTGTATGACGATCCCCTCTCCATTTAGACGTTGTCCTTGCTCATTGCACAACCGACCCGCTTGGTCTCTGTAAGCACCAGCTGCATCACGAACCAACTGATTGTTGTTCATCTTAGCTGATTTCTTTGCTTTCCTGTTTGTGCGTTCCACAAGTGCTAGATGTTCCAGTGATAGATCAACTAGCGGGGTGTTCTTGTTGCTTCTGGTTTCTCGATTAGGCATGCACCTGAAAACAGAAACAAAGAACGTAAGTAACTGAAATATACGTCAGGTATCGACCGATACCAGTAGGGTATCGATCGATACTAGGCGATTTAGACGAATTTCTTAGCTAAAATCTAACGGCGAATTGAGTCCCCGACAACGACGCCAAATTTGATATGCTCAAATTAATACCCTAACAGTACTAAAGCAGTAGTTGTAATATAGCTAGGGGTCGACCACAAAGACTCACAGAGACGCACAATATATTATGTAGTTGAGAATTAAGCTAAGCCAAACATATGTAATTGGAAGCTGTGCAGAAATTAAAAGAGTTGTATTTAATTGGGAAAATATAGGCTCAGGGTTTTTCTCAGGAAATCAATGAATGCAGATAAACTAACTAATCAGGATTCAGATTTAGCGCTGTTCTTGAACTCAAATCACTAAGGTATAATTAACCAACTGTCGTTGCGAGAATTATCTAAATCTAAATCCTAGGAATTCCAAATCTCTTTGCGAATCCTAAAGTCTAAATCAGCTTTAATATCAGGTTTGATATGTTCACAAATCAATTAAACCAAATCTCTTTGCGAGTAATCAATTTGCTCACCTAGGTTCTATCAGGTAATTAATCGCACTGTCGTGCCTAATCAATTATCCTAAGATCTAAGTTCCATATTCGTCAACCTAGAATTAGCTTTGAACACAACCTAAGGCGAAGAACTAATTCAGATGGTGAATCCTAAACAGATAATTAACCTAGCATTCAGAGAAATCCTTTATGAGAAAACCATAAACCTAAAGTGGATCTACTCAGACATGGAGAATGAAACAATCAACATAATTGAATAAATCATCAATAAAATAGAAAGAAAGGTTTTGAGATCTGATCTCGGACGAAGGGAGATTCAGACTTGTCTCTCTAAAACCAAAGTATATAAAAATAAAGCTTAGCCTAAACAGATGGCTGAAAACCTAATTATATAGCTAAAACACGTTCTGGGCTTTCTTGTAAATATTAAAGTCTTCTGGGCACTTTTGTAATTCTTCAAGTCTTCGAAAAAATCGCGGGTCGTGTTTGCTGCGATGAGTGTCGATCGATACCAGGGGTATCGATCGATACTCGACGTGAATTCAAGTACTCAGCAATCACGACTTCAGCTTTTGCTCCAAACTGCTCCAGAAAGCTCTAATACTTCCAATAATGCTCCAAACGTGCTATAACCTGTAAAATACTCTAAAATACTACAAAACACTAGAAAGACTCTATAAGAAGGACTTATATCATGGCCTAAACAGGGTAAAAACCATGATATATCATACACCTCCTTGTCAATATATGAGAATGATATTTGCTTGCTGGGTGTGTCCATAATGGCACCAACCGTAGCCATAAACGGTCTTCCAAGAATCAATTGCGTACGAGATTGTGCACTCATCTCCACAACCTGAAAATCAGTAGAAACCAGGCAATCTCCTACGTTGACCAGCAAATCAGGGATTGTGCCATATGGAAGTGAGGTGGAACTGTTCGCGAATGTGATAGATGACTTGGGAGATCTAATATTAGCTCACAATCTCTCTGCAATTTCCCTTGACATGACATTAGCTAGCCCCCGAGTCAACGAGAGACTCTTTGAATTCAACTCCAGAGATAGAGCATGGAACGGAGAATATTCATGGGTCTTCCCTCTTGGCCAGCTGCCTCAGCGGTAGTGACTTGCTTCTTGCCTTGATAAAGAGTACTTCGATCTTAGAAGTGACTCAGCAGAGGGCGGTACTCTAGAGCTTCTTCAAAAGTCAGTGTGAGGGAAATCCTTCTTACCATCTTCTCAAAGCCAAGCAGCTGATTTGGAGAAATGGGGTCTCTGAGGTGTCTAGGTGGTATGGGGTATGGTGCCTTGGGTTTGTAAACCCTTTTTTCACTCAACTCGGGTTTCGTTTCAGCAACTGAACTGGTATCGACCGACACAGGGGTGGTGTCGATCGATGCTTTCGCTCTGGAATCTTCCTTGGCAGAACTTTGGACGAGTGTCGATCGATACAAGGTAGTATCGGTCGACACATGAGTGGTGTCCGAAATCTCATCGTCATCCTTGGCATGATGGACAAAAATCTCCGCAGTTGAGCTCTTCTGCACTCATGGGTGTACTTCTTTTCCACTACTCGAGGGGATAGCAGTGACGTATTCGTTCTGTGAATGAACAATCAATCCCTTGATAGTTGCTGCAGTCTGAGCTACCTGAGTTTCCAGAATCTTCTACTGAATATTAATAGCATCGATCCTTCCACTCAGATCATTATACAAGACATCAATCTTCCCATTTAATTCAACAGTTAGCTTCTGTTGTCCTTAAAGAAGCTGTTAAAACATATATTCAATCTTGCTCTTAGAAGTTCTGGGTGCTGTGGGTGGGCATTGATACCTTTGATCTTGAAATCCAACTCCATCAATGTGGTTAACAAATTTCACTACATCCTCTTCACATGACGAGCAGCCTTCTGCTACTTGCCCATCAACAAATTATTTACTGAATCTAGTTTCGCATGCACTTTAGCAATCTGCGATCCATCAACACCTCCGTGCAACCTTTTCCGCTCGAGATCAGCACTATTGGCGTTATTGCTAGACGCCAAGTTCTCAATGAGCACATACGCATCATCAGGATACCTTGTGTAGAAATTTCTATTGCTCGCAGCATCTAGAGCCATATGATACTTCCAATCAATCCCCCCGAAGAAGATTCCCAGCAACCGAACCTGAGTGAATCCGTGATGTGGACAATCCCTCTGATAAGATCTGAATCGCAGCCAAACAGCCTTAAATGCCTCAGTCGGTCCCTGAGAAAACATGGAGATCTAATTCCTAAGCTCCTCGGATCTCGCATCATCATAGAAATTGTTCAAGAATGCATTCTTAGTCTCATCTCAGGTAGTCAACGATCCAGGTGGCAACTGCTTCAGCCAATAAGATGCATCCGCACCACGAGAGTATGGGAAGAGGTTACAAAAGAGATAATCATATGACACTCCATTGCACTTGATGCTAGTAACCAAGTCCTCAAACCTCTCTATGGGATCCATCGGGTGTTCATGAGAAAGACCATGAAAAGGATGCTGACCCACAAGAGTGAAGTATGCAGGTTTCAGTTCAAAGTCATTCCTCTGAAAAGCAGGAGGGCGAATCGCTGATCGATTGGCATAAAACTGACCAGGCATGTTGTACTCACCAATCGTCATACCGCGATTAATCACAAGGTTCCATGCGTTCGCATTCCCAGCGACAATTTCCTCGACAACAGGAGCAGGTGGAATGATGTTCCCCTCTCCATCCAGACGTTCCCCTCGAGCATTGCACAACCGACCCTCTCGGTCTCTGTAAGCACCAGCTTCATCTTGAACCAAAATCACTGGGTTGTTCATCTCTGATGGCTTCTTTGCTTTTCTGTTTGTGCGTTCCAAAAGTGCTAGCTTCTCCAATGACAGTTCAACTAGCTGAGTGCTATTATTCCTTCTGGTTTCACGATTAGGCATACACCTGAAATCAAAAGTCAAGAACGTAAGTAACTCAGTAACACGATGAGTATCGACCGACACTGGGTGGTGTCGATCGATATCAACAAAAAGAGAACGACGAGTATTGACCGACACTGGCTAGTATCGATCGATACCGACGAACTTAGTCGAAATTCTCAAACTAAAATCTAATGGCGAATTGAGTCCCCGGCAACGGCGCCAAATTTGATAAGCTCAAATTAAAATCCTAAAAGTACTAAAGCTATTTCGGTTGTAATACTTGAGGATCGAATACACAGAGACTCACGGAAACACACAATAGATTATATAGATGAGGATTAAGTTAAGTGATCAATGATATTGAAGGCAAAACATAAATTAAAACGGTTGTAAGTTCGATTTGAGAAAGATAGGTTCATGGTATTTCTCAGGAAATCAATGAATGCAGATAAACTAACTAGTCAGGATTCAGATTTAGCGCGGTTCTTGAACTCAAATCACTAAAGTATAATTAACCAACTCTCGTTGCGAAAACTATCTAAGTCTAAATCCTAGAATTCCATATCTCTTTGCGAATCCTAAAGTCTAAACCAGCTTTTAGTTCAAGTATGATTTTTTCACAAAACAACTAAACCAAATTTCTTTGCGAATAGTTATTTTGCTCACCCTAAGTTCTATCAGGTAATTAATTGCACTCTCGTGCCTAATCAATTATCCTAAGATCTAAGTTTCAGATTCGTCAACCTAGAATTAGCTTTGAGAACTGATATGCTCAAATTAATACCCTATTTAGATACTAACGCAGTAGCTATAGTATAGTTAGGAGTCGAACCACAAAGACTCACAGAGACGCACAATAGATTATATGGAAGAGAATTACGCTAAACAATCAATGGTCTTGAAAACAATACTTAAATTAAAAGTGTTGTAATTCTATTGGGAGAAGTATAGGCTCAGGGTATTTCTCAGAAGATCAATGAATGCAGATAAACTAACTAGTCAGGATTCAGATTTAGCACGGTCCTTGAACTCAAATCACTAAAGTATAATTAACCAACTGTCGCTGCGAGAATTATCTAAATCTAAATCCTAGGAATTCCAAATCTCTTTGCGAATTCTAAAGTCTAAATCAGCTTTAATACCGAGTTTGATATGTTCACAAATCAATTAAACCAAATCTCTTTGCGAATAATTAATTTGCTCACCTAAGGTTCTATCAGGTAATTAATCGCAATGTCGTGCCTAATCAATTATCCTAAGATCTAAGTTCTAGATTCGTCAACCTAGAATTAGCTTTGAACACAACCTAAGGTGAAGAACTAATTCAGATGGTGAATCCTAATTAACTAATCAACCTAGCATTCAGAGAGAACCCTGAACCTAAAGTGGATCTACTCATACATGGAGAATGAAGCAATCAACATGTTTGAATAAATCATCAAATAAAACAGAAAGAGTAAAAAGAGGGTTCGAAATCTTCTCTCGGACGAAGGGAGTTTCAGACTTGTCTTCCTTACAAAGCTCTCTATCAAACCAAAGTAAAATAAAGCATAGCCAACAAAGTGGCTATAAAAATCCTATAAATAACCTAAATCATGTTTTGGGGTTTCTTGTAATTATTAAAGACTTCTGGACCAAGTTGCAATTCTTCAACTCTTCATTAAAGTCGCGGGTCGTGTCTTGCTGCGATGGGTATCGATCGGTACAAGGGGGTATCGATCGACACTGATCGTCAAATCGGGTACTCAGCAACACAATCTTCAGTTTTGCTCCCAACTGCTCCAGAAAGCTCCAATATCTCCAATTATGCTCCAAACGTACTAGAACCTGTAAAAGACTCTAAAACACTACGAAATAGCATAAAGACTCTATAAAACGGGCTTATATCATGGCCTAAAAGGGGTAAAAACGATGATATATCAAGAACAACCTATGGTGAAGAACTAATTCAGATGGTGAATCCTAATTAACTAATCGACCTAGTGATATGCTCAAATTAATACCTTAAAAGTACTAAGCAGTTGTTGCAGTATAGCTAGGGGTCGAACCACAAAGACTCAGAGAGATCATACAATAGATTGTATAGTGTCAAATCAAGCTAAGCAATTTAGATGAAACAAAAACAGTAAAGAGTAAACGAGTTGTAAATTCAATAGGAGAAATATAGGCTCATGATATTTCTCAGGAAATCAATGAATGCAGATAAACTAACTAATCAGGATTCAGATTTAGCGCAGTTCTTGAACTCAAATCACTTTGATATATCAAGATAATTAACCAACTGTCGTTGCGAGAATTATCTAAATCTAAATCCTAGGAATTCCAAATCTCTTTGCGAATCCTAAAGTCTAAATCAGCTTTAATAACGAGTTTGATATGTTCACAAATCAATTAAACCAAATCTCTTTGTGAATAATCAATTTGCTCACCTAAGGTTCTATCAGGTAATTAATCGCACTGCCGTGCCTAATCAATTATCTTAAGATCTAAGTTCCAGATTCGTCAACCTAGAATTAGCTTTGAATACAACCAAAAGCGAAGAATTAATTCAGATGGTGAATCCTAATAAACTAATCAACCTAGCATTCAGAGAAAACCTTTATGAGAACCCTGAACTTAAAGTGGATATACTCAGACATGGAGAATAAAAGCAACATGATTGAATATATCATCAAAGAAATCATTAAAACACAGGAGTTCAGAGTTGTCTCTCCAAAAACCAGAGAAGAATCAAAGTAGCAAAAATAAAGAAATAAAAAATAAAGCATAGCCAACAAAGTGGCTGTAAAATCCCTATAAATAACTTAAATCACGTTTTGGGGCTTCTTGTAATTATTAAAGACTTCTGGACCAAATTGCAATTCTTCAACTCTTCCTTAAAGTCGCGGGTCGTGTCTTGTTGCGATGGGTATCGATCGATACCAGGGGGTATCGATCGCCACTGATCGTGAAATCTGGTACTCAGCAACACGAACTTCAGCTTTGTGCTCCAAACTGCTCTAGAAAGCTCCAATAACTCCAATTATGCTCCAAACGTGCTAGAACCTGTAAAAGACTCTAAAACACTACGAAATAACATAAAGACTATAAAACAGACTTATATCATGGCCTAAAAGGGGTAAAAACCATGATATATCAACTCTCCCAGACTTAGCCTTTGCTTGTCCTCAAGCAAATAGAAGACTAAACCAGAGAAAGAGGTTTGAAAACACGGAGACTCACTTATTCAGGAACCATCGCAAAGATCCTTTTCCCAAGCACCCAAATGTCACCTAACCAGCTTTTGATCTAACCACCATGTACTTCTCCGTAGACATTCGCAGCTTTTCCAGACTCCACACATTATCTTGCAGCATTGTCCAAATAAAGCCCTCATCGCCAGTTTCATCGCTGTGTTTAATATCAAGAACCTTCTAGATTCTTTCCCATACAATATCAAGACAAGTAACCATCCAATTTCACACTTTTTGTATCACTTTCTCTCCCCCAGACTTATTTCTTATTATGTTCTTTCTTTTATTTTCAGCTTTGCATATACACATCAAGGTCCGAAAAGCGAGTATTGATGGTGTTTGCCACCGAATCCCCGGTTCTTCCCCCTCTATGTATCAAAGGTTTAGGCGAATAGTGGTATCACGGAAAATTTTCCTAACCTCGCTGTCAACCTTTGTGTGATCATTCCCCCTTAAGTAGAATAATGAGATCGCTGGAAATTTTCCTAACCCTCTACTCAGAAGAAAATCATTTCAATCTTTTATGGTCTTATTTATCAACTTATAACAGGGGAGAGCGATATCATTACTTCAAACATATAGGTTCCTTTGTCATATATGAATGATGAATCAAGCTCTGTAAACACTAACCACATCGATGAAGTGCAAAAATTTGGCTCAGGCTTCAGAAGAACTCTGCTGGAGACATGGATGTTTTTTAGTCAACTGGTCAGTCCTTGGATTTTTCATTAGTCGATATAGAGCTGATCCTGCAACACTGGTCACTCAAAAACAAAATCCAAACAATAATTCAAGCACATGATCATCATCTCCAACAAGTTTTGACTCAATAAAACGTTTTTGACTCGTTAAAACAACTGACCCTAAGAAAAATAAACACAATGTCAGCAGACACCTCCCCCAGACTTAAACAACACTGCCCCAGTGTTATCTAGCCTAGAGTAGGTGAAATAAAACAAATGAATAGAATATAAATGGGAAAACAAGAAGTTACCGTGCTGGAACATTTGGTGTCGATCGACACACGGCCTGGTATCGATCGATACCCGGCTTAAATCGACATGATGAACCTTTATTCGCGATTGGTGTTGATCGATACTAATGGGGTATCGATCGACACTAGGCGATTTCGAGTTTTGTTCCTTGTTCATCCTGACACAAAACACAAAACGAAAAAAAAAAGAAAAAAAAACACAAAAGCAGACTCACCAGTGGGTTGCCTCCCACCAAGCGCTCGTTTAAAGTCAGTAGCTTAACTTTGGCTCAGGTGATCAGTCAGGAGAAGAATTAGAGCTTACTCCAATGCAAGTTCCACAACTAGATACTTGCAGATTCAGAGTTCTGCTCAACATGCTCTCCATAAATTCCTTTCTTTTCTCCTTCAGCTCCGAAGTAAGAAGAACTCGGGCCTTAGAGAATGGTTTTGAAGTTCCTTTGCACTTCACCTTGTACTCAATCGAATCCCTATCAAATTTCTGAGGGATTAAGGTCATATAGGCAGCATCCTTCACTCTTTTCCTCTTTACCTTCTTCTTTGTTGCCTTAGCCTTCCAGACAACTTTCTTGGGGATGCTGGGCGGTTCAACCAAAATGTCTATGACAGTTGGGTCGTCAGGAGGCTTTTCCAAAAGATCAACTACCAATGTCTCTCTTGTGACAACAGTGAAGCACGAGACATGTGTGGGAGCACCTCTAGAGGGAATGGCATCATAGTAGACCCATCCGTCAATGTAAGAGAAAGAGAGTCTCTTATTAGGTGTGTCTATGATCGCGCAAGCAGTAGCCATAAATCGTCGTCCCAAGAGAAAAGAAACCTCAGATCCTTCGCTCATCTCCACAACCTGAAAATTAGTGGGCACCAGACAATCTCCTACTTGAACAGGCAAAGAATGGATAGTACCGTATGGAGGTGAGGTGGAGGAATTTGCAAAAGTGAGAAGCATCGTAGGGGGTCTTATATCAGCCCTCAATCGTTCAGCAATTTCCCGTGAAATGACATTGACGCTAGACCCTGAGTCAACGAGAGACTCGTTGAATTCAACTCCAGAGATGGAGCATGGAACCGCGAATTTCCCTGGGTCTTCCTTATGGGTTAACTGCCTCAGCGGTAGTGATGGACTTCTGGCCTTGATGAAGAGGGCTTCGATCTCTTCCAGAGTTTCTCTGCAATCTTTGAAATGACTTAGCAGAGGCCAGCCCTCTATAGCTTCTTCAAAAGTGAATGAGTGTGGAATCCTTCGTACCCTTTTCTCAAAGTCACGCAGCTGCTTTGGAGTGATGGGGGCTCGGAGTTGTTGCGGAATAGGATTCAGCTTCTTGGGCTTGTGAGGTCTGTCAACACTCATACTCGGCTCCTTTGTAGTATATGGGAGGGTATCAATCGATACAGATAGGGTATCGATCGATACCTGGGTGATGTTCGAATTCTCATCGTCAGATAAATCATCAACCACAGCATGAAACTCCACAACCAATGTATCCAACATAGCTTTGCATATGACGTCCTCCCATTCCTTCTTTGTCATAATATGAGGCATAGGATAAGGTATTATGGGTTTGTACACCCTCTCTTTGACAATATCAGCCTTCTTCTCGACCTACGTCTCAGCATCGACCGACACTGGAGGGGTATCTATCGATACACATGATTTTGGATTCAATCGGGCAGGTGTCTGGACTGGTATCGATCGATACTGGCTGGTATCGATCGATACTCGAGCGATTTCAGAATCCCAGTCGTCATCTTCAACAGCATCGTCGAAAATTCCTGCATCAAAACCCTTTTCTTCCACTGCAGTGGCTTCTTTAGCACACCCTATGGTGATTGCATTGACGTGTGTTCTTGGATTCTAAGTTTTCCCTGGAAGAAAACCTTCCTGCTTTTCACAGCTGATGCAGTCTTAGCAACTTGAGTTTCCAACTTCCGCTGGCTTCGATTTTTCCATTCAGATCGATGTACAGAGAGTCAAACTTCCCATTGAAATCCCCATGCAATTTCTCTTGTCCCCGAAGAAGTTGTTCCATCATGAGTTCCATCTTATTCTTTGTGGATTTTGGAGAATGGGCTGGTACGAAGAGTTCCCGTAATTGCGAGTGTTGTTGTTGAAGTTTCGGTTGTTGTTGTACCCAAATTGCTGACCCTAAAATCCAGAACCACCAACGTAGTTAACATCCTCCACTTCATTTCCACTAATATTATCGACTCCATCAGCAAAGTGTACAGTCTTCTTCGACTTCCCAATCAGAATATCCAGCTTGGCTTGAACTTCAGCAATCTGCGAACCATCAACTCCTCCGGCTAGCTTCTTTCCCTCGAAATCAGCATTCTTGGTGCTATTGCTAGATGCCAAGTTCTCAATCAGCACAACTGCATCATCTGGATACCTGGTGTTGAAGTTCCCATTACTCGCAGCATCCATACCCATCTGGTACCTCCAATCAACCCCTCTGTAGAAAATGCCCAGCAGCTAAACCTGAGTGAACCCATGGTGCGGACAATCTCTATGATAAGACTTGAAACGAATCCAATCAGCTTTGAATGCCTCTGTCGGACCCAGAGCAAATTGAGAGATCTTGATCCTGAGCTCTTCGGATCTCGTATCATCATAGAAGTTGTTCAGGAATGCATTCTTCGTCTCCTCCCATGTAGTTAGTGAACCAGAAGTCATCTGCTTCGGCCAATAAGCAGCATCTCCACCGAGAGAGTATGAGAAAAGTTTGCAGAAAAGGTACTCATTGGGCACTCCATTGTACTTCATACCAGTGACCAAATCTTCGAACCTCTCGATATGATCCATGTGATGCTCATGAGGTAGGCCATGGAAAGGGTTCTGACTTAAAAGAGCGTAATATGCAGGTTTCAGCTCGAAGTCATTCCTCTGAAAAGTTGGGATGCGAATCGCAGCTCGATTGGCATAGAACTGATCAGGTCTGTTGTGCTCACCAAGTGTTCTACCTCGATCAACTCCAGCATTCCCAACGTTGGCTTACGCAGCTGGCGCGACAATCTGACCAACAACAGCAGGAGGGGCAATGACGTTTCCAGCATCATCAAGTCGCTGCCCTCTCTCATTGCACACTTGACCCTCTTGGTCTCTCAAGACTCCACCTTCATTAGCTCTTAAAACCACTGGGTTGTTCATCCCTGATGTTTGCTTTGTATTTCTGTTTGTGCGTTCTACACGTGCTAGCTGCTCCAATGACAGTTCAACTAGCTGGGTGCTTTTGCTCCTTCTGGTTTCACGATTAGGCATACACCTGAAAAGAAGAGTCAAGCACGTAAGTAACCAAAAACTCGATGAGTGTCGATCGACACCAAATGGTATCGATCGATATCAACAAAAAGAAACGACGAGTATCGACCGATACTAGGTAGTATCGTTCGATACCGACGGGTTTAGTCGAAACTCGACAGCAAAAATCTAATGACGAAATTGAGTCCCCGGCAACGGCGCCAAATTTGATATGCTCAAATTAATACCCTAAAAGTACTAAGCAGTTGCTGCAGTATAGCTAGGGGTCGAACCACAAAGACTCAGAGAGATCGTGCAATAGATTGTATAGTGTCAAATAAAGCTAATAAATTTAGATGAAACAAAAACAGTAAAGAGTAAACGAGTTGTACATTCAATAGGAGAAATATAGGCTCAGGGTATTTCTCAGGAAATCAATGAATGCAGATAAACTAACTAATCATTATTCAGATTTAGCGCAGTTCTTGAACTCAAATCACTAAAGTATAATTAACCAATTGTCGTTGCGAGAATTATCTAAATCTAAATCATAGGAATTCCAAATCTCTTTGCGAATCCTAAAGTCTAAATCAGCTTTAATAACGAGTTTGATATGTTCACAAATCAATTAAACCAAATCTCTTTGCGAATAATCAATTTGCTCACCTAAGGTTCTATCAGGTAATTAATTGCACTATCGTGCCTAATCAATTATCCTAAGATCTAAGTTCCAGATTCATCAACCTAGAATTAGCTTTGAACACAACCTAAAGCAAAGAACTAATTCAAATGGTGAATCCTAATAAACTAATCAACCTACCATTCAGAGAAAACCTTTATGAGAACCCTTAACCTAAAGTGGATCTACTCAGACATCACTACAAGAAAAAATGCTTTTCTTAGTGGCTGAATAACGCTATCTAACGATACCATAGCGTTTTAACAAGCGCTATATCATCGTCCGTCATAATAGGTCAGACACTTTAGATAGCGGTTTTTGACATTGCTATCGTGTCTAACGATACGATAGCGTTAAGAAAAGCGCTCTGACATAGCCCGCGATAATAGGTCTGCCACTTTCGATAGCGGTTGTTGGTATTGCTATCGTGTCTTCATTTATTCATAACATTTTTGTAAATTTACTATAGCATTCGAAATATATGATTAATTCATGTATTTGTTTCAGTAAATTGTATTTTCTATTGCATTTATATTTTTGTAATTGCTCCAATAAATTGTATTTAAATTTTGATTTAATGGGATTTTTTTTTGGTTTTAGCTAATGGTGATGGAATCACTACAAAAAAATGCCATATTTTTTTATTTTTATATGAAACCATGATACAAAGACCTATATTACAAAGTAAAAATACTAGTTAAAAAATAAGTTCATACAACTCTTGTATTTAAACTTGTGAATTCTCTCCACTCTTTCAACTCCGATCTTTGAAACTTCTTCTTCGACTAACAACATCAGCTACCTCCTGCAACAAACTAACATTTGAATTTTATCATTTTATAGATTTGGAACATCTAGAGAAGTAAAGCTCAGAGATATATATATATATATATATATATATATATATAAAACAAATGCAAAACCACGGTTACGAGTGGAATTTGTTGGGTCCTACAGGCGCCAGGAATATAATTAGTAAGGGAATTAAGCAAAGATCAACCATGGCAATCAGATTGATTCAATCTTCTTACTTTTATGAGCTCGATGCGATAATCTCCTTTAAGACCAACTAAAGATTAGCTTGTGTTCCTCCTCGGTCCAAGGAATACCTGTACTCCCAAATTTACAAGTAAACCATATCAGAATGTAAGAACCCTAAACCCTTTCAACTTCAAACACATATAACCATAGACTTGATAAGTACACCAATATGATCCACAAATGAGATAATGTCAAAAAAACTATTCCCCATTTTGATAGGCCAACAAAAGAATCATACGAATCAAACACTGTAAAGATTGTTGTCCTGCATAAGCTTCATCTGGTTTTTCCCCAACAGTTTCACTAACCGGTAAGACCCAATCGATTTGTCCAATAACCGATAGCAATTTCAACAGCATAAAGTCTCACAAACATGGATACTATCATCTCTTGCTTCACCAAGGATTGAAATAGGTAACACTAACACACTTCACAACAAGTCTGGACAAATCTAGCACAAGGGGTGCTACTTCAAGAATTCACGTTAGTATGGGAGGAAATCGTCACTCTTCTCACTAGACCGAGCCGGAACCGAGTGCACCAGTTCACGGTTAGGTACTTGTTCCAAACCACCCTCTATTTCTTATGGCGGGAACGAAATGAACGTAGACACGGGGCTGGGCAGTCCACATCGCAGAGACTCATCAGCCTCATCGATAAGTCCATGAAGAATCGATTCAGCGCCATTCGGAAACTGGGTGATTCTAGATATGAAGAAGGATTCCAATATTGGCTGGCTTCAAGACCACACAACTAAAGTCATTGCTCAAAGCTATTCTTGACTTTTTTTGAGTTAGCGAATGTAAAAAGCATCTTGTTTCTTTTACAAACTCAGTTCGCATCACAGATGTAAAAACGTTTTTTTGGTAGAATAAATTTAACATTCATTCAAAAAAAAAAAGTAACACTAAACCTATAAAACAATTTCAATTCCAAAGTTCAAAACTTTAGCTATCGATTTGCAACCACGAACCCATATTTCACTAAAACAACATTTAAATGTGAATCCCAATCAACGAAAGATGTTTCGAAACCCATTAACCCCTAAGAAGAAAACGATTTCTCTAATTAATCCAACTAAACCCTAGAGCCCAAACACCAGAAGCTTCCATAAGCAAATCCCGTGATATAATCCAATAGAAAGAGAGAGAGAGCGAAATCAGGCGGTGTGAGAGAGAAACGAATCGGAGCGGTGAGAGCGAATCGAAGTTAGTTCCCGTTGATGCTTGGATCCAAATCGCCGCCACGAGAACCTTCAACAGAGCATGGGTCTGAGAGGCGGTGGGTGATTCCTGTGAAACTTTGCTTCGCCGTCATCGTCGTTAAAGGAGATCGGAGAAAAGAGAAGTGAGACGAGGAAGGGAAGACGAGACGTTAATCTTACGGGTGTCAATTAGGGCCAAAGCCCGAGGCCCGGCCCGGTCCGATCTTGAAAAACAGCGGGCTCGGACCTAGAATTATAAGCCCGAAAAAAATCGGGCCTTTCAGACTAAGCCCGTTCGGGCTAGTGTGTTTTTCGGGCTTAGTCCGATCGGGCTCAGGCTAACCCGAAAAGCCCGGAATTTTACATAATAATTTGAAATATTTTTTTGTTGATCAAACCCTAATGAATTTTCAATTGTGTTGTTTACTATAAATCTCAAAAATACAAATGTTTTCAATATTGAGCCGCAGACCTACTTTCAAGTAAACCATTGTCGTCTTTGTCTTTGAATACTGTAAGTCAATTTTTTGTTACTAGTTAGGTAAGTTGATTTATTATTCTAATCAATGAATCATGTAATCATGCATGCACGTATTCTTTAGGAATCATGAATAGGTGTGTGTATAGGTAACAAGTATTAATTTATTAAATAGAATAAGTGTGTGTGAGATAGAGATGGAGATATTTCTCAGCCACAACTTCATATTTTTAATTCAATTCATTATATTCTGATTTGATTTTACAGAAACCAATTCAAATGGATACGAAAGACTATGACGTTCACGATCTTGAATCAGATGAGTTTAGTGATGACGACACATCTTCTCCAACGGAGAAAAGGAAGAAGGGTGAAAAATATAGGCCAAAGAAACGACGTTTTTCTTCACCTGTCTGGAAGCATTTCGATCTTAATGGAAATAACAGTGATGATCAAGAAACTGTAAAATGCAAGCACTGTCTTGCGATAGTTGTGGTAGGAAAAAATCATGGAACATCAACTATGAAGCGCCATGTACTAGGATGTAAGAAAAGACCACGAAATGGTGTGATGTGAGGCAACAATTGTTTGGTGCAGAAGGGAAATTAGCAGCAAAAAAGATTGATCATTCTATTGTTCGTGAGTTGATAACACTGGTCATCATATGCCATGACTTGCCATTTTCTTTTGTTGAGTACCCACGGGTCAGAGAGCTATTGAAGAATTGAATCCTGAGTATAAAACCATAAGTAGGAATACTGCGGTGGCTGACATGCTTAAATTTCATGGGATTCGGAAAGAGCAGATGAAGCATGAGCTAGCTAGAGTTGGTAATAGGATATGCTTGACGTGTGATGTGTGGAGATCAATCAGTATCGAAGGATATATATGTTTGACAGCTCACTATGTGGATGATAGCTGGAAGCTACAGAGTAAAATACTTTCGTTTTGTGCTATGCCTCCACCGCATTCAGGATTTGAGTTGGCTAAGAAGGTTCTTAGTTGTGTGGAAGATTGGGGAATAGAGAAAAAAATATTTTCTCTTACTCTTGACAATGCATCTTCTAATGATAACATGCAAAGCATACTCAAAGATCACCTCTCATCACGTCATGGTTTGCTATGTGATGGTGAATTCTTTCATATCAGATGTTCTGCACATATCCTTAACCTTATAGTGCAAGATGGTCTGAAATGTGTAGATGATGCTGTACATAAGATCCGTGAGACAGTGAAATGGATTAAGTGGTCAGAAGGAAGAAAAAACATGTTTGAAGAATGTGTTAAAGATGTTGGTCTTGAGAATGGAGCTGGTTTGAAGATGGATGTTACCACCAGATGGAATTCTACGTATTTGATGCTTGGTAGTGCATTGAAGTATCAACGTGCTTTTCCCTACTAGAAAGAGCTGATAGGAATTACAAGTATTGTCCCTCAAATGAGGAATGGGTTAGAGCAGAAAAGATACATGCTTTCTTACAACCATTCTACGATATCACCAAATTATTTTCAGGTACAAGTTATCATACACAGTATATATTTTACATATATTGTAAAATTAAATGTTTATTAAACACTTTTTGCCCTTTTTAGGTACAAGTTATCCTACATCAAACTTGTATCTTGCACAAATTTGGAAGATTGAGTGCTTGCTGAACACGTATTCAAAGGATGGGGATACTGTTTTGAAAAATATGGCAATTGAAATGAGGAAGAAATTTGATAAATACTGGGAAGAGAAGAATACCATTCTTGCGATCGGAGCCATTCTAGATCCGAGATTGAAACTAGAGATATTGACATATTGTTTTGATACTCTTGATCCATGTACTAGTCAGGCGAAGATTCAAGCTGTGAAGAAAAAGTTATACTTACTCTTTGATCAGTATAAGAGTTGCACTCCGATTTCGACGAATGTGTCTTCTTCTTCACGTGAAACAGGGTTTGTTGCTAAAACCCAGTCGGTGGGACGCTTGACTGGCTTTAGCGTGAGATTCTTTCTCTTTATATATTTACTTTTAGTTTAATTATTTGATTACATATTTATTAAATTTGGGTTCGATTATCATAGGATTTCAAAGCATATGAAAAACGTACTATCATGAAAGAAGGAAAATCTAAATTGACTTTATACTTAGAAAACGATAGGTTAGAACTGACATTTTATGAAGACATGAATGTTTTAGAATTGTGGAAGTGTCAGTCACAACGTTATGGTGAGTTAGCTCGTATGGCATGTGATGTTCTAAGCATTCCGATAACTACAGTGGCATCAGAGTCTACATTTAGTATAGGTGCGCATGTCTTGGATAAATATAGAAATCGTCTTTTACCGAAACGTTGAAGCACTGATTTGTACACGCACTTGGTTGGATGGGTTTACATTTCGTGACCCAGGTACCATTATCATTCATCCATACTTTCAATGACATTTTTATATGATTTATACATGTCAAAACTTAATATTTTTATTTTTATTTTATCTGTATCTCTTGATGGTGATGAAGATTTAGAAGACGATGAAGAGATTCTAATCTAAACTCTATTACCTAGATTTGAAGTGTTTTGATTTTATGTTTTATTTGGTAATACAATTTATTTAAATTTTATTTGTTTTTTTGTCAAACTTTTGCTTTTAAATTTAATTGAATTTGATATAATACATTTCAATTTAGATTTATTTTTATTTTTGTGTTTATAAGAAAAAGTCCGAAAAGGCCCGAAAAGCCCTGTATGGGCCGGGTTTTAGAATATAGGCCCGATTTTTTTTCGGACCGGACTCAAATATACGCGGGCTTTACGGGTTTCGGGCCGGACCGGGCCGGGCCAGCCCGATTGACACCCCTAGTTAATCTATTAGATAGAAAGAAAAAGAGAGGAAGGAAAGACTAAGATTTTGCCACATCATCAATCTGAATGATCTCTGCTCATTGGTTCTCCATCTTTATTTAATTTTTAATAAATAATGTTTTATATTTTAGAGTTTATGAGTTATTTATTTTTTAACAATGTACGTTAGTTTTTTAAAAAGATTTATAATGATAGGTTTTCTAGTTTTTGTAAAAATATTAATTTATACGAATTACTAAATTTAAGAACAAAATATTAATGAGTTTTTTGGCGGATTTATGATATATTAGTGTTTGATTCCGAACAAAATAATTTATACAAACACTAATATATCAAAAATCCGCCAAAAACCTATATCAAATGTTTTGTAGGTATCGTGATATCACCGTAAACTCTAAAGCCTATATTTCTATTGTTAATAGAACTAGATAACATTATATTTAAAACAATATACTCTATACCCTTATACCCTAAACCCTTATATCCTAAATCTCAAACTCTATGCCCTAAACTCTAAATCAAGGACTCACTAATTTTTCGTTTTAATTTTGTAATAGTTTTTTCAATTCTATTTTTAAGTTTTTAGTATGAAACAATGATTTCTTGTATGTTCTTTTTTTTAATTGAGAAATAGAAAGAAACATTTTACAAATGTGAATCTTATGCCCTATACTCTTATACCCTAAACGGCTAAACCCCAAAAACTCATTAATCCATAAAAATTATTATATTTCAGTTGTTAATAAAACTATGAAAAAATATAGTTCAAACCCTATACCCTAAAACCTTATACCCTAAACCCCAAACCCTATGTCATAAACTCTAAAATAAGACTCACTAACTTTTCCTTTTATTTTGTATTTTGTAATATTCTTTTGTATTCAATTTTATGTTCTTACAATTTTATGTTCTTACAATAATTTGTTGTATTTTCTTTTTTTAATTAAAAAATATAAAAAATATCTTACAAGTGAATTCCAATACTCTAAATCAAATATTCATTAATCTATTAAAAATATTATATTTATACTGTTAATAAAACTAGAAAATATATATTCTGATTATGAAATAATATTTTGTTCTGTTTTATGTTCTTATTATGAAATAATAATTTGTTATATTTTCTTTTCTTAATTGAGAAATACAAACAATATCTTTTACCATTATACCCTAAACCCTATGCCCTAAACTCTAAATCATGACTTTATTTTTTCTTTTGTAAAACTTAATTATTGGTTGTGTAATAATTTTTGGATAGCAATAACTGAATAACATATTTTAAAAGATTGATACGACAAAAAAACACTGTTTTATTGAATTATCAAGGTCTAACAATCTAAAGTCGAGATATGGTCACAAACCGCTTGTAATACAAACTTTGCATAAATCTACAAAGACATTTCCTTCAAATTAAAGTGTAGGTCGCTGTTTACTGTTGTGTTTCTGAATTCCTTGGCACTGCAGAGAACGGTGTGGAAATATCCTTCCGGGGAAGAGAGAAAATTCGAGTACCGTACGAGGTGTATTATCCCAACCCAAAATACAATAGTCGATGAAAGGCCGAGATAACGCCATCCAAGCAGAGCCTGTTTCCAAGAATCACATGTTAGTGAAAGAGAATCTGAAATCGAAACAATGTTTATAATCAAATGGCCACGGATTCTGATAAAAGTCTTCTACGCAATCAAGGCAACACACAACACCAAACTCTTTAAGATATTGTGCAGACAGTTTCGTAGCAATTGGGCCAATAGGATGAAAGTTATATTGGCTCAGAGATGATTATAGTCTATCAAACCGATTTCGGGGTTAGATAAATCAAACACCTGTGAAGAGCTTGAATGCTGTTGGGATGCTTAATTTCTCTATGCCTAACCAAAAAGACATCAGATTTCTTGGTTAAATACAGTCCAGCATCTATAATTACCGGTTTTGCTCTTTGTGATCTGAAAGAAACAAAATCAAAACAACTCCAAAACCTGAGTTCTTACTATAAGAAACAAAAGATATATAAAAAAAGAACTCCAAACTTTGTTCTCCGACGCTTTCCATCCAATATTACTAACTTACTAGTATGATCAATGAAGTTCAAATCCCGCGCAAAATGCGAAAATATACGCAACAAATCTGATATACAAAGCACCCAACAAACAAGGTCAAATCTTGTGTGAAGAATCATAACAAAAATTTCAATTTTTTGTGAACAAAACTTTTCAGAATCTCACCATCTTGAGTCACTAGAGGCGGCTACTTCTATAGGCTGCACCACACAGTATTTTGTGAACAATTTTTTGTGCAGTTTCAGAGGCATTGCGCCTTCCATCGTTTCCTTCACCCAGCATCAATTTGACAACACATATATGAGACACGATTATTGATAGTAAGAGAGACTATTGTATGAATTAGGAAGAAGAAAAAGCAAATCATCTTCAAGTTAACAACCGAAACAGCTCATTGTTCCTATATGTGTATCATTTAATTCACAAGATCACAATTGGAATAAGAAAATATACATAGTAACATAGCCCAAGTCAATCAAAGTATCAAAAACACATTACACAGAAATTCGAGCAAAAACCCAACTCGTAAAGCATATATTATAGCTAAAGCCTCGGAGAAAAGGAAGCGACTTAGAATCTCCAGAAACTTTGCGAACAAATATTCAGATTAAAAAAATTCCGCGGCACTAATCTACAACCAATAATCACCTTGATCCAAAGCAGAAACAAAAAGACGAAGGAGGATCAGTAGAGCGAGAGATTTTAAAGCTCTGCGCTGTGATAACGAAGAAATCGAACGTTTTGGTGGGACCCAATTCCATCGATCAATCAGTCGAGAACCACGATCTCGAGCCTTTCTCAGCACCTACTGCTACACTCATAGGAACACAAGAAAAAACAGAAATTAAGGGTTTAACACGAACGAAGATGACGAGATTTCACATTCAATGTCAAAATCGACCACACCAATACGCTTTAAAACGATGAAGATGACGAGAAATATGGCTATTCTTTGGTAGATCGAGACAGATCTAAATCGAAAACCTAACAGGGATCGAGACTGTGAGTGAGAGTAATCGAGACTCAGAGTAAGAGAGGGATCGAGAGTGAGAGTGAGAGTGAGAGTGAGAGTGAGAGTGACCGAGAATGAGTATTGGAGACTGAGAAAGAGGGATCGAGAAAGACGTTTTTTTGGAGCCTAATTTTTTAGCCTAATTTTTTTTAAGTGTTGGGTTACTTAATTTTTCGTTTACCGCCTAAGATTTCGATAGCGTTTTCAACTATAGTTTTGCTATTAAATATGTGGGTTACATCTTAAAACGAGACGCGTGACTCTGATTTTAATTTCTACCACTTTATAATAGCGTTTATAAATATACAAACGTTATGTAAAAATCAGAGGTATATCAACCATAGCATAATTGAAAAAAACGCTATAGTGGCCTGCTATAAAAACTCAGATTTCTTGTAATGCATGGAGAATAAAAACAACATGATTGAATAGATCATCAAAGAAATCAATAAAACACAGGAGTTCAGAGTTGTCTCTCAAAAAACCAGAGAAGAATCAAAGTAGCAAAAATAAAGCGAGAGATTTTAAAGCTCTGCGCTGTGATAACGAAGAAATCGAACGTTTTGGTGGGACCCAATTCCATCGATCAATCAGTCGAGAACCACGATCTCGAGCCTTTCTCAGCACCTACTGCTACACTCATAGAAACACAAGAAAAAACAGAAATTAAGGGTTTAACACGAACGAAGATGACGAGATTTCACATTCAATGTCAAAATCGACCACACCAATACGCTTTAAAACGATGAAGATGACGAGAAATATGGCTATTCTTTGGTAGATCGAGACAGATCTAAATCGAAAACCTAGCAGGGATCGAGACTGTGAGTGAGAGTAATCGAGACTCAGAGTAAGAGAGGGATCGAGAGTGAGAAAGAGGGTTCGAGACAGAGAGTGAGAGTGAGAGAGACCGAGAATGAGTATTGGAGACTGAGAAAGAGGGATCGAGAAAGACGTTTTTTTGGAGCCTAATTTTTTAGCCTAATTTTTTCTAAGTGTTGCATTACTTAATTTTTCGTTTACCGCCTAAAATTTCGATATCGTTTTTAATTATGGTTTTGCTATTAAATATGTGGGTTACATCTTAAAACGAGACGCGTGACTCTGATTTTAATTTCTACCACTTTATAATAGCGTTTACAAATATACAAACGTTATGTAAAAACCAGAAGTATGTCAACCATAACATAATTGAAAAAACGCTATATTGGCCTGCTATAAAAACTCAGATTTCTTGTAATGCATGGAGAATAAAAGCAACATGATTGAATAGATCATCAAAGAAATCAATAAAACACAGGAGTTCAGAGTTGTCTCTCCAAAAACCAGAGAAGAATCAAAGTAGCAAAAATAAAGCAATAGAAAATAAAACATAGCCAACAAGTGGCTGTAAAATCCCTATAAATAACCTAAATCACGTTTTGGGGCTTCTTGTAATTATTAAAGACTTCCGGACCAAATTGCAATTCTTCAACTCTTTATTAAAGTCGCGGGTCGTGTCTTGCTGCGATGGGTATCGATCGATACCAGGGGGTATCGATCGACACTGATCGTGAAATCTGGTACTCAGCAACACGAACTTCAGCTTTTCTCCAAACTGCTCCAGAAAGCTCCAATAACTCCAATTATGCTCCAAACGTGCTAGAACCTATAAAAGACTCTAAAAAACTACGAAATAGCATAAAGACTCTATAAAACAGACTTATATCATTGCCTAAAAGGGGTAAAAACCATGATATATCACCTAGCATTCAGAGAATACCTTTATGAGAACCCTAAACCTAAAGTGGATCTACTCAGACATGGAGAATGAAAACAATATGATTGAATAGATCATCAAAGAAATCAATAAGAAACATGAGTTCAGAGTTGTCTCTCCAAAAACCAAAGTAGAATAAAACTTAGAATAAAGCTTAGAACAAAGCATAGCCATCAAAGTGGCTGAAAGAACTAATAAATAGCCTAAGACACGTTTTGGGCCTTCTTGTAAATAATAAAGTCTTCTGGCAATTTTGCAATTCTTCAACTCTTGTTAAGTCGCGACTCGTGTCTTGCTGCAGTGAGTATCGACCGATACTAGCCAGTATCGATCGACACTGAGGCTTCAAATCGGGTACTCAGCTACACGAACGTGTGCTTTGCTCCAAAATGATCCAGAAAGCTCCAATATCTCCAATTATGCTCCAAACGTGCTAAAACCTGTAAAAGACTCTAAAACACTACAAAATAGTAGAAAGACTCTATAAAACGGACTTATATCATGGCTTAAACGGTGTAAAAACCATGATATATCAACTTCCCCAGACTTAGCCTTTGCTTGCCCTCAAGCAAATAGAAGACAAAACTAGATAAAGAGGTTTGAAAACACGGAGACTCACATGTTCATTGAACATTGCACTTACCATTTTTCTTAGTGCTCCACATATCACCTAACCAATTCCAAGTCTAATCACCATGTACTTCTCCGTAGACATTCGCAGCTTCCCAGACTACACACATTATTTCACAGCATCGTTCAATCAAGCCTTCCTCGCCAGTTTCATCGCTGTTATTAATACCAAGAACCTTCTAGATTCTTTTCCATACAATATCATGATAAAGAACCACCCTTTTCACACTTTTGGTATCATTTTCTCTCCCCCATACTTATTTCTTATAATGTTCTCTTCTTTTTTATTTAGATCTACATATACACATCAAGGTATGAGACGCGAGTATTGCTGGTGTTTGCCACCTAATCCCCGGTTCTTCCCTCTTAATGTATCAAGGGGTGTAGGCGAATAATGGCATCATAGAAAAATCCTAGCCTCACTTCGAATCCTTTGTGTGATCATTCCTCACCAAGTAGAATAATGGGATCGCTGGAAACATTCCTAACCCTCTACTCAGGAGAAAATCATCTCATCTTTTCATGCACTTATTTTTTTTTACTTATAACAGGGGAGAGATATACTATTACTTTAAAACACATGGGTTCCTTTGTCAGATATGAATGAGGAATCAAGCTCTATGAATACTAACCACATTGATGAAGTGCAAAAATTTGGCTCTGGCTTTAAAGAAATTTGCTGGAAACATGAGTGTCTTCTAGTTAACTGGTCAGCCTTTGGAGTTTTCATTAGTCGATCTGTAACTGATTCTATAACAATGGTCACTTAGAGGTAGAGTCATAACAAAAGATTCAAGAAAAAGATCACAGTCTCCAACAGATTTTGACTCAATAAAACAAATTTTGACTCAAAAACGACTGACTCTAAGAAAAACAAAAACAATGTCAGCGACTACCTCCCCCATACTTGAACAGCACTATCCCCAGTGTTATCTAGCCTAAGTTTGGTGAAAGAAAACAAATGAACCAAGTGGATTGTGAGAATAAAAAATCTTACCTGTGAAGGCGATGTCGATTGATACAGACTGGTATCGATCGATACCAGTTGTATGTCGACACACTGATTTCAAATCAGTGGCATCGAGCTGCTTAACCCAGGGAAAATGATTCAAAGTGTTAGAAGTTAGCACTGTTAGGAACACTCAAAAAAAGGTTAATAGCAACAAGATAATCAAGCATAAATCCATGAGTTCAAATGCAAAAATAAAGCTGACATAGGTTCAAAAGAAACGAAAAATAAAAATCAAAACAAACGTGAAGATAGAAGAAGACTAATCATCTGTCGCTTCGGAATCACCATCAGCGTCAGGATCATCAACAGGAGAAGGATCAACCGGAGTCTGCCAGCACGGTGTCGATCGACACCGCATAGTATCGGTCGACACTTGTGACCAATTCCTGCTCTTTCTCTGTAACTGTGGTATCGATCGACACAGACTGGTGTCGATCGATACTCATTCTCTTAATCTGCTTCACGTTAAGACACAAAACTAAAAATCAAAACAAAAATAAAAACGTATGTACAGACTCACCAGTGGGTTGCCTCCCACCAAGCGCTTGTTTTACGTCACGAGCTTGACTTTACGGACGATCAGTCAGGAGAAGAATGAGAACTTGCGCCGAAACAACCCCACAATTAGACATCCCCAGCTTCAGAGTTCTGCTCATCATGCTCTCCACAAACTCCCTTCCTTTTTCCTTCAACTTTCGAAGTGAGAATAACTCTAGCTTTAGAGAATGGTTTCGAAGTTCCTTTCCACTTCACCTTGTATTCAATCGAATCCCATCACACTTCTGAGGGATTAAAGTCATAGAAGCAGCACCCTTCACTCCTTTGCTCTTCACCTTCTTCTTTGCCTTAGATGTTTTGACGTCTTTCTTGGTGATGACATAATGACTATCTAGAACGGCTTTGACAGTTGGCTCGTTAGGAGGCTCTTCCAAAAGATCAACTACCAACGTCTCTCCTATAACAACGGTGATGCAAGAGATATGTGTGGGAGTTCCTCTAGTAGGGATGGCTTTGTAGTACACCTCCTTGTCAATATATGAGAACGAGATTTGCTTGCTGGGTGTGTCCATAATGGCACCAACCGTAGCCATAAACGGTCTTCCAAGAATCAATTGCGTACGAGATTGTGCACTCATCTCCACAACCTGAAAATCAGTAGGAACCAGGCAATATCCTACGTTGACCAGCAAATCAGGGATTGTGCCACATGGAAGTGAGGTGGAACTGTTCGCGAATGTGATAGATAGCTCGGGAGATCTAATATCAGCTCCCAATCTCTCTGCAATTGCCCTTGACATGAAATTGGCTAGCCCCCGAGTCAACGAGAGACTCTTTGAATTCAACTCCAGAGATAGAGCATGGAACTGAGAATATTCTTGGGTCTTCCCTCTTGGCCAGCTGCCTCAACGGTAGTGACTTGCTTCTTGCCTTGATAAAGAGTACTTCGATCTCTTCCACAGTTTCTCTGCAATCTCGGAAGTGACTCAGCAGAGGGCGGTACTCTAGAGCTTCTTCAAAAGTCAGTGTGAGGGGAATCCTTCTTACCATCTTCTCAAAGCCAAGCAGTTGATTTGGAGAAATGGGGTCTCTGAGGTGTCTGGGTGGTATGGGGTATGGTGCCTTGGGTTTGTAAACCCTTTCTGCACTCAACTCCTTTTTCGTTTCGGCAAATGAACTGGTATCGACTGACACATGGGTGGTGTCGATCGATGCTTTCGCTATGGAATCGTCCTTGGCAGAACTTTGGACGAGTGTCGATCGATACAAGGGAGTATCGGTTGACACATGGGTGGTGTCCGAAATCTCATCGTCATCCTTGGCATGATGGACAAAAATCTCTGCAGTTGAGCTATTATGCACTCATGGGTGTACTTCTTTTCCACTCCTCGAGGGGATAGCAATGACGTATTCGTTCTGTGAATGAACAATCAGTCCCTTGACAGTTGCTGCAGTCTGAGCTACCTGAGTTTCCAGCATCTTCTGCTGAATATTAATGGCATCGATCCTTCCACTCAGATCATTATACAAGACATCAATCTTCCCATTGAATTCCACAGTTAGCTTCTGCTGTCCTTGAAGAAGCTGTTCAAACATAGATTCAATCTTGGTCTCAGAAGTTCTGGGTGGTGTGGGTGGGCATTGATACCTTTGATCTTGAAATCCAACTCCATCAATGTGGTTAACAAATTTGATATGCTCAAATTAGTACCCTATAAGTACTAAGCAATAGTTGCAATATATGTAGGGGTCGAACACAAGGACTCACAGAAATCATACAATAGATTAAATAGATTCGAATTAAGCTAAACTAAAAGATGTAATTAAAAGCAATACGTAAATTAAAAGTCTTTTAAAACGATTGAGAGAAATATAGGCTCAGGGTATTTATCAGGAAATCAATGAATGCAGATAAACTAACTAACATGATTCAGATTTAGCGCGGTTCTTGAACTCAAATCACTAAGATATAATTAACCAACTCTCGTTGCGAAAACTATCTAAATCTAAATTCTAGGAATTCCGAATCTCTTTGCGAATCCTAAAGTCTAAATCAGCTTTTTAAATCAGGTATGATTTGTTCACAAAACAACTAAACCAAATCTCTTTGCGAATAGTTATTTTGCTCACCTTAGGTTCTATCAGGTAATTAATCGCACTCTCGTGCCTAATCAATTATCCTAAGATCTATGTTCTAGGTAGCTAATCTAGAACAAGCCTTGAACACAACCTAAAGCAAATAACTAATTCAGATGGTGAGTCCTAATAAACTAATCAACCTAGCATTCAGAGAAAAACCTTATGAGAACCCTGAACCTAAAGTGGATCTACTCAGGCATGGAGATTGAAAACAACATGATTAAATAGATCATGAAAGAAATCAATAATAAACAGGAGTCAGAGTTGTCTCTCCAAAAACCAAAGTAGAATCAAGAATAATTAAAAGCATAGCCATCCAAGTGGCTGAAAACCTAATTATAATGCTCAAACACGTTCTAGGGCTTATTGTAATAATTAAAAACTTCTGGGGCAGTTCTGCAATTCTTCAAGACTTGTAAAAGTCGCGACAAGTATCTGCTTCGATGGGTATCGATCGATACCAGGAGGTATCGATCGACACTCTTGATCCTGGTATCGATCGACACTCTTGATTTCAAATCGGGTACTTAGTCGCTTAAATTCAATTTCGCTCCAGAATGCTCATAAAAGCTCCAATATCTCCAATTATGCTCCAAACATGCTAAAACCTGTAAAAGACTCTAAAAGACTCCAAAATAGAATAAAGACTGGATAAAATGGACTTATATCATGGCTTAAACAGGGTAAAACCAATGATATATCAAAATTTCACTTCATCCTCTTCAGCACGACGAGCAGCCTTCTGCTGCTTGCCCATCAACAAATTATGCACTGAATCCAGTTTCACATGCATTTTAGCAATCTGCGATCCATCAACACCTCCGTGCAACCTTTTCCGCTCGAGATCAGCAATCTTGGCGCTATTGCTAGACGCCAAGTTCTCAATGAGTACATACGCATCGTCAGGTGACCTCGTGTAGAAATTTCCATTGCTCGCAGCATCTAGAGCCATATGATACTTCCAATCAATCCCCCCGAATAAGATTCCCAGCAACCGAACCTGAGTGAATCCGTGATGTGGACAATCCCTCTGATAAGATCTGAATCGTAGCCAAGCAGCCTTAAATGCCTCAGTCGGTCCCTGAGAAAACATGGAGATCTTATTCCTAAGCTCCTCGGATCTCGCATCATCATAGAAATTGTTCAAGAATGCATTCTTAGTCTCATCTCAGGTAGTCAACGATCCAGGTGGCAACTGCTTCAGCCAATATGATGCATCCCCACCAAGAGAGTATGGAAAGAGCTTACAAAAGAGATAATCATAGGACACTCCATTGCACTTGATGCTAGTAACCAAGCCCTCAGACCTCTCTATGTGATCCATCGGGTGTTCATGAGAACCCGTGATGTGGACAATCCCTCTAATATGATCTGAATCTAATCCAGGCAGCTTTGAATGCCTCTGTTGCTCCCTGAGAAAATTGGGAGATCTTATTCCTAAGCTCCTCATACCTTGCATCATCATAGAAATTGTTCAGGAAGGCATTCTTGATCTCTTCCCAGGTAGTCAGTGATCCAGGCGGCAACTGCTTGAGCCAATAAGCTGCATCTCCACCAAGAGAGTATGGGAAAAGCTTACAGAAGAGGAAATCATTTGACACTCCATTGTATTTGATGCTAGTGACCAAGTCCTCAAACTACTCAATATGATCGATGGGGTGTTCATGAGAAAGACCATGAAAAGGGTGATGACCCACAAGAGTGAAGTATACAGGTTTCAGCTCAAAATCATTCCTCTGAAAAGCAGGAGGGAAAATCGCAGAACAATTGGCATAGAATTGATCAGACCTGTTGTACTCACCAATCGTTCTACCACGATTAACCACATCATTCGCCAAATTGCCGTGCCCAGCTGGCGCGACCATCTCATCAGCAACAACTAGAGGGACAATGAAGTTTCCATCTCCATCAAGTCGTTGCCCTCTCTCATTGCAAAATTGACCCTCTTGGTCTCTCAAAGTTCCAGCATCATCACGAGTCAATACCACTGGATTGTTAATCTCTTCTGGCTTCTTTGTTTTCTTGTTTGTGATAAGCTCAAATTAATACCCTAAAAGTACTAAAACTTTGTCGGTTGTAATACTTAGGGATCGAATCCACAGAGACTCACGGAAACACACAATATATTATATAGATGAGAATTAAGCTAAGTGATCAATGATATTGAAGGCAAAATGTAAATTAAAACGGTTGTAAGTTCGATTGGAGAAAGATAGGTTCATGGTATTTATCAGGAAATCATTGAATGCAGATAAACTAACTAGTCATGATTCAGATTTAGCGTGGTTCTTGAACTCAAATCACTAAAGTATAATTAACCAACTCTCGTTGTGAAAACTATATATGTCTAAATCCTAGAATTCCAAATCTCTTTGCGAATCCTAAAGTCTAAACCAGCTTTTAGTTCAAGTTTGATTTGTTCACAAAACAACTAAACCAAATCTTTTTGCGAATAGTTATTTTGCTCACCCTATGTTCTATCAGGTAATTAATCGCACTCTCGTGCCTAATCAATTATCCTAATATCTAAGTTCCAGATTCGTCAACCTAGAATTAGCTTTGAGAACAATCTATGGTGAAGAACTAATTCAGATGGTGAATCCTAATTAACTAATCGACCTATCATTCAGAGAAAACCTTTATGAGAACCCTAAACCTAAAGTGGATCTACTCAGACATGGAGAATAAAAACAACATGATTGAATAGATCATCAAAGAAATCAATAAGATATAGGAGTTCAGAGTTGTCTCTCCAAAATCCAAAGTAGAATAAATCTTAGAACAAAGCATAGCCATCAAAGTGGCTGAAAAACCTAATATATAGCCTAAGACACGTTTTGGGCCTTCTTGTAAATAATAAAGTCTTCTAGGCAATTTTGTAATTCTTTAACTCTTGTTAAGTCGCGACTCGTGTCTTGCTGCAGTGAGTATCGACCGATACTAGTCAGTATCGATCGACACTGAGGCTTCAAATCGGGTACTCAGCTTCACGAACGTCTGCTTTGCTCCAAAAGGCTCTAGAAAGCTCCAATATCTCCAATTATGCTTCAAACGTGCTAAAACCTGTAAAAGACTCTAAAACACTAAAAAATAGAAAGACTATAAAATGGACTTATATCATCGCTTAAACGGGGTAAAAACCATGATGTATCAGTTTGCACGTTCCAAATTTGCTAGCTCCTTGTTGGAAAGAAAAACTAGATGAGTGCTCTTGTTCCTCCGGGTTTCGCGTTTGGGCATACACCTGAAACACAAAAGGCAAGGCACGTAAGTAACAAAAGTAACGATGAGTATCGACCGATACCAACAAGGGTGTCGATCGATACCAACAGACTTAGTCGAATTTATTTACTAAAATCTAATGGCGAATTAAGAGTCCCCGGCAACGGCGCCAAATTTGATAAGCTCAAATGTAATACCCTAAAGTACTAACAACTTTTTCGATTGTAGTATTTAGGGGTAGAATCGATTGAGACTCAAGAATCACATAATAGATTAAATATGTCTGAATTAAGCTAAGTAAATCAATAAAACATGAAGCAATAAAGTAATCAAGAGTTTTAAATTCAATGGAGGAAGATAGGTTCAGGGTAATTCTCAGGAAATCAGAGAATGCAGGCAAACCAATTAGTCAGGGTTCAGATTAAGCGTGGTTCTTGAACTCAAATCACTAAACTATAACTAACCAACTATCGTTGCGAAAATTATCTAAATCTAAATCTCAGAATTCCAAATTTATTTGCAAATTATAAAGTCTAAACCATCATTAAGTTTGATTTGTTCACAAAATAACCAAACCAAATCTCTTTGGAGATAGTTATTTTTCTCACCCTAGTTTCTATCAGATCATCAATTGCACTGTCGTGCCTAATCGATTAACCTAAGATCTAAGTTCCAGGTGATCAATCCAGAATTAGCTTTAAGAACAACCTATGGTGAAGAACTAATTCATATTATGAACCCTAACCAACTAATTAACCTAGCATTCAAAGAGATCCTTTATTGAGAACCCTAAACCTAATAGGAGATCTACATGGAGATTGAAACAAACAACATGATTGAATAAATCTATGAAATTAATAATAAAGGAGAAAGAAAACAAGGGTTCGAAATCTTCTCTCGGACGAACATAGTTTCAGACTTGTCTCCCTCAAAAGCTCTCTCAATCAAAACCAATGTAAAATCAAGCGTAGCCAAAACAAGTGGCTGAAAACCCTAAATATAATGCTAACACATGTTTTGGGCCTTCTTGTAATTATTAAAGTCTTCTGGGCCAAAGTGTAGAATCTTCAGACTTGTAAAAAGTCGCGATCTTTCTCTTCATGCGATCAGCATCGACCGATACCATAAGTGGTATCGATCGATACACAGCGTCTGTGTTGACTTCAACTTGTTCCTTCACCTGCATGATCTTGCTTGGATCCAAAATGCTCTAATAATCCCAATTTAGCTCCAAACGTACCTAAAACTATAAAAACTCAAAAAGACTCCAAAAATACTAGAAATAATCTATAAATAAGACATATATCATGGTTAAAAGTGGGTAAAAACCATGACATATCAGCGCCTACAAGGCTTTCGGGTAGGGTGGTTTCGGTTTATAGGCACATGCTGGTGGTTGAGTTATCAAACCTTCCCCGAGGATTTCTCGGGTTGCTTCTTCTCTTTCATAGTTTCCTTCCACCTCAACTACCTTCTCTCCTTCTTCCCGAACCGTGTATTCTTCCCTTCTTGTCTCTTCGTGATTTTTCAGGAATTCTGGCTCTTTGTAAGCCGTGCCACTTCTAAGCATGATTGCATGCAAGTTGTCTATATCCTCGGAGTAGAATTCATTCAGCTCCTTTAAGGATGAGCTTGCCTTTGACCATTTAGTTTTTGCCTCCTCAACTTGAGAAAAGAGACTTACATATTTTTCATTCAAATCCTCGTACATTTTGTCCATTTAGGCACTTAATTCATCCGTGCCTTTCTTGCGGGAGGCTTCGAGTCTTCGTATCATTTGTTCCATTCTTTCAAGATCTGAGATGGGTGGATTTGCAGAGAGCATGAGTTGGGATTGAACCCCTAACATTGGCTCGTGAACAGGCTGGTCATGGGAAAACTGCACTTGGTCGCAGGTTAGGAGACTACACCCACGGCGAAGTTTCTCCTTGCCGCGGTCATGACCGTCGGACTCACGGCAAAGCTCTTCCTGGTCGCGGTCATGCGGGTTCCACCCGCGGCGGGGTGTGCTTCGCTCGGGAACTTGGTTTATGCATGCTTCTACTTTGTTAGTTACCTTTTGGTTGAAACGGTTAGACCCATCTTCGAACTAATCTTTGTCGCCCCAGCTTTGAGAGCCATTTGGATTTACAAAGCTACCAAGGTTGTGTGTTGCGTGTGACTCGTTTGATCGTTACATACCAAGATTGTCCACCATGAGTGTGAAGCATTCCGGCTTTTTCGTCTTCTCTTGTTCATTCATGGAACGTCGGAGTTGGGCTAATTCTGCTCGATTGTTGATACTCCTCGCAAAGTTACTGATGAGGATGCGAGCGTCATCCACAAATCTGGTGGCGAAGTCCTCATTGCTTGCGGTGTCGAGCGATTCTTGTGATTTTGGGTCGATGCCTTGATAGAAGATGCTCATCACATATTCTTCGGAAAATCCATGGTGTGGGCAGTCCCTCGGGTATTCATTGAAGCGCTCCCAGGAATAATAGAGTGTTTATGTCTCTTCTTGTTAGAAGTTTTGTATTTTGCCCATATAGAGGTAAGTACTAGCTTTCGTGAAGAAGCGATTTACGAAAGCCACTTTACAACCTTCCCATGTCGTGATAGACGCGATTGTCACGGCTTTAGCCACTTGCTGGCTTTGTCGTTCAAGGAGAACGAAAACATTTTACATTGATGGTAATTTTTCTTAGATTTTATGGTTGAGCATATATCTTCGAAAAATTCGATATGATCTATCGGATTTTCCGTTGAATTACCACTGAATTGGCGTTGTTTAACTAGAGATATGTAGTGTACCGTATTTCCAGTATCACCATTGTCGAGAGGGGTGGTTGAATAGCTCTGCAATCCAAAATAAATGGCGCATCGAATTCACGAATTTTTGGTTCTCTCCTCTCGGCGTTCATCACTTCATTTTCGCCATCAGAAATATCATCTTGCTCGTCGTCGTGTGGATCCCCATCGTACCATGGTGACAGATCACCTAGGGGCTCGAGACCTACACTACAAGAAAACATGGTCCTTTCCGACGGCCCTATATCCGTCGGAAAATTCCCGACGGCTTTTCGACGGTATTTTGACCGAACTAACAACCGTCGGAAATCTGTTGGAAAACGTTACCCGAAGGAAACTTTCCGACGGATTTTCGACGGATTAATGTCGTCAGAATCTTTTCGACGGATTTTCGACGGATGGTCGACATATACTGTTGTTGCCGACTGAATTCCGATGATGTTTATCCGTTAAACGATTTCCGACGGATGTTCGACAGATATTGACGTTACTGACATATTACCGACATCATAAATATCTACTTTTAAATCCATGAGAAATCCGTCGGAAATTGCACATAATTTTCTTATAAAAACGTATCCACCCTCTCATTTATAATCACCAAAAAAATATATATCATCTACAATTCTTTACAAAATGTCTTCCTCAGATCCTTATAATTATTTTCGATCATGGATGGACAAGCCTCATCAAATTCTGGACACGAGCCTAGTTACGGAGGAATTCAAAGTAGGTCTGCAGGAATTCATGGCATTTGCGGGTACGCATAAGAAAGAAAAAGGTAAAATCTACTGCCCTTATAGTAATTGTCGGAATCGTAGATTTATCTTGATATATGAAATATGGTCAAACCTGTATTTTCATGGGTTTGTGCCGGGTTACAAGGTTTGGTATTATCATGGAGAAAATGATACAGTGGTGGATAATATTGCTAGTACTAGTGAACAATATATTGGGGATAACACTAGCTTAGAAGAACCTGAAATGGAAGTAGAAAGTACTGTAGGTCATGTTCAGATGGTGAACGATGCATTTTGTGAAAGTATACCATCGATTGCTGAGTATGGAGATAGAGGAGAAGAACCTAAATTAGAAGCACGTAGATTCTTTGATATGTTAGACGCTGCTAAACATCCATTATATGATGGGTGTAGAGGTGGAAATTCCCCTTTATCAACTGCAACTAGGATGATGGGCATAAAGACGGATTTCAATTTGAGTGAGGAGTGCGTGGATGCAATCACTGATTTTGTGAAAGACATTTTACCAGAAGATAATCTTGCACCGGCAACATAATATGAGATACAAAAACTTGTTCAAGGTCTTGGATTGCCGCATCAGATGATAGATGTATGCATCGACAATTGTATGCTCTACTGGAGAGAGGACACACACCGTTCGACTTTCCGTTTTTGTCGCAAACCTCGGTATAAGAAAACATGTGGAAGAGTGTCAGTGGTATATAAACGGATGTGGTATTTGCCGTTAACAGAGAGATTGAAGAGGTTATATCAGTCAGAGCATACAGCGGGAGCAATGAGGTGGCATGCAGAGCATACAACAAATGGAGAAATCGGTCATCTGTCAGACGCAGAAGCATGGAAACATTTTCGGTCAATGTATCCCAATTTTGCGTATGAGGCGAGGAACGTATACCTTGGATTATGTACCGATAGTTTTAACCTTTTTGGGAAGCACGACATACAATATTCTTTGTGGCCAGTAATTGTAACACCTTACAATTTGCCGCCATCTTTGTGCATGAGACGGGAGTTCTTGTTCCTTAGCATTCTCGTTCCCGAACCAGAGCATCCGAAGAGATCACTTTATGTGTTTTTGCAGCCATTGATTTATGAGTTGTGAATGTTATGGGACCAAGGTGTCGAGGCGTTTGATGTTTCTCGTCAGCAGAATTTCGTAATGTGGTCGGTACTTATGTGGACCATTAGCGATTTCCCAGCATATGTCATGTTATCAGGATGGACAACACACGGAAGGTTATCGTGCTCGTACTGACAAGATAACAAAGATTGAAGCACGGACGCAAAACGTCTTGGTTTGATTGCCATAGGCGATTTCTACCAAGCGATCATCCTTATCGTCGGAGCACGACATTGTTTAGGAAGAACCGGAAAGTAGTTGAAAGTCCACCTCCTGAGTTAGATGGACACTATTTGTTGACTCAGTTCAGGGATTTTGGTGCACATAGGACGGTTAATTGTGGTGGTAACGGGCATAATCCTGTTGATGGTTGTGGCAACGTACATAATTGGCACAAGAGGAGTATTTTTTGGGATTTGCCTTATTGGAAGGACAATCTTTTGAGGCATAATCTGGATGTCATGCACATTGAGAAGATTTTTTTCGACAACATTATGAACATCGTTCTCAATGTCCAAGGGGAGACGAAGGACAATTTGAAGTCTAGATTGGACTTGCCAGACATTTGTTCTCGTAGAGCACTACATGTGATAGGGAACAGGAAGGGGAAGGCTCCAGTCCCAGTTTTTTGGTTAGATGAACCTTCAAAAGCCGAGTTTTTAACTGGATTTCCGATAGTGTTAGATTCCAGAACGGATAAGCATCTAACCTTCGGAACTGCGTTGATCATGGAGAAGAGAAGTTTACTGGGATGAAAAGTCATGATTGCCATGTTGTGATGCAACGCATCCTTCCATTTGCCTTTGCCTGTCTTCTACCACGTAATGTCCACGAAGCAATTGCAGGTACAATCATTAAATTTGTTTATGTAAATACTTTCCATGTACAATACTTTAGTCTTTATTTATTCATTTATTATGCTTATTACGCAGGGATTGGTGCATTTTTTCGAGATATATGTTCGCGCTCTCTTACATCAGACGTTATCCGCAACCTTGCGAATAATATACCCGTAATCCTTTGCAATTTGGAGAAGATATTTCCGCCATCCTTCTTTGATGTTATGGAATATCTAACAATTCATCTCCCTCGAGAAGCAGAGCTTGGGGGCCTTGTTCAGTAGCATTGGATGTGTTCTTTCGAGCATTATATGTTTCATCTAAAGAAGAAGGTGAAAAAATTGAGCAAAGTGGAGGGTTCTATTGTCGCACAGAGCATCAATGAAGAAACCTCACATTTTGCCGAGTTCTACTTTCCATCACAAGTCAAAACGAAGAGTCGTAGACCAGCTCGACATGATGATGGAGGCGTAATACCTTTCTATCCGGTCGATGTTCCTCATATATTCTTAGAGATTGGACGACTTAGTGGAAAAGGCAGGAAGCGGAGACTTTCACCACAGGAGCGAAAGCATTTGCATATGTATATTCTCACAAACTACGACGGAGTTGATGAATATGAGAGGTATCTATTCTGAACCAAATTATTAATTACTTATTGGGTCCTTGATTATATATATGTTAACGTTATTATCACTTCAATCTCACAGGATGTATATGGCATATCAACGTTTTTCATTTCCGAACAAAATAGAGGACGAGCTAATCGAGCTCAAAGAGGAAAAGTTCGGCCGTTGGTTAAGAGATTACGTAAGTTTTGTCATTGCCTTGTTTTTAACTAGCTATCATATATATATATATATATATATATATATATATATATATATAATGAATGATTTATTTGACATTAATTTTTTTTGGTGCAGGTCACGACATAGAAGGCTAATGGACAAATATTTCCCACTTGGTTAGAAGAAATTGTGCGCTTTCCACTATTAACTATACATTCACATGTGATGTATAGCACACGGGGATACGCTTTTAAGATTCTTCGGGATGATAGGAGTGCGACAACTACATATTACAGTGAATCAACTCAGTCTGGTGATCTTGTATACTATGGTGTCGTACGTGAGATTTTCGATGTCCAGTACCCGGGAATGCTCGGTTTAAGATGCGTTGTATTTTTATGCGACTAGAACGACCCATTAGTAGGAAGCGGTGTGTGACACGACCAATTTGGTGTTACCTCATCACATAGCATAAGGCGACTCCAGAAATACGAGCCTTTCGTACTTGCTTCACAAGCGGACCAGGTTCGTTTTATTCTTTAATTTATATATGTTTTTTTGTTAGTATTTATGTAGTACTGTGGTTTAATTTTTATACAACTTCATTACATTCTGTAGGTATGCTATATTCCTTATCCACGAGTGACAAACAAACAAGACCCGTGGATTACAGTTACCTCGATAAACCCCAGAGGTAGGGTTTATGGGATGTCCGATCATGAACCCCTCCAACAAAGCTTCGTTGGTTTGGGTTCAATCGAAAATTCCCTTGAGGTCGACCTTGTTGTTGATTTCACCATACCTATAGATGATAGGGTATTTAAGGATTCAGAGGTAGAATTAGACGAATTTGGGGAAACTTCTGAATCAGGAGAATCGTATTACTCATCATCAGATTCAGAGTAATTTAATAAAATTTGCCTTGTAAAATATTTACTTGTACTTGTACTTGATATTTGTTATGTATAATGTATTAGTTATGTGGAAGTTTTATAAAATTAGACATTTGATATACTAAAGTGTAATAATCCATTTTGAAAACCCAAAAAAAAATACTAAGTAATTTCCCACGGATTTTGTTTTAGCCGATGGTAAGTTATAACCGAGGAAATTTTAGCCGAGGGAAATTTAGCCTGGATACAACATCAGTGGGAAATTTCCCATGGATTTCCGACGGATTCAGTTTTAGCTGAGGGAATTTTAGCCTGGGTAAGTTATACCGAGGGAATTTTAGCCGAGGGAAATTTAGCCAGGATACAACATCCGTCGAAAATCCGTGGGAAATTTCCCACAGATTTTTGACGGATTCAGTTTTAGCCGAGGGAATTTTAGCCGGGAATAAGTTGTAACCGAGGGAATTTTAGCCGATGGAAATTTAGCCGGGACATAACATCCGTCGGAAATCCGTGGGAAATTTTCCACGGATTTCCGACGGATTCATTTTTAGCCGAGGGAATTTTAGCCTGGGATAACTTATAGCCGAGGGAAATTTAGCCGGGATACAACATTGGTCGGAAATCCATGGGAAATTTCCCACGGATTCAGTAATTGGTTTAGGGTTTAGGTTTTTTTTAAGGATTGTAGATAAACTTCTCAAATTTCTCTAATTTGAACTTCTCAAATTTCTCTAATTTGAACTTCTCAAAGTAGCTTGAACTTCTCAAATTCCAAAATAAATGTGTTAGATAGAATTTTTATAAATTTGATGGAAGTGTAAAATATGTTAAGGTATAGTTGAATTATGTAAAATGTATAGGTTTTAATGTTATTTATGTTATAAACTTATAAAAAGATCTTAACATTGAAAGATTTACTTTTTTTTAATGAGACATGTAGATTAGGGACTCGTTAAATCATATCACATTACCTTAAATCCTCAATCTCAATTTAACCCTAAGACCATCGGAAAATTTTCACGGCTTACCGACGGATCGGGTAACACGTGTTCGTTGACTGGCCAATAGAAACACATGCACGGAATATACCGTATATTTTCAGATCCGTCAGAAATTCGTGGGAAATTTCCCATGGATTTCCGACGGAGTTTGGTTTTTTCGAGACCGCAGGAAGATTGACTGCCATAATGAAATTTGTTTTAGGAACCGACGGAATTCCGACGGCTTGGTCCATCGAAAATTGATATATATCACTCGTTTATCGGTGAGTTTCTCATTTCTCTCTCTCTCTTCTCCGACGATTGTTCATCCTCTCTGACGCCGTAAGACCCTTCTTCTCTTTCTCTCGATCTCAACCTCCTCTCTTCCTCTTCTCTTCTAACAAGCCTTTTTTTTCTTTTTGCAGGTCACCGCCGCCGTTGCCGCCGACCGCCGTTGCCGCCGACCGCCACGCCGACCGCCGTCCACCTATTCAACTTATATATGTAGATCCCTAAATCCTATTTTCAATTTGTTAGATTAGTATTTAAAAAATGTTAGATTAATTAGTATTTAGAATTAGTTAGATTAGTGGAATGAAATTGTGAATTTGTTAGATTAGTATTTATAATTTTAGATTTAGTAATTTATAATTTGGATTTTAGGTTGTTAAAACTTTTTCCTAAATAAAAAATGTTAGATTAGTATTTAGAATTTGTTAAAAAAGTATATCTTGTTATGACAATAAGGACACACAAAAGCTTGAGGAAAGAGTTTATCTTTAGGCTTTTGTGTGTCCTTATTGTCCTAACAAGACGAAATCGAGTTTTCAATACAAAAATCTCTTTCAACATGTTTCTTGAGTTGGTAATAGCAATCCAGAGAAGTTCAAAATTCCCGAGAAGTTCAGAAATCCTGATTAGTTCAAATTTCCCCCAGATTTCACACCTCACAAAAATTTCAAAACTGCCAAAACTTTTAAATTTTTAAAATTTCGAAAATCCCAAAAATTTTAAAACTTCGATAAAATTTTAGCTTTTGATGTACTAACGTTTTTAAGTTTTTCCTGCAGGGCTGACGAGGATTCTCTCCGTTTGGGCGGTTCCCAAGGCCGCCGTTCTCGGGGTCATCGGACTCCGACTACTGCACCATCGAGCTCCGGAAATCAAATCACGGACTCCCAACAATCCGCGGCTAGGTTCAACATTATAATATGAATCTCCCTTGAATCGTACACTCTACGGTTGGGTAAGAACGGGATAAGCCTTGCAAACAATCAGATTGTTTCAAGGGATGTGGATTGAATGGTCTCACAAGGGTTGCGAAAGGGCCTTGATATTCCACTTCGATTCCTAAGGATATTACGCACCGAAAAAAGATCGAAGGTTTTGTTAGATTACACACCAACAGATTATGAAGAGAATCACTCTCAACACAAGAAAGAAATCATACTGATTTTTCATAAAAAGAAGACTGATTTTCGTCCATGACAATACAAGGAAGATATAAATAAAAAACAAGGGCTGCATGAAGGAAAGAGAAAAGAGTAAACATTAAAACAGAGTTTGAAATTCGAAATTGGACTCTTGCTCTTCCTCATGGTCGAAATCTATTGCTTGCTGGGCTTGAGGAAGATCACAAAATGGGCCAGTAACAATGTGAATCATTTGCCTCATTAAAAACCTTTCCAAGAAAACACAATGGGACAAAACTTGGGCAAGGGAAAAAGAGCACAAAATGATTCACATACCCATTTAGTAATTTATTTGGGCCTTCTTTGTACTTTGATGGTTTGAGGGAATAAGTGAGTTTCTTGGGAACATCATGTATGACATAAAAGATGTCCAAATCGCAGCAGCTTTGACAAGAGATCCGTTGAGAAGTTGAAGCCTCCAAATGAAGCAAGTCGAGGATCCGTTGACTTAGAAATTGAATATCTTCCAAATGAAAACTGATCTTGACTTGATTCCAATTCGCCGTGAGCCTCAGATGGATCTAGATTGTAGAACAATTTTATTTGTAGCATGACTCGTCCTGGTGTTGTTGGAAACCTCCAATTACGGCTGGTATGTCCAAATCGGGTAAGTTGGGAATAACCCGATTTGTAAATTCGATAACTCCTTCGTTTGAGCTCCAAATGCACTGATTCCACTTCTTAGTGTGGTCTGGGTGAGCTGTGAATGTTTTCCAAGTGGTCTCATATTTTGAATCTTCGTGGTTGATTCTGTATGCTTCAAGGAAAGCACATATGTCCTTGTTGACTCGTATGTGGCTTGTGTGGCATGTTTGATGGAGCTCTGGTTCAAGCTGCTCCTTCATGATGCTTGCCATGATCACATCAGATTAGGATTGAGGATCTTGTCCACCAGCCCAACCGAGACCACTGCATCCGTCTCGACCCGAAGTTTGAGGGCGGTACTTGGTAAGTTAAATTTCTATTGTAAGTTCAATTTATTTTGCCTTTGAATTTTAACGTACTAACTTTATTTTAAAAAAATTATCAGGTTTAAGTTGTCGACTGAAATCACAAAGGTGATATTGCGGATGCTCCACAACATGTTGGACAAACCGTACGAGAAGTACTCCGACATGCCTTCCGACGAGAAATACGTCTAGCACCGGAGTTTCGCCGTAAGTATTTACTTGATTTTTCTTCTTTTTTAGGTTCATTTTGTCAATATAAATTTCCAAAACTAACTTTATGTTTTAAATGTAGCAAGAGTTCACGTGGGACTCTAACCTTACAACAAAGGTTATTGGGCATATCAGCAAGTATGCCGCGCTTTCGTATTCGAACCACATGTACGAGTGGAAGCAAAAGTGGAAGCACGGCTGAGCCAATCCGAAGGACCTTGAGGACGATGTGTGGAAGGGCTTATGCTAGTACTGGAGTAAGCTGATGACGAAGGCGACCTCCCAAAGAAATTAGAAGAACCGCAACAGTGACCGAGGAGGGAAGGGGGTCTACATTCACAACGAGGGCACAAAGACCGTCGAACGCGAGGCGATGGAAATGGTAATTGTAATTTCAATTTTTAATTACTAATTTTGTTTAATATTACATTTTACTTATCTAAAATGTACACGCGAAGGCAGAGGGCAAAGCTCCTGACTACCTTAAAGTCATCGAGAGGAGGCACACCAACAAAACATCGAGTGTGATCCAAGACGGGATTAGCTCGAGCTTATATAGATTATTTTTTCGTCGTGAAACGCTTAGGGTTTTATTCATAAGTGATGGGATTAGCTCGAGCTTTAAAACTGATCTCGGGATCGAAACAGAGGCTAACCGCAGGCGCGTGGTTCTGAACCGCGGCGAAGTGGTGTTTGGCTGCCGGTGGAGCTCCTATGGCCTCGGCGAAACGGTGCTTGGCCGCTGGTCCAGCTCCTCTGTCCGTGACGGATTTTTGAGATAGCTTCATCCGCCTTCAGTGCTTCGGGTATATTTGGTGATCCAACCATTGGAATATCTCTAAACTAATTGAATTTGAAAGCTGGTTGTGTCATCTTTGTTGTGTCCAAATTTGGTGGTGATCAGACGGTGAAAAGGTCTCCATTAGCCGCAATACTTCTTGATGGTCCAAGTTTATCCAAAAACGTACTTTTGCTCCGAAATGCACTCTTTTATTTCGAGTTACCTGAAACGTCTTTCAAATCTCTAAAATATGAAAATCACTTGAAAACCTTTGAAAACAGAGTTAAAACACCTACAAAAGAATATGAAAATGATCCATAAAAACGGTCAAAAACCGGTGTTATCAATCAGCACTTTGCGGGTAAAGGAAGTGCTATACAATGAGAAGATCCAAGGATACGATAGGACGTTCCAATGATACAACTCTCTCTTCGATATTATTGCCATCGGGCATGAGGGATGAGCATCAAAATGCGGATCCGCTCGCGGAAAAACGAGAGGAAGTGGAGCGGAGCACGGACGAGGAGCTTTTCGGTAACTTGGGTATTAATCCCCGAGATAATAATTAGTATTTTGTATTTTGTATTTTGAATTTTATTTTGTATTTTAAATTTTATTTTGTATTTTGAATTTATTCATAAAATTTTAATTAATAATTATAATTTTACTAATTATTAATTTATAATTTTAATTATTAATAAAATAAATATTATATATTATATATATATATATATATATATATATTATATACATCGATTTTACATCGAATTAGAATTTACATCGATCAAAAATTTACGACGAATTTACATCGATCAACAATTTATGACGAATTTACATCGATTTATTTCTACATCGCTTTAACAACAAATTTACATAAAACTATTACGACGATTTTACGACGGATCGCCGATAAGAAAATTCGATAATTCGATGTAAAATCGTCGTAATTTTACAAACAATAGGTAATTTTCGTCGTAATGTCGACGTAACTTTACGACGATTTAACAACGGATTATTTACAACGAATTTACGATGATTTGTATACGTCCCAGTTTTTACGACGATTATCGAGTTACGACGAACGATTTCCGACGAATTGACAATCGTCGCTAATCCGTCCCAAAGCCTGTTTTACGAAGATTTCACATCGATTCTATCCGTTGTAAAACTCATGTTTTCTTGTAGTGTTCCATGAAATGTTCATGAAGCAATTGGAGGTAAGATACATCATCACATATAAAATTGATGATATTAATTATATATGTTCAAATATTACAATATATAATTTTGATTGTGCAGGCATCAGAGCATTTTTCTGGGATCTTAGTACACGGACGTTGTCAGAAGATGTAATTGCACAGCTGGCTGCCAATATTCTAATTTTTTTGTGCAATTTGGAGAAGATTTGGAGAAGATGATGTAATACACCATCGTTTTTTGATGTTATGGAACATCTTCCCATTCATCTCCCTCACGAAGCAGAACTAGGCGAACATGTTCAGTTTAGGTGGATGTACCCATTAGAGCGTTTCATGAAACATTTAAATGGAAAGGCAAAAAATCTAGCAAGGGTTGAAGGATCAATTGTTGCGGGAAGTTTGACAGAAGAAAATTCTCACTTCACTTTATACTATTTCGTTACAAAATTCCGCACACGCAAACGGGCTCCCCGACGATATGATGATGGTGGTGTGGGAAGAACTAATGCAATAAAGGGTGTCTCAGATATCTTCTCACCAATCGGTCGTCTTAGTGGAAAATTGAAGAAATTTGGTGGTCTAACGAGAATGACTGGCACATTGCACATACGTACATCCTCCTAAACTACGAGAAAGTGAGTCCTTACGAGAGGTAACGTAATTATATGTAGTTCATTATATATTTATTAATATAAATAAAGGTGTTAATTTCCATGTATATATATATGTATTTTGCAGCTTATTTGTTAGCCATGTACGCGATGCATTGAAGGTGTTTCAGATGATGAAATAAACGATCATAAAGATCGTTACTTTGCTAAGTGGTTGAAGACGCAAGTAAGTTAATATATAGTTATAAATATTTCATTTAATTAGATCGATACTCGATCTATCTAACATGCACACTTATCGATATACTTTTCATAGGTGGATCATGGCGACCCCGCATATCCAATATGGTTTCATGAGTTACTCCAAGCCCCACTCGGAAAGATAACAACTGAATCCATGTATTTCACCTGTGGTTATGTGTTTCATACATACAAGTACAATATTTTTGGGGCAACTACCAACTACAGAGTATGTGTTATGGGTGAAATAGATTATTATGGGGTGTTGCAGGATATAATAGAAGTGGAGTACCCCGACTTGGTTAGTATGAAATGCATTCTCTTCAAATGTGATTGGTTCGATCCAACACTCGGTCGAGGTGTGTGAATTAAGAAATTTGGTGTCGTTGACGTCAACAAATCACGACGATACAACAAGTTTGAGCCATCTATCCTAGCATCACAAGCAGAACAAGTAACATTTGTTCCATATCCGCGAGTTCGAACCACTGGGCTCTCATGATTATCAGTTATTACACTACAAAAAAACAGCGTTTTGGCGACTACATAAATAGTCGCTATTTAGTCACTAAAACCCATAGTGCGACTAATTAGCGACTAAATCTTGTAATCGCTAATCCTTAGTCGCTAAAGTGTGTAGTCGTATAAATAGTCGTCAAATAGCGACTATTTTACGACTATGAACAGTGGTCGTACTTTTACCGACTATTTGGCGACTACTTGTAAAAAATAATTTAAAAAAAAATAAAAATATTTTTATTAATTAAAATATTTAATTACAAAAAATTAAAATTAAAAAAAAAATTAAAAAATAAAAGAAAAAGAAAAACTGGATCGACCACCGCCGGCGTCGTCGATCTTCTTCTCCCGAGAGCAGATCCGGTGAGCTCCTCCGTGCCTCCTCCACTCTCCCGAGAGCAGATCCGGCGAGGTCCTCCGAGCTCCTCCGTGCCGATGTCCTCCTCCGCCTGCATCTTCTTCTCCCTCACCGGCACCGCTTCGATTTCTTCACCCTCGCCAGCACCGATGAAACCCATCCGCCTCCACTGTCTCCTCCGCTCTCCTCCGCCACCGTCTCCACCGCTCTCCTCCACCACCGCTGTTTCTCCTCCTCAATGTTTCCATTTGCCGCTCATCATCTCGGCAAAATCCCAGATCTAAAATTTAGAATTCACATCTTACCTTCATGGAGGAAGACGAAGAGACTCCGCCGCTGCAATCTCTGGTAGATTCCTTTTCAGCAGCTCCTTCTCCTCCGATTTTCCATGGAAGAGGAAGACGAAGAGACTCCTTGGTGACTTATGGATCTGCAAGAGAGAAAAAAAAAAGTTAGTCTTTGTCTCTCTCACTCTCGTAACAAGAAGGAGGCAACAAAAAATTAAGAGAGTGTGATTAGGGCAACTCATTGTGATTTATTTATTTTTATATTAATTAATAGTTTATGGGTGTTATTATTTTTTGGGTTTATTAGAATAAGAGTTTGTTCTCAAAATTTCAAATGTGAGAATATGCTTAAAAAAAGAGAATAAGATATTTATAATAGTAATTTTGGATTATCATTAAATATAATTAATATTTTGGGTATATAATTGTATTTCTTGTATCCATTCGGTTCGGGTTCGGTTTCGGTTCTTCAGATATAGGAATCTAGGATCCGTTTGGATATTTTATCGGTTTCGGTTCGGGTTCAGTTCCTCTTTTTCGGATCAGTTTTGGTTAATTTTTTTGGATCCAAATATTATGCCCAGGGATAGTAATATACATAATGATATACATAGGTATATATAAGTTATAGAGGTTTATTGGGTTCCTACGAAATGTTTCCCCTCAAATCCACTTTTAGAGCAGAGCCATATATATATATAAGTTATACATATATATAAGTTAGATTTAGTTTTTTTTTTAATTATTAATGCTTTTTAATTATTAATATATATAGATTAATTATTAATATGAGAGGGAGATATAGACGGAACAAAATTAATTTTAACAAGAAACCTATTAACTTACGTTACTGAATTTTTGTTGTTTAACATATTTTGTTGATATGTTTCATGTTAATATATATATATTTTTTATTTGTATTTTTATGTATAATAATTTTTATATCTTCACCATATAATATGTGTCGCCATATCTCTGTTTCTATTAAAAATATTTGTATTTTCATGTATAATTATTTTTTATATCTTCACCATAGAATTGATCTTCAATGATAGTAAAAATTTATATATATGACCATAATGTTGGAAAAAAACATGACCATGATGTAAAAGATTTTTTTTTAGAATTTTTGTTTTCAAACATGGTATAAATAACAAATTAACATTGTGACATAAGTAACATATTTAAGTCGTAGGGTTCTTTGTCATCTAGTTCTTTATCAAAAGATGAAAAATTACACTGAAATTGATCCGGTTGCGAGGTTATTTGCAATATCAACATGTATATATAAGTTATACAGATATGCCGAAATAGTCGCTAATTAGTGAGTATTAGGCGACTACTGTGCGATCTGCCGAAATAGTCACCAAATAGTCGCTAATTTAGTGACTATTAGGCGACTACTGTGCGATCTGCCAAACTAGTCGCCTAATAGTCGCTAAATTAGTGACTATTAGGCGACTACTGTGCAATCTGCCGGAATAGTCGCATATTAGTCGCTAAATCAGTGACTACTTTGGCGACTATGCTCTTTGGTCGTAAAATAGCGACTCAATTACGACTAATTTTATTAGTCGCCAAATAGTCGCTAAATAGTCGCTAATTAGTCGCAACTTTTAGCGACTAATTATTTAGTCGCCATCTGTAGTCGCTAAAACGCTGTTTTCTTGTAGTGTTAAAATAGCTCAAAGGGGTAAAACTATTGGTGTTGACGATCTTCCAATGCAACAAAATTCTTGTCGTGACATTAACAAACCAGAGATTACAGACAACGTTCTTTTAGTTGATCCCCAAAACAAGCAACTTGAATATCTACCTGACGACGCAAAAGAAGAAGGCTATTCTGATGAGTTTGGAGAGAGTACTGGTGATGATGATGAACTTGAAGATGATGAACCCAACGAAGATGATAATTATGATTGATTTATGATGTAATTGCACTTAAATTGTATAGTAAAAATAGATATGGAATCAGAGATTTATCTCGGCAGAAAATGACCGGAGATAATCGGAGATAGGATCGTAAGGATTCCCAGAGGTCGAATATTACCCAAACCCTGAAAATTTTATGGTTTGGGTAATATTAGACCTCTGGGAGTCCTTTCGATCTCATCTTTGGTTATCTCTGAATTTCAGTATTACAACGGACTTACGACGATTTAAAACATATGCATCGTAACATCGTAGTATAACTTAAACCATAAAATTCAAATTTTGGTTTAAAGTTTACGACGATATTACGATGATTTAAGACATAATCGTCGTAACATCATCATAATACTTAAACCATAAAATTCAAATTTCGGTTAAAAGGTTACGACGACATTACGACAATTTTCTTTCAAATTGTCGTAATGTTGTCGTAAACCCTAAACCATAATTTAGGGTTTAGGGTTGCTTATATTTGGTTTTTCATCGTTTATCTTGTTTTATGTAAGTTCTCTACTCATTGTATAAAAAATTGAGTTATTGATGCGTATCGGATTCGTCTTCGAAACTTCATGTTTTAAATTTGTAACCTTAAAGCCTTTAAGTGCAAATATGTACGTTGTAGTACACAAAGTATCGATCCAGAGGGAGAGAATGATGCTCTGCGAGACCTTAGACACTATATAGTAAATAAACCTAAAACGAATATATGTTTATAGGGTTTTGTCACGAACTTGAAACTAGGAATCTAAACTATACTAAACTAGACTAAACTAAACTAAGCGAGAAAATAAGAAAGCGAACGAGACTAAATTAAGCTAAACTAACCGAATAAATAAATCTAATCTAGGTTAACAGTAGCAAGCAATAATTATTTTGAAGTTGTAAATCATTTAACGAAGCGTTGGGCAATCGGAAATTCTTTAGGGTTCATACCCGATTTTCACCGAGAATTCGCTAGGATTTCTAAAGCGACTTTTTTTCGTCTTTGGGTTCTTGAACTTGAAACACGTACGCTGTGTGTAGTCTACTCCCGTAATCCTACATACTTACTCAATTCAGTACTCAGACGGTAGCTTTCGTCTCTTCCCGCGCAAGAAGTGAATTATACTCTCAAAGGTCGTTTACGCCCACAATTCCTCCGTAAGTATACTTTCGAAATCTGACGATGGATTTGCTCGTCTACACTAGTTCAAGCGATTAGATTCAGCACTCCCGTGGCTCTAAAACGCCTAATATCAGTTGTTAAGATGGTTAGTCAAGCAACACATTAACAACAAGGATATAACGAAGAACCCTAATCGGTATCCTAGCCAAAAAACTCAATCAAAATCGAACCATGAGAGCCCCTTCAAACCCCTATACCCAACAAGGAGATTACTCAGCCACAACCATGCAAGAAAAAATAAAGCTTCCAAATTGCACAATCAATAGATAAGAAATCAAACAAAAGGGTTCAAGGGAAATCCCTATCTCCCTAAACAAAGAACAAAGAACAAGATAAAAAGTTTGGTGCAAAACAAGTCTAAAAGTGTAACCAAAGGGGTGAACGAAATTGTGGCTGTAAAACAAGTATTTATAGGTCTTCAACTCATTTTGGTCGAGTTAGAGTTTGACGGGAAAATACGGTTTTGGCCTCGGGTGAAGAAACGACTTGATTTAGGCAAAATTGGCTTGGCCGCAGGTCCGTGCTTTCCAGGAGTGGCGAACTGAGCTCTGGCCGTGGGTCCGTGCTCTCTAGGAGTGGCGAACTGGTGTTTGGCCGCGGTGGACTGCTTCTCAGCAGCCTCATCGGTCTTCAGTGCTTCAGGTATATTTTACGATCCAACCATTGGATTGTCCCCAATCCAATTGCATTTAAAATATGGTTGTCTCTACTTTGTTGTATTCAAATTTGGTGATGATCAGACGGTGAGAAGGCCTCCTATGATGGCAAGACTTCTAACGGTCCGAGTTTATCCAAAAACGTACTTTTGTTCCGAAATACACTCTTTTACTCCGAGTTACCTGAAATGTCTTTCAAAACACTAAAACATGGAAATCATTTGAAAACTATTGAAAATGGATTTAAAACACCTGCAAAATGATATGAAAGTGATCCATAAAAATGGTCAAAAACCGGTGTTATCATTTATCACAAAAATCACTTACATTATATAATTCATGGATGTTACGAATAAACTTATGACAACGAATGATATACATTATTATGTAAGAAAATAAAATGTTCCATAAATTAGATTCAATCGTTGTTATTGAATTTGTTGTTTACTATGAGATGTCTTGGATCCATAAATATACTTTGTTAATACTCGACGGTTTTGTGTATTAGGGTTTAGGGTGTAGATTTCTAATATTACGACAATTTTATGACGGATACGTCATAATTTCGATTGTAATGTACGACGATATTACGACGTTTAATTAGGGCATGAGTATTACGACGAGATTACGACGACTATGACTTAAATCGCCGTAATACTCAAAACCAAAATTTTGAATCTGATTATAGGGTTGATTATATGTTGTTTAGGATTGGTTTTTCATCGTTTATCTTGTTTTAACTAAGTTCTACTCATTCTATAATTTTTTTTTGAGTTTTCACAAAAATCAATAACATTATATACTTCATGCATGTTATGAATATACATTATATTATGTAAGTTAAGGAAGTTTTCCATAAATTAGATTCAATCGTCGTTATTGAATATGTTGTTTACTTTGAGAAGTCTTGGATGCAAAAATATACTTCGTTAATACACGATAGATTTGTGTATTGTAATTTAGTGTATAGGATATAGAATTATTTTTACAACTATGTTACGACAGATCCATCGTAATATCGATGGTACATTACGACGGATCCATCGTAACATCGTCGTAATCTAAAATATCAAATTTGCCGCGTGGGGGAAAAATTCAGATTGGTTGAATTTTCGGTTTCAATATTACGACGGATTTGCATCGAATCGGGACCGAGTGATAATTCGGCGGTCTTGTCATCTTCTGCCACACCGGCGCCACCACCTCTACCAACACCAGCACCTTGACCCCCATTGATATATGCGGAATACACGGTCGAATATTTTTTCCGGCAGCCGGGTCATGATGGTTTACCGCGGTTAGATCCGCAACGTCTGCCGAAAACTTTTTGGTACGTAACTTCAAAAAAAAAAAATTTGTAATTAACTTTATTTTATTTACTAATAATTATAGTTTTATTTTTCATGTTTGGCCTCGATACCAAAGTCGGACGGAGTGTGTCTGACACCATTAAAGCCTATTTCATTGAGCCTCACCGCAATTGGTATGCGGTTCCGAACAACGTTATCGAGAGCTGGTTCAAATGTTTCGCGATAATTTTTTTTTCTTAGACTAAATTATTTTTCATTAACTAATTATAACTATTTTTAATCGTTTCTAATTTTTGTCGTTTTTTTATAGCAAAATGGCATTGGAATCTTGCAATCAACAAGACGGTGAAGACGAAGTTTATAGAGAAGGCAAAATTTTGGCTCAATAATACCATCTCCGATTGGAAGAGGAAATGAGATGTTGATGGCGATAAGGCGAAGCACCCATACATGTCTTTCCAAGTTTGAAACGGCGTGAAGACCTATTGGACAGATCTGAATTCGCAGGTAGTGGCAACTAAGTGTTTGGCTTCTCGGAACACTATCGCTGAAGATGGTCTTCCGGCGGTTACGCCACATACTTTGGTTCAAACTTCTTTTGCAGGAAGACGCCTTCAAATGCTATTATTTTTTTCGGTTAATTTCTATTTTAGTGATTTTGTTATTAATTAAAATTAACCATTAACCGTTTATTTTTTTTGGCATGTCGTTTTGTTAGACAAACGGAGGCGAACTTCCTCCAATGACCAGAGTTTTTGAAAAAAATCACAACGAAAGATGGCTCTTTTGTGGATGCTCGGGCGGAGAAGGTATACAATGACACTATGGCAAAGATCGCCGAGCGTCAAACTCAGCTCTCTCATCAGCTATCACCTGGCGGTAGCTCATCGGTCCAATCCACAACGGCTTTGACCACAGACCAGATGGACCAGATATACGAAGAGGTAATAATAATTATATTATATTTTTACGGAATTGTTTTGTATTTAATTTATTAAATATAACGTTTGTTTTTTTAAAGTTGCCCCGAATAAAAAGGGCCAAATATTTGGGATAGGATCGATCGAGATAGTGTCGTCGCCTCGTCTTCCTGATATATCATGGTTTTTACCCCGTTAAAGCCATGATATAAGTCCGTTTCATAGAGTCTTTCTACTATTTCGTAGTGTTTTAGAGTCTTTTACAAGTTTTAGCACTTTTGGAGCATTATTGGAGATATTGGAGTTTTATGGAGCGTTCTGGAGCAAAACTGAAGTCTGGTGAATAAGTGCCCGATCAAAGCATCAAGCATCGATCGATACCCCCTTGGTATCGATCGACATCCATCGAGGAGATTACAAGTCGCGACTTTTAATGAAGTTTGAAGAATTGTAAAACTTGCCCAGAAGAATTTAATATTTACAAGAAGACCCCAATTCGTGTTTAGACTATTTAATTAGGGTTTACAGCCACTTTCATGGCTATGTTATATTATTCTGGTTTTGTGAGAGAGCTTTTGAAGGGAGACAAGTCTGAAACTCTGTTCGTCCGAGAGAAGATTTCGAACCCTCTTATTACTCTTTCTCTTTTATTTGATGATTTATTCAAACATGTTTATTGTTTCAATCTCCATGTCTGAGTAGATCCACTTTAGGTTTAGGGTTTTCTCATAAGGGTTTTCTCTGAATGCTAGGTTGATTAGTTGTTAGGATTCACCATCTGAATTAGTTATTCACCATTGGTTGTGTTCAAAGTTAATTCTAGGTTGACGAATCTGGAATTTAGATCTTATGATAATTGATTAGGCACGAGAGTGCGATTAATTACCTGATAGAACAAATCAAACCTGATTTGTGATTTGTTTTAGTTGTTTTGTGAACAAATCAAACCTGATTTAAAAGCTGATTTAGACTTTAGGATTCGCAAAGAGATTTGGAATTCATAGGATTTAAATTTAGATAGTTTTCACAACGAGAGTTGGTTAATTATACTTAGTGATTTGAGTTCAAGAACCGCGCTAAATCTTAATCATGTTAGTTAGTTTACCTGCATTCAATAATTTCCTGAGAAAAAGCCTGAACCTAATCTTCCCCCAATTGAATTTACAACCGTTTTAATTTAAGTCTTGTTTTCAATATTATTGATTGCTTAGCTTAATTTTCTACTTCATAATCTATTGTGTGTTTCTGTGAGTCATTGTGTTCGACCCCTACTATACTGCAACTAATGCTTAATACTTTTAGGGTATTAATTTGAGCATATCAAATTTGGCGCCATTGCCGGGGACTCAATTCGCCATTAGATTTTAGTCTGAGAATTTCGACTAAGTTCGTCGGTATCGATCGATACTCACGAGTATCGGTCGATACTCGTCGTTCTCTTTTTATTGATATCGATCGACACCACTTGGTATCGGTCGATACTCATCGTGTTACCAATTACTTACGTTCTTCACTTCTATTTTTAGATGTATGCCTAATCACAAAACAAGAGGAAACAAGAACACTCAGCTAGTTGAACTTACGTTAGAGCAGGTAGCACTTGTGGAACGCACAAACAGAAATGGAAAGAAACTAACAGAGATCAAGAGGGTCGTTTGTGCAATGCGCATGGACAACGTCTGGATGGAGAGGGGAACATCATTCCCGCTGCTCCTATTGTTGTTGAGATTTTCGCTGGGAACGGGAACGCTGAGAATGTTGTGGTTAATCGTGGTAGAACGATTGGTGAGTGCAACAGACCTGATCAGTTCTACGCAAATCGATCAGTGATTCGTCCTCCACCTTACCAGAGGAATGACTGTGAGCTGAAGCCTGCATACTACACTCTTGTGGGACAGCAATCTTTCCATGGTCTTTCCAGCGAATAACCCATGGATCATATTGAGAGGTTCGAGGACTTGGTCACTAGCATCAAGAGCAATGGAGTGTCCTATGACCTCTTTTGCAAGATTTTCCCATACTCACTTGGTGGAGAAGCAACTTACTGGCTGAAGCATTTGACTCCTGGATTGCTGACCACTTGGGAGCAAACTAAGACTGCTTTTCTGAATAATTTCTATGATGATGCACGATCTGAGGATCTGAGGAACAAGATTTCCCAGTTTTCTCAAGGACCTACTGAGGCGTTCAAGGCTGCTTGGACGAGATTTAGATCGTATCAGAGGGATTGTCCACATCACGGGTATTCTGATGTTCAGTTGATGAGATTCTTTTTCAGAGGGCTCGATTGGAGGTATTAGATGACCTTGGATACTGCGAGAAATGGAAACTTCAACACCATGTATCCTGAGGATACTTATGCGTTGATTGAGAACTTGGCGTCTAGTAATAGCACCAAGAATGCTGATTTTGAGAGGAAAAAGCTAGCTGGTAGCATGGATGGTACACATATTGCTGATGTTCAAGCTAAGTTGGATTCTATGCACAATCTTCTGATGGGCAAGACACCAAAGGCTGTTCACTTTGCTGAAGAAGTTGAGGTTTTCAATGAAGATGAAGTAGAGAATGTTAACTACATTGGTGGTTCTGGTTTTCAAGGACAGAGGAATCAATTCAACAACAACCGAAACTTCAACAACAACTATCAGCAAGGAGAATCCAATCAGTTTGGTCAGAAACCATCTCAGAACAGTGGGTACACCAGGAATTATGGAAATTATTCTTATCAACCCGTACCTGCTAAGCTTCCGGACATCAAGATCGAGGCTATGTTTAAACAGCTGGTTCAAGGACAGCAACAGCTCACAGTGAATCTCAACGGAAAGATAGATGATGTGTACAAGGATCTGAGTGGAAGGATCGATGCTCTCAATACCCATCAGAAGATGTTGGAAACGCAAGTGGCTCAAACTGCAGCTGCTGTGAAAGGAAAGGCGACTCAAGCACAAAATGAATACGTCAATGCAATGACCTTGAGAAGTGCAGATAATCTCGATAACCCTCTCGAAGGTTATTCCGAAACTGATTCGTCAGCATCGATCGACACCACTTCTGATATCGATCGATACCACTCTGAGGAACCGATACATGAACCTTGTGTCGATCGACACCATCCTGGTATCGATCGACACCCGTCGCAAGCCGAACCAAAGACTGTTAAGAAATCGGAAGTGATCAAGGAACGTGTCTACAAGCCTAAGATACCGTATCCGAGACTACCCAGACATCTCAGGGACCCAATTTCTCCAAAGCAGCTGCTTGGCTTTGAGAAGATGGTACGAAGGATCCCCCTCTCACTGACTTTTGAAGAAGCTCTAGAATATCGCCCCCTGCTAAGTCACTTCCGAGATTGCATAGAAACATATGAAGAGATTAAGGCACTTTTTGCCAAGGTCAGAAGTACACCAGCTCCGATAGAGAAGTTGACTAAGAGGGAGGACCCATGAATATTCTCTGTTCCATGCTCTATCTCTGGAGTTGAATTCAAAGAATCGTTGGTTGACTCAGGGGCTAGCGTCAATGTCATGTCGAAAGCAATTGCAGAGAGATTGGGAGCTGAAATTCGTTCTCCCAATACATCTATCACATTCGCGAACTGCTCCACCTCACTTCCATACGGTACAATCCCTGATTTGATGGTCACGATAGGGGACTCTCTTGTTCCTACTGATTTTCAGGTTGTGGAGATGAGTGAAAGGTCTACCACGCAGTTGATTCTTGGAAGACCGTTCATGGCTAACGTTGGCGCTGTCATGGACACGCCCAGCAAGAGAACCTCGTTCTCCTACATTGACAAGGAGGTTTTCTACAACACCATTCCTACTAGAGGAACTCCCACACATGTCTCTTGCATCGATGTTGTCACAGGAGAGTCGTTGGTAGCTGAAAATCGGGAAGAGTTTTCTAACGAGCCTAACGCCATAGACATGCTAGATCATCCTCCTATCGTCATTAAAGACGTCATAAAAATGACTAAGGCAAGGGAGGAGGTGAAGAAAAAAAGAGTCGAGAGTGCTCCACATGTGACCTTAATCCCTCTGAAGTGCGACGGGGATTCAATCGAGTACAAGGTGAAATGCAAAGGGGCCTCGCGACCATTTTCTAAAGCTAGAGTTCTTCTTACTCCATAGCTGAAAGCGAAAGGACATGAGGTTGTGGAGCGCATGTTGCGCAAGACCCTGAAGTTGGAAATGTCAAGTTGTGGAGCCTGTTTTGCTGCAAGCTCTCATTCTTATCCGGACTGATCGTCCGTACAGTCAAGCTCGTAACGTTAAACAAGCGTTGAATGGGAGGCAACCCATTAGTGAGTCCGTACATAGGTTTTTATTTTCATTTTGTTTTTTGAATTTTAGTTTTATGTCTTGTGTCAAACGTGAAGCAGATTTGACGAGAAGTATCGATCGACACCAGTCAGTGTCGATCGATACCAAGTGTCGTGAAAAAGGGAGCATAATTTTTTATAAGTTTCAATCGACACCATCCGGTGTCGACCAAAAACGACAAGTGTTGACAGATACCTCTGGGTATCGATCGATGCTCCACGGCCATGTAAGTTTCCTTAAAACCCTATGGTTTTGTCTTCTTCCTCACAACCCCTCATCGTTCGATACCGCCGCCTATCTCTTCCTCAAATCCCAACTTTTCCAAATCTTCACCGAATTGAGCAATTTAAGTGTCTGGATTCATTAGAATTTCATCCTCTATCCATTTCTAGCACTTGTTTCTCAATCCAACAAAGGTATGATCTCGAAATTCCACTTTCTCAATCCGATTTTTAGGTTATGGATTTGTGAAATTCCACTCCTTACAAGTTGTTTTTATCGATGCATGTCGTTTGCTGAGTTGTCTTAGGGTAGTTTCGAACCGATCTTAGCCTTTAAATTGCCTTGATTTCATTGATTGATGATTTGGAATTTTGTTTGTCGATGAACTGAAATAGCTTCAGGGTATCGATCGATACCCTAAGGTGTCGATCGATACCCTCATACCTGATTATGCGATTTTGCTTGTGTTGATCTGAGAGATGTTTGATTTATGTGGTATTGTTTGTTTTTCTCTGATTTCAGATGTCTGCATCAAAGAGAGCAAGGACTTCAGGTGAGCCGAGGACATTTAATGTGAATGAGAGTGTCGAAGCAAAAATCTCATCGAAATGGGTTGAGGTAGTGGTTAAAGCTTGTCTTGACGACAACCGCTACAGAGTCGTGCAAGTAAATCACCCCACCACCAGCTTGCTAGTGAACGAGCATTCTATCCGCGCTCTCCGTACGTCGAGCTCTAGCCGGTTACCGACAACGTACAAGCTGGATGAGAGGGTTAAGTATTGGGATGGTGAATATTGGCGTCAAGGTTTCGTGAGCACTGTCCGGGGTCGTGACAACTACGGGGTTATATTTGATGGAGAGACAGAAGAAGATGAGCTTCCGGGTAGTGCATTACGCAGAGCTTCTCCACCATCAGCCACACGGTCTGCACCACCGCCTCCACCTATGAACCCTACTCCTAGGTCCGCTGGTTCTCCTTCTGCCCCTTCAGCACACCAACCGAACCCTTGGCCTAGACGAGAGAGTACCAAGATAGCATGCGAAAGAAATTGGGATGGACAGGAGAAGGCGTATGCCTTGAGTGATGACACCGCCTTTAGACCCATTTCTGAGGAGTGGGATGACTTCGACACGCTGTTCTATAACGCGTGGTTGGGTGTTACCATCGAGCCTACTAGGTTTGTGGATGGGCTTTCTTTGCATCAGCTGGGTCTCGACACAGATTTGGCTCGTCTGCTTGAGCGGGTTGGTTTTGGTCACATGGCTACACAGCAACATGACCTCTACCCAGACTTGGTTCGTCAGTTTATGGAGACAGCTCGCGTTAGCTATTCAGATGAGCTTCTGCGAGACGCACAGGGTGGTAGCCTGTCCTTCATGGCTCGCGGAGTGAGGTACAGGATTCCACTCCCTGATCTTTGTGACCTCTATGGGTTTCGGAGGGATCGTAGGAGGATTGCTCTTCCAGCTGCCCATCCTGACATGCGTGGATTTTGGGCATCGTTTGGGAACGGTGTCTACAAGTCTAAGACGTCCACTCAGATGGACATACGACATCCAGTCCTGCGTTGTTTTGTTAGGGTCATGAGCACTACTCTCCTGTGCAAGATGGAGCCTAACAAGATGATAGTGTATGAGCTTCTGCTTCTGTTTATGGCTGTCATGAACATCATCCCTGAGCAGGATTTTGATTGGCCTGAGTTTGAGGATGTTAACCTTGGGGCTGTTTTTGCGCATCATCTGGTCTCTCTGAAGACCAAACAATTCACGGGGAAGAGCACGAAGAAGGAGTCAGTTGGTAGTCTTCTGACACCTATTTTCCAGCACCTCGGGATCAGTAATACGAGGTGCTCGATCGTCACTAAGTGTCGGTATATGGATGAGGCTCATCTGAGGAAACTCAGGTGGTTGAAGACCGGGAGGAAGTGGATTTTTAGTAGATCTGTTGGGAACTTTCTGGTGCAGTTACCTGACAGGGATTTGACAGACATATCTGACGATCCTGCTCAGCTTCGTTTTGAGCCTCCTGCAGAGCTGTTGACTCCGATTTCAGCGACTAGATGACAGGTTCGTCCACCTGCTGCTGACATACCATCTACTTCGTGTCAGGGAAGACGTACACAGGCTTCACCGTGCCCACCTATTCCTGAGCCACAGTGGCCTGAGGACACGGACGTCCCGATGGAGCCAACTGCTTTCCAGAGACTGATGATAGCGAGCATGAAGAGCATCTGGGCTACTGTTCACTGCCGTTGCACGACTGACACGGATGCTGATCCATCGTCCCAGCCTGGACCTTCACATACCGCTGCTGCTGCTGACCATGAGAGTGATTCTGAGGAGACGCAGGATTAGTCTTCTCTATCTTCTTCTTTTTTTTTTTTTTTTTTGAATCGCTGAGGTTCCGGGCCCGTACATCCCCAGAGCGGGGCCCAAACTATGTTAAAGTCACTCCTTTGGAGGAGACCCCTCCCAACGGGAATCGAACCCATGGCCGGTAAGAGAGGCACATACCCACTCCTCCTTAACCACTAGGCCAACTCAACGTTGGTGTCTTCTCTATCTTCGCGTTTGTGTTTTTCTTTCTTTTTCTTTCTTTTTCTTTTATCTTTCTTTTCTGTTGAACTTATGTCGGTATTTGTTTTTGCATTTGAACTTCTTTGGATTTATGTTTGATCTACCATGTTGCTTTTAACCTGTTTTTGAGTGTTCCTAACAGTGCTAACATTTAACACAATGGAATGCTTTCTCTAGTTAAGCGACTCGACACCCCTGATTTTCAATCAGTGTGTCGACATACGATTGGTGTCGATCGATACCCTCCAGTATCGATCGATACCCTGTAAAGGTACGGTTTCTGCTTTTTCATAATCCACTTAGTTCATTTGTTTTCTTTCACCAACCTTAGGCTAAATAACACTAGGGACAATGTTGTTTAAGTCTGGGGGAGATAGTCGCTGACTTTGCTTTTTGTTTTTCTTAGAGTCTGTCGTTTTTGTGTCATTCGTTGTTTTATTGAGTCAAAATTTTGTTGGAGGCTGTGATATTTTTCTTGAACCTCTTGATCTGACCTTGCTTCTAAGTGACCATTGTTACAGAATCAGTTCTAGATCGACTAATGAAAAATCCAAAGGCTGACCAGTTAACCAGAAGACACTCATGTTTCCAGCAAAGTTCTTTAAAGCCTGAGCCAAAATTTTTGCACTTCATCAATGTGGTTAGTATTCAAAGAGCTTGATTCCTCATTCGTACCTGACAAAGGAACCCATGTGTTTGAAGTAATGGTATTTCTTTCCCTGTTACAAGTAAAAAAAATAAGATGCATTAAAATATGAAATGATTTTCTTCTGAGTAGAGGGTTAGGAAAATTTCCTGCGATCCCATTATTCTACTTCAGAGGAAATGATCACACAAATGTGGAAGCGAGGTTAGGAAAATTTCATGTGATACCATTATTCGCCTACACCATTGAATACTTTTGAGGGAAGAACCGGAGATTCGGTGGCAAACACCATCAATACTCGCGTTTCGAACCTTAATTTGTACATGCAAGAGATATGATAAGAAATAAGTGGTTCCTTGTCATGATATTGTATGGGAAAGAATCTATAAGGTTCTTGGTATTAATCACAGCGATGAAACTGGCGAGGATGGTTTGATTGAACGATGCTGTGAGATAATGTGTGTAGTCTAGGAAGCTGCGAGTGTCTGCGGAGAAGTACATGGTGGTTAGATCAAAAAGCTGGTTAGGTAACATTTGGGTGCTTGTGAAATTGGTCATTTTTAATGTTTCATGAAAAAGTGAGTCTCTACGTTTTCAAACCTCTTTCTCTGGTTTAGTCTTCTATTTGCTTGAGGGCAAGCAAAAGCTAAGTCTGGAGGAGTTGATATATCATGGTTTTTACCCCGTTTAAGCCATGCTATAAGTCCGTTTTATAGAGTCTTTCTACTATTTCGTAGTGTTTTAGAGTATTTTACAGATTTTAGCACTTTTGGAGCATTATTGGAGATATTGGAGTTTCATGGAGCGCTCTGGAGCAAAACTGAAGTTTGGTGACTAAGTGCCCGATCAAAGCGTCAAGCATCGATCGATACCCCCTTGGCATCGATCGACACCCATCGAGGAGATTACAAGTCGCAACTTTTATTGAAGTTTGAAGAATTGCAGAACTTGCCCAGAAGACTTTAATATTTACAAGAAGACCGTAATTCGTGTTTAGACTATTTAATTAGGTTTTACAGCCACTTTCATGGCTATGTTATATTATTCTTGTTTTGTGAGAGAGCTTTTGAAGGCAGACAAGTCTGAAACTATGTTCGTCCGAGAGAAGATTTCCAACCCTCTTATTACTCTTTCTATTTTATTTGATGATTTATTCAAACATGTTTATTGTTTCAATCTCCATGTCTGAGTAGATCCACTTTAGGTTTAGGGTTTTATCATAAGGGTTTTCTCTGAATGCTAGGTTTATTAGTTGTTAGGATTCACCATAGGTTGTGTTCAAAGCTAATTCTAGGTTGACGAATCTGGAATTTCGATCTTAGGATAATTGATTAGGCACGAGAGTGCGATTAATTACCTGATAGAACCTTTAGTGAGCAAAATAAATATTCGCAAAGAGATTTGGTTTAGTTGTTTTGTGAACAAATCAAACCTGATTTAAAAGCTGATTTAGACTTTAGGATTTGATACACTCAAATTAATACCCTATTCAGATACTAAAGCGGTTGTCGTAGTATAGCTAGGGATCGAACACAAGGACTCACAGAAACACACAATGGATTATATAGGTGAGAATTAAGCAAAGCAATTCAGATGTAATTGAAAGCAGTGCATAAATTAAAAGTGTTGTAATTCAATTGGAGAAAGATAGGCTCAGGGTATTTCTCAGAAAATCAATGAATGCAGATAAACTAACAAACATGATTCAGATTTAGCGCACTTCTTGAACTAAAATCACTAAGGTATAATTAACCAACTGTCGTTGCGAGAATTATCTAAATCTAAATCTTAGGAATTCCAAATCTCTTTGCGAATCCTAAAGTCTAAATAAGCTTTAAAGTTCAGGTTTGATATGTTCACAAATCAATTAAACCAAATCTCTTTGCGAATAATCAATTTGCTCACCTAGGTTCTATCAGGTAATTAATCGCACTGTCGTGCCTAATCAATTATCCTAAGATCTAAGTTCCAGATTCGTCAACCTAGAATTAGCTTTGAACACAACCTAAGCGAAGAACTAATTCAGATGGTGAATCCTATAAATTAATCAACCTAGCATTCAGAGAAAATCCTTATGAGAACCCTGAACCTAAAGTGGATATACTCAGACATGGAGAATGAAACAATCAACATAACTGAATAAATCATCAAATAAATCAGAAAGAGTAACAAGAGGGTTTGAAATCTGATCTCGGACGAAGGGAGTTTCAGATTTTGCTTCCTCACAAAACCAAAGTAAAATAAAGCCTAGCCAACAAAGTGGCTGTAAAAATCCTATAAATAACCTAAATCACGAGTTGGGGTCTTCTTGTAATTATTAAAGACTTCTGGACCAATTTGCAATTCTTCAACTTTTCATTAAAGTCGCATGTCGTGTCAGCCTCAATGAGTATCGATCGATACCAGGGGGTATCGATCGGTGCTTGTCGTGAAATCAGGTACTCAGCAACACGACTTCAGCTTTTGCTCCAAACTGTTCCAGAAAGCTCCAATAATTCCAATAATGCTCCAAACGTGCTATAACCTGTAAAAGACTCTAAAACACTACGAAATAGCAGAAAGACTCTATAAAGCGGACTTATATCATGGCCTAAAAGGGATAAAAACCATGATATATCAACTCCCCTAGACTTAGCCTTTGCTTGCCCTTAAGCAAATAGAACACTAAACCAGAGAAAGAGGTTTGCAAACGCGGAGAATCACCTGTTTTTGAAACATTGAAATGACCTATTTCCTAAGCACCCAAATGTCACCTAACCAGCTTTTTAACTAACCACCATGTACTTCTCCGTAGACATTCGCAGCTTTTCCAGACTCCACACATTATCTCACAGCATTGTTCAATCAAGCCATCCTCGCCAGTTCCATCGCTAAGATTAATACCAAGAGCCTTCTAGATTCTTTCCCATACAATATCATAACAAGGAACCATCATTTTTCACACTTTTTGGTATTATTTCTCTCCCCCCAAAATTATTTCTTATTATGTTCTCCTTTTTTGTTTATTTTCAGCTCTGCATATACACATCAAGGTATGAGACGCGAGTATTGATGGTGTTAGCCACCGAATGCATGGTTCTTCCCTCTCAATGTATCAAAGGATGTAGGCGAATAATGGCATCATAGGAAAATCATAGCCTCGCTTCCAATCCTTTGTGTGATCATTCCCTCTTAAGTAGAATAATGGGATCGCTGGAAATTTTCCTAACCCTCTACTCAGAAGAAAATCATTTCATCTTTTATGCTCTTATTTATTAGCTTATAATAGGGAGAGAAATACCATAATTCCAAACACATGGGTTCCTTTGTCAGATACGAATGAGGAATCAAGCTTTAAAAATACTAACCACATCGATGAAGTGCAAGAATTTGGCTCAGGCTTTAAGGAACTTTGCTGGAAACATGAGTGTCTTCTAGTTAACCGGTCAGCCTTTGGATTTTTCATTAGTCGATCTAGAGCTGATTCTGTAACAATGGTCACTTAGAAGCAATGTCAAATCAACAGAATCAAGAATAAGATCACAGTCTCAGACAAAATTTGGACTCAATAAAACGACTCAATAAAACCACGAATGACTAAAAAATGGACTGACTCTAAGAAAAACAAACACAATGTCAGCAGACACCTCCCCCAGACTTGAACAACACTGTCCCTAGTGTTATCTAGCCTAGAGTTGGTGAAAGAAAACAAATGAACTGAGTGGATTATGAAAACCAGAAACCGTACCTTTGCAGGGTATCGATCGATAATGGCAGGTATCGATCGATACCAGCCGTATGTCGACACAATGATTGAAAATCAGTGGTGTCGAGTTGCTTAACCAGGGAAAGCATTCCATTGTGTTAGATGTTAGCACTGTTAGGAACACTCAAAAACAGGTTAAAAGCAACATGGTAGATCAAAGATGAATCCAAATAAGTTCAAATGCAAAAACAAATACTGACATAAGTTCAACAAAAAGAAAAATAAAAGAAAAAGAAAGAAAAATACAAACGTGAAGACTAATCCTGCGTCTCCTCGGAATCACTCTCATCATCAGCAACATCGGTATGTGAAGGTCTAGGCTGAGATGACGGATCCGCATCAGTCGTGCAGCGGCAGCGAACAGCAGCCCAGATGCTCCTCAAGCTGGCTATCATAAATCTCTGGAAAGCAGGTGGCTCCATCGGGATGTCCGTGTCCTCAGGCCACTGTGGCTCAGGAATAGGTGGACACGGTGCAGGCTGTGTACGTCCTCTCTGACGTGAAGTAGATGGGATATCAGAAGGTGGACGAACCTGTCGTCGAGTCGCAGAAATCGAAGTCAGGAGGTCCGCATGAGGCTCGAAACGAAGCAGAGTAGGATCCTCAGATACGTCTATCAGATCCCTAGTAGGTAGCTGCACCAGAAAGCTCCCATCGGATCTGTTAAGGATCCACTTCCTCCCGGGCTTCAACCACTTAAGGTTCCTCATATGAGCCTCATCCATGTACCGACGCGCAGTGACTATCGAGCAACTCGTAGTACTGATCCCGAGGTGCTGGAAGATAGGTGTCAGAAGACTACCAACTGACTCCTTCTTCGTGCTCGTCCATGTGAATGGTTTGGTCTTTAGAGAGACCATATGATGTGCAAAAATAGCACCAAGGTTAACATCTTCCAGCTCAGGCCACTCAAAATCCTGCTCAGGGATGATGTTCTTGACAGCCAGAAACAATAGCAGAAGCTCAGACACTCTCATCTTGCTAGGTTCCATCTTGCACATGAGAGTAGTGCTCATGATCCTAACAAAGCAACGCAGAACCGGATGTCGAATGTCCATCTGAGTGGACGGCTTAGAATCGTAGACACCATTCCCAAACCATGCCCAAAATCCACGTATGTCAGGATGGGCAGCTGGAAGAGCAATCCACCTGCGATCCCTCCGAAAACCATAGAGATCACATAGGTCAGGAAATGAAATCCTGTACCTCACTCCGCGAGCCATGAAAGATAGGGTGCCACCATGTGCGTCTCGCAGAACCTCGTCTGAATAGCTAATGCGAGCCGTCGCCATGAACTGACGAACCAAGTCTGGGTAGAGGTCATGCTGCCGTGTAGCCATGTGACCGAAACCAATCCGCTCAAGCAGACGAGCCAAATCCGACTCGAGACCCAGCTGATGCAAGGAAACTCCATCCACAAACCTAGTAGGCTCGATGGTAACACCCAACCACGCGTTGTAGAACAGCGTGTCAAAATCGTCCCACTCCTCAGAAATGGGTCTAAAGGCGGTGTCATCACTTAAGGCACATGCCTTCTCTTGTCCATCCCAATTATGGTGGCAAGGGATCCTGGCCTTCTCGTTTAACTTAGGCCAAGGACTTCTGCGTGGGGCTGCAGGAATATCCGTAGTAGACGGGTTAGAGCTCGATGCGTCTGTAGTCCTGGCTCTCTTGGACTTAGATGTAATCTGCAAACAAAGACAGAAGGATACAACATAAATCCAACACCTCTCAGTAATCACAGAAAATTCTTATCGTCAAACTCGCATGGTGTCGATCGATACCATGGGGTATCGATCGACACCCTGGGCCAATTCCAGTTTCATCGCATATCCACAATCCAAATCATCCAAAAGTCGAAATTAAGGGCAATTGAATATAAGGCAAGGTGCGAAACTATTCTAGAGCATCTCAGCAAATGACCATTGTCAAGAAAAATAAGTGTTATAAAGAGTGGAATCACACAAATTTAAACCTAAAAATCAGATGGAAAAGGCGGGATTTCGAGTACATACCTTTGCTGATCTGAGAAACAAATGCTAGAAGGAGATAGAGAGTGAAAATCTAATGAATCTAGGCACTTGAATCACCAAAATCAGTGAAGAAACGAGAAAATGCGATTTGAGAGGGGAAGGGGTCGGCGGTATCGAACGATGGAGAAGAAGGAGGAGAAAAAGAAACCTGAGGGTTTTGAAAGAAAACTTACCTGTCCGCACGGTATCGGTCGACACTGGATGGTGTCGATTGACACTTATGAAAATTATGCTCCCTTTCTACGGCACTTGGTATCGATCGACACTGACTGCTGTCGATCGATACTCCTCGTTAAATCTGCTTCACGTTTGACACAAGACAAAAAAACCAAGAATCAAAAACAAAATGAAAAAAAACGTATGTACATACATACCAGTAGGTTGCCTCCCACTCAGCGCTTGTTTAACGTCACGAGCTTGACTTTACGGACGATCAGTCATGAGAAGATTGATAGCTAACTCCAAAACAAGCTCCACAATTTGACATTGCCAGCTTCAGAGTTCTGCTCATCATGCTCTTCGCAAACTCCTGCCCTTTCTCTTTCAACTCCGAAGTGAGAATAACTCTAGCCGTAGAGAATTGTTTCGAGGCTCCTTTGCACTTCACCTTATATTCAATCGAATCCCCATCATACTTCATAGGGATTAAAGTCATAGAAGTGACATCCTTCACTCCTTTGCTCTTCTCCTTCGTCTTTGCCTTAGATGGTTTGACAGTTGGCTCATCAGGAGGCTCTTTCAAAAGATCAATTACCAATATTGCCTCATTTGTAACAACATCGATGCAAGAGACACGTATGGGAGTTCCTCTAGGGATTGCTTTGTAGCACACCTCCTTGTCAATGTATGAGAATGAGATTTGCTTGCTGGGTGTGCCATAATGGCACCGACCGTAGCCATGAACGGTCTTCCAAGAATCAATTGCGTACGAGATTGTGCACTCATCTCCACAACATGAAAATCAGCAGGTACCAGACAATCTCCTACTTTAACCAGCAAATCAGGGATCGTACCATATGGAAGTGATGTGGAACAATTCGCAAATGTGATAGATGACATGGGCGGTCGAATATCAGCTCCCAATCTCTCTGCAATTTCTCTTGACACTACATTGACGCTAGCTCCTGAGTCAACGAGAGATTCATGGAAGTCAACTCCAGAGATGGAGCATGGAACCGAAAATATTCCTGGGTCTTCCCTCTTCGTCAACTGCCTCAGCGGAGGTGGTTTATTACTGGCCTTGATGAAGAGTGCCTTAATCTCTTCTTCAGTTTCTCTACAATCCTTAAAGTGACTTAGCAGAGGCCATCCCTCTAGAGCTTCTTCAAAAGTGAATGAGTGGGGAATCCTTCGTACCATCTATTCAAAGCCACGCAGCTCCGTTGGAGTGATGGGGACTCGGAGGTGTTGAGGAATAGGGTTCAGCTTCTTGGGCTTGCGAAGTCTGTCAACATTCATACGCAGCTCCTTCTCCGTATCTGGGTGAGTATCGATCGATACATGTAGGGTGTCGATCGATGCTTGTTCCTTCGAGATGGCCTCGACATATTCGTGGACTGGTATCGATCGATACTGGATAGTATCTATCGATACACGGGGATTTTATGTCAACACGAAATTTTTTGCTATTTGAGTTTCCAACATCTTCTGATGAATACAGAGAGAATCAATTTTCCCATTCATATCTGTGTACATAGCGTCCATCTTCTCGTTGAAATTTACGGTCATCTTCTGTTGTCCCTAAAGAATCTGTTCAAGCATAGACTCAAGCTTGCTCTCAGAAGTTCTGGGTGGTGTGGATGGGCGTTGAAACCTTTGATCTTGAAATCCATCTCCATCAAGGTGGTTAACAAATTCCACTCCATCTTTGTTAGCAAAACGAACAGCCTTCTGCTGTTTGTCCATCAACAAATCTAACTTAGCATTCACCTCAGCAATCTGATTGCAATCCAAGTTACCATCTTGCTTCTTGCGCTCCATGTATGCATTCTTGGTACTATTGCTAGAAACCAAGTTCTCAATAAGCACATATGCATCGTCCGGATACCTCGTATAGAAATTTCCATCGCTCGCAGCATCTAGAGTCATCTGATACCTCCAATCGATTCCTCTGTAGAAAGTACCCAGCAGCTGAGCTTGAGTGAACCCATGATGCCGACAATCTCTCTGATATGACTTGAAACGAATCCAAGTAGCCTTGAGTGCCTCAGTCGGTCCTTGAGAAAACTGAGAAATCTTGTTCCTGAGATCCTCGGATCGTGAATCATCATAGAAGTTGTTCAGGAACGCATTATTCGTATCATCCCATGTAGTTAGCTAACTAGGAGACAACTGCTTCAGCCAGTAAGTTGCATCTCCACCAAGAGAGTATGGGAAAAGCTTGCAGAAGAGGTAGTCATAGGACACTCCATTGCTCTTGATGCTTGTAACCAGATCCTCAAACCTCTCAATATGATCCATAGGGTGTTCATGAGGAAAACCATGAAAAAGATGCTAACCCACAAGAGTGAAGTATGCAGGTTTCAGCTCAAAGTCGTTCCTCTGAAAAGGCGGAGGACGAATCGCTGACCGATTAGTATAGAACTGATCAGGCCTGTTGTGTTCACCAATCGTTCTACCGCGAAAAGCCACAACATTCCCTGCGTTCGCGTTCCCAGCGATATTCCCAGCGACAACAGGAGCAGGTGGAATGATGTTCCCCTCTCCATCCAGACGTTTTCCTCTCTCGTTGCACAACTGACCCTCTTGGTCTCTCAAAGTTCCAGCAGCATCTTAAATCAGAATTATTGTGTTGTTCATCTCTGCTGGCTTCCTTGCTTTCCTGTTTGCACGTTCCAAATTCACACCTGAAACACACTAGGAAAAGAACGTTAGTAACAAAACACGTTGAGTATCGATCGATACCAAGTGGTGTCGAGCGATATCAACAAAGAAAAGTGTCGACCGATACTAGGTAGTATCGATCGATACCGACAAGCTTAGTCAAAATTCTCAAACGTAATCTAATGACGAATTTAGTCCCCGGCAATGGCGCCAAATTTGATATGCTCAAATGAATACCCTATTCAGATACTAAAGCAGTTGTCGTAATATAGCTAGGGGTCAAACACAAGGACTCACCGAAACACACAATGGATTATATAGGTGAGAATTAAGCAAAGCAATTCAGATGTAATTGAAAGCAGTGCATAAATTAAAAGTGTTGTAATTCAATTGGAGAAAGATAGGCTCATGGTATTTCTCAGGAAATCAATGAATGCAGATAAACTAACTAACATGATTCAGATTTAGCGCAGTTCTTGAACTCAAATCACTAAGGTATAATTAACCAACTGTCGTTGCGAGAATTATCTAAATCTAAATCTTAGGTATTCCAAATCTCTTTGCGAATCCTAAAGTCTAAATCAGCTTTAAAGTTCAGGTTTGATATGTTCACAAATCAATTAAACCAAATCTCTTTGCAAATAATCAATTTGCTCACCTAGGTTCTATCAGGTTATTAATCGCACTGTCGTGCCTAATCAATTATCCTAAGATCTAAGTTCCAGATTCGTCAACCTAGAATTAGCTTTGAACACAACCTAAGTGAAGAACTAATTCAGATGGTGAATCCTATAAATTAATCAACCTAGAATTCAGAGAAAATCCTTATGAGAATCCTGAACCTAAAGTGGATCTACTCAGACATGGAGAATGAAACAATCAACATAACTGAATTAATCATCAAATAAATCAGAAATAGTAACAAGAGGGTTTGAAATCTGATCTCGGACGAAGGGAGTTTCAGATTTTGCTTCCTCACAAAACCAAAGTAAAATAAAGCCTAGCCAACAAAGTGGCTGTAAAAATCCTCTAAATAACCTAAATCACGAGTTGGGGTCTTCTTGTAATTATTAAAGACTTCTGGACCAATTTTCAATTCTTCAACTCTTCATTAAAGTCGCATGTCGTGTCAGCCTCGATGAGTATCGATCGATACCAGGGGGTATCGATCAATGCTTCTCGTGAAATCAGGTACTCAGCAACACGACTTCAGCTTTTGCTCCAAACTGTTCTAGAAAGCTCCAATAATTCCAATAATGCTCCAAACGTGCTATAACCTGTAAAAGACTCTAAAACACTACGAAATAGCAGAAAAACTCTATAAAACGGACTTATATCATGGCCTAAAAGGGGTAAAAACCATGATATATCAGGATTCGCAAAGAGATTTGGAATTCCTTGGATTTAGATTTAGATAGTTTTCACAACGAGAGTTGGTTAATTATATCTTAGTGATTTGAGTTCAAGAACCTCGCTAAATCTGAATCATGTTAGTTAGTTTACCTGCATTCATTGATTTTCTGAGAAAAACTCTGAACCTAATCTTTCCCAATTGAATTTACAACTGTTTTAATTTAAGTCTTGTTTTCAATATTATTGATTGCTTAGCTTAATTCTCTACTTCATAATCTATTGTGTGTTTATGTGAGTCCTTGTGTTCGACCCATACTATACTGCAACTACTGCTTAGTACTTTTAGGGTATTAATTTGAGCATATCACTTCCTCACGTCATTCTTTCGAGGAACCGATTGTGTTGCGGAATAAGTTAAATAAAGCCCACTCCGAGATCAGTACTTTGCGGGCGAAGCAAGCAGTATACGATGAGAAGATCCAAGGATATGTATCTCTCTTCGATATTATTGCCGCGACAAACCGTGATTTGGTGGTCGCAATGAGGGAGCGTCAAACGGGTACATCGACATCGGGCCAGAGGAATGAGCAGCGAGATGCGGATCAGCGAGCGGAATTGGAGCAGAGAACGGACGAGGAGCTTTTTAGGCAATTCGATATTAACCTATAAGATAATAATTACTATTTTGAATTTTATATTGTATTTTAAATTTATTTATAAAATTATAATTTATAGTTATATTTTTATTTATTATTTAATTTATATTTATAATTTTATTATTAAATTTATAATTTTAATTATTAATAAAAGAAATATTATATATTATACATATATATAATTTATACATAACATCGACTTTACATCGATTTAGAATTTACATAGATCTACAAATTACGACGAATTTACATCGATTTATTTTTACATCGCTTTACCATCGAATATATTACGACGACTTTACGACGGATTTGCCGATAAAAAAATTCGATAATTCTATGTAAAATCGTTGTAATGTTACAACCATATACCAACGAGGTAATTATGGTCGTAATGTCGATGTGTTACGATGATTTTTATTCGTCCTAGTTGTTCTGACGATTTTACGACGATTCTCGAGTAACGACGATCCGTTTACATCGAATTGGCAATTGTCGCTAATCCGTCCCATAGCCTGTTATACATCGATTTTACATCGATTATGTCCGTTGTAACACCCATGTTTTCTTGTAGTGCATCTAGATTTTGATGAATCAAATAATCATGATAGTTATCATGATTAACATCAATTTGATCAGGATCAAGATCATGATAGGATGCATGTCATGGTTACTGATGCATTTCATGAAATAAATGTTGATAATAGTGTTGACGAACCCAATGTAGTTGCGAAATGATTTTATGATATGATAGACGCTGCAATTCAGCCACTCTACAAAGATTGTACAGAAGGACATTCTAAATTGTCGTTAGCAGATATGATGATGACAACTAAAACTGATCATAACTTAGTTGAGGTTTGCATGGATGATTAGACAGATCTTATTAAAGAGTATTTTCTAGAGGACAATTTGGTTGCCGGAACAAATTATGAGATACAGAAGTTGGGTTTTAGTCTTGGGTTGCCTTCTGAGATGAAAGATGTATGTAATGACAATTGTATGTTTTTTTGGAAAAATGATTATAAGATATAGGAATGTCGATTTTGCCAAAAACGAGATTTAGGCTGCAAACTTCTGGGCGTAGTAAGATACCGTACCAATGGATGTGGTATCTTCCTATAATTGATAGGTTGAAACTATTGTATCAATCTGAAAGGACATCTGCATCGTTGAGGTGGCATGCAAAATAATCACAGACAGCTGGGGAAGTGACTCACCGGTCAGATGCAAAAGTTTGGAAACACTTTAACACGGTACACCCAGACCTTGCTAAATCGAAGCATAATGTCTATCTTAGTCTTTGCACTGATGGATTTAGTCCAATCAGTATGTCTGGTCGGCAATATTCTGCGTGGCCAGTATTCGTAACGCCTTATAACCTTCCCCCAGATATGTGCATGCAAAGGGAATTTCTATTCCTGGATATTTTAGTCCATGGTCATAATCATCCAAAGCGGTCTCTTGATGTGGTTTTGCAGCATTTAATACATGAATTGAATCAGTTGTGGTATATAAGAGTTCGTACATATGAGTGTTCGAGGAAAAAAAAATATTACGATGCGTGCGGTGCTTATTTGGACAATAAGTGACTTCCTTGCATACCGAATGCTATCAAGTTTGACTACGCATGGGAGGTTATCTTTTCCTTATTACCTCGATCGGACATATGCGTTTCAGCTGAAACATGGTCGAAAAACATGTTGGTTTAATTGTCACCGTCGATTTCCACCAATCAACCATCCATATCGGATTAACAAGCAACTGTTTAGGAAGAATAAAAGTGTGTGTGTCCCTCCACCAGTGTATCTATCTGGGAAATACCTTGAAGCACAGATAGATCATTTTAGGGCACCAGAAACGGTGATTCGTGGGGGAAATTAGCACACTCCAGCTAATATTCCCGATGGATACGGGGTGAATCACAATTGGCACAAGAAAATTATTTTTTGGGAACTTCCGTACTAGAAAGATCATATACTGAGTAACAATCTTGATGTCATGCACATTGAGAAAAACGTTTTTGATAACATCTTGCATACAGTGTTGAACGTGCAATGAAGAACCAAAGACAACGAAAAGTCAAGGTTGGACTTGCCCGATATTTGCAACATAAGTAAGTTGCATATTATGAGCAATGTGAAATCACCAGTTCCTATATTTCGGTTGGGTGCAGAAGAAAAGTCAGTGTTGTTCAAATGAGTTTCATCTGACGTGAAGTTCCCTGATGGGTACGTATCCAATCTTTCTAAATGTGTTGAGAAAGGACACAAAATTTTAGGGATGAAAAGTCATGACTGCCACTCGTTTATGCAACGATTACTCCCTTTCGCATTTTCCGAACTCTTTCCGGGAAATGTTCATGAAGTAATTGGAGGTAAGATACATCATCACATATAAAACTGTTGAGATTATAGATAAAATATATAATTTATCATTCATATTATTTTGATTATGCAGGTATCAGAGCATTTTTCTGGGATATTCGTACACGGACGTTGTCTGAAGATGTAAATGCACAACTCACTGCTAATATTTCAATATTATTGTGCAACTTGAAGAATATATTTCCCTCGGCGTTTTTTGATGTTATGGAACATCTTCCCATTCATCTCCCTCACGAAGCATAACTAGGCGGACCTCTTCAGTTTAGGTGGATGTACCCATTCGAGCGCTTCATGAAATATTTAAAGGGAAATGCCAAAAATCTAGTTAGGGTTGAAAGATAATTCAATGTTAAAGTTTGACCGAAGAAACTTAATACTTCACGTCATACTATTTCGTTACAAAAGTCTGCACAAGCAAACGGGCTCCCCGACGATATGATGATGGTGGTGTGGGACGAACTTATCAAGTAGGGGGTGTCCCAGACATCTTCTCACCAATCGGTCGCCTTATTGCAACATCTTAAACTTTAAAAGGGACCGAAATGCTAAACAAAACGATAGTTATGCATGTAAATAACTATAGAATGCAAACTAAAACGCATGCTAGAACATGTAAATTATGAGAATATCACACTTCTTTCATTTACGTTTTCATTTTGCATTTTTCTACGTTTTTCTTAAAAAAATTCAAGTTTTTCAAAAAGCGTAGGAATACTTTTTGAGAGAATGATGAAAGAAATCCATAAAGATAACCGACCAGTGTGCTTCTACGCTATCTCCTAGGAACATGCTCTTTCGTGATTTGGTTCTAGACTAGGCAGTAACTAGAGTTTCTGTTAATGCGAAATCCCTAGAGGAATTTTGACCTTAGAGATTCTCTACGATGGAATATGCTAGCTCTATATTATTTGGACTTAATCTTGACTTAATTTTCTCATCAAAGGTTTAGGCAAAGATAACGAATCATACATTCATGACGTTCTTTCACCTTTTACCACTCTTTGTCGTACATGAATGGCCAACTCATCTTTAGTTGGTATCCCACCCGAAACTTAACCTTTTTTCAAACCTCATGCAACTCTCTTTGTGACTAATGTTCAGATATAAACGCCGGAGAGGGAGGAACGACACATCTTTCAGTCACTAAAGACGAAGACTATAAGCGATCGGTGGTGGTAAATTCAACAAAGATGCGAGCTTGGTTATGCCTTGGAAAAACTCAAAATCATGGTAAATTTTTGTAACCCTAAGACTCTATTTCAATAAAAGACGTTTCCCCCTTTCAAAAAAAAAAATCGAAAATAATCGAAAGGGAAACGAAACAAGAGCCTTAAAAGAGTCTAGGTTGGTCAAATTACTTATGAGGCATCAATGGTTCATTTGTGAGAAGTCTGTCATTCCGAGCCCACAGGAAATTCTAAGTCTGAGGGAATGACAGAAAACTTCTGTTTTTGGAGAAAGGAGGAAGTGCAATATTTTTACGCAAGAAGAAGTACGCAAGAAGAAGTGACTCGAAGTTGTGGTGATCAATAGGTCATTCCTCTCTTGCTGTTTTGCATAATATCTCGCACCCTCTGGAGAAATTACGGTAACCCGAAATACTCTTAACCTCACCTCTAAATGCCTTTAATACCTAGCCTCGATTGTCTTAGTTTAATCCTTTTGATGAGAAACCCATGCCTATACTTATTGAATGTAGAGAGCTAGTTGACCTGGTTTTGGAATTTGAAAGTTCATATTCCGTATGACGGATACCGTGGACTAGTGTTACGGGAACTTCTAGTGAAAATTTTCTAGGCTAGATTGCTATTGATGTAGTTAGATGGTTATGGTTTAGAAGGACGGTCTCTAAAATTTCTAATTCCCGATGATTTTTGTTTGATCATTTCCAAGCTTGAGCTTTGTCTTGTTTGAGGACAAACAAGGTTTAAGTCTAGGGGTGTGATAACACCGTACTTTTACCCGGTTTGCTATATATTTTTAAACACTTTAATAAGTTTTCCGCTTGGTTTTCTATGCTTTTATTACGGGTTTTACATGTTTGCGGGTTTAACACTCTTTTCAGGTAACTTGGGATAAAATAGTGCACTTCTGAACAAAAATATATTTTTGGATAAACTTGGACCGTCAAGAAGGCTTACAATCAAAGAAGACCTTTTCACCGTCTGATCATCACCATATTTGGAGACAACAAAGTAGAGACAACCAGCTTTCAAATGTAATTGGATTGGGGACAATCTAATGGTTGGATCCTAAAATATACCAAAGCACTGAAGCCCAATAAAGCAGCCACCGTGGGTCAAGGAGCCGGTGCCGCGGCCAAGCACTGTTTCGTCGCTCCTGGGGCCACTCCAACCGCGGCCAGAGATGACGGAGCAGCGGCCAAGCCTATTTTCGCCTGAAACGATCAATTTCTTCACCCGAGGCCAAAACCGTCTTTTCCCGTCAAACCCTAAAACGACCTAAGCTTGTTGAAGACCTATAAATACTTATTTTAGACAGCAATTTTGACATCCCAAACTTTAGACACCATTCTTCACATTAGTTTTGCTTTCTTGTAGTCTTGCATTGAGATTCTCGGGATTGGTGAGGAGATTTCTCACCAAGGTTAGCTCTTGTTCGTGAGGCTTCTTCATCAATCTCATGCTTAATTTAATTATGTCTTTTACCAGTATGTTTGAGTAGTTTAGATTGTTGGGTTTAAAGGATTATCAAGAGGAATTCTATGTTCGATAAGGATTTCACTCGGTAAACTCTAGCCGATTTCTAGAGCTCCTCTTGTGGAAAGTTGTTAATGCATTAATCTAGTTCCATGAATTAGAGGCTGATGGGGGGAGTTTAGAACCACGGAAGTGTTGCATATAATAACCAGCAAAGTTCATCCACAAGGCGTGCACATCGTAAGATTTTGGAAGTATACTTACGTAGTGTCGTGCACATATGGACCCACTAGAATATCACAATCTTACGCGCTGCCAGAGACGGAAGCTACTGGTCGAGTGCATAAGTTGTAGGGCGTAGGTTATACGGAAGTAGACTACATCATTATTATGTCCTCTTTGTGGAGTTATAATCTAGAAACACCGGTTACTAATGAGCTAGGGGCCGTTTGATTGAATCGAGCATACCCCGAGATATTCCTCTCGACCCAGCAACATTTGAGAATAGTTAAAATCGTCTTTAGTAGTTTAGTTTAGCAATTGAGTACGTAGAAGTAGTTTAGTTATCGATTTCATTAGGTATAGGTTAGTAGTCGATTTTCTTAGGTGTTAGGATAGTTTTAGTTTTTCTTAGGATATGTTTAGTTTCTCTTAGCATTAGTTTAGTAGTTACAATTCCTTAGTTTAGAGTAGCCATCGATTTTCTTAGATTAGATTAGTAGAAGTTTTCCGTTTCTCGTTCTTTACAATTCTAGTTACAAAAACCCTATAAAAATATATTCATTCTAGATTTATTTACTATACAGTATCTAAGGTCTCATAGAACACCACCCTCTCCATGTGGATCGATACCTCAAGTACTACAACGCACATATGTGTACTTGCATGCTTTAAGGTTTATAAATTTAAGACCTGAAGTTTCGGAGACGAATCCGATTCGCATAAAGTAGCCATCGATTTTCCTAGATTAGATTAGTAGAAGTTTTCCATTTCTCGTTCTTTACAATTCTAGTGACAAAAACCCTATCAAAATATATCCGTTCTAGGTTTGTTTATTATATAGTGTCTAAGGTCTCATAGAACTACACCCTCTCCCTGTGGATTGATACCTCAAGTACTACAACGCACATATGTGCACTTGCTGATATTCCCATATTTTGTCTCTTCTATGCATTCATTTAGCTTAGATTTTATCTCATACACATATAGTTTCATAACATTTCTTATTGGTTTTGTCCCATTTAGAGTTTAGAGCTCTCATGCTATGTCCTAGAGATTCTTGCATGTTTTGGAGTCCTTTCTAGGTACTTTGGAGGCTCTCGAACACTTTGGAGGTACGGTTGGAAGCATGAAAGCTCGGAAATATTTTCTCCTTCGGAGTTTTCTCTCAATACCGGCCCGGCACGAAGAAATCCTCTTGGCCGGTATGCGATTTTAGCCGAGGCAGGAAGATTGCCGGCTCCGTGTCCCGGCCCCATTTCCCCCGGCGTGAAGAACCTCCCCGATGAAGACTTTGCCGGCTGCACGTCCCGGACCCCTTTCCCCTGGCACCAAGCATCTTCCCCCTCGATGATTCCCCTGATACCGGCCCGGCATGAAGAAAGTCCCTCGTCCGGTGTGCACATCTCATTCCACCAGGGGGATTGCCGGACGCGTATCACGGGTTTAATTGGCTCGGTATTCCCCCTCAAGCATTTTCTCCTCGGGAAGTTTTCCATCAGCACTGGCCCGGCACGTGATAGTTCCCTCACCCGGCATAGGATTCTCGCTAGGGCAAGAGATTTGCCGGCTCCGTGTACTGGCTCCACCTTGGCCGACATTATCCTCTCGCGGAAGACTTCCCACCCCGGCTATGTGCACCGGCTCCATCCCACCCGGTATGGAAAACACGACCCGAAATCCGCCCGGGTCAATACCTAGTTTGTTCCGGGTTGACCCGATTACCCACTTTTTATTTTAAATACCTTAAGACCTAATTTTATTCATTATGCTTTTCTTAAGTCTAAAAACCCTCACCTTTGAGAGAGAACTTGAGATTTGTAAGAAGGATCTTTTGTTTTATGCAATCTAGTATTTGTTTATATCAATCTCTTCCATCTATCTTCTTTCTATCTTGATTATTCATCATCCATCAATGGATTCAACCTCTATCTCCATCGATTTTGGGTTGTTCTTAATGGGTCTTGAGTAGTCTTTTAGAGTTTAGAGATGGGGTAGATTAAGATGATCCATGGCTTGATTCATGGTGTTTAGGGTTAGATCTTCTTATATCCTTTCTTGTTTAGTGTTCTTAAGGCTAAAACTAGCTTGAAAAGTAGGTTTAGATCATAAGGCATTTCATGCACACAAAGTGTTTGATGAAATGCATTGATGAACTAAACAAGAGATTTACCCTCCTAGCCTATGATAATAGTTGTGTAGGGTGAATTTTTGGTTGATCTTGTTGATTTAAACTTAATGCTTGCTAATCAATGATCCACAAATGAGAGTTTGTTAATAGATTAGGTGATTAGCATAGTGATTAATTGCTTGAAAGAGAATTAGTCAAGTTTAGGATCTTATGCCTAGGGATTAGCTTGTTTGAGTAAATGAACATCCTGAATTGAATTTGGGTCATCTTATATCCATAATCCCATCTTTGAATCCGCTTTTGCTTATTGATTTACATCTTCTAAGTTGCTTTATTTGTTTTAATTTGGATAATTAATCACAAAATTCCTTTTAATTAGCTTAACTTACATAGGTTCCTTGCATTCTCAATGCTTAGAGTTATCTCCTAATACGGATTGATAACCTCTCTTACTACATCGTATTGAAGGTATTGATACCTCTTAGAGACACAAAAGTCTTAGTATCACTTGCAGGTTTTAAGGTTTATAAATTTAAGACCTGAAGTTTCGGAGACGAATCCGATTCGCATCAAGTTTTTGGCGCCTTTGCCGGGGAGAGATCGCTACAGCTTCTATCACACCTTAGAGGATAGTAAAACGACTCTAGAACAAACTTTTGTTGTTTGATTTTTGGTTTTGTTTTTCTTCGTTTCACGCTTTGAAACATGAACTCGCCTCTGGAGCGAGATTGCTACTACAAGCGGGGTTACTATGACCCATCTTGCGCTCACCACCGTCATGACTCACATGCTGTGTGTGACTCGTTCTACTTGGATCGGAAACCGGCACCGACCAACTACTTTCAAGGAAGCCACGATCCTCCTTACTGCCAAGACGAGCCTTTTGCGTCTCCCGCTGTCAACTCTAGACAACAAGCATACCATCATTCTCACCAAATATTGAACCAGAACGATTAAAGCTTGGAATTCAGCGCTCATTTGAAGTGAATAGAAGACATCATCAACGAAACCATCGAGTCTCAAGCCGAGTTCGGAGCCATTTCTAATGAGAGAATAGATTCCATCTCCGTCGAATTCAACAAGAAGATCGATGACCTTACTGCCCAAGTCAAAATCCTTGAAGAACGGACCCTTAAAGACGCTACAACACTAAACGAGAGGATGGAACTCGTTGAAGAAGAACAAGGAAGACAAAAGTTTGATATCCGGAAAGCTAATGATGGGGTACGTACTCTGAACTACATGCTTGATGATTTGGATAACTCCGTCAATGACAACAGTAACACCACCTACAACTACACCCTCGAGCTGTGGGAAGGAGTAGGAGAAGTTAAGGACAAAACGAGAGAGCTCAATCTTACACTAGACCGACTAATCTATGCTATCAACGAAGAAGAAGAGAAAGTGGAGAAGCTATATAAAGATCATGAGGAGCATGAAACGACACTTGAAATACATGTTCCTGACCTAGAAGAGAAGCCATATGACTCCCAAGAACAAGAAAAAACCAAAGGAAGTGAAGAAGATGACGAACCGGTCAAGTCCCCACAGACTCCTTTCACCACTGGCACGAGCTACCCGGCCGCGGCCAGCCCTCCCTCTGCCGTACCTCCGCCCTCTCGGCTCGCGGCCATGCCTCCCTCCGTTGCGCCTCCATTCCTTGGACCCGCGGCCAGCTCCTGCTCGTCTCCCTTCAAGCCGTTCGAATCTCGAACACTCTCCTTTGAGCAAGTTGCACTCTCTACTGATCCTCAAACATCAACAGAGCCTACAACTAACCCGGAACAAGACTTTATTGCACCGTGCAATGTGGTTTTATCAGCCCAATCCTCCTATGAAGTAAAAGTAAAATACCTCGAAGAAGAAGACTCGAGGTTATTCTTTCGAAATTCCAATTTCAGCTCGTTGAGTGACTCTGACCTTGCACCACCACCACCACAAAGCCTAATACCGAAAGAGCCAAGGACAGGATGCATCACCCGAGAGAGATTGATCGAGTTCAATAGATTTTTGAAATCAATCCCGATGTACACCTCATTCGAAGAAATTTGGGAAAAAGGATCTACATACGCTTTCTTCCGCTACATTAATGAGAGCAAGGAAGAAATTCACGCCTATTTCATGAGAACGAGACGTTCAACAACGCCTTATGCCGCTTCCCATACTATCCGAATCTACCATCCCAAGAAGTACCGAGAGTACCCGAATAAGATAAGGCGAGAGAAGTTAGAGGAATTCAACAACGTGGTCCATAATTTACCTAGAGGTACTACTTTTTCTAGGTCATTTCTTTTGTGAAAGCAAGGGGTCCATAACGGAGATATAAGATATTTTTGACAATGCCATGAACAGAAAACCCGTTAGGAGTCTCCAGAAAATCGAATAACAAGGTCCGTTCCTTATCACTTGTAGCATCCGTGGAGTTGAATTTAAGAACGTTATTTGTTATTCCGGAGCTTGCTTAAGCATCATGTCAAAATCGCCACAAAGTGCATCGGTATTAAGCACATACACCCTACCCAGCCGAAAATCAGCATGGCTGACGAGACTTGTACCACAGCAAAAGGGATTGGCCGAGACATGCCAATAAGAATCAGAGATTGCATAGCCCCGTCGATTTCTACATCGTCCAAACAACGAAGAAAGATGCAACAACGATAATTCTAGGATGTATGTTCTTATCAACCATTGGAGCCATCATGGATCGGTCAAATCGACGTGTTTCATTCACTAACATCGACAAAGACGTGTTCTACACTGCCATACCACTCAAAAAAGGAGAAGAAAGACGTGTTCTTTGTGATTCCGAAGCTTGTTTGAGCATCATGTCAAAATTGACCATAAAGCACATCGTCATTAAGCACATACACCCTAACTGGACGAAAATCAGCATGGCCGACGAGACTTGTACCACACCAAAAGGGATTTCCCGAGACATGCCAATATGAATCGGAGATTGAGATTGCATAGCCCCCGTCGATTTCTACATCGTCCAAACGACGAAGAAAGATGCAACATCGATAATTCTAGGATGGTCGTTCTTATCAACCGTTGGAGCCATCATGGATTGGCCAAATCGACGTGTTTTATTCGCTAACATCGACAAAGACGTGTTCTACACTGCCATACCACTCAAAAAGGAGAAGAAAGACGTTCTACCACGATGGATCCCGAACTTTATCCCGATCCACAGACATGCGATGATTCACATGACGAGGAAACCAAAAGAAGATCACCTCGATACCAACGTCGAGCTAAACGACTTTAAACGAAAGCGCTCAATGGGAGGCAACCCATTTTAGGTACGTTTTTCTTTCTTTTTCTATTCTTAGTTTTCAGTCTTCTAAAAAACCAAAAAAAAAACCAAAACAAATTCAAAAAACCCAAAAAACAAAAAGATGGAGACACGATTCAAATCTACTCGGTCCAGCCCGGACCGCAAGAAAGGACTCGACCGCAAAAGAGGCTTTGCGCGGCATCACAATCCAGACCCGCGACAAGCTAGCCCTTGGCCGCGGTCGCTATCAACCGACTCGCGGCCGCACAAGTCCGACCCGCGGCCAGCCCCCTGCCTACCCCGAACGATTTGTTTCGTTCCTCGGTCGATTCCAAATTGTTCCCAAACCTCACCACATCCATTCCCATCACCATATCATCATCTACCATCCCTAAATCACCACCATTCCATTCGAAAATCCATTCCCCGACTGCATCCACGTAAGTTTTCTTTTTCCCTTAAACTTTTCTAATTATTACATACATCTATTATTCGTCCTTTCCCGATTTATATCACACTGAGGACAGTGTGATTTAAGTCTGGGGGAGGATTTCATCCCTTACTAACCACCACTTCTTTCATTTGTGTTTGTATTTTGCATTTTTCGATATTTTTCTTAAGAAATTTCAAGTTTTTCGAAAAGCATAGGAATGCCTTTTGAGGGAATGATAAAAGAAATTCATGACGATAACCGACCAATGTGCTTCTACGCTATCTCCTAGTAACATGCTCTTTCGTAATTTGGTTCTAAACTATGTGGTAGCTCGAGTTTCTGTTAATGTGAAATCCCAAGAGGAATTTAGACCGTAGAGATTCTCTATGATGGAATATGCTAGCTCTATTTTATTTGGACTTAATCTTAACTTAATTTTCTCATCAATGATTTAGGCAAAGATAACGAATCATGCATTCATGACGTTCTTTCACCTTTTACCAATCTTTATCGTACATGAATGGCCAGCTCATCTTTAGTTGGTATCCCACCTGAAACTTAACCTCAGTTCAAACCTCATGCAACACCCTTTGTGACTTATGTGTAGATATGTGCAAAAACGCCAGAGATGGAGGAACAACACATCTTTCAGTCACTAAAGACGAAGACTATACACGATCGGTGGTGGTGAATTCAACAAAGATGCGAGCTTGGTTATGCCTTGAAAAAATAAAAATCATGGTAAAGTTTTGTGCCCCTAAGACTCTACTTCAATAAAAAGCGTTTCCCCCTTTCGGAAAAAAAAACAAAAAAAAGTGAAAGGGAAAGGAAACAAGAGCCTTAAAAGAGTCTAGGTTGGTCGAAATACTTATGAGGCATCCATGGTTCGTTTCTGAGAAGTCTGTCATTCCGAGCATACAGAAAATTCTAAGTCTGGGGGAATGACAGAAAACTTCTGTTTTTGAAGAAAGGAGGAAGTGCAACATTTTTACGCAAGAAGAAGTGACTCGAAGTTGTGGTGATCAATAGGTCCTTCCTCTCTTGCTGTTTTGCATAATATCTCGCACCCTCCGGCGAAATTACGGTAACCTGAAACACACTTAACCTCACCTCTAAATGCCTTTAATGCCTAGCCTCGATTGTGTTGGTTTAACCCTTTCGATGAGAAACCCACGCCTATACTTAATGAATGTAGAGAGGTAGTTGACCTGATTTTTGGATTTTGAAAGTTTATATTTCGTATGAAGGATACCGTGGACTAGTGTTACAGGAACTTATAGTGAGAATTTTCTAGGCTATATTGCGATTGATGTAATTCGATGGTCATGGTTTAGAAGGACGGTCTCTGAGATTTCTAGTTCCCGATGATTTTCGTTTGATCATTTCCAAGCTTGAGCTTTGTGTTGTTTGAGGACAAACAAGGTTTAAGTATGGGGGTGTGATAACACCGTATATTTACTCGTTTTGCTATATAATTTAGAACACTTTAATAAGTGTTCCACTTGGTTTTCTATGCTTTTATTACGCATTTCCCATTTTTGCGGGTTTAAGACTCATTTCAGGTAACTCGGGATTAAAGAGTGCATTTCGGAGCAAAAATATGTTTTTGGATAAATTTGGACCGTCAAGAAGTCTTGCAATTAAAGAAGACATTTTCACTGTCTGATCATCACCAAATTTGGATACAACAAAGTAAAGACAAACAGCTTTCAAATGCAATTGGATTGGGGACAATCCAATAGTTGGATGCTAAAATATGCCTGAAGAACTGAAGGCCAATGAAGGTGCCCGAAGAAGCAGTCCACCGCGGGTCAAGGAGCCGGACCCGTGGCCAAGCGCCATTCTGCCGCCCCTGGGGCCACTCCACCCGTGGCCAGAGGCCACTTCGCCGAGACCATACCTAATTTCATCTAAGACGATCCGTTTCTTCACCCTAGGCCAAAACCGTCTTTTCCCGTCAAACCTTAAAACGACCTAATTAAGCATGTTGAAGACCTGTAAATACATGTTTTAGACAGCAATTTCGTCATTTCCAACTTTAGACACCATTCTACACATTGGTACTCTTGCATCGAGATTCTCGGGATTGGTGAGGAGGTTTCTCACCAAGGTTAGTTCTTGTTCGTGAGGCTTCTTCATAAATATCATGCTTAATTTAATTCTGTCTTTTTCCAGTATGTTTGAGTAGTTTAAATTGTTGGGTTTAAAGGATTATCAAGGGGAATTCTATGTTCGATAAGGATTTCACTCTGTAAACCCTAGCCGATTTCTAGAGCTCTTCGTGTGGAAAGTTGTTAATGCATGAATCTAGTTTCATGAACTAGAGGCTGATAGGAGGAGTTTAGAACCACGGAAGTATTGCATCTAATCCCCAGCAAAGTTCATCCACAAGGCGTGCGCGTCGTAAGATTTCAGAAGTATACTTACGGAGTGCCGTGAACCTATGGACCCACTAGCATATCACAATCTTACGTGCGGCCAGAGACGGAAGCTACTGGTCGAGTGAATATGTTGTAGGGCGTAAGTTATACGGAAGTAGAATACTTCATTATTTTGTCATGTTTGTGGAGTTATAATCTAGAAAAACCGGTTACTAATGAACTAGGGGCCGTTTGATTGAATCGAGCATACCCCGAGATATTTCTCTTGACCAAGCAACGTTTTAGAATAGTCACAATCGTCTCTAGTAGTTTAGTTTAGCAATTGAGTCTGTAGAACACTACAAGAAAACAGACTGAAACCTACGGACAAATCGGTAGGAAATCCGTAGGAAACTGCTATTTCCGACCGATTTCCTACCGATTTTTGTCGTCGGTTTGAAGTCGTCGGAAATGTGATTCCGTCGGAAATCGGTTGAAAATTTCCTACTGATTTCCTACGGGATATTTTCCGACCGATTTCCTACGGAATAATTTCCTACTGTTTTCCTACGGGATATTTTCCTACCGTTTTCCTACGGAATAATTTTCTACCATTTTCCTAAGGGATATTTTCCTACCATTTTCCTACGAAATAATTTCCTACTGTTTTCCTACGGTAAATGTAAATATTATTTAAAAAATAGAAAATTAATAAATATGAAAACAAAATAAAATGATAAAAATAAATTCTTAAACAAATTTATTGTTATTAAACAAAAAGACAAAACATAAAATAAAATTGTTTTATAAAATACTAAAAAAATAAAATTGTTCAAAAACAAACAAAAAAATCCGTTTGCCGCATCTTGATTCGTTTTCATTCTCCTCGAAGCCTCCGCGGTCTCATAATCCCGGAAAGACTAACTAAAATAAACAAAAATTTTCATTATTAGAAATATAAAAAATACGTATTTCATAAAAAAAAAATCATTACTACAAAATATCAAAAATTTATAGTATTTCAAAAATTAAACAATTTCTAAACTTGCAAAAATTTCATTATTACAAAAAATTCAAATTTTTCGAAATTTTTGAAGTTTTTCAAAAATTTCAAAAGTTTCAACATTTTTAAAAACTTCAAAAGATAAATTCTAAATTTCTATGTCGAAAATGAAAATTCTAAATTTCTAATTTCTAACAACCTAATTTAATTTCTAATATCTAATTTAAATTTTAACAACCTAAGTTCTAACACAAAAATTTCTAAATATTCAATTTCTAATTTCTAACGACCTAATTAAACAACCCACCAATCATTCCAAAACTTAATCTAAAATTTCTAATTTCTAATAACCTAATCTAACAAACTACACAAAACATTAATATCTTACAACCTAATCTAATAAACTACACAAATAAAGAAAGATAAAAATTTACATGGTTTTCGATGATTAAGGAAGGGAATGACAGTAGGAGGAGAGAGCTGATTGTGTGAGGAAGGGGAGAGAGAAGGAAAGAAGGAGGAGAGAGACGATTGTCTGAGGAAGGGGAGAGAGAAGGACAGTAGGAGGAGAAAAAAATCGGAGGAAGGGAGAGAGACTAATATCGATTCGTCTGAGGAAGGGAAAAAGAAGAGGAAGAAGAAAGAGTAAGGGAATCAATTATAAAAAAGAATTTTCTACGGCATTTCCGTAGGAAATACGTGGCTTCTGAAATTTTCCCAATTAATAAGCGCCTTAATTTTCTGCGTATACCAAAATGTGTCGGTCAAAATTTCTTACGAATTTCCGACGGATAAAAAAAAAATTTGTATGTCTTACTTGGCTGGTCAAAGGTACATTAATCGTTGTCCGTAGGAAATCGGTAGGAAATTTCATATGGATTTCCTACGGATATTAAATTTATTTTATTTTTATTTGAGCCGTAGGAAATTTCCTACGGATTTCTGATAGATAAAAAATATTATTTTTTTGTATGTCTTACTATTGGCTGGTCAAAGGTACATTAATCGTGGTTCGTAGGAAATCAGTAGGAAATTTCTTGCGGATTTCCGACGGATAAAATAAAATAAAATTAATTTAATATCCGTAGGAAATTTCCTACCGATTTCCTACGGACCAAGGTATAGGGTATCAATTTGTAAAATTTGTTGGTTCCATACCCAATTTAACAATAATACAATTCTAATTATGATCATATACTTCACTAATATAGAGTTTTAAAGCCAATATCTAACTTTATCACAATTCTCCTTATACTTTATCATAACAAACACTTAACTTATATTACAACTTATATATTTCATAACATCAAATGTTCTACAATATGAAAAAAACTATTTTAAATGTGAATTTAAAGTCTCATGTGTTAGAAAATTTGTAAAAACGATGGTTATGACGGTTTGTTTTAAGTCTCGCACAAAAAAACAACCCTAAACCCCAAGTCGTAGGAAATCGATAGGAAAAGTTCAGGGGCCGTATGAAATCGGTAGAAAATTACTGGAGCCGTAGAAAATTGTTTGTAATTTTTTTATGGATTTCCGACGGATCAAAAAAAATATTATTAATTTAAGGATCCGTAGGAAATTTACTACTGATTTCCGACGGACATGGATTCGTAGAAAATTTCCGACCGATTTCCTAAGGATTCACTTTTCCTAGGAAAATGGTTGGAATTTCGTTGGAAAATTCTGACGGCATTTTGTCCGTAGGAAATTCCGTAGGAAATCAACATGTTTTCTTGTAGTGGAAGTAGTTTAGTTATCCATTTCATTAGGTCTAGGTTAGTAGTCGATTTTCTTAGGTATTAGGATAGATTTAGTTTTTCTTATGATAGGTTTAGTTTCTCTTAGCATTAGGTTAGTAGTTAAAATTCCCTTAATTTAAAGTAGCCATCAATTTTCCTAGATTAGATTAGTAGAAGTTTTCCGTTTCTCGTTCTTTACAATTCTAGTTACAAAAACCCTATAAAAATATATTCGTTCTAGGTTTATTTATTATACAGTGTCTAAGGTCTCATAGAACAGCACACTCTCCCTGTGGATCGATACCTCAAGTACTACAACGCACATTTGTGCACTTGCAAACTTTAAAGTTTATAAATTTAAGATCTGAAGTTTCGGAGACGAATCCGATTCGCATCAGGAAACTTTTTTTTTTGGTATCAGTCACTTGCTCGTATTTGAACTGGACTAATAAGTGAAATTGAAAAAATGAGGATGGCATTTTAAACAAGGAATGTTCCACACTATCATTATATAGGGGTGTCAATTAGGGCCAAAGCCCGAGGGCCGGCCCGGCCCGACCCTGAAAAATAGCAGGCTCAGGCCTAGAAATATAAGACCGAAAAAATCAGGCCTTTCGGGCTAAAGCCCATTCGGGCTAGTGTGTTTTTCGGGCTTAACCCGACTGGGCTCGGGCTAGCCCGAAAAGCCCGGAACTTTACATTTTAATTAGTTAGAGATTTTATTTAAACATTTATCTTTCTAAAAATAATAATTTGACATATTATCTATAAATTTCATGATCCATGTACCATTATCATTCATCCATATTTACTTCATATTTTTAAAATCATTATATATAAACTTTCAATGACATTTCTATATGATTTATACATATTAAAACTTAATATTATTTAATTTTTTTTTATCTGTAGCTCTTGATGGTGATGAGGATTTAGAAGACAATGAATGAGATTCTAATCTAAACTCTACTACCTAGATTTGAAGTGTTTTGATTTTATGTTTTATTTGGTAATACAATTTATTTGAATTTTCTTTGTTTTTTTCTCAAACTTTTGCTTTTAAATTTAATTGGATTTGATATAATACATTTCAATTTAGATTTATTTTGATAAATATATTTTTTTTAATTATTCATCTAAGAATTGTGAATTTTTGTATTTGTAAATAAAAGAACGAAAAAGCCCGAAAAAGGCCGAAAATCCCTAGAGCCATGTCCGGGCCGGGCTCAAATATATGCGGGCTTTACGGGTTTCGGGCTGGGCCGGGCTAGCCCGATTGACATCCCTATCATTATATGACTATAAACAAGTTAGAAATGTTATCATATAGTCCAAAAGACCAATGTCGAAAACAATTTCATTGCAATGGTAAGGACTTATATTATGAATTATAATCGGCGAAAATATCTGAAACCTCCACATTTTTTGCAAAAAAATCAAACCTACATTTAACAAAAGAAGACCCAATTCAAGAAACTAAGAAACTATTAAGCACAAAAGGAATGGTTTAGTTAGTAATAGTACATGAACCTTTGCAGGCTTTACATTAACCGTGCCAGATTCCACCTTCATCCTACCTTCTTGACAGAAAACACATTTCGTTCCGCCTTTTTGCGCAAACCCACAAAATAAGAAGGAGATCTCTTAAAACATACTAATCTCAAGCAGGGTCGTATCTAGGCATGTGCAAAGAGTTGGAACTTTGATAAACCAACAAGAAAAATTGGTGTATTAAGGGTTTAGAATCATTTAAAAACAAATTTTACATGTAATTAGGATCCATATTTCAAATACTGCACAAGAACCATACTTTTTTGCTTTTTTTGAGCTGGCCATTCTTAAGTAGTTTAAAAACTCTATTGAAATGAAGTAAAAACATTACCAACTTCGAATAGAACAATGCATAAAATCAAAGTATCCTATACAGTAAACTCAAATTTTCTTCATTTTTGGGGGTATCATCAAGTGGTTATGGTTTCTAATCCAAGGTAATAAAGAATCATCAATTGCTTATTAATACTAGAACTAGGGGTGTCAATTAAGGCCAAAGCCCGAGGGCCGGCCCGGCCCGGCCATGAAAAACAGCGGGCTTGGGCCTAGAAATAAAAGCCCAAAACAAATCGGGCCTTTCGGGCCTAGATGTTTTAGCATGCATCTCACTTAGAGTTTTGTGTCATTTACATGCATAATCATAGTTTTGTCTTGTATTTAGGTCTCATTTAGAGATTAGGACATATTGCATTAGGTCTAGTGAGTTCTTTCATGTTTGGAGTACTTTCTAGGTGATTGGAGGCAATTTGGGCATATTTGGAGAGTTGGACCAAAGTAGAGTGCAAGGTCCATCCGATACACCGAAACGATGTGGCTGGACTAAGGCCCTACGCTATGAAACAGCTTGGATGTCCTTCATTAAATCTATAGATGAGTGAGTTAGCTAGCCACTGGAATTGGAATCAGATGATTTGGACTTGTGGTTTGGAAGATATGGCCGTTTTACTGAAGACATGTCCGTCTGGCCGATACCGTTTATTCAACACCGATATGTGACATCGGTATTGAAGCCTCAGGGGAATACACCGATGTCACACATCAGTGTAAAACCTCGGTATTTCCTCTATGAAGCGACCAGGAGCAAAAAAACCTTAGCACCGAGGTCCAACACCGATGAGTGACCTCGGTGTTGAACATCTCTCACCCGAACCAGCGGAGCTTGTCCAAAGTGTCTCACAGATATGGCTATACGGGGACCTTACAATCCGATTCAGCTTAAACTGCCTTCATAGAAGTTGTATATCAGTGAATCATCTTTACACAAGAATTCGAATCGGGTTATTTGGAAGTATGTATAGGGAGATAAGACGGATTTACTGAAAATATATCCGTCTGGCCGAGAGAAGATGACACCGTCACAGGCACCGGAAACACGAAGGCCTTCCGTTATGAATCAGCTTCAATGATCTTCATGTAAGTTGTATAGATATGAGTTAGCTGTTCATAGGAGTTTGAATACGGCTATTTGGACGTGTGGTTCGGAAGATATGGCTGATTTACGAGATACATGTCCGCCTGGCTGAGACGGTTTCTTCGACACCGATGTCACAAGTCGGTACAATACTTCGGTATGACTCTTTCACAGCAATACCAACCTCAAAAGTCGGTACAACAAGTCGGTATTGAAACAGGAGGAAAATCTCCTTAATACCGAGTTGTTGTACCGATGAGTGACATCGGTATTCCTCGTAGAAACACCAAGGATGCAAAGTCCATCCGAGACGCCGGAAAGATGTGGCTGTACGGAGGCCTTCCGATCTGATTGAGCTTCGGCGGTCTTCACAAAAGTTGTAGCCCAGTATGTTAGCGGACTACAGGAGGGGGTTTCTTGTCATTCGGATATGTGGTTCGTTAGATACGGCCATTTTACTGAGCGTATATTCGTCTGGCCGAAGCCACCAGACATACCTGAAAGAACTTGCTGGAAGAAGAGTCTCCAATCCTAATTAACCTCGGGGGTCTTCACAAAGGTTGTAGCCAAGTGTGTTATCTATCAACAGGAGGTGGTTCGAGGACATTCGGACATGTGTTCCAGGAGATATTGTGGTTTTACCGAAGGTTCTACAACACCACCATCCGCACAAACCCAGGTCCAATACCGATGTACAATACCGAGTTGTGACCTTGGTATTGAGCTACTCAAGACCATATTTGACCCATTTTGAACCGGTTTGGTACCCGGTTTGTCCCGGGTCGACCCGGTTCGTCCCCTTTCACTATTTTAGCCCAAAATAACTCTATTTTCTGGATCTATCTCTTTTCTTATCCCTTTTCATGGCTAAAAACCTTGTTCTTGTGATTTGTAAGAGAGATCATTCACTTTTTATCGAAGTTTAAGTTTATATCTTGTGTTCTTTCTCTAATCTTTCACATTCCTATTCCCTAATCATGATTAACATCACCTCTTTCACAAGATTATGTGTGTTCTTCATGATTAGTGAGTAGTTCTTTTTAGAGCTCATGAATGAGGTAGACTAGGGGAATTTCGTGGTAGATCTTGATGTCTAGGACTTAGTTTACATCTTCCCTCTCTTATTTGGTGTTCACAATGCTAGAATAGGCTAGATATAGTTAATCTAGATCTTAGGGAATTTATGCACACAAGGTGTTCGATGAAATTCCCCAAAGAACCAAATAAGGGATTTTGATTTCTGTAGTTGTCTAAGGAGAATTAGGGCCATAGGAGCCTATGTTTATTGCTTGTTAATCATCCTATCACAAACGATGGTTTGTTCTTGATTTGTATGATTAACAAAGTGATTAAGACCATGAGAGTGGCTTAATCTTGTTTAAGTGTTCTACGCTAAGGGAATTGCTTGTTTGTGTGAAATGACATCTAGATAGATCATGGAAGGATCCAAAATCAATAAAATCATCCAAGGGCTTGCCTTTATTAATTTCTAAATCTCGTTTAAGCTATTTAATATTGTTTACTTGTTCAAATTGAATTAGGTTGCTAGAACTTAAACTCAAACCACTTTGTTTGCTTGAATTAGAGAGTGTCTTGTATTCTTGTTGCATTGAACTAGACCCTAGATTAGATTGACACCTAAAACACTACAATGACATGTGTATTTAGGATTGATTCTTAAGTAGGTAAAATTCTATCTATTAATTGGCGCCGTTGCCAATTTGGGGTTCTAGTTTGGTCAATATGATTTAGATTCCTTTTGAGATCAAGCTTTTTTATTTTCATTGTTTACTAATCTCTCTATCTAGTTTTCTCTTTTCATATAGGTACAACATTCATCTCTTTAACCGTGGGAATAGATCAAGAAGGAAAGCAAACATTAGAGAGTTGTACGTCTAGCAAGGTTGTGAATCACTATGGATCAAGCACCTAGAGCACGGAGACCAATAGGAGCTGGTGATGCACCAAACCGGTATGGGAATAGGAATGGTATACATCCACCACTCTTGGAGAATGTCGATTTTGAAATCAAGGCAAGCTTGATATCCATGCTCCAAGGAGACAAGTATCATGGGCTGCCCGTGGAGGATCCACTTGATCACCTCGATAACTTTGACCGTATGTGTGACTTGGTAAAGATGAACAGTGTCTCAAAGGATGCACTTAAGCTTAGCCTTTTTCCCTTTCTCTCTTGGCGGCAAGGCTCACCATTGGGAAAAGACATTGCCTCACGGAACCGTCAACTCTTGGGATAAGTGCAAGGAGGTCTTTTTTAGCCAAGTTCTTCTCTACTTCAAGGACATCCAAGATAAGAAACCAGATTTCTAGCTTCGCTCAAAGAGGAAATGAGAGCTTTTGTGAAGCATGGGAGAGATTCAAGGGCTATACAATATCATGTCCACACCATGGGTTCTCCGATGAATCTCTATTGAGTACTCTATACCGAGGTGTATTGCCAAAGATGAGAATGATCCTTGACACCGCAAGCAATGGAAATTTCATGGGGAAGGACGTTGAAGAAGAACAAAAGCTTGTTGAAAACCTTGCCCAAAGTGATGAGACTTATGGAGAAGACTTTGAAAGTTCTTCAAGAGGGGTTAAAGTTATAAAGACCAAAGTACAAGAACGATTAAAACCCTTAATGAAAAGATGGACAAGCTTATACAAACAACCCAAAAGTCCATCAAATTCGTTGGAGTGCTTGATAGAAACAAAGAAGAGGTTTACTTTGTAGGAGGACAAGGCGGTTACAACAAGATTGTCAACCCCAATCACCAAAGCTTTCTACACCAACGACCTCAAGGCCAAGAGTATAACTTCCCAACTCAAGGGTATGGTTCCAAGAACACTTTCCAAGGAAGCCATGACTTTGATGTGAATGGGATGTTTCAACAATTACTCAAGGGTCAAGCCGAGATTCACACTAAGGTCGATTGCTCTTACGATGACCTATACAAAAAGCTTGAATCCATGTCCTCAAAGATCAAACACTTGGAGGAACAAAATTCTAAATGAAGTTCCCTCACTTGTAAGCCCATGAAGAAACTCAAAGGAAAAGTCGATGAGAGCCAACGTGAGTATTGCAACGCTATATACTCAAATGATGAGAATGAAGCCGCTATTAGAGAAATTGAGCTTCTACTTTATTGTTCACAAGCCATAGACCTTCCCTCTATAGACGTCACTTTGAAGCTCAATGTGGACATTGAGGAACAAGGTGGGGGAGTGACCCTTGAGAAGGATGAGGACGTGACCATGGTTGATGACAAGGGTATTGGCAATTTGGTTGATTCACCAAGCAAGACAAGGATTGAGCCTAAATATCTCCAAAAGCTTGGGAATCCCGGTAAGTTCTCCATCACTTGCTCTCTTGGTGATTTAGACGTTAAGGATGTTTTGTGTGACTCCGGTTTAAGTGTGAATGTCATGTCTTGAGAGATGTTCAAGAGTCTAGGGATAAGAAACATCACCTATCACCCATCACCCATCACCTATCACTTTTGGAGATGCTTCTTCAAGGAAGCCACTTGGTCTCCTCGAAGACTATCCACTTAAAGTTGGGGATTGCATAGTCGAACACCTTATCATCCTCAAACGAGTGGCCAATTAGAAGTGTCCAACCTGCAAATCAAGGCCATACTTGAGAAGACGGTTGGGGGTTCAAGGAAGGATTGGGCCAACAAGTTAGATGATGCTTTGTGGGCATACTGGACCGCCTTTAAAACACCTATAGGGACTACACCATTCAACTTGTTTTATGGGAAGTCATGCCATCTACCAGTTGAGTTGGAATACAAGGCCCTATGGGCGGTGAAGCTACTTAACTTCGACATCAAGATCGCACAAGAGAGGAGGTTGATTCAACTTCAGGAGTTAGAGGAGACTAGGCTGGAAGCGTATGAGAGCTCGAGAATCTACAAGGAGAGGACCAAAGCTTTCCACGACAAGAGGATTGTGCACAAGGACTTCAAGGTTGGGGACCTAGTGTTGGTATTAAATTCTCGGTTGAAGCAATTTCCCGGGAAGCTAAAGTCAAGGTGGTCGGGTCCGTTTGAGGTTAAAGAAGTAAGGCCGTATGGGGCCGTGGTGCTTGTTAACAAGGAGGGCCAAGATTTCATTACAAACGGCCAAAGGCTCAAACTCTACCGGACAAATCAAATCGTGGAGAAGGGAGGATCGATCCCCCTCGATGATGTCCCTCTAGCTTGAGAACGGTAACAAACGTCGAACTTAGTGACGTTAAACAAAGTGCTCTTGGGAGACACCTCAAGCTTATCATTGTACATATTTTCTTTTTTTGTTTATTTCTTTTTCTATCTTTGCCAGACTTTTTTGATGTTGTTGTCAAGTGTGCATAGGGGTTCCAAAGAAAAAGAGTGACACCGAGGAGTGACACCGAGGAGTGACATCGGTATTGACCTGCCGAGAACAATACCGACGTCACAGGTCGGTACCACAGCTCGGTATGGAAACAGGAGGAAAACCTCATTAACACCGACGTGTGGTACCGAGGAGTGACCTCGGTATGACAATACCGATGAGTGGTACCGAGGAGTGACCTCGGTATAGGCATGTCAACCGAGGAACCAATACCAACGTCACAGGTCGGTACCACAGCTCGGTATGGAAACAGGAGGAAAACCTCCTTAACACCGATGTGTGGTACCGAGTAGTGACCTCTGTATGACAATACCGATGAGTGGTACCGAGCAATGGCATCGGTGTTCGCCCAAAATTTTGTAAAAATCAGTAAATACCGAGCAGTGGTACCGAGGAGTGACCTCGGTATTGACCAATTTTTTTGCAAATATCCGGACCTGACCAGGTAAGATCCAACCTGACCCAGGTAAGTCTCCTTCTTCTTCCTCTTCCACGCGACCAAACCCATTTTTTTTCATCCCTTTCGCGATTTCAAGAGAGAAAATTACGCAATCTCCCTCTTTTCTCAACCAAATTTGGTGATTCAAAGCCCCATAATCTTGATTTTCACTGTTTTTTTTTTTTATCATCAATTCAAGCATCTATTCCAAATTCCCCAAGGTATTATTCAATTAAGCTTTTGAAAACCATAGTTTTATTCTTGACGAAACATTGCTTGAGTATGGTTTTATATTGTCTTCCACTCGTGCAAATACCTTAGGGATGGTTTATCTATGCTTAAACTTGATGATTCATGTGCAAATTATTGATGGTTAGGGATTTTGAAATATTGGGATTTTGAGAATTAGGGATTGTGAATTGGGATAATTTGCTTGTTAGATGCCAAATGTGACCTTCATTCATTGTTCTTAGATCATCTTTTGGTGATCCCTTGTTGATGACAAATTGTACCTATGCTCATGAATTGTCTTAAGCATATTTGTAGGTACAATGTCGGAAAAGGGCGCTCCATCGACACGGGCACGGACCAAGGTTTCTACAGTTGGGGAAGGGAAAGGAATTGCCCAAGCCACAGCAGCGGAAAAAGGAAAAGGGATTGCCAAAGCTAGTGCCAAGGCGAAAGCTAAGACCGGGGCTACGGTTTCTAAAGCCAAGAATACGGAAAAGGGAAAGGGAAAGAGAGTCGAAGAAGAGATCGAGAGTGGGAGCTCGAGTGGAGAAATCCCAGTGCCACAACGGACAAAGCAAAGCGAGCAAGATTACTTCGACAAATTTGGCCAAATGAAGTTCGAACAAGGCAAATTTGTCGATGCGGAGACGATGGATATGATGGGCATAAGTGACGAAGTGTGGACTCTTTTTGAGAATATGGGGCTACGAAAGTTCATGAGCATGAAGCAGGAAGCTATGAAGGCACTCACCGGCAAGTTCCTTGCCACCCTACGGGCAAAGTCCTATGACACGGAAGTCGAGAATTCTGGATTTGGAATTTTGAAATTCGGACTCATGGGCACCACCTACACCGTCACTTTCCATGAGATTTGCGAGATATTCGGGTTTAGAGAAGAAGGTACATATGGCGGGCAATACTTTGATTACCCAAGACTTGAGCTCCGAAATCTTTGGGCAACAATTGCAAGCGGAGAGTTTAGAGTCGGTGACTCTAAGAGTGCAAGAATACGCCACCCGGCTCTCCGGTACGCACACAAGGCATTGGTCCACAATTTCTACCACAAGGTAGAGATTGATACGGTTACTACGGAGGAGATGGAGTTGTTGGGGCTTGGTCTAAAGCATGTCCTACTCGTTCTCGCAAACGGTAAGGCATTCGAGGGGACGGAGAGAATTCCTTGTCTCGCAACACTCTTGGTGAGGCACTTGTTCGCTTACCGGAATCGGGCTTGGAAGACAAAGTCGAAGAAGGCCGCGATTTGCCTCGTTGGATGATAGCGCCTATTCTCATGGCAAAGGGGATAAAGGTTGCACTTGGCCAATATGATTGGAAATATTTGGATATGGCCTACCTTTCAAAGGTTAAGTTCTTCAAGGGATACATCGAAGGCAAGGTAGCCTACAACCTCCAACTCACCGAGACATCCGTGGCACAAGTCCTTTTGCCCAGTCCCACTCTCACCAACTTCCACGACCCGAGGAACGTCATGTTCATTCCTCCCCAAGAGTACCTCTACAACTCCACCGTCGACCCGCCTATGCAAACATTCCGCAAGAGAGCACAATGGAGAACCACTACCGAGGAGCCAATTGACCTCGACGAGGAAGGGCCACATGAGTCATCCCCCGATATCGTTTACGGTAGTGAGCGCTACCACTTTGACCCTTACGATGGGGATATCACTAACTTGGCTACAAGACACGCTCACCACCAAACTCATATCCTCCAACACATGTGTAAGTATCAAAACAAAAACATGAAGAAGATGGTTAAAACGATCAAGTCTTTGAAGAAGACGGTTAAAGCCATGGGTCGAACCATCAATGAGCTCAAGGACAGAGGTTGCGGAGCGAGTTCATCAAGGGCCGGTGAAGGAGGAGACGTCGTCATGGAAACTAACCTAGCACCGCGGGGAGATGGTTGGGCATTGGTCATGAGCTCTAGCCGTCCCACGGCCCGGCCGGAGAAGGCACCAAAAAGGAGAGCGATGCGGTCCCCGTCTCCCGCTTCAAGTAATACATCTTACTCAATGGGATCTACATCCCCATCTCCAAGCTTCTAGGTACGAATCCAAAACTCTTGTATATATTCTCTTGCATTGTATAGCTATCTTTTGTTTTTTGTCCTTTCCTTAGGCTTATTTCACACCAAGACGGTGTGATTTAAGTTTGGGGGAGGGACCGGTATCTAATAACATTTGCTTTGTCTTATTTTATATTTTCATCTTGAGTCTCATGCATACATCTAAGGCATAGAAAAACCAAACAAATTTGAAAAATTTTGAAAATGAAAAGACAAAAAGAAGCCATTTAGGATGCATTTGCATTTCATGTAGGATTGAGTCTAGATTACATAGCACGTAGATAATGCATTGCATGTGCATTAAGAGCTAGAATGATTCCTCTTTGTGAAGTATTGCTTTAAGATTTTAAGTCCTATGCTCTAGATCTCGTGTGCGAAATTAAGGTCGAACCATGTTTGGACTTCATGTCTCATTACTTAGGTCTTAGCCGAAGCAAGTTGATTTGAGTCCATTCCTAATTAAGTGATAACCATAATTCGACATTGTAATTATCATGTTTGTGCATTGCATAGTAAATGCATGGTTACCACATACATATTTGGGTTATCTTATCCGCTTTGCCACTCTCTTGTTAGCCCAAATAGCCGACTCTCATCATTGGAACGGTTAACCACTCCTTTAACCCAACCTCTTTTCAAGCCAAATGCTACTTGTGAGTGATTGTGAGGCCTTTTTCGAATCAACTAGGCAAAAGGTGTTGAGTTTAGAACCACAAGAAAAAACTTCCATGTAGAACTAGCTTGGAATCAATGAGCTAGACATAGGATAAGGCTAGATAGGTTGGGAACTTGGGACAAGGGAAAGAAAAGAGATTTTAGGAATGAGAAAAGGGGATGAAGAAGAATAGGGGATAAGCAAGAAGTTTGAAATGGTTGCCAATAATCTTTTATAGAAAAAGGCTTTAAGTGAAAACAAATAAAAGAAAATAGTCTCTAGTCTTCAAAAGAAAGAAGGAAAGCTAAAAAGGCTAAAGTAAAGAAAAGAAATAAGAGAGACTAGAAAAGATAAAAAAGAGCTAAGTAAAGAAAAATGTTGAAAGCCAAACCATGTGGTGAAGAAGGAAATCCCCTAAGTGTTTAAGAGGAGAAGGAAAGTGAAATGATATGAGTAGTGAAGGCAAAATGCCTTGCAAAAAGGGTAGCCTAGGAGGATCTTCATTGGGGTTTAGAGATTAGGGGTCAAGTTCGATGTGGTGCATTTGGGTAGATGGAAGTCGACCTTGTATGCATCTATTGGGCTTTACTCTTAGCATTTTGCATTAGTTTATTCCTTTTGAGAGAACCTCTTGCTCGGAAACCGTCACTTGTATCGAGATCACCTTTATCTCAGAAACCTTTACCCTAGCCAAATGCATTCACTTGCCTTGCATAAACATGATTCACTTATAAAAAGTCTAATGAATGTTAAAGGATTGGATGATTTGAAGGCTTGTGTATGTTGAGATTTGAGCTTGGTTCATGTAGGGATGGACATGGCTAGCCCCTTTTGAGTAGACATGTTTGATCATACTTTAGAGTTTGCACTTGCATTTTAATTCTTTTAGTGATGTTTTTGCTTGAGGACAAGAAAAGAAGTAAGTTTGGGGGAATTGATATCATCATATTTTGCATCATTCTAGCATCCGTTTCATTTAGATTTCGAGTCATTTACATATAGTTCATGATATCTCTTTAGCATTTCAGTCATTTTAGGAGTCCAATGTGTCCACATTTAGTCCTAGAGAGTCCTTGCACGTTTTGGATCGTATTTCATGTGCTAAAGAGGGGATTCGAGACCCGAGGAGAGGAGACGGAAACCGTACCGACGTCACTGTCGGTACTGGTGCTCGGTATCTAAAACAGAAGGGTTGCACCGAGGTCACTGCTCGGTGCAACTGATCGGTATAGCCCGACGGAGGAAAACAATCCCAATACTGACGTGCAACACCGAGGAGTGACGTCGGTGTCAAAGCTTCAGGGGATTGTACCGACGTCACTGCTCGGTGCAACTGATCGGTGCTGTCCAAGGAAGAAACCCGGGCGGAAAATCCCTTAATACCGAGCAGTGGTACCGAGGAGTGACCTCGGTATCCATCGAAGATCATCAAAGCAACAACACCTCAATACCGATGCCACTGCTCGGTGCTCCTCGTCGGTGTACCAACCCATGCTCAATACCGAAGTGTTGCACCGAGCAGTGACCTCTTTATTGGCCAAATCCGAACTCTTTATCCATTTGAACCGGGTCGGTACCCGGTTTATCCCGGGTCGACCCGGTTTGTCACTATTCACTATTTAAGCCCAAAAACCTAATTTTGATGGGTTAAGTCTTTTCTTAAGCAAAAACCCTCTCTAAGAGTGATTTGTAAGAGATTGATCCTTTTGTTTTATGCAATTTTAGTATTGTTTTCTTGATTGAATCCATCTATCTTCTACTTTCTAATCATCCAATCATCTTGATCATGAGTTTTAACACCTCTCTTCTTGGATTTGTTGAACCCATGATGATTAGTGAGTAGTCCTTAGGATCTTGAGATAGGGTATATTAGGGTGATCCAAGATTTTCTTAGGTGGTGTTTAGGGTTAGATAATCTTGTATTCCTTCTTGTCTAGTGCCCCTAATGCTGGATCTAGCTTGAAAGAGTGGATCTAGATCATAAGGCATTTCATGCACACCAAGTGTTTGAAGAAATGCCTTGATGAACTAGACAAGAGACTTATGTTCCTAACCTAAGACATTAGTTGTTTAGGGCATATTTTGGTTGATCTTGTTATGATTCTTAATGCTTGCTAATTATTAATCCACAAATGATGATTTGCTAATGGGCTTCATAATTAACATAGTGATTAGTTGCTTGAAAGAGAACTAATCAAGATTAGAGGTCTATTACCTAGGAATTAGCTTATTTGAGTGAATGAACACCACTAATTGGACTTGGATCACCTTATATCAATAACCTTATCTCTTGCTCCATCTTTGTTTATTGATTTACATCTTGCTTAATTGTCTATTTGCCTTAATTAGGTTACTTAATAACAACAAACCACTTGTTTAGCTTAACTTACTATAAGCACCTTGCATTCTTAGTGTTTAAGACTATTTCCCAATATTGGATTCGATAACCTCTTACTACATCGGTTAGAGGGTATTGATACCTCTTTGGATTGCAAAATCCTTGTATCAGAAGGCAGATAGCAAAGCTCCCGACTACCTTAAAGTCATCGAGAGGAGGCACACCAACAAAAAATCGGGTGTGATCCAGGACGGGATTAGCTCGAGCTTATATAGCTTCGTTTTTTGTCGGGAAACGCTTAGGGTTTTATTCATAAGTGATGGGATTAGCGCGAGCTTTAAAACGAATCTCGGGATCGAAACGGGGGCTAACCGCGGGCGCGTGGTTCTGAACAGCGGCGAATTGGTTTTTGGCCGCCGGTGGAGCTCCTCTGGCCTCGGAGAAACGGTGCTTGGCCGCTGGTCCAGCTCCTATGTCCGTGACGGATTTTTGAGATAGCTTCATCCGCCTTCAGTGCTTCGGGTATATTTGGTGATCCAACCATTGGAATATCTGTAAACTAATTGCATTTAAAAGCTGGTTGTGTCATCTTTGTTGTGTCCAAATTTGGTGGTGATCAGACGGTGAAAAGGTCTCCATTAGCCGCAAGACTTCTTGACGGTCCAAGTTTATCCAGAAACGTACTTTTGCTCCGAAATGCACTCTTTTATTCCGAGTTACCTGAAACGCCTTTCAGGTCTCTAAAATATGAAAATCACTTTAAAACCTATGAAAACGGAGTTAAAACACCTACAAAATAATATGAAAGTGATCCATAAAAACGGTCAAAAACCGGTGTTATCAATCAGCACTTTGCGGGTAAAGGAAGTGCTATACAATGAGAAGATCCAAGGATACGATAGGACGTTCCAATGATACAACTCTCTCTTCAATATTATTGCCATCGGGCCTGAGGGATGAGCATCAAAATGCGGATCCGCTTGCGGAAAAACGAGCGGAAGTGGAGCGGAGCACGGACGAGGAGCTTTTAGGTAACTTGGGTAATAATCCCCGAGATAATAATTAGTATTTTGTATTTTGTATTTTGAATTTTATTTTGTATTTTAAATTTTATTTTGTATTTTGAATTTATTCATAAAATTTTAATTTATAATTATAATTTTACTAATTATTTATTTATCCTTTTAATTATATATAAAATAAATATTATATATTATATATTATATATATATATGTATATATTATATACATCGATTTTACATCGAATTAGAATTTACATCGATCAACAATTTACGACGAATTTACATCGATCAACAATTTATGACGAATTTACATCAATTTATTTCTACATCGCTTTACCAACAAATTTACATCAAATTATTACGACGGATCACCGATAAGAAAATTCGATAATTCGATGTAAAATCGTCGTAATTTTACAAACAATAGGTAATTTTCGTCGTAATGTCGACGTAACTTTACGACGGATTATTTACGATGATTTTTATACGTCCCAGTTTTTACGACGATTATCGAGTTACGACGAACGATTTACGACGAATTGACAATCGTCGCTAATCCGTCCCAAAGCCTGTTTTACGATGATTTTACATCGATTCTATCCGTTGTAAAACGCATGTTTTCTTGTAGTGTTCCATGAAATGTTCATGCATCAATTGGAGGTAAGATACATCATCACATATAAAATTGATGATATTAATTATATATGCTCAAATATTACAATATATAATTTTGATTGTGCAGGCATCAGAGCATTTTTTTTGGGATCTTAGTACACGGAAGTTGTCAGAAGATGTAATTGCACTGCTGGCTGCCAATATTATAATTTTTTGTGCAATTTGGAGAAGATTTGGAGAAGATTATGTAATACACCATCATTTTTTGATGTTATGGAATATCTTCCCATACATCTCCCTCACGAAGCAGAACTAGGCGAACATGTTAAGTTTAGGTGGATGTACCCATTAGAGCGTTTCATGAAACATTTAAATGGAAAGGCAAAAAATCTAGCAAGGGTTGAAGGATCAATTGTTGCGGGAAGTTTGAAAGAAGAAAATTCTCACTTCACTTTATACTATTTCGCTATAAAATTCCGCACACGCAAACGGGCTCCCCGACGATATGATGATGGTGGTGTGGGAAGAAGTAATGCAATAGAGGGTGTCTCAGACATCTTCTCACCAATCGGTCGTCTTAGTGGAAAATTGAAGAAACTTTGGTGGTCTAATGAGAATGAAAGGCACATTGCACATACGTACATCCTCCTTAACTACGAGAAAGTGAATCCTTACGAGAGGTAACGTAATTATATGTAGTTCATTATATATCTATTAATATAAATAAAGGTGTTAATTTCCATGTATATATATATATATATAGATATATGTATTTTGCAGCTTATTTGTTAGCCATGTACGCGAATGCATTGAAGGTGTTTCAGATGAAGAAATAAACGATCATAAAGATCGTCACTTTTCAAAGTGGTTGAAGACGCAAGTAAGTTAATATATAGTTATAAATATTTCATTTAATTAGATCGATACTCGATCAATCTAACATGCACACTTATCGATATACTTTTCATAGGTGGATCATGTCAACCCCGCATATCCAATATGGTTTCATGAGTTACTCCAAGCCCCACTCGGAAAGATAACGACTGAATCCATGTATTTCACCTGTGGTTATGTGTTTCATACATATAAGTACGGCATTTTTGGGGCAACTACCAACTACGGAGTATGTGTTAGGGGTGAAATAGATTATTATGGGGTGTTGCAGGATATAATAGAAGTGGAGTACGCCCACTTGGTTAGTATGAAATGCATTCTCTTCAAATGTGATTGGTTCGATCAAACACTCAGTTGAGGTGTGTGAATTAAAAAATTTGGTGTGGTTGACGTCAACAAATCACGACGATACAATAAGTTTGAGCCATCTATCATAGCATCACAAGCAGAACAAGTAACATTTGTTCCATATCCGCGAGTTCGAACCACTAGGCTCTCATGATTATCAATTATTAAAATAGCTCCAAGGGGTACAACTATTGGTGTTGACGATCTTCCAATGCAACAAGATTCTTGTCGTGACATTACAAAACCAGCGGTTACGGACAACGTTCTTTTAGTTGATCCCCAAAACAGGCAACTTGAATATCTACCTGACGACACAAAAGAAGAAGGCGATTCTGATGAGTTTGGAGAGAGTACTGGCGATGATGATGAACTTGAAGATGATGAACCCAATGAAGATGATAATTATGATTGATTTATGATGTAATTGCACTTAAATTGTATAGTAAAAATAGATATGGAATCAGAGATTTATCTCGGCAGAAAATGACCGGAGATAATCGGAGATAGGATCATAAGGATTCCCAGAGGTCGAATATTACCCAAACCCTGAAAAGTTTATGGTTTGGGTAATATTAGACCTCTGGGAGTCCTTTCGATCTCATCTTTGGTTATCTCCGAATTTCAGTATTACAACGGACTTACGACGATTTAAAACATAGGCATCGTAACATCGTAGTATAACTTAAACCATAAAATTCAAATTTTGGTTTAAAGTTTACGACGACATTACGATGATTTAAGACATAATCGTCGTAACATCATCGTAATACTTAAACCATAAAATTCAAATTTCGGTTAAAAGGTTACGACGACATTACGACGATTTGCTTTCAAATTATCGTAATGTTGTCGTAAACCCTAAACCATAATTTAGGGTTTAGGGTTGCTTATGTTTGGTTTTTCATCGTTTATCTTGTTTTATGTAAGTTCTCTACTCATTGTATAAAAAATTGAGTTATTGATGCGTATCGGATTCGTCTACGAAACTTCAGGTTTTAAATTTGTAAACCTTAAAGCCTTCAAGTGCAAATATGTGCATTGTAGTACATAAGGTATCGATCCAGAGGGAGGGAATGATGTTCTGCGAGACCTAAGACACTGTATAGTAAATAAACCTAAAACGAATATATGTTTATAGGGTTTTGTCACGAACTTGAAACTAGGAATCTAAACTATACTAAACTAGACTAAACTAAACTAAGCGAGAAAATAAGAAAGTGAACGAGACTAAATTAAGCTAAACTAACTAAATAAATCTAATCTAGGTGAACAGTAGCAAGCAATAATTATTTTGAAGTTGTAAATCATTTAACGAAGCGTTGGGCAATCGGAAATTCTTTAGGGTTCATGGCCGATTTTCACCGAGAATTCGCTAGGATTTCTAAAGCGACTTTTTGTCGTCTTTGGGTTCTTGAACTTGGAACACGTACGCTGTGTGTAGTCTACTCCCGTAATCCTACATACTTACTCAATTAAGTACTCGGATGGTAGCTTTCGTCTCTGCCCACGCAAGAAGTGAATGATACTCTCAAAGGTCGTTTACGCTCACAATTCCTCCGTAAGTATACTTTCGAAATCTTACGACGGATTTGCTCGTCTATACTAGTTCAAGCGATTAGATTCAGCACTCTCGTGGCTCTAAAACGCCTAATATCAGTTGTTAAGACGGTTAGTCAAGCAACACATTAACAACAAGGATAGAACGAAGAACCCTAATCGGTATCCTAGCCAAAAAACTCAATCAAAATCGAACCATGAGAGCCCCTTCAAACCCCTATACCCAACAAGGAGATTACTCAGCCACGACCATGCAAGACAAAATAAAGCTTCTAAATTGCACAATCAATAGATAAGAAATCAAACAAAAGGGTTCAAGGGAAATCCATATCTCCCTAAACAAAGAACAAAGAACAAGAGAAAAAAGTTTGGTGCAAAACAAGTCTAAAAGTGTAACCAAAGGGGTGCCCGAAATTGTGGCTGTAAAACAAGTATTTATAGGTCTTCAATTCATTTTGGTTGAGTTAGAGTTTGACGGGAAAATACGGTTTTGGCCTCGGGTGAAGAAACGACTTGATTTAGGCGAAATTGGCTTGGCCGCAGGTCCGTGCTTTCCTGGAGTGGCGAACTGGGCTCTGGCCGCGGGTCCGTGCTCGCTAGGAGTGGCAAACTGGTGTTTGGCAGCGGTGGACTGCTTCTCAGCAGCCTCATCAGTCTTCAGTGCTTCAGGTATATTTTACGACCCAACCATTGGATTGTCCCCAATCCAATTGCATTTAAAAGATGGTTGTCTCTACTTTGTTGTATCCAAATTTGGTGATGATCGGACGGTGAGAAGGCCTCCTATGATGGCAAGACTTCTGATGGTCCGAGTTTATCCAAAAACGTACTTTTGTTCCGAAATACACTCTTTTACTCTGAGTTACCTGAAATGTCTTTCAAAACACTAAAACATGGAAATCATTTGAAAACTATTGAAAACGGATTTAAAACACCTGTAAAATGATATGAAAGTGATCCATAAAAATGGTCAAAAACCGGTGTTATCAGTTATCACAAAAATCACTTACATTATATAATTCATGGATGTTACGAATAAACTTATGACAACGAATGATATACATTATTATGTAAGATAATAAAATGTTCCAGAAATTAGATTCAATCGTTGTTATTGAATTTGTTGTTTACTATGAGAAGTCTTGGATCCATAAATATACCTCGTTAATACACGACGATTTTGTGTATTAGGGTTTAGGGTGTAGATTTCTAATATTACGACAATTTTATGACGGATACGTCGTAATTTCGATGGTAATGTACGACGATATTACGACATTTAATTAGGGCATGAGTATTACGACGATATTACGACGACTATGACTTAAATCGTCGTAATACTCAAAACAAAAATTTTGAATCTGATTATAGGGTTGATTATATGTTGTTTAGGATTGGTTTTTCATTGTTTATCTTGTTTTAACTAAGTTCTACTCATTGTATAATTTTTTTTTGAGTTTTCAAAAAAATCAATAACATTATATACTTCATGCATGTTATGAATATACATTCTATTATGTAAGTTAAGGAAGTTTTCCATAAATTAGATTCAATCGTCGTTATTGAATATGTTGTTTACTTTGAGAAGTCTTGGATGCACAAATATACTTCGTTAATACACGATAGATTTGTGTATTGTAATTTAGTGTATAGGATATAGAATTATTTTTACAACGATGTTACGACGGATCCGTCGTAATATCGATGGTACATTACGACGGATCCATCGTAACATCGTCGTAATCTAAAATATCAAATTTGCCGCGTGGGGGAAGATTAAGATTGGTTGAATTTTTGGTTTTAATATTACGACGGATTTGCATCCAATCGGGACCGAGTGATAATTCAGCGGTCCTGTCATCTTCTGCCACACCGGCGCCACCACCTCCACCTCCACCAGCACCAGCACCAGCACCTTGACCCCCATTTATATATGCGGAATACACGGTCGGATATTTTTTGCGGCAGCCGGGTCATGATGGTTTACCCCGGTTATATCCGCAACGTCTGCCGGAAACTTTTTGGTATGTAACTTCAAAAAAAAAATTTGTAATTAACTTTATTTTATTTACTAATAATTGTAGTTTTATTTTTCATGTTTGGCCTCGATACCAAAGTCGGACGGAGTGTGTCTGACACCATTAAAGCCTATTTCATTGAGCCTCACCGCAATTGGTATGCGGTTCCGAACAACGTTTCAAATGTTTCGCGATAATTTTTTTTTTTTAGACTAAATTATTTTTCTTTAACTAATTATAACTATTTTTAATCGTTTCTAATTTTTGTCGTTTTTTTATAGCAAAATGGCATTGGAATCTTGAAATCAACAAGACTATGAAGACGAAGTTTATAGAGAAGGCAAAATTTTGGCTCAATAATACCATCTCCGATTGGAAGAGAAAATGAAATGTTGATGGCGATAAGGCGAAGCCCCCATACATGTCTTTCCAAGTTTGAAACGGCTTGAAGACCTATTGGACAGATCTGAATTCGCAGGTAGTGGCAGCTAAGTGTTTGGCTTCTCGGAACACTATCGCTGAAGACGGTCTTCCGGCGGTTACGCCACATACTTTGGTTCAAACGTCTTTTGCGGGAAGACGCCTTCAAATGCTATTATTTTTTTTGTTAATTTCTATTTTAGTGATTTTGTTATTAATTAAAATTAACCATTAACCATTTAATTTTTTTGGCATGTCGTTTTGTTAGACAAACGGAGGCGAACTTCCTCCAATGACAAGAGTTTTTGAAAAAACTCACAAAAAGAAAGATGGCTCTTTTGTGGATGCTCGGGCGGAGAAGGTCTACAATGACGCTATGGCAAAGATCGCCGAGCGTCAAACTCAGCTCTCTCATCAGCTATCACCTGGCGGTAGCTCCTCGGTCCAATCCACAACGGCTTTGACCACAGCCCAGATGGACCAGATATACGAAGATGTAATAATAATTAAATTATATTTTTACGGAATTATTTTGTATTTAATTTATTAAATATAACGTTTGTTTTTTAAGGTTGCCCCGAATAAAAATGGCCAAATTTTAGGGATAGGATCAATCTGAGATAGTGTCGTCGCCTCGTCTTCCTGATATATCATGGTTTTTACCCCGTGTAAGCCATGATATAAGTCTGATTTATAGAGTCTTTCTACTATTTCGTAGTGTTTTAGAGTTTACCTGCATTCAATGATTTCCTGAGAAAAACAATGAACCTAATCTTTCCCCAATTGAATTTACAACCGTTTTAATTTAAGTCTTGTTTTCAATATTATTGATTTCTTAGCTTAATTCTCTACTTCATAATCTATTGTGTGTTTCTGTGAGTCTTTGTGTTCGACCCCTACTATACTGCAACTAATGCTTAGTACTTTTAGGGTATTAATTTGAGCATATCAAATTTGGCGCCGTTGCCGGGGACTCAATTCGCCATTAGATTTTAGTCTGAGAATTTCGACTAAGTTCGTCGGTATCGATCAATACTCACTAGTATCGGTCGATACTCGTCGTTCTCTTTTTATTGATATCGATCGACACCACTTGGTGTCGGTCGATACTCATCATGTTACCAATTACTTACGTTCTTCACTTCTGTTTTCAGGTGTATGCCTAATCACAAAACAAGAGGAAACAAGAACACCCATCTAGTTGAACTGACGTTAGAGCAGCTAGCACTTGTGGAACGCACAAACAGAAAAGCAAAGAAACCAACAGAGATGAGCAACAATCAGGAAGAGTTGGTTCGAGATGAGGCTGGTGCTTATAGAGACCAAGAGGGTCGTTTGTGCAATGCGCAGGGACAACGTCTGGATGGAGGGGGAACATCATTCCCGCTGCTCCTGTTGTTGTTAGGATTTTTGCTGGGAACGCGAACGTTGAGAATGTTGTGGTTAATCGTGGTAGAACGATTGGTGAGTGCAACAGACCTGATCAGTTCTACGCAAATCGATCAGCGATTCGTCCTCCACCTTACCAGAGGAATGACTTTGAGCTGAAGTCTGCATACTACACTCTTGTGGGACAGCATCATGGTCTTTCCAGCGAACAACCCATGGATCATATTGAGAGGTTCGAGGACTTGGTGATATGCTCAAATTAATACCCTAACAGTACTAAGCAGTAGTTGTAATATAGTTAGGGGTCGAACATAAGGACTCACAGAAATCACACAATAAATTGTATAGTATCAAGCTAAGCTTAGCAGTTCAGGTTTAACAGAAAGCAGAAAGTAGTAAACGAGTTGTAATTCGATGGGAAAGAGATAGGTTCAGGGATATTTCTCAGGAAATCAATGAATGCAAAATAAACTAAATAATCAGGGTTCAGGTTACGCACGGTTCTTGAACTCAAATCACTAAAGTATAATCAACCAACTGTCGTTGCGAAAACTATCTAAATCTAAACTTCAGAATCCCAAATTTATTTGCAAATCCCTAAGAATAAATCAGCCTTAATTTCAAGTTTGATATGTTCACAAATAAATTAAACCAAATCTCTTTGCGAATAATCAATTTGCTCACCTAGGGTTTTATCAGGTAATTAATCGTACTGTCGTCCCTAATCAATTATCCTAAGATCTAAGTTCCAGGTGATCAATCTAGAATTAGCTTTGAGAACAACCTAAGGTGAAGAACTAATTCAGATTATGAACCCTAAATAACTAATCAACCTAGCATTCAAAGAAATCCCTTATGAGAATCCCCAAACCTAACAAGAGATCTACTCAGACATGGGAATTGAATCAATAGACATGTTTGAATAAATACTTAATAGAAAATAAGAAAGAGTGACAAAGGTTTTGAGATCTGATCTCGGACGAAGGGAAATTCAGACTTGTCTCTCTCACCAAATTCTCTCTTAAACCGAAGAAAAATAAAGCATAGCCTAAAAGTGGCTTTAAAAATCCCTATTTATAAGATAACACACGAATTGGGGCTTCTTGTAATTATTAAAAACTTCTGGGCACTTTTGCAATTCTTTAAGTTTTGGAAAACTCGCGGGTCGTGTCTTGCTGCGATGGGTATCGATCGATACCAGGGGGTATCGATCGATGCTTGCCGTGAAATTAGGTACTCAGCAACACGACTTCAGCTTCTGCTCCAAATTGTTCCAGAAAGCTCCACAACTTCCAATAATGCTCCAAACGTGCTATAACCTGTAAAAAACTCTAAAAGACTACAAAACACTAGAAATACTCTATAAAAAGGACTTATATCATGGTCTAAACAGGGTAAAAGCCATGATATATCATTTGGTCACTAGCATCAAGAGCAATGGAGTGTCCTATGACTACCTCTTTTGCAAGCTTTTCCCATACTCACTTGGTGGAGAAGCAACTTACTGGCTGAAGCATTTGACTCCTGGATCACTGACCACTTGGGAGCAAACTAAGACTGCTTTTCTGAATAATTTCTATTATGATACACGATCTGAGGATCTGAGGAACAAGATTTCCCAGTTTTCTCAAGGACCTACTGAGGCGTTCAAGGGTGCTTGGACGAGATTTATATCGTATCAGAGGGATTGTCCACATCACGGGTATTCTGATGTTCAGTTGATGGGATTCTTTTTCAGAGGGCTCGATTGGAGGTATCAGATGACCTTGGATGCTGCAAGCAATGGAAACTTTAACACCATGTATCCTGAGGATGCTTATGCGTTGATTGAGAACTTGGCATCTAGTAATAGCACCAAGAATGCTGATTTTGAGAGAAAAAAGCTAGCTGGTAGCATGGATGGTACACAGATTGCTGATGTTCAAGCCAAGTTGGATTCTATGCACAATCTTCTGATGGGCAAGACACCAAATGCTGTTCACTTTGCTGAAGAAGTTGAGGTTTTCAATGAAGATGAAGTATAGGATGTTAACTACATTGGTGGTTCTGGTTTTCAAGGGCAGAGGAATCAATTCAACAACAACCGAAACTTCAACAACAACTATCAGCAAGGAGGTTCGAATCAGTTTGGTCAGAAACCATCTCAGAATAGTGGGTACATCAGGAACTATGGAAATTCTTCTTATCAACCCGTACCTGCTAAGCTTCCGGACAGCAAGATCGAGGCTATGTTTGAACAGCTGGTTCAAGGACAGCAACAGCTTACAGTGAATCTCAACGGAAAGATAGATAATGTGTACAAGGATCTGAGTGGAAGGATCGATGCTCTCAATACCCATCAGAAGATGCTGGAAACGCAAGTGGCTCAAACTGCAGCTGCTGTGAAAGGAAAAGTGACTCAAGCACAAAAAGAATACGTCGATGCAATGACCTTGAGAAGTGCAGAGAATCTCGATAACCCTCTCGAAGGTGATTCCGAAACTTATTCGTCAGCATCGATCGACACCACTTCTGATATCGATCGATACCGCTTTGAAGAACCGATACATGAACCTTGTGTCGATCAACACCATCCTGGTATCGATCGACACCCGTCGCAAGCCAAACCAAAGACTGTAAGGAAACCGGAAGTGATCAAGGAACGTGTCTACAAGCCTAAGATACCGTATCCGAGACTACCCAGACATCTCAGGGACCCAATTTCTCCAAAGCAGTTGTTTGGCTTTGAGAAGATGGTACGAAGGATCCCCCTCTTACTGACTTTTGAAGAAGCTCTAGAATATCGCCCCCTGCTAAGTCACTTCCGAGATTGCAGAGAAACTGAGGAAGAGATTAAGGCACTTTTTGCCAAGGTCAGAAGTGCACCACCTCCGATGAAGAAGTTGATTAAGAGGGAGGCCCCTTCTGTTCCATGCTCTATCTCTGGAGTTGAATTCAAATAATCTCTGGTTGACTCAGGCTCCACCTCCCTTCCATACGGTATAATCCTTGATTTGATGGTCACTATAGGGGACTCTCTGGTTCCTACTGATTTTTAGGTTTTGGAGATGAGTGAAAGGTCTACCACGCAGTTGATTCTTGGAAAACCGTTCATGGCTACAGTTGGCGATGTCATGGACACGCCCAGCAAGAGAACCTCGTTCTCCTACATTGACAAGGAGGTTTTCTACGACGTCATTCCTACTAGAGGAACTCCCACACGTGTCTCTTGCATCGATGTTGTCACAGGAGAGTCGTTGGTAGCTGAAAATCGGGAAGAGTTTTCTAACGAGCCTAACGCCATAGACATGCTAGATCATCCTCCTATCGTCAGTAAGGACGTCATAAAAATGACTAAGGCAAGGGAGGAGGTGAAGAACAAAAGAGTCGAGAGTGCTCCACATGTGACCTTAATCCCTCTGAAGTGCGACGGGGATTCAATCGAGTACAAAGTGAAATGCAAAGGGGCCTCGCGACCATTTTCTAAAGCTAGAGTTCTTCTTACTCAAGAGCTGAAAGAAAAAGGACATGAGGTTGTAGAGCGCATGTTGCGCAAGACCCTGAAGTTGGAAATGTCAAGTTGTGGAGCATGTTTTGCTGCAAGCTCTCATTCTTATCCGGACTGATCTTCCGTACAGTCAAGCTCGTGACGTTAAACAAGCGCTGAATGGGAGGCAACCCATTGGTGAGTCTGTACATGCTTTTTATTTTGATTTTGTTTTTTGACTTTTAGTTTTGTGTCTTGTGTCAAACGTGAAGTAGATTTGACGAGAAGTATCGATCGACACCAGTCAGTGTCGATCGATACCAAGTGTCGTGAAAAAGGGAGCATAATTTTTTATAAGTTTCAATCGACACTATCCGGTGTCGACCAAAAACGACAAGTGTCGACCGATACCTCTGGGTATCGCTCGATGCTCCACGGCCATGTAAGTTTCCTTAAAACCCTACGGTTCTGTCTTCTTCCTCACAATCCCCTCATCGTTCGATACCGCCGCCTATCTCTTCCTCAAATCCCAACTTTTCCAAATCTTCACCGAATTGAGCAATTTAAGTGTCTGGATTCATTAGAATTTCATCCTCTATCCGTTTCTAGCACTTTTTCTCAATCCAACAAAGGTATGATCTCGAAATTCCACTTTCTCAATCCAATTTTTAGGTTATGGGTTTGTGAAATTCCACTCCTTACAACTTGTTTTTATCGATGCATGTCGTTTGCTGAGTTGTCTTAGGGTAGTTTCGATCTGATCTTAACCTTTAAATTGCCTTGATTTTCATTGATTGATGATTTGGAATTTTGTGTGTCGATGAACTGAAATAGCTTCAGGGTATCGATCGATACCCTAAGGTGTCGATCGATACCCTAAGGTGTCGATCGATACCCTCATACCTGATTATGCGATTTTGCTTGTGTTGATCTGAGAGATGTTTGATTTATGTGGTATTGTTTGTTTTTCTCTGATTTCAGATGTCTGCATAAAATAGAGCAAGGACTTCAAGTGAGCCGAGGACATTTAATGTGAATGAGCGTGTCGAAACAAGAATCTCATCGAAATGGGTTGAGATAGTGGTTAAAGCTTGTCTTGACGACAACCGCTACAGAGTCGTGCCGGTAAATCACCCCACCACCAGCTTGCTAGTGAACGAGCATTCTATATGCGCTCTCCGTACGTCGAGCTCTATTCGGTTACCGACAACGTACAAGCTGGATGAGAGGGTTAAGTATTGGGATGGTGAATATTGGCGTCAAGGTTTTTTGAGCACTGTCTGGGGTCGTGACAACTACGGGGTTATATTTGATGGAGAGATAGAAGAAGATGAGCTTCCGGGTAGTGCATTACGCAGAGCTTTTCCACCATCAGCCACACGGTCTGCACCACCGCCTCCACCTATGAACCCTACTCCTAGGTCTGCTTGTTCTATAACGCGTGGTTGGGTGTTACTATCGAGCCTACCAGGTTTGTGGATGGGCTTTCTTTGAATCAGCTGGGTCTCGACACAGATTTGGCTCGTCTGCTTGAGCGGGTTGGTTTTGGTCACATGGCTACACAGCAGCATGACCTCTACCCAGACTTGGTTTGTCAGTTTATGGCGACAGCTCGCGTTAGCTATTTAGATGAGCTTCTGCGAGACGCACAGGGTGGTAGCCTGTCCTTCATGGCTCGCGGAGTGAGATACGTGATTCCACTCCCTGATCTTTGTGACCTATATGGGTTTCGGAGGGATCGCAGGAGGATTGCTCTTCCAGCTGCCCATCCTAACATGCATGGATTTTGGGCATGGTTTGGGAACGGTGTCTACGAGTCTAAGATGTCCACTCAGATGGACATACGACATCCAGTCCTGCGTTGTTTTGTTAGGGTCATGAGCACTACTCTCCTGTGCAAGATGGATCCTAACAAGATGAGAGTGTCTGAGCTTCTGCTTCTGTTTCTGGCTGTCAGGAACATCATCCCTGAGCAGGATTTTGATTGGCCTGAGCTTGAGGATGTTAACCTTGGGGCTGTTTTTGCGCATCATCTGGTCTCTCTGAATACCACACCATTCACGGGGACGACCACGAAGAAGGAGTCAGTTGGTAGTCTTCTGACACCTATCTTCCAGCACCTCGGGAACAGTACTACGGGCTGCTCGATCGTCACTAAGTGTCCGTATATGGATGAGGCTCATCTGAGGAACCTCAAGTGGTTGAAGACCGGGAGGAAGTGGATTCTTATTAGATCTGATGGGAACTTTCTGGTGCAGTTACCTGACAGGGAATTGACAGACATATTTGAGGATCCTGCTCAGCTTCGTTTTGAGCCTCCTGCAGAGCTGTTGACTCCGATTTCTGCGACTACACGACAGGTCCGTCCACCTGCTGCTGACATACCATCTACTTCACGTCAAGGAAGACGTACACAGGCTGCACCGTGCCCACCTATTCCTGAGCCACAGTGGCCTGAGGACACGGACGTCCCGATGGAGCCAGCTGCTTTCCAGAGACTGATGATAGCGAGCATGAAGAGCACCGGGGCTGCTGTTCACTGCCGTTGCACGACTGACACGGATGCTGATCCATCGTCCCAGCCTGGACCTTCACATACAGCTGCTGCTGCTGACCATGAGAGTGATTATGAGGAGACGCATGATTAGTCTTCTCTATCTTCGCGTTTGTGTTTTTCTTTCTTTTTTGTTGAACTTATCTCGGTATTTTTTTTTTGCATTTGAACTTCTTTGGATTTATGTTTGATCTACCATGTTTCTTTTAACCTGTTTTTGAGTGTTCCTAACAGTGCTAACATCTAACACAATGGAATGTTTTCTCTGGTTAAGCGACTCGACACCCCTGATTTTCAATAAGTGTGTCGACATACGATTGGTGTCGATCGATACCCTCCATTATCGATCGATACCCTGTAAAGGTACGGTTTCTGCTTTTTCATAATCCACTTAGTTCATTTGTTTTCTTTCACCAACATTAGGCTAAATAACACTGGAGACAGTGTTGTTTAAGTCTGGGGGAGGTAGTCGCTGACTTTGTTTTTTTGTTTTTCTTAGAGGCATTCGTTGTTTTATTGAGTCAAAATTTTGTTGGAGACTATGATCTTTTTCTTGAACCTATTGATCTGGCCTTGCTTCTAAGTGACCATTGTTACAGAATCAGTTCTAGATCGACTAATGAAAAATCCAAAGGCTGACCAGTTAACCAGAAGACACTTATGTTTTCAGCAAAGTTCTTTAAAGCCTGAGCCAAAATTTTTGCACTTCATCAATGTGGTTAGTATTCAAAGAGCTTGATTCCTCAAAGGTGGAAGCGAGGTTAGGAAAATTTCATGTGATATGATTATTTGCCTACACCTTTGATTACTTTTGAGGGAAGAACCGGAGATTTGGTGGCAAACACCATCAATACTCGCGTTTCGAACCTTAATTTGTACATACAAGAGATATGATAAGAAATAAGTCTTGGAGAGAGAAATAATACCAAAAAGTGTGAAAAGGTGGTTTCTTGTCATGATATTATATGGGAAAGAATCTATAAGGTTCTTGGTATTAATCACATTGATGAAACTGGCGAGGATGGTTTGATTGAACGATGATGTGAGATAATGTGTGTACTCTGGGAACCTGCGAGTGTCTGCGGAGAAGTACATGGTGGTTAGATCAAAAAGCTGGTTAGGTAACATTTGGGTGCTTGGGAAATTGGTCATTTTTAATGTTTCATGAACAGGTGAGTCTCTACGTTTTCAAACCTCTTTCTCTGGTTTAGTCTTCTATTTGCTTGAGGGCAAGCAAAGGCTAAGTCTGGGGGAGTTGATATATCATAGTTTTTACCATGTTTAAGCCATGATATAAGTCCGTTTTATAGAGTCTTTCTACTATTTCGTAGTGTTTTAGAGTCTTTTACAGGTTTTAGCACTTTTGGGGCATTATTGGAGATATTGGAGTTTTATGGAGCGTTCTGGAGCAAAACTGAAGTCTGGTGACTAAGTGCCCGATCAAAGCGTCAAGCATCGATCGATACCCCTTTGGTATCGATCGACACCCATCGAGGAGATTACAAGTCGCGACTTTTAATGAAGTTTGAAGAATTGCAGAACTTGCCGAGAAGACTTTAATATTTACAAGAAGACCCTAATTCGTGTTTAGACTATTTAATTAGGTTTTACAACCACTTTCATGGCTATGTTATATTATTCTTGTTTTGTGAGAGAGCTTTTGAAGGGAGACAAGTCTGAAACTATGTTCGTCCGAGAGAAGATTTCAAACCCTCTTATTACTCTTTCTATTTTATTTGATGATTTATTCAAACATGTTTATTGTTTCAATCTCCATGTCTGAGTATATCCAATTTAGGTTTAGGGTTTTATCATAAGGGTTTTCTCTGAATGCTAGGTTTATTAGTTGTTAGGATTCACCATCTGAATTAGTTCTTCACCATAGGTTGTGTTCAAAGCTAATTCTAGGTTGACGAATCTGGAATTTAGATCTTAGGATAATTGATTAGGCACGAGAGTGCGATTAATTACCTGATAGAACCTTAGGTGAGCAAAATAACTATACGCAAAGAGATTTTGTTTAGTTGTTTTGTGAACAAATAAAACATGATTTAAAAGCTGATTTAGACTTTAGGATTCGCAAAGAGATTTGGAATTCATATGATTTAGATTTAGATAGTTTTCACAACGAGAGTTGGTTAATTATATCTTAGTGATTTAACTTCAAGAACCGCGCTAAATCTGAATCTTGTTAGTTAGTTTACCTGCATTCATTGATTTCCTTAGAAAAACCATGAACCTAATCTTTCCCCAATTGAATTTACAACCGTTTTAATTTAAGTCTAGTTTTCAATATTATTGATTGCTTAGCTTAATTCTCTACTTCATAATCTATTGTGTGTTTCTGTGAGTCCTTGTGTTCGACCCATACTATACTGCAACTACTGCTTAGTACTTTTAGGGTATTAATTTGATCATATCACTTCCTCACGTCATTCTTACGAGGAATCGATTGTGTTGCGGAATAAGTTAAATAAAGCCCACTCCGAGATCAATACTTTGCGGGCGAAGCAAGCAGTATACGATGAGAAGATCCAAGAATACGTATCTCTCTTCGATATTATTGCCGCGACAAACCCTGATTTGGCGGTCGCAATGAGGCAGCGTTAAACGGGTACATAGACATCGGGCCAGAGGAATGCGCGGCGAGATGAGGATCAACGAGCGGAATTGGAGCAGAGAACGGACGAGGAGCTTTTTAGGCAATTCGATATTAACCTATAAGATAATAATTACTATTTTGAATTTTCAATTGTATTTTAAATTTATTTATAAAATTAGAATTTATAATTATATTTTTATTAATTATTTAATTTATATTTATAATTTTATTATTAAATTTATAATTTTAATTATTAATAAAATCAATATTATATATTATACATATATATAATTTATACATAACATCGACTTTACATCGATTTATAATTTACATAGATCTACAAATTACGACGAATTTACATCGATTTATTTTTACATCGCTTTACCATCGAATATATTACGACGACTTTACGACGGATTTGCCGATACAAAAATTCGATAATTCGATGTAAAATCGATGTAATGTTACAACCATATACCAACGAGGTAATTATGGTCGTAATGTCGATGTAAGTTTACATCGTTTTTAAGACGGAGTTTTACGACGGTTTTACGATGATTTTTATTTGTCCTATTTTTTCTAACGATTTTACGACGATTCTCGAGTAACGACGATCCGTTTACATCGAATTGGCAATTGTCGCTAATCCGTCCCAAAGCCTATTATACATCGATTTTACATCGATTATGTCCGTTGTAACACACATGTTTTCTTGAAGTGCATGTAGATTTTGATGAATCAAATAATCAGGATAGTTATCATGATTAACATCAATTTGATCATGATCAAGATCATGATAGGATGCATGTCATGGTTACTGATGCATTTCATGAAATAAATGTTGATAATAGTGTTGAGGTACCCAACGTAGTTGCGAAATAATTTTATGATATGATAGACGCTGCAAATCAGTCACTCTACAAAGGTTGTACAGAAGGACATTCTAAATTGTCGTTAGCAGATAGGATGATGACAACTAAAACTGATCATAACTTAGTTGAGGTTTGCATGGATGATTGGACTGATCTTATTAAAAATTATTTTCTAGAGGACAATTTGGTTGCCGGAACATACTATGAGATACAGAAGTTGGTTTTTAGTCTTGGGTTGCCTTCTGAGATGAAAGATGTATGTAATGACAATTGTATGTTTTTTGGAAAAATGATTATAAGCTGTAGGAATGTCGATTTTGCCAAAAACGAGATTTAGGTTGCAAACTTCTGGGCGTAGTAAGATACCGTACCAACGGATGTGGTATCTTCCTATAATAGAGAGGTTGAAACAATTGTATCAATCTGAAAGGACATCTGCATCGTTGAGGTGGCATGCAAAACAATCACAGACAGCTGGGGAAGTGACTCACCGGTCAGATGCAAAAGTTTGGAAACACTTTAACACGGTACACCCAGACCTTGCTAAATCGAAGCAGAATGTCTATCTTAGTCTTTGCAGTGATGGATTTAGTCCATTCAGTACGTCTGGTCGGCAATATTCTGTGTGGCCAGTATTCGTAACGCCTTATAACCTTCCCCCAGATATGTGCATGCAAAGGGAATTTCTATTCCTGGATATTTTAGTCCATGGTCCTAATCATCCAAAGCGGTCTCTTGATGTGTTTTTGCACCCTTTAATACATGAATTGAATCAGTTGTGGTATACAAGAGTTCGTACATATGAGTGTTTGAGGAAAAACAAATATTACGATGCGTGCGGTGCTTATTTGGACAATAGGTGACTTCCTTGCATACTGAATGCTATCAAGTTTGACTACGCATGGGAGGTTATCTTTTCCTTATTACCTCGATCGGACAGATGCGTTTCAGCTGAAACATTGTCGAAAAACATGCTGGTTTGATTGTCACCGTCGGTTTCCACCAATCAACCATCCATATCGGATTAACAAGCAACTGTTTAGGAAGAATAAAAGTGTGTGTGTCCCTCCACCAGTGTATCTATCTGGGAAAGATCTTGAAGCACAAATAGATCATTTTAGGGCACCAGAAACGGTGATTCGTGGGGGAAATTAGCACACTCCAGCTAATATTCCCGATGGATACGGGGTGAATCACAATTGGCACAAGAAAATTATTTTTTGGGAACTTCCGTACTAGAAAGATCATATACTGAGTAACAATCTTGATGTCATGCACATTGAGAAAAAAAAAGTTGATAACATCATGAATACAGTGTTGAACGTGCAATGAAGAACCAAAGACAACGAAAAGTCAAGGTTGGACTTGCCCGATATTTGCAACATAAGTGAGTTGCATATTATGAGCAATGTGAAATCACCAGTTTCTATATTTCGGTTGGGTGCAGAAGAAAAGTCAGTGTTGTTCAAATGAGTTTCATCTGACGTGAAGTTCCCTAATGGGTACGTATCCAATCTTTGTAAATGTGTTGAGAAAGGACAAAAAATTTCAGGGATGAAAAGTCATGACTGCCACGTGTTTATGCAACGATTACTCCCTTTCGCATTTTCTGAACTCTTTCCGGAAAATGTTCATGAAGTAATGAGAGGTAAGATACATCATCACATATAAAACTGTTGAGATTATAAATAAAATATATAATTTATCATTCATATTATTTTGATTGTGCAGGTATCATAGCGTTTTTCTGGGATATTCGTACACGGACGTTGTCTGAAGATGTAAATGCACAACTCACGGCTAATATTTCAATATTGTTGTGCAATTTGAAGAATATATTTCCCCGGCGTTTTTTGATGTTATGGAACATCTTCCCATTCATCTCCCTCACGAAGCATAACTAGGCGGACCTCTTCAGTTTAGGTGGATGTACCCATTCGAGCGCTTCATGAAACATTTAAAGGGAAATGCCAAAAATCTAGTTAGGGTTGAAAGATCAATCAATGTTAAAGTTTGACCGAAAAAACTTCACACTTCACGTCATACTATTTCGTTACAAAAGTCTGCACAAGCAAACGGGCTCCCCGACGATATGATGATGGTGGTGTGGGACGAACTTATCAAGTAGGGGGTGTCCCAGACATCTTCTCACCAATCGGTCGCCTTATTGCAACATCTTAAACTTTAAAAGGGACCAAAATGCTAAACAAAACTATAGTTATGCATGTAAATAACTAGAGAATGCAAACTAAAATGCATGCTAGAACATGTAAATTCTGAGAATATCACACTTCTTTCATTTGCGTTTTCATTTTGCATTTTTCTACGTTTTTCTTTAATCATTCAAGTTTTTTGAAAAGCGTAGGAATAATTTTTGAGAGAATGATGAAAGAAATCCATGAAGATAACCGACCAGTGTGCTTCTACGCTATCTCCTAGGAACATGCTCTTTCGTGATTTGGTTCTAAACTAGGCGGTAGCTAGAGTTTCTGTTAATGCGAAATTCCCAGAAGAATTTTGACCGTAGAGATTCTCTAGGATGGAATATGCTAGCTCTATTTTATTTGGACTTAGTCTTGACTTAATTTTCTCATCAAAAGTTTAGGCAAAGATAATGAATCATACATTAATGACGTTCTTTCACCTTTTACCACTCTTTGTCGTACATGAATGCCCAACTCATCATTAGTTGGTATCTCACCCGAAACTTAACCTTTTTTCAAACCTCATGCGACTCTCTTTGTGACTAATGTTCAGATATAAATGCCGGAGAGGGAGGAACGACACATCTTTCAGTCACTAAAGACGAAGACTATACGCGATCGGTGGTGGTGAATTCAACAAAGATGCGAGCTTGGTTATGCCTTACATGGTTTTCGATGATTAAGGGAATGACAGTAGGAGGAGAGAGACGATTGTGTGAGGAAGGGGAGAGAGAAGGACAATAGGAGGAGAGAGACGATTGTCTAAGGAAGGGGAGAGAGAAGGACAGTAGGAGGAGAGAAAAATCGGAGGAAGTGAGAGAGACTAATATCGATTCGTCGGAGGAAGGGAAAAATAAGAGGAAGAAGAAAGAGTAAGGGAATCAATTATAAAAAAAGAATTTTCTACGGCATTTCCGTAGGAAATCCGTGGCTTCCAAAATTTTCCCAATTAATAAGTGCCTTAATTTTCTGCGTATACCAAAATGTGTCGGTCAAAATTTCTTACGAATTTCCGACGGATAAAAAAAATATTTTTTTTGTATGTCTTACTTGGCTGGTCCAAGGTACATTAATCGTTGTCTGTAGGAAATCGGTAGGAAATTTCATATGGATTTCCTACGGATATTAAATTTATTTTATTTTATTTGAGCCGTTGGAAATTTCCTATGGATTTCTGACGGATAAAAAATATTAATTTTTTGTATGTCTTACTATTGGCTGGTCAAAGGTACATTAATCGTGGTCAGTAGGAAATCAGTAGGAAATTTCTTGCGGATTTCCGACGGATAAAATAAAAATAAAAATAATTTAATATCTGTAGGACATCCGTAGGAAATTTCCTACCGATTTCCTACGGACCAAGGTATAGGGTATCAATTTGTAAAATTTGTTGGTTCCATACCCAATTTAACAATAATAAAATTCTAATTATGATCATATACTTCACTAATATAGAGTTTTCAAGCCAATATCTAACTTTATCACAACTCTCCTTATACTTTATCATAACAAACACTTAACTTATATTACAACTTATATATTTCATAACATAAAATGTTCTACAATATGAAAAAAACTATTTTAAATGTGAATTTAAAGTCTCATGTGTTAGAAAATTTGTAAAAACGATGGTTATGACGATTTGTTTTAAGTCTCGCACAAAAAAAACAACCCTAAACCCCAAGTCGTAGGAAATCGGTAGGAAAAGTTCAGGGGCCGTAGGAAATCGGTAGAAATTACTGGAGCCGTAAAAAATGGTAGTAAATTTTTTACGAATTTCCGACGGATCAAAAAAAATATTATTAATTTAAGGATCCGTAGGAAATTTACTACTGATTTCCGACGGACATGGATTCGTAGAAAATTTCCGACCGATTTCCTAAGGATTCACTTTTCCTAGGAAAATGGTTGGAATTTCGTAGGAAAATTCTGACGGCATTTTGTCCGTAGGAAATTCCGTAGGAAATCAACATGTTTTATTGTAATGAAAGTAGTTTAGTTATCGATTTCATTAGGTCTAGGTTAGTAGTCGATTTTCTTAGGTATTAGGATAGTTTTAGTTTTTCTTATGATAGGTTTAGTTTCTCTTAGCATTAGGTTAGTAGTTAAAATTCCCTTAATTTAAAGTAGCCATTGATTTTCCTAGATTAGATTAGTAGAAGTTTTCCGTTTCTCGTTCTTTACAATTCTAGTTACAAAAACCCTATAAAAATATATTCGTTCTAGGTTTATTTATTATACAGTGTCTAAGGTCTCATAGAACAGCACACTCTCCCTGTGGATCGATACCTCAAGTACTACAACACACATTTGTGCACTTGCAAACATTAAAGTTTATAAATTTAAGACCTGAAGTTTCGGAGACGAATCCGATTCGCATCAGGAAACCTTTTTTTTGGTATCAGTCACTTGCTCGTATTTGAACTGGTCTAATAAGTGAAATTGAAAAAACTGAGGATTGCATTTTAAACAAGGAATGTTCCACACTATCATTATATAGGAGTGTCAATTAGGGCCAAAGCCCGAGGGCCGGCCTGGCCCGACCATGAAAAACAGCGGCCTCGGGCCTAGAAATATAAGCCCGAAAATCAGGCCTTTCGGGCTCATGTGTTTTTCGGGCTTAACCCGACTGGGTTCGGGCTAGCCCAAAAAGCCCAGAAATTTACATTTTAATTAGTTAGAGATTTTATTTAAACATTTATCTTTCTAAAAATAATAATTTGACATATTTTCTATACATTTCGTGATCCATGTACCATTATCATTCATCCATATTTACTTCATATTTTTAATATCATTATATATAAACTTTCAATGACATTTCTATATGATTTATACATATCAAAACTTAATATTATTTTACTTTTTTATCTGTAGCTCTTGATGGTGATGAGGATTTAGAAGACGATGAATGAGATTCTAATCTAAACTCTACTACCTAGATTTGAAGTGTTTTGATTTTATGTTTTATTTGGTAATATAATCTATTTGAATTTTATTTGTTTTTTTGTCAAACTTTTGCTTTTAAATTTAATTGGATTTGATATAATACATTTCACTTTAGATTTATTTTGATAAATATTTTGTTTTAATTATTCATCTGAGAATTATGAATTTTTGTATTTGTAAATAAAAGTACGAAAAAGCCCGAAAAAGCCCGGAAAGCCCTAGAGCCATGTCCGGGCCGGGCTCAAATATATGCGGGCTTTACGGGTTTCGGACCGAGCCGGGCCGGGCTAGCCCGATTGACATCCCTATCATTATATGACTATAAACAAGTTAGAAATGTTATCATATAGTCCAAAAAGACCAATGTCGAAAACAATTTCATTGCAATGGTAAGGACTTACATTATGAATTATAATCGGCGAAAATATCTGAAACCTTCACATTTTTTGCAAAAAAATCAAACCTACATTTAACAAAAGAAAACCCAATTCAAGAAACTAAGAAACTATTAAGCACAAAAGGAATGGTTTAGTTAGTAATAGTACATGAACCTTTGCAGGCTTTACATTAACCGTGCCAGATTCCACCTTCATCCTACCTTCTTGACAGAAAACACATTTCGTTCCGCCTTTTTGCGCAAACCCACAAAATAAGAAGGAGATCACTTAAAACATACTAATCTCAAGCAGGGTCGTATCTAGGCATGTGCAAAGAGTTGGAACTTTGATAAACTAACAAGAAAAATTGGTGTATTTAAGGGTTCAGAATCATTTAAAAACAAATTTTACATGTAATTAGGATCCATATTTCAAATACTGCACAAGAACCATACTTTTTTGCTTTTTTTGAGCTGGCCATTCTTAAGTAGTTTAAAAACTCTATTGAAATGAAGTAAAAACATTACCAACTTCCAATAGAACAATGCATAAAATCAAAGTATCCTATACAGTAAACTCAAATTTTCTTCATTTTTTGGGTATCATCAACTGGTTATGGTTTCTAATCCAAGGTAATAAAGAATCATCAATTGGTTATTAATACTAGAACTAGGGGTGTCAATTAGGGCCAAAGCCCGAGGGCCGACCAGGCCCGGTCCGGCCCGGTCCTGAAAAACAGCGGGCTCAGGCCTAGAAATAAAAGCCCAAAAAAAATTGGGCCTTTCGGGCCTAGATGTTTTAGCATGCATATCACTTAGAGTTTTGTGTCATTTACATGCATAATCATGGTTTTGTCTTGTATTTAGGTCTCATTTAGAGAATAGGACATATTGCATTAGGTCTAGTGAGTTCTTGCATGTTTGGAGTACTTTCTAGGTGATTGGAGGAAATTTGGGCATATTTGGAGAGTTGGACCAAAGTAGAGTGCAAGGTCCATCTGATACACTGAAACGATGTGGCTGGACTGAGGCCCTACGTTATGAAACAGCTTGGATGTCCTTCATTGAATCTGTATATGAGCGAGTTAGCTAGCCACTGGAATTGGAATCAGGTGATTTGGACTTGTGGTTTGGAAGATATGGCCGTTTTACTGAAGACATGTCCGCCTGGCCGATACAGTTTATTCAACACCGATGTGTGAAATCAGTATTGAAGCCTCAGAGGAATACACCGATGTCACACATCAGTGTAAAAACTCAGTATTGCCTCTCTGAAGTGACCAGGAAAAAAAAAACCTTAGCACCGAGGTCTAACACCGATGAGTGACCTCGGTGTTGGACGTCTCTCACTCGAACCAGCGGAGCTCGTCCAAAGTGTCTCACAGATGTGGCTATACGGGGACCTTACAAATTATAATCCGATTCAGCTTAAACTGCCTTCATAGAAGTTGTATAAGAGTGAATCATCTTTACACAAGAGTTTGAATCGGGCTATTTGGAAGTATGGATAGGGAGATAAGACGGATTTACTGAAGATATATCCATCTGGCCGAGAGAAGATGACACCGTCAAAGGCACCGGAAAAACGAAGGCATTCCGTTATGAATCAGCTTCAATGATCTTCATGGTAGTTGTAGAGAAATGAGTTAGCTGTACATAGGAGTTTGAATAAGGCTATTTGGACGTGTGGTTCGGAAGATATGGCTGATTTACCAGATACATGTCTGCCTGGATGAGACGGTTTCTTCGACACCGATGTCACAAGTCGGTACAACACTTCGGTATGACTCCTTCACAGCAATACAGACATCACAAGTCAGTACAACAAGTCGGTATTGAAACAGGATGAAAATCTCCTTAATACCGAGTTGTTGTACCGAGGAGTGACATCGGTATTCCTCGTAGAAACACCAAAGATGCAAAGTCCATCCGAGACGCCGGAAAGATGTGGCTGTACGGAGGCCTTCCGATCCAATTTAGCTTCGGCGGTCTTCACAAAAGTTGTAGCCCAGTGTGTTAGCTGACTACAGTAGGGGGTTCCATGTCATTCAGATATGTGGTTCGTTAGATACGGCCGTTTTACTGAGCGTATATCCGTCTGGCCGAAGCCACCAGACATGCCTGAAAGAACTGGTTGGACGAAGAGTCTCTAGTCCTAATTAACCTCGGGGGTATTCACTAATGTTGTAGCCAAGTGTGTTATCTGTCCACATAAGGTGATTTGAGGACGTTCAGACATGTTTTCCAGGAGATATTGTGGTTTTACCGAAGGTTCTACAACACCACCATCCGCACAAACCCAGGTCCAATACCGATGTAAAATACCGAGTTGTGACCTCGGTATTGAGCTACTCAAGACCATATTTAACCCATTTTGAACTGGTTTGGTACCCGGTTTGTCCCGGGTCAACCCGGTTCGCCCCCTTTCACTATTTTAGCCCAAAAAACCCTATTTTCTGGATCTATCTCTTTGCTTATCCCTTTTCTTAGGCTAAAAACCTTGTTCTTGTGATTTGTAAGAGAGATCATTCACTTTTTATGCAAGTTTAAGTTTATATCTTGTGTTCTTTCTCTAATCTTTCACATTCCTATTTCCTAATCATGATTAACATCACCTCTTTCACAAGATTAGGTGTGTTCTTCATGATTAGTGAGTAGTTCTTTTTAGAGCTCATGGATGAAGTAGATTAGGGGAATTTCGTGGTAGATCTTGATGTCTAGGACTTAGTTTACATCTTCCCTCTCTTATTTGGTGTTCACAATGCTAGATTACGCTGATATAGTTAATCTAGATTTTAGGGAATTTCATGCACACAAGGTGTTCGATGAAATTCTCCAAAGAACCAAATAAAGGATTTTGCTTTCTTAGCCTATGAAAGTAGTTGTCTAAGGAAAATTAGGGCCATAGGAGCCTATGTTTATTGCTTGTTAATCATCCTATCACAAACGATTGTTTGTTCTTGATTTGTATGATTAACAAAGTGATTAAGACCATGAGAGTGGCTTAATCTTGTTTAAGTGTTCTAGGCTAAGGGAATTGCTTGTATGTGTGAAATGACATCTAGATAGATCATGGAAGGATCCAAAATCAATAAACTCATCCAAGGGATTGCCTTTATTAATTTATAAATCTCGTTTAAGCTATTTAATCTTGTTTACTTGTTCAAATTGAATTAGGTTGCTAGAACTTAAACTCAAACCACTTTGTTTGCTTGAATTAGAGAGTGTCTTGTATTCTTGTTGCATTGAACTAGACCCTAGATTAGATTGACACCTAAAACACTACAATGACATGTGTATTTAGGATTGATTCTTAAGTAGGTAAAATTCTATCTATTAATTGGCGCCGTTGCCAATTTGGGGTTCTAGTTTGGTCAATATGATTTAGATTCCTTTTGAGATCAAGCTTTTTTATTTTCATTGTTTACTAATCTCTCTATCTAGTTTTCTCTTTTCATATAGGTACAACATTCATCTCTTTAACCGTGGGAATAGATCAAGAAGGAAAGCAAACATTAGAGAGTTGTACGTCTAGCAAGGTTGTGAATCACTATGGATCAAGCACCTAGAGCACGGAGACCAATAGGAGCTGGTGATGCACCAAACCGGTATGGGAATAGGAATGGTATACATCCACCACTCTTGGAGAATGTCGATTTTGAAATCAAGGCAAGCTTGATATCCATGCTCCAAGGAGACAAGTATCATGGGCTGCCCGTGGAGGATCCACTTGATCACCTCGATAACTTTGACCGTATGTGGGACTTGGTAAAGATGAACGGTGTCTCGGAGGATGCACTTAAGCTTAGGCTTTTCCCTTTCTCTCTTGGCGACACGGCTCACCATTGGGAAAAGACATTGCCTCACGGAACCGTCAACTCTTGGGATAAGTGCAAGGAAGTCTTTTTAGCCAAGTTCTTCTCCACTTCAAGGACATCCAAGATAAGAAACCAGATTTCTAGCTTCACTCAAAGAGGAAATGAGAGCTTTTGTGAAGCATGGGAGAGATTCAAGGGCTATACAATAGCATGTCCACACCATGGGTTCTCCGATGAATCTCTATTGAGTACTCTATACCGAGGTGTATTGCCAAAGATGAGAATGATCCTTGACACCGCAAGCAATGGAAATTTCATGGGGATGAATGTTGAAGAAGAACAAAAGCTTGTTGAAAACCTTGCCCAAAGTGATGGGACTTATGGAGAAGACTTTGAAAGTTCTTCAAGAGGGGTTAAAATTATGAAGACCAAAGTACAAGAACGATTAAAGCCCTTAATGAAAAGATGGACAAGCTTATACAAACAACCCAAAAGTCCATCAAATTCGTTGGAGAGCTTGATAGAAACAAAGAAGAGGTTTACTTTGTAGGAGGACAAGGCTGTTACAACAAGATTGTCAACCCCAATCACCAAAGCTTTCAAGACCAACGACCTCAAGGCCAAGAGTATAACTTCCCAACTCAAGGGTATGATTCCAAGAACAATTTCCAAGGAAGCCAGGACTTTGATGTGAATGGGATGTTTCAACAATTACTCAAGGGTCAAGCCGAGATTCACAATAAGGTCGATTGCTCTTACGATGACCTATACAAAAAGCTTGAATCCATGTCCTCAAAGATCAAACACTTGGAGGAACAAAATTCTAAAGGAAGTTCCCTCACTTGTAAGCCCATGAAGAAACTCAAAGGAAAAGTCGATGAGAGCCAACGTGAGTGTTGCAACGCTATATACTCAAATGATTAGAATGAAGCCGCTATTAGAGAAATTGAGCTTCTACTCTATTGTTCACAAGCCATAGACCTTCCCTCTAGAGACGTCACCTTGAAACTCAATGTGGACATTGAGGAACAAGGTGGGGGAGTGACCCTTGAGAAGGATGAGGACGTGACCATGGTTGATGACAAGGGTATTGGCAATTTGGTTGATTCACCAAGCAAGACAAGGATTGAGCCTAAATATCTCCAAAAGCTTGGGAATCCCGGTAAGTTCTCCATCACTTGCTCTCTTAGTGATTTAGACGTTGAGGATGTTTTGTGTGACTCCGGTTTAAGTGTGAATGTCATGTCTCGAGAGATGTTCAAGAGTCTAGGGATAAGAAACATCACCTATCACCCATCACCTATCACTTTTGGAGATGCTTCTTCAAGGAAGCCAATTGGTCTCCTCGAAGACTATCCACTTAAAGTTGGGGATTGCATAGTCCCAACGGACTTCGTTGTCATGGAAATGAAGAAGACCAACAAGCTCCCACTACTCCTTGGAACCCCATTCCTACTTACTACCGGTGCTAGAATGGATTTCAAATATCAAAGGGTAGTTCTCTTGAATGTGGATGATAAAGTATATTACCCAATGAGGACTTATTCCAACAAGCTTTGTGGCACAATTACCATAAAAGATGATGAGTTTCGTGAAGAAGAAGTGAGATATGTGGGTAGTTGTGTGATGGTTGAAGAAGCTCCACCCCCAAAGGTCTATGAAGAGGAAGAGAAGTCTCTTGAGAGAAAAGATTTAGGTTATGATAATGACAAGGAAGCTTCGGAAGTTGGCATGATCACTTATTTGGAACCGCTTCCTCCCACCACAATGGAGAATGACGTTGAGGGTAGTAAGGGTGCAAAGAAGAAGACAAAGGCCAAGGCTAAGATGGTAAATGGATCAAGCAAGCTTGATGGGTCTAGGTCCAAGCCAAGCCACCCTTATTTGATGACTCTCACTCCATGGAATCACAAGGATGGAGTGATTGAGTACAAGATCAAATGCAAAGGCCGATCCAAATCCTTTGCCTCCGTCAAAGCAATCCTCACACCCGAGCTCAAGGAGAAAGGGGAAGCCGGTCTTAAAGAGGTAATGAGCAAGGTGCTCAAACTTGAACTCAAAGATCCGCCTTGGAGTGCTCACACTCCCCTCTCACCCGCCTAAAAGGGTAACCAAAGTCAAACTTAGTGACTTTAAATAAAGTGCTCTTGGGAGACACCCCAAGCTTATCATTGTACATACTTTCTTTTATGTCTTTCTATGTTTCCTTGTCCTTTTTGATGGGTTTGCTTAGTGTGCATAGGTTATTGATGGTCTAATGGTCGTGGACTTAAGGAAAAAGGGGGTGTAGGATTGAGGTGATCACTCTCATTCCCTCCATTCATTTCCAAGGTAATACTCCAAACTTTGTACATAGCATTTATCATCATATCTTCTTTCTTTCTTTCATGCATTGTTTAGCTCTCTCTTATGATTCTCTTACACAAGGGACTGTGTAATTTAAGTTTGGGGGAGGGTTTGTGTGTTATCTAACTTTGTTTTTGGTGATCTTATTTTGCCTTTTCCATCTTGAGTCTCATGCATATCATGCATTTTCAATAATTTTGAAATTTTTTTGAACTTTTGTACATTCCATATAGGATTGAGTCTAGATGCATAACATATAAGGTAGCTTTGCATGAGCATTAGGAGCAATGGTAGATTTGTCCTTGTAAAGTACCATATTAAGAGCCTAGTCCAATGTCATTGTTGATAGTTACTTGATGCTTTGATCTCGTGTAGAAATTAAGAACGAACCATGCCTTGATCTCATGTCTTATTGTTCTTGCTTTGATTGAAGCAAACCTTGACTTGAATTCAACCTCATCTAAGTGATAACCATATATTTGACTTGTAAATATTGTGTTTGTGCAATCTTGAATGAATTCGTGGACCACCTATACATACTTGAATATTCTTTTTCCTTTTTACCACTCTTGCTTATCCAAATAGCCATATCCCATCATTGGAATGGTTTCCCCTACCCTATCCTTAGCCTTCTTTCAAGCCATTGTTATTAGTGTGTGAATTGTGAGGCCTTTATATCGAACAAACTTGGCAAAACGTGTTAGGTTTAGGGCGACAAGAGGGAATTCTCATGTGGACCCAGCTCCAACATCACGGAGTTAATCTAGGAATTGGCTAGTTAAGATGGCGGTTCTTGGTTCAAGTTTGGGGGAACGGTTTTAGACTCGGTGAATGGGTTTGATTGGAATGGATTGTGGAATATAAAAGATGAAAAGGAGAAAAGGAAAAGGGGATTGGATTTGTGTAGATTGATTGGTGCAAAAATTATAAGACTAGCTCTAAAAAATAAGATAGCCTCAAAAGATAGAAAGAAAAAGAAGAAAGGCAAAAAAGCCAAAGCATCAAAGAATGAGAAGAGGTGTGAACCAAAAAGAAGAAAAGAAGAGCTAGATCACAACAAAGGAGCACCAAACAATGAAAGAACAAGGAAAAGAAGTGATCCCCGAGTGAGGAAAAGGTGAAATGAAAAGACAAGAAGCATGTGGGTTTGAGAAGGCAAAATGCCTTAAGATAAAAACGCGTAGCTTAGGATATGGGCACAACGGGTTAGAAGCTTTAGGTTAGAGACACTCTAGGCATTTGGGTAGATGAGAATTCTCCCTTGTATGCATAGGTTGCCTTTTACCTTTAGCATTTTGCTAAAGTTTGTTCATTCATGAGAGATCCTTGTACCTAATTACCCATGCATGATAATGAGATCACCTTCATCTCACAGCCTTACCCTTAGCCAAACGAATTCATTTGATCTTGAATAAACATGATTCGAGCCCATAACACTTAATCAATGTCAAGAGGTTGGAAGATATGAAAGTTTGTGTAGGTTGAGGTTCGAATGTTAGTCATGCAAGGATAGGTATGGCTAGTCACTTTTGAGTAAGTTTGTGTGATCGCATCAAGAAGTTTGTAACTTGGACATTGGGTTTGGATTCTTTTTATGGCACTTTTGGATTTGAGCTCCCATTTTTAGTCTTCTCCGTTTCTTTATTCTTGTTTGCTTGAGGACAAGCAAAGGTTTAAGTTTGGGGGAATTGATATACTCATATATTGCATGTTTTAGCATGCATCTCACTTAGAGTTTTGTGTCATTTACATGCATAATCATGGTTTTGTCTTGTATTTTGGTCTGATTTAGAGATTAGGACATATTGTATTAGGTCTAGTGAGTTCTTGCATGTTTGGAGTACTTTCTAGGTGATTAGAGGCAATTTGGGCATATTTGGAGAGTTGGACCAAAGTAGAGTGCAAGGTCCATCCGATACATCGAAACGATGTGGCTGAACAGAGGCCATACAATATGAATCAGCTTGGATGACCTTCTAAACTCTGTAGATGAGTGAGTTAGCTAGCCACTGGAATTGGAATTAGGTGATTTGGACTTGTGGTTTGGAAGATATGGCCGGTTTACTGAAGATATATATGTCTGTCTGGCCGATACAGTTTATTCAACACCGATGTGTGACATCGGTATTGAAGCCTCATGGGAATACACCGATGTCACACATCAGTGTAAAACCTCGGTATTTCTTCTCTGAAGTGACCAGGAGCAAAAAAACCTTAGCACCGAGGTCCAACACCGATGAGTGACCTCGGTGTTGGACATCTCTAAGCCGAACCAACGGAGCTCGTCCAAAGTGTCTCACAGATGTGGCTATACGGGGACCATAAAATCCGATTCAGCTTAAACTGCCTTCATAGAAGTTGTATAGGAGTGAATCATATTTACAGGAGAGTTTGAATCGGGTTATTTGGAAGTATGGATAGGGAGATAAGACGGATTTACTGAAGATATATCCGTCTGGCCGAGAGAAGATGACACCGTCAGAGGCACCGGAAAAACGAAGGCCTTACAATATGAATCAGCTTCAATGATCTTCATTGCAGTTGTAGAGAAATGAGTTAGCTGTAGATGCGAGTTTGAATAAGTCTATTTGGACGTGTTCTTCGGAAGATATGGCTGATTTACCAGAGACATGTCCGCCTGGCTGAGACAGTTTCTTCGACACCGATGTCACAAGTCGGTATGACTCCTTCACAGCAATACCGACCTCACAAGTCGGTACAACAAGTCGGTATTGAAACAGGAGGAAAATCTCTTTAATACTGAGTTGTTGTACCAAGGAGTGACATCGGTATTCCACGCAGAAACACCAAGGATGCAAAGTCCATCCGAGACACCGGAAAGATGTGGCTGTACGGAGGCCTTCCGATCCTATTTAGCCTCGGCGGTCTTCACAAAAGTTGTAGCCCAGTGTGTTAGCTGACTACAGGAGGGGGTTCCATATCATTCAGATATATGGTTCGTTAGATACGGCCGTTTTATGGAGCGTATATCCGTCTCGCCGAAGCTACCAGCCTCGGTGGTCTTCACTAAAGTTGTATCCAAGTGTGTTAGCTGTCCACATGAGGTGGTTTGAGGACATTCAGACATGTGTTCCAGGAGATATCGTGGTTTTACCGAAGGTTCTACAACACCACCATCCGCACAAACCCAGGACCAATACCGATGTACAATACCGAGTTGTGACCTCAGTATTGAGCTACTCAAGACCAGATTTGACCCATTTTGAACCGGTTCGGTATCCGGTTTGTCCCGGGTCGACCCGGTTCGCCCCCTTTCATTATTTCAGCCCAAAAAACCCTATATCTGGATCTATCTCTTTGCTTATCCCTTTTCTTAGGCTAAAAACCTTGTTCTTGTGATTTGTAAGAGAGATTATTCACTTTTTATGCAAGTTTAAGTTTATATCTTGTGTTCTTTCTCTAATCTTTCACATTCCTATTCCCTAATCATGATTAACATCACCTCTTTCACAAGATTATGTGTGTTCTTCATGATTAGTGAGTATTTCTTTTTAGAGCTCATGGATGAGGTATTTTAGGGGAATTTCGTGGTAGATCTTGATGTCTAGGACTTAGTTTACATCTTCCCTCTCTTATTTGGTGTTCACAATGCTAGATTAGGCTAGATATAGTTAATATATATCTTAGGGAATTTCATGCACACAAGTTGTTCGATGAAATTCCCCAAAGAACGAAATAAGGGATTTTGCTTTCTTAGCATATGAAAGTAGTTGTCTAAGGAGCATTAGGGCCATAGGAGCCTATGTTTATTGTTTGTTAATTATCCTATCACAAACGATGATTTGTTCTTGATTTGTATGATTAACAAAGTGATTAAGACCATGAGAGTGGCTTAATCTTGTTCAAGTGTTCTAAGCTAAGGGAATTGCTTGTTTGTGTGAAATGACATCTAGATAGATCATGGAAGGATATAAAATCAATAAACTCATCCAAGTGCTTGCCTTTATTAATTTCTAAATCTCATTTAAGCTATTTAATCTTGTTTACTTGTTCAAATTGAATTAGGTTGCTAGAACTTAAACTCAAACCACTTTGTTTGCTTGAATTAGAGAGTGTCTTGTATTCTTGTTGCATTGAACGAGACCCTATATTGGATTGACACCTAAAACACTACAATGACATGTATATTTAGGATTGATTCTTAAGTATGTAAAATTCTATCTATCATAAAGACATAAAATACACCACAAAAGCTTTTAGATCGTGTCAAGAGGAAAAGTTGAAACAAACAAAAACTAGATACATTTTTGAGGTTTTTGCACAAACATTTGATTTCGATTTCAAGGTTTTTTTTTTTTTTTGGAACATCACAAGGTTTCAAATACACTAAATTAAAAGAGTGGGCTAATGTTGGGCTATTAATGGGCCTAGGGAATCTAGCCCATTAATAAACTCGCTGTGATAAAAACTCATCGTCTCCTTTCGACGAAACAAATTTTCTATGGTTTTGAAGAGTCTCTCGTCGCCGTTCCATCTTCCAAATCGAAGGAAATGGGTTTCTCCGCGATATGGAATTTTCATCCGAAGAAGTACGGCCCTGGATCTCGAACCTGGTAATCAATCATCTTCCTCTCTCGCCTCTTTGCTTTAATTTGTTTGGTTCCTAGAAGAATGTAGAATACGAATAGAACGAAAACAATCTCGATTTTATTCCTCAGCTTGCGCAAGATTCGTTATTATCTTGTGATGAATCTGATCAGCTTTGATTACGTTATGTTAATTATCCTGTAATGAGTGTTTGACTTGTGCTCTGATTGTAGAATAGTAAGTTTCGGAGAGGTTTTGATTGCATAAATTCTTGTTAGAAACTTACTTTTATGTGTGTATTGCTGTTCTATGTGAGATTAGCTTATGAATGATATTGTGTATTTGGCTTCTGTGAGATTAGCTTATGTAGCAGATTGTGTATATGGCTTCTGTGAGAGTAGCGTAGGAATGAGGTGATGCATTAAGGAGAATAAAAATTCATGTGATGTGATGTAAATGCATTACTCCATCATCATGTGCAATCTGCAATCACAATTTATCAGAGAAATATAACAAAAAAGTATAATATTGAATAAGATTCGTTACAATATAGTCTCATCCCATCACATGAATTTTTATGTAGCTGATTGTGTATATGGCTTATGTGAGATTAGCTATGTGTTATATTTGGCTGTCAAGATTCTGACTTTATAACAAAAATTATTGTTTTATGTAGCCGTGTGTGCGGGAATTCACACGGGCTGATTAGGAAGTATGGTCTGAACTGCTGCAGACAGTGCTTCTGCAGCAATGCCAAGGAGATTGGATTCATCAAGGTAAATTTCAATTATATTAATCTCCATGACTTGTGTATTTATTTCATTCGTAATTGTTTACTATGGTTTTGTTTTCTCGTCTTTGCAGTACCGTTGATGAGGCACCAACCAGTTCATGATTGATGCTTATAATACACACATGATGGCATCAATGGATTTTGCTATGATCCTCTTTCTAGTTTTTTTATTTTGAATTGAGAATCTTTCTTTTATTTATTTATATTTAAGTTGTTGAACCTCTCCTAAAGATAGTTGTTGCCTTGTCTTTTAAAGCCTTATGTCTTGTTTTGAAGTAGAATGATGATGTTTGTCTTAGTTTTTATTGCTTCTTGTTTTATCAGTCTATTATGGTACTTTGTGATTCTTGTTTTTCAGCCATTGTGGTTTCTATTTGCAATATTACAGTAGTCCAAAACACTAATTTTCTTGCTTAAACCGGACAAAGTTGGGCTAATACATGATGCCCATGAACTTCACTAACCAATTGAGAAATAATGTCCTTCTATGTGAATTAGAGTTCAAAGGTTCCAGTTGTGTCTTGTGAGTTAATGGTCATCGATGATGTTTCCTGTTTTTGTTTTGGTTGAAGTGTGTTCCATATTTTCGTGAATCATTTTAGGTTCTGATTGGTTATATTGTGTAGTCGTAAAATATTGAAAAATAAATTTAAAAGCTGCCAAGTAAGATGAAATCTTCAAATTGAAAAATATTGAAATGAAATTATTTGTGCGATTAAATAAATTTGGAAATGGCGGAATATTATACTTAATTACCAACTTATACATATACTTAAATGCCAATAAAATACTTTTAAGAGAAAAATTGTCTAAATAGGTATTTTTTTGAAAATACTTAAAGTTAAGTTTTTATACCAAAAAAAAACTGTTTACACACTACTAATCTAATAAGAAAACCCATACAACTTACCCTTATATACTTACCCATAATTGGAACCAAGCAAGATTGAAAATGTTTCATATCGGATGAGAAATCCAACCAAAATAAAATTCAAAGAGAGAAGTAGAGTTGCTATCTTTCGGCGGGAAAGCTAGAAGTCGGTTTCGCATAGTTCGGTCCACTAACGCTTTGATGACGTTCATTGGAGAGGAGGTTGAAGTGAAGATCCCCATTATAAATGCTTGCTAAGGGGTATTTATAGCAGGGGCTGTACAGTTGCTTCCCGCGTTTCCGGGGTGATGTGGCACTTCTAGCGCCTTTCACGGGTAAGGTACCTCGAGACGTACGCTCCAGCTTCTGTGGTGGGTAGGTCATGATGAGTTCTACGCCGAACTGCTACGCAGGTAGGGTACTGTTAGCGAACTACCCTCCACGTGTCACTTCTTCCTTGGTCCCTTTGCGCGGGATTGGTGGGGAGTTAGGGCGAGCTCGGTGGGTCCTTGTGTTGACTTTTGGCTGGGCTTGGATTTGATGGCCCTTATCTGCTGAGATGGACCTAGCTAATTGGGGGTGCTAAGCCCACCTCCAACAATTACCTCCCCCCAGTTCGGTGTCAGAAGGCGTGGTGAATGCATCAAATTTTAATTTTTCGTTAGCTCGGTGCATCTCAGGTCGGTCTCCAATAATTTAGGATCAACTGTTGGGATTCGTTGGGTGGGAATGATTTTTTACACTAGTTAGTCTTTCCCGCAAAGACCGGGGATTGTCTGCGCGTGCCGGCCACGCGGAGGAGTGTGAAAGATGTTTCACGTTCTTCCAAGCATTTTCTACTTTATGCGCACGAATACCGAAGCGACGCCATCATTAGGGTTTTGATAACCGCGCCTTTTCACCACGTGTCGAGCCGTCGTTTCCCTTTCCCATCTTCCTTCTATTTAAACTCTCTTCTTCTTCCTCTTCCTCCTTTTATTTTTATTCTCCTGCGCGTAGATTTAAGGTAACCTCTTCCTTCTTCTTTTCTGCAAAGTTTTTGTTTGGGATTTCATCTCTAGGGTTCTTCGCCGTCGGGTTTGAGTTTACCGGAAGCTTTCTCCTATGTTTCGTGTGATGGCGCTGATGCTTCGAAAGCCCAGGGTTGAATCTAGCAGTGAATCGGCATCTCTCAGCGACCGGGACGATTCGCCGACGATAAGTTCTTCGCCGAATGACGGTTCTGAGCGTACCTCCTCTCCGTGTCGCGGCGATGAAGGCGAGACACAGTCTGCTCCCTCGATTTTGGGGTCTGCTCCGTCGATTTCGGGGGCTCACCAAGGGAGGTCAGTGGTTGGAAGATCTTCCTCCGGTGGTCACGGCGCCGATCTGGGTGGACGAAGAGGTGGAGGGACTGGAAGGGTTCGGAAACCTAGGGCTCCGAAGCCTCCTTAGGTTTCTTACGATTTGGGTGGTTCACCGACCTGGAGCACCCCGGAGTCTCTTGCGTCTTTGGCGTCGAAGTGCGGCTTTCCTAGATCTGCCGAGCTCCGACTACCTAGGCCGGAGGAACGTCAATGGAGTCCTCCAGAGGGTTTTGTCTGCCTATTTGAGAGCTTTTTCATGAAGTGCGGGTTGCGTCTCCCCCTTCCCGACCTGCTCGTTGTGTACTGCAAGGGGGTTGGCCTTTTCCCAGATCTGTCCATCCACAATTCAAGGCATGGTTGTGATGCTGACTCTCGGGTGGGAATGCGATATGGTGGTGAATCCCCGCATGTTCGAGGATCTCACCTATCAGAAGGGAAACTCTGCGTACCCGGGAACGTACTATTCCTCCTTCAAGCCCAAGGTGGATCTTATCGAAGATAAGCTGAGCAAGGTCGACCATTGGTCTCGCAGCTACTTCTTCGTCCGTGCTACCGAGGTGGTTGGTCTTGACCTGACGGGAAGATACACCCGTGATTGGATTTTTTCTTGAATATTTTGTTTTATTGAGTCAAAAATTTGTTAGAGATTGTGATCTTTTTCTTGAATATTTTGTTCTGACCTTGCTTCTAAGTGCCATTGTTACAGAATCAGTTCTAGATCGGACTAATGAAAAATCCAAAGGCTGGCCGGTTAACTAGAAGACACTCATGTTTCCAGCAAAGTTCTTTAAAGCCTGAGCCAATTTTTTGCACTTCATTGATGTGATTGATATCCATAGAGATTGATTCCTCATTCGTGTCTGACAAAAGAACCTATGTGTTTAAATTAATGATATTTCTCTCCCTGTTACAAGTTAATTAATAAGATGCATTAAAAGATGAGTTGATTTTCTTCTGAGTAGAGGGTTAGGAAAATTTCCAGCGATCCCATTATTTTAATTCAGAGGAAATGATCACACAAAGGTGGAAGCGAGGTTAGGAAAATTTCCTGTGATACCATTATTCGCCCACACCTTTGATTACTTTTAAGGGAAGAACCGGGGATTCGGTGGCAAACGCCATCAATACTCGCGGCTCGAACCTTAATATGTATATGCAAGAGACATAATGAGAAATAAGTCTGGGGGAGAGAAAATAATACCATAAAGTGTGAAATTGGGTGGTTCCTTGTCATGATATTGTATGGGAAAGAATCTAGAAGGTTCTTGGTATTAATCACAGCAATGAAACTGGCGAGGAAGGCTTGATTGAACGAGCTGTGAAATAATGTGTGTAGTCTGGGAAGCTGAGAATGTCTACAGAGAAGTACATGGTGGTTAGATTTGGAACTGGTTAGGTGATATGTGGAGCACTAAGGAAAATGGTCATTGCAACGTTTCATGAACAGGTGAATCTCCGTGTTTTCAAACCTCTTTCTCTGGTTTAGTCTTCTATTTGCTTGAGGGCAAGCAAATGCTAAGTCTGGGGGAGTTATATATCATGATTTGTACCCATTTTAAGCCATGATATAAGTCTGTTTTATAGAGTATTTCTACTATTTTGTAGTGTTTTAGAGTCTTTTACAGGTTTTAGCACGTTTGGAGCACAATTAGAGATATTGGAGCTTTCCGGAGCATTTTGGAGCAAAGCAGAAGTTCGTGTAACTGAGCACCCGATTTGAAGCCTCGGTATCGGTCGATACTCACTGCACCAAGACACGATCGCGACTTTTCCAAGAGTTGAAGAATTGCAAAATTGCCCAGAAGACTTTATTATTTACAAGAAGCCCCAAAACGTGACTTAGGTTATTTATTAGGATTTTACAACCACTTTGATGGCTATGCTTTATTTTACTTTGGTTTTGTGAGAGAGCTTTTGAAGGGAGACAAGTCTGAAACTCTGTTCGCCGGAGAGAAGATTTCGAACCCTCTTGTTACTCTTTCTTATTATTTATTTGAGTATTTATTCAGTCATGTTTATTGCTTCAATTTCCATGTCTGAGTAGATCTCTTGTTAGGTTTAGGGTTCTCATTAGGGTTTTCTTTGAATGCTAGGTTGATTAGTTGTTAGGGTTCATAATCTGAATTAGTTCTTCGCCATAGGTTGTTTTCAAAGCTAATTCTGGATTGATCACATAGAACTTAGATCTTAGGTTAATTGATTTGGCACGAGAGTGCAATTGAGAAACCTAATAGAAATTAGGGTGAGCAAAATAACTATTCGCAAAGAGATTTTGTTTAGTTGTTTTGTGAACAAATCAAACTTAAACTAAAAGCTGGTTTAGACTTTAGGATTCGCAAAGAGATTTGGAATTCTAGGATTTAGGCTTAGATAATTCTCGCAACGAGAGTTGGTTAATTATACCTTAGTGATTTGAGTTCAAGAACCGTGCGCAACCTGAACCCTGATTAATTAGTTTGTCTGCATTCATTGATTTCCTGAGAAATACCCTGAACCTATCTTTCTCCAATCGAACTTACAACTAGTTTAATTTACGTATTGTTTTCAATTACATTGATCTCTTAGCTTAATTCTCCTCTATATAATCTATTGTGTGTTTCCTTGAGTCTCTGTGGATTCGATCCCTAAGTATTACAACCGACAAAGCTTTAGTACTTTTAGGGTATTAATTTGAGCTTATCACTTTCGACGGGGATCACGCGCATTTGGGTTGGATCAGACGTGGAAGCTAACGCGGCGAGGGCGTCTGCCGAAGTGTTGTCACTTCGGGGAATTTTGGTTAGGGTGAAATCGGAGAACTCGGCTGCTATACCTTGGACTACCTTAAGGTATACGTCCATGCGGTCGTTCTTGGCTTCGTACTCTCAGCTGAATTGATTGGCGATGAGCTAGGAGTCGCAATAAGCCTAGATCTTTTTTACCCCGATCGCTTTTGCTAGGCGTAGCCTGGTAATCAGGGCCTCATATTCTGCTTCGTTGTTTGACGCTGGGAAGGCCAGACGGAAGGATTGCTCTAAAACTTCGTTGGTTGGGGATTCCAGGCGTATGCCGATGCCGGAATCGTGCTTTGAAGCTGAGCCGTCGACATGAAAGCTCCATTTTTCGGGGAATTCGTTGCCGGCTAGGCCAGCGGCCAGTTCGACCAAAAAGTCAGCCAAAACTTGAGATTTCCCCGCGGTCCGTCCCCAGTACTCGATTTCGGATTCACTGAGCTCGACCGCCCATTTCATCATTCTTCCGGACTGGCTCGGGTTGGGGAGGATGTTTTGGAGGGGGTAGGTGGTTAGCACGGCAACCGTATGAGATTGAAAGTACATGCGTAGTTTCCGAGCTGCGATGACTACCGCGAGGGCGAGCTTCTCTAGTGTCGGATACCTGATCTCTGCACCGTCAAGGGACTTGCTGACGTAGAAGATGGGCTTTTGATCACCCCGATCTTCTCGTACTAGGACTCCGCTGATAGCCGATGCGGACACGGTGATGTAGAGGTAGATGGTTTCTCCCTCTTTGGGTTTGGCCAAGACGGGGGGGGGGGGGGGGGGTAGGGTAGATATATACGTCTTTAGCTGGTGGAGGGCCTCCTCGCACTTGTTGTCCCACTCGAACCGTTTGTTAGCGCGGAGCAATTGGTCGAACGGTAGACATTTCTCGGTTGAGCGGGAAATGAACCGGTTGAATGCGGCAATCCTTCCGGTGAGCCGCTGGACCTGGCGCATGTTCTATGGGTATTTGAGATCGATGATTGCTTGGATCTGCTTGGGGTTGGCCTCGATCCCGCGCTGGGTGACGATATACCCGAGAAACTCGCCCGACGTAACGCCGAATGAGCACTTGGCGGCATTTAGATTCATCTCGTACTCGTTCAGGGTCTGGAAACACGATTTCAGATGACCGACATGGTCGCCTGCCACCAAGAATTTCACGAGCATGTCGTCAATGTAGACCTCAATGGTGCGGCCGATCTGTCGGCGAACATTTTGGTCACGAGTCGCTGGTAGGTTGCTCCGGCGTTCTTCAGTCCAAATGGCATGACCTTATAGCAGTAGGTGTCGCGGTCTGTGATGAATGCCGTTTTTCCTGGGCATCTGGGTGCATGGGGATTTGATTGTACCCTGAGAAAGTATTCATGAAGGAGAGCAGTTCTTTTCCACGACCTGATAAATTCTGGGGAGTGTGAAGCTATCCTTAGGGCAGGCCTTGTTGAGGTCGGTGAAGTCCACGCATACCCTCCACTTCCCATTTTTCTTTTTGACAACCACCGGGTTGGCGAGCCAATCGGGGTATCTGACCTCAGTAATTAAACCGGCAGCGGTTAGCTTTTCGATTTTGTCGTTGACAGCCTGCGCACGCTCGGGTCCGAGCTTTCTTCGATTTTGCTTTATTGACCTGAAGGTTGGGTCTACGTTGAGCTCGTGGTTACATAACGCCGGGTTGATTCCGGGCATGTCGCTTGTTGACCAGGCGAAGGTGGAGGCGTTCTGCTTTAAAATCTTGACTAGCTCCTCCTTGATGCTTTCCTCGTGGTCTGCACCGATCCCGATGCAGCGAGTACGGTCGCTCGGGTCGATGTTGACTTGGGTGACCATGTCCCGACCTGGGAGGTCTTGGTGACTCAGCTCGCCTGGGAACTGCGCTTCGATGACGAGGCATGTTGGTGTGGCATTGCGCAACTTGTGCTCGATGGCGAAACAGGCGCGTGACACCTTTTGGTTACTCCGAAGAGTGTATGTCCTGGCCTGGTTGGGGAATTTGAGATATTGGTGGTATGTTGAAGTGACTGCTATCATTGAATGCAGCCAGGGGGTTCCGAGAATAATGTTGTAGATCGGGACGGTATCGATCACCACAAACTTGACAATTCTGGTGACTCGACCTACGTAGACCGGTAGGTCGATGGATCTGATTCCCATGGTTGTATCTCCGGCGAAACCGGTCAGCGGGGTGATGGCTGGTTTGATTTTGGCCCCTTGCAGGTTCAATCTTATCATGTTATCCTTGAAGATGAGGTCGACCGAGCTGCCCGTGTCGACTAGGACTCGGTTGACGTCGCAGTCAGCTACGCGAATTTGTACGACAAGGGAGTCGTTGTGAGGTTGATTGACCCCGGCAACATCGGCTTCGGTGAAGGTGATCCCCTTTCTGCTCGTGTCCTGCCCGCTGCTGTCCAGGCTGGAGTTCCATTTCAGGGAGGCGTCGGTCTTTCTCTCGTGTAGTTTGATAGATCGTACCGAGTCGTTGCACGACAAAATTCCTCCCATGATCATTCTGATCATTGTTCGTATTGGGGAGGGGATCTCGCTTCTTCCCGAACCCGAGAGGGAGACCGTTGGAGACGGTCGTCGTTCTAACCGCGGTTGTCGGGCCGAGCTCGGTTGTTCTCACGACCTTGCCTGTCCGGTTGCTGATGTTGATTGCCATCCCGGGCTCGCGGAAGCAGGTGCTCAGGCATACGAATCCTCCCTTTTTGATATTGGTCTAGGAGAGCTTCTTGGAGTTTGCGGCAATACGAGGTGGGATGTCCTTTTCTTTGGTGGAATTCGCAGAAGGCTGTCTTGTCTAGTTGTTCCTCCGCCTGTGGATCTTTGGCCTTTGGTTCGTCGGATTGATGACCCTTTTGATGGTGCTCGCGCGTCCATTTGTTCCACGACATTTTTGGCTCGGGATCGGGGAATTGAGCGGGGTCATGCATGTGGAATACGGCTGGTGATTCGTCGATGAGGAACGCGGTGGCTCGCTTGCCTTTATTGCATGGGTACTCGTCGTCATAATGTTGTCGAGGTTCCTGATACGCATCCTGGGACTTATCCTTCAGGGCTGGGGCCTTGTGCACGGTGTGTCTTTTCGAGGGCTGTTTTTTCTTCTTCGAGCTCGACATAAAGTCCGGTGTGGTGCAGGGCGTCCTCTAGTGAGCACGGCTTATTGAGTGTTATTTCGTCCTTAAAGGCCGATTCGAACTAGAGGCCGTTTCTCAGGGCGGGGAGCGCAGATTCGTCCGTCACATTGATTTGCGAAGCCGTCGCCTTGAAGCGCTCGATGAAAGATTTGAGCGACTCCTTCGCTCTCTGGTGGAGGGCCCAGAGGCCGGCACTGGACGCGGACTGCTTGATGTACATGGAGTAATGTTTGAGGAAGGCGGTAGAGAGATCCCTGAAGTTATCGATGGAATGCGTCTCCAGCCTAGAGAACCACGTTAGGGCGGGGGCGGTAAGGTTCTCCACGAAAAGTTGGCAGTAACCGGCTTCACACTCTTCTTGGGTGAAATGGGCGCACCCCATGGCGATGGGGAAAGCCGTTAGATACTGGGTTGGATCTGTGTTGCCCGCGTATGGTGGGAGCTTGAGTTTGCCGAAATGTCTGAATGGGATGGATGCGATTCGGCGAGTGAATGGTGTATTCTGCGTTTCTCTTAAGACGCGGTCTATTTCTGGGGCCGAGCTGGTGGCCTGGTGGACCTTGGAGGTCATCGCGCGAATTGTTTCTTTAATAGCTTTGAGTTCGGCATCTCTGGCGCGCTCTGAGTTGACACGTTGGGGGAGTGTTTCGTTGCGCAGAGAGCCATCTACCGTGGGGGTGAATTGTCTGGTTACTCCTTCTGACTCTGATGGCGACCCCCCGAACAGATTCCTTTGGATGTGTAGCATTTCCGCCCGAGAAGTCGGTTCTCGTGTTTGAGCAGCGGGGGATCCGAGATTGACCGGTCGCTCGCTAAGGGCTGCGAGCTGGGCGAATCGATGGTTGGTGGCGCGTATTAACTCGTCTATATTGGTGAGCAAGGTGTGCATCGCGGAGGTTAGTGCGGGCTGGTCTCCTGTTGTCTGGGACGCGTTTTGGGTGACAGAGCTATTGAGCGGGGTGAAATCTGGTGCCGCGGGCGGAGCTGGCTGCTGGCGGGGAGCCACAAGGGACTGAATTTGAGGTGTTTTTTCGTGAATCAGGGCCTGAGCCGGGGTGGCCTGTCCCGATGGCGGTTGATCGACCGTCGGGGGCGGAGGTAGCGCTTTCGATGTTGGTGGGCCCGTCATTGTCGCTGTTGTTGAGTCCGTTCTTTGCGTATAGAAAATCTCTTAACCCCTCCTCCTTCTTGCGCCAATTGTTGATCCAAGAGATCACCGATGAGATTATAGCGTTATAGTATGAAAGGAGGTGAGATTTTCATAGGTAGAAGGGAGACAACTTTGTGAAAAATAGACCGGGATTTATAAGAGATAGGTCGGGTGTTGATATGCTCAAATTAATACCATAAAAGTACTAAGCAGTAGTTGCAGTATATGTAGGGGTCGAACACAAGGATTCACAGAAATCAAACAATAGATTAAATTGATTCGAATTAAGGTAAACCAAATGATGTAATTGAAAGCAATGCGTAAATTAAACAAGTTGTAATTCGATTGGAGAAAGATAGGTTCATGGTATTTCTCAAGAAATCAATGAATGCAGATAAACTAACTAGTCATGATTCAGATTTAGCACGGTTCTTGAACTCAAATCACTAAGATATAATTAACCAACACTCGTTGCGAAAACTATCTAAATCTAAATCTTAAGAATACAAAATCTCTTTGCGAATCATAAAGTCTAAATCAGCTTTTTAAACCAGGTTTGATCTGTTCACAAAACAACTAAACCAAATCTCTTTGCGAATAGTTATTTTGCTCACCCTAAGTTCTATCAGGTAATTAATCGCACTCTCGTGCCTAATCAATTATCCTAAGATCTAAGTTCCAGATTCGTCAACCTAGAATTAGCTTTGAACACAACCTAAGGCGAAGAACTAATCCAAATGGTGAATCTTAATCAACTAATCAATCTAGCATTCAGAGAAAACCCTTAGACGAAATTCTACGATTTAAAGATACTCAACGATTTAGACGAAATTCTAAACTAAAATCTAATGGCGAAATTGAGTCCCTGGCAACGGCGCCAAATTTGATATGCTCAAATTAATACCCTAAAAGTACTAAGCAGTAGTTGTAGTATATGTAGGGGTCGAACACAAGGACTCACAAAAATCACTCAATAAATTAAATAGATTCGAATTAAGCTAAACCAAAAGATGTGATTGAAAGCAATGCGTAAATTAAACAAGTTGTAATTCGATTGGAGAAAGATAGGTTCAGGGTATTTCTCAGGAAATCAATGAATGTAGATAAACTAACTAGTCAGGATTCAGATTTAGCGCGGTTCTTGAACTCAAATCACTAAGATATAATTAACCAACTCTCGTTGCGAAAACTATCTAATCTAAATCTAAATCATAGGAATTCCAAATCTCTTTGCGAATCCTAAAGTCTAAATCAGCTTTTAAAATCAGGTTTGATTTGTTCACAAAACAACTAAACCAAATCTCTTTGCGAATAGTTATTTTGCTCACCCTAAGTTCTATCAGGTAATTAATCGCACTCTCGTGCCTAATCAATTATCCTAAGATCTAAGTTCCAGATTCGTCAACCAAGAATTAGCTTTGAACACAACCTATGTCGAAGAACTAATTCAGATGGTGAATCCTAATCAACTAATCAATCTAGCATTCAGAGAAAACCCTTATGAGAACCCTGAACCTAAAGTGGATCTACTCAGACATGGAGAATGAAAACAACATGATTGAATAGATCATCAAAGAAAACAATAATAAACAGGAGATCAGAGTTGTCTCTCCAAAAACCAAAGCAAAATCAAGAGTAATGAAAGCGTAAAGAAAGCGTAGCGTAACCATCAAAGTGGCTGTAAAACCTAACTATAATGCTAAAACACGTTCTGGGGCTTTTTGTAATTATTAAAGTCTTCTGGACCAAATTCTTCAATTCTTCATTTAAGTCGCGACTCATTTCTGCTGCAGTGGGTATCGACTGATACTAGGTAGTATCGATCGACACTGATGCTTCAAATCGGGTACTGAGCTACACGAACGTCTGCTTTGCTCCAAAATGCTCCAGAAAGCTCCAATATCTCCAATTATGCTCCAGTGGGTATCGACCGATACTAGGTAGTATCGATCGACACTGATGCTTCAAATCGGGTACTCAGCTACACGAACGTCTGCTTTGCTCCAAAATGCTCCAGAAAGCTCCAATATCTCCAATTATGCTCTAAACGTGCTAAAACCTGTAAAAGACTCTAAACCACTACAAAATAGTAGAAAGACTCCATAAAACGGACTTATATCATGGCTTAAACGGGGTAAAACCATGATATATCAGGTGTATGTGATAAACAGGTCAGGGACCGTATCCTTTGTATTGATGGTTGAAACAAGGCTGATTATTTAGATTTTCGAACTAGTTCCGAAGGGAATCTAGTTCGGTGTTCTAAATAACATCGTTACAACCGTGTAGAGAGAGAGAGAGATAGAGAGAGACACTACAAGAAAACCGCCTTTTTACAACAAACATAATCGTCGTAAATCGGTCGTAAAACATGATTTACGACGGATTAGCGACGATTAACAATTCGTCGTAATATGATCGTCGTTAATCGTAAATCGTCGTAAATTGGTCGTACTATTAAGGAGGACTAAAAATCGTCGTAAAATCGATGTAATATATTCGTCGTAAAATCGTTGTATATTTACATCGAATGTACGACGAATATATTACATCGATTTTACGACGAATATATTACATCGATATAACGATAAAACATTACATCGATTTTACATCGAATTATACAATTTTATTTTCGACAAACCGTCGTAAATTCGTCGTAATAGGATGAAACATTACATCGAATTTACAACGAATTATAAAATTTCTGTTTTTACGGATTCGTCGTAAATTCGTCGTCATATGTGGCTGTAAATACGTTGGTAAAACGATGTAAAATATTCGATGTAAATTCGTCGTAACTTTTGAACGATGTAAAATCGATGTAAAACTATTGATGTAAAATCGATGTAAATTATGGAACGATGTAAAATCGATGTAAAATATTCGATGTAAATTCGTCGTAATTTAAATATAATTTTTATATAAATTAAATAAAATAAAAAATAAAAAATAAATTATATTAAACACATTATATTTAAAAATTAAATTTTATAAATAAATTTAAAATTTAAAATAAAATTTAAAATACAAAATAAAATTTTTATTTCAAACTATTTCCTAGCTGAAAAACGTAAATTATCAAAAAGTTCGTCGTCTGATCCATTCTGCTCCATATTCGCTCGTTCTTGCGCGAGCGGATCAGTTGGCTGGCCCGATGTCGATCCTTCCTGCTGCCTTAGTGCAGCCGCCAAAGTCGGGTTAGTCAGGGCAATAATATCGAAGAGAGTGTTGTATCCTTGGATTGTTTTATCGTATCCTTGGATCGTTTTATCGTATCCTTGGATCTTCTCATCGTATATCACCTGCTTCGCGTTGTTTAACTCCGTCCGCAAAATAACCGGATCGTCGAAAAGCTGAATACGGGACGACGCGGCGGCACTATCTACGATCGATCCCATCCCTAAAACTCTGCCCTTTTTCTTCGGGGGAACCTTTTAAAAAAGAAACGAAAAATTTAATAAATTGTATAAAAAAACATTAACTTTTGTAAAAAAAACGTTAAATTACCTCTGCGTATATGTCGTCCATCTGGGCAACCGTCAATGTCGCAGTGGATTGGACCGAACTACCGCCAGGTGATAGCTGCTGAGAAAGCTGAGTTTGACGCTCGCCGATCCTTGCATGCGCGTCATTGTAGATTGCCTCAGCTCGAGGATCTACAAAAGATCCGTCTTTCTTCTTGTGAGTTTCCGCAAAAACTCGGGTCATCGGAGGAAGTTCGCCTCCATTTGCCTAACAAAAAAGACATTAAAAAAAAAATCAAACCGATGATGGATAATATAAATTAATAACAAATTAAAATTACATAACTAAAATTATAAGCGAACAAATTATTACCATTTGAAGGCGTCTTCTCGCAAAAGATGTTTGACCCGACGTATGAGGCATAAGCGCTGGAAGACCGTCTGGACCCATAGTGTTTCGAGAAGCTGAACACTTAGCGGCCACTTGCTGCGCATGTGGATCTCTCCAGTAGGCCGTCAAGCCGTTCCAAACTTCGGAAGACATGTATGGCGGCTTCCCATGATCGCCTTTAACCTCCCACTTCCTCTTCCAATCGGAAATGGTATTGTTGAGCCGCAATTTTCCCTTCTTTTTGAATTCCGCCTTCACCGTCTCGTTTATCGTAACGTCCCAATGCCATTTTTGCTATACAAAAAAAAAAAAAAATTAGAAATGATATATTAAAGATAAAGAATTCTCCAAAATAAAATTGAAAAAAAAAAAAAAATTTACCGCGAAACATTTAAACCATGTCTCGACAACGTCTTTCGGAACCGAAGACCAATTGCGGTGAGGCTCCATGAAATAGGCTTTAATGGTGTCAGCCACACTCCGTCCAACTTTGTTATCTTCCTAAAACCTGAGAAAAAAAACAAAAATTATTAGTAAAAAAAACAAATTCATAATGTTATAAAAAAAAAAATTTAGGTACGTACCAAAAAATATTCGGGAGCAGTCGCTGATCTAACGGGTCTAAAGAATCATGCCCCGGCGACTGCAAAATATCTTCAACCGTCAATCCTGCATACAACAACGGCGGTCGAGCAACTGCTTCTAGAGGCGGCGCTGGTCTGGAAAAAGAATCCGGAACAGCGGATTGTGTCGCAGAAGATGTCGGGAGATGCGGATTTTCACTCGGCCCCGTCTCGAGAAACTGCCGATAGTGTGACTTACGTGGCGCCATATCTAAAAAATATTTAAAAATAACTCAATTTTAGTATAATACAATTCCATTCCTAACTAATAATTCTAATCCTAACTAATAAATATTACAATCCTAACTAACAATTCAAAATCCTTAGAACGATAATATAATTTAAAAATACAAAAAAAAATGTTACCTTTTTTTTAGAGAGAGGGCAGAGATTTTAGAGAGAGAGAGAGTTGAGAGATTAAGATTTTAGAGAGAGAGAGATATTTAAGAAATGTGAGCGAGGGAGAGAAAATCTGGTCGCGTATATATATATTTTGTTGTCGTCGTAAATTCGTTGGTATTTACGACGATTTTACGACGGATCCGTCGTAAAATCGTCGTAAAACTGTAACAAAAAAATTCAACCTATCGCAATTTTCCCCCACGCGGTAAATTAAATATTTGGGTATTACAACGATTTTATGACGGATCCGTCGTAAAATCGTTGTAATTTTACAACGAATTTACGACGAATTCGTCGTAATTTCGTTGTAATACAATAAATCTATACCCTAAACCCTAAATCACAATACACATATCCTGGACGTAAGAACGAAGTATATTTGTTTATGTAATACTTCTAATATTTAACAATATATTCAATAACGACGATTGAATCTATATCGTCGTCGATTTCCTTATTTTGCATAATAATGTATAGCATTCGTTCTTATAAGTATATTCGTAACATGCATGAATTAAATAATGTAAATTATTTTGTAAAAACATAAAATTGTTTATACTATGATTAGAACTTACGTAAAACAAGATATAAGATAAAAAAAACTAAACAAGTAAATCAAACCCTAAACCCTATATTTTAAGTATTACAACGAGTTTACGACGGACTCGTCGTAAATTCGTTGTAATTTTACAACAATTTTACGACGAATCCGTCGTAATTTTGTTGTAATAGATTAAATCTATACTCTAAACCCTAAATCACAATACACATATCCTGGACGTAAGAACGAAGTATATTTGTGCATCTAATACTTCTAATATTTAACAATAGATTCAATAACGACGATTGAATCTATATCGTCGTCGATTTCCTTATTTTACATAATAATGTATAGCATTCGTTCTTATAAGTATATTCGTAACATGCATGACTTAAATAATGTAAATGATTTTGTAAAAACATAAAATTGTTTATACTATGATTAGAACTTACGTAAAACAAGATATAAGATAAAAAACTAAACAAGTAAATCAAACCCTAAACCCTATATTTTAGGTATTACAACGATTTTACGACGGATCCGTCGTAAAATCGTTGTAATGCTAATCGATGTAAAACCATTGTAAAGTTTCGTTGCAAATCCGTTGGTAATTTATAAATCGTCGTAAACTAGTCGTAAAATAACGACGATGTTACGACGAAATAAGTGACATCGGTATCACGACGATTTCACGTCGACTCTGAGAGTTTGGTAAAACACGGTTTTTTAATAGGTCACCTAATTATTTACATCGCATTTTGTAGACGTAATTTCGTCGCATATTCGATGTAAAGTCGTTGTAATGCTAATCGATGTAAAACCGTTGTAAATTTTTGTTGTAAATTTGTTGGTAATTTCTAAAACATCTTCTATAAATACGTACCACACCTTCAATGTTAACTCAAAAAAAAACACAAATTTCCTTGAGTTTTTAGACTGATCATTGTGTTCCCAATTCTTGATGATCTGGCCAACAAATAATCCTGTATGATCTTGTTTTCAAGTAAAGACAGTCTTCAACTAACATAGGTGAATGATTCATAGAATTGGACATCTATGTAAATCTTTCGTAATATAAGCATGTCCAATTCTATGTATCTTTCACTTATGGTGGTTGGTCTTTATGAATATAGAAAACTTGATCTCCAGAATTCTTTGTTGGCCAGATCATCAGAAGCGGGAATACAACGTTCTACTCCTAAACCCAAGATGACATTACGATGATATTAAGACGGAATAATCGTAAACTCGTCATAATACTGAAACCGAATCGAATTTTCCCCCACGCGGGTAAATTAAAATATTTTGAGTATTACGATGAAATTACGACGTATTCGTCGTAAATTTGTTGTAAGTTTACAACAAATTTACGACGAATCCATCGTAAAATCGTTGTAAGTTTACAACGAATTTACGACGACTACGTCGTAATTTCGTTGTTATAAAATAAATCTATACCCTAAACCCTAAATCTTTATAGCTATTGGATATACATCCATTCATTTTCAAAATTTGCATAAACGAAGGTTATAAACAAATCTACCGCAGAAAATCCGACTTTGACAGTTGCGCATTATGTAATAAAGTTAAACTAACCCTAATCTACGTGTTTCATTCACAAAAACTGTTAATTCATCAATGTTTCGTCGATTTTTTATTAGTTTAATATATAATTTTAAAACAAAAACTTAAACATCTAACAAACCGAAAATTACATATATATATATATATATAAGCTTTAAATCAGAATCATCATCTTCGTTGGGTTCATCATCTTGATTGGGTTCATCATCTTCAGGTCCATCATCATCGTCAGTTTCTTCAAACTCGTCGGAATCGCCTTCTTCTTCTGTGTCATTAGGTAGATATTCAAGTTGCCTGTTTCGTGGATCAATTAAAAGAACGTTCTCCGTAATCTCTGGTTCTGTAATATCAAGGCAAGAATCTTGTTGCATTGGAAGATCATCAACACCAACAATTTTACCCCTTGGAGCTATTTTAATAACCGAGAACCATGAGATCCCAGATGTTCGAACTCGCGGATATGGAACGAACGTTACTTGTTCTGCTTGTGACGCTAGGATGAATGGCTCAAACTTGTTGTAACGTCGTGCTTTGTTGACGTCAACCACACCAAATTTGTTAATTCGCACCCCTCGACCGACTGTTGGATCGAACCAATCACATTTGAAGAGAACGCATTTCAACCTAACCAGTCCGGGGTACTCCACTTCAATTATTTCCTGCCAAACCCCATAAAAATCTATTTCACCCCTAACACATACTCCGTAGTTGGTAGTTGCTCGACGAACGCCATACTTGTATGTATGAAACACATAACCACGGGTAAAATACATGGGTGCGGTCGTTATCTTCCCGATGGGGCCTAGGAGTAACTCATGAAACCAAAATGGATATGCGGGATCGCCATGATCAACCTATGATAAGTGTAAAAGTTAGATTGAAAGCCCATATAATTAAATGAAATATTTATAACTATATTAACTTACTTGCGTCTTCAACCACTCAACAAAGTGACGATCTTTACGGTCGTTTATTTCATCATCTGAAACCCCTTCAATGCATTCTCGTACCTGGGTAACAAATAAGCTGCAAAATACATATATAGACATAAAAATTAACACATTTAATTATAATTATATTAATTATTAATTATTAATTATTAATGACTGATTAATTAAATAGTTTTGTTATTATACCTTTCGAAAGGACTCACTTCATCACAGTTTAGGAGGATGTACGTATGTGCGCTGTGCCTGTCATGCTCGTTATCCCACCAAACTTCCTTCAATTTTCCACTAAGACGACCAATTGGTGAGAATATATCTGGGACACCCTCTACTGCATAAATTCGTCCCACACCGCCATCATCGTATCGTCGGGTAGCCCGTTTGCGTGTACGGACTTTTGGAGCGAAATAATATGAAGTGAAGTGTGAAGTTTCTTCTGTCAAACTTCACGCAAAAATTGATCCTTCAACCCTTGCTATATTTTTTGCCTTTCCCTTTAAATGTTTCATGAAGCGCTCGAATGGGTACATCCACCTAAACTGAACAGGGCCTCCTAGTTCTGCTTCGTGGGGGAGATGAATGGAAAGATGTTCCATAATATCAAAAAACGCAGGGGGGAATATCTTCTCCAAATTGCACAACAAGATTGGAATATTAGCAGCCAGTTGTGCAATTACATCTTCTGACAACGTCCGTGTACTAAGATCCCGGAAAAACGCTACGATGCTTGCAAAGACAAAATTATATACATTGTAACATATATATATATATATATATATATATAATTAATCTCAATAATTTTATATGTGATGAAGTATCTTACCTCCAATTGCTTCATGAACATTTTCTGGAAGGAGTTCGGCAAATGCGAAAGGAAGTAAACGTTGCATAAACACGTGGCAGTCATGACTCTTCATCCCTGAAAACTTTTCTCCTTTCTCAACAGATTTAGCAAGATTGGATACATACCCATCAGGAAACATCACGTCAGATGAAACCCAATTGAACAACGATGCCTTTTATTCTGCACCCAACCGAAATATAGGAACTGGTGATTTTCCATTGCTCATTATATGCAACTCATTTCTGTTGCAAATATCTGGCAAGTCCAACCTTGACTTTCCGCTGTCTTAGGTTCTTCCTTTCACGTTTAACACTGTATGCATGATGTTATCAAAAACGTTTTTCTCAATGTGCATGACATCAAGATTGTGTCTCAGTAGATGATTTTTCCAGTACGGAAGATCCCAAAAAATGCTTTTCTTGTGCCAATTGTGATTAACCCCGTATCCATCAGGCATATTAGCTGGAGTGTGCCAATTTCCCCCACGATTCACAGTTTCTAGTCCCCCAAAATGATCTATTTGCGCTTCTAGATCTTCCCCAGATAGATACACTGGTGGGGGGACACGCACGATTTTGTTCTTCCTAAACAACCGCCTGTTTCTCCTATATGGATGATTGATTGGTAAAAACCGGCGGTGACAATCAAACCAGCATGTTTTTCGACCATGTTTCAGTTGAAACGCATCTATCCGATCGAGGCAATAAGGACAAGATAACCTCCCATGCGTCGTCCAACCTGATAGCATTCCGTATGCAGGGAAGTCGCTTATTGTCCACATAAGCACCGCACGCATCGTAAAATTTGTTTTCCTCGAACAATCATATGTCCGCACTCCTGTATACCACAACTGTTTCAAATCATGAATGAGAGGCTTCAAAAACACATCAAGGGACCGCTTCGGATGATTGGGACCAGGGACTAAAATATTCAGGAAAAGAAATTCCCTTTGCATGCACATATCTGGGGGAAGGTTATAAGGAGTTACGATAACTGGCCACAAAGAATATTGCCTACCAGACATACCGAATGGACTAAATCCATCAGTGCAAAGACCAAGATACACATTTCGCTTAGACTTAGCAAAATCAGGGTGTACCGTGTTAAAGTGTTTCCAAGCTTTTGCATCTGACGGGTGAGTCACTTCTCCTTCTCTCTGTGAATGTTCTGCATGCCACCTCATCGATGCAGCTGTCCTTTCAGATTGATACAATCGTTTCAACCTATCAGTTATAGGAAGATACCACATCCGTTGGTATGGTATCTTTTTACGCTCAGTTGTTTGGGGCCTAAATCTCGGTTTTTGGCAAAATCGACATTCCTGCAGCTTATCATCATCTTTCCAAAAAAGCATACAATTGTCATCACATACATCTATCATCTCAGACGGCAACCCAAGACTAAACACCAACTTATGTATCTCATAGTATGTTTCGGCAGCCAAATTATCCTCTGGCAAATACTCTTTAATAAGATCAGCCCAATCATCCATGCAAACCTCAGCTAAGTTATGATCAGTTTTAATTGTCATCATCCTAGCAGCTAACGACAATTTAGACTGACCTTCTCTACATCCATCGTAGAGTGGCTGGTTTGCAGCGTCTAGCATATCATAAAATCGCTTCGCATCTACGTTGGGTTCCTCAACAGTACTATTATCAGCATTTGTTTCATGAAATGCATCATTAACCATGGCATGCATCCTATCATGATCTGCACCCTGATCAAATTGATGTTGACCATGATCATAACTACCTTGATAATTTGATTCTACTTGACCTTGATAATTACTACTACTATTCGTTGCTTGAGTTCTTTCAAAACCCTCTCCATGTTGATACCAAACATAATATTGCGGCATAAACCCACTATTTAGTAAATGCTTCCACACCGTCTCAATAAACATATATCTCGTATTCTTGCATTTACGACAAGGACATAACATCTTACCACTTTCCAGGGTTGTTTGCATATTTCCGGCCTTATACATGAATATTTCAAGCCCTTCTTTGAATTCTTCCGTCAAATCTCCCTCTGAATCCTTTTGCGTATACATCAATTTTAGTAGTTCGTATATAGACATTTATATATATATTATTTTTTCTGTTTGTTTTTTTTTTTGATTCTTTCGTTTGAAGTTAGGCTGTATTTATAGAAATTTTTTCAGAATTACCAACGATTTTCCAACGGATTTACAACGAATTTTACGATGTAAATTCGATGTAAATTTAGTAGGTGGACCTATTAAAAAAACGTGGTCTACCTAACTGGGAATGACGTCAAATAGTCATAATATCAACGTAATATACAGAAGAAATATTCGTCGTAATATCGATGTAATTTTACGACGACAACATAAATCGTCGTAATGTCGTCGTAAACTAGTCGTAAATTTACATCGATATTACGACGACACATATTTACGACGATTTTACATCAAACACATATTTCGTCGTAATATCGATGTAAAGTTACATCGATTTAAAACGGTCGTAAATTTTCGTTGGAAATAGACAGTTTTCTTGTAGTGAGAGAGAGAGAGAGAGAGAGACTTATATGTTAGAGAGCAAGAAATTCGGATCCCTCTTATAAATGCTTGCTAAGGGGTATTTATAGCAGGGGCTGTATAGTTGCTTTCCGCGTTTCCGGGGTGATGTGGCGCTTCCAGCGCCTTTCACGGGTAAGGTACCTTGAGACGTACGCTCCAGCTTTTGCGGTGGGTAGGTCATGATGGGCGCTACGCCGAACTGCTACGCATGTAGGGTACTGTTAGCGAACTGCCCTCCACGTGTCACTTCTCCCTTGGTCCCTTTGCGCGGGATTGGTGGGGAGTCAGCGCGAGCTCGGTGGGTAATTGTGTTGGCTTTTGCCTAGGCTTGGATTTGATGGGCCTTATCTGCTGAGATGGACCTAGCTAATTGGAGGTGCTAAGCCCACCTCCAACATACACCTTGTAAACTCTTGATTGCTGAATCTCGGAGCTTTAACATCAATTTCAACCTTGTAAAAAAAATACCAAGGACCATGAGATACAGTCCATGGCTGTAAAACCTAATTATAATGCTAATTATAATGCTAAAACACCTTCTGGGGCTTTTTATAATTATTAAAGTCTTTTGGACCAAATTCTTTAATTCTTCATTTAAGTCGCGACTCGTGTCTGCTGCAGTGGGTATCGACGGATACTAGGTAGTATCGATCGACACTGATGCTTCAAATCGGGTACTCAGCTACACGAACGTCTGCTTTGCTCCAAAATGCTCCAGAAACCTCTAATATCTCCAACTATGCTCCAAACGTGCTAAAACCTGTAAAAGACTCTAAACCACTACAAAATAGTAGCAAGACTCTATAAAATGTACTTATATCATGGCTTAAACGGGGTAAAAACCATGATATATCAACTCCCCCAGACTTAGCCTTTGCTTGCCCTCAAGCAAATAGAAGATTAAACCAGAGAAAGATGTTTGAAAACATAGAGACTCACCTGTTCTTGAAACGTTGCAATGACCATTTTCCCCAAGCACCCAAATGTCACCTAACCAGTTTTTGATCTAACCACCATGTACTTCTCCATAGATATTCGCAGCTTCCCAGACTACACACATTATTTCACAGCATCGTTCAATCAAGCCATCCTCGCCAGTTTCATCGATGTGATTGATACCAAGAACCTTCTAGATTCTTTCCCATACAATATCATGACAAGGAACCACCTTTTTCACACTTTCTGGTATTATTTCTCTCCCACAGACTTATTTCTTATTATGTTCTTTCTTTTGTTTTTAGCTTTGCATATACACATCAAGGTATGAGACGTGAGTATTGATGGTGTTAGCCACCGAATCCCCGGTTTTTCCCTCTCAACGTATCAAAGGCGTAGGCGAATAATGGCATCATAGGAAAATCCTAGCCTCGCTTCCAATCCTTTGTGTGATCATCTCCTCTTAAGTAGAATAATGGGATCGTTGGAAATTTTTCTAACCCTCTACTCAGAAGAAAATCATTTCATCTTTTAATACATCTTATTAATTAACTTGTAACAGGGAGAGAAATAACATTATCTTAAAACACATGGGTTCCTTTGTCAAATACGAATGATGAATCAAGCTCTATGGATACTAACCACATTGATGAAGTGCAAAAATTTGGCTCAGGCTTCAAGGAACTTTGCTGGAAACATGAGTGTCTTCTAGTTAACTGGTCAGCCTTTGGATTTTTCATTAGTCGATCTAGAACTGATTCTGTAACAATGGTCACTTAAAAGCAAGGTCAGATCAATAGATTCAAGAAAAAGATCACAGTCTCCAACAAAGTTTTGACTCAATAAAATAACGAATGACTCAAAAACGACTGACTCTAAGAAAAACAAAAACAATGTCAGCGACTACCTCCCCCAGACTTAAACAACACTGTCCCCAGTGTTATCTAGCCTAGAGTTGGTAAAAGAAAGCAAATGAATCAAATGGACTTGGGAAAAACAAAAAGTTACCGTGCTGGAACATCGAGTATCGACCGACACACGGTCTGGTATCGGGAGATACCAGACTTAAGTTGATATGATGAATTGTTCACTCGCGTAGGGTGTCGACCGATACCAACAGGGTAACGATCGACACTCATGCGATTTCGTGTTTGCTCCTTGTTTATCCTGACATAAAACACAAAACGAAAAATAAAAACGAAAATAAAAACGTATGTACAGACTCACAAGTGGGTTGCCTCCCACCAAGCGCTCGTTTAAAGTCAGTAGCTTGACTTTGGCTCAGGTGATCAGTCAGGAGAAGATTGAGAGCTTACTCCCATGCATGTTCCACAGCTAGATACTTGCAGACTCAAAGTTCTGCTCAACATGCTTTCCACAACCTCCATTCCTCTCTTTTTCAGCTTCGAAGTGAGAATAACTCTAGCTTTAGAGAATGGTTTCGAGGTTCCTTTGCACTTCACCTTGTATTCAATCGAATCCCAATCACACTTCTGAGGGATTAAAGTTATAGAGGGAGCACATTTTACTCCTTTGCTCTTCACCTTCTTCTTTGCCTTGGCTCTTTTGACGTCGTTCTGGGTGATGACAGAAGGACTATCTAAAACGTCGATAGTATTAGGTCCGTCAGGAGGCTCTTCCAAAAGATCAACTACCAACGTATCTCCTGGAATAACGGTGATGCAAGAGATATGTGTGGGAGTTCCTCTAGGGATGGCTTTGTAGTACACCTCCTTATCAATGTATGAGAATGAGATGTGCTTGCTGGGTGTGTCCATGATGGCACCAACCGTAGCCATGAACGGTCTTCCAAGAATCAACTGCGTACGAGATTATGCACCCATCTCCACAACCTGAAAATCAGTAGGAACCAAGCAATCTCCTACGTTATCCAGCAAATCAGGGATTGTTCCATATGGAAGTGAGGTGAAACTGTTCGTGAATGTGATAGATGACTTGGGAGATCGAATATCAGCTCCCAATCTCTCTGCAATTGCCTTGACATAACATTGACGTTAGCCTCTGAGTCAACGAGAGACTCTTTGAATTCAACTCCGGAGATAGAGCATGGAACGGAGAATATTCATGGGTCTTCCCTCTTGGCCAACTGCTTCAGCGGTAGTGAATTGCTTCTGGCTTTGAGGAAGAGTGCATTAATCTCGTCCTCAGTTTCTCTGCAATCTCGGAAGTGACTCAGCAGAGGCATGTACTCTAGAGCTTCTTCAAAAGTCAGTGTGTGTGGAATTCTTCGTACAATCTTCTCAAAGCCAAGCAGCTGCTTTGGAGTGATGGGGGCTCGGAGGTGTTGAGGAATAGGATTCAGCTTCTTGGGCTTGTAAAGTCTGTCAACACTCATACGCAGCTCCTTTCCAGTATCTGGGAGGGTGTCGATCGATACAGGGAGGGTTTCGATCGATGCTTGCTCCTTCGAGACGTCCTTGACAGATTCTTGGACGGGCGTCGATCGATACAAGAGGGTATCAGTCGACACAAAGGTGATTTCCGAAATCTCTTCGTCATCATTGGTAAGATTGACCAAAATCTTTGCAGTTGAGCTCCTCTGCACTCCTGGGTGTACTTCTCTTCCACTCCTCGAAGGGATAGCAGTGACGTGTTCGTTCTGTGAATGACCCACCAGTTCCTTGACAGTTGCTGCAGTCTGAGCTACCTAAGTTTCCAGCATCTTCTGCTGAATATTAATAGCGTCGATCCTACCACTCAGATCGTCGTACATGACGTCAATCTTCCCATTGAATTCCACAGTTAGCTTCTGTTGTCCTTGAAGAAGTTGTTCAAACATAGATTCAATCTTGCTCTCAGAAGTTTTGGGTGGTGTGGTTGGGCATTGATACCTTTGATCTTGAAATCCAACTCCATCAATGTGGTTAACACATTCCACTTCATCCTTTTCAGCAAGATGAACAGCCTTCTACTGCTTACCCATCAACAAATTGTGCATTGAATCTAACTTTGCATTCACCTGAGCAAACTGACTGCAATCCAAATTACCAGCTTGCTTCTTGCGCCCCATGTCTGCATTCTTGGTTCTATCGCTAGAAACCAAGTTCTCAATAAGCACATAGGCATCGTCGGGATATCTGGTGTTGAAATTCCCATTACTTGCAGCATCTAAAGACATCTGATACCTCCAATCGACTCCTCTGTAGAAAGTACCAAGCAGCTGAACCTGAGTGAAACCATGGTGCGGGCAATCTCTCTGATATGACCTAAAACGAATCCAAGCAGCTTTGAGTGCCTCTATCGGACCCTGAGAAAATTGAGAAATCTTGTTCCTGAGCTCTTCGGATTTCGCATCATCGTAGAAGTTATTAAGGAACGCAGTCTTGGTCTCATCCCAAGTAGTCAGTGAACCAGGAGACAACTGCTTCAGCCAGTAAGTTGCATCTCCACCAAGAGTGTATGGGAAGAGCTTGCAAAAAAGGTAATCATAGGACACTCCATTGCTCTTGATGCTAGTGACCAAATCCTCAAACCTCTCAAAATATTCCATGGGATGTTCATTGGAAAGACCATGAAAAGGATGCTGACCCACAAGAGTGAAGTATGCATGTTTCAGCTCAAAGTCATTCCTCTGAAAAGCAGGAAGGCGAATCGCTGATCGATTGGCGTAAAACTGATCAGGCATGTTATACTCACCAATCGTCATACCGCGATTAATCACAGCGTTCTCTGCATTCATAGCAACTGCAGGGGCAATGATATTTTAAGCTTCATCAAGTCGCTGCCCCCTCTCATTGCACAATTGACCTCTTGGTCTCTCAAAACTCCAGCATCATCCTGAATCAAAATCACTGAATTGTTCATCTCTACTGGCTTCTTTGCTTTCATGTTTGCACGTTCCAAATTTTCTAGTTTCTCGTTTGACAGATCAACTAGCGGAGTGTTCTTGTTCCTTCTGGTTTCACGAAGAGGCATGCACCTGAAACACAAAAGTCAAGAAAGTAAGTAACTGAAATTCACGACGAGTATCGACCGATACCACTAGGGTGTCGATCGATACTCAACGATTTAGACAAAATTCTAAGCTAAAATCTAATGGTGAAATTGAGTCCCCGGCAACGGCGCCAAATTTGATATGCTCAAATTAATACCCTAAAAGTACTAAGTAGTAGTTGCAGTATATGTAGGGGTCGAACACAAGGACTCACAAAAGTCACACAATAAATTAAATAGATTCAAATTAAGCTAAACCAAAAGATGTAATTGAAAGCAATGCGTAAATTAAACAAGTTGTAATTCGATTGGAGAAAGATAGGTTCAAGGTATTTCTCAGGAAATCAATGAATGTAGATAAACTAACTAGTCAGAATTCAGATTTAGCGCGGTTCTTGAACTCAAATCACTAAGATATAATTAACCAACTCTCGTTGCGAAAACTATCTAATCTAAATCTAAATCATAGGAATTCCAAATCTCTTTGCGAATCCTAAAGTCTAAATCAGCTTTTAAAATCAGGTTTGATTTGTTCACAAAACAACTAAACCAAATCTCTTTGCGAATAGTTATTTTGCTCACCCTAAGTTCTATCAGGTAATTAATCGCACTCTCGTGCCTAATCAATTATCCTAAGATCTAAGTTCCAGATTCGTCAACCTAGAATTAGCTTTGAACACAACCTAAGGCGAAGAACTAATTCAGATGGTGAATCCTAATCAACTAATCAATCTAGCATTCAGAGAAAACCCTTATGAGAACCCTGAACCTAAAGTGGATCCACTCAGACATGGAGAATTAAAACAACATGATTGAATAGATCATCAAAGAAAACAATAATAAACAGGAGATCAGAGTTGTCTCTCCAAAAACCAAAGCAAAATCAAGAGTAATGAAAGCGTAAAGAAAGTGTAGCGTAACCATCAAAGTGGCTGTAAAACCTAATTATAATGCTAAAACACGTTCTGGGGCTTTTTGTAATTATTAAAGTCTTCTGGACCGAATTCTTCAATTCTTCATTTAAGTCGCGACTCGTGTCTGCTGCAGTGGGTCTCGACCGATACTAGGTAGTATCGATCGACACTGATGCTTCAAATCGGGTACTCAGCTACACGAACGTCTGCTTTGCTCCAAAATGCTCCAGAAAGCTCCAATATCTCCAACTATGCTCCAGTGGGTATCGACCGATACTAGGTAGTATCGATCGACACTGATGCTTCAAATCGGGAACTCAGCTACATGAACGTCTGCTTTGCTCCAAAATGCTCCAGAAAGCTCCAATATCTCCAATTATGCTCCAAACGTGCTAAAACATGTAAAAAACTCTAAACCACTACAAAATAGTACAAAGACTCCATAAAACAGACTTATATCATGGCTTAAACGGGTAAAACCATGATATATCAGGTGTATGTGATGAACAGGTCGGGGACCGTATCCTTTGTATTGATGGTTGAAACAAGGCAGATTATTTAGATTTTTGAACTATTACGAAGGGAATCCAGTTCGGTGTTCTAAATAACGTCGTTACAACCATGTAGAGAGAGAGAGAGAGAGAGTTATATGTGAGAGAGCAATAAATTCGGATCCCCCTAATAAATGCTTGCTAAGGGGTATTTATAGCAGGGGCTATACAGTTGCTTTCCGCGTTTCCGGGGTGATGTGGCGCTTCCAGCGCCTTTCACGGGTAAGGTACCTTGAGACGTACGCCCCAGCTTTTGCGGTGGGTAGGTCATAATGAGTTCTACGCCGAACTGCTACGCATGTAGGGTACTGTTAGCGAACTGCCCTCCACATGTCACTTCTCCCTTGGTCCCTTTGCGCGGGATTGGTGGGGAGTCAGCGCGAGTTGGGTGGGTAATTGTGTTGACTTTTGGCTAGGCTTGGATTTGATGGACCTTATCTGCTGAGATGGGCCTAGCTAATTGGAGGTGCTAAGCCCACCTCCAACATACACCTTGTAAACTCTTGATTGCTGAATCTCGGAGCTTTAACATCAATTTCAACCTTGTAAAAAAATACCAAGGACCATGAGGTACAGTCCAATGAATATTTCAGGGAGAAAGGTCACAGAATGATAAACAGACACAGAGTAATGTGTACCTGCTAGACGGGCTTATATTAGCAATTATTATTGTCTTTGAATTTCCTCCAAGAGAATCATGTAGATATATAAAAGAGTGACGGTCAATGATCATTGCAATTAGGTGCGAGAACCATAATGCAGACATCCAAGATAAATATGCGAAAGCTTAATAAATCATGTTGAGATCTCATCAGTTAGGAAGATTTTTTACCTGGAGCAGAAATGTGAGCTTTGAATCTCGATAAGGAACATGGACTGATTATCCATTGGAAAGGCTAACAAGCTTCATGATCATAAGCCTGCAAAGTCAGTAAATGCACAAATCATTAAAACTATATAACAAAGACCAAACTAGAATACTTGACGCTTGAGCAAAGATGTAATCGTACCCCAATGTTGAGAGAGACTGATAAGCCTACGAGAGTTTATTTTCGTCAAAGGAGGAAGAAAGAGTTTGATGTTGAACATCAGTTGACTTAAGATGTGGAGTCAATGGCTGACGTGGACCAGTGAAAAGAGAGGAGGTTGTTAGTAAAGAATAGTATAGGTAGAACTTGTAGTTTACAGTTTTATCGATTTACAGAAATCAAATATGGGTTGTTGGAGAGTTTGCTCTCGATGATTGGCGATTCTCTCGAGAGTGTTCTTGAGGATCGATTGAGTCGATCAACATCTGAGAGTCTCAGAGTTGTTTCGATTATGTATCCTTCTTGTTGAGTGAAATAAAACGAGATGCTTCGCTTAACAATTGGTGCAGTGAGTAGCGATTCAAGCGACGAAGACCAATAGCAATGGTGGAAATCAAAATCGGTACATCAGAGCTACATGACTCGTACGCCGGGAAAATCAAATGCTAGCATATCTGGGAATTCACAATGTTATAGAAAATATAAGTGGATTGTTGAAAAAAATTGAGTTGCATGTGTTCGACGGATCTCGTCCGTGTGGATGGATTGTGCTTGCTGAGAGATTTTTTCGTTTGGGGAACTATAACGATACCGATAAACTGGACTTTGTATCGATTAGTTTACAAGGACATGTGTTGAATTGGTATAATAGAGAAATGGAGAGGGAAGAATTTCGTGACTGGTCTCAGTTTAAGAAGAGGTTGATTGCAAGGTTCAATCAGAAGATAGAGGAAAATCCGGGGAAGAGATTGTTCAGTATTAAACAAACATGCACGATTGTAGAGTATGTGAATGAGTTTGAAGAATTGTCAACAGTAGTTCAAGGAATTGATGAATCCAATATGGAGCATGTCTTTTATCTTGGTTTGAAGCCAGAAATGGAAGAAGTGATCAAGCTTAAGGAACCTAAAGGCTTGACTGAGCATTTCAATGCTGTTATCAGAATGGAGGATAGTGCTTTTTGCACTTTAATGGCTACAACATCTCAACACACTAGCAAGAGAAGATCTACTTATATTCCTTTGCGTTCTTCATCAAATTACAATGCTCATCGTTCAGTGTCTCACAATTCAAGTCAGGATACATCCAGAGACAGTGTTAAGGGTTCAGAAAATCAGTTTGACAGGCTTCAGGGGTCGAAGAATGGTATACATGATACACCTCCATGGAAAGCTTAGAATTCAGGACAAATGGTTAAAAAATTGTCACAGGCAGAGTTTGAGGAGTACAAAAGATTGAAACTGTGTTACAAGTGTAAAGAGAAATGGTCCAAAGTTCATAAATGTCAGAATATGGAGCTAATGGTTATGACAGTGATAAATGGCTGTGAAGTAGATTACTAGAGGAAGACTAGACATATACTTTTGAGGATGAAACATGCAAGATCACATAATTAATGGAGTTATCCTTACTTTCGATATTGGGGTTGTCTTCGCCTACTACTACAAAATTGTGGGGAACAGTTGGTAAAGCAAAGATTGTGGTAATGCTTGACAGTGGAGCTACGCATAATTTCATCGATCCATCGGTAGTTACAAAAACAAAATTGGTTCCAACGATAAATGATCATCTGGAAATTCTCTTGGAAACGAGAATAACAGCAACTGGTACTGGTGTTTGTAAACAAGTTCCATTTGTTTTAAAATCAGAAGAGTGTGTGGCGGATTTTATTGTGCTAGATATGGGAAACACTGACATTATTCTTGGAGTACAGTGGTTGAGGACATTGGGGAAGTGTGCAATGGATTGGGAACATCATGAGATTTCTTTTAATCATAGAGGAGCGATTGTGACTCTCATTGGTGATCCCACTCTCCATGGCAAAGGTTCTTCTCTGCATACGATACAACAATCAACCGGTTTTGATATGGAATTATTTCAGAGTGAAAATATCGTGACAGGTCATCAAATTCCAAAACCAGTTGAGCACTTATTGGACGGGTATTCGAAAGTTTTTGCTGAACCTACTCAACTCCCACCTAAGAAAGGTCATGAACATGCTATTAATTTAGTAGCAGGAGTTGGACCAATAAGTGTACGCCCTTATAGGTATCCACATGCTTATAAGAAGGAGATGGAGAAACAAGTATCGCAAATTCTGTCCTCAAGGGTTATTAGGCCAAGTCGCAACCCATATTCAAGTCTTGTTCTTTTAGTGAAAAAGAAAGATGCTAGTTGGAGATTCTACATCGATTACAGGGCATTTAATAAGGTTACTGTCTTGGATAAATTTCCCATTCCAATGATAGACCAACTTCTTGATGAGTTACATGGTGCAAAGATTTTTTCTAAGTTGGATCTTTGTTCATGTTACCATCAGATTAGTATGCAAGATCAAGACATTGAAAAGACTGCATTTAGAACAGCTGATGGTCATTATGAATTTGTTGTGATGCCGTTTTGATTTACAAACGCACCTGCAACATTCCAAGCTTTGATGAATGATTTGTTCAGGAACTTCTTAAGAAGGTTTGTGTTAGTCTTCTTTGATGATATTTTGGTGTACAACAACTCCGTAGAAGAACATGTGCATCATTTAAAGACGGTTCTATAGATCTTTGTTCAACACAAGTTACTTGCCAATAAAAAAAAGTGTTTGTTTGGTCAGCAACAAGCACTACAAGAAAACACAGTTTTTGCAACCACCAAAAGAGTCCCAAAATGGTCGCAAATGACTCATTTGCGACTATTTTGTGACAAAAAAAAACAGTCGCAAATATTTCGTCGCTAAATAAAGTCGTCGCAAAACGGTCGCAAATTTGGGACTGATATGTGACTATAATACCAGTCCTAATTTAAATACTATTTTGTGACTACTTGTAAAAAAAATATTAAAAAAAAACAAAAACCAAAATTCAAAAAAAACAAATTTTATTTATTAAATTATTTAATTAATTACAAAAATGAAAAAAAAAATGAAAAAAAAAAATGACGTCGGCTGGATCTGGAGACGCCGGTGGGTCTCCTCCTTTTCTCATCGCCATTGATAGACGCCGACGGCTGGATCTGGAGAAGGCTCGCCGTCGGCCGGATCTGGAGAAGCCTCGCCGGCCAGTCTGCTTCTCACCTCCTCCTCCTCCTCCTCGTGGCGCATCGGCACTGTCCCCTTCTTCGCCGGCGACAGTCTGCTTCTTCTCCTCCTCCGACCAGTCTGCTTCTTCTCGGCGACAACGGCTGGATCCGAAAAAAAAGAGTTAGATAAACTCAAGAATTAAAAAAAGGAAGAGAAGGAAGAAGAAGAAGTCTCGTACGAAGGAGAGAGAGAAAAAGAAGGAAGGAGAAAAAAATAAAAAAATAAAGCACTTTATCCTCCACCGTCGGATTAAACCAATCAACGGTGGAGGATCTCAATACTCGACACAAATAATTAGCCAATGAGAAGCTTTCATTATTTTTGTCATTTGGTCGCAAATTAGTCGTAAATTTGGGACTGTTTTGTGACTACTATTAAAAAAATCGACTGGGGTTGTTAAAATGTCACAAATTTGAGACTATTTTGTGACAATAAAAAAGCTCTACCATAAACCTTAAACTTTAAGAACCTAGAAAGTTTGAATATGACTTTACAATGATTTTGTGTATATTGCAGTTCAAAAATATGTTAAAACTTAAAAATAAATAAATTTTGAGATAATTTTTATCTTTCAAAATCATTCCTTATAAAACACATGTAACACTTAGTACATGTTATGATTAGATTGAAATTTTTGTAAGTGTTATATTTTTTTTTTATTATTTGATGTTTATGTATAAAATCTAGTTTGTAAGTGTTGAATTTTTGATCATATTAGGATTTAGGATTTAGGGTTTATAAAATGATCATATTAAAAAAATTTGTAAGTGTTGAATTTTTTTGTATATTATTTGATGTTTATGTGTAAAATTTTGTTTACAATTTCAGATTTAGATCAAGTTTATGATTAAGGGTTAGAGGTTTAGGTTTTAGGGTTAAGGGTTTGTGGTTTGAGTTTAGAATTTATTGATTTCTATAAAAAAATCAAGTGTAGTTGCAAATTAGTCCCAAATTTAGGACTATTTTGTGAATACTATTAAAAATTAGTCTCAAATTAGTATCAAAAACTGAGTTTTCAAATTAGTGTACATGTTACCATAAACCCTAAACTTTAAGAACATATAATGTTTGAATATCACTTTACAATGATTTTGGGTATAGATGTTCAAAAATATATTTTACAATTTAAGATTTAGAGTTTATGATTAAAGGTTAGAGGTTTAGGGTTTATAATTTAGGATTTATAAAATGATTATATTTTAAAAATTGTAAGTCTTGAATTTTATTGTATATTATTTGATGTTTATTTTAAAAAAATCGAGTGGAGTTGCTAAATCGAAGAAAATCAGTCACAAATTTGGGACTATTTTTGCAAGTCCTTAAACAGTCTTAAATTTGAGACCCTTTTGTGACTTATCTGTTTCGTCGTTAATTTGGGACTGTTTTGTCACTGCATTGCGAGTAGTCGCAAAGTGGTCTCAAATTAGTCACACTTTCGTCCCACTTTTTTTGCGACAAAAAAAAGAGTCACAAAAGTTGGTCACAAAAACTATGTTTTCTTGTAGTGAAGTGGAGTATCTTGGGCACATTATATCACACGAAGGAGTGTCAACTGATCCAACAAAGACATCAGCAAAGAAGACTTGGCCAATCCCGAAGAATGTCAAAGATTTAAGAGGTTTTCTAGGTTTTACTGGGTACTATAGAACATTTGTGAAGGGATATGGAACTATTGCTAGACCATTGACAAAATTGCTAAAGAAAGATCAGTTTGAATGGTCAACACGGGCTCATATTGCTTTTGAACAGCTTAAAGAGGCTATGATAACGACACCAGTATTGGCTTTGCCAGATTTTACAGAAATTTTCATTGTGGAATCAGTATGGGTTGGGAGCAGTATTAATGCAGCATCAGAGGCCTATTTCTTACTTCAGTTCTGGGATGTCTGATAAAGAACAGATCAAACCAATATATGAGAGAGAGCTGATGGCTATTTTCCTGGCAATTCAGAAGTGGATACATTATTTGTTAAGGCGGAAATTCTTGGTTCATACTGACCAAAAAAGTTTGAAGTTCTTGCTGGAACAGAGAGAAGTATCCATGGATTATCTGAAATGGCTCACCAAGCTTTTGGGATATGATTTTGATATCATTTACAAGCCTGGTGTGGAGAATAACGATGCATATGGGTTATCTAGAATCTGTCCTGACATGATTTCTAGTTCTCATTCACTGTTATCACTGACAATTCCCACTTGGTTACAACTACAAGACATCTTGAATGAGATTGAATATGATGCTACAATCCAGACACGTAAGGAGAAAGTGCATTCAGGTGAAGAGAAGACCGAGGGATATTCGATTATTTATGGTAAATTGATGTACAAAGGGAGTTTGATGATACCAAGAACATCAGTACACATTCCTTTTATCCTCAAAGAATATCATGATGGAGTGTTGGGAGGACATTCTGGCATGCTGAAAATGTTGAAAAGAGTCCAAACTGTGTTTTATTGGAGGAAGATGTATGTGGATATCCAAAAGTATGTGGCTCAGTATGATGTTTGCCAACATCATAAGTATTCTACACTATCTCCGGCGGGTTTATTACAGCCACTGCCGATTCCGGGCCAAATTTGGTAAGCTTTGTCTATGGATTTTATTGAAGGCTTGCCATTATCACAAGGAGTTAATGTCATCCTGGTGGTAGTAGACAGATTGAGCAAATTTGCTCATTTTCTAGAAATGAGACACCCTTTTACTGCTTCTGATGTGGCTAATACGTTCTTTCAAGAGATAGTGAGATTGCATGGGTATCCACTATCCATTGTATATAATCGAGACAAGATCTTTTTCAGTTCATTTTGGAAAAAATTGTTCAAACTCGTTGGTACTAAACTGAAATAGAGTACAACTTTTCATCCGGAGTCAGACGGAAAAACATAAGTACTTAATAGGTGTTTGGAGACGTACTTAAGATGCTTTGCATAAGCTCATACGAAGAAATGGGCAAAATTCTTAGCATGGGCAGAACTGTGGTATAACATGAGTTTTCATATAGCGTTTGGCACTACACCGTTTCAGGTTGTATATGGAAGACAACCACCAAGCTTGTTACGTTATGAAGAAGGATCTACATTGAACTTTGAATTGGAGGTGATGTTAAAAAAAAGAGACTCCATGCTCATTCAAATCAAAGATCATTTACGAAAAACTCAAAATCGAATGAAAAATAACGCGGATAAGAAGAGGAGAGAACTAGAGTTTGCTGTAGGTGATAAGGTGTTTCTGAAACTCAGGCCATATCATCAACAGTCTGTCTCCAAGCGCGTTTTCCAGAAGCTTGATGCACGGTATTATGGCCCATTTGAGATCTTGGCCAGAATTGGAGCGGTTGCGTATAGGTTGAAGCTGCCTTTGGAGTCCAAAGTGCATCCAATGTTTCATATATCTCAGTTGAAACCTGTACTTGGAGCAGGTCATCAGATATCTGATCTTCCTAATTCATTTTCAACAGATGGTGAGTTGATCATTGAACCTGTTTCTGTCATAGATACTCGTTATGATAAAGATGGTCACTTGGAGGCGTTAGTAAGTTGGACAAATTTACTTGATCATTAGAGGTCGTGGGAACGTGATGCATCATTGATCAAGCAATTTCCTCACTTGAAGCTTGAGGACAAGCTTCTTGTTAGCGATGGGGGTATTGATAAGCCTACGAGAGTTTATTTTTGTCAAAGGAAGAAGAAAGAGTTGGATGTTGAAAATCAGTTGACTGAGGATGTTGAGTCAATGGCTGACGTGGACCTGTGAAAAGAGAGAAGGTTGTTAGTAAAGAATATTATAGGTAGAACTTTACTTGTAGTTTACAGTTTTATCGATTTACAGAAATCAAGTATGGGTCATTGGAGAGTTTGCTCTTGACGATTGGCGATTCTCTCGAGAGTATTCTTGAGGATAGATTGAGTCGATCAACATCTGAGAGTCTCTGAGTTGTTTCGATTCTGTATCCTTCTTGTTGAGTGAAATAAACTGAGGTGTTTCGCTTAACAGAGACTTGTACTTAGGGTTGCAAGAAGCAATAACTCAGAGCAGCTTTTGTACCTCTTAACTACTATCCAAATCACGCCTCAGAAACCTGACCTTTTCCTATGGGAAAAGAGTCAAGGAGAGCCAAAGGACAACTTCAATTTCGCTGACACCTAGAAAATGATAAGACCTGAAAGCGAGGAAGTTATGTGGCATTGACAAGTTTGGTTCAAATGTTCGGTTCCTCGACACTCATTCACCATGTAGCTTTGTTGCTGGAACAGGTTACCCACTCTCTCTCGGCTTTTCTCATGGGGAATAGTTCAAGATGATACATGTTTTCTTTGCGAAATCTACGGATTAAACAGGGATCATCTACTCCTAAGATGCCACTACAGTTATGAACTTTGGGGCTGATTGGCGAGAAAGCTCGTTTGTCCTTTCATAGGTTTCAGTTCTTGGCCTCATTTCCTAGAATGACTACTAGTCCCCACGCAGAACTCTTCTTTGGCATTTCTAAAGCTCATCTCGGCTCAGGCCGTCATTTACTACATATGGCATGAGAGAAATGCTCGGATTTACAGAGGAATTCGCACTCCGGCAGCGAGGCTGCTCAAGTTGATTGATCGAGGAATACGAAACACTTGCTTGGCAAGAAGACATATTCCAATGTTTATGGATGCTCTAGCATTATGATTTCGAGACTCTTCATCTCAATAGTGTTCTTTATGTTCTTATACCGGGTTTTGTTCATACCAGATTAGCTATGTCATTGTAAGACACTTCTTTTCTTTTTTCATCCATGTAATCTCATCCATTAAACTTAATAAATCTACATAAATCTTAGCATTTTTTTTAACAGAGACTTGTTGTTGTTGGTTGCTTCTTTGAGGCGTTCACCTTCAGCTCCTGAACTCTTTTGCCTATACCCAGTTGTTAGCAGAATATCTTAAACAAAGAAAGGGTAGTTGATTTCTTGAAGTTTATTGCTGATATTACCTTTCAGATCCAGCTAAATCAACAAGATTGAGCCGTGCAAAACGATGATGAGTTACACCTTGAGATACCCACTAATAGAAAACAAAGGTCATGTTATTTTTATCTGAGAAATTGAAACATATACAAACACATAATAACAAAACACACCCTGAGAACTCACTTTTAACAAGTTAAATGAAATTGATTACCTTGCTTTCAATGACACATGTAAATACACTGTGGGATCGACTACTTTTCTGTTTTCAGCACCCTACACAATGTTCAAACCAACTAATGTGTCATGGAAGTTGCATAAGAAAAATATTATGAAAAGAAATGAGCAAGTTGTCAACTGATTCTTGCATTATCTTTCTGAATATGGAATGAAAGAGCATCTATGTAACATCCCGATTTCAGATATATGCGAAAAGGCTTATAAGAATTGATTTGGTTACCTATGTCATCAAAGTGCACTTATCTTTTCGGTCACTTGTCCAGAGAGAACTCCAGAGTTAATCGTGCTTGACCTGGAAAAATTTAAGAATGGGTGACCTACCGGGAAGTGATTTGCGGTACCGTGCGAGTGAGGACAAAACACGGAGAAATATCACGTGGTGATTGCAGGGTCAGTAAACAAGTCTTACGAGCCTCCCGGACTAGCGCACCGGCCGTCGGACGAGGGTGGGGCCCACGGGCCGAGAGAGGGTGTGGCGCCACTGGTAGGGACGGTTGGGGCGTTATAAGTGGTATCAGAGCCGAACCCAAAAATGTGTGTGGAGTCATGTGAGCTCACACCGTCAAGGGTAACGGTCCCGGTGCGCAACAAGGACGTTGCGCTCTGTGAGTGGGGGTGATTGTAACATCCCGATTTCTGGTATATGCGGAGAGGCTTATAAGAATTGATTTGGCCAAAGTGCACTTATCTTTTCGGTCACTTGTCTAGAGAGAACTCCAGAGTTAAACGTGCCTGAGCTGGAAAAAATTAAGGATGAGTGACCTACCGGGAAGTGATTCGCGGTACCGTGCGAGTGAGGACAAAACACGGGGAAATATCACGTGGTGATTGCAGGGTCAGTAAACAAGTCTTACGAACCTCCCGGACTAGCGCATCAGCCGTCGGACGAGAATGGGGCCCACAGGCCCAAAGAGGGCGTGAAGCCACTGGTAGGAACGGTCGGGGCGTTATAATATAGCATGCAAAGTAGTTAATAAAAGCAAAAGAAAAGATGGACACTCAAGAAAATAGCGTCATCAAGCTTCACCATGCAACAATTGACTAAATATTACGAAGCAAATTCAGAGAATATTTTTCGAATACTCTTTTGAAACTTAAACATAGACAGGATAGCTTGATTATTTTGAGAAACTTAAACTTCCATAAATCAAACTCTAATAATTGAGAAAATGTATCTCTATAATATTATTTAATAAGATATTTTTGAAAATGAACTTTGTTTTGTAAGTTATTACATGGAATACCATTACAAATAAGAAAAGATAATTGAAATAGAAAATGATATAATTGTCTTTTAAATTATTGTTGAGAATATGGAAAGTATCTATTTTCCACTAAATAGATTAGCTCTATATTATTATTTAAGGAGTCATTTAGGAAAATGAACATTATTTTATAAGTTATTACATATTATGAAATTACAAATAACAAAAGATAATTGAAATAGAAAAATATATAATTTTCTTTTAAAATTATAAAAGAGAATTTAGAAAGTATTTGTTTTCATTAAAGAGGTTATTTATTATTTAGTTTCTTAATTATTACTATATTAAAAATATTATATTTTTTTAAATAATATCAATCCATATATATACAAAGAAAAAATATATTTGAGATCTTGCAATATTTTTGCTATAATTTATTATATTTTATTTGAATATATATCAAAACAAAATTTAAAAAATATTTTATAAATTTTATAAAAAGTTAGACACTAGAAAATTAACTTTTCTAAGAGTTCGGGAAGTGAAGACAAAAACAAGAATCATTAAACGATACATATTAAAGTTATGTTTTCAAGATTTTAGATCTTTGCGGGTTAGCCAAAATAATATTTTAGTTCACTGTAAAACGAGTTAAGTAAACATGTTAGTCCGGTTTGACATCTCAATCTATAATCATTAGTTAAACATATGATAAAATTAAGGTAAAAACATTTTTTTAAAAACAATTCAAAACAATTTTTAATAAAAAATTTCAAAAACTTTTTTAATAAAAAATGACTCCGCGCTATAGCTAGCGCGGGATTAAGTCATAGTCTATAGTACAGAAGAAGGTCAGGATAAGAAAAAACGTAGAGGAGATGGGTTTCTGCATCAATCAACAATAAAAATAAAAAGATGAAGAAGAGAAATGAATTACCTGCATCAATTGTTGAATCTAGGCCTAGGCATTTTCGGTTCCGGGTATTTCGGGTAGTGAGTTTTAGGATCCATTCGGTTCCGAAATGATTTCAGTTCGGTTCCGTTTCAGTACCAGTCGGTTCCGGGTCGTTCGGTTCGAAGATTTCAGAACCGGTTAATACCCGAACCTTTTCGGTTCCGGATATTTATTACTCGAAATGCCTAAAATATATCTTAAATGCCTAAAATATACCCGGAAATCCCAAAATATACCCGAAAACCCAAAATTATATCCGAAAACACAAAAATATACTCGAAAAAAAAATATACCCATAATACCAAAATTATACCCAAAAATCTGATATATATTTAATATTTTTGGATATATAATTATATTTCGGGTATTCGGGTATCCGAAATATTTTCGGTTCAGTTCCGGGTATTACCCGATACCCATTGATATCAATAATAGGATCCAATGAATATTTTGACAATTTCGATTCAGTTTCGGTTTGGATATTTTAGTTCAGTTCCTGTTCGGATATTTCGATTCCGGTTATTTTGCCCGGCTTCGCATCTCTCGCACTTGAAACTTCAATCTCTTTTAGATTCTCAAATGTTGGGCTATTAATGGGCCTGGGGAATCTAGCCCATTAATAAACTCGCTGTGATAAAAACTCATCGTCTCCTTTCGACGAAACAAATTTTCTAGGGTTTTGAAGAGTCTCTCGTCGCCGTTCCATCTTCCAAATTTTCTAGGAAATGGGTTTCTCCGCGATATGGAATTCTCATCCGAAAAAGTACGGCCCTGGATCTCGCACCTGGTAATCAATCATCTTCCTCTCTCGCCTCTTTGCTTTAATTTGTTTGGTTCCTAGAAGAATGTAGAATACGACTAGAACGAAAACAGTCTCGATTTTCTTCCTCAGCTTGCGCAAGATTCGTTATTATCTTGTGATGAATCTGATCAGCTTTGATTAAGTTTTGTTAATTATCCTGTAATGAGTATTTGACTTGTGCTCTGATTGTAGAATAGTAAGTTTCGGAGAGGTTTTGATTGCAAAAATTCTTATTTGAGACTTACTTTTTTTTAGCTTCTGTGAGATTAGCTTATGTATTTGGTTTCAGTGAGATTAGCTTATGTATGATATTGCGTATTTGGCTTCTGTGAGATTAGCTTATAAATGAGATTGTGTATTTGCCTATTTGGCTTCTGTGAGATAAGGTTATGTATGAGATTAGCTATGTGTTATATTTGGCAGTCAAGATTCTGACTTTGTGTTATGCTATTCTTGTCTTTACATAGCCGTGTTTGCGGGAATTCCCACGAGCTGATTAGAAAGTATGGTCTGAACTGCTGCAGACAGTGTTTCCGCAGCAATGCCAAGGAGATTGGATTCATCAAGATAAATTTCAATTATATTAATCTCCATGACTTGTATTTATTTCATTCTTTTGCATCATTGTTCCTTCTGGTTTTGTTTTCTCTTCTTTGCAGTACCGTTGATGAGGCACCAACCAGTTCATTAGTGATGATACACACATGATGGCATCGATGGATTAACTTTGATGCTCTTTCTAGTTTTGATATTTTGAATTGTGAATCTTTCTCTCGCTTATTTATATTGAAGTTGTTGAACCTCTCTCAAAGATAGTTTGTTGCCTTGTCTTTTGAAGCCTTATTTGTTTTGAAGTGGAATGATGATGTTTGTCTTAGTTTTAATTGCTTCTTGTTTTATGAGTCTATTATTGTATTTTGTGATTCTTTCATTTTCTAGCTTAAACTGGACAAGATTGGGCATGAACTTCACTAACCAATTTGAGAAATAATGTCCTTGTATGTGAATTAGAGTTGAGAGGGACGTGAGCTTATAAACATAAGTTCGACTCGAACCGTTCGAGTTGTGACTTGTGAGTTTTGTTCTAACCCACGATCATGACGTTGATGGTCATCAGGAATTTAAGCTCAAATATTTTTGTTTTTGTAAAACCAAAACCTACGTAAAGACATTTAAACCTTTAATGAATCTAAAGTCGGGTTACCCACTCAAATCCTCACAATTAAACCTAAATCTATCCCTAAATTTCAATTCTTTGTCGCCGTTCCTCGTCTTTTTCAGTTTTCTTTCTTCACCGTTTGCCTTTTTTTTTTTCGAATTATATTTCCAACACACTTCCGGTCACAATTCTGGAGCCACAATTCCAGCGCCTCAATCGGTCTTACTTAGCATAACTAACACAATTTTGAACAACTGGTACTACTTGTGACAACTAACAAAATTTTGAACAACTGATACTAGTTGGGACAACTAAGTATTATTGTGTTAAACTATTTGATTGAAACTGTGTTTGGATTGCAGGATACCGAGGAGATATCGAACCAACTCTTAAGCTTTTCGTCAAAAACATCGAGTATAAACAAGTCTCCTAAGATACAAACGAAGTGTTTTGTGAGCAAAACGGTGGAGATCATAAAAAATCTTAAAGCAGAGTTGCCATGGTTCACAAGTCACCCTCAGTTTCATAACTTCTTTCAAATGACTGAGTAATCAAACCGTAGGCTTTATGTCGATGTTATTGCTTCGTACAGTTTGTACTGAGGGGGAGGGGGGGGGCACAATAATTTGGTTTGTTGTGAATGGCGTTCCCATATGTTATCCCATGAGAGAGCATGCCCTCATCTCTTGATTAGACTGCCATGAATACCCACGAAACAAGAAAAAGTTGGGGTGTAATAGGTTTAGGGATGGAGAAAATAACAAAACGATGTGAAAGAGAAGCTACTCTCAATGAAGGCTTGTGGAGATAGGTTGAAGATGACGGTCCTTTATTTCCTATGCACGATAATCAGAGGAAAGACAAAGGTTTACGGCACTACTAAAAATTATGCGTATAGCTACGGATTAGCCATTAAAATTCCGTAGCTTTTTGAAAAGTCATAGAAAAGCTACGAAAACGCTACGGAAAAGCCACGGAAAGCTACGAAAAGCCACAAATAGCCACCGATTAGCTATGGAAAATTAGCTACGAAGCTATAGCTATGGAATTTTCCGTAGCTATTTCGTGACTATAGCTTCGTAGCTAACTTTCCGTAGCTAATCGATGGCTTTTCGTAGCTTTTTCATGGCTTTTCCATAGCGTTTCTGTAGCTTTTACGTGGCTTTTCAAAATGCTACGGAATTACCGTGGCTAATCCAGCTTGGCCTGAACTTCAGCAATATGCGATCCACCCATGTTCCCATTCTATCTCTTTCGCTCAAAGTCTGCATTTTTGGTGCTATTGCTAGACGCCAAATTCTCAATAAGCACATAAGCATCATCTAGATACCTGGTATTGAAATTCCCATTGCTCGAAGCATCCAAAGCCATCTGATACCTCCAATCAATCCCTCTGAAGAAGAAACCAATCAGCTGAGCATTAGTGTACCCATGATGTGGACAATCTCTCTGATAAGATCTAAATCTCGTCCAAGCATCCTTGAACGCCTCAGTCGGGCCTTGAGAAAACTGGGAAATCTCGTTCCTCAGATCCTCGGATCGTGCATCATCATAGAAGTTATTCATGAAAGCAGTCTTCGTCTCCTCCCAGGTAGTCAGCGATCTAGGAGGTAACTGTTTCAGCCAGGAAGTCGCGTCTCCACCTAGAGAGTAAGGGAAGAGCTTGCAGAAAAGGTAATCTTAGGACACCCCATTGCTCTTAATGCTAGTGACCAAGTCCTCGAACCTCTCAATATGATCCATGAGATGTTCACTGGAAAGACCATGAAAAAGGTGCTGACCCACAAGAGTGTAGTATGCAGGTTTCAGCTCAAAATCATTCCTCTGAAATGGTGGAGGACGAATCACTGATCGATTGGCATAAAACTGATCATGCATGTTGTACTCCCCCAATTGTTCTACCACGATGAGCCACAACATTCCATGCATTCGCATCAACAACCTCCTCGACAACAGCAGGAAGTGGAATGATGTTCCCCTCTCCATCCAATCGTTGCCCTCTCTCATTGCACAATTGACCTTCTCGGTCTCTGTAAGCACCAACTGCATCTTGAACCAAAATCACTGGATTGTTGTTCATCTCTGCTGGCTTCTTTGCTTTTCTGTTTGTGCATTCCAAAAGTGCTAGCTGCTCCAATGACAGATTAGCTAGCGGAGTATTCTAGTTCCTTCTGGTTCCTCCATTAGGCATACACCTGAAACACAAAGGCAAGAAACGTAAGTAATCAAAAATCACGATGAGTATCGACCGACACTGGGTGGTGTCGATCGATATCAACAAAAAGAAACAATGAGTATCGACCGACACTGACTAGTATCGATCGATACCGACGAACTTAGTCGAAACTCGATAGCTAAAACCTAATGGCGATATTTAGAGTCCCCGGCAACGGCTCCAAATTTGATATGCTCAAATTAATATCCTATAAGTATTAAAGCAGTTGTTGTAGTATATGTAGGGGTCGAACACAAGAACTCAAGAAAATCACACAATAGACCGAATAATATCGAATCAAGCTAAATAGTTCAGATGAAACAAAAGCAATAAACAGTAAAAGAGTTGTAAAATCGATGGGAGAAAGATAGGTTCAGGGTATTTCTCAGGAAATCAATGAATGCAAATAAACTAACTAATCAGGGTTCATATTATGCATTGTTCTTGAACTCAAATCACAAAAGTATAATTAACCAACTGTCATTGCGAGAATTATCTAAGCCTAAATCCTAAAATTCCAAATCTCTTTGCGAATCCTAAAGTCTAAACCATCTTTTAGTTCAAGTTTGATTTATTCACAAAACAACTAAACCAAATCTCTTTGCGAATAGTTATTTTGCTCACCCTAAGTTCTATCAGATTACTCAATTGCACTGTCGTGCCTAATTGATTAACCTAAGATCTAAGTTATAGGTGATTGATATATCATGGTTTTTACCCCTTTTAAGCCATGATATAAGTCTGTTTTATAGAGTCTTTCTAGTATTTTGTAGTACTTTAGAGTCTTTTACAGGTTTTAGCACGTTTGGAGCATAATTGGAACTATTGGAGCTTTCTGGAGCATTTTGGAGCAAAGCTGAAGTTCGTGTTGCTGAGTGCCATAATTCATGATCAGTGTCGATCGATACCCGTCGCAGCATGACACAACCCGCGACTTTAAAGAAGAGTTGAAGAATTGCAGCTTGGTCCAGAAGACTTTAATAATTACAAGAAGCCCCAATTCGTGTTTTAGGTTATTTATAGGGTTTTTACAGCCACTTTTAGGCTGGGCATTATTTTACTTTGGTTTTTGAGAGAGATTTAGAGGGAGACAAGTATGAAACTCGGTTGATCCAAGAGAAGATTTCGAACCCTTGTTTTACTCTTTCTGATTATTTATTTGATGATTTATTCAGTTATGTTGATTGTTTCACTCTCCATGTATGAGTAGATCCACTTTAGGTTTAGGGTTTTCTCATAAGGATTTCTTTGAATGATAGGTTGATTATCTGTTTAGGATTCACCATCTGAATTAGTTCTTCGCCTTAGGTTGTGTTCAAAGCTAATTCTAGGTTGACGAATCTGGAACTTAGATCTTAGGATAATTGATTAGGCACGACAGTGCGATTAATTACCTGATAGAACCTAGGTGAGCAAATTGATTATTCGCAAAGAGATTTGGTTTAATTGATTTGTCAACAAATCAAAATTGGTATTAAAGCTAATTTAGATTTTAGGATTCGCAAAGAGATTTGGAATTCCTAGGATTTAGATTTAGATAATTCTCGCAACGACAGTTGGTTAATTATAGCTTAGTGATTTGAGTTCAAGAACCGCGCTAAATCTGAATCATGTTAGTTAGTTTATCTGCATTCATTGATTTCCTGAGAAATACCATGAGCATATATTATCTCTATTGAATTTACAACTCGTTACTATTTATTGCCTTTATTTTATCCTATTTGCTTAGCTTGATTTGACACTATACAATCTATTGTGTGATTTCTGTGAGTCCTTGTGTTCGACCCCTAACTATATTACAACTGCTGCTTTAATACTGTTAGGGTATTAATTTGAGCATATCAAATTTGGCGCCGTTGCCGGGGACTTAATTTCGCCTTTAGATTTTAGCTGTCGAGTTTCGACTAAGTCCGTCGGTATCGATCGATACTCACTAGTATCGGTCGATATTCTGGCGATTTCTTTGTTGATATCGATCGATACCCTCCAGTGTCGATCGATACTCAACGCATTTTTTTGGTTACTTACGTGCCTTGTCTAGTGTTTTGTTTTCAGGTGTATGCCTGTTCGTGAAACCAGAAGCAACAAGAGCACTCATCTAGTTGAACTGTCACTGGAACAGCTAGCGCTTGTGGAACGCACAAACAGAAAGACAAAGCAAACATAAGGGATGAACAACCTAGTGGTATTAAGAGCTGATGAAGCTCGAGTCTTGAGAGACCAAGAGGGTCATGTGTGCAATGAGGGAGGGCAGCGAGTTGATGAAGCTGGAAACGTCGTTGTCCCTGCTGCTGTTATTGAGATTGTCGCGCCAGCTGGGCGTACCAACGTTGGGAATGCTGCAGGTGATCGAGTTAGGACACTTGGCGAGCACAACAGACCTGATCAGTTCTATGCCAATCGATCTGCGATTCGCATCCCAACTTTTCAGAGGAACGACTTCGAGCTGAAGCCTGCGTACTATGCTCTCGTGAGTCAGAATCCTTTCCATGGCCTATCTCATGAACATCACATGGATCATATCGAGAGATTCGAAGATTTGGTCACTGGTATGAAGTACAATGGAGTGCCCAATGAGTTCCTCTTCTGCAAACTTTTCCCATATTCTCTTAGTGGGGATGCTGCTTATTGGCTAAAGCAGTTGGCTCCATGTTCACTGACTACCTGGGATGAGACGAAGAATGCATTCTTGTGCAATTTCTATGATGATGCAAGATCCGAAGAGCTCAGGAACAAAATTTCTCAATTTTCTCAAGGTCCAACATAGGGACTCAAGGCTGATTGGATTCGATCCAAATCATATCAGAGAGATTTTCCGCACCATGGGTTCAATCATGTTCAGCTGCTGGGTACCTTCTACAGAGGGATCGATTGAAGGTACCAGATGGCATTGGATACTATGAGTAATGGGAACTTCAACACCAGGTATCCAGATGATGCAGCCGTGCTGATTGAGAACTTGGTGTCTAGCAATAGCACCAAGAATGCTGATTTCAAGCGGAAGAAGCAAGCTGGAGGAATTTATGGATCGCAGATTGCTGATGTTCAAGCAAAGCTGGATTTTCTGATCGGAAAGTCGAAGAAGACTGTACACTTTGCTGATGGAGTCGATAATATCGGTGGAGATGAAGTGGAGGACGTTAACTACGTTGGTGGTTCTGGATTTCAGGGTCAGCAATTTGGGTACAACAACAACCGAAACTTCAACAACAACACTCGCAATTACGGAAACTCCTCGTACCAGCCAATCTCTCTAAAATCCCTAGAGAATAAGATGGAACTCATGATGGAACAGCTTCTTCGGGGGCAAGAGAAGTTGCAGGGAGATTTCAATGGGAAGTTTGACTCTCTGTACATCGATCTGAATGGAAAAATAGAATCCATCAATCTTAGCCAGAGGAAGTTGGAAACTCAGGTTGCTCAGACAGCAGCAGCCGTAAAGATACAGGAAGGCTTTCTTCCAGGGAGAACTGAAAATCCAAGAGCACACGTCAATACGATCTCCTCAAGTGCAGAAAATTTCGATGAGGAGCCCAAAATCGCCAAATCATCGATCGATACCACCAAGTGTCGATCGATGCCAGTTACAATTTTGAAACGAGATGCTTCCAAAACCCGTGTATCGATCGATACCCTGTTGGTATCAGTCGATACGGAGGCGACTTCTGAGGAGACACCTGAGATTTTGACTGTGGTGCCTAAAGTAGTTGCAGAGAGGGTGTATACACCCAAGATACCTTATCCGATGCCTCATATTATGACAAGGAAGGAATGGGATGACGCTAGATGCAAGGTTTTGCTGGATAAGCAGAATGTGGAGCTTCCTTCTAATGCTGATGTATGTGCCAGGGACGACTCAACTTCAGTATTATCGATCGATACCCAGCTTGGTGTCGATCGATACCCCTCACAGATCGGGCCAGAAATTGTGAAAACACCTGAGTTGATCGAAGAAAGAGTTCGCAAGCCCAAGAAGCAGAATCATATTCCTCAACACCTCAGAGATCCCATTTCTCCAAAGCAGCCGCATGGCTTTGAGAAGATGGTACGAAGAATCTCCAATGAATTGTCCTTTGAAGAAGCTCTAGAGTCCCGTCCTCTGCTAAGTCACTTCAAAGATTTCAGAGAAACTAAGGAAGAGATTAAGGCACTCTTCATTAAGGCTAGAGGTGCACCACCCCCACTGAGACAGTTGACCCAAAGGGAAGATCCAGGGAAATTCGTGGTTCCATGCTCTATCTCTGGAGTTGAGTTCAAATAGTCTCTCGTTGACTCAGGGGCTAGTGTCAATGTCATCTCAAGGGGAACTGCAGAACGGTTGGGCGCTGATATTCGGTCTTCAAAGATATCTATCACATTCGCAAACGATTCTACCTCGCTTCCATACGGTACTGTCCATGGTTTATTTGCCAAAGTAGGAGATTGTCTGGTGCCTACTGATTTTCAGGTTGTTGAGATAAGTGCAATGTCTCGTATGCCTTTACTCCTGGGACGACCGTTTATGGCTACTGCTAGCGCAATCATTGACACGCCTAATAACAGAATCTCTTTCTCTTACATTGACGGAGGGGTCTATTATGATGTCATCCCCCCTGGAGGTGCTCCCACACGTGTCTCTAGCATCGAGGTTGTTACAGAAATGTCGCTAGCAGTTGATCTTTTGGAAGAGCCTCATGACGTGCCTACTGCCATAGAAGTTTCAATTGAACTACCCAGCGTCCCCAAGGAAGTTGTCAAGAAGGCTAAGGCAACAAAGAAGAAGGCCAAGAGCAAAAAGGTGAAGTACGATGGAGACTCGATTGAGTACAAGGTGAAGTGCAAAGGTGCTTCGAAGCCATTCTCTAAGGCTAGAGTTCTTCTTACATCGGAGTTGAAGGAAAAAGGAAAAGAGTTTGTGGATGGCATGCTGAGCAGAACTCTGAAGCTAGCAATGTCAAGTTGTGGAGCCTATTTTGGTGTAAGCTCCCATTCTTATCCTGCCTGAGCGGTGGTACAGTCAAGCTACTGACGTTAAACAAGCGCTTGGTGGGAGGCAACCCACTGGTGAGTCTGCTTTTGAGTCATTTTTCCTTTTATTTTTTGGTTTGTGTCTTGTGTTAGGATAAACGAGGAGCAAAACTCGAAATCGCCTAGTGTCGATCGATACCCCATTGGTATCGGTCGACAACGATCGCAAAGAGATGGTTCATCAAGTCGATTTAAGCCTGGTATCGATCGATACCAGGCCGTGTGTCGATCGATACTCGATGTTCCAGGAAGGTAACTTCTTCTTTTTCCCAATTTTATTATGTTCTTTTGTTTTCTTTCACTGACTCTCGGCTAGATAACACTGGGGACAATGTTGTTCATGTCTGGGGGAGGTGTCTGCTGACATTGTGTTTGTTTTTATTAGAGTCAGTTGTTTTATCAAGTCAAAAACGTTTTACTGAGTCAAAACTTGTTAGAGATGATGATCATGTGCTTGAATTGTTGTTTGGGTTTTGTTTTTGAGTGACGAGTGTTGCATGATCAGTTCTAGATCGACTAATAAAAAATCCAAAGACTGACCAGTTGACTAGAAAACATCCATGTCTCCAACAGAGTTCTTCTGAAGCCTGAGCCAAATTTTTGCACTTCATCGATGTGGTTAGTGTTTACAGAGCTTGATTCATCATTCATATATGACAAAGGAACCCATATGTTTGAAGTAATGGTATCTCTCTCCCCTATTATAAGTTGGTAAATAAGAGCATAAAATATGAAATGATTTTCTTCTGAGTAGAGGGCTAGGAAAATTTCCAGCGATCCCATTATTCTATTTAAGAGGGAATGATCACACAAATGTTGACAGCAAGGTTAGGAAAATTTCCCGTGATACCACTATTCCCCTAAACTTTTGATACATAGATAGGGAAGAACCTGGAATTCGGTGGCAAACACCATCAGTACTCGCGTTTCAGACATTGATGTGTATATGCAAAGCTAAAAAGCAAAAAAAAAGAGAACATAATAAGAAATAAGTCTAGAGGAGAGAAAGTGATACAAAAAGTGAGAAAAAGGTGGTTCCTTGTCATGATATTGTATGGTAAAGAATCTAGAAGGTTCTTGAACATTGGCTGCAGCGATGGAACTGGTGATGAGGGCTTTATTTGAACTATGTTGCGAGATAATGTGTGGAGTCTGGAAAAACTGCGAATGTCTACGGAGAAGTACATGGTGGTTAGATCAAAAGCTGGTTAGGTGACATTTTGGTACTTGGGAAAAGGATCTCTGCGATGGTTCATGAACAGGTGAGTCTCCGTGTTTTCAAACCTCTTTCTCTGGTTTAGTCCTCTATTTGCTTGAGGGCAAACAAAGGCTAAGTCTGGGGGAATTGATATATCATGGTTTTTACCCCTTTTAAGCCATGATATAAGTCCGTTTTATAGAGTCTTTCTAGTATTTTGTAGTCCTTTAGAGTCTTTTACAGGTTTTAGCACGTTTGGAGCATAATTGGAACTATTGGAGCTTTCTGGAGCATTTTGGAGCAAAGCTAAAGTTCGTGTTTCTGAGTAACAGATTTCACGATCAGTGTCGATCGATACCCCCTGGTATCGATCGATACCCGTCGCAGCATGACACAACCCGCGACTTTAATGAAGAGTTGAAGAATTGCAATTTGGTCCAGAAGTCTTTAATAATTACAAGAAGCCCCAATTCGTGTTTTAGGTTATTTATAGGGTTTTTACAGCCACTTTTAGGCTGGGCATTATTTTACTTTGGTTTTTGAGAGAGATTTAGAGGGAGACAAGTATGAAACTCTGTTGATCCAAGAGAAGATTTCGAACCCTTGTTTTACTCTTTCTGATTATTTATTTGATGATTTATTCAGTTATGTTGATTGTTTCATTCTCCATGTATGAGTAGATCCACTTTAGGTTTAGGGTTTTCTCATAAGGATTTCTTTGAATGCTAGGTTGATTATCTGTTTAGGATTCACCATCTGAATTAGTTCTTCGCCTTAGGTTGTGTTCAAAGCTAATTCTAGGTTGACGAATCTGGAACTTAGATCTTAGGATAATTGATTAGGCACGACATGATGCGATTAATTACCTGATAGAACCTAGGTGAGCAAATTGATTATTCGCAAAGAGATTTGGTTTAATTGATTTGTGAACAAATCAAACTTGATATTAAAGATGATTTAGACTTTAGGATTCGCAAAGAGATTTGGAATTCCTAGGATTTAGATTTAGATAATTCTCGCAATGACAGTTGGTTAATTATAGCTTAGTTATCTGAGTTCAAGAACCGCGCTAAATCTGAATCATGTTTGTTAGTTTATCTGCATTCATTGATTTCCTGAGAAATATCATGATCCTATATTCTCTCTATTGAATTTACAACTCGTTACTATTTATTGCCTTTATTTTATCCTATTTGCTTAGCTTGATTTGACACTATACAATCTATTGTGTGATTTCTGTGAGTCCTTGTGTTCGACCCCTAACTATATTACAACTGCTGCTTTAGTACTGTTAGGGTATTAATTTGAGCATATCAGTGATCAATCCAGAATTAGTTTTGAGAACAACCTAAGGTGAAGAACTAATTTAGATAGTGAACCCTAAACAACTAATCAACCTAGCATTCAAAGAAATCTCTTATGAGAACCCTAAACCTAACAGGAGATCTACTCAGACATGGAAATTGAAGCAATAAACATGACTTAATAAATAATCAAATAAAGAATAAGAAAGAGTAACAAGAGGGTTCGAAATCTTCTCTCGGACAAACAGAGTTTCAGACTTGTCTCCCTTCAAAAGCTCTCTCACAAAACCAAAGTAAAATAAAGCATAGCCATCAAAGTAGCTGTAAAATCCTAATAAATAACCTAAGTCACGTTTTGGGGCTTCTTGTAAATAATAAAGTATTCTGGGCAATTTTCCAATTCTTCAACTCTTGGAAAAGTCGCGGGTCGTGTCTGCTTCAGTGAGTATCGACCGATATTAGTCAGTATCGATCGATACCGAGGCTTCAAATCGGGTACTCAGCTCCAAAATGCTCCAAAATGCTCCAGAATGCTCCAATATCTCCAATTATGCTCCAAACGTGCTAAAACATGTAAAAGACACTAAAACACTACGAAATAGTAGAAAGACTCTATAAAACGGACTTATATCATGGCTTAAAAGAGGTAAAAACAATGATATATCACTTGTACAAGTATGACTCATCCCAAAAATAATGTGTGATGTCTTAAGAACTTATTCTTTTTGTTCCCAACAAAGTCGTTTGGTTCTTTCTTTGCAGCAAAATAATTCTCTATTTCACCAAACCAAGGGATTTCAGGGAGCTTGTGTGGCGTGGAGGTGTGTAGTAGTCACTTTACCCAATACTGATAGCGTATACACGTTATTCTCAGGTAAGCTGTCATCTAAAGGAACCTTTTCATCCACGCGCAGCGTGGACAGATGATCAGTAACACCGTTCTCGATCCCCTTCTTGTCTTTGATCTCAAGATCAAATTTCTGCAATAGAAGAATCCACCGCAAAAGTCTAGCTTTGGCATCCTTTTTCGTAAGTAGATACTTCAAATCAACATGATCATTATGCACTATAACCTTAGACCCCACAAGATAAGATCCGAACTTCTAAAAAACGAACACAATGGCAAGAAGTTCTTTCTCAATTGTAGTGCACTTGCACTGCACATCATCAAGAGTTCTGCTAGAGTAGAATATAACATGAATTTTCTTGTCCTTTTGCTGTCCCAGGACAGCTCCTACTATGAAATTGCTAGCATCAATCATCACTTCGAAAGGAAGCTCCCAATATGGTGGTTGGACAATTGGTGCTTTGACAAGTGCTCCCTTGATCGTGTGAAATTCTTCTAGACAGTCGCTGTCAAAATGAAACTTCACCTCTTTGCATAACAATCGAGTCAAGGGTCTAGCAATCTTGGAAAAATCCTTGATGAACCTCATGTAGAACCCATCGTGTCCCAGAAAGCTTATAATCCCTTTGACAGAATCATGCGACAGTAGACTAGTCATCACCTTGATCTTTTCCTTGTCCACTTCAATACCCTACTCTAAAATCCGATGACACATGACAATCCCATCTCTTATCATAAAGAGACACTTTTCCCAGTTCAACACCAGATGCTTTTCCTCATAGCGTTGTAATACCCTGCACAAATTAGAAAGACAAACAAAAAGGAGGATCCATAGACAGAATAGTCATCCATGAAAACCTCCATTATGTCCTCAATCAAGTCAGTGAAAATCGAAATCATGCATCGCTGGAATGTCGCTGGGGCATTGCACATGTCAAATGGGGTTATGTGATAAGCAAAAGTGCCATAGGGACATGTGAATGTGGTCTTCTCATGGTCGCCTAGATGGATGGGGATCTAAAAGAAAATAGAATAACCATCTAGAAAACAATAGTAAGGGTGGCTAGCAAATCTTTAAAGCATTTGATCGATAAAAGGCAAAGGAAAGTGATCTTTACGAGTAGCAATTTCCTATAGTCAATACACATGCTATGCCATGTAACAGTTCTAGTTGGAATCAACTTATTTTTCTCGTTCTTAACAACTGTTACACCACCTTTCTTTGGAAAAACATGGATTGGGCTCACAGAAGTACTATCAGAGATAGCTTATATGATGCCCGCCTCTAGAGTTTTCATTATCTCTTTCTTTACAACATCTTTTAGATTCAGGTTTAATCGTCTCTGATGTTCTATTGAAGTCATCGTTTCATCCTCTAGATGTATCCTATGCAGGCAAAGATCAGGTGAAATCCCAGTGATATTGATGTGATCATGAGCAACAAAGAACTTGAAAAAGAGGCACGCTTGTAAGAGTTGGAAATTGACAAGGGCACAATGCTTCAAAATACACTTAACGGGATGAATCAAGTGATTTTGGGCAAGGAGAACATTGAGAAATCCATTGGGGATGATATATATTAAGTGCAGCTCACTTTGAGCCTAATAGAAGTCCAAGAAGGCCCATAATAATGCACTTTATTTGTTACCCAAATAAAGCAAATAAAGTGACGAAAATTAAAGATCAGTAACAAATAAAGTGACGAAAATTGAAGATCAAAAGTCCCTTTCTCGACCTCTACATGCATTGTTTGCATTAAATTCACATTTCCCTAGGTTTTGTGAATGTAAAGTAGATTTTATTAATTGTTTAGCTTTCTTTTCAAGTTTTTCTTTTCTATTTAAACTCATGTAATCTCATTTGAGAGACTCAGATTTTTAATCAATTTTTTTGGAATAAACCTTCGAGAGTGATTCTATTCTTTTGATCATGGTGTGTAATATCCATTGATCATTTTCGATTGTTGGCGTATAATATCCACAATCACCCCCGATATGTCTTGGTACCTCATATCCAAGGGATCACCGGTATATCAGGAGCCTTCCACATCTCCTGTGCGACCATTCGTTCCACATCCTTGTTCATTTAGACTTCACGGTTTCTTTGAGACAAGCCTATCCTTGTACCAAATTCTGAGTGCCGATCTTTGGGAAGATCTCATCAAATGGTATCAGAGCACACTCTGAAGTTTGGTATTCTATCATTATATTCTACCATCTTTCTCATCTCATCATCTTCTTCTTTTCATCTATCTTCTATATTTTCATCTTCTTATAGAGAGAGATGCGCATCACTGTGATTATAGAGATGATCCGGATTTGAGGTCAAATCTTTTTGAAGTGGGAGAGCATGATGTGATCATGAGCAGCAAAGAACTTGAAGAAGAGGCACGCTTGTACGAGCTATGATGAGGCCGTCGATGCTAGCTCAAACGAAGCTGAGGAGGAAGTCATCAACGTTCCAACTATGAGGCAAACTCCAAGGACAAGATCAGGCACGAGAGCTTTGAGAGAGGAGTTCAACAAATCTGCGGAGAATCTAATCACACTCATAGAGCTTGAAAAATTCCAAGGATCCGAGATCACCAAGGAAATGCAAGAAGATGTTCAAGAATACACCAAGACTCCAACAATACCATTCTTGCCGATTTTACAAGGAACTAAAGAAGCTGCTATCTTCATTATTTCAAAGCAGATTCCAAAGGCCCAAAGAAGTCACTAAATAGGTATGTGCTCCATTTGTGCTCTTTTTCCCTTGTCCAAGTTTTGTCCCAATGGGTTTTCTTGGAAAGGTTTTTAATGAGGCAAATGGTTCACATTATCATTGGCCCATTTGGTTGATTTTCCTCAAGCCTAACCACATGAAGATTTTTGACAAGGAGAGTTCAAGAGTCATTCTTTTGATTTCAAACTATGTTTTAATGCTGCCTCTTTCTCTCTCCTTCATGCAAACTTGTGTTGTTTTCTTTATATCCCTTTGTATTATCTTTGTCGAAAACAAGCCTTTGTTTAAGTAATTTTGAGAGTTCTCTCTTGCTATTTTCTGTGAAAGAAGTAGTTGTTTTCTATCCTTCTTGTGAGCGATTCCTTGAATCTTAGAGTGTATCACACTTATCATAGATCAATTCAATAGATCTGTGTGGCGTCTATCATTCCCTCATCTATCAATCATCTCTCGGTTCTTCAAAGAGTTTTGTACGGCTAGTTGAAGAGTCACCATCGCTATTCTCCATCAACCATCTCTTTCGATTCTCTAGAGAGTGATGTATGACCATCTAGATTATCTTTACCTTCCGCCTTTGTATGAACAAGTGCCCCTTGTTCCTACATCATATGGTATCAGAGCTTAATGCTCCAAATTAGACATGAATTTCGTGACTATGGGAGAACCAGGAGATCCAAACTTGGCTCAAATGATCACTGCACTTCAAACATAATTACAAACACAGTTTCAAACTCTTGGTGAGCGCATAACTCGTCTTTAACAGCCTCCACCAGCACGTAGAGATCCCATAAGGAACGTGAATCCACATCGAGCAAATCAAGAAGAGGATGATCTTGCCGATTCAGATGTTGATCCACCAGATCCTGACCCAAGGCCGAGAAGACAACAATACTGTGACAGAGGAAAAGGAGAAGATGCATGGCAAGGAAACCAAGACATCAAGCTCACAACACCAATCTTTGCAGGAAAAGTTAATCCAAATGCTTACCTTGATTGGGAAAGGCATATGGAATATATCTTTGAGTATTATAACCACCCAAATCAAAGAAAAGTGTCTTTAGCTGCTGTTCAACTCACTGAAAGTGCCTTCGCTTGGTGGGACATAGATGTTTCCGAAAGAAGAAGGCATAGACATGGGAAAATCAGTACGTGGAATGATATGAGGTTTCAACAGAAGTTCATAAAGCTTACTCAAGGATCCAAATCCGTTGAAGAATATTTCGATGAGTTTGAAATGCTTAAGAACAGGCTGGAAACTGAAGATTCAGTGGAAACTTTGATGGCACAGTTTGTAGACGGTCTTCAAGATAGGATTGCGAGAAAAGTTGAGAGACTGACTTACCATGACATGGATGAGTTGCTGCACCTTGATATTCAGGCCGAGCAGCACATCAAACGAAAGACTCTCGCAACAAGCCGAAACAAATCTAACTGGAATCAACAGCCACAGAAAGTTCAAGACAAAGGAAAGTCTATTGAAGTGGATTCCAAATTCAAAACAAAGATGCCTGAGATGTCCAATATCAACAAACCATAACCTGGTAAGTTCACTGCCCAAAGACTTTGAGATATAACTTGTTTTAAATGTCAGGGAAAAGGACATTATGCAAGGGACTGTCCAAACCATATAGTTATGATTCTCAAGGAAAATGGAGAATATGAGTCTCAAGATGAAGAGGAACTTGCACAAGAAGAATTAGAAGATGATGTTGTGGAGTATGCTGACACCAGAGAGAGCACTCACCGTTCTCTTTAAGCCATAAACTATTCAAAGAGAAAACATCTTCCATTCTCGTTGCACCATTAACTCTAAGGTATGTAGCTTAATTATTGATGGTGTTTCTTGCACTAGCGTAGCCATCAAGTATTTGGTTGATAAGCTAGGTATTTAGAAGACGAAGCACCCTAGACCATATCGACTCAAATGGATAAATGATTATACTGAGCATAAGATTTCCGAGCAAGTTACAATTCCATTCAGTATTGGCAAGTATGCAGATCAAGTTGTGTGTGATGTGGTGCCTATGCAAGCTGGACATCTACTTTTTGGTCGGCCATGGTAGTTTGACAAAGAAGCATTACACAATGGCCGAACTAATCATTACACTTTCTTGCAAAACAACAAGAAGCATAGCTTGGCGCCTTTGACACGGCAAGAAGTGCTCGAAATGCAATGATCTATGTCCAAAGGAAATAAGCTAACTAAAACAAATATGTATGTAACACCTAATGCTGTTTTCAAATCTCTTGATTTAAAAGAACATGTGCTACTAATGATCTTCAAGGAAGGTTTGTTTTCAAGTCAAGAAGAACAAGACCTACCACCTGCTATTCTAGAGCTACTTGACATATTCACTAATGTGTTTCCCGAAGAGATTCCACAAGGACTGCCACCAATAAAAGGAATCAAGCATCAAATTGATCTAGTCCCTGGTGCACCTTTTCCAAACAGAGCTACTTATAGTGTCAATCCAGAAGAAGCAAAGGAGCTGGAAAAGCAAGTTCAAGACTTAATGTCTAAGGGCTATATCCGAGATAGTCTAAGCCCATGTGCTGTTCATGTGCTTCTAGTGCCTAAGAAAGATAGAACTTGGAGGATGTACGTTGATTGTAGAGCCATCAACAATATCAGTGTCAAGTATATATAGATATCCCATTCCAAGGCTGGATGATATGCTAGAGAAGCTCAATGGAGCAGCTATCTTCTCAAAAATTGATTTAAGAAGCGGATATCATCAAGTAAGGATGAAGGAATGAGATGAATGGAAAACAGCGTTTAAGACTAAGAGAGGCTTATACGAGTGGATGGTCATGCCATTTTTACTCACTAGTGCGAAGTACATTCATGAGACTCATGAACCATGTCTTAAGGGCATACATCTGTAAGTTCGTAGTAGTCTACTTCGATGACATCCTGATTTATAGCTCTAACCTTGCAGATCACTTGAATCATCTTGAGCAGGTTCTTGAGACACTAAAGGCTGAAAATCTCTATGCAAACCTAAAGAAATGCACGTTTTGCACTGATCAAGTTGTCTTTTTATGATTTGTTGTGAGTTCACAGGTTTTAAAGGTCGATGAAGAGAAGATCAAGGCAATACAAGACTGGCCGACTCCAACTACTATTGGACATGTGAGGAGCTTCCATGATCTGGCTAGTTTCTATAGGAGATTTGTGAAAGCTTTCAGCACCATTGCTGCACCCTTAACTTTGGTGACAAAAAAGAATGTGGAGTTCAAATGGGGTCCAACACAAGATGAGGCATTCGACAAGCTCAAAGACAACCTCACACATGCGCCTGTTTTGGTACTCCCTAACTTTGAAAAGACTTTTGAGATTGAATGTGATGCTTCTGGTACAAGTATAGGAGCTGTCCTAACTCAAGGAGGAAAGCCAATAGCATATTTCAGTGAGAAATTGAGTGGAGCTTCCCTCAACTATCCTACTTACGATAAGGAACTCTACACATTGGTAAGATCTCTTGAAACTTGGCAGCATTATCTATTGTCAAGAGAGTTTGTTATTCATACAGATCATGAGACGCTCAAGCACCTAAGAGGTCAGACTACGCTTAAGAAGAGACATGCGAAATGGCTTGAGTTCGTAGAGACATTTCCCTATGTGATCAAATACAAGAAGGGAAAAGAGAACATTGTTGCTGATGCATTATCAAGAAGACACGCTCTGATCAGCAAAATGGAGGCCAAAATCATGGGATTCGATCACATCAAAGGATTGTATGAGACTGATCCAAACTTTCAAGAAGCATTCAAGGAAACTAGCAAGGCTGCGTATGGATCATTCTACTAGCACAATGGATTCTTGTTCAAAGATAAAAGACTTTGCATTCTTCATGGATCGATGAGAAAGCTACTGCTTGGTGAAGCTCATAAAGGAGGACTAATGGATCACTTTGGTCGAGACAAGGCTCTAAGTGTGCTTATGGATCATTTCTATTGGCCGCATTTGAAACGAGATGTGGAGAAGTTCTGTGCTAAGTGCATCACTTGCCTAAAGGCAAAATCCATGTCACATCCTTATGGTTTATATATGCCTTTGGCTATCCCTAACCTACCGTGGGTAGACATCTCTATGGATTTTATTTTAGGTCTACCAAAGATCAACAACAAGGATTATGTCTTTGTAGTTGTAGACAGGTTCTAAAAATGGCTCATTTCATTCCTTTTAACAAGACTAATGATGCTAGTCAAACTGCTGATCTCTTTTTCAAAGAAGTTCACTAAGCATTTATATGGAGTTCTAAGGACCATTGTATCAAATCGTGACACTAAGTTCTTGAGTCATTTCTTGAAAACCTCATGAAGAAAGTTGGGAACTAAGCTACTCTTCTTAACTACTTGTTACTCACAGACCGATGGTCAAACAGAGGTAGTGAATCGAACTCTTTCAACTTTGTTGAGAGCTACGGTGGGTAAGAATCTTAAAAATTGGTTATCTTGTTTACCTTATATTGAATTTGCTTATAATCATGCTAAGGATTCAGGTACGAAATTCTCTCCTTATGAAACTATCTATGGTTTTAATCCTACTACTCCACTTGATCTTTCACCTTTGCCACAAGCTGTTTATTCTAGTGAAGGAGAAACCAGAGCAGATTTCGTAAAAAAGCTTCATCAAAAGGTCAAAGACAATCTGGAAAAAAAACCGAGAAATATAACCAACAAGCTGATAAGCATTGTAAGGAGATCACCTTTGAACCCGTAGATTGGGTATGGCTTCATATGAGGCATGAAAGATTACCGGACAAAAGCAAATCCAAGCTTGCACCAAGAGGAGATGGTCCCTTTCAAGTGCTGGAAAAGATCAATGACAATGCTTACAAACTTGATCTACCATGTGAGTTTACTATTTCTCACACCTTTAATGTTGCTGATTTAGCTCTTTTCATGCATATGTACCTGTTCTGAGGACAAAACCTTCTCAAGGGGGAGGATATGATGAGGCCATCGATGCTAACTCAACCAAAGCTGAGGAGGAAGTCATCAACATTCCAACTATGAGGCAAACTCCAAGGACCAGAGCAGGCACAAGAGCTTTGAGAGAGGAGCTCAACAAGTTTGTGGAGAATCTAATCACACTCATAGAGCTTGAGGAATTCCAAGGATCCGAGATCACAAAGGAAATGTAAGAAGATGTTCAAGAATACATCAAGACTCCAACAATACCATTCTTACCGATTTTAGAAGTAACTAAAGAAGCTGTGATCTTCATCATTTCAAAGCAGATTCAGAAGCCCAAAGAAGTCATTAAATAGGTATGTGCTCCATTTGTGCTCTTTTTCCCTTGTCCAAGTTTTGTCCCAATGGATTTTCTTGAAAATGTTTTTAATGAGGCAAATGGTTCACATTATCATTGGCCCAGTTAGTTGATTTTTCCTCAAGCCCAGCCACATGAAAATTTTCAACAAGGAGAGTTCAAGAGTCATTCTTTTGATTTCAAATTATGTTTTAATGCTGCCTCTTTCTCTCTCCTTCATGCAAACTTGTGTTGTTTTCTTTATATCACTTTGTATTATCTTTGTCGAAAACAAGCCTTTGCTTAAGTAATTTTGAGAGTTCTCTCTTGCTATTTTATGTGAAAGAAATAGTTGTCTTCTATCCTTCTTGTGAGCGATTCCTTGAAGCTTAGAGTGTATCAGACTTATCATAGATCCATTCCATAGATCCGTGTGGCGTCTATCATTCCCCCATCTTTCATTATCTCTCGGTTCTTCAAATAGTGTTGTACGGCCAGTTGAAGAGTAACCATCGCTATTCTCCATCAACCATCTCTTTCGATTCTCTAGAAAGTGATGTACGGCCAACTAGATTATCTTCACCTTCCGACTTTGTATGAACGAGTGACCTTTGTTCCTACATTAAGTTGGAAATTGACAAGGGCACGATGCTTCAAAATACACTTAACGGGCTGAATCAAGTGATTTTGGGCAATGAGAACATTTAGAAATCTATTGGGGATGATATATATTAAGTCCAACCCACTTTGAGCCTAATATTGTACTTTATTTGTTGCCCAAATAAAGTGACGAAAATTGAAGATCAAAAGTCCCTTTATCGACCTCTACATGCATTGTTTGCATTAAATTGACATTGCCCTAGATTATGTGCATATAGAGTAGCTTTTATTAATTGTTTAGCTTTCTTTTCAAGTTTTTATTTTCTATTTAAACTCATGTAATCTCATTTGAGAGACTCATATTTTTAATCAATATTTTTGGAAAAAACCTTTGAAAGTGATTCTCTTCTTTCGATCATGTTGTGTAATATCCATTGATCATTTTCAATTGTTGGCGTGTAATATCCACAATCACCCCCAATCCGTCTTGGTGCGTCATATCCAAGGGATCACGGGTATATCAGGAGCTTTCCGCATCTCTTGTGCGACCATTCGTTCCACATCCCTGTTCATTGAGACTTCACGGTTTCTTTGAGACAAGCTTATCCTTGTACCAACTTCTGAGTGCCGATCTTTGGGAAGATCTCATCATCTATCATCAAGTGAGTAGCCTAAAGCTCTACGGTACTTTCTAAGCTCACACAAAAGCAAAGCAGTTTCGACATTGTTCAACTCAACATTGATGATCACATGGTAAGTGGAATTAGGGCCAAGAAATGCGTACCTTAGCCCAATTGGGAATGTTTTGAGCTCAACTTTTGGAACTTTTAGCTCGATCCAAGGGTGAGCAGGAGGAGCAAGAAGTATTTCTGGTGGAGGCGTCTCTGCAGCTCCATCTAAATTGATGTACGCGACAATCTTCCGCATTGTCTGGCTTGAGTTCAACATCTTAGCATAACCAGTCGCATCGTCACTCATAAACCCATGCTCACTCTCAGCCTTTTTCAAAATAGTCTCCAACGGGTCATCTGCTAAAATCTCTTCAACCACTTTGTCAGAGATTCCCAGCGAGTCATAAATTGAGAACGACTAACCGTCCAACATAGACTTCTTCAGCATCTTGTCCATCTCAAACTTCATGACTATGTCTCCCAGGTGGAGATCTATTCGCCCATTCCTCACATCTATGATGGCTCATGCTGTACACAAGAAGGGCCTTTCCAAAATGAGAGGATCTTTTGGTTCTTCGTCTAGATCTAGAACCACACAATCCGCATGAACAAATGCATCAGCAATTCGCACATGTAGATCCTTAAGAACACCAACTAGAAACTTCACAGAGGGATCAACAAATATTAAGGAAATCTTAGTTTGCTTGAACTTTGTGAATCTAAGTCGCTTAGCCACAAAGTATGGCATCAAGTTGACGCTGGAGCCAAGATCACACAAAGAGCAAGCAAAAGTCATTGCCCCAATATGCACAGAGAGAATAAATTTCCCTGGATCGCCTTGCTTCTTTGGCATTTTGTTTTGGAGGACAACACTGCAATATTTTGAAACCATCATGACACTATCCTCAGTAGATACTTTACTTGTCTCCAAGCTCTTCATATACTTCTTCAATGAAGGTATCATTTGGATTGCATTTTGCCTCTTCTAGGTCCTTCCGTGACTTCTTAGGACGAGTAGGGTACAAAAACCTTAGAATGTAGACACGTGTAGGGGTAGCACGTGTGGCTCATCTGCAGCGTCTGCAGTTGTGGGAACCTTCCCCTTTTCAGCTGTTTCTTCGTTAACCTCTTCTAGATCAATGACGACATCAATATATTTTCCTTTCCGTGCAACATGTTCTAGCTCATTCCAATTCTGAGTGTGATGGCGTTGACGAAATCGTTCCTTGGATTCTGCTATACCTTCCCTGGAAGAACTCCATGTGGTCTCTTGATTGCTTCAACAGTTTGAGCAATCTGAGATTCCAGTTTCTTCACATGAGTGAATACGGCTTCATACTTGTTGTTGAGATTGTTGCACATGTTATCAACATTGACATTGATCTCTTTAGCGGATTTTTGTTGGTTCAGCAGGAGTTGTTGCATAAGAACCTTAAACTCATCTTGAGAGTTATTCGCAGAGCTTGCATGAGTTGGGAATGGGGCATGTGTTGTTGTCTAGAAGGCGTTGAACGACAGTTTCTGCTGAAACCCACCTTGAAATCTGTTCTGACCCTGGAAGCCTTGAGAAAAACTTGAGACGCATGCGTTTTGTACAAACGTTTTTTCTTGGGATTGTTGAACATGCTGGGAGTAAACTTGATCTTGGAGATTTTCGACATTGGTGCTTATGTAAGACAGATTCATATGGTTTCTGTAATTTTGGTTAAATCCTTTGTTTTGCATATACCACTGTCCACTAAGAAAGTTCACCTCATGCAGCTCATCAGTCTCATCCTCAGTTAATCCATGACAAAAAATTGCATCTCCTCTCTCCTTGCAAGACTGCACACCTCTCTGATTTCCCTTCAGCAGCAAGTTCACTTTCACAGCTAGCTCATCAATCTTCTGCGACTCCACATTGTTGACACATTTAAGCCTGTCGTACTCAGGACATCAATTTCCATAACTTGCAGCCAAGTTCTCTATCAACTGGTACGCTCCTTCCTTAGTCTTAGTCATGAAATCTCCATTGCTTGCAGCATTAAGGGCATTCTTGTAGTCCCAGTCAACTCCATCGTAGAAGATGCTTAGAATCTTCTCATCTGAGTACCCATGGTGTGGGAACTCTCTATGGTACTCTCTGAACCTCTCCCAAGCTTCGCAAAAAGAATTTCCCACATGCTGCTGGAAACTAGTGATTTTGTTCCGCAGTGAAGCTGTCTTTGACTTGGTGTAGAAGTGGTACAAGAAAGCAGCTCTGCATTCGTCCCAAGTAGTCAACGACCCATGAGGAAGTGACTTGAGCCATCTCAGCTCCTTGTCCGCCAAAGAGAAAGGGAAGAGCTTGCACTTGAGGTAAGCAAGTGGTACCCCATTCGACTTGGTAGTGCTGCAAATCTTTTCGAAATTCTCAATGTGATCCATTGGATGTTATTCAGGCAAACCATGAAACATGTGCTGCTTCACCAATGCAATCATTTGAGGTTTGATCTTATAATCATGACTTGTAATAGCTGGTGGGCGGATGGCACCTCAGTTCTGGTAGAAGGCATGAGGCGTGTCCAAGTCTCTGATGAAAGGCTGTTGTTGTTGCTGCTGCATTTGCAATTGCAGTTGTAGCCTCTGAAGTTCGGCAGCTGCAGCGTCCTGTTGGTTTCTGTTCTGATCCTCCATGCTGATTGGATTCGTATTTGCTTTCCTGCTTGTTCGTTCTAACCTTGCTAGCTCTTGGTTGTTGAGCTCAAGAAGGTTTTGAAAATCATTGCTTCTGGTAACTCTATCCAGCTTCTAGTTAGTCACATGAAACACACAAGAGAACAAGATAAAATATGTTAGTAAATCTTAGACTAAATTTCAGCTTTAGATTCGAAGGTAACGCTACTGGTCCCCGGCATTGGCGCCAATTCTTGAAACACTTCAGAAATAACCCAAATGAAAAACTGCAAGAGAACAGACTATTGCAGTAATGTATATAGGATGAAATCCACAAGGACCAAGGTTACATTACAAATCTCACAAGAGCTATGACGAAAATATGGTTTTGATTTGCAAGATAAAACTAAATAACTAATAACGATGAGAAAATCAATAAGGAAAAACATTAAGCTAAAGGTTTTTTGCAAGAATCTAGGTATCATGAATCAAAAAATTATTCAGAGAATGATTTAGCACAAGTCTCGAACTCAGACATAAATGTTTAATCAATCCACTATCGTGGTATTGATCACTAAATCTAACAACCTAAGATTCTAAAATGTCGTTTGAACTTATAATTCTAGACCAGCATTAACTTATTGGTTTGATATGTTCACGAATCGCCTTAGCATCATCTTTCGTTGGCTAATGACAATTTGCTCGCTTATGTTCTTTCAAGCAATCTATAACACTTTTGATGAATAGATTAAACCCTAAATCAAAGACTAAGTGATCAATTTAGCCTAAGAAATGAACACAACAATAAGCGAATCCTACAAAAGATAGATCCCTATCTATGTCTAATTCAATGATTCATAGATCCCCTTCAAACCCTAAATCAAAGACTACGTGATCAATTTAGCCTAAGAAATGAACACAACAATAAGCGAAACCTACAAAAGATAGATCCCTATCTATGTCTAATTCAATGATTCATAGATCCCCTTGAAACCCTAAACCTAACTATAGAACTACTCAGACATGGAGGCAATGAACAAGCAAGGAGAGATAAAGAAAAACTCATAATCGATATGATATAAAATCAAATAGGGTTTAGAAATTCTTCTCAAAAGATGTAGAGTCAGAGATTCGTCTCTTCAAAACTTACAAATTGCCAAAAGCCAAAAAACTGAATAGAAAATAAAGTGTAACCTAAAAAGTGGCTAAAACTAGGTATACATAGGTATCAAGTCGTTCAGGGTTGAAATTAGGTGAATCTGGGCCGAAACAGGAAAAGTCGAATTTTATTTTTACCATATGGGACCAAATCGATCAATATGGATTTTGGATCGATCGATCCAGGTTAAATCGGTCGATCTGGGTTTCCTGAATCGGCCGAGTTGGTATCCACGGATGGATGTGGATCATCTTCACGAAAACTGGCATAACGTTTGATTGCACTGTTGGAATGACCTCAAACCACTTCTAAATGAAAGATAACCAAATATTTTATCTTGCATCAAAATCTAAGCTCGATCCATCGGTGGGAAGTTCTTAAACGAATGCCAAACTTCTGACGCATGTGCATGATTCTGCATCTCTATATGCTCATTTTCAGCCAAAACGACTCATTTTCTCCCCAAGTCACCTAAAACCTGAAAAGACTCGATAAAATAGTAAAAAACTCTAAAAACAAACTTTCACTCGATAAAAGACACAAAAACAAGGGTTAGAAACCGGTGAAAACACGGTTTTTAATGACATACTGTAACTCTATGTCTATAATTATGTGTCTAGATTCTGGCGTTTGGGTGTATTCCAAATTTGAGGAAATCATTTCGAGAAGATGTAGAAGACTGTGACAGTGAGTGTCCAAGGATAAGCAAGCAGAATTTTAAAGCTAGTGGTATGAAAGGTTATCCATTGGAACCACTAAGGTTAGAATTCAACTTGATTGTAAATTTCTTATTAATAAGATTAGAATTCACTAATCATTTTGTTGTAATTTGAATTTCTTCATATTGACAGAATATTCATAGTTTGTTTTTTGGTACCTGACTTGGATGAGGAAATTCTTTTGGTGTGTATCATAGAAGAGGAGTCAGGTGATGGAGGTGAAGGCATAATCACCGACAAGAGAAAGGTGCGTCTAACTATAGAGCAGAAAACGATATGGTGGAAAGATATGTACGACTTACATGTGGCTTCCAGATTCCCTAGAAAGAAACGAGTAGAAGAAAGTTAAAAATGTGGAATCAACCTATAATCCTGGCTTTGAGAATGTTTTCAAAGAGTTTGAAAAGAGGATGATGAAAACGATGAGAAAAAGGGTTTAAGGAAATGGAAGGCAAGATTCATGACATGGCTTAAGGGCATGAAAAAAACCAAGAGTTGGCATGAATTTTTACTAGGGAGATGGTTTTGAGAGAACTGAAAATCCAGGAGGACATTGTGTATGAGATAGTGTATTTGGATTCTATGAGATTAGCTTGTGTATGAGAATGTTTATTTGGGTTTTGTGAGATTAGCATATGTATGAGATTGTGTATTTGGGTTATGTGAGATTAGCTTATGTATAAGATTGCATATTTGGCTTCTGTGAGATTTTAGCTTAGAATTTATTGAATGTTTTCAAAATTGGAAAATTGTGTTGTTGATTCAGAGTAAATAAGACTGACCAGGTTATGGAAAATGGATTTCTTTATTGAAAAGACTATTTTTGAGTTGTTGAGTTTCACTAGAGAAGTAGAAAAATTATTTGCTAGTAGTTTTTTTATGTTTTTCTGTTTCCATGTTATACATGTTCTTACATTTCAGTGTAACGAGGGACATATAGCTTGCTCTACATGATGTAACAAACTGAGTAACAAATGCCCTTCTTGTGATTCTCCCGTTGGTCAAATTCGATGTAGAGCGATGGAGAGGGTTATCAAAGCAATCATCGTCTCATGCCCGAATGTGAAGCTCGGTTGCACCAAGAATCTCTCTTATGGGACAAAATTAACTCATGAGAAAGAATGTACTTTCTCTCGATGCTATTTCCCTGCAGAGAATTGCGACTACACTGGCCCTTATAAGGATCTATACTCTCACTTTGATATTCACAAGGTTGTAGAAAGAACCTATGAGTTTCTTTTGGTGAACCTGCTGGAATAAACTTTAACTTGACTAAGTATACTTCAGTTGTTATAAAAGAATATAAGGATGGTTTATTGTTTGTTGTTCAGTGTTTCAGTGAGCCACATGGTATTTGTCTGAATGTGAGCTGTATTGCTCCTTTTGCTCAGGAAATTGGTGAGTTCTCCTAAGTACCCTTAAGTACCGTTTGTTGTGCATTTGCAACTACGATATTTTAGGGTAACAACTTACCCTCATCAAGTTTTTTGACGCCGTTGCCGGAGACTGGTTTGTTACCTACGAGTTTTAGATTATAATTCCGTCTAAGATTTCTCTTTTCTTTGTTTTCTAGTTTTTCTAATTTTTATTTTATTTTTGTGTTTCAGGAACTTTTTAAGATGGATTACTACTCAAGGAATGATGGTTTCTTTGATGGTCATCGATTTTTCTACTTCATGAAGCTCAAAGGCGTTATCCTATGTACCGTGAACTTGTTGGTGACTACATCCCGATGCCAAACTTCTACGACAATCGACCCAACCAAGGTTATTCGCACAAAAATCAGAATTGGAGCGACTTTGATCACGAAGGCTTTCACCATCACTACCACCAGCCATGACCACAACCACTTCCACAAGCCTATGATCACATCCCCAATGAGTCTCAAGAGAGTAGACTTGAAGCCATGATGTACACGATTATGAAGAACCAACACGAGTCTTCACTTGAGCTCGATGCAAAGTTGGACCATATCAAGAATGACCTCGGTGGGAGGTTTGATTCTATTTCTCTCCAGGTTCAAAAGTTTGAAGAGAGAGTGAAGCAAATAGAGGAAGTACAGCAACAACAAGCTCACGACATTGAGAAGAATCAGATTGGCATCGATCACGTTAACCAATCCATGGAGCTTCTGGAATATCACTTTGAAGGGAAATTCACAACTTTGAGAGAAAGTCTCTCATCTACGGCTACAAATCTTAACACCATTGAAAAAAAAGTACACAAAGCTGAGAGAGGAATGAAGGAGATTGGTAGTCAAGGAAGAGAAACTTATTCGACTATTCATGTTCTTTACAAAGGGCAAAAGCAAGCGAAGGAAGCTATCCAAAAGATTCGTTTCAACATTGATGGAAGATACAATGAACTCCTTGGCAAGACTATGGGATTAGGAGACATATCTACTGATCTCTATAAGGAACTCAAGACACTTCAAAGGCGTTTGTCCGATGTTGAAGAAACCATCGACTTTCGTCTTGGATCCGATTTGGTGGAGGCAAAAACTTCTCCGACTGAGCATTGCAATGCTGTGATATTTTTAGACGAAGAAGAGACTTCTCCAAAGATACTAAGGGATGTGGATAACAACTCTCAAGCAAGGATTGATCATCGATGCATGATGATAAGGCAAACCCCGAGGATTAGAGGCAAAAGACTACACGAGGGAACTCCAATTGCTGGTCGGAGAAAACTTTTTGAACATGAGGATTGGGAAACTCGCTCGATAAGCAAGGAGATGCTAGATGATTTCCACTCAATGGTGAAGAAATTTTGAGCTCATATCTCGTTTGCTCAAGTTTGGAAGAAAAACCCCGAAATGAGCGAACTCTTTTGGTATAGCAAAGATGAGAAGTATAAGATCAAAAACTTGTATGACAAAGCTAGGGAAACATTGTCGAAGACTTGGACCTTGCACAAGCTCGAATAACCAGGTTGCTTCATCATATCGTGTGAGATTTCGGGTTCCTACTTCAACAATTCTCTATGCGATTCGGGAGCCATTGTGAACCTTATATCGGAATCAATTGCAAGGTGTTTGAGAATCAACACCATGAAGCCTTCAAGGATGAGAATTGGACATGCAGATGATTCAACTACCACGACAGTTCGCATGATTGAGAATTTTCCTCTCAAGTTTGGGAATTGCATCGTTCTAGTCGATTTTCAAGTAGCAAAGATGCATGGTTCGCAAGCTGAGCTTTTGCTTCTCGGAATACCTTTCTTAGCAACACTGGGAGATATCATGGATTGGCCAAATAGGAGGATGTATCTTGCAATGCAAACATCGACAAAGAGACATTCTACTTAGCAGCACCTCCCGGTTTTCCTTCAAGACGCATTCGTTACACAATCACAAACGAGAAAGGAGATGCGGCAAAGGATGCTTTTGATGATTCTTTGAGCATGGATGAAGACACATAGGTCTTTAGGAGGAGATCAAAACGTGCTAAGGGAGATGTTGATTCTGAAAATCACACAAGGGGGCAAAACAGTAAACTCAATGGATCGAATCTCGTTTATTAGATCAAACTCGGCAAAATACAAAACGTGTTAACTCGAGAGACTTTTATCGGTTAAGGAGAACTATAAGAATAAAAGTTATGAAGTTGGAGCTCTTAGTCTCTTAGGTCTCGTGAATGAGTTATGGGATGAATATTATGAATGAGGAGCCCTCCTATTTATAATGTTCTGAGCTAGCTAAAAATAGAATGATTTCTTTTTCCTCCTTCCATCAGGAAAAGGATAACTTCCCTTTTCCTAGTTCCATTGGGAAAAAAGATAACTTCCTTTTTCCTAGTTCCATTAGAAAAAGGAAGATTTCCTAAAATTCCTCCGAGATCGGGAAATATTATGCGAATGCAGTTGACGAGCTCGGGCCTTGATGGGCTTGAGAAGTCGGTAGTTGGGCTGATCTTAATTCAAACCAGGTTAAACCGGGGAGTGCTAAACTCGCCACCAACAATAAGTCCCCCCCTCATTTCGGCGAAGGAGTTCTTTAAGTTCGGCAAAGTTCATGGAGAATTCTTTAGCTCGATTTTAATTAAGATCAACATCTTGTCTTGATGTCTTGAAAATCTTGTCCTCAGCGGAGTTCAATAGCTTTTGCGAGGCTTGATCCATTTGTGAATGATGAAAGCTCGGCTTTTTGTACTGCGAACTGAAGACTTCGGCTTAAGGATTTTTGGAAGCGAGATTTGTTTATTAATCCGCGTCAGGTCGTAAAATGATACGATCCTCTCGAATCCTCTACGTACCAAATTGGCGCCGTACATAATACGGTCTTAGCCGGGATACGTCAGGTGAACTTGGTTTTCGATCAATTCGTGATCGGCTATCGCTGAGGATAGGCTTACAGATTTGCGATTGTTGAGAAATCGGCTTATAAAATTGTGATTGTTGGGAAATCGGCTTAATAAATTTTGATTGTTGAGAAATCAACTTAATTTGCGAGAATGTGTCGTTCAGCTTCACCCCAAGAGCTTAGCATGAGACTACGAAGGTGTGCTCATCTCAAGATACTCCGGGTCCCAAGATCGAATCGGAGTGTGTGAGGTCGGTTCGGCTTATGTAGCTCGGATGATTTGAGAACGAATTTCAGTGCAGGTTTTATTCCCGGCTTATGCGAGATGGATCTCCGCTTTTTTAACGTTTGCATCCCTGAGGAGTGCTATCGATCGCCTAGCCAAGACGTCGATGTGTGAAACCACGATGGTTTTAAGTGCGAACTACGGAGTTTGGCTTATATTACTTAGTCCTTTCAGACTGTCATGCGAACTGTAGAGTTCGGCGAACTGCGATATTCCGGCTTTCGTTACTTAGTCGTTTCAGACTGTTATGCGAACTGAAGAGTTCGGCGAACTGCGATAGTTCAGCTTTTGTTACTTAGTCATTTCAAACTGTTATGCGAACTGAAGAGTTCAGTGAACTGCGATAGTTCGGCTTGGGAAAATACGAACTGTTTGAGTTCGGCGAACTGCGATAGTTCGGCTTATAGGAGTCGAATTGTTTTATTATAATCATAGCTGGACCCGAGTTGGGTTGCCTACGTACCTCCAAAAGGGATCAGGCCATTCGTAGTTCATACCGATGATGAAAACGAGCTCGGAGAGCGTGAGGGAGTATTAGCTCGGTGAGCTTTTTTTTTTTTTTTTTTTGATCGGACGACGAGCTAGTAATAGTGCTTGAGGGCATATTGTTGATATATCGCTGCCTTTTCCTCCTCCTCGAGGATGTATGTATGTGACTTATGCATGTCATCTTCTAGGGTATGTGATATGTGCATATTCTACATGTATTTAGCATGCATTTCATATAGATTTTAGGTCATTCTCTTGGATCTTCATGGCATTTCATACTTGTTTTGTCCCATTTAGAGTATTAGGAGCTGCATTTGGTCCAAGTGAGTTTTTTCATGTTTTTGAGGAGTTTTATAGGTGTTTGGAGGCACTTGATGGCATTTGGAGATTTGGAGCTTAAAGACTAGAAAGGAGCCATCCGGAGTGTCTCAAAGAACCGATCAGACGAAGGCGACCCGAATTGATTCAGACTTCAGAGTTTTCATAAGTATTTTAGCCGGATGAGTCTTCTAGACAAAGAATTAGATTCATGTCATTTGGACAAGGGAAGAGGGAGTTGTCGCAGTTCTTCCGAGACAGCTCCGCCTGGCCGCTAGGATAAGTTACCGTACCGGCCCGGGATCATCCTCTTCATCTGTCCTGTGCTGGACTCTAGCTCGAACAGGGCCATTACCGGCTTCATGTGAGGGACCCAGACCAGCCGGTGCCAAGAGACAAGGCAATACGAAGCTCCCATACCGGCCAACACATGGCCAGTACATGGATCCGGTATTGGAATTAACTTCGCTTGGGCAGGGAAAATACCGGCCAAAGGTCACTCCCACCGCCGGCCAGGTACCAGCATCAAGAGCCTCCATACCGGCCTGCACAAGGCAGGTACACTGACCCGGCATCAAAACCTCACACCGAGCAAAAATCCATCCCGAGCAAAAACCGTCCCGACCAAGATTCAACCGACGATTTTTAAGGTTTTTCAAGTTTTGATACCGGCCTCATGTACCTCCCAACACCAGCCAGGTATGAAAGCATTGACCAAAGTCAACCTAGCTCTCCCATGTTGACCGGGTCAATACCCGGTTTGTTCAGGGTTGACCCGTTTAACTCTCCTTTTGATATAAAACCCTTATAAACCTAATTTTGGGAGGGGGGATTATTTTTCTCTCTTTCTTTTGCCAAAAAATGTGGGATCCTTGTTCTTGAGGGATTTATATGGTTTTGTAAGAGATATCTTGAATTAAATGAGAGTTTGAATCATATCTTCTTCCCTAATCATCTTAATCATCTCTTTATTCTCTAATCATGAAATCCATCATCTTTCTCATGAGATTTGAGGGTTTCTTCATGGTTAGTGAGTAATCTTCTTAGGATGTTGAGATGGGATAGATTAGGATGTTCCAAGGCTTGATTCATGATGTTTAGATCTTCTTATATCATTTCTTGTTTAATGTTCTTAAGGCTAAATATAGCTTGAAAAAAGTAGGTTTAGATCATAAGGCATTTCATGCACACCAAGTGTTTGATGAAATGTCTTGATGAATTAAACAAGAGATTTACATTCCTAGCCTATGACAATAATTGTCTAGGGTGTATTTTTGGTTAATCTTGGTGAATTAAACTTAATGCTTGCTAATCAATGATTCACAAATGAGAGTTTGTTAATGGGTTAGGTGATTAGCATAGTGGTTAATTGCTTGAAAGATAATTAGTCAAGTTTAGGATCTTATGCCTAGGGATTAGCTTGTTTGAGTAAATGAACATCATGAATTGAACATGGGATTTCTTAAATTGATTACCCTATCTCTTGATTCGCCTTTGTTAATTGATTTACAACTTGTTTAATTGCTTTTGCTTGTTTCAATTTGGTTACTTAATCAACCATCCTTAATTAGCTTAACTCATTTAGTGCCTTGCATTCTTGGTGCTTGCAATCATTTCCCAATAGGTTCGGTAACCTCTTATGCTCAATAGGCATTTAGAGTAATTGATCTCTACACTTGCAAAAGTCTTCTATCAATTTGGGGCCGTTGCCATATTGGGATTTGATTTTGACATTAAGATTTAGGTTCTTTGTGAGATTAAGAATTTTTATTTTCTTTTGGATACTAATCTCTCTCTCAATCTCTCTCTCAACCGCCAAGGGATTCATGCACCACCGGTTGAATGCAATGACTTTGAGGTCAAAGCAAGCTTCATCAACATGATGCAAAGTAACAAGTTTCATGGCCTTGCGGTAGAAAACCCTCTTGATCATTTGGATTACTTTGACCGTATTTGTAGCTTGACAAAGATGAATGGAGTGTCGGAGGATAGCTTCAAGATAAGGTTGATTCCTTTTTCTCTTGGAGACAAGGCAAGGCAATGGGAAAAGAACCTCCCCCAAGGTTCCATCACCTCTTGGAATCAATGCAAAACTGCCTTCCTTGCGAAGTTCTTCTCCCACTCAAGAACGGCCAAGCTAAGGAACGAGATATCAAGATTCACTCAAAAATTGAATGAGAGCTTTAATGAATCATGGGAGCGGTTTAGGAGCTATACATCGCAATGCCCTCATCATGGATTTTCGAATGCTTCACTCCTAAGCATCTATACCGTGGAGCATTGCCCAAGATCCGCATGTTGCTTGACACCGCCTCTAATGGAAGCTTCTTGGGCAAAGAAGTGAATGAAACGATGGAGTTGGTAGAGAACCTTGCATTAAGTGATAACACTTATGGTGATGACTGTGACCGGTCTACAAGAACCACAAGTGATTATGAGTAGCAAAGGAGAGCCAAAGAGATGAAAGCTCTCAATGACAAGATGGACAAGCTCCTTAATGCTTCTCAAAAGATGGTTCACTTTATTAGTGATTCGGAAGGCACTCATCGAGCACAAGAACATATGGTGGATTTGAGCAACACCGAAGAAGTGCATTACATTGGGAACAAGGGTGGCTATCAAAGAGGTTTCAACAACACCTATGGCAACCAAGGTCAAGCCCCTCTTAATCATGAACAAAGCTATGCTCCGAAAAACAACTTCTAACCAAACCAAGGTGGTTATCAACAAATCTTTGTCCCAAAATCTCAAGGCACTAACTCCATGCCTCAAGACCTTGATATGAAAAATGTTCTTCAACAACTTCTCCAAGGCCAAGCAAGTGGAGCATTGGATATAAGCAAGAAGATGGAGGAAATAAATACCAAGGTAGCTTGCTCATACAATGATCTCCACAAGAAGCTTGAGGCATTGAGTTCCAAAGTGCAAGAAATGGAGACCAATGGAAACAATGGAGACAAAGTACAACAAAGATCTTCAAATTGGAAAGCAAAGGAGTATTGCAATGCCATCTTCTCAAAGGAGCCACGTCCCATTGAAGATCATGAAGCCGCCACTAATGAGATTGAGCTTTTACTCTATGGATCTCAAGCTCCCTTGAAGCTCAATGAGGAAATTGAGGAACAAGGTGGGGGATTGACCCTTGAGAAGAATGAGAACGTGACCTTGGTTGAATACAAAGACTCACCAAGCTCAACTAGGATCGAGCCTAAGTCTCTCCCCAAACTTGGTAATCTCGGTAAATTCTCTATTGCTTGCTATCTTGGTGATTTAGACATTGAGGATGCTTTGTGTGACTCTGGGTCAAGTGTGAATGTGATGTCCAATGAGATGCTCAAAAGTCTAGGGATAAGGACCCTCACCTGTCATCCATCACCTATCACCTTTGGAGATGCTTCTTCGAGAAAGCCATTGGGTCTTCTTGAAAACTACCCACTCAAGGTAGGGAATTGCATAGTCCCAACCGACTTTGTGGTCATGGAGATGAGAAAGACCAACAAACTCCCTCGTCTCCTTGGAACATCGTTCCTCCTCACTACCGGTGCTAGCAAGAACTTCAAAGAGCAAAAGGTAGTTCTCTTGAATATAGATGATAAGGTCTACTACCCAATGAAGATCTCCTCCAACAAGATTTGTGGCACAATCACTATGGAAGATGATGAGTTTTTCATTGAAGAAGCTCATAGATTTGAGCATGTGGGTAGTTGTGAGATGGTTCATGAAGCTGCGCCCCCAAAGATCTATGAAAAGGAAGAGAAACCCCGTGAGAAGACGGTTTTGGGTTATGGTAATGGTAATGAAGCTTATGGAGTTGATGTATCTTGCTTGGATTCTCCCCCTCCTATCACACATGAGGACGTGATTGAGATTAAAAGGAAGTAAGAGAAAGGTGAAGGCACTAAGGCCAAAATGAAGAAACAATACAAGCATCACTCTCTTGTCTTTGCTAAGAATGGTCCAAGCAAGCTCGAAGGGTTTAGGTCCGAGCCTTCCATGATGACTCTCACTCCAAGCCCTTTGCCTCGTTCAAAGCAACTCTCACGCCCGAGCTCAAAGAACAAGGTGAAGCCAGTCTTCAAGAGGTTATGAACAAGGTCCTCCAACTTGAGCTCATGGATCCACCTTGGAGTGTTCACACTCCTCTCTCACCCGCCTAAAGGGCAACCAATGTCAAACTTAGCGACGTAAAACAAAGTGCACTTGGGAGACATTCCAATGTTTATCCTTGTATATATTCTTTTGATTTCTAGTTTAATTTCGTGTGTCTTGGGCATTGATGGTTTTGTTGAGTGGTTACAAGGTTCTCGATTGTTAGCAAGGTCATGGAACGGTGTCAAGGGTGTTTGATGTCGAGAAAAGCACTCCATGCTCTCCATTCACATAGTAGCACTCCTCCATGTAAGTATCTCTTCCATTTTTAATGTCTTAGCATATTATATTTTGTTTTTGGTCTCTTCTTTGACTTTATTTCACACCGTCATTTAAGTTTGGGGGAGAGACCGGTATTTTACCTCGTGTTTTATACTCTTATCTTCTCTTTTTCACTTGAGTCTCATGCATACCATGCAATTTTGCATAAATTTTGAAATTTTGATTTTAGCATTTAGGATTGCATATTCACTTGATGTCTAGTTTGCATTTTAGCTTGCATTTGCATAAGCATGGAGTAATGACAACCTTGAGAGTAGCTCAATTAGAAAGTGATTTAACGTCCAAGTTATTAGTTGTTTGATGCATTGAAGTTGAGTCTGAAATCAAGGATGAACCATTTATAGAGCACATGCATCATTGCCTTTCCTTGGTTGAAGCAAGCTTGAATTGAATCTAGCCTCATCTAAGTGATAACCATAACTTGACATTTAATTATTGTGCTTGTGCAAACTTAAATGGAATCGTGGATCACTTATACATATTTGGACATTCTTCTTCCTTTTCGCCACCCTTGCTTGTCCAAATAGCCAAATCCCATCTTTGGATTGGTTTCCCCACCATGCCAATTACCTCCTTTCTAGCCCCTAATCTTTTGTGTGTGTCTTGTGAGGTATTTTTGGAGTGAACTTGACAAAACGTGTTAGGTTTAGGGCGACAAGGAAGCAATCTTGCATAGACTTAGTTCCAACATCAAGGAGCTAATCTAGAACTAGGTTAGATAGGTGGCGGTTCTTAAAGTTTGAGAATGTGGAAAGGTTAGAAATATTTTGGGGGATGGCTTGATCTTTGATGATTATGGTGGAATGAAAGAAGGAAGGACGATAAAGAGGGGAGTACACAATGAATGGTATGGTTGGTGCAAGTGTGATTAACAACAAGCTCTAAGTAACTAAGAAAAGCCTCAAGAGACAAAGAAGAAAAGAAGGCCAAAAAGCCAAGCTACAAAGAAAATAAGAGGCATAACCAAAGGAAGAAAAAGAAAGAGCAAAGTGAAAGAAAAAGGAGCATCAACCATAACCAAGATGAAGAAGCAAACCCCTAATGAGGAAGAAGGCGAAAAAGGAAAGCAAAAAAAAAAAAAAGAGCGTAAGGGTCTAAGAAGGCAAAATGCCTTGTGATAAAAAGGGTTGCTTAGGATCGGGCAAGAACGGGTTAGATTGGCCTAAGGTTAGTGACACTCTAGGCATTCGGGGTAGACGAGAGTCCATTCTTGTATGCATAGGTTGCCTTTTAACTTTAGCATTTTGTTAAAGTTTGCTCGTTCATTGAGAGATCCTTGTGTTTATTTACCCTTGCATATTGATGAGATCACCTTCATCTCATAACCGGTCTGGTGAGATCGATTAATTGACTATTTAATTGTTAATTAACTCTTTTAATTTCTGCTTAATCATAGGACCAGTAGTCTACACATTCCACTTCTCACTTTCCACTTTCTTATCTCCTTATTTGTAGGATCGATCAATTGTTTTCCTTTGTGTATTTAAAGGCCTCATGGTTAAGATAATTAATCATATTGAAATTTGCCAAAAGAAAACTGTGTTGTTTTGTTCTTATTGTGTTCTTGTGATCACAATCTCTTAGCTTCTGAAGAGGGACCTATCAATGGTATCAGAGCAGTCTATCTATCAAATTTTCACTTTTTCTTGGTAATCTTCATCCATCATCTATCTCATTCGCTTTTCCTTTTTTCTCAAAAAAAAAAGAAAAAAAGAAAGAAAAAAATACAGTCACAAATACGCTCCGGTGTTCTAAACGAAAAAGCGAGACAAGTAGTGGCACAAAACTCACTTGTCAAGCCAATATCATCCACGAAAGACCGATTGGAGGAATTGGAGACCAGCTACGGCATGATTCAGGACGAAATGCAAAAGATGACCATGATGATGTTGGACATGAAAGGGGGCATCTGATGAGGACATCGAGTCAACGACCCAAGTCATACAAGCACCACTAGTACCAAGTGGACCAGTGACTAGAACCAGGAGCAGGGACATGGAAAAGAAGTTCAACATGTTCATGGACCAGCTCAGACAAGAAGGTTTCTTTAAGACGGACACTAGTCCGCTAAGCCCATTTGCGAGCAGTTATTCGGCCGATACGTTAAAGCAGGATCCACTCATGATCCCGGATGATCTAGAAGGCGATCCACATATGAATTTGAATCTCTTTGAGTCTAGTTTCCAGAACACTAAAGATCAGCGCAAGAGTCTTTACCATTCGGACCAGAACGTCCAAACACCGAAGACATATCGGCTGGATCCTTTGCTGGCCGATAACACCAAGTGGCCACTCATCAAGCCCAGGCTTGTGGCCCACTTATCTATGGTCGATTTCACTTCACCAGAGATGACTTAGGCCCAAGGAAGGTCATTAGTTGGGTTTGTAAGTCGTTTGGTGCTCTTTTCCCAATTTTCGTTTTTATCCCACTGGGTTTTGCGAAGATGGGTTTTTACCGAGGCCAAACGACTTGCAATATTATTGGCCCAATTAATGACTGTCTGTAATCCCATGAAGACCAGCTACACGATCCTCACTCTTTTTTCTCTTAGTCTTTTAATTATTTTGTAAACGGGCCTAATTTGTTAAGGACCCGTCTTGTTATTTCCTTTTCGGTTTATTTCTTTTTCTTTGGGGCGTGAGCTCTCTTTAAAAACCCTAAGACCTTGTTCTTCTTGGTCACGCAGACATAAGTATTTTCTTGGTTAATTTTCGAGTTTTTGTTCTTCACAAAAGCGTTTTCTCTCTTTAGATCGTGAGTTAGTCCGATCCTTAGGGAAGCCCCTTGAAGTATCAAGAGACCGTCGCATCTCTTGTGGTTCTCATTGCCCCACCAGAAACCTCCATCTTATCCCGTTGACAGAAGAGAGAGACCTTAGTCCAGCTTCTTCAACACTTGAGCACGTATCATTTTGGTATCAGAGCTTCAAAAGCTCCTGAATCTAAGGTGTAAACGTTCCTTTATCATCTTTTAATTTTCTGTACTTGTTTTTTTGTTCTTGTCTAGGTTTCTAGATTCAAAAAAAAAAAAATAGAAGAACCCTAATCCCTTATGTCGATTTCTATGGTACCTTAGCATTTTTTTGATCAAAAAAAAAAGGAAACTTAGCATATTCTTAGTTAAATCGATTTTCAATTGTTCCTTTTAGGATTTTAGTCAAAAAAAAAAATAGAAAGGAACCATATATTGGAACATATATTTGCAGATTTTTTTTTCTTACCTTACTTGTGTTTGTCGATTTTTTTTGGAATTTCATTGATACACCTTGTTGAATTTTTTTTGCAAGGAGAAACAATGGAAAACAATGCTGTACCGCATGATCCTAATGCCATTCTCATGCAAGCAATCATGGCTATGCAACAATAGCTCCAGAGCGTAGTCCAAAGGCTAGACCAGAGGGAGCAGCCTCAAGCCAACAACAATCCTCTACCAAGAGCACAACGACGAGCAAACAACCTAGGCGAAGATCCGGACGATGTTCCGATAGAGGAACAGCCTCGAGTAAGGAGAAGAGGACCGAGACAAGACATATTTGAGGAGGCCGAAGGTGACTTCCCAAGGCACCAACACTCCCAGGACATGAAGCTTAAGGCACCTACGTTTGCTGGAAGAGTTGATCCCGAGGCTTATTTGGAGTGGGAGCAACGCATGGAGCATATCTTCGTGTACTACGACTACAACGAGCAAAGAAGGCTGGCTTTGGCCGTTGCTCAACTCACTGACCATGCTCTCTCATGGTGGGATCGTGAGGTAGCTGACAGAAGAAGGAGCCAATCACCTCAGGTCAGCACTTGGCGAGAGATGAGACAGCTCATGAAGAAGCGATATGTTCCGAGCTATTATCATCGAGATCTTCAAAAGAGGTTCCAAAAATTATCCCAAGGAACCAGGAGCGTGGAGGAATACTTTGAAGAGTTTGAACATCGTAGAAACCGCTTGGAGCTGGATGAAGACACCGAGACACTCATGGCTCAGTTCTTAGGCGGACTCAACGAACGACTAAGTCACAAAGTGGAGAAGCTTCCATACCACGACTTGAAGGACATCTTACACCATGCCATACAAGTTGAGCAACACTTGAAGAAGAAGTCCTATGCTACTGGATAGACATGGAGTAACCAAACATGGGAACAGAACCGAGCCAAGACCCAAACTCCAACCAGCTGTCCATCTAAGGCCGCGGAGAAGGGCAAGTCGGTCGAAATCGACCCTAGGTTCATTTCTAAGGCCACTGAGCCTAATCAAGGTAAGTTTTCTAACCCAAGTACTTCTAGAACTCGTGACATAACATGTTTTAAGTGAAAAGGCAGAGGAAACATGGCTAGAGAATGCCCAAATCCCCGAGTTATGATCATGTTGGGCTCGGGTGAGTACGGGTCTCAAGATGAGGCCGATGTGCAAATGACCGAAGCAGCCACTGAAGAAGTAGATTGTGAGGCTGAATATGGTGATTTTCTGGTCATAAGACGAGCCTTGAACCTCAAGGTTAATCCCGACGAGACAGCCCAAAGAGACAACATCTTTCATACAAGATGTTCCATCCGAGGCAAGGTATGTAATTTGGTAATTGATGGAGGGTCGTGTACCAATGTAGCAAGTGACTACATGGTCACTAAGCTCTGTCTAGAACGTGCTAAACACCCTCACCCATATAAGCTAAGATGGTTAAACGATAAGGCTGAATTACGCGTCACGGACCAAGTGCTTGTACCATTCAATGTGGGCAAGTACTCGGATGAAGTTGTGTGTGATGTTGTTCCTATGCAAGCTGGCCATCTTCTTCTTGGTAGACCTTGGCAGTTTGACAAGGACGCCATTCACCATGGCCGAAGTAACATGTATTCGTTTGTGCATGATAAAAAGAAGTATAATTTAACACCTCTTACACCTACTCAAGTACAAGAATTACAAGTTAAAATGTTAAAAGAAAAAGATGCATCGACCAGGAAAAATTTGTTTATCAAATCCAGTTATATTTCTAAGGCAATCACTTGCAAAGAACCGGTATTACTAATGATATTTAAGGAGACTTTAAGTGCAGGTTCTAGGGCGTTGGAGCAACAGCTTCCTACGGACGTTACTCAACTCTTGGACCGATTTGCTGATGTGTTCCCTGATGAGATACCTCCTGGCTTACCTCCTATAAGAGGAATAGAGCACCAGATCGATTTTGTGCCCGGAGCCCCATTACCCAATCGAGCCGCATATCGCGTTAACCCGGACGAAGCCAAGGAACTAGAAAAGCAAGTGAGAGAACTTATGGACAAGGGCTATGTTCGTGAGAGCCTTAGTCCATGTGCCGTGCCAGTCTTTTTGTTGCCAAAAAAGGATGGGACGTGGAGGATGTGCGTGGATTGTCGCGCGATAAACAACATAACGATCAAATACTTACATCCGATACCAAGGTTAGATGACATGCTTGATGAGCTTTCTGGTTCTAATTTATTTTCCAAGATTGATCTCAGGAGTGGATACCACCAAGTACGAATGAGAGAAGGTGACGAATGGAAGACGACCTTCAAGACGAAACAAGGCCTCTACGAATGGCAAGTTATGCCTTTCGGGCTAACTAACGCACCAAGTACCTTCATGCGTGTTACGATTCGACTAGGACCGGCTTGCTTATCTAAAGGTGATGATCGGATAATCCTTGACTTCGAAGGATCCAAGTCGAAAGATGCTAAGGCGTGGATTTTACTCCGAAATTCCTTAGGCCCAATCGATCGAGAATACTAGGAAACGAGGCGGTGGCTACGCCGATGGGAGAATTCTGGAAAGCGGATGATAAGGCGTGACGGTTAAGTCGAAGATCCTTATGCCCCAGCTTTGCGCGAAGAACAATCTCAATCGCCGGATCGAAGATCACGTCGGGAAGTCGCGGAACACTTCACGGTTTGATCGATTTGTTTCAAAGAATAAATCCTTCTAAGAAACGAAAATTGAAGAGAGAAACTCGACAATGAGAAGAGAGAAAAGACTGAAATTTTATAAGATGATTGATTGTTTTTTTCGATTACAAGGGGGAGATTAAATAGAGAAGAGAAGAAGGGGAAGGGGTGAGTCAAAGTGTAATAAACACTTGACTCGAAAATTACAAAAACAAATTACAAGGAAAGACCGAAATAAATGAGGGTTGACTCGCCGAGAATGCCCCTTAGAATTCCCACCGAGATTTTCCACCAAGTATTTCCACCGAGAATTTCCGCGGAGAATTTCCCCGGGAAAAGTTCCGCGGAGTTTTTCTTTCGGAAACGAACAGTTAGCGGAGTAAGACGGTTGCCTCGTTAAAACCTCTTACGGAAAACCCAATGGGATAAAACCGTAACAGGAAAAAGAGTACAACGCAACTTACTCAACGGGACAAACCTCAAGAAGAACTCGTTGATACGGAGTTGAGGATCGGATGCGTAAGTTGATCCGACTTGATCCGGATTTCGCCAAGTAAGCTCCGAACTGCTTCCGCCAATTTCCGTGCCTTTGCGCGGGTGATTGCTCCTTCCGGTACATGCAACGCCTCGGGTTGAACCTCCGTGTCCGGAATCATATCATCCTACCTCTCTTGAAAAGGATTTTACCCCAAATCTATTTCATCTGCAAAATAAGGAATAATATCAGCAATATTGAAGCTTGAACTAACGGCGTACTTACCTTGGAGATCAAGTTTGTAGGAGTTGTCGTTGATCTTTTCCAAAACGGTGAACGGTCCATCGACTAGCGGCTTGAGTTTGGAATCCCTTTCGTTCGGGAACCGTTCCTTTCGAAGATAAATCCACACAAGATCGCCGGGTTCGAACGTCTTTTTCTTCCGTCCTTTGTTGGCGTGTTTGTGGTATTGTTCCGTCTTGTGTTCGATGTTCGCCTTCGCCTTTTCATGCATCTGCTTAACCTTTTCAGCTCTTTTCTTTCCGTCCAAACTAACAAATTCACTCAAAGGAAGAGGAGTTAAATCAAGTGGAGTAAGCGGGTTAAAGCCATAAACAATTTCAAATGGCGAAAACAAAGTAGTAGCATGTTGTGCATGATTGTATGCAAATTCTAAATGCGGCAAACATTCTTCCCATGCTCTAAGATTCTTTTTAACAACAGTTCGCAAGAGGGTGCCTAAAGTCCTATTGACTACTTCAGTTTGACCATCGGTTTCCAGATGACAAGTTGTGGAAAAACAAAGTTTCGTACCTAATTTCGACCATAAGGTCTTCCAAAAATAACTCAAAAACTTTGTGTCCCTATCCGAAACAATGGTTCTAGGCATGCCATGCAATTGAATTATTTCCCTAAAGAACAAATCAGCTATGTTCGATGCATCATCAGTTTTATGACATGGTATAAAATGTGCCATTTTTGAGAACCTATCAACAACCACGAAAATAGAATCACTACCTTTCCTAGTCTTAGGCAAACCCAAAACGAAATCCATAGAGATATCCGTCCACGGTGCACTAGGAATGGGTAAGGGAGTATACAGACCTTGGTTTTGGCGTTTGGACTTAGCGTACTTACAAGTCGTGCATCGGCTACAAATGCGTTCCACATCACGTTTGATATGCGGCCAATAGAAATGGTCTTGTACGATGTGAAGTGTCTTAGCAATACAGAAGTGACCCATGAGTCCACCGCCGTGAGCTTCCCTAACAAGTAAATCTCGCAAAGAGGAATTAGGAATACAAAGACGGTTCTCGTAAAACAAGAAACCGTCGCTTTGAAAATATTTTCCACAAGCGAATTTAGAAGAGGAAAGAAAGACTTCCTGAAAGTCGGAGTCGGTTGCGTAAGCGTCTTTGATCATTTCAAACCCGAGAACCTTAGCGTCGAGTGTAGAGATAAGCGTGTATCTCCGGGACAAGGCATCGGCGACCACGTTCTCTTTACCTTGTTTATATTGAATAACGTATGGAAACGTTTCAATAAACTCAACCCAACGTGCGTGCCTTTTGTTAAGCTTTTGCTGGCTCTTCAAATGTTTGAGGGATTGATGATCGGTATGAATGATGAATTCCTTCGGCCATAGGTAATGCTGCCATGTTTGGAGTGCGCGGACTAAGGCGTAAAGCTCTTTGTCGTAAGTCGGGTAATTGAGTGTTGCACCTCCAAGTTTCTCGCTAAAGAACACCACGGGCTTCTTATCCTGCATTAGCACAACACCAACACCAACACCGGATGCGTCACATTCAATTTCAAATGCCTTAGTAAAATCGGGTAAAACAAGTAAAGGGGCGTGAGTAAGTCGGTTTTTGAGAAGTTGGAAGGCGTCCTCTTGAGCTTGCTCCCAACGGAATCCCACGTCTTTCTTGATGACCTCGGTTAAAGGCGCGGCAATAGTACTGAAGTCACGGACGAATCGTCGATAAAATCCGGCTAAGCCGTGAAAGCTTCGCACATCGCCAACGGTTTTTGGAGTCGGCCAATCGCGGATGGCCTTGATCTTGTTCTCGTCAACCTGTATGCCCTGAGAACTCACAACAAAACCTAAAAAGACCACGTTATCTGAACAAAAAGAGCATTTCTTAAGATTGCCAAATAAACGTTCTTTCCTAAGCACTTCTAGAACTAATCGCAAGTGTTCGACATGTTCATCTAGGTTCTTGCTATAAATTAAAATATCGTCAAAGTAAACGACCACAAAGAGACCTATGAACGACCTAAGAACATGGTTCATTAACCGCATAAAAGTACTAGGTGCGTTAGTTAGACCAAACGGCATTACAAGCCATTCATACAAGTCGTGTTTAGTTTTAAAAGCAGTTTTCCATTCATCACCTTCATTCATGCGAATTTGGTGGTAACCACTTTTAAGATCTATTTTAGTGAACACGCTTGAACCATAAAGCTCGTCTAACATGTCGTCTAACCTGGGGATCGGATGGCGGTACTTTACCGTAATGTTATTGATTGCTCGGCAATCCACGCACATTCGCCACGTTCTGTCCTTCTTTGGTACGATTAAAACGGGTACGGCACACGGGCTCATACTTTCCCGTATATGTCCCTTGGCCATCAGCTCGTCAACTTGACGCTGAAGTTCCTTTGTCTCAACAGGATTGGTTCGGTAGGCCGGACGGTTTGGAAGTGTCGCGCCGGGTACGAAATCGATTTGGTGTTCGATTCCGCGAATCGGGGGCAAACCGATCGGACCGTCTTCCAGGAAAACATCGGAAAAATCCCGCAAAAGAGAAGATACGCTGCTCGGGATTTCCGGCTCAGGGTTAGACATACTCGAAAGAGCATCCCTAAAGACTAACAAAACAAACGGTTGCCGCAAAATAAGAGCATGCTTAAGTTCACTCGGTTTGATAAGTAAGGATTCATTTACGAGTGGTTTATCATTTTTGGGGGATCCATCACTTTTAATTTTAAGAGAAGAAGTGGGTGAGGGATCACTTACAGTGCTTTTACCTTGATTTTGTTCGAGCTTGAGTTGGTCGAGAAATACCTCACAGGGAGATAAAGGTGCCAAAACGATTTTTCGACCCTTATGCTCAAACGAATGTTTGTTGGTAAATCCGTCATGAACGGCTTTGCGGTCATACTGCTACGGACGTCCAAGTAAGATATGGCCAGCCTCCATAGGCAAGACATCACACACGACCTCGTCCTCGTATCTTCCTATCGCCAACGGAACCAAAACTTGCCGGGTAACTTTAAGTTGACGTTGGTTGTTCAACCACCAAAGATGATATGGTCGGGGATGTTTCTTTGTCTCCATACCTAATTTTTCCACATCAACCGCATGCTCCTCGTAATCATCATAGATCGGGGCGGTTTCGGTTTCGGTTTCTTCCTCGTCGTCGGTAACGATGTCGCCATTGGAAAGGATCATCATTGCTCGCGGGTTCGGGCATTTGTTCGCGAAGTGTCCTTTGCCTCTGCATTAAAAACATTCGATGTCACGGTTACGAACAACATTTGATTCACTCTTACCTCGATAGTCATTTCCGGATGAGCTCGGCTTAATATCGGCCTTGGATTTCGAATCGATCCGGGGAGGGTAAGTCGACTTGTCTCCTTTCGGGTAACTCGGTTTAGAGTTGAATGCTGGACGTGTGATGCCTTTGCGTTTGAGCTGCTGTTCGAACAAGACTGCTTTGTGTAACATCTCCTCGATGTTTCCGTAAGTTTCCATCTCGACACGGTCTTGTAGGTCGCGATTCATGCCGGCGAGGAATCTTGCCATCGTAGCATCTCTTTGCTCCTCAATATCGGCCTTTAGCATCAACCTTTCCATTTCTTGGAAATAATCTTCGACGCTCCTACTGCCTTGTGTCAAACGTCTCAACCTTTGATGAAGATCGCGGAAGTAGTGATTCGGTACGAATCGCCTATGCATCAAATGCTTCATTTCGTTCCACGTTTCCACCGGGTTTTCTCTATTTCTCCGACGGTTGGTCACGATTTGGTCCCACCAATCTATGGCGTAGTCGTGAAACTCCGTCGCGGCCAAACTTACCTTCTTTCTCTCGGAGAAACTTTGACAATCGAAAACGAGTTCGATTTTCTTTTCCCATTCTAGGAAGGTGTCCGGGTCGTTCTTTCCATGAACCGCCGGGATCCGAAGTTTCATTCCACCTAAGTCATCGTTTCGCCTTCGGTTCGGTAAACGTTGTTGCGGGTTTTCATCGGACGATCCGTTATAATCGTAGTACGGATTATCCACGGGCTCGTGACGCCGGGGTCGATCGCGTCTAGTTCTTGCCGGTTCACGGCCAATGCTTCGATCGGACCGATTTCCTCCGACTTGATTTCCGGGATTTTGTGCGGGTGTATGCACCTCTAGAGCGGCCATGCGATCACGCATCTCTCGGAGTAGCTGGGCGATGCCGTCGACCTTATGGTCCATTCCCTCGACCTTTCGGTCCATTCCTTCGACCTTTCGGTTTATAGCTTCTTCCTGTGTTCTCCTCGACCGTGATGTCGCGGATTCGATTTCCTCGTCCATGGTACCTCGTAAGAAAATAAACAAAGGGGTGAATGACAAATTTCAAGAGAAATCAAAGAACCAAAATTTGACCTTTTAAAATTCTGATTTTCTCGAAAACAATGGTGAACAATTATATATATATTTTTTTTAATTGTAATTTAAATTGCGGAAATTAAATAAACTAGGATCTAGATATATATATATATATTTTTTTTTTGACTATGAATTAATTTAAAACGAAATTGCAGAAAAAAAAAAAAAAAAAAGAAGATGAAGAGATAGAAATGATATCACCGATTTTTGAAGCAAGTGGCTCTGATACCACTTGTTACGATTCGACTAGGACCGGCTTGCTTATCTAAAGGTGATGATCGGATAATCCTTGACTTCGAAGGATCCAAGTCGAAAGATGCTAAGGCGTGGATTTTACTCCGAAATTCCTTAGGCCCAATCGATAGAGAATACTAGGAAACGAGGCGGTGGCTACGCCGATGGGAGAATTCTGGAAAGCGGATGATAAGGCGTGACGGTTAAGTCGAAGATCCTTATGCCCCAGCTTTGCGCGAAGAACAATCTCAATCGCCGGATCGAAGATTACGTCGGGAAGTCGCGGAACACTTCACGGTTTGATCGATTTGTTTCAAAAAATAAATCCTTCTAAGAAACGAAAATTGAAGAGAGAAACTCGACAATGAGAAGAGAGAAAAGACTGAAATTTTATAAGATGATTGATTGTTTTTTCGATTACAAGGGGGAGATTATATAGAGAAGAGAAGAAGGGGAAGGGGTGAGTCAAAGTGTAATAAACACTTGACTCAAAAATTACAAAAACAAATTACAAGGAAAGACCGAAATAAATGAGGGTTGACTCGCCGAGAATGCCCCTTAAAATTCCCACCGAGATTTTCCACCAAGTATTTCCACCGAGAATTTCTGCGGAGAATTTCCCCGGGAAAAGTTCCGCGGAGTTTTTCTTTCGGAAACGAACCGTTAGCGGAATAAGCCGGTTGCCTCGTTAAAACCCAATGGGATAAAACCGTAACAGGAAAAAGAGTACAACGCAACTTACTCAACGGGACGAACCTCAAGAAGAACTCGTTGATACGGAGTTGAGGATCGGATGCGTAAGTTGATCCGACTTGATCCGGATTTCGCCAAGTAAGCTCCGAACTGCTTCCGCCAATTTCCGTGCCTTTACGCAGGTGATTGCTCCTTCTGGTAAATGCAACGCCTCGGGTTGAACCTCCGTGTCCGGAATCATATCAATGCGACTCATGAATAAGGTTCTTAGACCCTACATTAGTAAGTTTGTAGTGGTATACTTCGATGATATTCTCATTTATAGTCGAACTCTAGCTGAACATTTATCTCATTTAGAACAAATACTTAAGACGCTTCAACGAGATGGTCTTTACGCCAACTTGAAGAAGTGCACATTTTGCGCTAATGAGCTTGTGTTTTTAGGCTCTGTTGTGAGTTTACAGGGACTTAGAGTGGACCAGGAGAAGGTCCAAGCCATCCAAGAATGGCCTACGCCAACAACCGTTAGCCAAGTTCGAAGCTTTCACTGCTTGGCTAGCTTTTACCGACGGTTCGTGGAGGACTTCAGCACCCTTGCTGCACCTCTAACTGCCACCATCAAGAAGGATGTGGCATTCAAGTGGGGAGAAGCCCAGGAAGAGGCCTTCAAAGGCCTAAAGGATCGTTTGACTCATGCTCCCGTTTTAACTTTACCCGATTTCTCTAAAACGTTTGAAATTGAGTGTGATGCCTCAGGTTTAGGGATCGGTGCTGTGCTTACTCAAGGAGGCAAACCTGTTGCTTACTTCAGTGAGAAACTTAGTGGAGCCACTCTCAACTATCCTACTTATGACAAGGAGCTCTACGCCTTAGTCCTAGTAATGGAGACGTGGCAGCATTACCTACTATCGAAGGAGTGTGCCATCCACACGGACCATGAGACTTTGAAGCATCTTAGGGGTCAGACTAACCTCAAGAGAAGACATGCTAAGTGGCTGGAGTTTATAGAGACGTTTCCCTATGTGATCAAGTACAAGAAGGGAAAAGATAATGTGGTGGCCGATGCCCTATCTCGGAGATATGCGCTAATATCGACCATGGAAGCCAAGTTTCTTGGATTTGAAATGATTATTCCATTATATGAATCTGATGTTGATTTTGCAGAGATATACAAGAACCATGGAAAGGGAGCCCACGCTTCTTACTATGTCCATGACGGTTATCTTTTTAAATATAAACGCCTATGCATCCCGCAATGTTCGTTACGAGAGCTTATAGTCCGAGAAGCTCATGGAGGAGGCCTCATGTGTCATTTTGGCGTTGAGAAGACTCTTGCCATGCTGAAGGAACACTTCTTTTGGCCACACCTTAAGAAGTCGGTCGAAACTTTCTGTGCAAGATGTATCACTTGCAAGAAAGCCAAGTCTCGGGTTCACCCGCATGGTTTGTATCTTCCTTTACCGATTCCTACTTTACCATGGATTGATATTTCTATGGACTTTGTGTTAGGTTTGCCTAAGATCAGACACAAGGACTACATCTTTGTCGTGGTGGATCGGTTCTCAAAGATGGCACACTTCATTCCATGTGCCAAGACAAATGATGCTACACAAACCGCAGACCTCTTTTTCAAAGAGATTGTCCGACTACATGGAGTACCTAGGAAGATCGTCTCAGATCGCGATACCAAGTTCCTGAGCCACTTTTGGAGAACTCTCTGGAAGACGCTAGGAACCAAGCTGCTCTTCTCCACGACCTGCCATCCACAAACCGATGGCCAAAATGAAGTCGTTAACCGTACACTTGGAACGTTGCTTCGAGCAACAATAGGGAGAAATCTTAAAACTTGGCTTGAAGCTCTACCTTTTGTCGAGTTTGCTTATAATAGAGTTGTCCATAGTGCTACTCATTTGTCTCCTTTTCAGGTTGCATATGGATTTAATCCACAGACGCCATTGGATCTTAAGCCTCTCCCTCAAACGGAGTTCTTAAACCTCGATGGAGCCAAGAAGGCCGCGGACGTGAAAAAGCTACACCAATCGGTCAAAGATCAGCTCGAAAGAACCAATGCCCTACGTGTGAAGAATGCCAACAAGGGCAGGAAGCACGTGTCTTTTGAAGTTGGAGAATGGGTGTGGTTGCACATGAGAACGGAGCGATTCCCGGACAAACGCAAATCGAAGCTATCGCCTTGCGGAGACGGCCCATTCAAAATCTTGGAGAAAATCAATGACAACGCCTACAAGCTTAAGCTCCCAGGTGAGCTTAAGGTGTCTGCTACATTCAATGTTTCTGACTTAGCTCGTTTTGATGCAGGTGATGATGTTTTGGGGTCAAAACCTCATGAGGAGGGAGGGAGTGATGAGGACATCGAGTCAACGACCCAAGTCATACAAGCACCACTAGTACCAAGTGGACCAGTGACTAGAACCAGGAGCAGGGACATGGAAAAGAAGTTCAACATGCTCATGGACCAGCTCAGACAAGAAGGTTTCTTCAAGACGGACACTAGTCCGCTAAGCCCATTTGCGAGCAGTTTTTGGGCTGATACTTTGAAGCAGGATCCATTCATGATCCCAGATGATCAAGAAGGCGATCCACATATGGATTTGAAGCTCTTTGAGTCTAGTTTCCAGAACACTAAAATCAGCCCAAGAGTCCTTACCATTCGGAACAGAACGTCCAAACACTGAAGACATATCGGCTAGATCCTTTGCTGGCCGATAACACCAAGTGGCCACTCATCAAGCCCAGGCTCGTGGTCCACTTATCTATGGTCGATTTCACTTCACCAGAGATTACTTAGGCCCAAGGAAGGTCATTAGTTGGGGTTTGTAAGTCGTTTGGTGCTCTTTTCCCAATTTTCGTTTTTATCCCACTAGGTTTTGCGAAGATGGGTTTTTACCGAGGCCAAACGACTTGCAATATTATTGGCCCAATTAATGACTCTCTGTAATCCCATGAAGACCAGATACACGAGCCTCACTCTTTTTTCTCTTAGTCTTTTAATTATTTTGTAAACGGGCCTAATTTGTTAAGGACCCGTCTTGTTATTTCCTTTTCGGTTTATTTCTTTTTCTTTGGGGCGTGAGCTCTCTTTAAAAACCCTAAGACCTTGTTCTTCTTGGTCACGCAGACATAATTATTTTCTTGGTTAATTTTCGAGTTTTTGTTCTTCACAAAAACGTTTTCTCTCTTTAGATCGTGAGTGAGTCCGATCCTTAGGGAAGCCCCTTGAAGTATCAAGAGACCGTCGCATCTCTTGTGGTTCTCATTGCCCCACCAGCAACCTCCATCTTATCCCGTTGACAGAAGAGAGAGACCTTAGTCCAGCTTCTTCAACACTTGAGCACGTATCAGCATCAATGACAAATTTCGGAGAATGGAGGAATCCTTTGGCCGTCTGATGGAAGCTGTGACGAGCAACCATGACAATGGGGGTTCTAATTCACGCAGCAGCTACATAACCGAAGGAAATCAGCCCCACACTTCGGGCCATCGTGGGGAGCAGGTCAAGTCGTTCGCTGCTGCACCAATCGCGACACCCCACCGCCATGTCAAACTTGAATCTCCACGATTCCAAGGAGGCGATATGACGGAGGGGTTAAGAAAGGCTCCTCAATACTTCGACTTTCACGAGATACCACCAGAGCAGCAAGTAAGCTTCAACAACAAGAGTCATTTTGCGGTTGACGACGAGCGACCTCGTCAAGCTGAAGATTATATCTACAGCAAAATCTATGGACCTCCAATCTTTGATGTCTACGACGATGAAGAGCCATCAATGGAGGTTCTACATGCAGCCGTGACGGGAGAGTTCATTACTCTTCGAAGTGAGCTACACGAAGAGGTGAAGAAGGTGGTTCAATATTTGAAGGATCGGGAAGTGGCTTGGAGGGAGATGGTGACTAAACCATACCGGCCAGCTAAACAAGTTGTGGAAATGGCCATCGATCTGCAGGTTCCGCCAGAATTGTAGGATCGATCGATCGTGGAAGAAGTATTCAAGAAGATGCAAGATTCTTTTCTCAAGAACCTTGAGGACAAGGTTCTCTTCGAGGATGGGTGTATTGATGAGATCGGTTAATTGACTATTTAATTGTTAATTAACTCTTTTAATTTCTGCTTAATTATAGGACCAGTAGTCTCCACTTTCCACTTCTCACTTTCCACTTTCTTATCTCCTTATTTGTAGGATCGATCAATTGTTTTTCTTTGTGTATTTAAAGGCCTCATGGTTAAGATAATTAATCAGATTGAAATTTGCCAAAAGAAAACTGTGTTGTTTTATTCTTATTGTGTTCTTGTGATCACAATCTCTTAGCTTCTGAAGAGGGGCCTATCACGGTCCTTTAGCCAAGCGGTTTCATCTAATTGTGCATAAGCACAATTCACGGATAAAACTAATAATCAATGTTAAGAGGCTAGAGAATAGGATGGTTCGTCTAGGTTGAGGTTTGGCTTTGTTGCATGTTGTGAAGGAAATGGCTAACTCCTTTTGAGTAGACAACTTTGGTGCATCCTAGAACTAGTAACTTGGACGTTGAGTGCGATTGTTTCTTATGCTTCTTATAGGTTCGAACTCCACTTGCATTGCATTGCATCTCTCATTTTTGGTCTTGTTTGTTTGAGGACAAGCAAATGTTTAAGTTTGGGAGAATTGATATGTGCATATTCTACATGTATTTAGCATGCATTTAATATAGATTTTAGGTCATTCTCTTGGATCTTCATGGTATTTCATACTTGTTTTGTCCCATTTAGAGTATTAGGAGCTGAATTAGGTCCTAGTGAGTCTTTTGCATGTTTTTGAGGAGTTTTATAGGTGTTTGGAGGCACTTTGTGGCATTTGAAGATTTGGAGTTAAAGACTAGAAAGGAGCCATCCGGAGTGTCTCAAAGAACCGATCAGACGAAGGCGACCCGAATTGATTCAGACTCCAGAGTTTTCATAAGAATTGTAGCCGGATGAGTCTTCTAGACACAAAAATTAGATTCATGTCATTTTGACAAGGGACGAGGGAGTTGTCGCAGTTCTTCCGAGACAGCTCTGCCTGGCCGCTAGGATAAGTTACCGTACCGGCCCGGGATCATCCTCTTCATCTGTCCGGTGCTGGACTCTAGCTCGAACAGGGCCAATACAGGCTTCATGTTAGGGACCCAGACCAGCCGGTGCCAAGAGACAAGGCAAGACGAAGCTCCCATACCGGGCCACACATGGCCAGTACATGGATCCGGTATTGGAACTTCGCTTGGGCAGGGAAAATACCGGCCAAAGGTCACTCCCAACGCCGGCCAGGTACCAGCATCAAGAGCCTCCATACTGGCCTGCACAAGCCAGGTACACTGACCCGGCGTCAAAACCTCACACCGAGCAAAAATCCATCCCGAGCAAAAACCGTCTCGACCAAGATTCAACTGACGATTTTTAAGGGTTTTCAAGTTTTGATACCGGCCTCATGTACCTCCCAACACCAGCCATGTATGAAAGCTTCGACCAAAGTCAATCTAGCTCTCCCATGTTGACCGGGTCAATACCCGGTTTGTTCCGGGTTGACCCGTTTAACTCTCCTTTTGATATAAAACCCTTCTAAACCTAATTTTGGGAGGGGGGGGATTATTTTTCTCTCTTTCTCTTGCCAAAAAACGTGGGAGTGTTGTTCCCTGATCATCTTAATCATCTCTTTATTCTCTAATCATGAAATCCATCATCTTTCTCATGGGATTTGGGGGTTTTTCATAGTTAGTGAGTAGTCTTCTTAGGATCTTGAGATGAGATATATTAGGATGTTCCAAGGCTTGATTCATGATGTTTAGGTTTAGATATTCTTATATCATTTCTTGTTTAATGTTCTTAAGGCTAAATCTAGCTTGAAAAAAGTAGGTTTAGATCATAAGGCATTTCATGCACACCAAGTGTTTGATGAAATGCCTTGATGAATTAAACATGAGATTTACATTCCTAGCCTATGACAATAGTTGTCTAGGGTGTATTTTTGGTTGATGTTGTTGAATTAAACTTAATTCTTGCTAATCAATGATTCACAAATGAGAGTTTGTTAATGGGTTAGGTGGTTATCATAGTGATTAATTGCTTGAAAGACAATTAGTCAAGTTTAGGATCTTATGCCTAGGGATTAGCTTGTTTGAGTAAACGAACATCATGAATTGAACTTGGGACTTCTTAAATCGATTACCCTATCTCTTGATTCGCCTTTTTTAATTGATTTACAACTTGTTTAATTTCTTTTGCTTGTTTCAATTTGGTTACTTAATCAACCATCCTTAATTAACTTAACTCATTTAGTGCCTTGCATTCTTGGTGCTTGCAATCATTTCCCAATAGGTTCGATAACCTCTTATGCTCAATATGCATTTAGAGTAATTGATCTCTAGACTTGCAAAAGTGTTCTATCAGTTTGAGGTCGATTACAATGGATTTCTTTGTGAAAAGCTGATTGATATCATGTTGCTTTGTAGAGGGACTTGATCGCGGCATCATCATCAATGGTACAATGAGTTACCACTGACTTGAATCGGTCCATAAAGTCTCTCAAAGGTTCGGTCTGTCCTTGTTCGAGGGTCCATAGTTTGGCGTTCTTTCTCTTCCTCTTGATGAACATCGTGAAGCGTTTGAGGAATTTTGTCATGAGTTCGGTGTAATTGTTGACCAAGTTTGCTTCGAGTTGTGAGAACCAATCGAGCGCGGTTCCGCCGAGATTCTCCACGAAGAGTTGGCACTTTGTAGCATCTTTTTCCTCTTCGGAATGGAATCGGAAGCGGTTCATCATAATTCCGAATGAGGTCATGAAGTGGCAAGGGTCGGAGTTGCCTTCGTATGGTGTGATCTTGATCTTCTCCAGACGCCGGACTGGTGTGTTGAGGAATCGTGGCGTGAATGGAGTTTTCTAAGTCTCTTGAATCACGCGGTCCATCTCGGGTGCCGAGCTGGTGGCTTGGTAGAATTTGGACCTCATCTCTTGAAGTTGAGCTTTAACGCTGTCGAGTTCGTGATCCATTGACATCTGATCGGCAGTGCGAGTTTCCTGATTGCCATTTGATCCGGGGGCTAAGAAGAGGGTTCGGCAGAGCTCGGTGAGCGTTTCTTCACTAGGTTGGAGGGGCGTCCACCCGAACTCTGTGAGGCGATCACTGAATGCTTTTTGAGTGGCGAAGAGGGAGTCAAACCTTTCGTCGTTTCTTTTGGTGCTTTGAGCTAGCTGCGTAGTCAGGTTTTTCAGTAAGGCGGTCAGATTTCCAGAAACCGGAGTCGCGGAGACATGGACTGTTCCTGGTGGAGTTAGGGCTGGTGTGCCGACATTCCCGTTGGGCGGGTTCCGACCGTCCAAAGTGTTATCGTCGGTTCCGTTGTTGAGTGCCGGGTTGATTGGAGATTCGACCATAGCTGAGTCGAGATCCGAGAGTTTATTGTTTTGTTTAGAAAAAATCGTCCCCACAGACGGCGCCAAATGTTGATTCTGAAAATCTCACAAGAGGGCAAAACAGTAAACTCAATGGATCGAATCTCGTTTATTAGATCAAACTCGGCAAAGTACAAAACAGGTTAAGTCGAGAGACTTTTATCGGTAAAGGAGACTAGAAAAAAAATAAAACCTATGAAGTTGGACCTCTTAGTCTCTTAGGTCTCGTGAATGAGTTATGGGATGAATATTAACTATTTATAAGGTTCTGAGCTAGCTAAAAACATGATGATTTTCTTTTCCTAGTTCCATCAGGAAAATGATAACTTCTTTTTTCGTAGTTCCATTGGGAAAAAAATAACTTCTTTTTCCTAGTTCCATTTGAAAAAGAAAGATTTCCTAAAATTCCTTCGAGATCAGGAAATATTCAGCGAACGCTGTTGACGAGCTCATGCCTTGATGGGCTTAAGAAGTCGGTACTTGGGCTGATCTTAATTCAAACCGGGTTAAACTGGAGAGTGCTAAACTCACCACCAACAGTTGACACGAGCCCCTTAAATACATCATCAAACTAGAACACACAAGGAGTTGAGCTATAAGACTTAAAACAAGCGTTGTGTGGGAGGTAACCCACAATTTATTTTATACTTAAAATTTTAAGTTTGTTTTAATTTTTATGAACTTATTATTGGTTTATTTATTCACCCAATATTTTTCAGAATTTTTTAAATTTTTATAAAAATAGATAAAAATCGTTTTTAGAAGGCTACTAAGGAAGGATCAAAACCGAGGCGCAACACGGGGCGCCAACATCGGCCTAGAGAAGGAGCCATGGACCGATGGCACAAGCTCGGGTCATGGAGGATCGGCCCGGAGATTCTCCTTTACGCGGCCGATCCTAGGCATATCTCACTTCCCAGCTCGAGGTGCAACCCCGACCAAAATCCCGGCCCAATTCTCCCACCCGGCCCTGGAGCATTTTTCAGGCGCATTATTTGGTATTCAATTGGGCGATGTTTTCACCCAATTTCTTCACACTGAGATTCGCCACAATGTTTTTCCTACCTCATTTTACACCAAAACTTATCGGTGGAAGACTTTTTAGGCCATGTTATGATGCACCCAAGGCTCGAGCACCTCCACATAACAAGCTAAGGGCATCATAAACACGCCAATATCTTTGGGCGAGATCCGTAACAAAATTTTCGAAGGTAAGTTCTACTTCTTCTTGGTTTCATTAAAAACCGTATTTAAACAAAAATTCTCAATTGACATAAACCAAACACAATATTTTCAGTCCATTCTTATGATTTTTTTGTATTTCTCTATAACTTCTTTATGAGAAATTTTTATCGATAAGAACTTTGTACTTTGAATTTGGTGGTTTTAGCTCATTAAATTTGATTTTTTTATGAATGACTGGCACAACTTAGAAACAAATCCTTATTTTTTTTTTTTCATTTTTTCACTTAGTTGGATTGTTTTAACATGCATTAAGATTCAATTCCTTTCTTATGATTTATCTTAAGCTCTTTTGGATTTAGAACTCGATACTCATCATTTGAGAGATCTTGTTTCTAGAGCACATTAACAAATGATTACAAGTGTTTTGCAAGGATTTTTGAAAGCTTGACATGATATGTAGCTAGACGTTTTGTTGTGGACGCACAATCCAAATCGTCTAAGGAGATATCCAAAGCAATTTCAAGGAGATGCTTACCAAAGACGTGACGCCGAGGAGACCTAACAACAGTGATGAAACATAAAGGTCATCACATCATTCATGATGGATAAGAAGCCAAGTTGGTAGAGCCAAATTGAAAAAGAACACAAGGACCTTCACGAACCGTCTAACCGACCACCCGAGGAGCCAATTTACTGAACATCCACCAACGGTACGTCCAACTGCTCTTAAACTTTATCACCTAACATAAAACGTGTTGTTGGTCGACATATTTTCAGTATGGTTCGAGACATTCTTCATGGATTAATCCCTGGTCGAACGCCTACCTTATGGTCGACCATATCGACCATTCTCAACCATAGACCACGCTGAAGATTCACAGACTAATCATACATAAGAAATCTTTTTTTCGAGCCACTTTACCCCTGGTTCAATATAAATACTAAATTGGTCGAGAACCTCATCCTCGGTAAGCCGAAAACCCGACGTTTATGACGTTTTGTCCAACCACGGTACCATCTTTCTGTCTTTATCTTCTTACTTCTTTTTCTATTTTATTTATCCCTTAATTTGATTTGCTTTCACACCGGGATGGTGCAAAGTAAGTCTTAGGGGATTATGTCGTTTACTAATACATTTTTCGTTTTATTTTAATCTTTTTATTTTTCTCGAGTCATTTTATTGAGTCAAAATTTAGTCGGGAACAATGAGTTTTTCAAGGAACTAACCAAGTTATACTAATGATCTAGTGACCATGATGGCAGTTATTGACTGCAGATTTTCCTGAACGGAAAGGCCATAAGTGGATCAACCTACCAAGATAGTCACATCTTTTGAGAATATGAAAGATCCAGCGCTGACTCCGAACTAAATAAAATTTAATTTTCTGATTTTGGGGCTTGGTATCCATCTAGCAAGATTCTTCATTCAGACCTGACAAGACAAGTCTACGTGAAAATTACGATTTTTCTCTCTCTTCCCTTCAATTAAGAACTTCAATGCAAAAAGAAAAAGATGTGAGTGGCAAGGACGTGAACCGAAAACTCGGTGGCAAACAACATCAATACTCGTGTCTCACGGAAGCGTGTCCAAAGAAGTGAATCAGGGATTCGGTAGCAAACACCATCAATACTCACGGAAACATGTCCAAAGAAGTGAACCATGAATTCGGTGGCAACCACCATCAGTGCTCTCGTCTTATGGAAACCTCTATCTCGTAAAAGAACGATAAAAAAGAAATAGATCCGAAGAAGAGAGAAAAGGGAGAGGATTGAAACCGGAAAGTGGGAAAATGTTGTATTGGTAATCATGGTCTTGAAAGGGAAAAAGTCTACATGTTCTTTGATCGATATTCACTCAATGAGACCACACACCCTAGATACTAAAGGAGTTAGCAAAGGAAATTTCAGACGTCTCTATATTGATTGCGGTTCGATTGGGAAGGTTTCTTAGCTCTTGGTTCAGTACGTGGAAGTGCTTACCTAATGTCGATACATTTGTTAGTCTTGTCTTATTTTTGTGTGGTGTGTTTGTGTGGTCACACATTCTGTTGGAGTTGTCAGCTCGAGTCACACCGGCCCGTGACTTCCAACAAAGCTTCTCTTTGGTGGAATCGTGTCTTGAATGTACTTAAGAGCGTTGCTTGGATCGCTAAAAATACCAAATGTTGTCCTTGTTGCAACAGTTTAGTGCAGCTAAATGGTGACCCTGATTTGAGAATTATAACTTGTATCTTCAGGTTCTCTCTCTCTCTCTCTCACACACACTCTCTCTCTCTCTCTCTCTCTCTCTATCTCTCTCCCTCTATATTAAAATCATATATTTCTTTTTTAAAACAAGACTCATTTATGTTTCACTGTTATGCAAGCAGTTGTAGCTTTTGTTGGCGCTACTTTTGATCAGAATAAGAGCACAACAAGAAATGGAAGTGTGTTGAAGTCGATGTTCTACCATAAAAAAATCATGAAACGGAGGATCCTTCGCATACGTTAACTTAAACTGATTACTTGAGTTTGTGGGAGTCAGCTCATGCAGACTTGGGGAAATACAAGTCTGATCTAAAAGCTATGGAGGAGAATGGCATTCCAAGACTAACGGATGACTTCGATTTAACTAACGGAGATATTAGGGCCCTACGAGAAGCATTGGTTCTAATCATTCAATTAAGGCTTGTCCAGAAATGAAGCTGCGTGTTTGACTAATTCATAACCGATTACCATAGCGCGAAGAAGCGGTATGTGGATTACCTGCTGAAAGAAGCTACCACAAATATTCTCAAGCACAAAGGGACTCTAGAGGATGCGGTGAATCTAGCCATCTTAGGTGGAGATATCACTTTCTCCAACAAAAATTGGAAACCACCGCAGCAGAAAACATGTAACTACTTCCATGACTTTGTCAAGAATCTTGAAGATGGTTTGCCTGAAGTTAAGGTTGATTCTTATGAGAATGCATCGGTCAGATACTGATTATGTAATCACTCCATGTTTCAGAACCGCTGGTTTGATAAACAGTGTAAGATGTGCTTTGTCCCTCTTGATTCTCTTCTTCCTCCTCGTCATCCTAATGTGGCTTTTGCTAACAACGACACTGCAAGTGTCTTAAGTGCTCATCAACAAGTCCCAAACAATCCATTTGCGCATCAAGGAGAAACTATTCCATGGAAATTTGAGAATGATGAGTAAGAGGGACATGTGTCATAAGTGATTGATATGCTTTTTGGTTTTATGTAGCTTCTCATTTCTTGTTTTGCTTTGGTTGTTTTATAATTCTCTTTTGTTTTTTCTTTTCGATTTGTGATATATCATGGGTTTTACCTCTTTTAAGCCATGATATGAGTCCGTTTTATAGAGTCTTTCTAGTATTTTGTAGTCCTTTAGAGTCTTTAAAGGTTTTAGCACGTTTGGAGAATAATTAGAAATATTGGAGCTTTCTGGAGCAGTTTGGAGCAAAGCTGAAGTTCGTATTGCTGAGTACCCGATTTCACGTCGAGCATCGATCGATACCCCCTTGGTATCGATCGACACTCATCACAGCAGACACGACCAGCGACTTTAATGAAGAGTTGAAGAATTGCAACTTGGTCCAGAAGTCTTGGATATTTACAAGAAGCCCCAAAATGTGATTTAGGTTATTTATAGGGATTTTACAGCCACTTTTAGGCTAGACTTTATTTTACTTTGGTTTGAGAGAGAGCTTTGTGAGGAAGACAAGTCTGAAACTCCCTTCGTCCGAGAGAAGATTTCGAACCCTCTTGTTACTCTTTCTGTTTTATTTGATGATTTATTCAAACATGTTTATTACTTCAATTTCCATGTCTGAGTAGATCCACTTTAGGTTCAGGGTTCTCATAAGGGTTTTCTCTGAATGCCATATTTATTTGTTAATTAGGATTCACCATCTGAATTAGTTCTTCACCATAGGTTGTGTTCAAAGCTAATTCTAGGTTGACGAATCTGGAACTTAGATATTAGGATAATTGATTTAGGCACGACAGTGCGATTAATTACCTAATAGAACCTTAGGTGAGCAAATTAATTATTCGCAAAGAGATTTGGTTTAAATTATTTGTGAACATATCAAACTCGGTATTAAAGTTGATTTAGACTTTAGGATTCGCAAAGAGATTTGGAATTCCTAGGATTTAGATTTAGATAATTCTCGCAACGATAGTTGGTTAATTATACTTTAGTGATTTGAGTTCAAGAACCGTGCTAAATCTGAATCCTGACTAGTTATTTTATCTGCATTCATTGATCTCCTGAGAAATACCCTGAGCCTATATTTCTCCCAATTGAATTACAACACTTTTAATTTACGAACGGCTTTCAATTACATCTGAATTGCTTATTTTAATTCTCGTCTATATAATCTATTGTGTGTCTCTGTGAGTCCTTGTGTTCAACCCCTACTTTACTGTAACTACTGCTTAGTACTTTTAGGGTATTAATTTGAGCATATCAAATTTGGCGTCGTTGCCGGGGACTCAATTCGCCATTAGATTACGTTTGAGAATTTCGACTAAGCTTGTTGGTATTGATCGATACTACCTAGTATCGGTCGACACTCGACGCTTTTCTTTGTTGATATCGATCGACACCACTTGGTATCGATCGATACTCAACGTGTTTTTGTTACTTACGTTCTTTTCCTAGTGTGTTTCAGGAGTGAATTTGGAACGAGCAAACAGGAAAGCAAGGAAGCCAGCAGAGATGAACGACACAACAATTCTGATTCAAGATGCTACTGGAACTTTGAGAGACCAAGATGGTCAGTTGTGCAACGAGAGAGGACAACGTCTGGATGGAGAGGGGAACATCATTCCACCTGCTCATGTTTTCGCTGGGAACGCGAACGCATGGAATGTTGTGGCTGCTCGCGGTAGAACGATTGGTGAATACAACAATCCTGATCAGTTATATGCCAATCGGTCAGCAATTCGTCCTCCGCCTTTTCAGAGGAATGACTTTGAGCTGAAACCTGCATACTTCACTCTTGTGGGTCAGCATATTTTTCATGGTTTTCCTTATGAACACCCTATGGATCACATTGAGAGGTTTGAGGATCTGGTTACAAGCATCAAGAGCAATGGAGTGTCGTATGACTACCTATTTTGCAAGCTTTTCCCATACTCTCTTGGTGGAGATGCAACTTACTGGCTGAAGCAGTTGTCTCCTGGTTCGCTAACTACATGGGATGAGACGAAGAATGCGTTCCTGAACAACTTCTATGATGATGCACGATCCGAGGATCTCAGGAACAAGATTTCTCAGTTTTCTCAAGGACCGACTGAGGCATTCAAGGCTGCTTGGATTCGCTTCAAGTCATATCAGAGAGATTTCCCACACCATGGTTTCACTCAGGTTCAGCTGTTGGGTACTTTCTATAGAGGAATCGATTGGAGGTATCAGATGGCTCTAGATACTGCGAGCAATAGAAATTTCTACACGAGGTATCATGACGATGCCTATGTGCTTATTGAGAATTTGGTTTCTAGCAATAGTACCAAGAATGCAGACATGGAGCGCAAGAAGCAAGATAGTAACTCGGATTGCAGTCAGATTGCTGAGGTGAATGCAAAGTTAGATTTGTTGATGGACAAGCAGCAGAAGGCTGTTCGTTTTGCTAACAAAGATGGAGTGGGATTTGTTAACCACATTGATGGAGATGGATTTCAAGATCAAAGGTTTCAACGCCCATCCAAACCACCCGGAACTTATGAGAGCAAACTTGAGTCTATGCTTGAAGAGGTTCTTCAGGGACAGCAGAAGATCACAGTAAATTTCAACGGGAAGATGGACGCTATGTACACAGATCTGAATGGGAAAATTGAGTCTCTCAGTATTCATCAGAAGATGCTGGAAACCCAAATAGCAAAAAATTCCGTGTTGACAGAAAATCCCCGTGGATCGATCAATACCATCCAGTATCGATCGATACCAGTCCAGACACATGCCCGATTGAATCCAAAATCCCGTGTATCAATCGATAATCCTTTTGTGTCGATCGATACTGAGATGCAAGTCTAGAAGAAACCAGAAATTATCACGGAGAGGGTGTACAAACCCAAAATACCTTATCATATGCCTCATATTATGACAAAGAAGGAATGGGAGGATGCCAGATGCAAAGCTATGCTGGATAAACTTACTATGGAGCTTCCTTTTGTTGATGGTATATCATACGATGAGGCTTCAAACACCACCCATGTGTCGACCGATACCATCCAGTATCGATCGATACCAGTCCAAGAATCTGTCAAGGACGTCTCAAAGGAGCAAGCATCGATCGACACCATCCCGGTATCGATAGATACTCACCCATATACTGTAGAGGAGCCGCATATGAGTGTTGACAGAATTTGCAAGCCCAAGATGCCAGATCCTCTACTACCCAAACACCTCAGAGACTCCATCTCTCCAAAGCACATGCGTGGCTTTGAGAAGATGGTACGAAGAATTCCACCCACACTGACTTTCGAAGAAGCTCTTGAGTGCCGCCCTCTGCTTAGTCACTTCCGAGATTGCAGAGAGACTGAGGACGAGATTAAGGCACTCTTCATCAAGGTTAGGAGTATGCCATTTCCACTGAAGAAGCGGAAGAAGAGGGAATACCCAGGGAAATTTTTAGTCCCATGCTTTATCTCCGGAGTTGAATTCGAAGACTCTCTAGTTGATTCAGGGTCTAGTATTAATGTTATGTCGAAGGCACTCGCAGAGAAGCTACAAATCGATGACATAAAATCTCCTCAGATGGCTCTCACATTCGCGAACTCTTCCACCTCAGTTCCATACGGAACAATCCCTGATTTGATTGTTAAGGTAGGAGACTGTCTAGTTCCTACCGATTTTCAGATTGTGGAGATGCATGCAAGGTCTAGCAACCCTTTGATTCTTGGGAGACCGTTCATGGCTTCGGCTGGTGCAGTTATAGACACGCCCAGTAAGAGCATATCGTTTCGTACATTGACAAACATGTCTCCTACAAGGCCATCCCTAGAGGAACTCCCGCACATATCTCTTGCATCGCCGCTGTTCAAGGAGAGACGTTGGTAATTGATCTTTTGGAATAGCCTCCCGACGAACCAACTATCACAGACGTTCTAGATAGTCCTTATGTCATCACCAAGAAAGACGTCAAACCATCTAAGGCAAAGAAGAGGGCGAAGAGCAAAGGAGTGAAGGATGTCGCTTCTATGACTTTAATCCCTACGAAGTGCGATGGAGATTCGATTGAGTACAAGGTGAAGTGCAAAGGAACTTTGAAATAATTCTCTAAGGCTCGAGTTCTTTTTACTTCGGAGCTGAAGGAGAAAGGAAAGGAATTTATGGAGAGCATGTTGAGCAGAACTCTGAGTTTGCAAGTATCTAGATGTGGAACTTGCATTGGAGTAAGCTCTAATTCCTCTCCGGACTGATCACCTGAGCCAAAGTCAAGCTACTAACTTTAAACAAGCGCTTGGTGGGAGGCAACCCACTGGTGAGTCTGCTTTTAAGTCTTTTTCTTTTTCAATTTTCGTTTTGTATTTGTGTCAGGATAAACAAGGAGCAAAACTCAAAATCGCCTAGTGTCGATCGATACCCCATTGGTATCGGTCGACACCAATCGCGAATGGAGGTTCATCATGTCGATTTAAGCTTGGAATCGATCGATACCAGGTTGTGTGTCGATCGACACCAGATGTTCCAGCACTGTAACTTCTTGTTTTTCCCATTTATATTCTATTTCTTTGCTTCTTTTACCTACTCTAGGCTAGATAACACTAGGGACAGTGTTATTCAAGTCTGGGGGAGGTGTCTACTGACTTTGTTTTTGTTTTTCTTAGGGTCAGTCCGTTTTTGAGTCATTCGTTGTTTTATTGAGTCAAAATTTTCTCTAAGAATGTGATCTTTTTTTGAATCTATTGACCTTACATTGCTTCTAAGTGACCATTTTTACAGAATCAGTTCTAGATCGACTAATGAAAAATCCCAAGGCTGACCAGTTAACCAGAAGACACTCATGTTTCAAGCAAAGTTCCTAAAAGCCTGAGCCAATTTTTTGCACTTCATCAATGTGGTTAGTATCTATAGAGCTTGATTCCTCATTCGTATCTGACAAAGGAACCCATGTGTTTTAAAATAATGGTATTTCTCTCCCTATTACAAGTCAATTAATTAATAAGTGCATTAAAAGATGAAATGATTTTCTTCTGAGTAGAGGGTTAGGAAAATTTCCAGCGATCCCATTATTCTGCTTTAGAGGGAATGATCACACAAAGGATTGGAAGCGAGGTTAGAATTTTCTTATGATGCCATTATTCGCCTACATCCTTTGATACATTGAGAGGGAAGAACCGGGGATTAGGTGGCAAACACCATCATTACTCGCGTCTCATACCTTGATTTGTATATGCACAGCTAAAAAATTGGAAGAGAACATAATAAGAAATAAGTATGGGGGAGAGAAATAATACCAAAAAGTGTGAAAAGGGGTGGTTCCTTGTCATGATACTGTATGGGAAAGAATCTAGAAGGTTCTTGATGTTAATTCGCAGCGATGAAACTGGCGAGGATGGCTTGATTGAACAATGCTGTGAAATAATATGTGTAATCTGGGAAGCTGAGAATGTCTACGGAGAAGTACATGGTGGTTAGATCAAAAAGCTGGTTAGGTAACATTTGGGTACTTGGGAAATTGGTCATTTTAATGTTTCATGAACAGGTGAGTCTCCGCGTTTTCAAACCTCTTTCTCTGGTTTAGTTTTCTATTTGCTTGAGGGCAAGAAAAGGCTAAGTCTGGGGGAGTTGATATATCATGGTTTTTACCCCTTTTAAGCCATGATATAAGTCTGTTTTATAGAGTCTTTCTAGTATTTTGTAGTCCTTTAGAGTCTTTTACAGGTTTTAGCACGTTTGGGGCATAATTGGAAATATTGGAGCTTTCTGGAGCAGTTTGGAGCAAAGCTGAAGTTCGTATTGCTGAGTACCCGATTTCACGTCGAACATCGATCGATTCCCCCTTGGTATCGATCGACACTCATCACAGCAGACACGACCCGCGACTTTAATGAAGAGTTGAAGAATTGCAACTTGGTCCAGAAGTCTTGGATATTTACAAGAAGCCCTAAAACGTGATTTAGGTTATTTATAGGGATTTTACAGCCACTTTTAGGCTAGGCTTTATTTTACTTTGGTTTGAGAGAGAGCTTTGTGAGGAAGACAAGTCTGAAACTCCCTTCGTCCGAGAGAAGATTTCGAACCCTCTTGTTACTATTTCTGTTTTATTTGATGATTTATTCAAACATGTTTATTGCTTCAATTTACATGTCTGAGTAGATCCACTTTAGGTTCAGGGTTCTTATAAGAGTTTTCTCTTATTGCCAGATTTATTTGTTAATTAGGATTCACCATCTGAATTAGTTATTCACCATAGGTTGTGTTCAAAGCTAATTCTAGGTTGATGAATCTGGAACTTAGATCTTAGGATAATTAATTTAGGCACGACAGTGTGATTAATTACCTGATAGAACCTTAGGTGAGCAAATTAATTATTCGCAAAGAGATTTTGTTTAATTAATTTGTGAACATATCTAACTCGGTATTAAAGTTGATTTAGACTTTAGGATTCGCAAAGAGATTTGGAATTCCTAGGATTTAGATTTAGATAATTCTCGCAATGACAGTTGGTTAATTATACTTTAGTGATTTGAGTTCAAGAACCGTGCTAAATCTGAATCCTGACTAGTTATTTTATCTGCATTCATTGATCTTCTGAGAAATACCCTGAGCCTATATTTCTCCCAATTGAATTACAACACTTTTAATTTACGCACTGCTTTCAATTACATCTGAATTGCTTAGCTTAATTCTCGTCTATAAAATCTATATTGTGTCTCTGTGAGTCCTTGTGTTCGACCCCTACTTTACTGTAACTACTGCTTAGTACTTTTAGGGTATTAATTTGAGCATATCAATTTGTAAGGTGTTGAAACATCATACATCAGTATCATAAGTGTTTTGTTAGTTTTCTTGCACAAGCAACTAAGAAACACATTTGCTTGTTCGCCTTTACATTTGCATCTAACTCATTCACTCTCCTCCTCTTCCTCGGAGATGCAGATGTAAAAAACACATTTGCTTATTTGCCTTTACATTTGAGTCTAACTCATTCACTCTCCGCCTCTTCCTCGGTGATGTAAATGTAATGGCAAACAAGCAAATGTGTTTCTTAGTATATTGTTCAAGAAAATTAACAAAGCACTTATGATACTGATGAATGATGTTTAAACACCTTACAAATCGAAAAGAAAAAATAAAAGAGAATCATAAAACAATAAAAGCAAAACAAGAAAAGAGAAGCTACATAAAACCAGAAAACAGATCAATCACTTATGACACATGTCCCTCTTACTCATCATTCTCAAAATTCTAAAGATTAGTTTCTCCTTGATGCGCAAATGGACTATTTGGGACTTGTTGATGAGCACCTGAGACATTTGCAGTGTTGTTGTTATCAAAAGCCACATTAGGATGAGGAGGAGGAAGAAGAGAATCAAGAGGGACAAAACACATCTTACACTGTTTATCAGACCATCGGTTCTGAAACTTTCAGCGATCACATAATCAGTATATGACCTATGCATTCTCATAAGAATCAACCTTAACTTCAGGCAAACCATCTTCAAGATTCTTGACAAAGTCATGGAAGTAGTTACCAGTTTCTGTTGTGGTGGTTTCCAATTTGTGCTTGAAGAAAGTGATATCTCCACCTGAGATTGCTAGATTCATTACCTCCTGTAGAGTCCCTTTGTGCTTGAGAAGATTTATGGTAGCTTCTTTCTGCAGGTAATCCACATACTGCTTCTTCGTGCTATGGTAATCGGTTATGAAATAGTCAAACACACAACTCCATTTCAGGACGAATCTGCATTGAATGATTAGCACCAATGCTTCTCGTAGAGCCCTAATGTCTCTGTCGGTTAAACTGAAGTCATCTGCTACTCTTGGAATGCCATTCTCCTCCATTGCTTTTATATCAGGCTTGGATTTCTCCAAGTCTTCATTAGCTGACTCCCACAGGCAAGAGTAATAAGTTTGAGTGAATGTATGCGAAGGATCCGCCTTTTCATGAATTTTTGATGGTGGAAGAGCGAATTCAACACACTTCCATTTCCTGTTGTGCTCTTCTTCTGATCGAAAGCAGCGCCAACAAAAGCTACAACTGCGCTCATAACACTGAAACATAAATGAGTCTTGATTTTTTTAAAAAAACTGATTTTAACTGAGAGAGAGAGAGAGAGAGGGAGAGAGAGAGAGGGAGAGAGAGAGAGATAGATAGAGCGAGAGAGAGAGAAAGAGAGAGAGAGAAGCGAACCTGCAAATACAAGTTATAAGTCTCAAATAAGGTTCACCATTTAACTGCACGGGACGGGTTCAACGAGGACAACATTTGATATTTTTAGCGACTCAAGCAACGCTCTTTAGTACATCCAAGACGTGATTCCATCAAAGAGAAGCTTTGTTGCAAGTCACGGGTCGGTGTGACTCGAGCTGGCAACTCCAACAGAATGTTTGACCACACAAACACACCACAAAAAATAAGACAAGACTCACCATCTTCTAATATATCCTCATGAAGCTCGATGGCGAATTCGCATCCCGACCCTAGACGAGTCAAGCACCTAAAGCTCAAGACAAGCAGATTTCTCCAACTGGGTAGCACAAATGCATCAGAAGTTTCATGTTCGTTGAATGTCTTACATGGTATTAATTGAGATTAAATTTGGAGCCAAGATATCATTTTGAGTTAAATTTCATTTAGAAGATGGTTAGTCTTGTCTTGATTTTGGTGTGGTGTGGTGTGTTTGTGTGGACACACATTCCGTTGGAATTGCTAGCTTTTGTTGGCGTTTCTTTCGATAGGAAGAAGACCACAACATGAAATGGAAGTGTATTGATGTAGCTGTTCGACCATCGAAAAATCATGAAAAGGCGGATCCTTCGAATACGTTCACTCAAACTCATTACTTGAGTCTGTGGGAGTCAGCTCATGAAGAATGGCATGGAGAAATCCAAGTATGATCTAAAAGCCATGGAGAAGAATGTCATTCCAAGAGTAACATATGACTTATGTTTAACCGACAAAGACATTAGGGCTCTACGGGAAGCGTTGGTGCTAATCATTAAATTCGGGCTCTTCCTGAAATGGAGTTGTGTGTTTGACTATTTCCTAACCGATTACCATAGCGCGAAGAAGCAATGTGTGGATTACATGCGGAAAGAAGCTACCACAAATCCTCTCAATCACAATGGGACTCTAGAGGAGGTGATGAATCTAGCCATCCCAGGTGGAGATATCACTTTCTTCAAACACAAATTGGAAAGCACCACAGCAGAAACTGGTAACTACTTCCATGACTTTGTCAAGAATCTTGAAGATGGTTTGCCTGAAGTTAAGGATGATTATTATGAGAATGCATCGGCCATGTTTTGTGATCGCTGCATGTTTCAGAACCGTTGGTCTAATAAACAGTGTAAGATGTGTTGTGTCACTCTTGATTCTCTTCTTTCTCCTCCTCATCTTATTGTGGCTTTTGATCAAAACATCACTGCAAATGTCTCAAGTGATCATCAACAAGTCCCAAACAATCCATTTGGGCATCAAGGATAAACTAATCCTTGGAAATTTGAGAATGATGAGTAAGAGAGACATGTGTTATAAGTGATTGATCGGCTTTTTGGTTTTATGTAGCTTCTCGTTTCTTGTTTTGCTTTGGTTGTTTTATGATTCTCTTTTGTTTTTTCTTTTCGCTTTGTAAGGTGTTTCATCAGTATCATAACTGCTTTGTTAGTTTTCTTGCACAAGAGACTAAGAAACACATTTGCTTGTTTGCCTTTACATTTACATCCCCGAGGAAGAAGCAGAGAGTGAATGAGCACTACAAGAAAACAGGGTGTAATTAACATCCGTCGGAAACTAGTACCCGTCGGAAGTTTCCGACGGCGTTCCGACAACATGCGTCCGTCGGAAAATTTCCCACGGACGTTATCACCATTTCGAAAAACCAAAAAAAAAAATTTGTTAAGTAACATCCGTTGGAAATCCGTGGGAAATTTTCTAGCGGATGATATGCTCATATTAATACCCGAAAAGTACTAAAGCAGTAGTTGTAATAAAGTAGGGGTCGAACACAAGGACTCACAGAAACACACAATAGATTATATAGAAGAGAATTCAGATAAACCAATAGATGTAATTTAAAGCAAACGTAAATTAAAAGAGTTGTAATTCGATGAAGGAAAATATAGGCCCAGGGTATTTCTCAGGAAATAATTGAATACAAACAAACTAACTAACAAGATTCAGATTTAGCGCGGTTCTTGAACTCAAATCACTAAAGTATAGCTAACCAACTCTCTTTGCGAAAACTATCTAAATCTAAACTTCAGAATTCCAAATCTCTTTGCAAATTCCTAAGAATAAATCAGCTTTAATATCGAGTTTGATATGTTCACAAATCAATTAAACCAAATCTCTTTGCGAGTAATCAATTTGCTCACCCTAGGTTTTATCAGGTAATTAATCGCACTCTCGTGCCTAATCAATTATCCTAAGATCTAAATTCCAGATTCGTCAACCTAGAATTAGCCATGAGAATAACCAATGGCGAAGAACTAATTCAGATGGTGAATCCTAAACAGATAATAAATCTAGCATTCAGAGAAACCCCTTATGAGAACCCTGAACCTAAAGTGAATCTACTCAGACATGGAGATTGAAAATAACATGATTGAATAGATCATCAAAGAAATTAATAGAAAACAGGAGTTCAGAGTTGTCTCTCCAACAACCAAAGTAAAATAAAGCGTAGAAGAAAGCATAGCCATCAAAGTGGCTGTAAAATCCTATTAAATAACCTAAATCACGTTTTGGGGTTTCTTGTAAATAATAAAGTCTTCTGGGGCAATTCTGCAATTCTTCAACTCTTGGAAAAGTCGTGGGTCGTGTCTGCTGCGATGGGTATCGATCGATACTGATGCTTCAAATCGGGTACTCAGCATCACGGACTTCTGCTTTGCTTTAGAATTCTCCAGAAAGCTCCAATATCTCCAATTATGATCCAAACGTGCTAAAACCTGTAAAAGACTCTAAAAGACTCAAATATACTTGAAAAACTATATAAAATTGACTTATATCATGGCTTAAAAGGGGTAAAAACCATGAGATATCAACGGATTAGTGTAATCTCGAAAATCCGTGGGAAATTTGTGGGAAATTTTCTGACGGATGACCTAAAATGTGGTTTAGGGTATAGGGTTTAGATTTTTTTCTAAATAAATTGTAGAGAAACAATTGTATGATGTATATACAATAGCTTCAACTTGTCAAATTTCAAAATAAATGTGTGTTATAGACTTTATAAAATTTAATGGAAGTGTTAGTATAAGTTAGAGTATAAGGTATAGTAGATGTTATGTGAAATGGTTAAGTTTTATGTTGTAAAATTAATAAATTCATAGAATGTCTTTAACATTGATGAACTAACAATTTTTTTGAATGAAACATGTAGATTAGGGATAGTTAAACAATATCACGTAACCCTAAATCCTAAACCCCAAATATACCCTAAATCCGTGGGAAATTTTCCGACGGGTTAGTGTAATCTCGGCAATCCGTGAGAAATCCGTGGGAAATTTCTGACGGATTAGTGTAATCTCGGAAATCCGTGAGAAATTTCCAACGGATTTCCGACAAATTAGTGTAATCTTGGCAATCCGTGGGAAATCCGTGGGAAATTTCCGACGGATTAGTGTAATCTTGGCAATCCATGGGAAATACGTAGGAAATTTCTGACGGATATGGGTTTAGCGTATATTCCCATATCCGTGGGAAATCCGTGGGAAATTTCCGACGGTTTTTTGTTTTTCAAGATCGCGGGAAGATGACCGCCTTAATGAATTTTTTGAAATATTCCGACGGATTTCCAACGGATATAGCCGTCGGAAATCCATAGATTTATTATCCATGCCTTGTCTTTTCCCTCATTTCTCTCTTTCTCCTTCTCTCTCTTACCATTTTTCTTCTTCTTCTCTCTCTAAAATCGGACGATTTTGGTTGCTATCACTTCCAGTCTCTCTAAATCTTCATTCTTCATCATCAATCATGGATCATGTGTAAGTGTTTATATTTTGTTTTTGTAAATCTTGTTAGTTTTGATAGTTTTTAGAGTTTATTAGATTTAGGTGGTTAATTTTGATAGTTTTTTTAGAATTATATTTGTTATGTATTTGTTTGGTGGAATGAAATTTGTTAGGCTTTATGAGATTAGAATTATTAAATTAGAGTTTTAGTAAAGTTTTTTAATTAGAAAATTAAAAACGTTTTAGTATTAAAATTTGTTAGGGTTTTTAGTATTTAGAAAATTAGAATAGATTTTTTCAAAATGTTTTACTAATTAAAAACATTTTTATAATTTTTTGATTTTTATTAAAACGTTTATAGGTTATTTTATACAATGTTTTTAGAAATTTATACAATAAAAACATATTAAAAACGTTTTTAGAATTTTTTTTGAATTTTAAGGAACATTTGAAAATTTTGAAATTTTAGGAATTTTTTGAAATTTGTTTTGAAATATTTTGAAATTTAGAAAGTTTATGGAATTTTCAAATTTTTTTGAAATTTTTTTGAAATTTTTGATTTTTGGAAATTTTTGAATTTTCGGAAGTTTTAGAAAAAAATTTGAATTTTTTTTTTGAAATTTTTGGAATTTTACAATTCAATGTACTAATGTTATTATGTTTTTCTCGCAGGAATAACGAGGACTCTCTCCGTTTGGGTTCCCATGGACGCAATCGTTCTCGGGATACGCCTCGTAGCGGATCGACCTCGGGAACTGAAGTCCCAGAGTCCGAACAATCCGATTCCGACCAAAGAATCTTCTTCTCCGGGTCTTCGATATGCTTCGGAGTAATGAATTTTTTTTTTGTAATGAATTTATTAATTAAGAAAATTTTATATTTATAATTGATTTTCATTAATTAATTAGATTATTATTTAATATATTTAAAAATTTTGAATTTTGAATTAATAATTAATAAAATTAATTTTTTAATTTTTTAAAAACAAATTATTTAGTTCCGTCGGAAATATATCTGTCGGAAATCCGTCGGAAAATTTCCCACGAATTTCCGATAGAAATACATCTGTCGGAAATAAGGCCGTCGGTAATCCGTCAGAAATATTCCGACCAGTTTTCGACGGCTGAAATCAGTAGGTAATTTCCGACGGATTTCCGATAGGAATCAAATTCCGGCGAACTAGAACCGACGGATAAAATCCGTCAAAAATCCGTCGGAAAATACCATTTCCGACGGATTTCCTAGGTAAACTGCCGTTGGAAAAACGTCTGTTTTCTTGTAGTGGAGTTAGACGCAAATGTAAAGGCAAACAAGCAAATATGTATCTTAGTCTTGTGTGCAAGAAAACTAACAAAACACTTATGATACTGATGGATGATGTTTCAACACCTTACAAACCGAAAATAAAACACAAAAGAGAATCATAAAACATCCATAGCAAAACAAGAAATGAGAAGCTACATAAATCCAAAAAACAAATAAATCACTTATGACACATGTCCCTCTTACTCATCATTCTCAAATTTCCATGGATTAGTTTTTCCTTGATGCGCAAATGGATTGTTTGGGACTTGTTGATGGGCACTTAAGACACTTGCAGTGTTGTTGTTATCAAAATCCACATTTGGATGAGGAGGAGGAATAAGAAATCCAAGAAGGATAAAGCACATCTTACATTGTTTATCAGACCAGCGGTTATGAAACATGCAGCGATCACATAACCAGTATATGACCGATGCATTCTCATAAGAATCAAACTTAACTTCAGGCAAACCACCTTCAAGATTCTTGACAGATTCATGGAAGTAGTTACCATTTTCTGTGGTGGTGGGTTCCAAATTGTGCTTAAAGAAAGTGATATCTTCACCTGAGATGGCTCGATTCATCACCTTCTCTAGATTCCCTTTGTTCTTGAAACTTATAACTTGTATCTGCAGGTTCACTTCTCTCTCTCTCTCTCTCTTTCTCTCTCTCTATCTCTCGCTCTCTCTCTATCTATATATATATATATATATTAAAATCAGATATTTTTTTAAATCAAGACTCATTTATGTTTCACAATTATGCAATCAGTTGTAGCTTTTGTTGGCGTTTCTTTCGATAAGAAGAAGACCACAACATGAAATGGAAGTGTATTGAAGTAGCTGTTCGACCATCGAAAAATCATGAAAAGGCGGATCCTTCGAATACGTTCATTCAAACTCATTACTTGAGTCTGTGGGAGTCAGCTCATGAAGAATGGCATGGAGAAATCCAAGTATGATCTAAAAGCCATGGAGAAGAATGTCATTCCAAGAGTAACATATGACTTCTGTTTAACCGACAAAGACATTAGGGCTCTACGAGAAGCATTGGTGCTAATCATTCAATTCGGGCTCATCCTGAAATGGAGTTGTGTGTTTGACTGTTTTCTAACCGATTACCATAGCGCGAAGAAGCAATGTGTGGATTACATGCGGAAAGAAGCTACCACAAATCTTCTCAATCACAATGGGACTCTAGAGGAGGTGATGAATCTAGCCATCCCAGGTGGAGATATCACTTTCTTCAAACACAAATTGGAAAGCACCACAGCAGAAACTGGTAACTACTTCCATGACTTTGTCAAGAATCTTGAAGATGGTTTGCCTGAAGTTAAGGATGATTATTATGAGAATGCATCGGCCATGTTTTGTGATCGCTGCATGTTTCAGAACCGTTGGTCTAATAAACAGTGTAAGATGTGTTGTGTCACTCTTGATTCTCTTCTTTCTCCTCCTCATCTTATTGTGGCTTTTGATCAAAACATCACTGCAAATGTCTCAAGTGATCATCAACAAGTCCCAAACAATCCATTTGGGCATCAAGGATAAACTAATCCTTGGAAATTTGAGAATGATGAGTAAGAGAGACATGTGTTATAAGTGATTGATCGGCTTTTTGGTTTTATGTAGCTTCTCGTTTCTTGTTTTGCTTTGGTTGTTTTATGATTCTCTTTTGTTTTTTCTTTTCGCTTTGTAAGGTGTTTCATCAGTATCATAACTGCTTTGTTAGTTTTCTTGCACAAGAGACTAAGAAACACATTTGCTTGTTTGCCTTTACATTTACATCCCCGAGGAAGAAGCAGAGAGTGAATGAGCACTACAAGAAAACAGGGTGTAATTAACATCCGTCGGAAACTAGTACCCGTCGGAAGTTTCCGACGGCGTTCCGACAACATGCGTCCGTCGGAAAATTTCCCACGGACGTTATCACCATTTCGAAAAACCAAAAAAAAAAATTTGTTAAGTAACATCCGTTGGAAATCCGTGGGAAATTTTCTAGCGGATGATATGCTCATATTAATACCCGAAAAGTACTAAAGCAGTAGTTGTAATAAAGTAGGGGTCGAACACAAGGACTCACAGAAACACACAATAGATTATATAGAAGAGAATTCAGATAAACCAATAGATGTAATTTAAAGCAAACGTAAATTAAAAGAGTTGTAATTCGATGAAGGAAAATATAGGCCCAGGGTATTTCTCAGGAAATAATTGAATACAAACAAACTAACTAACAAGATTCAGATTTAGCGCGGTTCTTGAACTCAAATCACTAAAGTATAGCTAACCAACTCTCTTTGCGAAAACTATCTAAATCTAAACTTCAGAATTCCAAATCTCTTTGCAAATTCCTAAGAATAAATCAGCTTTAATATCGAGTTTGATATGTTCACAAATCAATTAAACCAAATCTCTTTGCGAGTAATCAATTTGCTCACCCTAGGTTTTATCAGGTAATTAATCGCACTCTCGTGCCTAATCAATTATCCTAAGATCTAAATTCCAGATTCGTCAACCTAGAATTAGCCATGAGAATAACCAATGGCGAAGAACTAATTCAGATGGTGAATCCTAAACAGATAATAAATCTAGCATTCAGAGAAACCCCTTATGAGAACCCTGAACCTAAAGTGAATCTACTCAGACATGGAGATTGAAAATAACATGATTGAATAGATCATCAAAGAAATTAATAGAAAACAGGAGTTCAGAGTTGTCTCTCCAACAACCAAAGTAAAATAAAGCGTAGAAGAAAGCATAGCCATCAAAGTGGCTGTAAAATCCTATTAAATAACCTAAATCACGTTTTGGGGTTTCTTGTAAATAATAAAGTCTTCTGGGGCAATTCTGCAATTCTTCAACTCTTGGAAAAGTCGTGGGTCGTGTCTGCTGCGATGGGTATCGATCGATACTGATGCTTCAAATCGGGTACTCAGCATCACGGACTTCTGCTTTGCTTTAGAATTCTCCAGAAAGCTCCAATATCTCCAATTATGATCCAAACGTGCTAAAACCTGTAAAAGACTCTAAAAGACTCAAATATACTTGAAAAACTATATAAAATTGACTTATATCATGGCTTAAAAGGGGTAAAAACCATGAGATATCAACGGATTAGTGTAATCTCGAAAATCCGTGGGAAATTTGTGGGAAATTTTCTGACGGATGACCTAAAATGTGGTTTAGGGTATAGGGTTTAGATTTTTTTCTAAATAAATTGTAGAGAAACAATTGTATGATGTATATACAATAGCTTCAACTTGTCAAATTTCAAAATAAATGTGTGTTATAGACTTTATAAAATTTAATGGAAGTGTTAGTATAAGTTAGAGTATAAGGTATAGTAGATGTTATGTGAAATGGTTAAGTTTTATGTTGTAAAATTAATAAATTCATAGAATGTCTTTAACATTGATGAACTAACAATTTTTTTGAATGAAACATGTAGATTAGGGATAGTTAAACAATATCACGTAACCCTAAATCCTAAACCCCAAATATACCCTAAATCCGTGGGAAATTTTCCGACGGGTTAGTGTAATCTCGGCAATCCGTGAGAAATCCGTGGGAAATTTCTGACGGATTAGTGTAATCTCGGAAATCCGTGAGAAATTTCCAACGGATTTCCGACAAATTAGTGTAATCTTGGCAATCCGTGGGAAATCCGTGGGAAATTTCCGACGGATTAGTGTAATCTTGGCAATCCATGGGAAATACGTAGGAAATTTCTGACGGATATGGGTTTAGCGTATATTCCCATATCCGTGGGAAATCCGTGGGAAATTTCCGACGGTTTTTTGTTTTTCAAGATCGCGGGAAGATGACCGCCTTAATGAATTTTTTGAAATATTCCGACGGATTTCCAACGGATATAGCCGTCGGAAATCCATAGATTTATTATCCATGCCTTGTCTTTTCCCTCATTTCTCTCTTTCTCCTTCTCTCTCTTACCATTTTTCTTCTTCTTCTCTCTCTAAAATCGGACGATTTTGGTTGCTATCACTTCCAGTCTCTCTAAATCTTCATTCTTCATCATCAATCATGGATCATGTGTAAGTGTTTATATTTTGTTTTTGTAAATCTTGTTAGTTTTGATAGTTTTTAGAGTTTATTAGATTTAGGTGGTTAATTTTGATAGTTTTTTTAGAATTATATTTGTTATGTATTTGTTTGGTGGAATGAAATTTGTTAGGCTTTATGAGATTAGAATTATTAAATTAGAGTTTTAGTAAAGTTTTTTAATTAGAAAATTAAAAACGTTTTAGTATTAAAATTTGTTAGGGTTTTTAGTATTTAGAAAATTAGAATAGATTTTTTCAAAATGTTTTACTAATTAAAAACATTTTTATAATTTTTTGATTTTTATTAAAACGTTTATAGGTTATTTTATACAATGTTTTTAGAAATTTATACAATAAAAACATATTAAAAACGTTTTTAGAATTTTTTTTGAATTTTAAGGAACATTTGAAAATTTTGAAATTTTAGGAATTTTTTGAAATTTGTTTTGAAATATTTTGAAATTTAGAAAGTTTATGGAATTTTCAAATTTTTTTGAAATTTTTTTGAAATTTTTGATTTTTGGAAATTTTTGAATTTTCGGAAGTTTTAGAAAAAAATTTGAATTTTTTTTTTGAAATTTTTGGAATTTTACAATTCAATGTACTAATGTTATTATGTTTTTCTCGCAGGAATAACGAGGACTCTCTCCGTTTGGGTTCCCATGGACGCAATCGTTCTCGGGATACGCCTCGTAGCGGATCGACCTCGGGAACTGAAGTCCCAGAGTCCGAACAATCCGATTCCGACCAAAGAATCTTCTTCTCCGGGTCTTCGATATGCTTCGGAGTAATGAATTTTTTTTTTGTAATGAATTTATTAATTAAGAAAATTTTATATTTATAATTGATTTTCATTAATTAATTAGATTATTATTTAATATATTTAAAAATTTTGAATTTTGAATTAATAATTAATAAAATTAATTTTTTAATTTTTTAAAAACAAATTATTTAGTTCCGTCGGAAATATATCTGTCGGAAATCCGTCGGAAAATTTCCCACGAATTTCCGATAGAAATACATCTGTCGGAAATAAGGCCGTCGGTAATCCGTCAGAAATATTCCGACCAGTTTTCGACGGCTGAAATCAGTAGGTAATTTCCGACGGATTTCCGATAGGAATCAAATTCCGGCGAACTAGAACCGACGGATAAAATCCGTCAAAAATCCGTCGGAAAATACCATTTCCGACGGATTTCCTAGGTAAACTGCCGTTGGAAAAACGTCTGTTTTCTTGTAGTGGAGTTAGACGCAAATGTAAAGGCAAACAAGCAAATATGTATCTTAGTCTTGTGTGCAAGAAAACTAACAAAACACTTATGATACTGATGGATGATGTTTCAACACCTTACAAACCGAAAATAAAACACAAAAGAGAATCATAAAACATCCATAGCAAAACAAGAAATGAGAAGCTACATAAATCCAAAAAACAAATAAATCACTTATGACACATGTCCCTCTTACTCATCATTCTCAAATTTCCATGGATTAGTTTTTCCTTGATGCGCAAATGGATTGTTTGGGACTTGTTGATGGGCACTTAAGACACTTGCAGTGTTGTTGTTATCAAAATCCACATTTGGATGAGGAGGAGGAATAAGAAATCCAAGAAGGATAAAGCACATCTTACATTGTTTATCAGACCAGCGGTTATGAAACATGCAGCGATCACATAACCAGTATATGACCGATGCATTCTCATAAGAATCAAACTTAACTTCAGGCAAACCACCTTCAAGATTCTTGACAGATTCATGGAAGTAGTTACCATTTTCTGTGGTGGTGGGTTCCAAATTGTGCTTAAAGAAAGTGATATCTTCACCTGAGATGGCTCGATTCATCACCTTCTCTAGATTCCCTTTGTTCTTGAAACTTATAACTTGTATCTGCAGGTTCACTTCTCTCTCTCTCTCTCTCTTTCTCTCTCTCTATCTCTCGCTCTCTCTCTATCTATATATATATATATATATATTAAAATCAGATATTTTTTTTAAATCAAGACTCATTTATGTTTCACAATTATGCAATCAGTTGTAGCTTTTGTTGGCGTTTCTTTCGATAAGAAGAAGACCACAACATGAAATGGAAGTGTATTGAAGTAGCTGTTCGACCATCGAAAAATCATGAAAAGGCGGATCCTTCGAATACGTTCATTCAAACTCATTACTTGAGTCTGTGGGAGTCAGCTCATGAAGAATGGCATGGAGAAATCCAAGTATGATCTAAAAGCCATGGAGAAGAATGTCATTCCAAGAGTAACATATGACTTCTGTTTAACCGACAAAGACATTAGGGCTCTACGAGAAGCATTGGTGCTAATCATTCAATTCGGGCTCGTCCTGAAATGGAGTTGTGTGTTTGACTGTTTTCTAACCGATTACCATAGCGCGAAGAAGCAATGTGTGGATTACATGCGGAAAGAAGCTACCACAAATCTTCTCAATCACAATGGGACTCTAGAGGAGGTGATGAATCTAGCCATCCCAGGTGGAGATATCACTTTCTTCAAACACAAATTGGAAAGTACCAAAGCAGAAACTGGTAACTACTTCCATGACTTTGTCAAGAATCTTGAAGATAGTTTGCCTGAAGTTAAGGATGATTATTATGAGAATGCATCGGTCATGTTTTGTGATCGCTTCATGTCTCAGAACCGTTGGTCTAATAAACAGTGTAAGGTGTGCTGTGTCACTCTTGATTCTCTTCTTTCTCCTCCTTATCTTATTGTGGCTTTTGATCAAAACAACACTGCAAATGTCCCAAGTGATCATCAACAAGTCCCAAACAATCCATTTGGGCATCAAGGAGAAACTAATCCTTGGAAATTTGAGAATGATGAGTAAGAGAGACATGTGTTATAAGTTATTGATCTGCTTTTTGGTTTTATGTAGCTTCTCATTTCTTGTTTTGCTTTGGTTGTTTTATGATTCTCTTTTGTTTTTTATTTTCGCTTTGTAAGGTGTTGAAACATCATCCATCAGTATCATAAGTGCGTTGTTAGTTTTCTTGCACAAGAGACTAAGAAACACATTTGCTTGTTTCCCTTTACATTTACATCCCCGAGGAAGAAGCAGAGAGTGAATGAGCACTACAAGAAAACATGGTGTTTTCCGACCGACGTAATTCCGTCGGAAATTTCCGACGCTATTCGGACGAAATTAACATCCGTCGGAAACTAGTACCCGTCGGAAGTTGCCGACGGCGTTCCGACATCATGCGTCCGTCGGAAAATTTCCCACGGATTTCCGACAGACGTTAACACCCTTTCGAAAAACCAAAAATAAAAATTTGTTAAGTAACATCCGTTGGAGATCCGTGGGAAATTTTCCGACATATGATATGCTCAAATTAATACCCGAAAAGTACTAAAACAGTAGTTGTAATAAAGTAGGGGTCCAACACAAGGACACACAGAAACACACAATAGATTATATAGAAGAGAATTCAGATAAACCAATATATGTAATTTAAAGCAAAACGTAAATTAAAAGAGTTGTAATTCGATGAAGGAAAATATAGGCCCAGGGTATTTCTCAGGAAATCATTGAATACAGACAAACTAACTAGCATGATTCAGATTTAGCGGGGTTCTTGATCTCAAATCACTAAAGTATAGCTAACCAACTCTCGTTGCGAAATCTATCTAAATCTAAACTTCAGAATCCCAAATCTCTTTGCAAATTCCTAAGAATAAATATGCTTTAATATCGAGTTTGATATGTTCACAAATCAATTAAACCAAATCTCTTTGCGAGTAATCAATTTTCTCACCCTAGGTTCTATCAGGTAATTAATCGCACTCTCGTGCCTAATCAGTTATCCTAAGATCTAAGTTCCAGATTCGTCAACCTAGAATTAGCCATGAGAATAACCTATGGCGAAGAACTAATTCAGATGGTGAATCCTAAACAGATAATCAATCTAGCATTCAGAAAAAACCCTTATGAGAACCCTGAACCTAAAGTGAATTACTCAGACATGGAGACTGAAAACAACATGATTGAATAGATCATCAAAGAAATTGATAGAAAACAGGAGTTCGGAGTTGTCTCTCCAAAAACCAAAGTAAAATAAAGCGTAGAATAAAGCATAGCCATCAAAATGGCTGTAAAATCCTATTAAATAACCTAAATCACGTTTTGGGGTTTCTTGTAAATAATAAAGTCTTCTGGGGCAATTCTGCAATTCTTCAACTCTTGGAAAAGTCGCGGGTCGTGTCTGCTGCAATGGGTATCTATCGATACTAGGCAATATCGATCGATACTGATGCTTCAAATTGGGTACTCAGCAACACGAACTTCTGTTTTGCTCCAGAATGCTCCAATATCTCCAATTATGCTCCAAACGTGCTAAAACCTGTAAAAAACTCTAAAAGACTCCAAAATACTAGAAAGTCTCTATAAAACGGACTTATATCATGGCCTAAAAGGGGTAAAAACCATGATATATCAACTCCCCCAGACTTAGCCTTTGCTTGCCCTCAAGCAAATAGAAGACTAAACCAGATAGAGAGGTTTGAAAACACGGAGACTCACCTATTCAGGAACCATCGCAAAGATCCTTTTCCCAAGCACCTAAATGTCCCCTAACCAACTTTTGATCTAACCACCATGTACTTCTCCGTAGACATTCACAGCTTTTCCAGACTCCACACATTATCTCGCAGCATTGTTCAAATAAAGCCATCATCGCCAGTTTCATCGCTGCAGCCAATAATCAAGAACCTTCTAGATTCTTTACCATACAATATCATGACAAGGAACCATCAAATTTCACACTTTTGTATCACTTTCTCTCCCCCAGACTTATTTCTTATCATGTTCTTTTTTTTATAGATCTGCATATACACATTGAGGTCCGAAACGTGAGTATTGATGGTGTTTGCCACCGAATCCCCGGTTCTTCCATCTCTATGTATCAAGGGTTTAGGCGAATAGTGGTATCACGGGAAATTTTCCTAACCTCGCTTTCAACATTTGTGTGATCATTCCCTCTTAATTAGAATAATGGGATCGCTGTAAATTTTCCTAACCCTCTACTCAGAAGAAAATCATTTCATCTTTTATGCTCTTATTTATCAACTTATAACAGGGGAGAGAGATACCATTACTTTAAACATATGAGTTCCTTTGTCAGATATGAATGATGAATCAAGCTTTGTAAACACTAACCACATCGATGAAATGCAAAAAATTGGCTCAAGCTTCGGAAGAACTCTGCTGGAGACATGGATGTTTTCTAGTCAACTGGTCAGTCCTTGGATTTTCATTAGTCGATCTAGAGCTGATCTTGTAACACTGGTCACCCAAAAACAAAATCAAAATAACAATTCAAGCACATGATCATCATCTGCAACAAGTTTTTACTCAATAAAACGTTTTTGACTCGATAAAACAACTGACTCTAAGAAAAACAAACACAATGTCAGCAGACACCCCCCTAGACTTAAACAACACTGTCTCCAGTGTTATCTAGCCTAGAGTAGGTAAAAGAAAACAAAAGAACAGAATATAATTAAGAGAAACAAGAAGTTACCGTGCTGGAACATCTGGTGTCGACCGACACACGGCCTGGTATCGATCGATACCAGGCTTAAGTCGACATGATGAACCGTCTCATTCGCGATTGGTGTCGACGGATACCAATGTGGTATCGATCGATACTCAGGTGATTTCGAGTTTGCTCCTTGTTTATCCTGACACAAACACAGAACGAAAAAGGAAAAAAAATGACTCAAAAGCAGACTCACCAGTGGGTTGCCTCCCACTAAGCGCTCGTTTAAAGTCAGTAGCTTGTCTTTGGCTCAGGTGATCAGTCAGGAGAAGATTGAGAGCTTACTCCCATGCAAGTTCCACAGCTAGATACTTGCAGACTCAGAGTTCTGCCCAACATGCTCTCCATGAATTCCTTTCCTTCTCTTTCAGCTCCGAAGTAAGAAGAATTCGAGCCTTAGAGAATGGCTTCGAAGTTCCTTTGCACTTTACCTTTTATTCAATCGAATCCCCATCACACTTCTGAGGGATTAAGCTCATAGAGGGAGTACATTTCACTTCTTTGCCCTTCACCTTCTTCTTCGCCGTAGCAGTTTTGACATCTTTCTTGGTGATGACAGAAGGACTATCTAGAACGTCTGTGACAGTTGGTTCCACTGGAGGCTCTTCCAAAATATCAATTACCAACGTCTCGTCTGTAACAACATCGATGCAAGAGACACGTATGGGAGTTCCTCTAGGGATAGCTTTGTAGTACACCTCCTTGTCAATGTATGAGAACGAGATTTGATTGATGGGTGTGTCCATAATGGCACCAACCGTAGCCATGAACGGTCTTCCAAGAATCAACTGCGTACGAGATTGTGCACTCATCTCCACAAAATGAAAATCAGCAGGAACCAGACAGTCTCCTACTTTAACCAACAAGTCAGGGATTGTACCATATGTAAGTGAGGTGGAACAATTCGCGAATGTGATAGATGACATGGGCGGTCGAATATCAGCGCCCAATCTCCCTGCAATTGCCCTTGACATGACATTGACGCTAGCACCTGAGTCAAAGACTCTTTGAATTTAACTCCAGAGATGGAGCATGGAATGGAGAATATTCCTGGAGCTTCCCTCTTGGTCAACTGCCTCAGCGGTAGTGACTTGCTTCTTGCCTTGAGAAAGAGTACTTCGATCTCTTCCAGAGTTTATCTGCAATCTTTGAAGTGACTGAGCAGAGCCCAGCCCTCTAGAGCTTCTTCAAAAGTCAACGAGTGGGATACCCTTCGTACCATCTTCTCAAAGCCACGCAGCTACTTTGGAGTGATGGGGGCTCGGAGGTGTTGAGGAATATTATTCAGCTGCTTGGGCTTGCGAAGTCTGTCAACACTCATACGCAGCTCCTTTGCAGTATCTGGGTGAGTATCAATCGATACAGGGAGGGTGTCGATCGATGCTTGCTCATTCGAGACGTCCTTGACAGATTCGTGGATGGGTTTCGATCGATACAAGGGAGTATCAGTCGACACAGGGGAGGTGTCTGAAATCTCATCGTCATCCTTGGCAATATGGACGAAAATCTCTGCTATTTGAGTTTCCAGCATCTTCTGATGAATAATGAGAGACACAATTTTTTCGTTCAGATCTGTGTACATAGCGTCCATCTTCCCATTGAGGTTTAGTGTCATCTTCTGCTGTCCCTGAAGAAGTTGTTCAAGCATGGATTCCATCTTACTCTCAGAAGTTCTCGGTGGTGTGGGTGGGCATTGATACCTTTGATCTTGAAATCCATCTCCATCAATGTGGTTAACAAATTCCACTCCATCTTTTCCAGCAAAACGAACAGCCTTCTGTTGCTTGTCCATCAACCAATCTAACTTAGCATTCACCTCAACAATTTTACTGCAATCCAAGTTACCAGCTTGCTTCTTGCGCTCCATGTCTGCATTCTTGGTACTATTGCTAGAAACCAAGTTCTCAATAAGCACATAGGCATCGTCAGGATACGTCGTGTAGAAATTTCCATTGCTCGCAGCATCTAGAGTCATCTGATACCTCCAATCGATTCCCCTGCATAAAGTACCCAGCAGCTGAACTTGAGTGAACCCATGGTGCAGAAAATCTCTCTGATATGACTTGAAACGAATCCAAGCAGCCTTGGATGCCTCAGTCGGTCCTTGAGAAAACTGAGAAATCTTGTTCCTGAGATCCTCGGATCGTGCATTATCATAAAAGTTGTTCAGGAAAGCAGTCTTAGTCTCTTCCCAAGTAATCAGTGATCCAGGAGGTAACTGCTTCAGCCAGTAGGTCGCATCTCCACCAAGAGAGTATGGGAAGAGCTTGCAGAAAAGGTAGTCATAGGAGACTCCATTGCTCTTGATGCTTGTAACCAGGTCCTCAAACTTCTCAATGTGATCCATAGGGTGTTCATGAGGAAAACCATGAAAAAGATGCTGACCCACAAGAGTGAAGTATGTTTCAGCTCAAAGTCATTCCTCTGAAAAGACGGAGGACGAATCACTGATCGATTAGCATAAAACTGATCATGCATGTTGTACTCACCAATCGTCCTACCGCGAGCAGCCACAACATTCCTTGCATTAGAGTTTCCAGCGATATTCCCAGCGACAACATGAGCAGGTGGAATGATGTTCCCCTCTCCATCCAGACATTGTCCTCTCTCGTTGCACAACTGACCCTCTTGGTCTCTCAAAGCTCTAGCGGCATCCTGAATCATAATCATCGTGTTGTTCATCTCTGATGGCTTCTTTGCTTTCCTATTTGCACGTTCCAAATTCACACCTGAAACACACTAGGCAAAGCACGTAAGTAACAAAAAAACACGTTGAGTATCGACCGACACTAGGTGGTGTCGATCGATATTAACAAAAAGAGAACGACGAGTATCGACCGATACTAGGTAGTATCTATCGATACCGACGAACTTAGTCGAAATTCTCAAACTAAAATCTAATGGCGATTTAGTCCCCGGCAACGGCGCTAAATTTGATATGCTCAAATTAATACCCTAAAAGTACTAAAGCAGTAGTTGTAGTAAAGTAGGGGTCGAACACAAGGACTCACAGAAATACACAATAGATTATATAGAAGATAATTAAGCTAAACTAATAGATGTAATTTAAAGCAAAACGTAAATTAAAAGAGTTGTAATTCGATGGAGGAAAATATAGGCCTATGGTATTTCTAAGGAAAGCAATGAATACAGACTAACTAACTAACATGATTCAGATTTAGCACGGTTCTTGAACTCAAATCACTAAAGTATAGCTAAACAACTCTCGTTGCGGAAGCTATCTAAATCTAAACTTCAGAATCCCAAATCTCTTTGCAAATTCCTAAGAATAAATCAGCTTTAATATCGAGTTTGATATGTTCACAAATCAATTAAACCAAATCTCTTTGCGAATAATCAATTTGCTCACCCTAGGTTCTATCAGGTAATTAATCGCACTCTCGTGCCTAATCAATTATCCTAAGATCTAAGTTCCAGATTCGTCAACCTAGAATTAGCCTTGAGAACAACCTATGGCGAAGAACTAATTCAGATGGTGAATCCTAAACAGATAATCAATCTAGCGTTCAGAGAAAACCCTTATGAGAACCCTGAACCTAAAGTGAATCTACTTAGACATGGAGATTGAAAATAACATGATTGAATAGATCATCAAAGAAATTAATTGAAAACAGGAGTTCATAGTTGTCTCTCCAAAAACCAAAGTAAAATAAAGCGTAGAATAAAGCATAGCCATCAAAGTGGCTGTAAAATCCTATTAAATAACCTAAATCACGTTTTGGGGTTTCTTGTAAATAATAAAGTCTTCTAGGGCAATTCTACAATTCTTCAACTCTTGGAAAACTCGTGGGTCGTGTCTGCTACGATGGGTATCGATCGATACAGATGCTTCAAATCGGGTACTCAGCAACACGGACTTCTGCTTTGCTTTAGAATGCTCCAGAAAGCTCCAATATCTCCAATTATGCTCCAAACGTGCTAAAACCTGTAAAAGACTCTAAAAGACTCCAATATACTTGAAAGACTCTATAAAACAGACTTATATAATGGCCTAAAAGGGGTAAAAACCATGATATATCAACGGATTAGTGTAATCTCGGAAATCCGTGGGAAATTTGTGGGAAAGTTTCCGATGGATGACCAAAAATGTGGTTTAGGGTATAGGGTTTAGGTTTTTTTTAAAATAAATTGTATAGAAACAATTGTATGATGTATATACAATAGCTTCAACTTGTCAAATTTCAAAATAAATGTGTGTTATAGACTTTATAAAATTTAATGGAAGTGTTAGTATAAGTTAGAGTATAAGGTATAGTAGATGTTATGTGAAATGGTTAAGTTTTATGTTGTAAAATTAATAAATTCATAGAATGTCTTTAACATTGATGAACTAACAATTTTTTTGAATGAAACATGTAGATTAGGAATAGTTAAACAATATCACGTAACCCTAAACCCTAAACCAGAAATATACCCTAAATCTGTGGGAAATTTTCCGATGGATTAGTGTAATCTCGGCAATCCGTGAGAAATCCGTGGGAAATTTCCGACGTATTAGTGTAATCTCGGCAATCCGTGAGAAATTTCCAACGGATTTCCGACGGATTAGTGTAATCTTGGCAACCCGTGGGAAATCCGTGGGAAATTTCCGACGGATTAGTGTAATCTTGGCAATCTGTGGGAAATCCGTGGGAAATTTCCGACGGATATGGGTTTAGGGTATATTCCCATATCCGTGGGAAATCCGTGGGAAATTTCCGACGGATTTTTGTTTTTTCAAGATCGCGGGAAGTTGACCGCCTAAATGAATTTTTTAAAATAATCCGACGGATTTCCAACGGATATAGCCGTCGGAAATCCATAGATTTATTATCCATGCCTTGTCTTTTCCCTCATTTCTCTCTTTCTCCTTCTCTCTCTTACCATTTTTCTTCCTCTTCTCTCTCTAAAATCGGACGATTTTGGTTGCTATCACTTCCAATCGCTCTAAATCTTCATTCTTCATCATCAATCATGGATCATGTGTAAGTGTTTATATTTTGTTTTTGTAAATCTGGTTAGTTTTGATAGTTTTTAGAGTTTATTAGATTTAGGTGGTTAATTTTGATAGTTTTTTAGAATTAAATTTGTTATGTATTTGTTTGGTGGAATGAAATTTGTTAGGGTTTATGAGATTAGAATTGTTAAATTAGAGTTTTAGTCAAGTTTTTTAATTAGAAAATTAAAAACGTTTTAGTATTTAGAATTTGTTAGGGTTTTTAGAAATATTTAGTATTTAGAAAATTAGAATCATTTTTTTTCAAAATTTTGTACTAATTAAAAACATTTTTATAAATTTTTGATTTTTATTAAAACGTTTATAGGTTATTTTATAAAATGTTTTTAGAAATTTATACAATAAAAACATATTAAAAACGTTTTTATAATTTTTTATGAAAGTTTTGAATTTTAAGGAATATTTGAAAATTTTGAAATTTTAGGAATTTTTTGAAATTTTAGGAATTTTTTGAAATTTGTTTTGAAATATTTTTGAAATTTTGAAAGTTTTTGGAATTTTGAAATTTTTGAAAATTTTTTGATTTTTGGAAATTTTTGAATTTTCGGAAGTTTTAGAAAAAAAAATTGATTTTTTTTTTTGAAATTTTTGGAATTTTACAATTCAATGTACTAACGTTATTATGTTTTTCTCGCAGGAATAACGAGGACTCTCTCCGTTTGGGCTCCCATGGACGCAATCGTTCTCGGGATACGCCTCGTAGCGCATCGACCTCGGTAACTGAAGTCCCAGAGTCCGAGCAATCCAATTCCAGCCCAAGAATCTTCTTCTTCGGGTCCTCGATATGCTTCGGAGTAATGAATTTTTTTTGTGTAAATAATTTATTAATTAAGAAAATTTTCTATTTATAATTGATTTTCATTAATTAATTAGATTATTATTTAATATATTTAAAAATTTTGAATTTTGAATTAATGATTAATAAAATTAATTTTTTAATTTTTTAAAAAACAAATTATTTAGTTCTGTCGGAAATACATCTGTCGGAAATCCGTCGGAAAATTTCCCACGAATTTCCGACAGAAATACACCTGTCGGAAATAAGGCCGTCGGTAATCCGTCAGAAATATTCCGACCAGTTTTTGACGGCTGAAATCAGTAGGTAATTTTTGACGGATTTCCGACAGAAATCAAATTCCGACGAACTAGAACCGACGGATAAAATCCGTCCGATGGATTTCCGAGGGAAACTGCCGTCGGAAAACGTCTGTTTTCTTGTAGTGGAGTTAGACGCAAATGTAAAGGCAAACAAGCAAATGTGTATCTTTGTCGTGTGTGCAAGAAAACTCACAAAACACTTATGATACTGATGGATGATGTTTCAACACCTTACAAACCGAAAATAAAACACAAAAGAGAATCATAAAACATCAATAGCAAAACAAGAAATGAGAAGCTACATAAAACCAAAAAACAAATAAATCACTTATGACACATGTCCCTCTTACTCATCATACTCAAATTTCCATGGATTAGTTTTTTCTTGATGCGCAAATGGATTGTTTGGGACTTGTTGATGAGCACTTAAGACACTTGCAGTGTTGTTGTTATCAAAATCCACATTTGGATGAGGAGGAGGAATAAGAAATTCAAGAAGGACAAAGCACATCTTACATTGTTTATCAGACCAGCGGTTATGAAACATGCAGCGATCACATAACCAGTATCTGACCGATGCATTCTCATAAGAATCAAATTTAACTTCAGGAAAACCACCTTCAAGATTCTTGACAAATTCATGGAAGTAGTTACCATTTTCTGTGGTGGTAGGTTTCAAGTCCAGAAGACTTTATTATTTACAATTAAATCCAAAACGTGTTTTAGCTATATAATTATGTTTTTCAGCCACTTTGGTGGCTACGCTTTATTTTACTTTGGTTTTGGAGAGAGAGCTTTTGTGAGGGAGACAAGTCAGAACTCTGTCCGTCTGAGAGAAAATTTCGAACCTTCTTGTTACTCTTTTCTTATTGTTTAATTAAATGATCTATTCAGTTATGTTGATTGTTTCATTCTTCATGTCTGAGTAGATCCATCTTAGGTTTAGGGTTTTCTCATAGGGATTTCTCTGATTGCTGGTAATTGATTAGTTAGGATTCACCATCTGAATTAGTTCTTCACCATAGGTTGTTCTCAAAGCTAATTCTGGCTTGATCACCTAGAACTTAGATCTTAGGTTAATCAATTAGGCACGACAGTGCAATTGAGTAATCTGACAAAACCTAGGGAGCAAATCAATTATTCGCAAAGAGATTTGGTTTAGTTGATTTGTGAACATATCAAACTCGATGTTAAGGCTGATTTATTCTTAGGAATTTGCAAAGAGATTTGGGATTCTGAAGTTTAGATTTAGATAATTCTCGCAACGACAGTTGATTTGAGTTCAAGAACCGCGCTAAATCTAAATCTGATTGGTTATCCGCATTCATTGATCTCCTGAGAAATACCTTAGGCCTATATTCTCTCCATCGATTTTATATCTTGTTCTATCGTTTATTGCTTTTGTTTTAATTGAATTGCTTAGATTAATTCGAAACTATTTGGTCTATTATGTGATTTTCTTGAGTGTTTGTGGTTCGACCCCTAAATATACCGCAACTACAGCTAAAGCTAAATAAACTTTTAGGGTATTATATTTGAGCTTATCAGAAATCCAAGTCTGATATAAAAGCCATGTAGGACATTGACATTCCAAGAGTAACGGATGACTTCGGTTTAACCGACGGAGATATTAGGGCTCTACGAGAAGCTTTGATGCTAATCATTCAATGCAGGCTCGTCCTGAAATGGATATGTGTGTTTGACTATTTCATAACCGATTACCATAGCTCGAAGAATCAATATGTGGATTACCTGCGGAAAGAAGCTACCACAAATCTTCTCAAGCACAAAGGGAATCTAGAGAAGGTGATGAATAGAGCCATCTCAGGTGGAGATATCACTTTCTTTAAGTACAATTTGAGAGCAAAATCTCCATTCTACTTAAATCGCGAGTCGTGTCTGCTTCTGAAGTTAGCATCGACCGATACCATAAGTGTATCGATCGATGCTCGAGCTTCAAATCGGGTACTCAGCTGAACGAACTTCTGCTTTGCTCCCAAAAGCTCCAAAATGCTCATATATCTCCAATTGGCTCCAAACGTGATAAAACCTGAAAAGACTCTAAAACACTACGAAAACACTAGAAAGACTCTATAAAAAAGACATATATAATGGCTAAAAAGGGGTAAAAACCATGATATATCAACTCCCCCAGAATTAGCCTTTGCTTGCCCTCAAGCAAACATAAAACCAAACCAGAGAAAGAGGTTTGAAATCACGGAGACTCACATGTTCCTGAACCATCGCAAAGACACTTTTCCTAAGCACCCAAATGTCACCTAACCAGCTCCAGATCTAACCACCATGTACTTCTCCGTAGACATTCGCAGCTTTCCCAGACTCCACACATTATCTCACAACATTGTCCAATAAAGCCATAATCGCCAGTTTCATCGCTGCATCCAATGTTCAAGATTCTTCTAGATTCTTTCCTATACAATATCATGAAAAAAGAACTACCCAATTTTCACACTTTTCGGTATTGTTTTCTCTCCCCCAGACTTGTTTCTCATCATGTTCTTTCTCTTTTTTTTGTTAGACCTGCATATACATATTAAGGTCTGAAACGCGAGTATTGATGGTGTTCGCCACCGAATCCCCTGTTCTTCCCTCTCTATGTATCGAAGGCGTAGGCGAATAGTGGTATCACGGGAAATTTTCCTAACCTCGCTTCCAACCTTTGTGTGATCATTCCTTCACAAGTAGAATAATGGGATCGCAAGAAATTTTCCTAGCCCTCTACTCATAAGAAAATCATTTCATATTTTTATGCTCTTATTTATTAGCTTATAACAGGGGATAGATATACCATTACTTTAAACACATGGGTTCCTTTGTCAGATATGAATGAGGAATCAAGCTCTGTAAACATCAACTGCATCGATGAAGTGCAAAAATGTGGCTCAGGCTTTAGAAGAACTCTGCTGGAGACATGGGTGTTTTCTAGTCAACAGGTTAGTCTTTGGATTTTTCATTAGTCGATCCAGAACTGATCCTGTAACACTGGTCACTCAAAAGCAAAATCAGAACAATAGGTTGAAGCACATGATCATAATCTCCAATAGGTTTTGACTCGATAAAACTATTTTTTTTATTATTTAATGACTCTAAGAAAAACAAAAACAATGTCAGCAACTACTTCCCCCAGACTTAAAAAACATTGTCCCCAGTGTTATCTAGTCTAGAGTTGGTAAAAGAAACCAACAGAACTGAGTGGAAACGTGAAAATCAGAGAAGTTACCCGCACGTTGGATATCGACCGATACCATTACTGGTGTCGATCGATACAAGGACCATTGGTCGATGCAACGTCTGTTTCTCCAGGTGTCGATCGATACCAGTGATGGTATCGGTCGACACAGACCCTTTTTATCTGATTCACACGAAAACACAAAACACAAAAACAAAAAATACAAAAATAAAAGACTTATGTACAGACTTACATGTGGGTTGCATCCCACCAAACGCTTGTTTAACATCACTAGCTTGACTTTAACGACGTTCAGGCGGTGGGTGCATCATCCAGAGGCATTATCTGCCCTGCCGGAATCTCGGCTTTTGTCCAATAGTGTTTCACCCTCTGTTGATTGACAGTAAACTCCTCGCCTGTAGGACTCATCAGCACAACGGCACCATGTGGTCTGACCTCCTTGATTGTGAAGGGACCTGACCAACGAGAACACAGTTTACCAGGACACAATTGCAAATGAGAGTTATACAGAAGTACCTGGTCGCTCGGCTCGAAATGTCTGGAGATGATCTTTTTATCATGATAGGCCTTAGTTATCTCCTTGTACAGCTTCGAGTTCTCGTAGGCATGGTGCCTAATTGATATGCTCAAATTAATACCCTAAAAGTAATAAAGCAATAGTCATAGTATAGCTTGGGATCGAATCCACAAAGACTCAAGGAAACACACAATAGATTCTAGATGTTGAATTACGCTAAGCAAATCAATTGTATTGAAAGCAATTACGTAAATTAAAAGTGTTGTAAATAAATGGAGAGAATATAGGCTCAGGGTATTTCTCAAGAAATCAATGAATGCAGCTAAATTAACTAACATGATTCAGATTACGCACGTTTCTAGAACTCAAATCACTAAAATATAGCTAACCAACTCTCGTTGCGAAAACTATCTAAATCTAAATCCTAGGAATTCCAAATCTCTTTGCGAATCCTAAAGTCTAAATCAGCTTTAAAGTTCAGGTTTGATGTGTTCACAAATCAATTAAACCAAATCTCTTTGCGAATAATCAATTTGCTCACCTAGGTTCTATCAGGTAATTAATCGCACTGTCGTGCTTAATCAACTATCTTAAGATCTAAGTTCCAGATTTGTCAACCTAGAATTAGCTTTGAGAACAACCTATGGTGAAGAACTAATTCAGATAGTGAATCCTAAACAGATAATTAACCTAGCATTCAAAGAAATCCTGTATGAGAAAACCCTAAACCTAAAGTGGATCTACTCAGACATGGTGAATGAAACAATCAAAATAACTGAATAAATCATCAATAAAATAATCAGAAAGGTTTTGAGATCTGATCTCGGACGAAGGGAGATTCAGACTTGTTTCTCTCAACCAAAGTAAAATCAAAATATTTTTTAATAAAGCTTAGCCTAAAAGTGGCTGTAAAAATCCCTATAAATAACCTAAATCACGAATTGGGTCTTCTTGTAATTATTAAAGACTTCTGGGCACTTTTACAATTCTTCAAGTCTTGGAAAACTTGCGGGTCGTGTTAGCCTCGATGAGTATCGATCGATACCAGGGGGTATCGATCGATGCTTGTCGTGAAATCAGGTACTCAGCAACACGACTTCAGCTTCTGCTCCAAACTGTTCCAGAAAGCTCCAATAATTCCAATAATGCTCCAAACGTGCTAAGACCTGCAAAAGACTCTAAAAGACTACGAAACACTAGAAAGACTCTATAAAAAGGACTTATATCATGGCCTAAACAGGGTAAAAACCATGATATATCACTAATCTCATCCAACTCGTTCAGCTAAATCAATCTCCTCTTAGTAGCAGACTTGATGTCGAAGTTCAGTAACTTCGTCTCCCATGCTGCCTTGTGCTCGATCTCCACTAGAAGGTGACATGCTTTCCCATACAGCAAGTGAAACATTGTAGTATCCAGCGATGTCTTCAAAGTAGTCATGTAAGCCCATAGCGCGTCATCCAACTTTGCATACCAGTTCTTCCGAGTTGGACCCAGTGTCTTCTCCAAAATCTCCTTGATTTGCCTGTTGGAGACTTCGACATGTCCACTAGTCTGATGGTGATATGGAGTAGCCACACGATGATTCACACCATGTTTCCTCATCAGCTTCTCGAAAACTTTGTTAATACAGTAAGTGCCACCATCACTTATAACAATGCGAGGTACTCCAAATCGAGAGAAAATAATGGTCTTAAACAGCTTAAAAACCACTGAAGAGTCGTTGGTTTTGCTGGCAATCGCTTCCACCCACTTGTAAACATAATCCACAGCAACCAAGATGTACTTGCTCCCATGTGATGGGGGAAACACACCCATGAAATCTATGCCCCAGCAATCGAAAACTTCAACCTCAAGGATGAAATTATGTGGCATCTCATGTCTCATGCTGATTTTCCCTCTCCTCTGACAGACATCACAATGTGAGATCAACGTGTGAGCATCCTTGAACATGGTAGGCCACCAGAAGTCTGCTTGAAGAACCTTGGACACTGTCTTGAAAGTAGCAAAGTGTCCAGCATACTCAGACCCATGATAATGAAAAAGAATCTCAGGCACCTCAGATTCTGCAACACATCTTCTGTAGATACCATATGAGCAATGCTTGTATAGGTAAGGCTCATCCCAGAAGAATCGCCTCATCTCGAGCACAAACGTCTTCTTCTCATACTTCTTGAGATCCTTCGGCTCATTATCTGCAGCAAGGTAATTAGCTATATCGGCATACCATGGTCGATCGGGGTCAGAGACAGCGGCTAGATACTCCTCAGATAAATCGATGTAGTCCATAGGCAAAACAGGTCCGAATGGTAACGTGTTTCGACCGACACTAGGTGAGTATCGATCGATACCGGATGTCTCCACTCGCGAAAATAACAGATTTTCGGAACATACATCATGAAGCTGAGTCTCAATGAAGTAGATACGCTCCTCTGGCAAGAAATCATCAATAGGCACGTCTTCATCGATCTTTATTCGCGATAGGTGGTCAGCAACTCCATTCTCAACTCCCTTCTTGTCTTTGATCTCGATATCGAACCCTTAGAGCAAAAGTACCCATCGGCAAAGACGAGGTTTGAGGTCCTTGTTCTTCGGCAAGTACTTGAGAGCAGCATGGTCGGTGTGAACAATAACCTTGCTCCCAATCAAGTAGGATCGAAATTTATTGAAAGAGAAAATAACTGCAAGTAACTCCTTCTCAGTGGTGCTGTAATTTCGCCGAGCATCATCCAACATCCTGCTGGCATAATAAATAGCATGGAGCTTCTTGTCTTTCCTCTGACCCAACACAGCTCCAACAGCAAAGTCACTCGCATCACACATAACCTCAACAGGTAAGCTCCAATCAGGTGGATGGACAATAGGAGCACTCTCCAATGCCTTCTTAATCTCCTTAAAGGCTGCAAGGCAATTAGGTATGAAATCAAATTTGACTTCCTTCCACAACAGGGCGGTGAGTGGGCGTGCAAGCTTAGAGAAATCCTTGATGAACCTCCTATAAAATCCAGCATGACCAAGGAAGCTTCGAATCTCAGAGACAGACCGTGGCGGTTGAAGGCTTGTCATGACATGAATCTTGGCTTTGTCAACTTCGGTTCCTGCCTTGGAAACCTTGTGCCCAAGAACGATGCCATCTTGTACCATGAAGTGGTACTTCTCCCTATTAAGAACCAAGTGTTTCTCCTCGCATCGCTGAAGCACCTTGAACAAGTTATCCAGACACTCCTTGAATGACAATCCATACACTGAAAAGTCGTCCATGAACACCTCCATAAACTCAATCATGTCTGTGAAAATCGACATCATACATCTCTGAAAGGTCGCTGGAGCGTTACATAATCCAAATGGAATTCTTCTGTAGGCGAATGTGCCATAAGAACATGTAAAAGTCGTCTTCCCCTGGTCCTCTGGATGTATAGAAATCTGGAAAACAGTAGTATGGGTGACTCGCTAACCTCTCAAGCATCTGGTCGATGAATGGCAATAGGAAGTGATCCTTCCTTGTGGCCGCATTCAGCTTCCTGTAGTCAATACACATCATGTGACCAGTGATTATCCTTGTAAGGATCAGCTCATCCTTCTCGTTCTTCACCACAGTTATACCTCCTTTCTTAGGCACAACGTGAACTGGACTAACCAAAGAACTATCTGAGATGGCGTAGATAATTCCTGCTTCCAACAGCTTCATCACCTCCTTCCTAACCACTTCCTTCAGGTTCGGATTCAACCTCCTTTGACAGTCAATCGAAGACTTTGACTCATCCTCCAGGTGAATCTTGTGCATGCATAGATCTGGGGAGATACCTGAAATGTCATCAAGTGAATAGCCGAGAGCTTTGCGATACTTGCGCAACTTGTTCAGCAGTAAGGTAATATTTGCGTTGTTCAAGGAAGCATTAACAATCACAAGGTATGTGGAATTAGGACCAAGAAAAACATACCTCAATTTGGCTGGAAGTGGCTTAAGTTCGATCTTAAGAGCTTTCTCCTCACTCCAATCACCAAGCTTACCAGCCTTCTTAGGGGTTTCGGCCAACTCCTCTATCGCACACGCCTGGTATCGATCGATAATGTGGGTGTCGATCGATACTGCCTCTTTTCTATCGAGCATCTTGGCGTATCCAGCAGCTACATCGCCCAGCAACTCCTCTGAGTCATCAGAGCACACCAATGCTCTCTCCAGTGGATCTTCAGGATGAATCTCCAAGAAATATTCCTCATCTATGTCACTGAAGGTATCCACAAAGAAAGTCTGCCCATCGATGGTTGGTCTTTTCATCATCTTCTCCATGTTGAACGACATAACCAAGTTACCGATGTTGAGAGCTATATGTCCATTCTTGCAATCAATCAAAGCTCCAGCAGTTGCAAGGAATGGTCTGCCCATGATAAGAGGGTCCTTAGGCTCTGCATCGTACTTCAGGACGATGAAATATGTTGGAATCAAGCAATTTCCAATCTTGATTGGGACATCTTCGAGTAGTCGCTCTGGAAGTCGCACTGAGCGATCAACAAGTACCAGTGAAATCCTAGTAGATTGGAAATCTGTCATCCCCATTCGCTTAGCAACTGAGTTTGGCATGAGATTCACACTCGACCCAATATCGCAGAGAGAACGCTCGAATCTCTCTGTGAAAATAGTGTAGTCCAAAACAAAGCTTCCTGGGTCTGGTAGCTTTTTTGGAATTGTGTTGAGTAGAATTGCGCAGCACTCAGCTGTAATCATCATGACACACTCCTTAAGGTTTACGTTCCTAGACACCATCTTCTTCACATATCTCTTGAAAGTTAGAGAAGTCTTAATAACATCGATGAAGGGAAGCTCAACGACCAACTTGTCTAGTATAGCCTTGCATTTGGAGTCCTCCACATCCTTCTTCGACTTCCTAGGAGGCAGAGGGTAGGGTACCTTGGGTTTGTAAACCCTTTCCTCAACCACCTTAGGTTCCTTCTCGATCTTTCCTCGACCGATACATGGGGAGTGTCGATCGATACACGGGATTTTGGATCCCCTTGAGCAGGTGCCTGAACTGGTATCGATCGACACTGGCTGGTGTCGGTCGATACACGGGGATTTTAAGAATCTCCATCGCCATCTTCAGCAAGATCGACGAAATTCTCTGCAATTGGGTTGTTCTTTACTCATGTAATCACCTCTTTTCCACTCGTCAAGGTGATGGCATTGATGTGCGCCCTTGGATTTTCAGTTTTCCCTAGAAGAAAACCTTCCTGCCTCCTCACAGCTGCTGCAGTCTGAGCAACCTTAGTTTCCAGCTTCCTATGAGAAAGATTGAGAGCTTCAATTTTCCCATTCAGATCAGTGTACAGAGAGTCAATTTTCCCATTGAAATCCACTTGAAACTTTTGGGAGAGATAGGTTGGTATGACGAGTTCCCATAATTGCGAGTGAAATCGCTGCTCTTGAGTGGCTTTTGAGCAGATTGATTTGCTCCAATACCAGATTGGTTTCCCTCGAACTTGTATCCACCTCGCTGAGTGTTGTTGTTGAAGTTTCGGTTGTTTTTATACCCAAATCGCTGACCCTGAAAACCAGAACCACCAACGTAGTTAACAACTTTCACTTCATCTTCTTCGACATTCACGACCTCATCAGCAAAGTGTACTGCTTTCTTCATATTCCCCATCAGAAGATTGTGCACAGAATCAAGCTTGGCTTGAACCTCTGCAATCTACGAACCATCTGATATATCATGGTTTTTACCCGTTTTAAGCCATGATATAAGTCCTTTTTATAGAGTCTTTCTAGTATTTTTGAGTCTTTTCGAGTCTTTTACAGATTTAGGTACGTTTGGAGCATAATTGGAGATTTTGGAGCTTTCTGGAGCATTTTGGAGCAAAGCAGAAGTTCGTGTAGCTGAGTACCCGATTTGAAACCTCAGTATCGATTGACACTGACTAGTATCGGTCGATACTCACTGCAGCAAGACACGATCGTGACTTTTCAAAGAGTTGAAGAATTGCAAAATTGCCCATAAGATTTTATTATTTACAAGAAGCCCCAAAACGTGATTTAAGTTATTTATTAGGATTTTACAGCCACTTTGATGGCTATGCTTTATTTTTACTTTGGTTTTGTGAGAGAGCTTTTGAAGGGAGACAAGTCTGAAACTCTGTTCGTCCGAGAGAAGATTTTGAACCCTCTTGTTACTCTTTCTTATTATTTATTCACGTATTTATTCAGTCATGTTTATTGCTTCAATTTCCATGTCTGAGTAGATCTCTTGTTAGGTTTAGCGTTCTCATAAGGGATTTTTTTTAATCCTAGGTTGATTTATTGTTTAGGGTTCACTATCTAAATTAGTTCTTCACCTTAAATTGTTCTCAAAGCTAATTCTGGATTGATCACCTAGAACTTAGATCTTAGGTTAATCAATTAGGCATGACAGTGCAATTGAGTAATCTAATAGAACTTAGGGTGAGCAAAATAACTATTCGCAAAGAGATTTGGTTTAGTTGTTTTGTGAACAAATCAAACTTGAACTAAAAGCTGGTTTAGACTTTTAGACTTTAGGATTCGCAAAGAGATTTGGAATTCTAGGATTTAGGCTTAGATAATTCTCGCAACGACAGTTGGTTAATTATACTTTAGTGATTTGAGTTCAAGAACCGTGCATAACCTGAACCCTGATTAGTTAGTTTATCTGCATTCATTGATTTCCTGAGAAATACCCTAAACCTATCTTTCTCTCATCGATTTTACAACTCTTTTATTGTTTACTCCTTTTGTTTCATCTGAATTGCTTAGCTTGATTCGATACTTTTTGGTCTATTGTGTGATTTTCTTGAGTATTTGTGTTCGACCCCTACTTTACTACAACAACTGCTTTATTACTTATAGGGTATTAATTTGAGCATATCAGATTTGGCGCCGTTGCCGGGGACTCTAAATATCGCCATTAGATTTTAGCTATCGAGTTTCGACTAAGTTCGTCGGTATCGATCGATACTAGTCAGTGTCGGTCGATACTCGTCGTTTTCTTTTGTTGATATCGATCGACACCACCTAGTGTCGGTCGATACTCATAGTGATTTTTGATTACTTACGTGTCTTGCCTTTGTGTTTCAGGTGTCTGCATAATCGAGGAACCAGAAGGAACAAGGATACTCCGCTAGTTAATCTATCATTGGAGCAGCTAGCACTTTTGGAACGCACAAATAGAAAAGCAAAGAAGCCAGCAGAGATGAACAACAATCCAATGATTTTGGTTCAAGATGTAGTTGGTGCTTACAGAGACCGAGAGGGTCAATTGTGCAATGAGAGAGGGCAACGATTGGATGGAGAGGGGAACATCATTCCCCTTCCTGCTGTTGTCGAGGAGGTTGTTACTGCGAATACAGGGAATGTTGTGGCTGATCGTGGTAGAACAATTGGGGAGTACAACATGCATGATCAGTTTTATGCCAATCGATCAGCGATTCGTCCTCCACCATTTCAGAGGAATTACTTTGAGCTGAAACCTGCATACTACACTCTGGTGGGTCAGCATCCTTTTCATGGTCTTTCCAGTGAAAATCCCATGGATCATATCGAGAGGTTCCAGGACGTGGTCACTAGCATTAAGAGCAATGGAGTGTCCTACGATTAACTTTTGTGCAAGCTATTCCCTTACTCTCTAGGTGGAGACGCGACATACTGGCAAAAGCAGTTACCTCTTGGATCGCTGACTATCTGGGAGGAGACTAAGATTGCCTTCCTGAATAACTTCTATGATGATGCACGATTCGAGGATGTGAGGAACAAGATTTCCCAGTTTTCTCAAGGCTCGACTGAGGCGTTCAAGGCTGCTTGGACGAGATTTAGATCTTATCAGAGAGATTCTCCACATCATGGGTACACTAATGTTCAGCTGATGGGTTTCTTCTTCAGAGGGATTGATTGGAGGTATCAGATGGCTTTGGATGCTTCGAGCAATGGAAATTGCAATAACAGGTATCCAGATCATGCTTATGTACTTATTGAGAATTTGGCGTCTAGCAATAGCACCAAAAATGCAGACTTTGAGAGAAAGAGACAGAATGGGAACATGGATGCATCGCATATTGCTGAAGTTCAGGCCCAGCTGGATTCTATGCACAATCTTCTGATCGGGAAGTCAAAGAAGACTGTACACTTTGCTGATGGAGTCGATAATATTGATGAAGATGAAGTGGAGGATGTTAACTACGTTGGTGGTTCTAGTTTTCAGGATCAGCGATTTGGGTACAACAACAACCGAAACTTCAACAACAACACTCAGCAAGGTGGGTACAAGTTTAAGGGAAACCAATCTGGCTTTGGAGCAAAACAATTTGATCATAAACCACTCCAGAGCAGCGATTTTACTCGCAATTATGGGAACTCTTCGTACCAGCCCGTATCTCCAAAGTCCACAGAGAGTAAGATGGAGTCCATGTTTGAACATATTCTTCAGGGACAGCAAAAGCTACAAGTGGATTTCTATGGGAAGATTGTCTCTCTATACATTGATCTGAATGGGAAAATTGAAGCTCTCAATGTTTCTCAAAGGAAGCTGGAAACTCAAGTTGCTCAGACCGCATCAGCTGTGCAGAGGTGATATATCATGGTTTTAACCCTGTTTAGGCCATGATATAAGTCCTTTTTATAGAGTATTTATAGTGTTTTGTAGTCTTTTAGAGTTTTTTGCAGGTTTTAGCACGTTTGGAGCGTAATTGAAAGTATTGGAGCTTTCTGGAGCAGTTTGGAGCAAGGCTGAAGTTCGTGCTGCTGAGTACCTGATTTCACAACAAGCATCGATCGATACCCCCTGGTATCGATCGATACCCATCACAGCAAGACACGACCCGCGAGTTTTCCAAGACTTGAAGAATTGCAAAAGTGCCTAGAAGTCTTTAATAATTACAAGAAGCCCCAATTCGTGTGTTAGCTTATAAATAGGGATTTTTACAGCCACTTTTAGGCTAAGCTTTATTTTCTATACTTTGATTTTACTTTGGTTTTAGAGAGACAAGTCTGAATCTCCCTTCGTCCGAGATCAGATCTCAAAACCTTTCTGATTATTTTAATTGATGATTTATTCAAACATGTTGATTGTTTCATTCTCCATGTCTGAGTAGATCCACTTTAGGTTTAGGGTTTTCTCATAAGGGTTTTCTTTGAATGCTAGGTTAGTTATCTGTTTAGGATTCACTATCTGAATTAGTTCTTCACCTTAGGTTGTGTTCAAAGCTAATTCTAGGTTGACGAATCTGGAACTTAGATCTTAGGATAATTGATTAGGCACGACAGTGCGATTAATTACCTGATAGAACCTAGGTGAGCAAATTGATTACTCGCAAAGAAATTTTGTTTAATTGATTTGTGAACATATCAAACCTGATATTAAAGCTGATTTAGACTTTAGGATCCGCAAAGAGATTTGGAATTCCTAGAATTTAGATTTAGATAATTCTCGCAACGACAGTTGGTTAATTATACCTTAGTGATTTGAGTTCAAGAACTGCGCTAAATCTGAATCCTGCTAGTTAGTTTATCTGCATTCATTGATTTCCTGAGAAAAACCATGAGCGAATAATTTCCCAATTAAATACAACTCTTTTAATTTCTGCACTGCTTTCAATTACATCTGTTTGGCTTAGCTTAATTCTCAACTACATAATATATTGTGCGTCTCTTTGAGTCTTTGTGGTTCGACCCCTAGCTATATTACAACTACTGCTTTATTACTGTTAGGGTATTAATTTGGGCATATCAAGAGGCAGGAAGGTTTTCTTCCAGGGAAAACTGAGAATCCAAGAGCACACATCAATGCCATCACCTTGAGGAGTGGAAAAGAAGGTTTTACATGAGTGAAGAACATCCCAATTGCAGAGACTTTCGTCGATCTTGCTGAAGATGACGACTGAGATTCTGAATATCTCTGTGTATCGATCGATACCAGCCAGTGTCGATCGATACCAGCCCAGACACCTGCACGAGGGGAACCAAAATCCCCTGTATCGATCGATACTCCTTATGTGTCGGTCGATACTGAGGCGCAGGTCGAGAAGGAGCCAGAGATTGTCAAGGAGAGGGTGTATAAACGCAAGATACCTTATCATATGCCCCCTTAAGATGACAAAGAAGGAATGGGAGGACACCATATGCAAAACTATGCTGGACAAATTGGTTGTGGAGCTTCCTTTTGTTGATGCTATTAAGACTTCGCCAGCTTTCAGGAGGTATGTGAAGAAGATGGTGTCTAGCAATGTGAACCTTGAAGAAGGTGTCATGATGTTTACAGCTGAGTGCAGTGCGATTCTACTCAACAAAATTCCCAATAAGCTACCAGACCAGGGAGTTTTGTTTTGGATTGCACTATCTTCACAGAGAGATTCGAGCGTTCTCTCTGCGATATTGGGTCGAGTGTGAACCTCATGCCACACTCAGTTGCTAAGCGAATGGGGATAACATATTTCTAATCTACAAGGATTTCACTGGTACTTGCTGATCGCTCAATGCGACTTCCAGAGGGACTACTCGAAGATGTCCCAATCAAGACTGGAAATTGTTTGATCCCAACAGATTTCATCTTCCTGAAGTACGATGTTGAGCCTAAGGATCCTCTTATCATGGGAAGACCATTTCTTGCAACTGCTGGAGCCTTGATCGATTGCAAGAATGGACATATAGCTCTCAACATCGGTGATTTGGTGATGTCCTTTAACATGGAAAAGATGATGAAGAGACCACCCATCGATGGGCAGACGTTCTATGTGGACACCTTCATTGACATAGTAGAGGAGTACTTCCTTGGGATGCACATTGAAGATCCATTGGAGAGAGGATTGGTGTGCTCTGATGACTCAGTGTAGTTGATGGGCGATGTAACTGCTGGATACGCCAAGATGCTAGATCTGACTGATGCAATATCGATCGACACCGACATTATCGATCGATACCAAGCATGTGCGATAGAGGAGTTGGCCGAAACTCCTAAGAAGACTGGTGAGCTTGGTGATTGGAGTGAGGCGAAAGCTCCTAAGATTGAACTTAAGCCACTCCCGGCCGCATTGAGGTATATTTTTCTTGGTCCTAATTCCACATACCCTGTGATTGTTAACGCTTCCTTAAACAACGCAGAGATTACCTTACTCCTGAGCAAGATGCGCAAGTATCGCAAAGCTCTTGGCTATTCTCTTGATGATATTTCAGGTATAGCACCAGACTTGTGCATGCAACGGATTCACCTGGAAGATGAGTCAAAGTCTTCTATTGAGTGCCAGAGGAGGCTGAATCCGAACCTGAAGGAAGTGGTCAGGAAGGAAGTGATGAAGCTGTTGGAAGCATGGATTATCTATGCCATCTCAGATAGTTCTTGGGTTAGTGCAGTTCACGTTGTACCTAAGAAAGGAGGCATAACAGTGGTGAAAAACGAGAAGGATGAGCTGATCCCTACAAGGACGATCACTTGTCACAGGATGTGTATTGACTACATGAAGCTGAATGCGGCCACAAGGAAGGATCACTTCCCATTGCCATTCATCGACCAGATGCTGGAGAGGTTAGCGAGTCACCCATACTACTGTTTTCTCGATGGGTACTCAGGCTTTTTCCAGATTCCTATACATACAGAGGACCAGGGGAAGATGACTTTTACATGTCCTTATGGCTATACATACAGAGGACCAGGGGAAGATGACTTTTACATGTCCTTATGGCACATTCTCCTATAGAAGAATGCCATTTGGATTATGTAACGCTCCAGCAACTTTTCAGAGATGCATGATGTCGATTTTCACAGACATGACTGAGGAGTTTATAGAGGTGTTCATGGATGACTTTTCAGTGTATGGATCGTCATTTAAGGATTGTCTGGATAACTTCTGCAAGGTTCTTCAGCGATGCGAGGAAAAGCACTTAGTTCTTAATTGGGAGAAAAGCCACTTCATGGTACAAGATGGCAACATTCTTGGGCACAAGATTTCTAAGGCAGGGATCGAAGTTGACAAGGCTAAGATTCAGGTCATGACAAGCCTGCAACCTCCACGCTCTTTATCTGAGATTCAAAGTTTCCTTGGTCATGCTGGGTTTTACAAGAGGTTCATCAAAGATTTCTCTAAGTTTGCACACCTACTCACAGCCATGTTGTGCAAGGAAGTCAAATTTGATTTCACACCTGATTGTCTTGCAGCCTTCGAGGAGATTAAGAAGGCATTGGTGAGTGCTCCTACTGTCCAACCTCCTGATTGGAGTTTACCTTTTGAGGTTATGTGCGATGCGAGTAATTTTGCTGTTGGAGCTGTGTTTGGTCAGAGGAAAGACAAGAAGCTCCATGCTATTTATTATGCCAGCAGGACGTTGGATGATGCTCAGCGTAATTACAGTGCCACCGAGAAGGAGTTACTTGCAGTTGTGTTCTCTTTTGAGAAATTTTGGTCCTACCTGATTGGTAGCAAGGTTATTGTTCACACAGACCATGCTGCTCTCAACTACTGGCTGAAGAACAAGGACCTCAAGCCTCGTATATGCCGATGGGTACTTTTGTTCCTAGGGTTCGATATCGAGATCAAGGACAAGAAAGGAGTTGCGAATGGAGTTGCTGACCACCTATCGCGAATAAAGATCGATGAAGTCGTGCCTATTGATGATTACTTTCCAAAGGATGGTATCTATTTCATTGAGGCTCAGCTTCAGGATGTTTGTTCCGAAAATCTACAGTTTTCGCGAGTGCATACTTTCAGTATCGATTGATACTCATCTAGTATCGATCGATACCCGACACGTTTCGGACCTGTTTTGACTACAGATCACTTCGATTCTTATGACGCCTATCTAGCTGATGTATCTAGTCCTACACGACCATGGTACGCTGACATTGCTAACTACCTTGCTGTAGAGACTGAGCCAAAGCATCCCATGAAGTATGCGTGGAAGAAGTTTATGCGCGAGATGAGACGATTCTTCTGGGATGAGCCTTACCTATACAAGCACTGCTCAGATGTTATCTACAGAAGATGTGTTGCAGAGTCTGAGGTGCCTGCGATTCTTTTTCATTGTCATGGGTTTGAGTATGCTGGACACTTTGCTACTCTCAAGACAGTGTCCAAAGTTCTTCAAGCAGGCTTCTGGTGGCCTACTATGTTCAGAGATGCGCATGCCTATATCTCACAGTGTGATGTCTGTCAGAGGAGAGGGAAGATCAGCAAGAGGCATGAGATGCCACATAATTTCATCCTTGATGTTGAAGTTTTCGATTGATGGGGCATCGACTTTATGGGTCCTTTTCCCTCGTCACACAAGAACAGATACATCCTGGTTGATGTGGACTATGTGTCCAAATGGGTGGAAGCGATTGCTAGTCCAACCAACGACTCTTCGGTGGTTCTTAAGCTGTTTAAGACCATCATTTTCCCACTATTTGGAGTGTCGCATATTGTTATAAGTGATGCTGGCAGCCACTTTATTAACAAGGTTTTTGAGAATTTGCTGAAGAAGCATGGTGTAAATCATCGTGTGGCTACTCCATATCACCCTCAGACCAGTGGGCAAGTCGAAGTCTCCAACAGGTAAATCAAAGAAATTTTGGAGAAGACAGTGGGTACTTCTAGGAAGGATTGGTCTACGAAGCTGGATGACGCTCTATGGGCCTAAAAGACTGCTTTCAAGACACCGATGGGCACTACACCGTTTCACTTGCTGTATAGGAAAGCATGTCACCTTCCAGTGGAGATCGAGCACAAGGCAGCATTGGCCACAAAGTTGCTGAATTTCGACATCAAGCCTCCTGTTGAGAGGAGATTGATTCAGCTGAATGAGTTGGATGAGATTAGGCACCACGCCTACGAGAACTCAAAGTTGTACAAGGAGAGAACTAAGCCTATCATGATAAAAAGATCATCTCCAGACATTTCGAGCCGAACGACCAGGTACTTTGTATTACTCTCGTTTGCAATTGTTTCCTGGTAAATTACGTTCTCGTTGGTCAGGTCCCTTCACAATCAAGGAGGTCATACCACATGGTGCCGTTGTGCTTATTAGTCCTACAGGCGAGGAGTTTACTATCAATGGACAGAGGGTGAAACACTATTGGATGAAAGCCGAGATTCCTGTAGGGCAGATAATGCCTCTGGATGATGCACCCACAGCCTAAATGGCGGTACAGTCAAGCAAATGACGTTAAACGAGCGCTTGGTGGGAGGCAGCCCACTGGTGAGTCTGTATATATGTCTTTTATTTTAGTATTTTTCATTTTTTTGTCTAGTGTTTATGTGTAAATCAGATGAAAAGGTCAGTGTCGACCGATACCATCACTAGTATTGATCTACACCAGGAGAAACAGACGTTGCATCGACCAATGGTCCTTGTATCGATCGACACCAGTAATGGTATCAGTCGATACACCAGTAACTTCTATGATTTTTCACGTCTCCACTCAGCTATTTTGTTTTCTTTTACCGACTCTAGACTATATAACACTGGGGACAGTGTTGTTTAAGTCTGGGGGAGGTAGTTGCTGACAGCGTTTTTGTTTTTCTTAGAGTCATAAAAACAAAAAGTTGTCGTTTTATTGAGTCAAAATTTTGTTGGAGATTATGATCATGTGCTTGAATCTATTGTTCTGATTTTGCTTTTGAATGACCAGTGTTACATGATCAGTTCTAGATCGACTAATGAAAACTCCAAAGACTGACCAGTTGACTATAAAATATGCATGTCTCTAGCAGAGTTCTTCTAAAGCCTAAGCCAAATTTTTGCACTTCATCAATGTGGTTAGTGTTCATATGGCTTGATTCATCATTCATATCTGACAAAAGGAACCCATGTGTTTAAAGTAATGGTATCTCTCTCTCCCCTGTTATAAGTTGATAATTAAGAGCATAAAAGATGAAATGACTTTCTTCTGAGTAGAGGGCTAGGAAAATTTCTAGCGATCCCATTATTCTACTTAAGAGGGAATGATCACACAAAGGTTGAAAGCGAGGTTAGAAAATTTTTCTGTGATACCACTATTCGTCTACGGCTTTGATACATATGGAGGAAAGAGCCGGGGATTCGGTGGCAAACACCATCAATACTCGCGTTTCAGACCTTGATGTGTATATGCAGATCCAAAAAGAAAGAAAGAACATGATAAGAAACAATTCTGGGGAGAGAAAACAATACCAAAAAGTGTGTGAATTGGGTAATTCTTTTGTCGTGATATTGTATGGTAAAGAATATAGAAGGTTCTTGAACATTGGCTGCAGCGATGAAACTGGCGATGAGGGCTTTGTTTGAACAATGTTGCGAGATAATGTGTGGAGTCTGGAAAAGCTGCGAATGTCTACGGAGAAGTACATGGTGGTTAGATTGAAAGCTGGTTAGGTGACATTTGGGTGCTCGGGAAAAGGATCCTTGCGGTGGTTCATGAACAAGTGAGTCTCCGTGTTTTCAAACCACTTTCTCTGGTTTAGCTTTATATTTGCTTGAGGGCAAGCAAAGGCTAAGTCTGGGGGAGTTGATATATCATGGTTTTTACCCCTTTTAAATCATGTTATAAGTCCATTTTATAGAGTCTTTCTACTATTTCATAGTGTTTTAGAGTCTTTTACAGGTTTAGGTACGTTTGGAGCATAATTGGAGATATTGGAGCTTTCTGGTGCATTTTGGAGCAAAACAGAAGTTCGTTTAGCTGAGTACCCGATTTGAAGCCTCGGTATCGATCGATACTAATTAGTATCGGTCGATACTTACTGCAGCAAGACACGATCGCGACTTTTCTAAGAGTTGAAGAATTACAAAATTGCCCAAAAGACTTTATTATTTACAAGAGGCCACAACACATGACTTAGGTTATTTATTAGGATTTTACAGCCACTTTGATGGCTATGCTTTATTTTACTTTGGTTTTGTGAGAGAGCTTCTGAAGGGACACAAGTCTGAATTTATGTTCATCCGAGAGAAGATTTCGAACCCTCTTGTTACTCTTTCTTATTATCTATTTGAGTATTTATTCAGTCATATTTATTGCGTCAATTTACATGTCTGAGTAGATCTCATGTTAGGTTCAGGGTTCTCATAAGGGATTTCTTTGAATGCTAGGTTGATTTATTGTTTAGGGTTCATAATCTGAATTAGTTCTTCGCTTTAGGTTGTTCTTAAAGCTAATTCTAGATTGATCACCTAGAACTTAGATCTTAGGTTAATCGATTAGGCACGACAGTGCAATTGAGCAATCTGATAGAACTTAGGGTGAGCAAATTAATTATTCGCAAAGAGATTTGGTTTAGTTGATTTGTGAACATATCAAACTCGATATTAAGGCTGATTTATTCTTAGGAATTTGCAAAGAGATTTGGGATTCTAAAGTTTAGATTTAGGTAATTCTCGCAACGACAGTTGGTTAATTATACTTTAGTGATTTGAGTTCAAGAACTGTGTGTAACCTGAACCCTGATTAGATAGTTTATCTGCATCATTGATTTCCTGAGAAATACCCTGAACATATTTTTTTCCCATCGATTTTACAACTCTTCTACCGTTTATTGCTTTTTGTTTTAACTGAATTGCTTAGCTTGATTCTCATCTATATAATCTATTGTGTGTTTCAGTGAGTTCTTGTGTTCGACCCTTACATATACTACAACAACTGCTTTAGTACATTTAGGGTATTAATTTGAGCATATCACTAGTCCAACCAACGACTCTTAGGTGGTTCTTAAGCTGTTTAAGACCATCATTTTCCCACGATTTGGAGTGCCGTGTATTGTTATAAGTGATAGTGGCAGCCACTTTATTAACAAGGTTTTTGAGAACTTGCTGAAGAAGCATGGTGTAAATCATAGTGTGGCTACTCCATATCACCCTCACACCAGTGGGCAAGTCAAAGTCTCCAACAGGCAAATCAAGGAGATTTTGGAGAATACAATGGGTACTTCTAATAAGGATTGGTCTACGAAGCTGGATGATGCGCTATGGGCTTACAGGACTGCTTTCAAGACACTGCTGGGTACTACACCGTTTCACTTGCTGTATGGGAAAGCATGTCACCTTCCAGTGGAGATCGAGCACAAGGCAGCATGGGCGACCAAGTTGCTGAACTTCGACATCAAGCCTGTTGCTGAGAGGAGATTGATTCAGTTGAACGAGTTGGATGAGATTAGGCACCATGCATACGAGAACTCGAAGCTATACAAGGAGAGAACTAAGGCCTATCATGATAAGAAGATCATCTCTAGATATTTCGAAACGAACGACCAAGTACTTCTGTATAACTCTCGTTTGCAATTGTTTCCTGGTAAATTGTGTTCTCGTTGGTCAGGTCCCTTCAAAATCAAGGAGGTCAGACCACATGGTGCTGTTGTGCTGATTAGTCCTACAGGTGACCAGTTTACTGTCATTGGACAAAGGGCAAAAGCCGAGATTCCAGCAGGGCAGATAATGCCTCTGGATGACGCACCCACAGCCTGAACGTCGTTGGAGATGATGATCATGTGCTTGAGCCTATTGTTCTGATTTTGTTTTTGAGTAAACAATCTTACAAGATCAATTCTAGATCGACTAATGAAAAATCCAAAGACTGACTAGTTGACTAGAAAACATCCATGTCTCCAGCAGAGTTCTTCTAAAGCCTGAGCCAAAATTTTGCACTTCATCGATGCAATTGATGTTTAAAGGGCTTGATTCATCATTCATATCTGACAAAAGGAACCCATGTTTTTAAAGTAATGGTATCTCTCTCTCCCGTGTTATAAGTTGATAAATAAGAGCATAAAAGATGAAATTACTTTCTTCTGAGTAGAGGGTTAGGAAAATTTCCAGCGATCCCATTATTCTACTTAAGAGGGAATGATCACACAAAGGTTGAAAGCGAGGTTAGAAAAATTTCCAGTGATACCACTATTCGCCTAAGCCTTCGATACATAGAGAGGAAAGAGCCGGGGATTCGGTGGCAAACACCATCAATACTCGCGTTTCAGACCTTAATGTGTATATGCAGATCCAAAAAGAAATAAAGAACATGATAAGAAACATGTCTGGGGAGAGAGACAAAACCAAAAAAAATGTGTGAATTTGGTGGTTCTTTTGTCATGATATTGTATGAGAAAGAATCTAGAAGGTTCTTCAACATTGGTTACAGCGATGAAACTGGCGATGAGGGCTTTATTTGAACAATGCTGCGAGATAATGTGTGGAGTCTGTAAAAGCTGTGAATGTCTACGGAGAAGTACATGGTGGTTAGATTGAAAGCTGGTTAGGTGACATTTGGGTGCTCAGGAAAATTATCTTTACGATGGTTCATGAACAGGTGAGTCTCCGCGTTTTCAAACCTCTTTCTCTGGTTTGGTTTTTTGTTTGCTTGAGGGCAAGCAAAGGCTAAGTCTGGCAAAGTTGATATATCATGGTTTTTACCCGTTTAAGCCATGATATAAGTCTTTTTTATAGAGTATTTCTAGTATTTTGGAGTCTTTTCGAGTCTTTTACAGGTTTAGGTACGTTTGGAGCATAATTGGAGATATTGGAGCTTTCTAGAGCATTTTGGAGCAAAGCAGAAGTTCGTGTAGCTAATACCGGATTTGAAGCCTCAGTATCGATCGACACTTACTAGTATCGGTCGATACTCACTGCAGCAAGACACGATAGCGACTTTTCCAAGAGTTAAAGAATTGCAAAATTTCCCATAAGACTTTATTATTTACAAGAAGCCCCAAAACGTGACTTAGGTTATTTATTAGAATTTTACAGCCACTTTGATGGCTAAGCTTTATTTTTACTTTGGTTTTGTGATAGAGCTTTTGAAGGGAGACAAGTCTGAAACTCTGTTCGTCAGAGAGAAGATTTTGAACCCTCTTGTTACTCTTTCTTATTATTTATTCAAGTATTTATTCAGTAATGTTTATTTGTTGTTTAGAGTTCATTATCTGAATTAGTTTTTTGCCTTAGGTTGCTCTCAAAGCTAATTCCAGATTGATCACCTAGAACTTAGATCTTAGTTTAATCGATTAGGCACGACAGTGCAATTGAGAAACCTGATAGAACTTAGGGTGAGCAAAATAACTATTCGCAAAGAGATTTGGTTTAGTTGTTTTGTGAACAAATCAAACTTGAACTAAAAGCTGGTTTAGACTTTAGGATTCGCAAAGAGATTTGAAATTCTATGATTTAGGCTTAGATAATTCTCGCAACGACAGTTGGTTAATTATACTTAGTGATTTAAGTTCAAGAACCGTGCATAACCTGAACCCTGGTTAGTTAGTTTATCTGCGTTCACTGATTTCCTGAGAAATACCCTGAACCTATCTTTCTCCCATCGATTTTAAAACTCTTTTATTGTTTACTGCTTTTGTTTCATCTGAATTGCTTAGCTTGATTCGATACTATTTGGTATATTGTGTGATTTTCTTGAGTCTTTGTGTTCGACCCCTACTTTACTACAAAAACTGCTTTAGTACTTATAGGGTATTGATTTGAGCATATCACAATCCATACCCCCAGTCTGCTTTATGCGCTCAAAATCTGCATTCTTGGTACTATTGCTAGATGCCAAGTTCTCGATAAGCCCATAAGCGTCGTCAAGATATCTGGTGTTGAAGTTTCCATTGCTCGCAGCATCCAAGGCCATCTGATACCTCCAATAAATCCTTCTGAAGAAGATACCCACCAGCTGAACATTAGTGTACCCGTGGTATGGACAATCTCTCTGATATGACCTGAATCTGGTCCAAGAAGCCTTAAACGCTTCAGTTGCTCCCCGAGAGAACTGGGAGATCTTATTCCTGAACTCCTCAAATCTGGCATCGTCATAGAAGTTGTTCAGGAAGGCATTATTAGTCTCCTCCCAAGTAGTCAGTGATCTAGGGGGCAACTGCTTAAGCCAATAAGCTGCATCTCCACCAAGAGAGTATGGGAAGAGCTTATAGAAGAGGAAATCATTGGACACTCCATTGTATTTGATGCTAGTGACCAAGTCCTCAAACTTCTCAATGTGATCCATGGGGTGTTCATTAGAAAGACCATGAAAAAGGTGCTGACCCACAAGAGTGAAGTATGCAGGTTTCAGCTCAAAGTCATTCCTCTGAAAAGCAAGAGGGCGAATCGCTGAGAGATTGGCATAGAACTGATCAGGCCTGTTGTATTCACCAATCGTCCTACCACGATTAACTGCAGCATTCCCAACGTTGTTGCGCGAAGCTGGCACGGCAATCTCACCAGCAACAACTGGAGGGACAACGACGTTTCCAGCGTCATCAAGTCGTTGCCCTCTCTCATTACACAATTGACCATCTTGGTCTCTCAAAGTTCTAGCTTCATCACGAGTCAATACCAATGGATTGTTCATCTCTGCTGGCATCTTTGTTTTTTTGTTTACACGTTCCAAGTTTGCTAACTCCTTGTTGGAAAGGTTAAGTAGCTCAGCGCGCTTGTTCCTCCGGGTTTCGTGAGTGGGCACACACCTGAAACACAAAGGACCAGACACGTAAGTAACCAAAAATCAAAATCAGCACGACGAGTATCGACCGACACCAATGGTATCGATCGATACCGACGAACTTAGTCGAAACTCGATAGCTAAAATCTAAGGGAGATTTTTAGAGTCCCCGGCAACAGCGCCAAAATTTGATAAGCTCAAATATAATACCATAAAAGTACTAAGCTATAGTTGCAGTATATTTAGGGGTCGAACCACAAAGACTCAAGAAAATCACACAATAGACCAAATAGTTTCGAATCAAGCTAAGCAATTCAATTGAAATAAAAGCAATAAACGATAGAACATGATATAAAATCGATAGAGAGAATATAGGCCCATAGTATTTCTCAGGAGATCAATGAATGCGGGTAACCAAACAGCCAAGATTCAGATTTAGCGCGGTTCTTGAACTCAAATCACTAAGTTATAATTAACCAACTGTCGTTGCGAGAATTATCTAAATCTAAACTTCATAATCCCAAATCTCTTTGCAAATTCCTAAGAGTAAATCAGCCTTAATATCGAGTTTGATATGTTCACAAATAAACTAAACCAAATCTCTATGCGAATAATTAATTTGCTCACCCTAGGTTCTGTCAGATTACTAAATTGCAATGTCGTGCCTAATTGATTAACCTAAGATCTAAGTTCTATGTGATCAAGCCAGAATTAGCTTTGAGAACAACCTATGGTGAAGAACTAATTCAGATGGTGAATCCTAACTAATCAATTACCAGCAATTAGAGAAATCCCTATGAGAAAACCCTAAACCTAAGATGTATCTACTAAGACATGGAGAATGAAACAATCAACATAATTGAATAGATCATTTAATTAAATAATAAAAAAAGAGTAACAAGAGGGTTCAAAATATTCTCTCAGACAAACAGAGTTCTGACTTGTCTCCCTCACAAAAGCTCTCTCTCCAAAACCAAAGTAAAATAAAGCGTAGCCACCAAAGTGGCTGAAAAACCTAATTATATAGCTAAAACACGTTTTGGATTTAATTGTAAATAATAAAGTCTTCTGGACTTGAGAGCAAAATCTCCATTCTACTTAAATCGCGAGTCGTGTCTGCTTCTGAGGTTAGCATCGACCAATACCATAAGTGTATCGATCGATGCTCGAGCTTCAAATCGGGTACTCAGTCGCACGAACTTCTGCTTTGCTCCAAAAAGCTCCAGAATGCTCCAATATCTATAATTGTGCTCCAAACGTGCTAAAACCTGAAAAGACTCTGAAACACTATGAAAACACTAGAAATACTGTATAAAAAGACATATATCATAGCTAAATAGGGGTAAAAACCATGATATATCAATTTTTCCAAGTCTACATGAGCTGATCCCACATACTCAAGTAATGAGTTTGAGTGAACGTATGTGAAGAATCCGCCTTTTCATGATTTTTAATGGTGTAACATCGAATTCAACACACTTCCATTTCCTGTTGTGCTCTTCTATTGATCGAAAACAGCGCCAACAAATGCTACAACTGCTTGCATAACAGTGATACATAAATGAGTTTTGATTTAAAACAAAATATCTGATTTTAATAGAGAGAGAGAGAGAGAGAGAGAGATAGAGAGAGAGAGATAGAGAGAACATGCAGATACAAGTTATAAGTCTCAAATCAGGGTCACCATTTAGCTGCACATGATTGTTGCAACGAGGACAACATTTGGTATTTTTAGCGACTCAAAAAACGTTCTTTAGTATATCCAAAACGCGATTCCACCAAATAGAAGCTTTGGAGCAAGTCATGGGTCGGTGTGACTCTAGAAGAGGTGATGAATCTAGCCATCTCAGGTGGAGATATCACTTTCTTCAAGAACAAATTGGAAAGCACCACAACAGAAGATGGTTTGCCTAAAGTTAAGGTTGATTATTATGAGAATGAATCAGTCATATACTGGTTCTGTGATCGCTGCATGTTTCAGAACCGTTGGTCTGATAAACAATGTAAGATGTGCTTTGTCCCTCTTTATTCTCTTCTTCCTCCTCCTCATCCTAATGTGGCTTTTGATAACAACAACACTGCAAATTTCTCAAGTGATCATCAACAAGTCCCAAACAATCCATTTGGGCATCAAGGAGAAACTAATCCTTGGAAATTTGAGAATGATGAGTAAGAGGGACATGTGTCATAAGTGATTGATTTGTTTTCTATTTTTATGTAGCTTCTCTTTTCTAGTTTTGCTTTGGTTGTTTTATGATTCTCTTTTGTTTTTTCTTTTCAGTTTGTAAAGTGTTGAAACATCATCCATCAGTATCATAAGTGTTGTGTTAGTTTTCTTGCACAAGAAACTAAGAAACACATTTTCTTGTTTGCCTTTACATTTACATCTCCGAGGAAGAGGCGGAGACTGAATGAGTTAGACACAAATGTAAAGGCAAACAAGCAAATGTGTTTCTTAGTCGTGTGTGTTTGTGTGATCACACATTCTGTTGGAGTTGCCAGCACGAGTCACACCGACCCGTGACTTGCAACAAAGCTTCTTTTTCGTTGAATCACCTATTGGATGTACTAAAGAGCGTTGCTTGGGTCGCTAAAAATACCAAATGTTTTCCTCGTTGCACCAGTCATGTGCAGCTAAATGGTGACCCTGATTTGAGACTTATAACTTGTATCTGCAGGTTCGCTTCGCCTCTCTCTCTCTCTCTCTCTCTGTCTCTCTGTCTCTCTGTCTCTCTTTCTCTATTAAAATCAGATTTTTTTAAAAAAATCAAGACTCATTTATGTTTCACTGTTATGCAAGCAGTTGTAACTTTTGTTGCCGCTGCTTTCGATCAGAAGAAGAGCACAACATAAAATGGATGTGTGTTGAAGTCGATGTTCCACCATCAAAAAATCATGAAAAGGCGGATCCTTCGCATACGTTCACTTAAACTCATTACTTAAGTCTGTGGGAGTCAGCTCATGAGGACTTGGAGAAATCCAAGTCTGATCTAAAATCCATGGAGGAGAATGACATTCCAAGAGTAACAGATGACTTCAGTTTAACCGACGGAGACATTAGGGTTCTACGAGAAGCATTGGTGCTAACCATTCAATGCAGACTCGTCCTGAAATGGAGCTGTGTATTTGACTATTTCATAACATATTAACATAGCGCGAAGAAGCAGTAAGTGGATTACATGCGTAAAGAATCTACCACAAATCTTCTCAATCACAAAGGGACTCTAGAGGAGGGGATTAATCTAGCCATTTTAGGTGGAGATATCACTTTCTTCAAGCACAAATTGGAAACCACCACAACAAAAACTATTAAATATTCCATGACTTTGTCAAGAATCTTGAAAATGGTTTGCCTGAAGTTAAGGTTGATTCTTATGAGAATGCATTGGTCAGTTATTGGTTATGTGATCGCTCCATATTTCAGAATCGTTGGTCTGATAAACAGTGTAAGATGTGCTTTGTCCCTCTTGATTCTCTTCTTCCTCCTCCTCATCCTAAAGTGGCTTTTGATAACAACAACACTGCAAGTGTCTCAAGTTCTCACCAAAAATTCCTATACAATTCATTTGCGCGTCAAGGAGAAACTAATCCATGGAAATTTGAGAATGATGAGTCATAGGGACATGTGTCATAAGTGATTGATCTGTTTTCTGGTTTTATGTAGCTTCTCTTTTCTTGGTTTGCTTTGGTTGTTTTATGATTATCTTTTGTTTTTTCTTTTCGATTTGTAAGGTGTTGAAACATCATCCATCAGTATCATAAGTGCTTTGTTAGTTTTCTTGCAGAAGAGGATAAGAAACACATAACCTAACAAGTAACTTTATGATAAACCCTTTTAAAATGTTCGATATCAAGTTAACATGTTATGCACTTATTGAAAATCCCATAACCTAACAAGTAAACTACTCACACATGATTAAAGTAAAAATGCAGAGAGAGTAAAGAGAAATCATTGATTTATTAAAAGAGTAAGGGTTGAAAGATATCAAACCGAAAATCCTTGAACAAATGGAGAGAGCTTCTCTTAGAATCTCTTAGAACAAAACTATGAAAAGAAATCAAAGCTGCAGTTTTATTATGATAGGTGTGTTTGATGTGGTTGCTCTTAGGTGCTAGAGGCTAAAAACAAGTATATATAAGGTTCAGAAAAGACATAGGTCGGCTAGGGTTTACGTTATATCAAAAAAAAGGAAATATCAATTCACAGAGGCGCAAGATCGGCCAAATCTCTGGGTCGAGCTCCTGACATGTGCTGGTGGCATCGGGTGAGAAGTGAATTCTCTGGGTCGATCCCCTGGAACGATCTTGTACCTTATTTCTGCATTTGCCTCCTTTGTGAGCCAGACGGATATGTCTCTAGTAGAATCGATGTAACTTTCTAACTACGGCTCCAAGTGACTTGAAACCAATTCCAGATAAAAGATAACTCAAAATTCTATGTTGGCTGAAAATTGCATCTCAATCCATGCTTGAGAAGGCATTCAACAAACATGAAACTTCTAATGCATATGTGATGTCTAATTGGAGAAATATAGTTTTCTTGAGCTTTAGGTGCTTGGCTCGTCTTTTTGGCTTGGTAAAATGGCATCAAAATGATTTAGTGCTCTTTTGCTTTATTATCCATCCTTTTTTATGTTTCGACCTCTAAAATCTCTAAATACTATAAATACGAGAAAACTAACTCTAAATTTATAAAACCACATAAAAATACTTAGATAATAAATTAAAAACCATATAAAATCACGTAAAATATTGGTATACCACTTATGCATACTTTAACTCTTTGGCTTGTGTTGGTGAATCATAGGGTTTCATGTCTGTAGTGATAGGTTACCATTGGCTAGGATCAAAAGAGTTATGAAATCTGATCCTCAAGTCAAGGTTCAAGTCAAGGTCTTCGAAATAACGGAAATTGTCTCTTGCGATAATCCTTCTATTTATGTTGGCTAGACCTGGAGTTTCTCACATTTTTCGTTATAATAAATCTATTTTTTGCTTGGATTTAGAATATGTTATTGATTTTAGTGTTCAATTGATCTCATACTGAGAATTTGTTTTGCTAAAGTTTGTGAGATATTCAAATTTGTTTTGCTAAAGTTTGTTTTTCATCATGGAGTTAGCGCTCCGTGCTTGGATACATACTCAAATGTGCTCTCGTCAGACCATATGGGACTGTGATATTGCTGAGGCTGTAGGGAATTCAGAACTTCATGATTACTCTGATGGTCTTGTTAATTTTGAATTGTGCTCTGTCAGCCTTCGGTTATATTTCTTCTCCTTTGCATTCTTACCCAGTGAAATCACAGAAGTTCAACCAAAATTGTGTTCATGATTTGCGTTAATCATGAACAGATTATAATATGTTAACATAATGCTTGTGTACATTTTCTTTCAGTTTCAATAAAGCACATATGTCGCGATATCCAACTTCATCAATTCAAAGTTATCAAATCCTCTAACCCATCCTCATACGAAGACGAAATATTTGGTACTCAATATGGCAAACGAACTTTGTTAGCCAATTATATAATATGTGTGATTGTATAACTAGTCAAGTTGAGAATCTAATTAGAGCTTACTAAAAAATCAATGTTCACTAGTTCCTTGAATGACATTTATTTGCTCTATATTTTTCTACCTCAAAATATATATATGTGCTTTTCCCTTTACTCTCTTTAGGCTACATCTTCGACAACAATTTAATGAATGTTAACATGCTAGAATCACATTACCCGTATAGGGAAAAACTAATTTGTCACATCCTTGATTAAAGCAGAGAAGTGCTCACAAGATTCTGTTTTTTTTTTAACTTCCATTTGAATCTACTCATAAATTTTTTGATACGGTTGATACGATTAAAGCAGAAAAGTGCACTCTCATAACAGGAACCGTTGTGAAAGCTAGAAAGAGAGAAAATATTTAGGCAAAACTTCCATTTAACCCTAATCTCTCCTAGAGAATAAGGTTAATTGTTGGAAGTTGGTTCTCACTGATCATAATAAACACACATATATATAGGCCATGATACAGCTTAATCATAACCCAAAATTGAAAAGGAAAGCACTTTAAACCTAATGCAAAAAACGAAAAACACCCAAAACCTAATTCATAAAGGAAAATACCAAAACGCTTTAATTTGAAACACCTTAACTATAGTCTGTATCACTCTTAACATTTACCAGTAACAAAAACAAGTGTATGATCTACTAGAATCTTTAAAAATATCACTGATAGTGCTTAGCATTACCCCAAGACCGTAATATCAAAGAAACCTGAAAAATTAATTTATTCACATCCTTAATTCCAACACCAAAGTGCTCCCATAAATTTGTTTTTCAACTTCCATTTGGATCTACACAATTACTCTTTGATACGTTGGATACGAGCTTGCAGTTTTTGTTTCGCTCTCGTACCAGGAACCGTAGTGAAAGCTAGAAAGAAAGAAAAGATTTAGGCAAAACTTCCATTTAACCCAGTCTCCCTTAGAGAATAAAGTTAGTTGTTGGAAGTTAATCCTCTAATTGATAATAATAAACTCATAGATAGACCATGGTCCAACTTAATCATAATCCTAAACCGAAAAAGAAAAGCACTTTAAATCTAATGCAAAAAGGAAAAACACCCAAAACCTAAATCATAAAAGAAAACTCCAAAACTCTTTAATTTGAAACACCATAGTCCGTATCACTCTTACCATTTTCTATAATCATGCTCACGCATTGACCACAGTACATTGATGTAGTAGCTAAGCATATATATAGCTTTTCTAAAGGTCAGCGTTGGTCTACGTGTCACCTATTTTGAACAAAAAAAAAAGAAAAGAAAATTCAGTTTCACAATCAGACCGGATTAGTCAAAAGAATATTGTGGTATCAATTATACACCATTGTATAATTACCAAATTCTACATTGTAAGGTTTAATTTATCTACGACAAAACAAGTTTAATTTATCTTTCAGCCACAGGTAGCAAAACACATTTCATCGTTCACGACTCTAGTAGGTTCCTCTTGAATCTTAAAAAAACAAAAACAAAATCTTCTAGATCACATAAACCACATAATATAACTAACGCCCACACATACTCATACACTCTCAGTGTTCACACTTCTTGTTAGGCAAGATATTTCATTGTACGCATGCAGAAAAACTGGAATCATACAAAATGATTTTCAGAGTCCTAAATTATTAGAAAATTAAAACCAATATCAGATAAAGGAAAGACCAAGGAACTGATATCCTCCTCTACATGTTTTACTACCAACATACAAAGCTTGGAAGACAGAATCCAACATACATAAATTTTGGAGAATTAAATTCTCAAAACAAATCAAAACGAACATGGAGTTTTTTAAAATCTAACAGTAAACAACAATTAATATTAAGTAACCCATGTATCCATTTTAACACCAGTTGAGGAAGAGAATTCAATAACATAATTTGAATGGATTTTGACAAGATATAACTATCCACATTACAAAATTTATAGTGTGATATAACTTATCCAGTTTGCAATAGAAGAGATCCACAATTAGTTTTCTTTCTTCATTCATCTCTAGCCCTAGTTATCCATGTATTCATATCAATTATTGAACATCTTTGTACATTTTGTTCCATTTGGATTCAAATCAAGAGAAGAAATTACGATATCTAGTGCATCAATATGAATAAAACACTAATGATTTACCCTTTGTTTTACTGCCAACATACAAAGCTTGGAAGACAGAATCCAATATACCTAATTTTTTGGAGGATTAAATTCTCAAACAAATCAAATAAAACTTAATTTGCTTGACATTTGCTGAACATTTCTTCAAAATTTGCTTGACATTTCTTCATAATTTGCTTGACATTTCTTAACAATTGACATTTATTCACAATTTGCTAGGCATTATTCTTCTTATGCTGTTCTTCTTTAATGTCATCTTTTTTTGTTTACTGTAGCTTCTGGGAAAACTGTAAACGCTGTCGTTTTTGTTAAAGGTTAAAGGCTTAAAACTAAACAACGACCATCTAAATTCTAAATTTCTTTCTTTTTCGGTCAACAAACTCTAAATCCCAAAAAAAATATTGTATATGTACTCAGAATTTTATTGTATACGTTCCACTCTTCTTCAGTACACTACTCAAAACAAAATACAATCAAGTTTACAGTTTGGTTCTTGTTCAAAACATATGAAATACGTGTTATTAGATTTGGTTTGGTCCAGTTAACAACTTTGTGGTTTAATAATTTTCGGTTTAACTTCAGGTTGAACATTTTAGTTTGGTTCAATATGTATTTTTAATTCTGCTTTCTCCCCTCTTATTTATAAAATTGTGAAAAAAATATCAAGCAAATTAATTTTTAAAAATCTAATAGTAAACAACAATTAATATTAATTAACCCATGTACCCATTTTAACACCAGTTGAGGAAAAGCACTCAATAACTTAATTTGAATGGATTTTGACAAGATATAACTTTCCACATTACAATCTTTAAGGTGTGCTATATATTATCCAGTTTGCAACAATACCAAATAATTTAGTATCCCATAATCGAAGAGATCCACAATTATTTTGCTTTCTTCATTCATCTCTAGCCCTAATTATCCCTATATTCAAATCAATTATTGAACATCTTGTTACATTTTGTTCCATTTGGATCCAAATCAAGACCATAAAATTACGATATCTTGTGCATCAATAAGAAGAAAACACTAATAATTTACACTTTTTTGCTATTTCTATGCGATGATCCTCTCTGGCTCGGTGAAGCACTGTCGGAAACAAAACAAAGTGGACGCATAGCACTTGCAAGCTCCCGGCAGGTGATGGATTCACGGTGGATGACTGCAGAAAACCGATGGAGATCCTAATTTTGTAGTGGGTCTGCTTTGTTAGTTTAGGAAGCAGATATGCTTTGATTCGTTGAACTAAGTGTACCCATATTATAATTTGAAAAAACTAGAAGAAAAAACAAATTTAACTACATCTTTGTAAATTTGGTAAACTAAATTTTGTATTACTGTTAATTCAATTATAAGTTATAATTGATATTTAAAAATTATGTTGATATTTAAATGCCCACAAATACTCGTAAACACTCAATGCTCACGCATACTCATAAACTCTCATTGTTCGCAGTTTTTGTTAGGCAACATTTTTCATTGTACGCATACAGAGAAACTAGAATCATACTAAATCGTTTCCATAGTTTAAAATTATTAGAATACTAAAACCAATATCACATTAAGAAAAAACCAAGGAACTGATATCCTCCTCTATATGTTTTACTACCAACATACAAAGCTTGGAATACAGAATCCAACATACATATTTTTTGGAGGATTAAATTCTCAAACAAATCAAATCGAACTTAATTTGCTTGACATTTGCTTGATATTTCTTCACAATTTGCTTGACAATTGCTTGACATTTCTTCACAATTGACATTTATTCACAAATTGCTAGGAATTCTTCTTCTTATGTTGTTCTTCTTTCATGTCATCTTTGTTTGTTTACTGTGGCTTGTGGGAGAACTGTAAACGCTGTCGTTTTTGTTAAAGGTTAAAGGCTTAACACTAAACAACGACCATCTAAATTCTAATATTCTTTCTTTTTTGGTCAACAAATTCTAAATCCCAAAAAGAATATTGTATATCTACTCAGAATTATATTGTATACGTTCCACTCTTCTTCAGTACTCTAATCAGAACAAAATACAATCCAGTTTACAGTTTGGTTCTGGTTCAAAACATATGAAATGCTAGTTATTAGATTTGGTTTCGTTCAGTTAACAACTATGTGGTTTAACAATTTTTTGTTTAAATTCAGGTTGAACATTTTAGTTTGGTCCAATATGGATTTTTAATTCTCCTTTCCCCCTCTTAATTATACAATTGTGAAAAAATGTCAAGCAAAATTTTAAAAATAGTAAACAACAATTAATATTAATTAACCCAGGTACCCATTTTAACACCAGTTGAGGAAGAGTATTCAATAACATAATTTGAATGAATTTTGACAAGATATAACTTTCCACATTACAATCTTTATGGTGTACTATATCTTATCCAGTTTGCAACAATACCAAATAATTTAGTATCCTATAATCGAAGAGATCCCCAATTATTTTGCTTTCTTCATTCATCTCTAGCCCTAATTATCCCTATATTCATATCAATTATTGAACATCTTTTTACATTTTTTTCCATTTGGATCCAAATCAAGACCCAAAAGTAACTATTTCTTGTGCATCAATATGAAGAAAACACTAATAATTTACCCTTTTTGGCTATTTATGTGCGATGATCATCTCTGGCTCGGTGAAGGACAGTCGGAAACGAAACAAAGTGGACGCATGGCACTTGCATGCTCCCGGCAGACGATGCTTTCACGGTGGATGACTGCAGATCACCGACGGAGATCCATATTTTGTAGTGGGTATGCTATGTTGGTTTAGGAAACGGATATGCTTTGTTTCGTTAAATTAAGTGTACCCATATTATAATTAGGGAAAACTATAAGAAAAAACAAATTTGACTACATCTCTGTAAATCTGGTAAAATAAATATTGTATTAATGTTAATTCAATTATAAGTTATAATTGATATTTAAAAATAATGGTCATATTTAAATGCACACACATACTCGTAAACACCAATGCCCACACATACTCGTAAACACTCAATGCTCACACATACTCATACATTTTCAATGTTCGCAATTTTTGTTAGGCAACATTTGTTATTGTATGCATGCAGAGAAACTGGAATTATACTAAATGGTTTCCAGAGTTTAAAATTATTCGAAAAATAAAACCAATATTACATAAAGGCAAAACCATTGAACTGATATCCTCTGCTATATGTTTTACTGCCAACATACAAAGCTTGGAAGACAGAATCAAACAAACAGAATTTTTTGGAGGATTAAATTCTAAAACAAATCAATTCAAACTTAATTTGCTTGACATTTGCTTAACATTTCTTCACAAATTGCTAGGCATTCTTCTTCTTATGTTGTTTTTCTTTCATGTCATCTTTGTTTGTTTACTGTGGCTTGTGGGAGAACTGTAAAAGCTGTCGTTTTTGTGAAAGGTTAAAGGCTTAAAACTAAACAACGACCATCTAAATTCTAATATTCTTTCTTTTTGGTCAACAAATTCTAAATCCCAAAAAGAATATTGTATACGTACTCAGAATTATATTGTATACATTCCACTCTTCAGTACCCTAATCAGAACAAAATACAATCAAGTTTACAGTTTGGTTCTGGTTCAAAACATATGAAATACCATTTATTAGATTTGGTTTGGTTCAGTTAACAACTTTGTGGTTTAATACTTTTTTGTTTAACTTCAGGTTGAACATTTTAGTTTGGTCCAATATGGATTTTTAACTCTACTTTCTCCACTCTTAATTATACAATTGTGAAAAAATGTCAAGCAAAATTTTAAAAATCTAATAGTAAACAACAATTAATATTAATTAACCCAGGTACCTATTTTAACACCAGTTGAGGAAGAGCATTCAATAACTTAATTTCAATGGATTTTGACAAGATATAACTTTCCATATTACAATCTTTATGGTGTGCTATATATTATCCAGTTTGCAACAATACCAAATAATTCAGTATCCCATAATCGAAGATATCCACAATTATTTTTTTTCTTCATTCATCTCTAGCCCTAATTATCCCTATATTCATATCAATTATTGAACATCTTTTTACATTTTGTTCCATTTGGATCCAAATCAAGACCAGAAAATTACGATATCTTGTGCATCAATAAGAAGAAAACACAAATAATTTACCCTTTTTGGCTATTTCTGTGCGATGATCCTCTCTTGCTTGGTGAAGCACTGTCGGAAACAAAACAAAGTGGACGCATGGCACTTGCATGCTCCCGGGAGACGATGGTTTCACGGTGGATGACTGCAGATAACTGACGGAGATCCAAATTTTGTAGTGGGTCTGCTTTGTTGGTTTAGGAAACGGATTTGCTTTGATTCGTTGAACTAAGTGTACCCATACTATAATTTTGTAAAACTAGAAGAAGAAAATTTTTTTGACTACATCTTTGTAAATTTGGTAAACTAAATTTTGTATTAATGTTAATTCAATTATAAGTTATAATTGATATTTAAAATTTATGTTGATATTTAAAGGCCCACACATACTCGTAAACACCAATGCCCACACATACTCGTAAACACTTAATGCTCACACATACTTATACACTTTCAATGTTTGCAGTTCTTATTAGGCAATATTTTTTATTGTACGCATGCAGAGAAACTGAAATCATACTAAATGGTTTCCAGAGTTTAAAATTATTAGAAAACTAAAACCAATATCACATAAAGGAAAAACCAAGGAACTCATACATCCTCCTCTATATGTTTTACCGCCAACATACAAAGCTTGGAAGACAGAATCCAACATATATAATTTTTTGGAGGTTTAAATTCTCAAACAAATCAAATCGAACTTAATTCGCTTGACATTTGATTGACATTTCTTCACAATTTGCTTGACATTTCTTCACAATCTGCTTAAAATTTTTTACAATTGACATTTACTCACAATTTTCTAGGCATTCTTCTTCTTATGTTGTTCTTCTTTCATGTCATCTTTGTTTGTTTATTGTGGATTGTGGGAGAACTGTAAACACTGTCGTTTTTGTTAAAGGTTAAAGGCTTAAAACTAAACAACGACCATCTAAATTCTAATATTCTTTCTTTTTTGGTCAACAAATTCTAAATCCCAAAAAGAATATTGTATATCTACTCAGAATTATATTGTATATGTTCCACTCTTCTTCAGTACTCTAATCAGAACAAAATACAATACAGCTTACAGTTTGGTTCTGGTTCAAAACATATGAAATGCTAGTTATTAGATTTGGTTTCGTTCAGTTAACAACTTTGTGGTTTAATAATTTTTGGTTTAAATTCAGGTTGAACATTTTAGTTTGGTCTAATATGGATTTTTAATTCTCCTTTCCCCCTCTTAATTATACAATTGTATAATCTAGAGTTTAAAATTATTAGAAAACTAAAACCAATATCACATAAAGGAAAAACCAAGGAATTGATATCCTCCTCTATTTGTTTTACTGCCAACATACATAATGTTCTGAAGGATTAAATTCTCAAACAAATCAAATCGAACTTAATTTGCTTGACAATTGCTTGACATTTCTTCATAATATACTTGACATTTGCTTGACATTTCTTCACAAATTGCTAGGCATTCTTCTTCATATGTTGTTCTTCTTTCATGTCATATTAGTTTGTTTAATGTGGCTTGTGGGAAAACTTTAAACGCTGTCGTTTTTGTTAAAGGTTAAAGGTTTAAAACTAAATAGCGACCATCTAAATTCTAATATTCTTTCTTTTTTGGTCAACAAATTCTAAATCCCAAAAAGAATATTGTATATGTACTCAGAATTATATTTTATAGGTTCCACTCTTCGGTACTCTAATCAGAACAAAATACAATCCAGTTTACAGTTTGGTTCTGGTTCAAAACATATGAAATACCAGTTATTAGATTTGGTTTGGTTCAGTTAACAAATTTGTGGTTTAATAATTTTTCGTTTAACTTCAGGTTGAACATTTTAGTTTGGTCCAATATGGATTTTTAATTCTCCTTTCTCCACTCTTAATTATACAATTGTGAAAAAATGTCAAGCAAAATTTTAAAAATCTAATAGTAAACAACAATTAATATTAATTAACCCAGGTATGCATTTTAACACCAGTTGAGGAAGAGCATTCAATAACTTAATTTGAATGGATTTTGACAAGATTTAACTTTCCACTTTACAATCTTTATGGTGTGCTATATATTATCCAGTTTGCAACAATACCAAATAATTTAGTATCATATAATCGAAGAGATCAACAATTATTTTGCCAAAAAATAATATTGTATATGAACTCAAAATTATATTGTATACGTTCCACTCTTTTTCAGTACTCTAATCAGAATCAAATACAATCTAGTTTACAGTTTGGTTCTGGTTTAAAACATATGAAATACCAGTTATTAGATTTGGTTTGGTTCAGTTAACAACTTTGTGGTTTAATAATTTTTGGTTTAACTTCAGGTTGAACATTTTAGTTTGGTCCAATATGTATTTTCAATTCTGCTTTCTCCCCTCTTAATTATAAAATTGTGAAAAAATGTCAAGCAAAATTTTAAAAATCTAATAGTAAACAACAATTAATATTAATTAACCCATGTACCCATTTTAACATCAGTTAAGGAAGAGCATTCAATAACTTAATTTGAATGGATTTTGACAAGATATAACTTTCCACATTACAATCTTTATGGTGTGCTATATCTTATCCAGTTTGGAACAATACCAAATAATTTAGTATCCCATAATCGAAGAGATCCACAATAATTTTGTATTTTTCATTCATCTCTAGCCCTAATTATCCCTATATTCATGTCAATTATTGAACATATATTTACATTTTGTTCCATTTTGATCCAAATCAAGACCAGAAAATTATGATATCTTGTGCATCAATATGAAGTAAACACTAATAATTTACCCTTTGGGCTATTGATGTGCGATGATCCTCTCAGGCTAGGTGGAGAACTGTCGAAAATGAAACAAAGTGGACGCATGGCACTTGCATGCTCCCGGCAGACGATGGATTCACGGTGGATAACTACAGAAAACCGACGGAGATCCTAATTTTGTAGTGGGTCTGCATTGTTGGTTTAGGAAACGAATCTTCGTTAATTCGTTGAACTAAGTGTACCCATATTATAATTTGAAAAACTAGAAGAAAAAACAAATTTGACTACATCTTTGTAAATTTGGTAAACTAAATTTTATATTAATGTTAATTCAATTATAAGTTATAATTGATATTTAAAAGTTATGCTGATATTTAAATGCCCACACATACTCGTAAACACTCAATGCTCACACATACTCCTACACTCTCAATGTTCGCAATTTTTGTTAGGTAACATTTTTCTTTGTACGCATGCAGAGAAATTGGAATCATACTAAATTGTTTCCATAGTTTAAAATTATTAGAAAACTAAAACCAATATCACATAAAGAAAAAACCAAGGAACTGATATCCTCCTTTATATGTTTTACTGCCAACATACAAAGCTTGGAAGACTGAATCCAACATACATACTTTTTAGATGATTAAATTCTCAAAAAAATCAAATCGAACTTAATTTGCTTGACATTTTGTTCACAATATGCTTGAGATTTTCTTGACATTTCTTCAAAATTTGCTTGACATTTCTTCACAATTGACATTTATTCACAATTGACATTTATTCACAAATTGCTAGGCATTCTTCCTCTTATGTTTTTCTTCTTTCATGTCATCTTTTTTTGTTTATTGTGGCTTGTGGGAGAACTGTAAACACTGTCGTTTTTGTTAAAAGTTAAAGGCTTAAAACTAAACAACGACCATCTAAATTCTAATATTCTTTCTTTTTTGGTAAACAAATTCTAAATCCCAAAAAGAATATTGTTTATCTACTCAGAATTATATTGTATACGTTCCACTCTTCTTCAGTACTCTAATCAGAACAAAATACAATACAGTTTAAAATTTGGTTCTGGTTCAAAACATATGAAATACCTGTTATTAGATTTGGTTTGGTTCAGTTAACAACTTTGTGGTTTAATAATTTATTGTTTAACTTCAGGTTGAACATTTTAGTTTGGTCCAATGTGGATTTTTAATTCTCCTTCCCCCCTTTTAATTATACAATTGTGAAAAAATGTCAAGCAAAATTTTAAAAATCTAATAGTAAACAACAATTAATATTAATTAACACATGTACCCATTTTAACACCAGTTGAGGAATAGCATTCAATAACATAATTTGAATGAATTTTGACAAGATATAACTTTCCACATTACAATCTTTATGGTGTGCTATATCTTATCCAGTTTGCAACAATACCAAATAATTTAGTATCCTATAATCGAAGAGATCCACAATTATTTTGCTTTCTTCATTCATCTCTAGCCCTAATTATCCCTATATTCATATCAATTATTGAACATCTTTTTAAATTTTGTTCCATTTGGATCCAAATCAAGACCCAAAAATTACGATATCTTGTGCATCAATATGAAGAAAATACTAATAATTTACTCTTTTTGGCTATTTCTGTGTGATGATTATCTCTGGCTCGGTGAAGGGCAGTCGGAAACAAAACAAAGTGGACGCATGGCACTTGCATGCTCCCGGCAGGCGATGCTTTCACGGTGGATGACTGCAGATCACCGACGGAGATCCAAATTTTGTAGTGGGTCTGCTTTGTTGGTTTAGGAAACAGATCTTTTTTGATTTGTTAAACTAAGTGTACCCATATTATAATTAGGGAAAACTATAAGTAAAAACAAATTTTACTACATCTTTGTAAATATGGTAAATTAAATTTTGTATTAATGTTAATTCAATTATAAGTTAGAATTGATATTTAAAAATTATGTTCATATTTAAATGCACACACATACTGGTAAACACTAATGCCCTTACATACTCGTAAACACTCAATGCTCACACATACTCATACACTTTCAATGTTCGCAGTTTTTGTTAGGCAACATTTGTTATTGTACGCATGCAGAGAAACTGGAATCATACTAAATGGTTTCCAGAGTTTAAAATTATTAGAAAACTAAAACCAATTTTCTTGACATTTGCTTAACATTTCTTCACAATTTGTTTGACATTTGCTTGATATTTCTTCACAATTTGCTTGACATTTGCTTGACATTTCCTCCAAATTGACATTTATTCACAATTTGCTAGGCATTCTTCTTCTTATGTTGTTCTTTTTTCATGTCATCTTTGTTTGTTTACTGTGGCTTGTGGGAAAACTGTAAACATTGTCATTTTTGTTAAAGGTTAAAGGCTTAAAACTAAACAACGACCATCTAAATTCTAATATTCTTTCTGTTTTGGTCAAAAAATTCTAAATCCCAAAAAGAATATTGTATATGTACTCAGAATTATATTGTATACGTTCCACTCTTCAGTACTCTAATCAGAACAAAATACAATCCAGTTTATAGTTTGGTTCTGGTTCAAAACATATAAAATACCAGTTATTAGATTTGGTTTGGTTCAGTTAACAACTTTGTGGTTTAATAATTGTTGGTTTAACTTCAGGTTGAACATTTTACTTTGGTCCAATATGGATTTTTAATTCTCCTTTCTCCACTCTTAATTATACAATTGTGAAAAAATGTCAAGCCAATTTTTAAAAATCTAATAGTAAACAACAATTAATATTAATTAACTCAGGTACCCATTTTAACACCAATTGAGGAAGAGCATTTAATAACTTAATTTGAATGGATTTTTGACAAGATATAACTTTCCACATTACAATCTTTATGGTGTGCTATATATTATCCAGTTTGCAACAATACTAAATAATTTAGTATCCCATAATCGAAGAGATCCACTGCATATTACCGACGGAGATCCAAATTTTGTAGTGGGTCTACTTTGTTGGTATAGGAAACGGGTCTGGTTTGATTCGTTAAACTAAGTGTACCCATATTATAATTTGGGAAAACTAGAAGAAAAAACAAATTTGACTACATCTTTGTAAATTTGGTAAACTAAATTTTGTATTAATGTTAATTCAATTATAAGTTATAATTGATATTTAAAATTTATGTTGATATTTAAATCCCCACACATATTCCTAAACACCAATGCCCACACATACTCGTAAACACTCAATGCTCACACATAGTCATACACTTTCAATGTTCGCAGTTCTTGTTAGGCAACATTTTTCATTGTACGCATGCAGAGAAACTGGAATCATACTAAATGGTTTGCAGAGTTTAAAATTATTAGAAAACTAAAACCAATATCACATAAAGGAAAAACCAAGGAACTGATACATCCTCCTCTATATGTTTTACCGCCAACATACAAAGCTAGGAAGACAGAATCCAACATACACAATTGTTTGTAGGTTTAAATTCTCAAACAAATCAAATAGAACTTAATTTGCTTGACATTTGCATGACATTTCTTCACAACTTGTTTGACATTTATTCACAATTTGCTAGGCGTTATTCTTCTTATGTTGTTCTTCTTTCATGTCATCTTTGTTTGTTTACTGTAGCTTGTGGGAAAATGGTAAACGCTGTCGTTTTTGTTAAAGGTTAAAGGCTTAAAAATAAACAACGACCATCTAAATTCTAAATTTCTTTTATTTTTTGGTCAACAAATTTTAAATCCCAAAACAATATTGTTTATGTACTCATAATTATATTGTATACGTTCCAATCTTCTTCAGTACACTACTCAAAACAAAATACAATCCAGTTTACAGTTTGGTTCTTGTTCAAAACATATGAAACACCAGTTATTAGATTTGGTTTGGTTCAGTTAACAACTTTGTGGTTTAATAATTTTCGGTTTAACTTGAGGTTGAACATTTTAGTTTGGTCCAATATGTATTTTCAATTATGCTTTCTCCCCTCTTAATTATACAATTGTGAAAAAAATGTCAAGCAAAATTTTAAAAATCTAATAATAAACAAAAATTAATATTAATTAACCCAGGTAACCATTTTAACACCAGTTGAGGAAGAGTATTCAATAACTTAATTTGAATGGATTTTGACAAGATATAACATTCCACATTACAATCGTTATAGTGTGCTATATCTTATCCAGTTTGCAACAATACCAAATAATTTAGTATCCCATAATCGAAGAGATCCACAATTTCTTTGTTTTCTTCATTCATCTCTAGCCATAATATTCCCTATATTCATATCAATTATTGAACATCTTTTTACATTTTATTCTATTAGGACCCAAATCAAAACCAGAAAATTACGATATCGTGTGCATCAATATGAAGAAAACACTAATAATTTACCCTTTTTGCTATTTCTGTGCGATGATCCTCTCTGGCTTGGTAAAGGACTGTCGGAAACGAAACAAAGTGGACGCATGGCACTTGCATGCTCCCAACAGACGATGGATTCACGGTGAATGACTGCAGATAACCAACGGAGATCCTAATTTTGTAGTGGGTCAGCTTTGTTGGTTTAGGAAACATATTTGCTTTGATTCGTTGAACTTAGTGTACCCATATTATAATTTACAAAAACTAGAAGAAAAAACAAATTTGACTACATCTTTGAAAATTTGGTAAACTAAGTTTTGTATTAATGTTAATTCAATTATAAGTTATAATTGATATTTAAAAATTATGTTGCTATTTAAATGCCCACACTTACTCGTAAACACTCAATGCTCACACATACTCATACACTCTCAATGGTCGCAGTTTTTGTTAGGCAACATTTTTCATTGTACGGATGCAGAAAACTGGAATCATAATAAATGGTGTCCATAGTTTAAAATTATTAGAAAACTAAAACCAATATCACACAAAGTAAAGACCAAGGAACTGATATCCTCCTCTATATGTTTTACTGCCGACATACAAAGCTTGGAAAACAGAATCCAACATACATAATTTTTTGGAGGATTAAATTCTCAAACAAATCAAATCGAACTTAATTTGCTTGATATTTGCTCGACATTTCTTCACAATTTGCTTGACATTTCTTCACAATTAACATTTATTCACAATTTGCTAAGCATTCTTCTTCTTATGTTGTTCGTCTTTCATGTCATCTTTGTTTGTTTACTGTGACTTGTAAGAGAACTGTAAACACTGTCGTTTTTGTTAAATGTTAAAGGCTTAAAACTAAACAGCGACCATCTAAATTCTAATATTCTTTCTTGTTTGGTCAACAAATTCTAAATCCCAAAAAGAATATTGTATATGTACTCAGAATTATATTTTATAGGTTCCACTCTTCAGTACTCTAATCAGAACAAAATACAATCCAGTTTACAGTTTGGTTCTGGTTCAAAACATATGAAATACCAGTTATTAGATTTGGTTTGGGTCAGTTAACAACTTTGTGGTTTAATAATGTTTGGTTTAACTTCAGGTTGAACATTTTAGTTTGGTCCAATATGGATTTTTAATTCTCCTTTCTCCACTCTTAATTATACAATTGTGAAAAAATGTCAAGCAAAATTTTAAAAATCTAATAGTAAACAACAATTAATATTAATTAACCCAGGTACTCATTTTAACACCAGTTGAGGAAGAGCATTCAATAACTTAATTTGAATGGATTTTGACAAGATATAACTTTCCACTTTACAATCTTTATGGTGTGCTATATATTATCCAGTTTGCAACAATACCAAATAATTTAGTATCATATAATCGAAGAGATCCACAATTATTTTGCTTTCTTCATTCATCTCTAGCCCTAATTATCCCTATATTCATATCAATTATTGAACATCTGTTTATATTTTGTTCCATTTGGATCCAAATCAAGACCCAAAAATAACGATTTCTTGTGCATCAATATGAAGAAAACACTAATAATTTACTCTTTTTGGCTATTTCTGTGCGATGATCATCTCTGGCTCGGTGAAGGACAGTCGGAAACGAAACAAAGTGGACGCATGGCACTTGCATGCTCCCGACAGACGATGGATTCACGGTGAATGACTGCAGATAACCAACGGAGATCCTAATTTTGTAGTGGGTCGGCTTTGTTGGTTTAGGAAACATATCTGCTTTGATTCGTTGAACTTAGTGTACCCATATTATAATTTACAAAAACTAGAAGAAAAAACAAATTTGACTACATCTTTGAAAATTTGGTAAACTAAGTTTTGTATTAATGTTAATTCAATTATAAGTTATAATTGATATTTAAAAATTATGTTGATATTTAAATGCCCACACTTACTCGTAAACACTCAATGCTCACACATACTCATACACTCTCAATGGTCGCAGTTTTTGTTAGGCAACATTTTTCATTGTACGGATGCAGAAAACTGGAATCATAATAAATGGTGTCCATAGTTTAAAATTATTAGAAAACTAAAACCAATATCACACAAAGTAAAGACCAAGGAACTGATATCCTCCTCTATATGTTTTACTGCCAACATACAAAGCTTGGAAAACAGAATCCAACATACATAATTTTTTGGAGGATTAAATTCTCAAACAAATCAAATCGAACTTAATTTGCTTGATATTTGCTCGACATTTCTTCACAATTTGCTTGACATTTCTTCACAATTAGCATTTATTCACAATTTGCTAAGCATTCTTCTTCTTATGTTGTTCTTCTTTCATGTCATCTTTGTTTGTTTACTGTGACTTGTGAGAGAACTGTAAACACTGTCGTTTTTGTTAAATGTTAAAGGCTTAAAACTAAACAGCGACCATCTAAATTCTAATATTCTTTCTTTTTTGGTCAACAAATTCTAAATCCCAAAAAGAATATTGTATATGTACTCAGAATTATATTTTATAGGTTCCACTCTTCAGTACTCTAATCAGAACAAAATACAATCCAGTTTACAGTTTGGTTCTGGTTCAAAACATATGAAATACCAGTTATTAGATTTGGTTTGGTTCGGTTAACAACTTTGTGGTTTAATAATTTTTGGTTTAACTTCAGGTTGAACATTTTAGTTTGGTCCAATATGGATTTTTAATTCTCCTTTCTCCACTCTTAATTATACAATTGTGAAAAAATGTCAAGCAAAATTTTAAAAATGTAATAGTAAACAACAATTAATATTAATTAACCCAGGTACGCATTTTAACACCAGTTGAGGAAGAGCATTCAATAACTTAATTTGAATGGATTTTGACAAGATATAACTTTCCACTTTACAATCTTTATGGTGTGCTATATATTATCCAGTTTGCAACAATACCAAATAATTTAGTATCATATAATCGAAGAGATCCACAATTATTTTGCTTTCTTCATTCATCTCTAGCCCTAATTATCCCTATATTCATATCAATTATTGAACATCTGTTTATATTTTGTTCCATTTGGATCCAAATCAAGACCCAAAAATAACGATTTCTTGTGCATCAATATGAAGAAAACACTAATAATTTACTCTTTTTGGCTATTTCTGTGCGATGATCATCTCTGGCTCGGTGAAGGACAGTCGGAAACGAAACAAAGTGGACGCATGGCACTTGCATGCTCCCGACAGACGATGGATTCACGGTGAATGACTGCAGATAACCAACGGAGATCCTAATTTTGTAGTGGGTCGGCTTTGTTGGTTTAGGAAACATATCTGCTTTGATTCGTTGAACTTAGTGTACCCATATTATAATTTACAAAAACTAGAAGAAAAAACAAATTTGACTACATCTTTGAAAATTTGGTAAACTAAGTTTTGTATTAATGTTAATTCAATTATAAGTTATAATTGATATTTAAAAATTATGTTGATATTTAAATGCCCACACTTACTCGTAAACACTCAATGCTCACACATACTCATACACTCTCAATGGTCGCAGTTTTTGTTAGGCAACATTTTTCATTGTACGGATGCAGAAAACTGGAATCATAATAAATGGTGTCCATAGTTTAAAATTATTAGAAAACTAAAACCAATATCACACAAAGTAAAGACCAAGGAACTGATATCCTCCTCTATATGTTTTACTGCCAACATACAAAGCTTGGAAAACAGAATCCAACATACATAATTTTTTGGAGGATTAAATTCTCAAACAAATCAAATCGAACTTAATTTGCTTGATATTTGCTCGACATTTCTTCACAATTTGCTTGACATTTCTTCACAATTAACATTTATTCACAATTTGCTAATCATTCTTCTTCTTATGTTGTTCTTCTTTCATGTCATCTTTGTTTGTTTACTGTGACTTGTGAGAGAACTGTAAACACTGTCGTTTTTGTTAAACTTTAAAGGCTTAAAACTAAACAGCGACCATCTAAATTCTAATATTCTTTCTTTTTTGGTCAACAAATTCTAAATCCCAAAAAGAATATTGTATATGTACTCAGAATTATATTTTATAGGTTCCACTCTTCAGTACTCTAATCAGAACAAAATACAATCCAGTTTACAGTTTGGTTCTGGTTCAAAACATATGAAATACCAGTTATTAGATTTGGTTTGGTTCGGTTAACAACTTTGTGGTTTAATAATTTTTGGTTTAACTTCAGGTTGAACATTTTAGTTTGGTCCAATATGGATTTTTAATTCTCCTTTCTCCACTCTTAATTATACAATTGTGAAAAAATGTCAAGCAAAATTTTAAAAATCTAATAGTAAACAACAATTAATATTAATTAACCCAGGTACGCATTTTAACACCATTTGAGGAAGAGCATTCAATAACTTAATTTGAATGGATTTTGACAAGATATAACTTTCCACTTTACAATCTTTATGGTGTGCTATATATTATCCAGTTTGCAACAATACCAAATAATTTAGTATCATATAATCGAAGAGATCCACAATTATTTTGCTTTCTTCATTCATCTCTAGCCCTAATTATCCCTATATTCATATCAATTATTGAACATCTGTTTATATTTTGTTCCATTTGGATCCAAATCAAGACCCAAAAATAACGATTTCTTGTGCATCAATATGAAGAAAACACTAATAATTTACTCTTTTTGGCTATTTCTGTGCGATGATCATCTCTGGCTCGGTGAAGGACAGTCGGAAACGAAACAAAGTGAACGCATGGCACTTGCATGCTCCCGACAGACGATGGATTCACGGTGAATGACTGCAGATAACCAACGGAGATCCTAATTTTGTAGTGGGTCGGCTTTGTTGGTTTAGGAAACATATCTGCTTTGATTCGTTGAACTTAGTGTACCCATATTATAATTTACAAAAACTAGAAGAAAAAACAAATTTGACTACATCTTTGAAAATTTGGTAAACTAAGTTTTGTATTAATGTTAATTCAATTATAAGTTATAATTCATATTTAAAAATTATGTTGATATTTAAATGCCCACACTTACTCGTAAACACTCAATGCTCACACATACTCATACACTCTCAATGGTCGCAGTTTTTGTTAGGCAACATTTTTCATTGTACGGATGCAGAAAACTGGAATCATAATAAATGGTGTCCATAGTTTAAAATTATTAGAAAACTAAAACCAATATCACACAAAGTAAAGACCAAGGAACTGATATCCTCCTCTATATGTTTTACTGCCAACATACAAAGCTTGGAAAACAGAATCCAACATACATAATTTTTTGGAGGATTAAATTCTCAAACAAATCAAATCGAACTTAATTTGCTTGATATTTGCTCGACATTTCTTCACAATTTGCTTGACATTTCTTCACAATTAACATTTATTCACAATTTGCTATGCATTCTTCTTCTTATGTTGTTCGTCTTTCATGTCATCTTTGTTTGTTTACTGTGACTTGTGAGAGAACTGTAAACACTGTCGTTTTTGTTAAATGTTAAAGGCTTAAAACTAAACAGCGACCATCTAAATTCTAATATTCTTTCTTTTTTGGTCAACAAATTCTAAATCCCAAAAAGAATATTGTATATGTACTCAGAATTATATTTTATAGGTTCCACTCTTCGGTACTCTAATCAGAACAAAATACAATCCAGTTTACAGTTTGGTTCTGGTTCAAAACATATGAAATACCAGTTATTAGATTTGGTTTGGTTCAGTTAACAACTTTGTGGTTTAATAATTTTTGGTTTAACTTCAGGTTGAACATTTTAGTTTGGTCCAATATGGATTTTTAATTCTCCTTTCTCCACTCTTAATTATACAATTGTGAAAAAATGTCAAGCAAAATTTTAAAAATCTAATAGTAAACAACAATTAATATTAATTAACCCAGGTATGCATTTTAACACCTGTTGAGGAAGAGCATTCAATAACTTAATTTGAATGGATTTTGACAAGATATAACTTTCCACTTTACAATCTTTATGGTGTGCTATATATTATCCAGTTTGCAACAATACCAAATAATTTAGTATCATATAATCGAAGAGATCAACAATTATTTTGCTTTCTTCATTCATCTCTAGCCCTAATTATCCCTATATTCATATCAATTATTGAACATCTGTTTATATTTTGGTTCATTTGGATCCAAATCAAGACCCAAAAATAACGATTTCTTGTGCATCAATATGAAGAAAACACTAATAATTTACTCTTTTTGTCTATTTCTGTGCGATGATCATCTCTGGCTCGGTGAAGGACAGTCGGAAACGAAACAAAGTGGACGCATGGCACTTGCATGCTCCCGACAGACGATGGATTCACGGTGAATGACTGCAGATAACCAACGGAGATCCTAATTTTGTAGTGGGTCGGCTTTGTTGGTTTAGGAAACATATCTGCTTTGATTCGTTGAACTTAGTGTACCCATATTATAATTTGCGAAAACTATAAGAAAAAACAAATTTGACTACATCTTTTAAAATTTGGTAAACTAAATTTTGTATTAATGTTAATTCAATTATAAGTTATAATTTATATTTAAAAATTATGTTGATATTTAAATGCCTACACTTACTCGTAAACACTCAATGCTCACACATACTCATACACTCTCAATGGTCGCAGTTTTTGTTAGGAAACATTTTTCATTGTACGCTTGCAGAAAACTGGAATCATACTAAATGGTTTCCATAGTTAAAATTATTAGAAAACTAAAACCAATATCACATAAAGAAAAAACCAAGGAACTGATATCCTCCTCTATATGTTTTACTGCCAACATACAAAGCTTGGAAAACATAATCCAACATACATAATTTTTTGGAGGATTAAATTCTCAAATAAATCAAATCGAACTTAATTTGCTTGACATTTCTTCACAATTTGTTTGACATTTCTTCACAATTAACATTTATTCACAATTTGCTAAGCATTCTTCTTCTTATGTTGTTCGTCTTTCATGTCATCTTTGTTTGTTTACTGTGACTTGTGAGAGAACTGTAAACACTGTCGATTTTGTTAAAGGTTAAAGGCCTAAAACTAAACAACGACCATCTAAATTATAATATTCTTTCTTTTTTGGTCAACAACTTATAAATCCCAAAAAGAATATTGTATATCTACTCATAATTATATTGTATACGTTCCACTCTTCTTCTGTACTCTACTCAGAACAAAATACAATCCACTTTACAGTTTGGTTATGGTTCAAAACATATGAAATACCAGTTATTAGATTTGGTTTGGTTTAGTTAACAACTTTGTGGTTTAATAATTTTCGGTTTAACTTGAGGTTGAACATTTTAGTTTGGTCCAATATGTATTTTCAATTTAACTTTCTCCCCTCTTAATTATACAATTGTGAAAAAAAGCCAAGCAAAATTTTAAAAATATAATAGTAACAACAATCAATATTAATTAACTCAGGTGCCCATTTTAACACCAGTTAAGGAAGAGCATTCAATAACTTAATTTGAATTGATTTTCACAAGATATAACTTTCCACATTACAATCTTTATGGTGTGCTATATCTTATCCAGCTTGCAACAATACCAAATACTTTAGTATCCCATAATAGAAGAGATCCACAATTATTATGTTTTCTTCATTCACCTCTAGCTGTAATTATCCCTATATCCATATCATATATTGAGCATCTTTTTATATTTTGTTCCATTTGGATCCAAATGAAGACCAGAAAATTACGATATCTTGTGCATCAATATGAAGAAAACACAAATAATTTACCCTTTTTGGCTATTTTTGTGCGATGATCCTCTCTGGCTCGGTGAAGGACTGTCGGAAACGAAACAAAGTGGACGCATGGCACTTGCATGCTCCCGACAGAAGATGGATTCACGGTGGATGACTCCAAATAACCGACGGATATCCTAATTTTGTAGTGGGTCTGCTTTGTTGGTTTAGGAAACGGATCTGCTTTGATTCGTTGAACTAAGTGTACCCATATTATAATTTGGGAAAACTAGAAGAAAAAACAAATTCGACAGCATCTTTGTAAATTTGGTAAACTAAATTTTGTATTAATGTTAATTCAATTATAAGTTATAATTGATATTTAAAAACTATACTGATATTTAAATGCCCACACATACTCGTAAACACTCAATTCTCACACATGCTCATACACTCTCAATGTTCGCAGTTTTTGTTAGGCAACATTTTTCATTGTACTCATGCAGAGAAACTGGAATCATACTAAATTGTTTTCATATTTTAAAATTATTAGAAAACTAAAACCAATATCACATAAAGAAAAAAACAAGGAACTGATATCCTCCCTTATATGTTTTACTGCCAACATAAAAAGCTTGGAAAACAGAATCCAACATACATAATTTTTTGGAGGATTAAATTCTCAAAAAAATCAAATCGAACTTAATTTGCTTGACATTTCTTTACAATTTGCTTGACATTTCTTCACAATTGATATTTATTCACAATTTGCTAGGCATTCTTCTTCTTATGCTGTTCTTCTTTCATGTCATCTTTGTTTGTTTACTGTGACTTGTGAGAGAACTATAAACTTTCTCGTTTTTGTTAGAAGTTAAAGGCTTAAAACTAAACATCGACCATCTAAATTATAATATTCTATCTTTTTTGGTAAACAAATTATAAATCCCAAAAAGAATATTGTATATCTAATTAGAATTATATTGTATACGTTCCACTCTTCGTCAGTACTCTACTCAGAAAAATACATTCCAGTTTACAGTTTGGTTAAGGTTCAAAACATATGAAATACCAGTTATTAGATTTGGTTTGGTTCAGTTAACAACTTTGTGGTTTAATAATTTTCGGTTTAACTTGAGGTTGAACATTTTAGTTTGGTCCAATATGTATTTTCAATTCTGCTTTCTCCCCTCTTAATTATACAATTGTGAAAAAATGTCAAGCAAATTTTTAAAATCTAATAGTAAACAACAATTAAAATTAATTAACCCAGGTACTTATTTCAACACCAGTTGAGGAAGAGCATTCAATAACTTAATTTGAATGGATTTTGACAAGATATAACTTTCCACATTACAATCTTTATGGTGTGCTATATCTTATCCAGTTTGCAACAATACCAAATAATTTAGTATCCCATAATAGAAGAGATCCACAAATATTTTGCTTTCTTCATTCACCTCTAGCCGTAATTATCCCTATATTCATATCAATTATTGAACATCTTTTTATATTTTATTCCATTTGCATCCAAATCAAGACCAGAAAATTACGATATCTTGTGCTTCAATATGAAGAAAACACTAATAATTTACCCTTTTTGGATATTTATGTGCGATGATCCTCTCTGGCTCGCTGAAGGACTGTCGGAAACGAAACAAAGTGGACGCATGGCACTTGCATGCTCCCGACAGACGATGGATTCAACGTGGATGCCTGCAGATAACCGACGGAGATCCTAATTTTGTAGTGGGTCAACTTTGTTGGTTTAGGAAACGGATCTACTTTGATTCGTTGAACTAAGTGTACCCATATTATAATGGGCAAATTGCTGTTTTTACCCCAAAATTTCGTTTTTATGACAAACATACACTGTCCTTTCAATCAAATGATACGCTACACTTTCGGGGGTGGAAAATTACAGTTACCCCCTTATGACCAAACAAAAAATGCGAAACCGCTATTACCATTTTAACATTCGCGACATGTCAGACTTCTATAGAGGTCTTATATTTAGACTCTAATAGAATTCTAATTGATTTCTTTTACCAAACTTTTATCAGACGTAATCGAGAAGTCTGATACAGATTAAAACCGTAAATTTAGATTTAAAAATTAAAAAAAAAAAAATTTTAAAAACGGTTTTCTACAATAATTAAATATAGACGATTTTGATGTATATAAATTCATATTTCACAAAATTGTATCAAATTAAACAAGGTTAGTTAATTATGCCTATACCTCAATAAATATCAGACTTCTCGAAGAAGTTTGATACAGATTTAATTAGTTAATTTAAATTTAAAAATTGTAAACAATTATTTTGTTAAAAATTTCGTATACATAAATTAAATATAGACGATTTCGAAGTATTAAAATTAAATTTCGTAAAATTGAATCAAATTAAAAACATGTAAGGTAAAGTAGGTTGTAAACCTTAAAACATGTTTTGTAATGGAAACATTTACATATAACTTTAGGGTTAGATTCATGGTTTACCAAATTTACATTTGAAATTTTAAATTTGCACATATGTGTTGTAATGTGCATATATTTCATGAATTTGATGCTTCCTAGAAGTTATGTTTTAATATTGTCACTCATAAGTGCTAAATATTAGATTTAGGGTTACTCGGACTTACCAGAGAAGTCTGAGAGAATCGGGATTTCTCAGACATCTCAGAGATTACCAGACTTCAATTTTAACCTGATTTTTTAAAAGTCAATTGCAAAACTACCCTCTCGTTGACCATATGGGTTTCATCAGACTTCTAAAGCAGTCTGAGTATACATCTCAGATCTGAAATCGACGATATGCAAAAAATTGTACCCATATCCATTTAGAGTTTGCTTTCATCCTCGTCGAGCACCCAGAACGTCTAATATCACCGAAATCCCGCAAGCCAAGTCGTGTTTTGCCGTTTTTATGCCATAATTTCCGATTTCGGTACGTTTGAATCGGAAAATCAGTGGGAAAACGGGAAAAATCGGAGAGAGAACTCGCGAAAAGTGTTTACGAGCTCTATTCTTGAGCTTTAATGGCAGAAAAACGGGTTAGTTACTGCATTAACTCGTCGACGATGGTGGTTGTCGTGGTTTCTCAGAATTCTCAGAGAATCGGGGTTTCTCAGACTTCTCAGAGAAGTCTGAAACGTATTTAATTTGAAAATTTAAATTAAAAAAATATTAAAAATTTAGTTTTTAGAAATTTTTACTACATAAATTACACATACTCATTGTTGCTGTATATAAATTAAAAGTACATAAAATTTAATCAAATTGAATCATTGGAGATGAATTTTGATCTAAACACAAGTTTGCGGTTTCTCAGACTTCTCCAAAAAGTCTGAATTGTATCTAATATGAAAATTTAAATTAAAAAAATAATTAAAAACATTTCATACAAATTTTTTATACATAAATTAAACATAATCATTGTAGATGTATATAAATTTAAATTACATAAAAGTTAGTCAAAATGAGTGAGTATGAGATAAATTTGGATCTAAACACCATGTAGGTAAGAGTTTACGGTTTACGGGCTCAATATTTGTTGGATTAGGGTTCAAAGTTTGCCTTGGAGTGTAATTAACTATAAAAGAGTGTGAATATCGAGTTATATATTGCATTGTGCAAATAACAAACTAAACAAGAGTTTTGTCTATTTTCGACATATGAAGTTGGATATCCTGTTCTTATCTGTAGGGTTAGATTGAGAGTTTCTAAATTTTTAATTCATAATGTTTTTTTACATATACTGGTTAGTTTGTGACTAAGTTAAACGAGTTTGATATTTGTTATAAGTTTTCTATATAATATGATGGTATTTAAGTAGTAATTATCAAGTTTATGGTTTATCAGACTTCCATTTCAGTCTGATCATGTCCATGGTTTATCAGACTTCTTGATGGAAACATGTGAATTAACCTGAAATAAGTTACCGTACTTGTAATTTTACCCCATATATAAACTAAAGTTACCAACCCTAATCTGGAAAAGTCATTATCGACTCACTCTCTCTAAAACAGGAAGTATCTCTCTCTCTCTCTAAACTCTCTCAAACATCTCTCCGGAAACCCTCGTCGCCACCCCGCCACCGCCACCGGCGTCGTCAGTTTCTTCATTCTGGTAATTAGCTCTCCTTTTTCGCCTTCTACTCTACTTTTTCTGCAAAATTGTTTTAGATCTATACGAAATAAGACCATTTTCCATGTTCTTTGCATCGATCTAAACAAACAGATGGGTTATTTGCATAGATCTAATTAATTCCGTTTTAGATCTACTTGAAAATTACTATATTAGAAGTCTGAAAGTGAATTAGACTCGATACGAAGTTTGATACTTGAACTGATCTGAATTAGACTCGATTAGAAGTCTGAAATTATACTTTCATTTAATTAGACTCTGTTAGAAGTCTGAAATTATACTTTCATTTAATTAGACTCTGTTAGACTCGATTAGAAGTCTCTCACTCTCTCTGTGTTCTTGCATGTTCATCAGCTCGAAATCTCACTCTTTGTCTCGATTTCACACTTTTCACTCGATTTCTCAGTGTTCTTGTCCAACCGAAAACCCAAATCTGACTCTCAGCTGCCTGGATATCTCGGGTTTTCGATAATTTCTCAAACAGATATCAAGAAGAATCTTTCTCCCTAATCTCCCAAAGGTAATTGACATATTTCTGGTTTTAGTTCAATTTTTCATTGTATTCGAGATTTAATACTAATTTCAGTGTTGCTTTACGTTTTGATTCAGAAATGGAAGCAAGGAAAGGCATAATCTGCGGATTCCCGGTAAACAGAATCATACCACAGCTCCACCCACAGCCACCACAAGGCATAATCTGCGGACTCCCGGCAAACGGAATCATACCACAGCTCCACACACAGCCACCACAAGAAGCAGATGATGATCGAGGAAGTGATGTGGTGGAGCTCACACGAGTAGATTACCGGAGATCTATGGGATACTTGATACGGGTTGAGGAAGACGAAGAAGACATCGAACATGAGTTCCGATGACTTGTCCAAAACCTCAGAAAGGAAGAACAAACGCTCAGAAACCAAGAACTCAACTCCGCTGCAATGAAACGACCAAAACAAGAACAAAGAGAGTCCTCAAGAGGCAAGGGTCGTCGTCGAGACTAACAAGCAGAAGCTGAAGGTATTAGTGAATTTACTTATGAACTTGGTTTAATTTATCACTATGTAATTTGTAAGTTTAGTTTAAACTATGTATTTTTTATTTGAGGTGTGTTTGATAGTATCAACAATGTTTTGTAAACCTCAAGTTAGTTAACGTGAATCTATTTTTTTCTATGGAGACAATGCAAGGGGTATTTCCACAACAACACGTTTCATTTAGTGTATAATGCATAAGAGTTAAATTGTATCTTGATCATAAACTCTAAATTTTAAATTGTAAAACTCTTTAAAAAAACTCTTAAATAAGTTTTCTATATAATATGATGGTATTTAAGTAGTAATTATCAAGTTTATGGTTTATCAGACTGCCATTTCAGTTTGAACATGTCCATGGTTTATCAGACTTCTTGATAGAAACCTGTGAATTTACCTGAAATAAGTTACCATACTTGTGATTTTACCCCATATACCAACCCTAATCTGTAAAAGTCATTATCGACTCTCTCTCTCTCTAAAACATGAAGAATCTCTCTCTCTCTAAACTCTCTCAAACATCTCTCCGGAAACCCTCGTCGCCACCGCCACTGCCGTCGTCAACTTCTTCAATCTGGTAATTACCTCTCCTTTTTCGCTTTCTACTCTACTTTTTCTGCAAATTCTTTTAGATCTATACGAAATAAGACCATTTTCCATGTTCTTTGCATAGATCTAAACAAACAGATGGGTTATTTGCCTAGATATAATTAATTCCATTTTAGATCTACTTGAAAATTACTATATTAGAAGGTTGAAAGTGAATTAGACTCGATACGAAGTCTGATACTTGAACTGATCTGAATTAGACTCGATTAGAAGTCTAAAATTATAATTTCATTTAATTAGACTCTGTTAGAAGTCTGAAATTAGACTTTTCCGAAGTAGACTCTTTTAGAAGTCTGAATTTCGACTTGATTTTAAATTAGACTTTATTAGAAGTCTGGCTTTAGACTTGTTTTAAATTTTTCGAATGTTTTCTGGTACACAGGATGGGGTGATTCAGTCACCTTCCAACGTCGAGTAGTTCATGTTCAACAGGTCGACGTCGATCCGGATCATGCTACGGATTCTTCAAGAAATGCTTATGCGGTCTGGAGCCCGTCATGCGAACATCCACTACTGCCGATAATCCGAGAAGAAGATTGTTCGGATGTCGTAACTATGATGTAATGGCCTCTATATGTCATGTGTTTCGTTTGTTTTTTTCTCCTTATTATAATTTGGGATCTTAATATGATTGTATAAATGTGGCTGTGTAGGATGGTGGTTACCATATAATGAAGTGGTGGGATGAGGCTATGACTGAGGAGTTTAACGATGTAAAGCTATATGTTGACCATGTATGTTGACCAACATGGTCAACTAATTGATGGCATGTTCATTTTTAATGCTCAAAGCGACAAGTATTTGTCCACCTTTCTCGTTGACGTCAAGGTAACGAAGGCAGAGATAGCTCAATTAAAGGAGCGGTTGACGGAGAAGCCATGTGGCCAGATAATGTGTGGCGTCGAGTTGAAGAGTCTGACGTTCGCTGGTGCTATTATTATCGTCCTGATCATGTTTATCTGTTTTGGTTTCTTGTAATATGTGACAATTTGTAACCAAAATTTAATTTTTTTCCATGGAACGAGATATTTGATTATGAAGTCGGTTTAATTTACATGTGTCCTTCTTTACTATGTCAGACTGTTTATGAAGTCTGAATTTATTAGACATCTTTTGAAGTCTGAAAAAACTTAAACTTTTGTAAACTTTCACAGGTATGATCCTAAAAATATCATAATTTCAGACTGCGAAACGAGTCTGGCAGTAGAAGTATTTAAAAAATACTTATAAGCGGCAATTAAAAATATTAGAAAAAACCGCAGAAAAAGGCAGGAATTTTGCCTCCCAAAATTTCTAGACTTCTCGCACAATTATCTCATCACTATCAGACTGCTAAAAGAGTCTGACATCAGATTGCCAAAGCGGTATTTTTATGTGGTAAAACCGTTTTTTTAACCGCCGCTTAGGACATATGTAAAAGGGTTTTTTTTATCCCCTCATTTTTACAGTTACCGAAGAAAATAACAAAAAAAAAACACCGATTCTCTCTCGGAGAAACTAGTGCCAGCATTACGTGTACACTGTGATAGTCAGTCGGCTATCTCTCGGGCACTGAGTAACCTATATAATGGTAAATCTCATCACATAAGAAGACGACATAAGACCATTAGACAATTGATCTCAATTGGTGTACTTACGATAGATTACATCAAGTCGGCGGATAACTTAGCGGATCCGTTCACCAAAAGTTTGCCGCGAGAGCAAATTGTAAAATCATCAAAAGGAATGGGTTTAAAGCCTATAGACAAAGATGACGTTTGACAGATACCCCACCTATGTGACTGGAGATCCCAAGATCTAGGTTCAAAGGGAAAACAAAGTTGAACTGATTCGAAATTGAGCAATGTGAGACTATGTCTCTGCCTAGTTCCTAGGATGATAAAACAGTCCTACATGTGAATATTAATAGCTTTGTAATAGTGGAGTATGACAAGATACTTCTGAAAACAAGCTGATAACAGATCACCTAGTGAGTGTTAAATGAGGGACGTTTCTAGGAGAATGAAAGAGAAGGCTATATTTTCCAAGTTCACTCACGAAATACCAGGAATGTTTAAGGCCAAAATGAAAACAATAGAGAACGTAGTTCTACGAGAAAATATCGCTGTGCGATACATGTTGTCTAGGTTTACATCAAAATCTAGGTGGTTCAAGACATCATGTTCACCTCATGGCTGAGTAAACCCGACAGATATTAAAAATGTTTGGTTCAAAGCTGAAAAACGCTACCTCTCAGATACAATTACATTTTTGTATACTCTCGACAGTGTGTCTACGTCTAGTCAAGTCATAGTCTAGAGTGGTCAAGTCTTGTCTAGTTTATCGATTTTATTAAGCCGTCATATGTTTAGAGTCCTTTCTATTCATGTGGGGGATTGTTGGAACAAATTTTTTTATTAAAGCTTGTGGGCTTGATAAAATTGTGTTTGTGTGAAAAGAAATGAGTTAAACCCATTCATATGAAATGTTTTCATTGGCTATAACTATTTGTGGGAAGAGAAAAAGTCCCACATTGTTAGTTGAGAAATGTTTTCTCTTGAATATATATGGAGCGGTTGTGTCATTGGTCCAAATGACTAACAACAAGAGAGAAGAAAATACCACACGCGCGCACCACCACCACTGCCGTGTCTCGTGGCTCGTTGCTCGTCGGTGTCGATCGATACCCCTTGGTATCGATCGATGCTTGACGGTCATTGGGCTTTAAATCGAGCAATTTATTTTTTGGGCCAATTTTAAGTCACAGCCTTCTAGAATATTCTGCGGAATATTCTGTACTTGTTAATCAAGTCTGCAAAAAACCCTAGCATCTCTCCTATATATATCCACTGATTTTCTTCAGAAAAATCATCCGATAAAACACTAAAAACACATCCAAAAAGTTCTAGCAAAAGTTCCTTCAATTCCCTACTGCTTAAAGTAAGTCGTTATTCGAGAGTATCGTAGTTATAATGTTCGATAGATCTGTTATCGAGTGTCTACGATAACAGATTCCTTTGGTTGTATCCTGGGACTCATGGATATATTATAAACCGTAGCACTATGGGAGATTCTTTGAGTTAAGGAAAGAGATTCATCTCGCCTCCATTGATTTATTTATGTTTCATCGTTTTATTAATTTCACGTTTCCTTAACGTTTATTTATGTATTCGTGATTAAATCAAATCATGTATATTGTGCAAATTTTTTGTCCTACAGTATATAGATATAGTTTCGCATAAACTTTTAAATAAAAAAGAAAAGGATTATTAGAGGGTACCTGAAGAAATAAGCCCTCGAGAGCAGAGAGCTTGTTGAGAGCTAAGGAGTAAGGACATGTGTGACATAAAATTGGATAGATGAGGAGGAAGTTGTGCAGAGGCAGGCGAGAGAGAGTCGGATACAATACTATCAGATAGCGACTGATTCAATGCCTCAAGGCCTTGCGAGAGAGCCTCTTCCGCCTCATGTGTGGACTGTTGCAGCCCACAAATCCCAACTATCTGTCGCTCGGTCAATGGTTCTATCTGGTTCACAATCACCTGCAAAGCGTTTCAAATTAATACACACACACACACATATATATATATATATATATATATATATATATATATATATATATATATATATATATATATATATCAATTACAATCTTAGGAGAGAATTATAACAATGGTCTTATTGGATGCATAAAGAACGTTGAATGCATTAAAAGTTTAGTGTACTATGCACAAGCTACTAGCTACAACCAAAATCTCTTCTCTCCTTTTTGTTTTCACTAAAAAGGACATAAGATTGAGACATTGCCAAAGGTCTTGTCAGATATGCACACCAACCATTTTTTATTTTTATTTTTAGTACGTATTATTCTCTAATGGTTTACATATATTATTTAAAATAAAAGATAGGCTTATCAAGGCGTTTCGGAATAAGAGAGACATTTGTTGCGATTCGATTTTTTTCTCAACTTTTTCGATTTCTTAACAGAGATTTTGTCAATTTGAGATGATAAATCTCTTTGGAGATCTTCTTCATCTCGATCTGTTCTTCTTCTACTTATTCTGAAACACACAAAACAGATTAATTTGTCTCTGTGAATATAAGAAACATTCGCGTCATATAGACATGTTTCTCTTCATGCGAGGGGTAACTTTCTCTCGATGAAGGCGTTTCTTAGAGCGATTTTTCAGTTGTTCTTTTTCATCAAATCGATCCATAATCTTGGAGTGATTTCTTTAATAATCGATATCGGAGTGGAGCAGTTTCTCGACGGTTTCATCCGTGTATCCTCAATATCCGTAGTGGTAAGTGATTTCCATTGCGATGTGTTAGGAGTGATAAACCGTCGGAATCATGCGCTATGGCGGACGATTCAAGACATCAACTTAGGAGCTGATGATGCGCCGGTCTCCTTACCAATGGAGTTTTGTTCAAAAGCGGCAAGGGTATCGATTTTTCCTTGCAAATGGTGCTTGGATCGAAAAATCTGGGATCCGGGAAAATCGTATATTTTTGTTATTTTTAGTTTTTTTTTTACGGGGGATTTTACTTTGCTGAATATGGCATTAACACCATGGAAACCACCATGGAAGGTAGGACGGTTTGGAGTGGAAGAAGCACTCTCGTTGTATGGCGACATTCGTACAGGCGTTGAAAATTGGCAGTCTCAAATATTATTTCGATCGAAAGAATCAGTAAATTGGGTTCTTTTTCTGCGATCATTTTTAGATCTTCATTGGGAATGAGTCAATGTAATACAACATGAGAAAACATGGAAAATAGCCACAGATGAAGATCTCATCATATTGAATGCGAATTTGAGGAAAGAAACGATGGACACTCTCTTTGCGAGTAAAATTTCTCAGAGAAAAGAATTGTCAAAATTTATTTTAGCTGTTTTATCGCTTTGTATTGTTACTATTTTATGTATTATTTTTGTACCTTGATTTTTATATAAATAAAGATTAGATGGCAAAAAAAAAAGGCGTTTTCTAATTATTTTACTAAAGTAAAATATGATAATCATCCAACTATATATTCTGCATGCTAGAAAATAATTATAGGTATCAGATATTGGGTCCGAAAACAGATGTTCTTTGTTGCTTTTATTTATTTTGATTTGTTTATTATGGTCGTCTCTGTTAAATATCATGGGGGTTTCTGTTTCTCTCTCTCTTCTATGGACCATAAATCGAAAAAACAGCCACACATTTTTTTTTTCTTTGAAAGATAAAACAGACAGACACTTTCTTTTACATTATGCCAAAACCTAACCTTTTCTAGAAATACTTCACCATCACACAACTGCATGCATTCTTTATTTGTTTTTAAAATTATTTTACGTGTATCTTTATTATTTTCTTAATGTAAAGACATATATATATATATTTTTTTTTTTGCTAAGTATTTGAATATTCATATAGATGAAAGGTTTTGTAAACCATTACAAAAACGGAGGATTAACAGCTAAAGAGTTTTTCCTTACCCAAAAAAAAAAAAACAAGAGAAGAACTATAAAAAATCAATTCAAGTTCTAGCAAGCCAAAGAGGCATTAAATCATTGAATTTCTTTCTTTTCCTGCAAGACAAGATTGCATCACGGATTTGGCGGTCTATACGCCGGAAAGTTGCATCTGCTGTCGAGGAAATCTGAGAGTGTAGCCTAGTATTACGCTCAATCCAGATTGCATAAAGAGATGAGCAGCTAGTAGTCTTAGGATTGTAGGTGCTTCCTTCGAGGTCGAAGTACACCAGCTAACCAAGGAGTTCCAAGTCATGAAAGTGAATGTGGTAGGGCAGAGTCTCGTCATCACTCTTGACCATACATCTTCGCTGAACGAGCACTTGAGCAATAGGTGATCCCTTGTCTCTTCGCTACTATCACAAAGACAGCAGGTAGGTGATAAATTCATACCCCAAGTAGCAAGCATGTCCCTTAGAGGAAGACGATCCAACTGCATAGTCCAAACTACAAAAGCTTGCGTTGGGATATGTTCTTGTACCATACAAATTTCGCCCACGGTTTGAGAGAATCATATGCTCTTATTCTGTTCCAAGTTAATTTAGCAGAGAACGTACCCGGATTGGGGCCATCAATATTCCAACGGAATTGGTCATCAACTGCATCAAGAGGAAGGTTGATAGATGTGAGATGACAGTGAAGAGATTCTGCTTCCCGAGATTTTTCCGAACGAAGTGTCCATCCATTGTTGTGAACGGCATCAGCCACTCTTGAATGAATCGATATGCCCGTCTCTCTAGGCCCTAGAGGTCCGAAATAGTTGATGAGCTGTCCAAAAGGTGACCAAGCATCAAACCATAAACTAGTAGAACGACTGTTACCCAATTTGATATGGGTTAGACGTTGCACTAGAGGTCTTAGCGTTAGTATTTTCCGCCAAATCCATGAATCCTCAGATTTCTCAATTGCTTCCCAAAAAGAAAACAATTACACAGGCCCTAAGACCCAATAGTAAGAGGTATTAAGACCTCAAAGCCCAAAACGAAAAGCCCAATTAGAAACCCAAAAGGAAAGAAAAACCAAACCCATCGGGTATACCAACGGTTTGTTACGCAGAACGGGAGGAGATCAGATTGTGAGAGGGAGAGAAACATTTTCCGCACCAACGGTATTGGATACGAAGTAAAGATGAGAGATGAGAGATGCGAGAAATATTATTGGGAAAAAACCAATGAGATAGGGGATCGGCTAGGGTTATGGTTAGGGGAACAGATCTGAACCCGCGAACCACAACTGAAAAATGGCGGAAGCTGTGCTTGGACTCGTCAATCTCAGGCTTGAAGCCATGTTCCTGATCACGATGTCAATCAATTTTACCAGGAAGTCCTCCAATTTGAAGATGGAGCGGTGAGATCTGTTGTTGTGTTCTGCCCAGATTGTGTAGATTATGCTTTGCCAAGCGATCCTTGCAAGCTTCTTGCAGTATTTGTCTCCCAGAGGCCGAGTCATGAGATGCAGAGAAGCCGTCCACGAACGAGGTGGACAGATCTGACAGTGCCGACCAATCCTCTCATGGATAGCCCAGGAAAATCGACAATTGAAGAAAAGATGGTCTCTTGACTCCTGAGCAGAGCGGCATAGGAGACAGGATTGATCTGCTACAAGACACCAAGAAGAGAGATGGTCAAGCGTTGGGCAACGATTGAGAACAAAGAGCCAGGTGATGAACTTATGTTTGGGGATTCCACCGGAAAACCAAACTGCATTGAACCAAACTGCATTGAACCTCAACTTAGTGATCTTTGATGGCGAGGTAAATCGAACCTGTGTTGACTTTTTTCTTTTGAACATCATTAATCCACCAATCATAAGAGTCAGGAGAATCTAGCAACTGCAGGGAGGAAAGGAAGATGTGAATTGAGACTTGAGCTTCAGAGCGAGCTGGAGGAAGGACCCAAGATCCATTACGCCATAGATTATTAAGGATGGTAGATTGAGGGATCCCAACTTGAGAGGGAGATTCTGAATCTAGGAAGAGACTGATGATACCAAAGGGGGACCAATTATCCTTCCTGAAGCTGCAGGTTTTTCCATCTCCCACTATAAATTTGATCCAAGGGTAAATGATTGGTCTTAGGCGCAAAAGCTTGTTTGTTAACCAGGAATGTTTTTGTTTTTCTTTCAGGGACCAGAAGTTGCTAAGAAAACCAGTGAGGACCTCCTTGAGGAACCAAGAGGCCAATATAGAATCAGGTTTGAAGAAGATGATCCAGATGAGCTTTAAGGCAGAAGCTTTGTTCCAGGTTAGATGATCTCGAATCCCTAGACCTCCTTCTGGTTTAGAGAGGGTTACTGTGTCCCATGCAACACGGGCAGAGTGGTGACCCTCGAGAGAACCTTTCCACAAGAACGCTCCACATAAAGAGTTAATTGATTTAATGCAGCTTTTAGGAAGAATGAAGGCGGATGTCCAGAAATTGGTGATTCCCGAGATTACTGAGTTGAGAAGCTGTAGACGGCCTGCGAAGGATAAGGATTTTGTTGACCAGGTTGTCAGTTTGCTTTTGATTTGGTGGATGAAAGGAGCACATTTGACTGCTGAAAGTTTTTTAGTGCAAAGCGGCAAACCAAGATACCTGAAAGGCAGCGTACCATGGGAGATGCCAGATGCTGATTGGATGGAGATTATTTCAGCAGCAGATAATCCTGAAGTGAAGAAGTTTGATTTGGGGAGACTAACAGCCAGCCCAGACACATCTTGAAAATCAGAGTGGATATTGAGAACACCATGAACAGAAGCAAGGGAACCATCAGTGAAGATCAAGAGATCATCGGCAAAGCAGAGGTGAGTGAGCTTGTTATTTTTACAGTTGAAATGGTACTTAAATTTTCCATCTTCAGCTCTTTTGTTGAGAAGTAGGGAGAGACAGTTCATGGCTAGGAGAAATAGGTAAGGGGACAGGGGATCACCTTGTCGGAGGCCCCTAGTTCCTTTAAAGTAGTCATTAACCGAACCATTGAAACCCACTGTGAAAGAAGTAGTACAAACACAACCTTTAAGCCATCTAAGATAAAGTTCAGGGAAACCATAGCCCCTCAGAATACTGAAAACAAACTCCCATCTTAAAGTGTCAAAAGCTTTCGCTATATCCACCTTTATTGTGATCCGATTCTGACCCTTGTTTTTGTGGTATCCATTTACTAGTTCACTATCCAACAACGTTGTAGCGCCCGTGTTCCGGAAGAATTGGTTATAGAAGGGAAAATAATCAATTCTGGTTGTTCCGGACAGTATCGACCGATACTGGGCAGTATCGATCGATACCAGCCGGGTTTTCTCGGGATTATCTTCTTCTCTTATCTTCTTTCGAGTATAAAAGCGTATCCTTAGAGGATAAAACCAGAGTTGGTCGCGAAAGAGAGAAAGAAAGAGCGAGAGAGAAAGAGAAGGAGAGAAAGAGAGAGAGAGGCTTTGCGAAGCTTAGATCTTGCGAGATCGAGAGAGTTGAGCTTGGTGAGAAGCTTGAAGTAGAGGTTTGTCGAGCTTTGTGTTGGTATAAGCTTGTGAGAAGAGAGGGAGATCGATCTTGAGCTCGGGAAGTCGTTTTAGAGCTCGATCCTTTCGCGTTTAAGGTGAGTTGTGACCAAAGGTTAGCAAGTGAGCTTGCGTGGTGCATTGTTAAAGCTTGTTGATGCTTGTGGTGGCTTGTATGCTGGTGAATCGCGATGGAGTATCGACCGATACCATGGGAGTATCGATCGATACATGTCCCTTGGCGGTGATCTTATCTTGTAGTGTATCGAGGTGATAGACTTGAACCGTGTTGTGTCGATCGATACCAAGTGTTGTGTTTGGGTGTCGATCGATATCTGTCCCTTGTCGGGACTTGTGTGTTGTATCGATCGATACCTAGTGTTGTTGGGGAATCGATCGATACCAGTCCCTTGTCGGGACTTGTGTGTGGTTTGGGCATCGATCGATACCATGGGGGTGTCGATCGATACCAGTTGCGACTGGTGTTGAATGTTTAATTTGTTACTAATTAATCATTGATAATTGTTATATTGTGCTTCTTGGTAGCCTGTTGTTGGGATGATCAATCTCACTCAGCATTTGGTTAGCCAAATGTTGATGCATCACTTTTGTCGATGCAGGTAAAGATAAGGCGTGATCGTGGAATCAAGGCGGTGATGAGGGGATGATTAGGACCCGGGGCTGGCTTTCGTTGTTTGGGTATCGATCGACACTAGGGGAGTATCGATCGATACCAGTTGTTGTTATATAAACCGTTAGCTTGTTTAAGCTGTAGTACTTGCGTTGTACTGTTGGTGTAATAATGTTAATTATATGTTTATTTCTTTGCAAAAAAAAAAAATGCGGTCCTTTCAATTATTGGTATCAGAGCCCATACGGTTCTAGGAGCCTAGGTGGTTCTAGAATAGATTGGGTGTTGTGTGGGGTCGTAGAATCATCCTCTTGAGCCTTGTGAAATTCCACGGTAAGTATCTTTATTGTGATGATTGATTTTCGTTCTCTGAGCCTGTGCTTCTGCACGTGTGCAGATGGCTAGAGGACGTGGTAGAGGTCGTGGCCGTGGTAGAGGTCGTGGCCGTGTGCCGGAGGAGCAGGTCGAAGATTCGCGTGCGAGTCAGATTGGGTCTGAGGGTGCGGCCGGTGTGAGTGCCGTTGGGACTGGCGTGAGCGCCAGTGTGGCTGGTGTTCCAGCGGGTGCTGCGGGGGTAGCAGCGGGTGATGCTCGGGCCCGAGATGATCGCATAGCGGATCTGTTGTCGAGGTTGTTGGAGCGGTTACCAGAGAGGGTACCGGCTCAGGCTCCTGTAGTCCCGGTAGTTGTGGAGGCTCAGCCTCAGGTGGCAGCTGCGGTTGCTGAGGAGCTCCCGTCCTACCTTAGGATGGTGGAGCAGATGCAGAGGATTGGCACGGGGTTCTTCTCTGGAGGTGCTAATCCTGAGGACGCGGGTGCGTGGTTGAGAAGGGTGGAGAGGAATTTCCTCTCAAGTAGGTGTCCCGCGGGATACCAGGTGGACATTGCGGTCCATTATCTGGAAGGTGACGCGCATCTCTGGTGGAGGGGTGTGGCATCACGGAGAGTTCAGGCCGCGATGTCTTGGGCGGATTTTGTGGAGGAGTTTAACTCCAAGTATTTCCCTCAGGAGGCGTTCCACCGGATCCAGTCGAGGCTTGCGAGTTTGACTCAGGGGGATCGGTCGGTACGCGAGTATGAGGTGGAGTTCAACCGGCTCGGGTCTTATGTTAGACGAGCGGTTGAGAGTGAGTCGGACCGTGTTCAGAGGTTTCTGATGGGTCTTCGGGTCGACTTGAGGAACCGTTGCATGGTGAGGTCTTTTTGCACGGTTGATGAGTTGGTGGAGACTGCAGCTTTGCTTGAGGAGGGTCTGAAGGACGAGGTGGTAGCGGTTACACCGAGCTTTCAGGCAAGATCTGTGCAGCAGCAGTCCGGTCCAAGCAGAAGCAGTAAGCCGATGCAAGGACAGAAGCGGAAGCGAGAGGGCGCTTCGAGAGGTAGTCGGGGTGGTCCGGGTTGCTTCGGGTGTGGGAGCATGGATCACCGAGTGGCGAACTGTCCTCAGAAGGGCGGAGTACGGGTGGATTCTCGAGTGTGTTATCACTGCAAGGAGCCGGGTCACATCAGGCCTCAGTGCCCCCAGTTGCGGCAGAGTGAGACCACGGTGGTGCAGCCCGTCAGGCAGGTGGCATCAGCGCCTCGAGTGTACTCCATCGCCGAGTCCGGAGAGCCGAGTTCCAGGCCGATCACAGGTATTTTCTTAGACGCATCTAAGTTTAATTCTGTGTCGGGGAATGTCGTGCTCGTCGGGGTGTTAAGGTTCTCGGCACATGTGTATGTGCAGGGACCTTGTGTGTTGGAGGTGTAGAGTGTCATGTGTTGTTTGACACGGGAGCATCGCATTGCTTCGTTTCCCCGGAGTTGGCCGAGAAGGCTAATTTACGGAGCGAGCCCGGTGTGAGTTTGGGTTTCGTGGAGGTTGCCGGAGGGAAGCTCCTGAGGATTCACGGTCGTGTGCGGGACGTGGATGTTCAGGTAGCAGGAGAGTCCATGGCTGCCGATTTGATTATCTGCTCCGTGGAGCTGTACGATGTCATCTTGGGCATGGATTGGCTCGGGAAGTTCAGAGCGCATCTGGACTGTCACCGAGGGCGGGTCGAGTTCGACCGAGGAGAAGGGAAGTGGGTGTATCAGGGTGTGAGACCGACTTCCGGGAGTCTCGTGATCTCGGTTGTGCACGCGGAGCGTCTGATCGAGAAAGGTTGCGAGGCGTATTTAGCTACGATTTCCTTGCCGGAGGCCGTCGGAGAGGCCAGGGTGCAGGATATTCGGGTGGTTAGTGAGTTCCAGGATGTGTTCCAGTCGTTGCAGGGGTTGCCACCGTCTAGGTCGGATCCCTTCACGATCGAGTTGGAACCAGGGACGGCACCGATATCCAGGACTCCTTATAGGATGGCTCCAGCAGAGATGGCCGAGCTGAAGAAGCAGCTGGCGGAGTTGTTGAACAAAGGGTTCATTCGTCCGAGTTCTTCACCGTGGGGAGCACCGGTGTTGTTCGTGAAGAAGAAGGACGGGAGTTTTCGGTTGTGTATTGATTACCGGGGACTTAACCGAGTCACAGTGAAGGACAGGTATCCTCTTCCTCGGATTGATGAGTTGTTGGATCAGTTGAGGGGGGCTACTTGGTTCTCCAAGATTGACTTGGCGTCGGGATATCATCAGATTCCCATCGATGAGGTAGATATCCGGAAGACGGCTTTCAGATCTCGTTATGGTCACTACGAGTTTGTGGTGATGCCATTTGGGTTGACGAATGCACCGGCTGCATTTATGAGATTGATGAACCGTGTCTTCCAGGAGTATCTAGATGAGTTCGTGATTATCTTTATCGATGATATCTTGGTATATTCGAGGAACCGGGAGGAGCATGAGGTGCATCTGCGTGTGGTTCTTTCGAGGCTGCGGGAACAGAAGTTGTTTGCTAAGTTGAGCAAGTGTAGCTTCTGGCAGCGGGAGATCGGTTTTCTGGGTCACATTATCTCTGCGGAGGGAGTATCGGTAGATCCAGAGAAGATTCAGGCCATTAGTACGTGGCCGAGGCCGAGGAATGCCACCGAGATTCGGAGTTTTCTTGGGTTGGCAGGGTATTATCGGCGGTTCGTCAAGGGTTTTGCGAGTTTGGCTAAGCCTATGACGGAACTGACGGGAAAGGATGTTCCTTTCGTGTGGTCCTCGGAGTGTGAGGAGAGTTTGACGAAACTGAAGGCCATGTTGACTAGTACTCCAGTATTGGCGTTGCCAGTGTCAGGCGAGCCTTACGTGGTTTACACCGATGCGTCGGGGATGGGCCTTGGTTGTGTGTTGATGCAGCAGGGGAAGGTTATTGCCTATGCTTCGCGGCAGCTGCGGAAGCATGAGGGCAACTACCCTACCCATGATCTGGAGATGGCTGCAGTGGTTTTCGCTTTGAAGATTTGGAGATCCTATCTTTATGGCGGAAAGGTTCAGGTGTTCACAGATCATAAGAGCCTGAAGTACATTTTCACTCAGCCTGAGTTGAATTTGAGGCAAAGGCGCTGGATGGAGCTAGTGGCCGATTATGATCTGGAGATAGCTTACCATCCTGGTAAGGCTAATCTGGTTGCAGATGCGTTGAGTCGGAAGCGGGTGGCTTTGGCTCGGGAACGCGAGGTTGAGTCTTTGGTGAGCGAGATTAGCACATTGCGTTTATGTGTTGTATCTCAGGAACCTTTGGGCTTAGAGGCGGCTAACCAGGCGGATCTTTTGAGCAGAGTTCGGTTGGCTCAGGGAAAAGATGAGGTTCTGGTTAAGGCTGCGAGAGCAGAGGGTTCTGAGTATCAGGTATCTGCGAACGGCACTATCCTTGTTAATGGGAGGGTATGCGTACCTTTGGATGAGGATTTGCGGCGAGAGATCCTGAGTGAGGCTCATTCCAGTATGTTTTCGATTCATCCAGGAGCGACTAAGATGTATCGCGATATCAAGCGCTACTATCATTGGGTCGGGATGAAGAAGGATGTGGCTAATTGGGTTGCGTCGTGCAACGTGTGCCAATTAGTGAAGGCGGAGCACCAGGTCCCGAGTGGTTTGTTGCGGAACCTACCCATTCCAGAGTGGAAGTGGGATATGATCACGATGGATTTCGTGGTGGGGTTACCGGTTTCTCGGACCAAGGATGCTGTTTGGGTCATCGTTGATCGATTGACCAAGTGTGCGCGTTTTCTGGCCATTAAGAAGTCCGATGGGGCGGCAGTTTTGGCTAGGAGGTACGTGCAGGAGATTGTGAGACTGTATGGAGTACCGGTGAGTATTGTTTCAGACCGGGATCCTAAGTTCACATCGGAGTTCTGGAATGCGTTTCAGGCAGAGATGGGCACGAAAGTGCACTTGAGCACGGCGTATCATCCTCAGACAGATGGGCAGTCAGAGAGGACCATCCAGACTTTGGAGGATTTGTTGAGGATGTGCGTGCTGGATTGGAGTGGTCACTGGGTGGATCACTTGAGCTTGGTTGAGTTTGCGTATAACAATAGTTACCAGGCGAGTATTGGGATGGCTCCATATGAGGCTCTGTATGGGAGGCCATGTCGTACCCCTTTGTGTTGGACACAAGTGGGGGAGAGGAGCACTTTGGGTGCGAGTTTTGTTCAGGAAACTACGGAGAAGATCCGGGTTTTGAAGCTGAACATGAAAGAGGCCCAAGATCGGCAAAAGAGTTATGCCGATAGGAGGCGAAAAGAGCTTGAGTTTGAGGTGGGAGATAGTGTGTATCTCAAGATGGCTTTACTGAGAGGTCCAAACAGGTCCATTGTTGCGACTAAGTTGAGTCCGAGGTATATGGGACCGTTCCGGATTGTAGAGCGTGTAGGACCGGTTGCGTATCGGTTGGAGTTACCCGCGGTTATGCAAGCATTTCATAAGGTCTTCCATGTGTCGATGCTGAAGAAGTGTTTGCATAGGGGTGACGAGGTATTGGCTGAGATTCCGTCAGATCTCCAGCCCAATTTGACCGTTGAGGCGAGACCTTTGAGAGTTCTCGAGCGGAGGGTCAAGGAGCTTCGTCGGAAGAGGATTCCGATGATGCGAGTCCTGTGGGACTGTGACGGGGTGCAGGAGGAAACTTGGGAGCCAGAGGCTAGGATGGAAGCGAGGTTCCAGAAGTGGTTCCAGAAGCAAGCTGCGGCTTGAGTTCCATCGAGAGGTTCCAGTTTCGGTTATAGCTGTATGCTATGTGTATATCATTTTGTATTGCCGTTGTGTAGAACGATGTTACATTATGATGTATAATAAGATGAGTATTTCTTATTATTGGTGACTTTGGGAGTCACGGTTGTGCATTACGCTGGGGTAAAAGCGTTAATGCAAGAGAGTGATAGGATGGATGATCTTATTACTGCGGTTGTATCGATCGACACCAAGTGTTGGTTTTAGTATCGATCGATACCAGGTGGGAGGTGCGATGGCCGGGTTATTGGTCATGCACGGCAGATATTCCGGGTATGGAGTATGGGTGATGCCGGTGTTGCCTTGCGAGGATTTACACGGATCACGGGAGGTAGTTCAGTCGAGATGCTTAGAGATATGTGATTTATTGCTCGATGAGAGGACTAGTTCCTCTGGCGCCGATAGCTCGCAAGACTGTGTGTCTTGAGAGTGTGAGTGGCGATGTACCCAGACTCGGGAGGTTTATAGCCTAGAGTAATACGTGATACCGTGGATTCGTAAGGAGTATGTCCCAGACGTGGGATATATTCCCTAGAATTGAGTGGTATGGGGTATCGAGACTCTTGTAGGTTATATTCTTGAGTGGAGTGGTACGGCAGATACCCATAACTCGGAGATGCTGCGGTGTCTTGGGTGATGTGGTATGGTTGATACCTTGCGAGGTATGGTAGATATCCTGCGGGATATGGCCGATGCTCGGAACTCGGAGATGCTGCGGTGTCTTGAGTGATGAGGTTGGCTTGTGTCGAGCAATAAATACATATGATGCCGCGGTGTCATAAGCATAGGGACTGAATGGGAAAACCTCGGAGGTTGGTTGGACCTCGTGTGAGTTTTGCGTTGGCCGGGTTGGCCAAGGGTGGTGTAATCGTTGCGACGATTAGGATTCATTGGAGATAGACGGTTCATGGGAGATGAACGGTAGTGAAGATTCGAGGTCGAATCTAAGTTAGTGGGGGAGAATTGTAGCGCCCGTGTTCCGGAAGAATTGGTTATAGAAGGGAAAATAATCAATTCTGGTTGTTCCGGACAGTATCGACCGATACTGGGCAGTATCGATCGATACCAGCCGGGTTTTCTCGGGATTATCTTCTTCTCTTATCTTCTTTCGAGTATAAAAGCGTATCCTTAGAGGATAAAACCAGAGTTGGTCGCGAAAGAGAGAAAGAAAGAGCGAGAGAGAAAGAGAAGGAGAGAAAGAGAGAGAGAGGCTTTGCGAAGCTTAGATCTTGCGAGATCGAGAGAGTTGAGCTTGGTGAGAAGCTTGAAGTAGAGGTTTGTCGAGCTTTGTGTTGGTATAAGCTTGTGAGAAGAGAGGGAGATCGATCTTGAGCTCGGGAAGTCGTTTTAGAGCTCGATCCTTTCGCGTTTAAGGTGAGTTGTGACCAAAGGTTAGCAAGTGAGCTTGCGTGGTGCATTGTTAAAGCTTGTTGATGCTTGTGGTGGCTTGTATGCTGGTGAATCGCGATGGAGTATCGACCGATACCATGGGAGTATCGATCGATACATGTCCCTTGGCGGTGATCTTATCTTGTAGTGTATCGAGGTGATAGACTTGAACCGTGTTGTGTCGATCGATACCAAGTGTTGTGTTTGGGTGTCGATCGATATCTGTCCCTTGTCGGGACTTGTGTGTTGTATCGATCGATACCTAGTGTTGTTGGGGAATCGATCGATACCAGTCCCTTGTCGGGACTTGTGTGTGGTTTGGGCATCGATCGATACCATGGGGGTGTCGATCGATACCAGTTGCGACTGGTGTTGAATGTTTAATTTGTTACTAATTAATCATTGATAATTGTTATATTGTGCTTCTTGGTAGCCTGTTGTTGGGATGATCAATCTCACTCAGCATTTGGTTAGCCAAATGTTGATGCATCACTTTTGTCGATGCAGGTAAAGATAAGGCGTGATCGTGGAATCAAGGCGGTGATGAGGGGATGATTAGGACCCGGGGCTGGCTTTCGTTGTTTGGGTATCGATCGACACTAGGGGAGTATCGATCGATACCAGTTGTTGTTATATAAACCGTTAGCTTGTTTAAGCTGTAGTACTTGCGTTGTACTGTTGGTGTAATAATGTTAATTATATGTTTATTTCTTTGCAAAAAAAAAAAATGCGGTCCTTTCAAACGTATTCTCCACTAATAATCTGTTTTCAATGAAAGCAGATTGATTTGGCAGAATGATGTCTTTGAGGATTGGTTTGAGCCGAGCAACAAGGATTTTGGATATAGTCTTGTATGTCGAATTCAGGCAGGAGATCGGTCTATAATCAGTGATAAGGGTGGCACTGGGTTTCTTTGGGATGAGGGTGAGAATGGTGGAGTTTGTGGAAGCAGGCATGAATCCAGTTGCGAAGAAGTGACTGATGCTATCTGTGAAATCTTTACCAATAATCTCCCAAGCAGAATTATAGAACCCAGAGGTAAGCCTATCAGGACCAGGAGCCTTATTAAGATTCATTTTTTAATGATTCTTTGAATTTGAGCAGCATCCGAAATGGTCACCAATTGGGATATTTGATTGTCATTGCACCTGTAGCTAGTGAGAGATTGGATCCAGCTCGGAGGGCAGAAGATGGGGTCAAGATGGAGGGGACCCAAGATTAATTTGAAATGATCAACCACATGGGAACTCATTTCCAGAGGGTCAGAGATAATGACCCCTACTGCAGAGGTAAAAGATCTGATGAAATTTGAGGAGTTCCTAGTTAAAGTAATTATGTGGAAGAAAGTTGTATTCTGGTCCCCAACAGTCAACCAATTAATAGAGGAAAGCTTCTTCAAATTTGTTTGTGTTGAAAGAAGTTATAGCTAAGATAATCTGTGAATAGCGTAGTACTGAATTTTAATTTTTGACTAATAAGAGTATAAAAGTGGTGCTTACTTGAGAACCAAGGAAGACGAGTAGAAGCGAAGTTATAAAGACAGAAGCAATCGGACGTCGTGTTGATCCCGCCGGGACAATTACAAACGAACGAGCTAGTCTGAGTGTTGTATCCACAAGCACCGTTACTACGCTCGCACGCCAGGGTACTCGTCGAAGACGTTGAACTTGTATTTGAGTGCGATTCCATAGTTCCAATTCTCCGGGTGAGATTCTTTGCCCGGACCAAGATTGTAGAAACCGGAGTACGACGAGCACCGAAGTTTCTGTAGATCCATTTCGAACGATGGTCCGAGATCTAAAGGTACATAGACGCAACACGTTGACACTTGGAGGTTTATTAGACTTATGGCCCTATGAACCGGAAAGATAAATTCAGTAATAAACAGGTTTCAGATGACATTCAAAACCAATAGTAAACCGGGTCAATTACAAGTTTAACATCCAAAACTATTTATAACATTTAACAAAAAAGAAATTAGGGGTTTCCATGACATTTCCTATGTGATATCTCCCGGAAAAAATGAGAAATTGATCCGGATATACGGGTCGGGTTTTATAGAATCGGGTTTTTATTCGATTTAGTTTTGTGGTTTAGTGGTTTGGTATATGGTTTAGATCAAAAACCATTAAAACCTATATTTGTGAGGATTTAAGTCTCGAACTTTATTTTGAGAGATATTTAGGTGTTTAACTTTTCTTTCGTGGAGAGATATACATAAAGATCAATACATACACAAAAATATACTAAATTGTGTTTAACTCAAATATGTCTATTTAATGTAATTGTAATTTCAAAATGTGTGAATGAGAGTAATTTTATCTACCATAAATTGGTATTACTCGAGATTGCTTTATTTTACTATAATAGTTCTTAATAAATTGCTTTATACTCTTTATGTTTCAAAAAAATGTCATTTAAACACATTTAACATATATTAAGAAAATTATTAAAAGTTCTATATTATACTTTATTAATACACTAAATAATTTTTTTTCTCTAATTAATACATTAAAACAATAAAGGTAAAACTGGTTTTTTGTTCAAAATTATGCATTGAAAACATAAAACGACATTCTTTCTGAAACAAAAATAAAACCTCAAAACGACACTCTTTGTGAAATAAAAATAAAACCTCAAAACGACACTTTTTATAAAACGGAAAGAGTACTATATTACAATTGTCTGGCCCAAACTTGATCCCGTCTGGTTTAACTACACTAATTATTTTTGTTTCTTACAATATATTCTAATTATTTTTGGGTCTACCTGTCTGCGAAACATACAACAAAAATTGATTACAAAGCATTCGTATATATACAAATTAAAATTAGGAGTTAATTATAGGAAATTTGCCGATCCCTGAAGCTTCAACACCGTTTGTTCTTCCTTCTTCTCCGCCGCATTATCTCGCTCTCATGAGAGATCAAATTCGTCTCAGAGAAGCTTCTTCCACATTCCTTTTAGCACCCAAATCGCACTTTCTCATTCCCTCATCTGGGTTACGATTCGAATACGTGAGTTTTCTTTTCTTCATCCTCAAACATTTGTGTCGATCTCAAAGCAAATCGTTCAATTTTACGGTGTATAGAGCTGATTGTTGTGTCGTAGAAAGCCCTAATTTTCGGCGAGTATGATGTTCCTTAGAAATTTTTGATTCTTTCTGTGATTCCCTTATGGCAATGGTGGAGAAGAATGGTTCTACAATCGGGTATGTAGCCCGAAACCTGCTGCTCTGCTTATTCGTTGTCACAACGATCCTCTTTGCTCTCTCTTGTTACTTTGTGTTGCGTTCCACTGCACACAATCGTTTCCTTAGCTCCACATTTCCATCCAGATCGTTCGTTGATGATGTGAATGTGAAAGGGGTAAAGCAAGAGAAAGATGAATGTAGATGCAGTAAGGACGAGAAAGCAAAGGCTCCTGAAGAATGCAGAGATCATATATTGGAGAAGAAGTTTTTAATCATGTATTCACAAAGACAATACAAGGATATATAGCTCCAAGAGCGTATCTACATTCCTAAAGAATTACATAGAGAATCAATTGACAAAATAGTTTTAAGGTAAGAAGTTATGTGTGATTGATATCGTTTCATTGATTTGAGATATGATACGATACGCTATTATCCCCCCTCAAGTTGGAGCATGCAAATCAAGGATGCCCAACTTGATTCGAAATGATTCATACGCTTGTCGACCCAATGGTTTAGTAAAGATGTCAGCCAATTGTTGAGACGACGAGACATGATGAGTAGTGATGGTACCTTTTTGAATTTCGTCTCGAACAGCATGACAGTCGTTTTCTATATGTTTCGTACGCTCGTGAAAGACCAGGTTTGTGCTTATGTAGATCGCGGACTTGCTGTCACACTGAATGCGCATGGGCTGGTCATGAGAAACACCGAGTGATTAGAGAACATTTTTTATCCACAGGAGCTCATCGCGTAGAAACGACATTGCTCTATACTCTGCCTCACCGGAAGATTTGCTAACGGTTGGTTGTTTATTCGTTTTCCACGAGATAGGAGATTCCCCTCTATACTCTGCCTCAGCGGAAGATTTGCTAACGGTGGGTTGTTTATTCGTTTTCCACGAGATAGGAGATTCCCCGAGCTGGAAAAAATAGCTAGTAACTGAACGACGTGTCATTGGGCAACTGGCCCAGTCAGAATCACACCAACCATTGATCTGAAAATCATTCTCATAACTCAAGAGAATGCCTTGACCAGGAGTTCCTTTAATGTATCTGACCACACGTAATGTAGTTTGCCAATGGTCTTCACGTGGTTGTTGCATAAATTGCTCCAAGATGTGAACACAAAATGCTAAATCTGGTCTTGTGACAGCCAAGTAGATGAATATGCCAATCAAACGTCGATAAGGAGCTGGATCAGATAAAACTTCCGATGTCGAGAGAGCCAAGTTGTGATTTTCCTCCAAGGGAAATGGAGCTGGTTTTGCACCCAACAATCCTGTCTCAGAAACGATGTCCAATGCATACTTGCGTTGACTCAAATAAAAACCAGTTCGATTACGAGAAACCTCAATTCCCAGAAAGTACTTCAAGTGACCAAGATCCTTCATCTTAAAACATGTTGAGAGATAGTTTTTGAATACCTGTATAGCGATGTCATTGTTGCCCGTCAGAATCATGTCATCAACATATATAAGCTTCCGTATCTGAATTCCGTTTTTGTCAAACGTGAAGAGAGAGTAATCAGCATGAGATTGCTGAAATCTGTATTCACGAAGAGATTTCGTAAGCTTCTCAAACCAGCATCGAGGAGCCTGCTTTAACCCGTAGATCGATTTTCGCAGACGACATACTTTCTTCTCATCTTTCGGATAAAAACCAGGTGGTGGCTTCATGTACACTTCTTCGTCAAGATCACCGTGAAGGAAGGCGTTGTGTACGTCCATTTGATAAACCGGCCAATCATACCCAGCCGCGACTTTGAGAAACAATCGAACTGTCCCCATTTTCGCAACTGGTGCAAATGTTTCCCCATAATCTTCGCCTTCAATTTGCTTATTACCAAGAGCCACTAACCTTGCTTTGTATCGTTCTATCGTTTCGTCAGAATTGTATTTGATCTTATATACCCACTTGCTTCCAATGGCACATTTTTCAGGAGGTAAATCCTCTAACGTCCATGTTTCATTCTCCTCAAGAGCATTGACTTCAGAGCCCATAGCATGTCGCCACCGTTTATTTTCATATGCTAACTTAAAGGATTTTGGTTCAACGTTATCAGTAATTTCAGCGAGATACGCCCGATGAGAATCTGAAAATCAAACACAGGAGACGTAATTTGCAATCGGGTAATTCGATTGAGCACCTGATTTCGTCAGCAGTTTGCTCTGCACTGTATTGGTTACGAAATTTCGAAGAGTGACTGGTGGAATTTTCTTCCTCTAACCTCGACCCAATAGCTCAGGTGGAGGTAGAGTGACGGCTAGGGGAGATGGCGGCGGAGTCACAGATTCAGTCGGAGATCCCGAAGTTGAAGCAGATGAAGAATATGTCGTCGCCGACATCGATTCATCGTGAGAGAGGAAGTCACGATTTGGACTAGATGGAGAATTTGTTGGGCTTTGTTGGTTTTGGTTTTTTAATGGGCTTGTTATTGGCCCAGAAGATAAATTAATTGTCGTGGGCCTTTGAATCCTTTCTTCAAGTGAATTTGCACCTATTGGAGCCCATAATTCTCCTTCTTCGTTTTCAACCTTCGACACAGTAACTTCAGTTTTTGCAAACGGAAATTGATCCTCATAGAAGATGACATCTCGAGAGACAAAATATTCTTCCTTTTCCAAATCGTATAATCTCCAGCCCTTTTTTCCATAAGGGTATCCAACAAAAACACACTTTCGACTTCTTGAGTCAAATTTATCTCCTTTATGTGCTTGGTTATGTGCATAAGATAAACTCCCAAATACTCGTAGATGCTCATAATCAGGTTATTTCTGATACAGCTTTTCAAACGGTGTTAACCTTTGAAGAACAGAGCTCGGCGTTCTGTTAATTAAGTAACCCGCCGTTAGAATACATTCACCCCAAAAGTCGATTGACAAATTCGCTTGGAAACACAAAGCTCGAGCTACGTTGAGGATATGTCGATGCTTCCGTTCAGCTCTTCCGTTCTGTTGGGGCGTTCCCACACAAGACGTCTCATGGAGAATGCCGTGTTGTTGAAAATAAGTCGTTAAATTTGTAAATTCGGTCTCGTTGTCACTGCGAAAGCTTTTAACCTTTTTCTGAAACTGTCGTTCAACCATGGAAAATAAGTTTTTCAGTTTTGTTGGTGCTTCTGTTTTATCAGAAAGAAGATGAATCCAGACACACCGAGAGAAATCGTCAACAATGGTTAAGAAATATCGTGCGCGACAATGCGATGTTGTCCGATACAGACCCCACAAATCAGAATGAATAATTGGAAAACTTCGGTAGTTTTATTGATACTAGTCGGAAAAGGAGATCGAGTTTGCTTTGCGCGGAGACAAACATCACACGCTTTATTCGAAACATCATAAACAAAAACTTTCTTAAGTGAACCAACAACTTGTGCAGAGGGATGTCCCATCCTATGATGCCACAATTCATAAGATTTGTCATCTGGAGTTTTCACCGAAGCAGCCAACTCCGTTCTACGAAAGCTGAAGGTTCCAGATCCTCTCTTACCCGCTCCAATCACCATCTTCGAAACGCGGTCCTGAACAACAAGGAACTGATTAGCAAGTTGAACTACACAGTTATTCTCATCCATTAACTGTCCTACTGCTATCAGATCCGTGTGAAACTCTTCAACAAAAATACCGATTTCAACGTCAGATGAGAACCCAAAACTACTGTTCCTTCTATTACCGAAACTCTTTCTCTACCATCAGCTAATATGATCAGAACATGATCCATATTTCTAACATCCATCAAGAGAGAATAATTTCCCGTGAGATGATGAGAAGCCCCTGTATCCATTATCCAAGAAGAAACAGAAGACTTACCCGAGATTTTTCAGAGCTCGTGCTTGCTCCTTCGTTTAGACGATTCATCAATGTGCGCCACTGTGCATCATTGAGTCCACTTACACCGTCACGATCTATGTCGGTGATGGTGTAGTTAACGTGTTCCTGCGTTTGGAGATGAGGAACTTGAACTGCGTTAGCGTAATTAATGATACACCCACGTCCAATTCGTGCAGCTCCGAGATTGCATCCACGTCCTCTCCCTTGAGTAAATCTGCTTCGCGGACGCTCTCCCCACCACTCCGGGTACCCAATCACTGCAAAACAAGAATCTGAAGGATGACCCGAGCGTTGACAATGCTTGCAAAGACCAGAATTGTCTGGAGCATCATTGCGAGGGTGATTCACACGAGGTCTGGTCTGAATCGCGTGAGCAGTTACCTCTTGAATTTCTTCAGCGCTGCGAACAGTGGTTTTGAGATTTTCTTCCTGTCGCACAACGTTGTAAACTTCCTCTAAAGGCTGGAGAGGAGTTCGAGAAACCAGAGAAGATCGCACTGTGCGAAAGTTTTCATCAAGTCCGAACAGAAATTCGTGAATTTTCTCAGCTTCACGATCCTGTTCTTGAATCGTCCCCAGATGACATTCGCATTTCCCACACTTACACACACACAATTGGCGATAGTGAGCCATGTTATCCCAGATTTGGTTCAACTTGCCAAAATACGCTTCAATCGCAAGTCCACGTTGCTTGCAACAAGCCAATTCTGCCTTAAGCTGTTGGATACGCGGCCCATTAGTCACAGAGAACAGCTTCTTCAAGTTATCCCACAAGTCTTTCGCCACATCACGGTGAGATATGCTTGAACTAAGTGACGAATCTATCGTCATCTTGATCCATGAGACAGGCAAAGCCTGAATCATCCACCAATCTTCCAAATCAGGAGATCCTTTTGCTGGTCGAGTGATGGTACCATCGAGAAAACCAAATTTCTTATGGGAACAGAGAGCTGTCTTCATCCCGCAAGCCCACTCTTCATAATTGGATCCCTTCGGCAAGGGATGAGAGATCACGGCGCCTGGGTTATCGACAGAAGTGAGATCGTACGGTGAGATCGTTCATCGTGTCTCCACAGTCGTGGTGTTCGTGTTCATCGTTGTTTCGTTCGTGTTTGTCTTTGACATCGCGTGAGAGATTCGTTTCAAGAGAAAAATAGAGAATGGAAGAGAAGAATCAAAGAAATTTCAGAAATTTTTTTTAAGTGTCGTGCTCTGATACCATGAAGAATGCATAGATCGTATATTGGAGAAGAAGTTTTTAATCATGTATTCACAAAGACAATACAAGGATATATAGCTCTAAGAGCATATCTACATTCCTAAAGAATTACATAGAGAATCAATTGCGAAAAATAGTTTTAAGGTAAGAAGTAATGTGTGATTGATATCGTATCATTGATTTGAGATATGATACAATACGCTATTAGCTCCTCTTAAGGTTTATATGTACAACATGGATCCCGAGTTTTATTTCGGATTGTTAGATTGGAAACCTGAGAGGAATAATAGTGATAGTCAAAAGTTGCACCGAAACGGGTACGGGAACTGGAAACGGGGACGGTAAACGGTAAAGTCAAAATTTATCACAATTTGAGGTACTCCAAATTGAGGGAAAATGATGGTTTTAAACAGCTTAAGGACCACCGAAGAATCATTGGTTCTGCTAGCAATGGCTTCAACCCACTTAGACACATAATCCACAGCAACCAAGATGTATTTGTTTCCATATTACGAAGGAATGGGACACATAAAATCAATGCCCCAACAATCAAAAATCTCAACCTCAAGGATGAAATTATGTGGCATCTCATGTCTCTTAGTGATTTTGCCTCTCCTCTGACAGGCATCGCCCTGCGAAATGAAAGTATGAGCATCCTTAAACATAGTAGGCCACCAGAAGCTTGCTTGAAGAACCTTGGACACTGTCTTGAAAGTGGCAAAGTGTCCAGCATAGTCGGATCCATGGCAATGAAACAAAACATTAGGTACCTCTGATTCATCAATGCATCTTCTATAAATACCGTCAGAACAATGCTTGTACATGACAGGTTCATCACAAAAGAATCGCCTTATGTCACGCATGAACTTCTTCTTATTATATTTCTTGAGGTGCTTTGGTTCTGAATCTGCAGCGAGGTAGTTGGCAATATCAGCATACCATGGTTGATCAGAATCGGCTGCAATCACTAGATACTCCTCTGAAACACCAAGGTGTTCATCAGTCAAAACCGGTTCGGGAATTGTCGGGTATCGACCGACACCATAGGAGTGTCGATCGATACCGAGACCTGCAATTCGTGGGAATTGCTGAGTTTCTGCGAAACCCATCTGAAACTCAGTTTCAATGAAGTAAATGTATTCTTCTGGTAATTGATCATCAATAGGGACGTCTACATCGATATGAATCCTCGAGAGATGGTCAGCGACCCCGTTCTCTATTCCTTTCTTGTCCTTAACCTCGATGTCGAAACCTTGTAGCAAAAGAACCCTACGACAAAAGCGAGGCTTAAGATCCTTGTTCTGCATTAGATATTTGAGAGCAGCATGAGCAGTATGAACAATCACTTTACTCCCAATCAAGTAGGATCGAAATTTCTCAAAGGAGAAAACAACTGCAAGTAGTTCCTTCTCTGTGGTGCTGTAATTCCTCTGAGCATCATCCAATGTCCTGCTGGCATAGTGGATGACGTGCAGCTTCTTCTCCTTTCTCTGACCCAGAACAGATCCAACAGCAAAATCACTAGCATCGCACATGATCTCAAAAGGCAAATTCCAATCAGGAGGTTGCACAATAGGAGCACTCATCAAAGCCTTTTTAATCTCCTAAAAGGCTGCAAGACATTCAAGTATGAAGTCGAATTTGACCTCCTTGCATAATAAAGCAGTGAGTGGGCGTGCTAGCTTGGAGAAATCCTTGATAAACCTCTTGTAAAACCCAGCATGACCAAGAAAACTTCGAATATTCTTCACAGAGTTTGGTGGTTGGAGGCTTGTCATGACTTGAATCTTGGCTTTGTCAACTTCGATCCTAGCTTAAGAAACCTTGTGCCCAAGCACGATGCCATCCTGAACCATAAAGTTACACTTTTCCCAATTAAATACCAAGTGTTTCTCTTCACACCTCTGTAGCACCTTGCACAAGTTAGCCAACCAGTCTTTGAAAGATGATCCATACACTGAAAAATCATCCATGAACACCTCCATAAAATCCTCAATCATGTCTGTGAAGATAGACATCCTGCATCTCTGAAAAGTGGCTGGAGCGTTACACAATCCAAATGGCATTCTCCTGTTTGCGAATGTGCCATATGGACATGTAAAAGTTGTATTCCCTTGGTCATCTGGATGCATCGGAATCTGGAAAAAACCTGAATACCCATCGAGAAAACAGTACTAGGGATGACTAGCCAACCTTTCCGACATCTGGTCAATGAATGGCAGTGGGAAATGATCCTTCTGTGTAGCTGCATTCAACTTCCTGTAGTCAATGCACATTTGATGCCCAGTGATAGTTCTAGTAGGAATCATCTCATCCTTTTCATTCTTCACCACGGTTATTCCTCATTTCTTAGGAACAACATGCACTGGACTGACCCAAGAGCTATCCAAAATAGCATAGATAACACCAGCTTTCAAAAGCTTCATCACTTCCTTTTTGACCACTTCCTTCAGATTCGGATTCAGCCTCCTATAATGCTCAATTGAAGCCTTTGACTCGTCCTCAAGATGAATCCTATGCATGCACAAGTCTGGTGATATACCTAAAATATCATCAAGAGAATAGCCAAGAGCTTTGCGATATTTGCGCAGCTTGCTCAGCAGTAAGGCAATCTATGTGTTGTTCAATGAAGAATTAACAATTACTGGGTATGTGGAATTAGGACCAAGAAAACTATACCTCAGGTTTGGTGGGAGTGGCTTGAGTTCCACCTTAGGAGCATTTTCCTCGCTCTAATTTTCAAGCCCAGCAGCTTGCTTAGAACTTTCGGCCAACTCTCCTTCTAGTCACAGGGTATCGACCGATACTAGGGGAGTATCGATCGATACCGGCGATGCTGAATCGAGCATCTTCGAGTATCCAGCAGTATCATCACACGAATGGACCTCTGAAGTGGCTGAACAGACCAATGCTCTCTCCAGTGGGTCCTCATGATGCATCTACAGGAAGTACTCTTCAGCTATGTCACTAAAGGTGTCGACAAAGAAAGTATGTCCATCGATGGTTGGTCTCTTCATCATCTTATCAATATTGAAAGTCATGACCAAATCACCGATGTTGAGAGTGATCTTCCCATTCCTGCATTCAATCAAAGTACCAGCTGTTGCAAGGAATGGTCTGCCTAGGATAAGGGGATCCTTAGGCTCATCATCATACTCCAGGACGATGAAATCAGTTGGGATCAAGCAATTCCCAATCTTAATCGGGACATCTTCGAGTAACCCCTCTGGAAGTCTAACTGAACGATCAGTAAGTATCAGAAAGATCCTTGTGGTTGTGAAGTGTTTCATCCCCATCCTTTTGGCAACTGAATATGGCATGAGGTTGACACTTGAGCCAAGGTCACAAAGAGAACGCTCAAATCTGTCTGTGAATATCATACAATCCAACACAAAACTCCATGGATCTTGTAGATTCGTTGGGATCCTGTTGGTCAGGATTGCACTGCACTCATGAGTAATCATCAAGCATCCTTTTTAAGGTTCACGTTGCTCGACACCATCCTCTTGACCTATCTCCAGAATGCTGGAGAAGTCTTGATGGCATCGATAAAAGGAAGTTCAACAATCAACTTATCCATTATTGCCTTGTATCTAGAGTCTTCTACCTCCTTCTTAGTCTTCCCAGAAGCCCTAGGATAAGGTATCCTCGGTGTGTAAACTATTTCTGCAACTACATTAGGTACTTCCTTCAAAACCTTAGGAGTCGATTCGACTGCAGGATCAGTATCGACCGATACTGGAGTGGTATCGATCGATACACGGGGTTTTGATTTATCCCATGAAAGTATCGTGATAGGTGTCGATCGATGCTGGCTAGTGTCGATCGATACTGGAGCGATTTCAGTATCCTCATCGTCAAGATCGACGAAAATATCTGCAGTTTGGCCAATTTTCACTCCTGGAGTGACCTCTTTTCCACTCCTCAAGGTGATTGCATTGATGTGAGCCCTTGGGTTCTCTCCTTTCCCCGGAAGAAAACCTTCTTGCCTTTTCACAGCCTCTGAAGTCTGAGCTACCTGAAGTTCCAACTTCTTCTGCTGAATATTAATAGCGTCGATCCTTCCACTCAGATCATTATACAGAACATCAATCTTCCATTGAAATCCACAGTGAGCTTCTGCTGTCCTTGAATAAGCTGTTCAAACATATACTCGATTTTGCTATCTGGGAGCTAAGCAGGTATGAGCTGATAAGATGAATTTCCATAGTTCCTGGTATACCAACTGTTCTGAGATGGTTTATGACCAAACTGATTCGAACCTCCTTGATGGGAATTGTTGTTGAAGTTTCGGTTGTTGTTGAATTGATTCCTCTGACCTTGAAAACTAGAACCACCAATGTAGTTAACATCCTCTACTTCATTCTCATTGAACACCTCAACATTTTCAGCAAAATGAACAACCTTCGTTGTCTTGCCCATCAGAAGACTTTGCATAGAATCTAACTTGGCTTGAACCTCAGCTATCTGTGAACCGTCCATTCTACCAGCTAGCTTCTTGCTCTCAAAATCTGTATTCTTGGTGCTATTGCAAGACACCAAGTTCTCAATCAGTACGAATGCATCATCAGGATACCTGGTTTTGAAGTTTCCATTACTCGAAGCATCCAAAGCCATCTGATACCTCCAATCAATTCCTCTGAAGAAGAAACCCATCAGCTAAAAATCAGAGTACCCGTGATGTGGACAATCTCTCCGATATGATCTGAATCTCGTCCAAGCAGCCTTGAACGCCTCAGTAGGGCCTTGAGAAAACTGGGAGATTTTGTTCCTCAGATCCTCGGATCGTGCATCATCATAGAAGTTGTTCAGGAAAGCAGTCTTAGTCTCTTCCCAAATAGACAGTGATCCAGGAGGTAACTGCTTCAGCCAGTAAGTTTCATCTCCACCAAGAGAGTATGGGAAGAGCTTGCAGAAGAGGTAATCATAGGACACTCCATTGCTCTTGATGCTAGTGACCAAATCCTCAAACCTCTCAATATGGTCCATGGTATGTTCATATGAGAGACCATGAAAAGGGTGCTGACCCACAAGAGTGTAGTATGCAGGTTTCAGCTCAAAGTCATTCCTCTGAAAAGCAGGAGGGCGAATCGCTGATCGATTTGCATAAAACTGATCAGGCATGTTGTACTCACCAATCGTTATACCACGATTAACCACAACATTTCCTGCGTTCGCGTTCCCAACGACAATTTCCTCGACAACAGGAGCAGGTGGAATAATGTTCCCCTCTCCATCCAGACGTTGCCCTCGAGCATTGCACAACTGACCCTCTTGGTCTCTGTAAGCACCAACTTCATCTTGAACCAAAACCACTAGGTTGTTCATTTCTGCTGGCTTCTTTGCTTTTCTGTTTGTGCGTTCCAAAAGTGCTAGCTTCTCCAATGACAATTCAACTAGCTGAGTGCTCTTGTTTCTTCTGGTTTTACGAATAGGCATACACCTGAAATCAAAAGTCAAGAACGTAAGTAACACGGTAACACGATGAGTAGGGGTGTCAATTAGGGCCAAAGCCAGAGGGCCGGCCCGACCCTAAAAAAACAGCGGGCTCGGGCCTAGAAATAAAAGCCCGAAAAATCGGGCCTTTCGGGGTAAGCCCGATCGGGCTAGTGTGTTTTTCGGGCTTAGCCCGATCGGGTTCGGGCTAGCCCGAAAAGCCCATAACTATTTGATTACGTATGTCTTATTAAATTTGGGTTCGCTTATCATATGATTTCAAAACGTATGAAAAACGTACCAGAAGAAGGAAAGTCTAAATTGACTCTATACTTAGAAGACGATATGTTGGAACTGACTTTTTATGAAGACATGGATGTTTTATAATGGTAGAAGTGTCAATCACAACATTATGGTGAGTTAGCTCGTATGACATGTGATGTTCTAAGCATTCCAATAACTACAGTGGCATCACTGATGTTGGTGCGCATGTCTTGGATAAATATAGAAGTAGTCTTTTACCAAGAAACGTTGAAGCAATGATTTGTACATGCACTTGGTTGGATGAGTTTACATTTCATGATCCAGGTACCATTATCATTTATCTATATTTACTTCATATTTTTAAAATTTTTATCTATAGACTTTCAATGACATTTCTATATGATTTATACCTCTAAAATCTTAATATTATTTTATTTATTTTTTATCTGTAGCTCTTGCTGGTGATGAAGATTTAGAAGACGATGAATGAGATTATAATATGAACTTTACTACCTAGATATGAAGTGTTTTGATTTTATGTTTTATTTGTTAATACAATTTATTTGAATTTTATTTGTTTTTTAGTCAAACTTTTGCTTTTATATTTATTTGGATTTGATATAATACATTTAAATTTAGATTTATTTTGATAAATATTTTGTTTTAATTATTTTTCTTTCGAGAATTGTGATTTTTTGTGTTTGTAAAGAAAAGCCCGAAAAAGCCCGAAAAGCCCTAAAGCCCTGTTCGGGCCGGGTCGGGCTTTAGAATATAGGACCGATTTTTTTCAGGTCGGTCCGGGCCGGGCTCAAATATATGCCGTGCCGGGCCAGCCCGATTGACATCCCTAACGATGAGTATCAACCGACAATGTGTTGTGTCGATCGATATCAACAAAAAGAAAACGACGAGTATCGACCTACACTAGATAGTATTGATCGATACCGACGAACTTAGTCAAAATTCACAAAATAACATCTAATGGCGAATTGAGTCCCCGGCAACGGCGCCAAATTTGATAAACTCAAATTAATACCCTAAAAGTACTAAAGCTTTGTCGGTTGTAATACTTAGGGATCGAATCCACAGAGACTCACGGAAACACACAATAAATTATATATATGAGAATTAAGCTAAGTGATCAATGATATTGAAAGCAAAACGTAAATTAAAACGGTTGTAAGTTCGATTGGAGAAAGATAGGTTCAAGGTATTTCTCAGAAAATCAATGAATGCAGATGATATATCATGGTTTTTACCCGGTTTAACCCATGATATAAGTCCGTTTTATAGAGTCTTTCTACTATTTCATAGTGGTTTAGAGTCTTTTACAGGTTTTGGCACGTTCAGAGCTTAATTGGAGATATTGAAGTATTCTGGAGCATTTTGGAGCATATGGAGATGCAGAGTCATGCAGAGACGTCAGAAATTTGGCATTCGTTGAAGAATTTTTCACCAATGGATTGAGCTTAAATTTGGACACAAGACATCTCAATGGATTAGCTTTCATTTGGAAGTGGTTTGAGGCAATTCCAACGGTGCGATCGAAAGTTATGCCAGTCTTCGTGAAGACAGTCCAGTCTGGCGAACAGAAGAGTTGGCACAGAGGATGAGTATCGACCGATACTACCTAGTATCGACCGATACTACCTAGTATCGACCGATACTACCTAGTATCGACCGATACTACCTCGTATCGACCGATAGTACCTCGTATCGACCGATACCAACTTCAGGAAGAAGGAAACGTGACTTTTTACAAGTTTGAAGTTTGCAACTTGGTCCAGAAGACTTTAATAATTACCAGAAGCCTCAAAACGTGTTTTAGCTTTATAATTAGGTTTTTCAGCCACTTTGGTGGCTACGCTTTCATTACTCTTGATTCTACTTTGGTGTTTGGAGAGACAACTCTGAACTCCTGTTTTCTATTGTTTCTTTTGATGATCTATTCAATCATGTTGTTTTCATTCTCCATGTCTGAGTAGATCCACTTAAAGTTCAGGATTCTCATAAGGGTTTTCTCTGAATGCTAGATTGATTAGTTGATTAGGATTCACCATCTGAATTAGTTCTTCACCTTATGTTGTGTTCAAAGCTAATTCTAGGTTGACGAATCTGGAACTTAGATCTTAGGATAATTGATTAGGCACGAGAGTGCGATTGATTACCTGATAGAACCTTAGGTGAGCAAAATAACTATTCGCAAAGAGATTTGGTTTAATTGTTTTGTGAACAAATCAAACTTGAACTAAAAGCTGGTTTAGACTTTAGGATTCGCAAAGAGATTCGGAATTCTAGGATTTAGATTTAGATAGTTTTCGCAACGAGAGTTGGTTAGCTATATCTTAGTGATTTGAGTTCAAGAACCGCGCTAAATCTGAATCTTCTAGTTAGTTTATCTGCATTCATTGAATTTCTGAGAAATATCTGAGCCTATCCTTCTCCCAATCGAATTACAACTTGTTTAATTTACACATTGCTTTCAATATCATTGATCGTTTAGCTTAATTCTCACCTATATAATATATTGTGTGTCTCTGTGAGTCCTTGTGTTCGACCCCTATTTTACTGCAACTACTGCTTAGTACATTTAGGGTATTAATTTGAGCATATCATATTTGGCGCCGTTGCCGGGGACTCAATTCTCCATTAGATTTTAGTCTGAGAATTTCGACTAAGCTCGTCGGTATCGATTGATATTATCTAGTATCGGTCGATACTCGTCGTTTTCTTTTTGTTGATATCGATCGACACCACCCAGTGTCGGTCGATACTCAACGTGTCTTTTGTTACTTACGTGCCTTGCCTAGTGTGTTTCAGGTGTGAGTTTGGAAGGTGCAAACAGGAAAGCAAAGAAGCAGCGGAGATGAACAATACAATGATTCTGATTCAGGATGCTGCTGGAGCTTTGAGAGACCAAGAGGGTCAATTGTGCAATGAGTGAGGGCAGCGACGTGATGAAGCTGGAAATATCATTGTCCCTGCAATTGCTGTGAATGCAGGGAACGCTGTGATTAATCGCGGAAGGACGATTGGTGAGTACAATAAGCCTGATCAGTTCTACGCCAATCGATCAGCGATTCGCCCTTCTGCTTTTCAGAGGAATGACTTTGAGCTGAAACCTGCATACTTCACTCTTTTGGGTCAGCATCTTTTTCATGGTCTTCCTCATGAACACCTTATGGATCACATTGAGAGATTTGAGGATTTGGTTACAAGCATCAAGTGCAATGGAGTGTCCTATGATTACCTTTTCTTCAAGCTTTTCCCATACTCTCTTGGTGGAGATTCAACTCACTGGCCGAAGCAATTACCTACTGGGTCGTTGACTACATGGGAGGAGACAAAGAACGCGTTCCTGAATAATTTTTTTGATGATGCGAGATCCGAGGAGCTCAGGAACAAGATCTCTCAATTTTCTCAGGAAGCAACTGAGGGATTTAAGGCTGCGTGGATTCGATTTAGGTCGTATCGCAGAGATTGTCCACATCATGGGTACTCTGATGTTCAGCTGCTGGGTTACTTCTTCAGAGGGATTGATTGGAGGTATCAGATAACCTTGGATACTGCAATCAATGGGAATTTCCAAACCAGGTATCCTGATGACGCCTATGTGCTTATTGAGAACTTGGCGTCTAGCAATAGCACCAAGAATGCAGACTTTGAGCGGAAGAGGCTCGCTGGTGTAGCTGATGGATCATAGATTGCTGGGATTCAGGCCAAGCTGGATTTGGTGCATAATTTGTTGATGGGCAGGCAACAGAAGGCTGTTCGTTTTGCTGAAAAAGATGCAGTGGAACATGTTAACTACGTTGGTGGAGATGGATTTCAAGATCAAATGTATCATTGCCAACCCACAGCACCCATAATTTCTGAAAGCAAGATAGAAGCCATGTTTGAGCAGATTCTTCAAGGACAACAAGAGTTGATTGGGGATTTCAATGGGAAGCTGGATTCCTTGTACGCGAATCTGAATGACAAGATTGAGACTCTTAGCATCCAACATAAGAAGCTCGAGACTCAGGTTGCCCCGACTACTGAAGCTGTGAAGAGGCAAGAAGGCTTTCTTGCAGGGAAGACAGAGAATCCGAGGACGTCTGTTAGTGTAATCACATCGAATAGTAGAGCAGAGGTGAATTCAAGAGTGAAGAAGAACCCAGACGATTACAATTTAACTGATCTTGCTGAGAATGACGAAGAGATTTCAGAAATCACCTATGTGTCGACCGATACCCTCTTGTATCGATCGACACCCGTCCAAGAATCTGTCAAAGACATCTCGAAGGAGCAAGCATCGATCGATGCCCTCCATACATCGATCGACACCCTCCCTGTATCGATCGATACACACCCAGATACTGCGAAGGAGCCGCGTATGAGTGTTGACAGACTTCGCAAGCCCAAGAAGCTGAATCCTATTCCTCATCACCTCCGAGCCCCCATCACTCCAAAGCAGCTACGTGGTTTTGAGAAGATGGTACGAAGGATACCCCACTCGTTCACTTTTGAAGAACCTCTAGAGGGCTGGCCTCTGCTGAGTCACTTCCGAGATTGCAGAGAAACTATGGAAGAGATCGAAGTACTCTTTATCAAGGCAAGAAGCACGTCACTACCGCTGAGGCAGTTGACCAAGAGGGAAGACCCATGAATATTCTCCGTTCCATGCTCCATCTCTGGAGTTGAATTCAAAGAGTCTCTCGTTGACTCAGGGGCTAGCGTTAATGTCATGTCAAGGGAAATTGCAGAGAGATTGGGGGCTGATATTCGATCTCCCAAGTCATCTATCACATTCGCGAACAGTTCCACCTCACTTCCATATGGAACAATCCTTGATTTGCTAGTTAACGTAGGAGATTGCCTGGTTCCTACTGATTTTCATGTTGTGGAGATGAGCGCACAATCTCGTAAGCAGTTGTTTCTTGGAAGACCGTTCATGGCTACAGTTGGTGCCATTATGGACACACCCATCAAGCACATCTCATTCTCATACATTGACAAGGAGGTGTACTACAAAGCCATCCCTAGAGGAACTCCCACACATATCTCTTGCATCACCGTTGTTCCAGGATAGACGTTGGTAGTTGATCTTTTGGAAGAGCCTCCTGACGGACCTAATACCATCAACGTTCCAGATAGTCCTTCTGCTATCACCAAGAAAGATGTCAAAACAGCTAAAGCAAAGAAAAAGGTGAAGAGCAAAGAAGTAAAAGGTGCTCCCTTTATGACTTTAATCCCTCAGGAGTATGATGGGGATTCGATTGAGTACAAGGTGAAGTGCAAAGGAACTTTGAAACCATTCTCTAAGGCTCGAGTTCTTCTTATTTCGGAGCTGAAAGAGAAAGGAAAGGAGTTTGTGGAGAGCATGTTGAGCAGAACTCTGAAACTGGAGATGTCAAGCTGTGGAACTTGCATGGAAGTAAGCTCTCTATCTTCTCCTGACTGATCACCTGCGGTACAGTCAAGCTAATGACATTAAACGAGCGCTTGGTGGGAGGCAACCCACTGGTGAGTTTTTCTTTGAGTCTTTTCGTTTTTTGTTTTTTTCGTTTTTGTGTCTGTGTCAGGATAAACAAGGAGCAAACACGAAATTGCCTGAGTGTTGATAGATACCCTGTTAGTATCGGTCGATACCTTACGCGAATGAGAACAATTCATCATATCGGCTTAAGCCTGGTATCAATCGATACCAGGCCGTGTGTCGGTCGATACTTGATGTTCCAGCACGGTAACTTCTTGATTTTTCACAATCCACTTAGTTCTTTTGCTTTCTTTCACCAACTCTAGGTTAGATAACACTGGGGACAATGTTGTTCAAGTCGGGGGGAGGTAGTTGCTGACATTGTTTTTGTTTTTCTTAGAGTCAGTCATTTTTGAGTCATTCGTTGTTTTATTGAGTCAAAACTTTGTCTGGAGACAGTGATATTTTTCTGGAATCTATTGATCTTACCTTGCTTCTAAGTGACCATTGTTACAGAATTAGTTCTAGATCGACTAATGAAAAATCCAAAGGCTGACCAGGTAACTAGAAGACACTCATGTTTTCAGCAAAGTTTTTTAAAGCCTGAGCCAAAATTTTGCACTTCATTGAGGTAATTGATGTCCATAGAGCTTGATTCCTCGTTCGTATCTGACAAAGGAACCACGTGTTTAAAATAATGGTATTTCTCTCCCTGTTACAAGTTAATAAATAAGATGCATTAAAAGATGAAATAATTTTCTTCTGAGTAGAGGGTTAGGAAAATTTCCAACGATCCCATTATTCTACTTCAGAGTCAATGATCACACAAAGGATTGGAAGCGAGGCTAGGATTTTCCTATGATGCCATTATTCGCCTACGCCTTTGATACGTTGAGAGGGAAGAACCGGGGATTCGGTGGCTAACACCATCAATACTCGCGTCTCATACCTTGATGTGTATATGCAAAGCTAAAAACATTAGAGAGAACATAATAAGAAATAAGTCTGGGGGAGAGAAATAATACCAAAAAGTGTGAAAATGGTGGTTCCTTATCATGATATTGTATGGAAAAGAATCTAGAAGGTTCTTGGTATTAATCACAGCGATGAAACTGGCGAGGATGGCTTGATTGAACAATGCTGTGAATTAATGTGTGTAGTCTGGAAAGCTGCGAATGTCTACGGAGAAGTACATGGTGGTTAGATCAAAAACTGGTTATGTGACATTTGGGTGCTTGGGAAAAGGGTCATTGTAACGTTTCAAGAACATGTGAGTCTCTATGTTTTCAAACCTCTTTCTCTGATTTAGTCTTCTATTTGCTTGAGGTCAAGCAAAGGCTAAGTCTGGGGGAGTTGATATATCATGGTTTTTACCCCGTTTAAGCCATGATATAAGTCCGTTTTATAGAGTCTTTCTACTATTTCGTAGTAGTTTAGAGTCTCTTACAGGTTTTAGCACGTTTGGAGCTTAAATGGAGATATTGAAGCATTCTGGAGCATTTTGGAGCATATGGAGATGCAGAGTCATGCAGAGACGTCAGAAGTTTGGCATTCGTTGAAGAAGTTCACACCATTGGATTGAGCCCAAATTTGGATACAAGACAGATCAATGGATTAGCTTTCATTTGGAAGTGGTTTGAGGCTATGCCAACGGTGCGATCGAAAGTTATGACAGTTTTCGTGAAACAGTCAAGTCTGGCGAGCAGAAGAATCGGCAAAGAGGATGACTATCGACCGATACTACCTAGTATCGACCGATACCAACTTCAGGAAGAAGGAAACGTGAATTTTTACAAGTTTGCAACTTGGTCCAGAAGACTTTAATAATTACCAGAAGACCCAAAACGTGTTTTAGCTTTATAATTATGTTTTTCAGCCACTTTGGTGGCTACGCTTTCATTACTCTTGATTCTACTTTAGTGTTTAGAGAGACAACTCTGAACTCCTGTTTTCTATTATTTTCTTTGATGATCTATTCAATCATGTTATTTTCATTCTCCATGTATGAGTATATCCACTTTAGGTTCAGGATTCTCATAAGGGTTTTCTCTGAATGCTAGATTGATTAGTTGATTTGAATTCACCATCTGAATTAGTTCTTCACCTTAGGTTGTGTTCAAAGCTAATTCTAGGTTGACGAATATGGAACTTAGATCTTAGGATAATTGATTAGGCACGAGAGTGCGATTGATTACCTGATATAACCTTAGGTGAGCAAAATAACTATCCGCAAAGAGATTTAATTTAATTGTTTTGTGAACAAATCAAACTTGAACTAAAAGCTGGTTTAGACTTTAGGATTCGCACAAAAAGCTGTTTTAGACTTTAGGATTCGCAAAGAGATTTGTAATTCTAGGATTTAGATTTAGATAGTTTTCGCAACGAGAGTTGGTTAGCTATATCTTAGTGATTTGAGTTCAAGAACCGTGCTAAATCTGAATCCTCCTAGCTAGTTTATCTGCATTCATTGAATTCCTGAGAAATACCCTAAGCCTATCCTTCTTCCAATCGAATTATAACTTGTTTAATTTACGCATTGCTTTCAATATCATTGATCGTTTAGCTTAATTCTCACCTTTATAATATATTGTGTGTCTCTGTGAGTCATTGTGTTCGACCCCTACTTGAGTGCAACTACTGCTTAGTACTTTTAGGGTATTTATTTGAGCATATCAGAAGATAAACTAACTAACATGATTCATGATTTAGCGCGGTTCTTAAACTCAAATCACTAAAGTATAGCTAACCAATTCTCGTTGCGAAAACTATCTAAGTCTAAATCCTAGAATTCCAAATCTCTTTGCGAATCCTAAAGTATAAACCAGTTTTTAGTTCAAGTTTGATTTGTTCACAAAACAACTAAACCAAATCTCTTAGCGAATATTTATTTTGCTCACCCTAAGTTCTATCAGGTATTTAATCGCACTCTCGTGCCTAATTAATTATCCTAAGATCTAAGTTCTAGGTAGCTAATCTAGAACAAGCTTTGAACACAACCTAAGGTGAAGAACTAATTCAGATGGTGAATCCTAATCAACCTAGCACTCAGAGAAAACCCTTATGAGAACCCTAAACCTAACAAGAGATCTACTCAGACATGTAAATTGAAGTAATAAACATGTTTGAATAAATCATCAAATAAATAAGTAGAAAGAGTAACAAGAGGGTTCGGAATCTTCTCTCGGACGAACAGAGTTTCAAACTTGTCTCCCTTCAAAAGCTCTCTCACCAAAAACCAAAATAAAATAAAGCATAGCCATCAAAGTAGCTGTAAATCCTAATAAATAACATAATTCACGTTTTGGGGCTTCTTGTAAATAATAAAGTCTTCTGGGCTATTTTGCAATTCTTCAACTCTTCTTAAGTTGCGACTCATGTCTTGCTGCAGTGAGTATCGACCGATACTACCCAGTATCGATCGACACTGAGGCTTCAAATCGAGTACTCAGCTATACGAACGTCTGCTTTGCTCCAAAATACTCCAGAAAGCTCCAATATCTACAATTATGCTCCAAACGTGCTAAAACCTGTAAAAGACTCTAAAACACTACAAAATACTAGAAAGACTCTATAAAACGGACTTATATCATGGCTTAAACGGGGTTAAAACTATGATATATCACTTTGTGAACTTCATGATTTCCATAATCTCGATCGCTTGATTTGGGTTGATCTTTTCAATCTCCCAATACTCTCCCACAAGCTCATACGTGATAACACGTATGAGATTGGAAAAGTCTTCAAAATATCGGCGTTATACTCAGTCGTCAGGTCAGTTCGGCTACAACACTAATCAATTGGGTCATCAACAACATTCATACACGGTCGTAAGGTCAAATTGATTCGATGGAAAATCCATCATGAACACCATAGTAGCTCACGATTGTGAGATCAAGAAGTAGTTCGCGATTATAAAATCAGGTAGTAAATCACGATTGTGAAATCGAAAAAAAACTCGCGAGGGCGAGAAGTCAAATCAAAAGAAAATGTCAAACTCGCAAGAGCGAGAAAAACATCACAGAAAACACTCGTCGAGTTGAATAGTATCCCACATCGAAAGTTGGGAGGGACCTTGAATAGTATATAAGGGACTTGGGCCAATGTACCATTAGCCAATTGGTTTTGAGTTGAAAGCCCAAGAAAATTTAACATGGTATCAGAGCCAGAACACACGCTGCCCAACCTGAACTGAAATCTATCCAGCCCATCGAAAGAGGCCTGATCGATCTTAACCGAAATCAGTTCGACCCAAATTAGTCCGACCGATCTAACCCGAAATTAATCATATAATGGGATATTCTCGAGATTAATGGCTAGACGGGCCATTATCTCGAGGGGTGTGTGAGAATATCCCACATCGAAAGTTGGGAGGGGCCTTGAGTAGTATATAAGGGACTTGGGCCAATCCACTCATTGTCAATTGGTTTTGAGTTGGAACCCCATAAAACTTAACATGCTAATGAAACTGGATTCCGACCAAGATAAACAATATAACCATAAGTAGAAGCGAAATCTTCCTTGTCACCAGCCCAATCAGCATTACAGTAGGCATGTAAAGAAAGCGGCAAGATAACATAAAAAAAGATATTGTTTTGAATCGTACCAACAAGATACCAAAATACCCTCTTTACCGCTTCCCAATGATCAACCGTCGGAGAATGCATAAACTGAGATAATCTATTCACCACAAAGGCAATTGTGGGCCGAGTGAAAGAAAGATATTGAAGACTACCAACAACAACACGATATTCGGTCGGATCAGAAAGTTTCATATCCGAAAGAACAAGAGATGTTGACGAGGCAAGAGGTGTAGCCACTTGTTTTGCCGTAGTCATGTTAAGACGAGTGAGAAGGTCAATCATGTATTTATATTGTGTTAAACGAAGACCACCAGGTGTGCGATAAACATCAATGCCTAGAAAATACGAAAGCTCACCAAGATCCTTCAAAGATCACCATATTAAGTTTGTAAGATCAAGAATCTGACTCTGATACCATATTAAGTTTTATGGGCTTCCAACTCAAAATCAATTGGCTATGAGTGGTTTAGTATGCTATGTAACATGCACGCCCTTTCTTCTTTTGTCAGCCATGGCATTGGTCCCAAGAATATCGGCAACTCTCTCAAACTTCCAGATGTAGACGTCCTTGCTCGAATGTACTTTGATTTCCACTAATTTTTTTTAGGAGTCTGCTTCCTGGTCGATGCTGGTCCGCAGCCCGGTGGCCAATCGCGAACGACATAGTACCTTGGCCGTGGCTTGATCTTGGCCCTCATTTTCTCCCAAAAAGGATCATGAACTCTATTTCTCACTTCCTCTAAGGTCCTCGGCATGCTGCAAAAGGCGAGATTCGAGTCAGAATTTGGCAAACCGAAAGATCATATATTAATTTCAGGTTATGTTGGTGATTTGAAATTTCTATAAAACCTTTTTTTAGTTTCCGAAAAACTTCCTTAAAAAGGTGTTTAGAAAACATTTTTTATATGGTGGTCAACTGAAGATGACAACGGTGGTGGCGGTGATGAACGACGAAAACTCTACCCATCTCTCTCTCTCTCTCTCTTTTTTCTCTCCACGGTGCAACTTTAGGATTGAAGGAGATACATGGGCCTCGGCATAAAGGGATGGCCATTTTAGGCCTCATGCCGATATGTTACAAAGGTGTTCTAATAAAAATGGTTCCATCTATAATCATACCAATGCAAACACAAAAAATCTCACCTTCTGGATCTCAAAGATGTGTCAAACCAGCAAAAGTTTGTAAAAAGAAATCTATCCAATTCTACGAATTTTTTAATCCAATTTAAAAGACTATTTATTCTCTTACTCACCATCGAAATCTCATTCTACGTCTGCCGGAATAAACTTTGCTCTGCTCATCTCACCCGATCGAAAGTCTCAGTCGACCAAATTGTTATTCCCAGCCTCGATCGAAGTTTCGGGTCGACCCAATAGTTGTTAAAGACAAAAAAAAAGAGTGAAGAACAGATGGTGCGTGAAACGGTAGCGTTTTGGTGTTGGCGGTAACGGTCCCTTGTTTCTGACGTGGCATTATTAAGCCACATTAGCAATTCAGTTTACTGTTGAGTGGATTGATCATTTGTTTGGCCAGAGTGTGTTTGTTTACACATGACAAAACGTATGTATTTGTTTGGCAGATTATTATCACTCGTCATTTACTAACCAACTCTAGTTAAACTGTTTTTTTCTCTCAAAGCTAAGCATATTCTGTAAAAGGAGTAACTTCCAAATTTCCATACTCATGAGACAACAATTAACACTTGATCCTTTTATATTTACTTTCTCCAATTAGGTTCTCATCGAGATTTATTGATCTTATATCCAACATTTGTAGATATCAACATATTCCAGGTCTTTGCTTTGCTCTTGTCTTCCACACCGATCACAATCTCTTGGAATCTGATAAACCAAATATGTTCTCGTTGTTCTTGAAATCCATTCACTCATCCAAATCAACAACTAAGGTAATGAGATATCTCTTCAACATTTCAAGTTCCCACCAAAATCCTCAAACACATTCATAAACTTTCACTTCTAAATCACTAAAAAAATAGATTATTCCAATGAGTAACTCTCTTTTTTCTTTCCCTAAGATCAGTTGTTTAATTTTTATACCCAAATGAAATTACTAAAAAACATTATCTCCATCAATGGACATTTTACTTGCAACACCTGAATCACCCTTAATAGTGGAACATAATGTCTATAGTTTTACGGAAGTGTGAATTTATTAAGACTTTTAATACAAGAATCACAAAAGTTGAAGAAGCAATGGTTTAGAAACTCGGAAAATCAAGCATTTTATTCATGCCGAGTAAAAACATACAAGAATTGAATTGAAGAATTATCGATTCATTACAAAATTCCAAATGAGGCACGATAAGTTCTTACAAAGTGATATAAACTCAATATATAAAAATCTAACTTCCTCAGTGAGAATACATAATAGCAAATATAGAATGACGCCCTAGTCTTATATCATATCTCGGAGCAAGACCTAATTACAAGAAGAGAACATCATTGGATCTCCATAAGAAGGTAGTGTCTGGCTCCACGGCGCATACTAACCAAACTGGAGTAGCGGGTTTTGTGTCGGGATGTTATTGCTGCAGCTTCTTAGGCCACCAAATCCTTGATCCCAAGTATAGTCGTACTCAGATTAAAACTAAAGGATTTGATCGAGATCAAATGTGAAGCTCACTCTTGACCTCTTGAAAAAGCATACCAATCACGTTCTTTGGCTCATACGTCAGTTTATCTGGTTTCTCCATGAAATCACGAGACTCATTCACATAAAGATGATGTGGTATCTCGGCTGCAACACGATTTTGGGAAAATTCACTGCGATTGAAAACATATGTGCATTTTCATTGCATGGGTTACTAAAGAACTTAAGTGATTCTTTATCCACAAAGTTTGTATACATAATGAGTTTTCAGTTGACCTTGCGGAGTCTATCGGTTTAGTGAATGACCACTACATCAAAAGAGTGTACCGCTGTTTTGATAGGTAATGTAATAGGAAATTTGTAATTTAAAAAAATATGCTATTATATTAGAGATAATCTCAAAAATACAATTTTGGAGACACCACAATTCAAAACTACCATTACACGATGTGTATTTTCAAAAATACACCATATGCTAAAGTGAAAGACAAACTTAACCCTGAGTAAGAAACACAAGCACTCGTCGATTTCTTTCTCTGCGATTTATTTCCGAAGATTTCGAACAAAAAAATAACATTGTTCATCTCTGCGATTTCTTTCAGAAGATTCGATTCGGATCATGACGGCTTGAGGTTTCTCGTCAATTCAAGTCTCCTACAGTCTAATCAAGTAAATAAACTATATATCTCTCTCAATTTCTTTGATTAATTAGGTCAAGAGGTAACCAGTAATTTCTAAAACTATGGTTTCTTTCTTTCGGGACGCTTTCATCATCGATTTTTGTTCAGATGATATGCTCAAATTAATACCCTAAAAGTACTAAGCAGTAGTTGCAGTATAGTTGGGGTCGGACACAAGGACTCACAGAGACACACAATAGATTATATAGATGAAAATAAAGCTAAGCGATCAATGATATTGAAAACATAACGTAAATTAAAACGGTTGTAAATTCGATTGGAGAAAGATAGGTTCAGGGTATTTCTCAGGGAATCAATGAATGCAGATAAACTAACTAGCATGATTCAAATTTAGTGTGGTTCTTGAACTCAAATCACTAAGGTATAATTAACCAACTTCCGTTGCGAAAACTATCTAAATCTAAATCCTAGGAATTCCAAATTCTTTTGCGAAGTCTAAATCAGCTTTTAAATCATGTTTGATTTGTTCACAAAACAACTAAACCAAATTCCTTTGCGAATAGTTATTTTACTCACCTTAGATTCTATCAGGTAATTAATCGTACTTCCGCGCCTAATCAATTATCCTAAGATCTAAGTTCTAGGTGATCAATCTAGAATTAGCTTTGCAAATAACCTATGGTGAATAACTAATTCAGATGGTGAATCCTAATAACTAATCAACCAGGCAATCAAAGAAAACCCTATTGAGAACCCTGTACATAACAAGAGATCTACTCAGACATAGAAATTGAAGCAATAAATATTTTTGAATAAATCATCAAATAAATCAGAAAGAGTAACAATAGGGTTCGAAATTTTCCTATGATGCCATTATTCGCCTACATCCTTTGATACATAGAGAGGGAAGAACCGGGGATTTGGTGGCAAACACCATCAATACTCGCGTCTCCTACCTTGATATGTATATGCTAAGCTGAAAATAAAAAAAATAATAAGGATATAATAAGAAATAAGTCTGGAGGAGAGAAATTGATACAAAAGAAGTGTGAAAAGGGTGGTCCCTTTGTCAAGATATTGACTGGTAAAGAGTCTAGAAGGTTCTTAAATATTAGCTGCAGAGATGAAACTGGCGATGAGGGCTTTACTTGAACAATGCTGTGGGATTTTGTGTGGAGTCTGGAAAAGCTGCAAATGTCTACGGAGAAGTACATGGTGGTTAGATCGAAAGCTGATCATGTGACATTTGGGTACTTGGGAAAAGGGTCTTTTCGATGGTTCAGGAACAGGTGAGTCTCTACGTTTTCAAACCTCTTTTTCTGGTTTAGTCTTCTATTTGCTTGAGGGCAAGCAAAATGCTAAGTCTGGGGGAGTTGATATATCATGGTTTTTACCCTATTTAGGCCATGATATAAGTCCTTTTATAGAGTCTTTTCTTGTGTTTTGGAGTCTTTTAGAGTCTTTCACAGGTTATAGCACGTCTGGAGCTTAATTGGAATTATTGGAGCTTTTCTGGAGCATTCTGGAGCGAGACTGAAGTCTGATGACTAAGAGCCCGATCTGAGCACCGAGCATCGATCGATACCCCCTGGTATCGATCGACACTCATCGAGATTTCATGGGCCGCGACTAATTATGAAGTCTTGGAGAATTGCAAAAGCACCCAGAAGACTTTGATAATTACAAGAAGACCCCAAATCGTGATTTAGGTTATAAATAGGATTTTACAGCCATTGTTTAGGCTATGCTTTTATTTTCTGTGTTTGATTTTACTTTGGTTTTAGAGAGACAAGTCTGAATCTCCCTTCGTCCGAGATCAGATCTCTAAACCCTTCTTTCTATTCTATTGATGATTTATTCAAACATGTTGATTGTTTCATTCTCCATGTCTGAGTAGATCCACCTTAGGTTTAGGGTTTTCTCATAAGGGTTTTCTTTGAATGCTAGGTTAAATATCTTTTAGGATTCACCATCTGAATTATAGTTCTTCGCTTAGGTTGTGTTCATAGCTTGTTCTAGATTAGCTACCTAGAATATAAATCTTAGGATAATTGATTAGGTACGAGAGTGCAATTAATTACCTGATAGAACCTAGGTGAGCAAATTGATTATTCGCAAAGAGATTTGGTTTAATTGATTTGTGAACATATCAAACCTGTTGTTAAAGCTGATTTAGACTTTAGGATTCGCAAAGAGATTTGGAATCCCTAGGATTTAGATTTAGATAGTTTTCGCAACGAGAGTTGGTTAGCTATATTTTAGTGATTTGAGTTCAAGAACTGCGCTAAATCTGAATCCTGTTAGTTAGTTAGTCTGCATTCACTGATTTTCTGAGAAAAACCCTGAGCCTATATTTCCCAATTGATTTACATCTCGTTTAATTTCTGCACTGTTTTTAATTACATCTATCTGGCTTAGCGTAATTCGACACTTCATAATTTATTGTGTGATCTCTGTGAGTCTTTGTGGTTCGACCCCTACACTTACTACAACAACTGCTTTAGTATCTTAGGGTATTAAATTGAGCATATCAATTTTGGCGCCGTTGCCGGGGACTCAATTTCGCCATTAGATTTTAGTTTAGAATTTCGACTAAGTTCGTCGGTATCGATCGATACTCACTAGTATCGGTCGATACTCCGGCGACTTCTTTTTTGGTATCGATCGACACCACTTGGTATCGATCGATACTCAACGTATTTTTCTGGTTACTTACGTGCTTTGCCTAGTGTTTTCCTTGCAGGTGTATGCCTGTTCGTGAAACCAGGAGCAACAAGAGCACTCAGCTAGTTGGACTATCACTGGAACAGCTAGCGCTTGTGGAACGCACAAACAGAAAGACCAAGCAAACATCAGGGATGAACAACCCAGTGGTTTTAAGAGCTGATGAAGCTGGAATTCTGAGAGACCAAGAGGGTCATGTGTGTAATGAGAGAGGGCAACGACTTGATGAAGCTGGAAACATCGTTGTCCCTGCTCCTGTTATTGAGATTTTTGTGCCAGCTGGGCGCGGCAACGTTGGCAATGCTGCAGGTGTTCGAGCTCAGACAATTGGTGAGTACAACAGGCCAGAGCAGTTTTTCGCCAATCGGTCAGCGATTCGTCCTCCTGCTTATGAGAGGAATGACTTCGAGCTGAAACCTGCTTACTACACTCTAGTAGGACAGCATCTCTTCCATGGTCTTCCTCATGAACATCCAATGGACCATGTAGAGAAATTCGAGGACTTGGTCACTAGCATCAAGAGCAATGGAGTGTCCTACGACTATCTCTTCTGCAAGCTCTTCCCCTACTCTCTGGGTGGAGAAGCTACTTACTGGCTGAGGCAGCTATCTCCTGGATCGCTAACTAATTGGGAGGACACCAAGAGAGCCTTCCTGATTAACTTCTATGATGACGGGCGATCTGAAGATCTGAGAAATAAGATATCCACTTTTTCTCAAGGACCTACTGAGGCGTTCAAGGCTGCTTGGACAAGATTCAGATCGTATCAGAGAGATTGTCCACATCATGGATACTCTGATGTGCAGCTGCTGGGTATCTTCTTCAGAGGAGTAGATTGGAGATATCAGATGGGTCTGGACTCTTCGAGCAATGGTAATTTCAACACCAGATATCCTGAGGATGCTATTGTGTTGATTGAGAACTTTGCATCTAGTAGTAGCACCAAGAGCGCAGACTTCGAGCGCAAGAAGCTGGCTGGTAACATGGATGGGTCACAGATCGCTGAAGTGAAAGCTCAGCTGGATTCTATGCACAGTCTTCTGCTGGGAAGGACAACAAAGGCCGTCCACTTTGCTACTGAGAATGAGGTGGAAGATGTTAACTACATAGGTGGTTCTGGTTTTCAGGGTCAGCGATTCGGATACAACTCCAATCGAAACTTCACCAACAATGCTCAGCAAGGAGGGTACCAATCCCCACCACCCAAAGCTCCTGAGAGTAAGATTGAGGCTATGCTTGAACACCTGGTTCAAGGGCAGGAGAAGATGACAGCCACCTTCAATGGTAAGATGGACACCATGTACACCGATTTGAGTGGAAGGATCGAGGCACTAAATACGAGTCACAGGATGCTGGAAACTCAAGTAGCTCAGACTGCAGCAAATTCCAAGGGAAAATCGGTTCATGCACACGTCAATGCGATCTCCTCAAGTGCAGAGAATTACGAAGAGGATTCTGAAATCGCCAGAGCATCGATCGATACCCCCAGGTGTCGATCGATGCCGGTTACAATTCTGAAACGGGACACTTCCAAAACCCGTGTATCGATCGATACCCCACTGGTATCGGTCGATACCAAGGCAATTTCTGAGGAGACACATGATATTTCGACCAAGGAGCCTCAAGTAGCAGCAGCACGGTTCAGTATCGCCCAATTTTGGGAAGACTATGAAACGAAGTGTCAGGCAGCGATAGCTAAGGAACGAGCTGAGAAAAGAGCTCGCAAGCCCAAGAAGGAGAATCCTGTACCTAAACACCTCAGAGATCCCATCTCTCCAAAGCAGCTGCGTGGCTTTGAGAAGATGGTAAGAAGGATTTCCCCTGATTCAACCTTTGAAGAAGCCCTAGAGTGCCGTCCTCTGCTAAGTCACTTCAAGGATTGCAGAGAAACTGAGGAAGAGATTAAGGCACTCTTCATTAAGGCTAGAGGTCCACCTCCACTGAGACAGTTGACCCCAAGGGAGGATCCAGGGAAATTTGTAGTTCCATGCTCTATCTCTGGAGTTGAGTTCAAAGAGTCTCTTGTCGACTCAGGGGCTAGTGTCAATGTCATCTCAAGGGCAATTGCAGAGCGGTTAGGAGCTGATATTCGATCACCAGAGGCATCTATCACATTCGCGAACAACTCCACCTCGCTTCCACACGGTACTATCCATGGTTTGCTGGTCAAAGTAGGAGACTGTCTAGTTCCTACTAATTTTCAGGTTGTAGAGATAGGTGCAATATCTCGTATGCCTATCCTTTTGGGACGACCGTTCATGGCTACTGCAGGCGCGATCATAGACACACCTAATAAGAGAATCTCTTTCTCTTACATTGACAGAGGGGTCTATTATGGTGTCATTCCCCCTAGGAGTGCTCCCACACATGTGTCTAGCATCGAGGTTGTCACAGGAGAGTCGCTAGCGATTGATATTTTGGAAGAGCCTCCTGATGAGCCTACTGTCGCAGATGTTCCAGGTGAACCGCCCAGCACCCCCAAAGAAGTTGCCAAGAAAACTAAGGCAACAAAGAAGAAGGCCAAGAGCAACAAAGTTGAGAATCCCCATGTCACTTTGATACCTCAGAAGTGTAATGGAGATTCGATTGAGTACAAGGTCAAATGCAAAGGAGCCTTGAAGCCATTCTCTAAGGCAAGAGTCCTTCTTACTTCTGAGCTGAAAGAGAAAGGGCAGGAGTTTGTGGATAGCATGCTAAGCAGAACTTTGAAGCTAGTAATGTCAAGTGATGGAGCCTGTTTTGGTGCAAGCTCTCACTCTTATCCAGCCTGAAGGGCGTTACAGTCAAGCTATTGACGTTAAACGAGCGTTTGGTGGGAGGCAACCCACTTGTGAGTCTGTTTTTGATTCGTTTTTATTTTTATTTTCGTTTGTTTTGAGTCTGTGTCAGGATGAACAAGGAGCAACTCGAAATCGCCTAAGCATCGATCGATACCCCTATGGTATCGATCGACACCAATCGCGGATGAAAATTCACAAAGTCGATCTAAGCATGGTATCGATCGATACCATGCCGTGTGTCGATCGACACCGACTGTTCCAGAACGGTAATTTCTTGTTTCTCTTCGTTCTATCCTTTTTCTTTGTTTCTTTCACTGACTCTAGGCTAGATAACACTGAGGACAGTGTTGTTCAAGTCTGGGGGAGGTGTCTGCTGACATTGTTTTCGTTTTTCTTAGAGTCAGTCGTTTTATAGAGTCAAAACTGTTTTATTGAGTCAAAATTTGTTGGAGATTATGATCTTGTGCTTGAACCTATTGATGTGATTTTGTTTTTGAGTGCACAGTGTTACAGGATCAGTTCTAGATCGACTAATGAAAAATCCAAAGGCTGACCAGTTGACTAGAAAACATCCATGTCTCCAGCAGAGTTCTTCTGAAGCCTGAGCCAAATTTTTGCACTTCATCAATGTGGTTAGTGTTCATAGAGCTTGATTCATCATTCATATCTGATAAAGGAACCCGTGTGTTTAGAATTATGGTATCTCTCTCCCCTGAAATAAGTTGATAGATTAAGAGCATAAAAGATTGAAATGATTTTCTTCTGAGTAGAGGGTTAGGAAAATTTCCAGCGATCCCATTATTCTACTTAAGAGGGGATGATCACACAAAGGATTGGAAGCGAGGCTAGGATTTTCCTATGATGCCATTATTCGCCTACATCCTTTGATACATAGAGAGGGAAGAACCGGGGATTTGGTGGCAAACACCATCAATACTCGCGTCTCCTACCTTGATATGTATATGCTAAGCTGAAAAAAAAAAAAAATAAGGATATAATAAGAAATAAGTCTGGAGGAGAGAAATTGATACAAAAGAAGTGTGAAAAGGGTGGTCCCTTTGTCAAGATATTGACTGGTAAAGAGTCTAGAAGGTTCTTAAATATTAGCTGCAGAGATGAAACTGGCGATGAGGGCTTTACTTGAACAATGCTGTGGGATTTTGTGTGGAGTCTGGAAAAGCTGCAAATGTCTACGGAGAAGTACATGGTGGTTAGATCGAAAGCTGATCAGGTGACATTTGGGTACTTGGGAAAAGGGTCTTTTCGATGGTTCAGGAACAGGTGAGTCTCTACGTTTTCAAACCTCTTTTTCTGGTTTAGTCTTCTATTTGCTTGAGGGCAAGCAAAAGGCTAAGTCTGGGGGAGTTGATATATCATGGTTTTTACCCTATTTAGGCCATGATATAAGTCCTTTTATAGAGTCTTTTCTTGTGTTTTGGAGTCTTTTAGAGTCTTTCACAGGTTATAGCACGTCTGGAGCTTAATTGGAATTATTGGAGCTTTTCTGGAGCATTCTGGAGCGAGACTGAAGTCTGATGACTAAGAGCCCGATCTGAGCACCGAGCATCGATCGATACCCCCTGGTATCGATCGACACTCATCGAGATTTCATGGGCCGCGACTAATTATGAAGTCTTGGAGAATTGCAAAAGCACCCAGAAGACTTTGATAATTACAAGAAGACCCCAAATCGTGATTTAGGTTATAAATAGGATTTTACAGCCATTGTTTAGGCTATGCTTTTATTTTCTGTGTTTGATTTTACTTTGGTTTTAGAGAGACAAGTCTGAATCTCCCTTCGTCCGAGATCAGATCTCTAAACCCTTCTTTCTATTCTATTGATGATTTATTCAAACATGTTGATTGTTTCATTCTCCATGTCTGAGTAGATCCACCTTAGGTTTAGGGTTTTCTCATAAGGGTTTTCTTTGAATGCTAGGTTAAATATCTTTTAGGATTCACCATCTGAATTATAGTTCTTCGCTTAGGTTGTGTTCATAGCTTGTTCTAGATTAGCTACCTAGAATATAAATCTTAGGATAATTGATTAGGTACGAGAGTGCAATTAATTACCTGATAGAACCTAGGTGAGCAAATTGATTATTCGCAAAGAGATTTGGTTTAATTGATTTGTGAACATATCAAACCTGTTGTTAAAGCTGATTTAGACTTTAGGATTCGCAAAGAGATTTGGAATCCCTAGGATTTAGATTTAGATAGTTTTCGCAACGAGAGTTGGTTAGCTATATTTTAGTGATTTGAGTTCAAGAACTGCGCTAAATCTGAATCCTGTTAGTTAGTTAGTCTGCATTCACTGATTTTCTGAGAAAAACCCTGAGCCTATATTTCCCAATTGATTTACATCTCGTTTAATTTCTGCACTGTTTTTAATTACATCTATCTGGCTTAGCGTAATTCGACACTTCATAATTTATTGTGTGATCTCTGTGAGTCTTTGTGGTTCGACCCCTACACTTACTACAACAACTGCTTTAGTATCTTAGGGTATTAAATTGAGCATATCACACTCAGAGAAAACCCTTATGAGAACCCTAAACCTAACAAGAGATCTACTCAGACATGTAAATTGAAGTAATAAACATGTTTGAATAAATCATCAAATAAATAAGTAGAAAGAGTAACAAGAGGGTTCGGAATCTTCTCTCGGACGAACAGAGTTTCAAACTTGTCTCCCTTCAAAAGCTCTCTCACCAAAAACCAAAATAAAATAAAGCATAGCCATCAAAGTAGCTGTAAATCCTAATAAATAACATAATTCACGTTTTGGGGCTTCTTGTAAATAATAAAGTCTTCTGGGCTATTTTGCAATTCTTCAACTCTTCTTAAGTTGCGACTCATGTCTTGCTGCAGTGAGTATCGACCGATACTACCCAGTATCGATCGACACTGAGGCTTCAAATCGAGTACTCAGCTATACGAACGTCTGCTTTGCTCCAAAATACTCCAGAAAGCTCCAATATCTACAATTATGCTCCAAACGTGCTAAAACCTGTAAAAGACTCTAAAACACTACAAAATACTAGAAAGACTCTATAAAACGGACTTATATCATGGCTTAAACGGGGTTAAAACTATGATATATCACTTTGTGAACTTCATGATTTCCATAATCTCGATCGCTTGATTTGGGTTGATCTTTTCAATCTCCCAATACTCTCCCACAAGCTCATACGTGATAACACGTATGAGATTGGAAAAGTCTTCAAAATATCGGCGTTATACTCAGTCGTCAGGTCAGTTCGGCTACAACACTAATCAATTGGGTCATCAACAACATTCATACACGGTCGTAAGGTCAAATTGATTCGATGGAAAATCCATCATGAACACCATAGTAGCTCACGATTGTGAGATCAAGAAGTAGTTCGCGATTATAAAATCAGGTAGTAAATCACGATTGTGAAATCGAAAAAAAACTCGCGAGGGCGAGAAGTCAAATCAAAAGAAAATGTCAAACTCGCAAGAGCGAGAAAAACATCACAGAAAACACTCGTCGAGTTGAATAGTATCCCACATCGAAAGTTGGGAGGGACCTTGAATAGTATATAAGGGACTTGGGCCAATGTACCATTAGCCAATTGGTTTTGAGTTGAAAGCCCAAGAAAATTTAACATGGTATCAGAGCCAGAACACACGCTGCCCAACCTGAACTGAAATCTATCCAGCCCATCGAAAGAGGCCTGATCGATCTTAACCGAAATCAGTTCGACCCAAATTAGTCCGACCGATCTAACCCGAAATTAATCATATAATGGGATATTCTCGAGATTAATGGCTAGACGGGCCATTATCTCGAGGGGTGTGTGAGAATATCCCACATCGAAAGTTGGGAGGGGCCTTGAGTAGTATATAAGGGACTTGGGCCAATCCACTCATTGTCAATTGGTTTTGAGTTGGAACCCCATAAAACTTAACATGCTAATGAAACTGGATTCCGACCAAGATAAACAATATAACCATAAGTAGAAGCGAAATCTTCCTTGTCACCAGCCCAATCAGCATTACAGTAGGCATGTAAAGAAAGCGGCAAGATAACATAAAAAAAGATATTGTTTTGAATCGTACCAACAAGATACCAAAATACCCTCTTTACCGCTTCCCAATGATCAACCGTCGGAGAATGCATAAACTGAGATAATCTATTCACCACAAAGGAAATTGTGGGCCGAGTGAAAGAAAGATATTGAAGACTACCAACAACAACACGATATTCGGTCGGATCAGAAAGTTTCATATCCGAAAGAACAAGAGATGTTGACGAGGCAAGAGGTGTAGCCACTTGTTTTGCCGTAGTCATGTTAAGACGAGTGAGAAGGTCAATCATGTATTTATATTGTGTTAAACGAAGACCACCAGGTGTGCGATAAACATCAATGCCTAGAAAATACGAAAGCTCACCAAGATCCTTCAAAGATCACCATATTAAGTTTGTAAGATCAAGAATCTGACTCTGATACCATATTAAGTTTTATGGGCTTCCAACTCAAAATCAATTGGCTATGAGTGGTTTAGTATGCTATGTAACATGCACGCCCTTTCTTCTTTTGTCAGCCATGGCATTGGTCCCAAGAATATCGGCAACTCTCTCAAACTTCCAGATGTAGACGTCCTTGCTCGAATGTACTTTGATTTCCACTAATTTTTTTTAGGAGTCTGCTTCCTGGTCGATGCTGGTCCGCAGCCCGGTGGCCAATCGCGAACGACATAGTACCTTGGCCGTGGCTTGATCTTGGCCCTCATTTTCTCCCAAAAAGGATCATGAACTCTATTTCTCACTTCCTCTAAGGTCCTCGGCATGCTGCAAAAGGCGAGATTCGAGTCAGAATTTGGCAAACCGAAAGATCATATATTAATTTCAGGTTATGTTGGTGATTTGAAATTTCTATAAAACCTTTTTTTAGTTTCCGAAAAACTTCCTTAAAAAGGTGTTTAGAAAACATTTTTTATATGGTGGTCAACTGAAGATGACAACGGTGGTGGCGGTGATGAACGACGAAAACTCTACCCATCTCTCTCTCTCTCTCTCTTTTTTCTCTCCACGGTGCAACTTTAGGATTGAAGGAGATACATGGGCCTCGGCATAAAGGGATGGCCATTTTAGGCCTCATGCCGATATGTTACAAAGGTGTTCTAATAAAAATGGTTCCATCTATAATCATACCAATGCAAACACAAAAAATCTCACCTTCTGGATCTCAAAGATGTGTCAAACCAGCAAAAGTTTGTAAAAAGAAATCTATCCAATTCTACGAATTTTTTAATCCAATTTAAAAGACTATTTATTCTCTTACTCACCATCGAAATCTCATTCTACGTCTGCCGGAATAAACTTTGCTCTGCTCATCTCACCCGATCGAAAGTCTCAGTCGACCAAATTGTTATTCCCAGCCTCGATCGAAGTTTCGGGTCGACCCAATAGTTGTTAAAGACAAAAAAAAAGAGTGAAGAACAGATGGTGCGTGAAACGGTAGCGTTTTGGTGTTGGCGGTAACGGTCCCTTGTTTCTGACGTGGCATTATTAAGCCACATTAGCAATTCAGTTTACTGTTGAGTGGATTGATCATTTGTTTGGCCAGAGTGTGTTTGTTTACACATGACAAAACGTATGTATTTGTTTGGCAGATTATTATCACTCGTCATTTACTAACCAACTCTAGTTAAACTGTTTTTTTCTCTCAAAGCTAAGCATATTCTGTAAAAGGAGTAACTTCCAAATTTCCATACTCATGAGACAACAATTAACACTTGATCCTTTTATATTTACTTTCTCCAATTAGGTTCTCATCGAGATTTATTGATCTTATATCCAACATTTGTAGATATCAACATATTCCAGGTCTTTGCTTTGCTCTTGTCTTCCACACCGATCACAATCTCTTGGAATCTGATAAACCAAATATGTTCTCGTTGTTCTTGAAATCCATTCACTCATCCAAATCAACAACTAAGGTAATGAGATATCTCTTCAACATTTCAAGTTCCCACCAAAATCCTCAAACACATTCATAAACTTTCACTTCTAAATCACTAAAAAAATAGATTATTCCAATGAGTAACTCTCTTTTTTCTTTCCCTAAGATCAGTTGTTTAATTTTTATACCCAAATGAAATTACTAAAAAACATTATCTCCATCAATGGACATTTTACTTGCAACACCTGAATCACCCTTAATAGTGGAACATAATGTCTATAGTTTTACGGAAGTGTGAATTTATTAAGACTTTTAATACAAGAATCACAAAAGTTGAAGAAGCAATGGTTTAGAAACTCGGAAAATCAAGCATTTTATTCATGCCGAGTAAAAACATACAAGAATTGAATTGAAGAATTATCGATTCATTACAAAATTCCAAATGAGGCACGATAAGTTCTTACAAAGTGATATAAACTCAATATATAAAAATCTAACTTCCTCAGTGAGAATACATAATAGCAAATATAGAATGACGCCCTAGTCTTATATCATATCTCGGAGCAAGACCTAATTACAAGAAGAGAACATCATTGGATCTCCATAAGAAGGTAGTGTCTGGCTCCACGGCGCATACTAACCAAACTGGAGTAGCGGGTTTTGTGTCGGGATGTTATTGCTGCAGCTTCTTAGGCCACCAAATCCTTGATCCCAAGTATAGTCGTACTCAGATTAAAACTAAAGGATTTGATCGAGATAAAATGTGAAGCTCACTCTTGACCTCTTGAAAAAGCATACCAATCACGTTCTTTGGCTCATACGTCAGTTTATCTGGTTTCTCCATGAAATCACGAGACTCATTCACATAAAGATGATGTGGTATCTCGGCTGCAACACGATTTTGGGAAAATTCACTGCGATTGAAAACATATGTGCATTTTCATTGCATGGGTTACTAAAGAACTTAAGTGATTCTTTATCCACAAAGTTTGTATACATAATGAGTTTTCAGTTGACCTTGCGGAGTCTATCGGTTTAGTGAATGACCACTACATCAAAAGAGTGTACCGCTGTTTTGATAGGTAATGTAATAGGAAATTTGTAATTTAAAAAAATATGCTATTATATTAGAGATAATCTCAAAAATACAATTTTGGAGACACCACAATTCAAAACTACCATTACACGATGTGTATTTTCAAAAATACACCATATGCTAAAGTGAAAGACAAACTTAACCCTGAGTAAGAAACACAAGCACTCGTCGATTTCTTTCTCTGCGATTTATTTCCGAAGATTTCGAACAAAAAAATAACATTGTTCATCTCTGCGATTTCTTTCAGAAGATTCGATTCGGATCATGACGGCTTGAGGTTTCTCGTCAATTCAAGTCTCCTACAGTCTAATCAAGTAAATAAACTATATATCTCTCTCAATTTCTTTGATTAATTAGGTCAAGAGGTAACCAGTAATTTCTAAAACTATGGTTTCTTTCTTTCGGGACGCTTTCATCATCGATTTTTGTTCAGATGATATGCTCAAATTAATACCCTAAAAGTACTAAGCAGTAGTTGCAGTATAGTTGGGGTCGGACACAAGGACTCACAGAGACACACAATAGATTATATAGATGAAAATAAAGCTAAGCGATCAATGATATTGAAAACATAACGTAAATTAAAACAGTTGTAAATTCGATTGGAGAAAGATAGGTTCAGGGTATTTCTCAGGGAATCAATGAATGCAGATAAACTAACTAGCATGATTCAAATTTAGTGTGGTTCTTGAACTCAAATCACTAAGGTATAATTAACCAACTTCCGTTGCGAAAACTATCTAAATCTAAATCCTAGGAATTCCAAATTCTTTTGCGAAGTCTAAATCAGCTTTTAAATCATGTTTGATTTGTTCACAAAACAACTAAACCAAATTCCTTTGCGAATAGTTATTTTACTCACCTTAGATTCTATCAGGTAATTAATCGTACTTCCGCGCCTAATCAATTATCCTAAGATCTAAGTTCTAGGTGATCAATCTAGAATTAGCTTTGCAAATAACCTATGGTGAATAACTAATTCAGATGGTGAATCCTAATAACTAATCAACCAGGCAATCAAAGAAAACCCTATTGAGAACCCTGTACATAACAAGAGATCTACTCAGACATAGAAATTGAAGCAATAAATATTTTTGAATAAATCATCAAATAAATCAGAAAGAGTAACAATAGGGTTCGAAATCTTCTCTCGGACGAACAGAGATTCAGACTTGTCTCCCTTCAAAATCTCTCTCACAAAACCAAAATAAAACAAAGCGTAATCAAAGCATAGCCATTAAAGTGGCTGTAAAATCCTATTAAATAACTTAAATCACGTTTTGGGGCTTCTTGTAAATATTAAAGTTTTCTGGGCAATTTTGCAATTCTTCAACTCTCGGAAAAGTCGCGGGTCGTGTCTGCCTCGGTGAGTATCGACCAATACTAGGCAGTATCGATCGACACTCATGCTTCAAATCGGGTACTCAGCTACACGAACGTCTGCTTTGCTCCAAAATGCTCCAGAAAGCTCCAATATCTCCAATTATATTCCAAACATGCTAAAACCTGTAAAACACTCTAAAACATTACAAAATAGTAGAAAGACTCTATAAAACGGACTTATATCATGGCTTAAACGGGGTAAAAACCATGATATATCATGAGAGCATGTTCTTGAGCTCATTTTGTTTGGATTTTTGAATTTTCTGGTGATTTTCGTTTGTAGATTCAAAGTGGAAGCCATACTTTTTTATTATTAAATTCAAGATTTTTTGTTCAGAGCGTGGGAATTTTGATAGGCTAGTTTTGAGGAAAAGGGTTTATAAGTATATTTATAAGACCTTGTAAAGGTCTTAATTTCACTTGGTGTGGCTTAAATGGGTATTGCATCAAAAAGGGAAATTCAGATATTAGGTCGAGATTTTTATTTGGGTATGAGGAAACATGAAGAGTTGGATATTGTTGTTCTGAATATGATTGGACTGATTGTGTTTTGATCAATTGTTGAGATCTTTAGCATATCTACTAATTTATAAGGGTTTTTAAAACTAATCATTTTACAAACCCGAGCTTACTTTTTTCAATTTTTACACATATATGGACATAAATATGGACAACAATGATTTCTATGAAACATACAAATTACCCGGGATGATCTATCAACCCGGAACCGAGCCAGATACTATATCAGCTAGTGTGCGCATGATGAACACATAAACTTGGTCAAAATGTCAGTATGAAGTAAAAGGATTTGCCATGGTAATCACCTTGTGGGCTCTGTCTGCTATACCACACCTAGGTCACACATTTGCACAACAATGTGACACAACCTCCTCTACAGATCCCTGGTGCCTGCAATGAAAGTTGACTCGGGCTCCACGAAAAACTGAAGTTGTAGGAGTTGAGAGGATGAAAAACGTGAGTGGTTTTTGGCTTTCTGATTTGTTTCTGATTTTATAATTTGTTTAAAAGCCCTTATAAATGGTTTCGGGTTTATATGTGCCTTTGTTCTATTTTCGCAGGTTTTGGTCAAACCTATAGTTGGAGACCCAAATGAATACATTCATTTGGTTCCGCCAACAAATCCTGATGACAAAGACTTTGAAGGGGTTATTGAACTCGTGAAGCAAGGATATCGAATGAAGAGAAACGACTGGCTCCAAGAATGGGTAGATGTATTTGTTGCATAAGAAGAAATTGGAAATCTGCATAGCAAAAACAATCAGCCAAACAATCCGCCTTCTCCTCCACCTCCTCTCTCTAACAGCCAAAAAATTGGCATGCTACTAAAGATAGTTGGATGTTTGAAAAAAGATGTTGAGATAATCAAGAAAGCCTTGGGTGTTAACACAGAAGGGGATGCCAAAGAAGAGGAAGTAAGCAATTAAGTACAAATATTTGAATTTTTGATTGATTCCCTTGATTCTTGGGATTATTATTGATAATTTTGTATCATTCATTCTTTTGCAGGCAGAGAAAGATCACGATCATAATGGCTTTAGTGATGGTGGAAAGAGTGAAGATCCTGGAGATGGTGAAAAGATTGTAGATCCTGGAGATGGCAAAGAAGAGGAAGTAAGTGAAAAAAGCAATTAAGTGATTCACATGAGGGTGAAGAAACAGATATAGAGTAAATTCGTCCTAAAGGGCCTACAAATTATAGCTACGGTGGAGATGATGAAAATACACAAAATAATGGTGATGCAACTGAAACCGAGCTTATAGAAGTTGAAGGAGGTAGCTTTGAAAAAGGAAAAGCACAGGTACATGCTAAAAAGAGTAGTTTGTAAAAATCAATGTTATATGTTTTTGAGTATAATTGGAAAATATTCTCTGTCTATATATTTATATACGAAACATCGCCTAGTACACATTTTTTTACTCCGAATTTCAATCTTCTTACATAGGAAAGTCGTGAAAACAAGATAGATGAAGTGAAGAGAAATGAGAGTAGTGGAAAACGAAAAGAAGTGGGTGAGACAAACAATGAAAAAGTAATTTACAAGGCTTTATAAATTAAGAAAAGATATGTAGTGTCTTATTTGTAAACTGCTAACCAACTTGTTTTAATCAGATTTTTGTTGAAGATGTAACAAATCCTCAAGTTTCTCAAGTGGGTGCATCAGGTTCTATGAAACATAAGAAAAGAGCTGCACAAAAAAAAGCATTGAGGTTAACCTTTTTTGGCTTATTATTTACAAGGCTTTATAATGAAAACATATGTAAACCAATGCTAGGCGTTTGATATGATCAGGTTATTAATGAAGAAGTGCCAAACCCTCAAATTTCTCAAGTGGGTGCATCTCAAAGTTCAATGAAACGGAAAAAGATACTCTATGAGGCTAAGATCCACTACTTTTTGTATTTTCGAATCCTTTTTTAAAATGATTTTTACCAGTTAGCATATAAAAAGCTTGCAAAAACATTTGTTTTTTTTTGGTGGCTCTTAGAGAGATGAAGAAGCCGAGCCAGTGACTATGAAGAAGAAGCGTAGACAAAGAGAAAAAGCTAATGCAATTGGAGTTGTGGCAATAAGAAGTGAGAGAGTACTCGTTCCTTCAATCCATACTCTGCCGCCTTACACAGGGGAAAAGAAAAAAACATCCCATATTTCATTCATTTGGACCTGTTGATAAACTTCGAATGGAAAAACTGACTGAATGGAGAAAGTAAAAAAAAACAAGTAAGTTTCCACTGATAAAAACATGTGTTATATGATGCAATTGTATTGATAAAACAATATGTTTTCATGTAGGCAATTGCTAATTTATGGCCATACAATAGATGTAAAGTGGTTCACAAGTCTAGAGACACCAGGAAAGACCGTTTCAAGCATGGTAAGAGTTTTTTTTAAAACTTTGTAATTTTGTGTGCCTTACTAAGGAACACTTATTGGTTATTAATTCTCTATTTGTTACAGCATGTTGCAGCATGCACTACAAGAAAACAGGGCTATTTCCGACGGTCAAATCCGTCGGAAATCCGTCGGAAAGGGTCATTTCCGACGGATTTCCGACGGATTTAAGCTGTCGGTTACAGTTCGTCGGAAATGTGGTTTCCGTCGGAATCCGTCGGAAATTTCCGACGGATTTGTGCCGTCGGAACGCCGTCAGACATTTCCGACGGATTTCCGACCGCGTACGTTCCGACGGATATTCGACGGACTTCTGACGGATACTCCGACGGATATTCAGTCGTAAGTGCCGTCGGAAATCCGTCGGAAATTTCCGACGGATTTCCGACGGATATATTACCGACAGAATTTCCGATGGATGGGTATCGAATGAATTTGTCGGAAGTCCGTCGTAAATCCGTCGGAAGATATTTCTGACGGAATTCCGACGGTAACTATTTTCGACGGCGTTACGACGGATAATTTGATCGGAAGTTGTCTCGGAAGTCCGTCGGTTCTTCGTCGGAAATAGGTTCCGAAGGATTTACGACGGTAACTATAACGCCCCGACCACCCATACCTGTGGGCCCATGCCTTCTCTCGGCCCGTGGGCCCCATGCCTTATCTCGGCCCGTGGGCCCCACCCTTGTCCGACGGCCGGTGCGTTAATCCGGGAGGCTTGTAATACTTGTTTACTGACCCTGCAATCACCACGTGATCTTTCCCCGTGTTTTGTCCTCACTCACACGATACCGCGAATAACTTCCCGGAATGTCACCCATCCTTAGACTACTCCAGCTCAAGCACGCTTAACTCTGGAGTTCTTTCGGGCAAGTGATCGGAAAAGCTAAGTGCACTTTGGTGTCATAGGTAGCCAAATCAATTCTTATAAGCCTCTCCGCATATACAAGAAATCGGGATGTTACAGTAACTTATTCCGACGGTTTTCCGACAGAATTGGTATTTTGAATTTTATTTAATTATTTATTTTTTGGAAATTTATATATTAAAATTATAGAAATTTGAAATATAAATTAAAAATAGAAATAATAAATATATAAATTCATTAAACAAAATTAAAAAAGTCATTACACATTAAAATAAAGTGTTAAAAAAAAGCATTAAAAGCAAATATTTAAACGGTTGGAGAATCTCCGTCGTCGGGATTATTATCCCGAAACATATGCGGGAAGCATTTTTCCATCATCTTCTCCAAGCAGGAGAGCTTCTTGGTGGTAGTCTGTTGCTCCGTCCGTAGCTCTTCAACATGCTGGTCACGGTCTTTCACCGTTTGGGTGAGCCTCTCGATTTCTACCCGGTACTCCGAAGGATAACGAGGAAGCGAGGAAGAAGATTCTTGGGTCGGAAGGGTGCCTAACCCATCGAATCGACCTTTCACTTGCCGGGTTTGCTGCGAATAATTAAAACCGATAATTAATAAATAACGAAAATAAAAAAAAAACGAAATGAAATTAAAACTTACCTCAAGTACAATATGGTTTATCTCTTCCCGGGACAAAGAGTTCGAGGACGTCGATCCTTCGATACTGAGCTGCGATGATTGTTCACGGTCCAACTTCGTCTTCTTGCTCTTCTCGACAACATCCCGCATCCCCAAGTCCTGTATCTGACCGGTTTTCTTGTTGGTGTGTCTATTCTCGATGAGTTGAAGATAATCGGGTTCGGAACCAGATGCTCTCGCCTGCGAAAATTTGTTAAGTTAAATAAATAAAAAAAAAACAGAATTAACAATAAAAAATTTAAATTAAACTTACCATTTCCATCGCTTCCCGTTCGATGGTCTTTGCGCCCGCGTTGTGGATGTAGACCCCTTTCCCGCCTCGTTGGCTATTTCGGTTCTTCGACTGTTGCTCGGAGGTCTTTTTCGTCGCATGCCTACTCCAGTACTCACAGAAGCCTTTCCAGAAGTCGTCGTCAAGGTCCTTCGGCTTGTCTTTGTTATGCTTCCACTTCTGTTTCCACTCGTACATGTGCTTCGAGTACGAGTTTGCGGCATACTTGTCGAAGGTGTCAATGACTTTGCGCGTATGATGAGAGTCCCACGTGAACTCTTGCTACAATTTTTAAAAAAAATTTGTTACATATCAAAAAGAAAAATTGACAAAATGAAATTCAAAATAAATAATATATCAATAAAGAAAGTACCGCGAAAGTCCGGTGCCACACGTCTTTCTCCTCGGCAGGCATGTCGGAATACTTCTCGTACGGTTTGTCCAACATGTTGTGGAGCATCCGTAATATCGCCTTGGTGATCTGAGTCGACAGCTTAAACCTGAAAACATTATGAAAAGATATAAATATGTTAAGTTTAAAAATCTAAATAAATTGAAATAATGTACCAAAAATTTCTTACCAAGTGCCGTCCTCAAACTTCGGGTCGAGTCGAATGCAATGGCCCCGGTTAGGCTGCCGGACTAGCTCCTCGATCTCAATGTGGCTCCGAGCAGCGGATTGCTGGGAATCTGGGATGTGAGTTCCCGAGCTCGTTGGTCCCGGAGGAGGCGTACACCGAGAACTCCGAGAACGGCGTCCTTGGTTGCCGCCTCCCAACTGAAGAACATCGTCGTGATCCCTGCGGAAAACGGTAAAATTGTTAGTAAATTAACAATAAATTCAAAAGTTACAAATTTTTTTGAAATTTCCGGAAAAAAATTTAGGAAAAATTCAAATTTTTCGGAAATTCAAAATTTCCGAAAAATTCAAAGTTTACTAAAAATTCAAATATTTCAAAAAATTTCAAAATTTGCTAAAATATTTAAAAATCAGTTTTAATATATAAAAATATTTAGAAAACGTTTTATTACTATAAAAATATTTAAAACGATTTTATTTCTAAAATAATATTTGAAAAAGGTTTTTATTATTAAAAAAATATTTTAACATCAACTTAAATATATAGAAATATATTAAAAACGTTTTTATTAGTTATAAAATATTATAAAGGATTTTAATATATACACATATTATAAAAACGTTTTTCAAATTAAAAAAATATTTTAACAATTTTTTAAATATATAGAAATATTTTAAAAAGGTTTTTATTAGTTATAAAATATTATAAAGGATTTTAATATATACACATATTATAAAAACGTTTTTCAAATTTAAAAAATATTTTAAGATCAACTTAAATATTATAAATGATTTTAATATATACACATATAATATAAACGTTTTTATTACAAAAAAAAATTTATAAACAATTTTAATATATACAAATATTATGAAAACGTTTTTATTACTTAACAAATATATTAAAAACGTTTTTAATATATAAAAATATTGTCTAAACGTTTTTATTACTTAAACAATATTTTAAAAACGATTTTAATATATACAAATATTTTTAAACAATATCTAGATCTAACAATTCTAAATCAACAATCTAAACACATAAACCATAACACTAATATTATTCTAAATAACAAATTCTATTATAACCACTTAACAATTCACATAAATAAAATTCTAACAACCTAACTAATATATTCCCTAAAACTAAAATGATATAAAACAAAATTAAAGGAATTGATTAAACTTACATGGTTTTGTTGGAGAAGAATTGAGGAATTGAAGAAGAGGAGTTGATGAATTGAAGATAAAAACTGAAATTGTGAAGAAGAAGAAGATAAGAGGGAGAAGAAGAGATTTTCGATAAGGGAAATTTTGAGAGAAGAGGAAGAAGAAGCGACGGAAGAGAGAGAGGAAGAAGAGAGAAATAAGGAAAAAAACTTACGTTTCGTCGATATAATTCGATGGCCGTCGGAAATCCGTCGGAAATCCGTCGGATTTCGAAAAATAATTTCATTTACGCGGTTGATATTCCCGCGGTCTCGAAAATATCTAAATCCGTCGGAAATTTCCGACGGATTTCCGACGGATTGGAGAAGATAAGGACTCAGTCAGCATGCACGTGTATAATTTTTCGTATCCGTCGGAAATCCGTCGGAAATTTCCGACGGATAAGGTATATTCCTTGCATGTTTGTCGATTGGTCAGTCAACAAACACATGTCTATTTTTCATATCCGTCGGAAATCCGTCGGAAATTTCCGACGGATTTCCGACGGATTTAGGGTATATTTGGGGTTTAGGGTTTAGGGTTTCTCTATATGATTTAGGGACATGTTATTTACATGTTTCATTCAATAAATATATTAAGTTCATCAATATTAAAGGGTTTGCATTAGTTTAAAAATTATACAACATCAAAACATATCGTTTCACATAAATCAACTATATCTTATACTATAACTTATACAAACACTTCCATCAAAATTTTTAAAATCTATATAACACATTTTCTTGATGTATATACAAGGTTAACCTATTTTATATACATCATACAAGTGTTTGTAAACTTTTGCCACAAAAAAAAAACCTATACCCTATACCCTAAACAAGATTTTTAAATATCTGTCGGAAATCCGTCGGAATTTTCCGACGGATTTCCGACGGATTGAGTTGAATCTGGGTTATATCCGAGGGATCGATTTTTTAGCCGATGCAACTGAATCCGTCGGAAATCCGTCGGAAATTTCCGACGGCTTTCCGACGGATTCAGTTGCATCGGCTAAAAAATCGATCCCTCGGATATAACCCAGGTTTTATCCGAGGCAGCTTAATCCGTCGGAAAGCCGTCGGAAATTTCCGACGAATTTCCGACGGATATTTAAAAATCTTGTTTAGGGTATAGAGTATAGGTTTTTTTTGTGGCAAAAGTTTACAAACACTTGTATGATGTATATAAAAAGGTAACCTTGTATATACATCAAGAAAATGTGTTATATAGAATTTATATAGAAGTTATAATATTTTTTTTGTTGCAAAATTCCAATTTTGTTACACTTAATCAAATGTCTAACTTTATAAAACTTCGACATAACTGATATATTACACATTACAATTCTAGTTCAAATATATGTACATATTTTACGGTGCAAATTTTATAATTAAAACTATTGTCAATCCGATGATGAGTAATCTGATTCTCCTGAATCGGAAGGTTCCCCAAATTCGTCAAATTCTTCTTCTGAATCCTCAAATACTCGATCGTCTGACTGTATGGTGAAATCAACGACAAGGTCGACCTCAAGGGAATGCTCGATTGAACCCAAACCTACGGAGCTTTGTTGGAGGGGTTCATGATCAGACATCCCATGAACTCTACCTCTCGGGTTTATCGATGTGACTGTAACCCACGGGTCTTGCTTGTTTGTCACCCGCGGATAGGGAATGTAGCATACCTACACCATGTACAAATTTAACCACGGGAATGCAACAAAACTTAATTAAAAATTAACGTAAAAGAAATACAAACCTGGTCTGCTTGTGATGCAAGTACAAATGGCTCGTATCTCTGGAGTTTTCTTCTGCCATGTAATGATGTAACACCAAATTGGTCGTGTCGCACACCGCTTCCTACTAATGGGTCGTTCCAGTCGCATAAAAATGCAACACATCTTAGACCGAGCATTCCCGGGTACTGAACATCGAAAATCTCACGTACGACACCATAGTATACAAGATCACCTGACTGAGTTGATACACCGTAATCTGATGTTGTCGCACTCCTATCATCCCGAAGAATCTTAAAAGCGTACCCCCGTGTGCTATACATTACATGTGACTGCACGGTTGCTAGTGGAAATCTCACAATTTCTTCTAACCACGTGGGAAATGTTTGTCCGTTAGCCTTCTCTGTCGTCACCTGCACAATTAAAATAAAAATACTTCAAATAATTAAATCTTTCATTACATATGATGATTGCTAAAAACAAGGCAATTAAAAGACTTACATAATCTCTTAACCAACGTCCGAACTCTTCCTGTTTGAGCTCGTCCTCTGTTTTGTCAGGAAATGAAAAACGTTGATAAGCCATATACATCCTGTGAGATTGAAACAATTATCACGTAGTACATATATATATATAATCAAAAACCCAATACGTAATTAATAATTATGTTCAATATATAATACCTCTCATATTCATCAACTCCGTCGCAGTTTGTGAGAATATACATATGCAAATGCTCTCGCTCTTGTGGTGAAAGTCTCCTCTTCTTGCCTTTTCCACTAAGTCGTCCAATCTGTAAAAATATATGAGGTACATCGACCGGATAGAAAGGTAGGACGCCTCCGTCATCATGTCGAGCTGCTCTACGACTCTTTGTTTTGACTTGTGATGGAAAGTAGGACTCGGCAAAATGTGAGGTTTCTTCATTGATGGTCTGTGCGACGATAGAACCCTCCACTCTACTCAAATTTTTCACCTTCTTCTTTAGATGTAACATATACCGTTCGAAAGGATACATCCAACGGTACTGAACCGGACCCCCAAGCTCTGCTTCTCGAGGGAGATGAATTGTTAAATGTTCCATAACATCAAAGAATGAAGGAGGAAATATCTTCTCCAATTTGCAAAGGATTACAGGTATATTAGCCCCAAGATTGCGGATACCGTCTGATGTAAGAGAGCGAGAACATATATCTCGGAAAAAGGCACCAATCCCTGCAATATATGGATAACAAATGAATAATTAAATAATGAAGTATATATTGTATAAAGTAGTAAATAAATAATTTCATGATTGTACCTGCAATTGCTTCGTGGACATTACGTGGTAGAAGACATGCAAAGGCAAATGGAAGGAGGCGCTGCATCACCACATGACAATCATGACTCTTCATCCCAGTAAACTTCCCTTCTCCATGATCAACGCAGTTCCGAAGGTTAGATGCGTATCCGTCCGGGAATCTAACACTTTCGGTAATCCAGTAAAAAAACTCGGCCTTTGAAGGTTCATCGAAACGAAAAGCCGGGACCGGAGGCTTCCCGTTCCCTGTCACATGTAGTGCTCTACGAGAACAAATGTCTGGCAAGTCCAATCTAGACTTCAGATTGTCCTTCGTCTTCCCTTTGACATTGAGAACGGTGTTCATAATGTTGTCGAAAAAATTCTTCTCAATGTGCATGACATCCAGATTATGCCTCAAAAGATGGTTCTTCCAATAAGGCAAATCCCAGAAAATGCTCCTCTTGTACCAATTATGAACGTTGCCACAACCATCAACAGGATGATGTCCGTTACCACCACAATCAACGGTCCTCTCTGCACCAAAATCTCTAAACTGAGTCAACAAATACTCACCATCTAACTCAGGAGGAGGACCGTCAAATACTTTCCGGTTCTTCCTAAACAATGTGGTGCTCCGACGATAAGGATGATCGCTAGGTAGGTATCGCCTATGACAATCAAACCAAGACGTTTTCCGTCCATGCTTCAATTGGAACGCATCAGTGTTATCTTGACAGTACGGGCACGATAACCTTCCGTGCGTTGTCCATCCTGATAACATGCCATATGCTGGAAAATCGCTAATAGTCCACAAAATTACCGACCACATGATGAAATTTTGGTGACAAGAAACATCAAACGCTTCAATACCTTGGTCCCATAACATTCGCAGCTCATAAATCAATGGTTGCAAAAACACATCAAGTGATCTCTTCGGATGCTCTGGTCCAGGAACGAGAATGCTAAGGAACAAGAACTCCCTTTGCATGCACAAAGATGGCGGCAAATTGTAAGGTGTTACAATTACTGGCCACAAAGAATATTTTCTGCCGTGCTTCCCAAAAGGGCTGAAACCATCGGTACATAATCCAAGGTATACGTTCCTTGCCTCAAACGCAAAGCTGGGATAAATAGATTGAAAATGTTTCCATGCTCCTGCATCTGACGGATGGGCAATTTGTCCATCTGTTGTATGCTCTGCATGCCATCTCATTGCTCCTGCTGTGCGCTCTGACTGATATAACCTCTTCAATCTCTCTATTAACGGTAAATACCACATCCGTTTATATGGCACTGGCACTCTTCCACCTGTTTCCTTATACCGAGGTTTGCGACAAAAACGACATGTCGTACGATCTGCGTCCTCTCTCCAGTAGAGCATACAGTTATCTATGCATACATCTATCATCTGATACGGCAATCCTAGACCTTGAACAAGTTTCTGTATCTCATAGTATGATGCCGGTGCAAGATTATCTTCTGGCAAAATTTCTTTCACAAAATCAGCGATTGCATCCACGCACTCCTCACTCAAATTGAAATCCGTCTTTATACCCATCATCCTTGTTGCAGTTGATAAAGGGGAATGTTCACCTCTACACCCATCATATAACGGATGTTTAGCGGCGTCTAACATATCAAAGAATCCCCGAGCTTCTAAATTAGGTTCTTCTCCCCTATCTCCATACTCAGCAACCGATGGTATATTTTCACGATATGCATCGTTCACCATCTGAACATGACCTACCGTACTTTGTTCTTCCATTGCGGGTTCTTCTAAGCTAGTGTTATCCCCAATATAATGTTCACTAGTACTAGCATAATTATCCACCATTGTATCATTTTCTCCATGATAATACCAAATCTTGTAACCCGACATAAACCCATGACAATACAAGTGTGACCATACTTCATCTATCACGATAAATCTACGATTCCCACAATTGGTACAAGGGCAATAGATTTTACCGGTTTTTTTTGCTTTCTTCTGCATACCCGCAAATGCCATGAATTCCTGTAGACCTTTTTTGAATTCCTCCGTAACTAGGCCCGTGTCCGGAATTTGATGAGGCTTGTCCATCCATGATCGAAAATAATTATAAGGATTTGAAGAAGACATTTTCGTAAGGAATTAGATAACAGAGATTTTTTTTGGTTGTGCTTATAAATGAAGCGTGGAAACGTTTTTATAAGGAAAATTTTGTCCATTTTCCGACGGATTTCCGACGGATATAAAGTAGATATTATCGATGTCGGCAACCATGTCGGCAGCCATGTCGGCATCTGTCGGATATCCGTCGGAAATCCGTCGGCAATCCGTCGGAAATCCGTCGGCAATCCGTCGGAAATCCGTCGGCAATCCGTCGGAAATCCGTCGGAAATCCGCGACGGATGAACGTCGTCGGAAATCCATCGCCAGTATGTCGGCAACATCAGAATGCGTCAAAAAGTCGGCGGAAATCTGTCGGAAAGTGTTCGACGGATTACTGTCGTCGGAAATCCGTCGGAATTTCCGACGGATTTCCGACGGGTTAATATTTCCGACGGATGTCCGACGGATGAGAAGTTAGTCGGAAATCCGTCGGAAATTTCCGACGGAATTATTGCCGTCGGAATTTCCGTCGGATTTCCACCTGTTTTCTTGTAGTGATGTTTAAAGTTATTGAGGATGCGTAAGGAACAAAATCCACACCTCTTTCTCAACAAGAGAGCTTTGATACTTGGAGAGTCTTTCTTGAAAGTTTTAGACGATTCATACCTTGAGTTTTTATCGGACAAGGATGGTTAATTTGGAAGCGAGGTTGACTTTGTAGGGAAAAACGTCAAGCTCCTCTATGCACATTTGCAGTTAAAGGAAAAATTATGGGTTGCACTGGTGATAAACATGGAGAAGAGGAGAATTACTGTAACATCCCGGTTTCTTGTATATGCGGAGAGGCTTATAAGAATTGATTTGGCTACCTATGTCACCAAAGTGCACTTACCTTTTCCGATCACTTGCCCGAAAGAACTCCAGAGTTAAGGGTGCTTGGGCTGGAGTAGTCTAAGGATGGGTGACCTTCCGGGAAGTGATTCGCGGTAGCGTGTGAGTGAGGACAAAACACGGGGAAAGGTCACGTGGTGATTGCAGGGTCAGTAAACAAGTATTACAAGCCTCCCGGACTAACGCACCGGCCGTCGGACGAGGGTGGGGCCCACGGGCCGGGAGATGTCGTTGGGGCCCACAGGTAGGGGCGGTCGGGGCGTTATAAGTGGTATCAGAGCCGAACCCAAACACGTGTGTGGAGTCAGGTGGGCCCACACCGTCTAGGGTGACGATCCTGGTGTGCAACGAGGACGTTGCGCTCTGTGAGTGGGGGTGATTGTAACATCCCGGTTTCTTGTATATGCGGAGAGGCTTATAAGAATTGATTTGGCTACCTATGTCACCAAAGTGCACTTACCTTTTCCGATCACTTGCCCGAAAGAACTCCAGAGTTAAGCGTGCTTGGGCTGGAGTAGTCTAAGGATGGGTGACCTTCCGGGAAGTGATTCGCGGTAGCGTGTGAGTGAGGACAAAACACGGGGAAAGGTCACGTGGTGATTGCAGGGTCAGTAAACAAGTATTACAAGCCTCCCGGACTAACGCACCGGCCGTCGGACGAGGGTGGGGCCCACGGGCCGGGAGATGTCGTTGGGGCCCACAGGTAGGGGCGGTCGGGGCGTTATAAGTCCATCCTTAGACTACTCCAGCCCAAGCACGCTTAACTCTGGAGTTCTTTCGGGCAAGTGATCGGAAAAGGTAAGTGCACTTTGGTGACATAGGTAGCCAAATCAATTCTTATAAGCCTCTCCGCATATACAAGAAACCGGGATGTTACAATAAGTGGTATCAGAGACGAACCCAAACACGTGTGTGGAGTCAGGTGGGCTCACACCGTCTAGGGTGACGATCCTGGTGCGCAACGAGGACGTTGCGCTCTATAAGTGGGGGTGATTGTAACATCCCGATTTCTTGTATATGCGGAGAGGCTTATAAGAATTGATTTGGCTACCTATGTCACCAAAGTGCACTTACCTTTTCCGATCACTTGCCCGAAAGAACTCCAGAGTTAAGGGTGCTTGGGCTGGAGTAGTCTAAGGATGGGTGACCTTCCGGGAAGTGATTCGCGGTAGCGTGTGAGTGAGGACAAAACACGGGGAAAGGTCACGTGGTGATTGCAGGGTCAGTAAACAAGTCATACAAGCCTCCCGGACTAACGCACCGGCCGTCGGACCAGGGTGGGGCCCACGTGCCGAGAGAGGGCATGGGGCCCAGGTAGGGGCGGTCGGGGCGTTATAAGTGTAGTCTAAGGATGGGTGACCTTCCGGGAAGTGATTCGCGGTAGCGTGTGAGTGAGGACAAAACACGGGGAAAGGTCACGTGGTGATTGCAGGGTCAGTAAACAAGTCATACAAGCCTCCCGGACTAACGCACCGGCCGTCGGACCAGGGTGGGGCCCACGTGCCGAGAGAGGGCATGGGGCCCAGGTAGGGGCGGTCGGGGCGTTATAAGTGGTATCAGAGACGAACCCAAACACGTGTGTGAAGTCAGGTGGGCTCACACCGTCTAGGGTGACGATCCTGGTGCGCAACGAGGACGTTGCGCTCTGTGAGTGGGGGTGATTGTAACATCCCGGTTTCTTGTATATGCGGAGAGGCTTATAAGAATTGATTTGGCTACCTATGTCACCAAAGTGCACTTATCTTTTCGGGAACTTGTCCAGAGAGAACTCCAGAGTTAAGGGTGCTTGAGCTGGAGCAATTTAAGGATGGGTGACCTACCGGGAAGTGATTCGCGGTATCGTGTGAGTGAGGACAAAACACGGGAAAAGATCACGTGGTGATTGCAGGGTCAGTAAACAAGTATTACAAGCCTCCCGGACTAACGCACCGGCCGTCGGACCAGGGTGGGGCCCACGTGCCGAGAGAGGGCATGGGGCCCAGGTAGGGGCGGTCGGGGCGTTATAAGTGGTATCAGAGCCGAACCCAAACACGTGTGTGAAGTCAGGTGGGCTCACACCGTCTAGGGTGACGATCCTGGTGCGCAACGAGGACGTTGCGCTCTGTGAGTGGGGGTGATTGTAACATCCCGGTTTCTTGTATATGCGGAGAGGCTTATAAGAATTGATTTGGCTACCTATGTCACCAAAGTGCACTTACCTTTTCCGATCACTTGCCCGAAAGAACTCCAGAGTTAAGGGTGCTTGGGCTGGAGTAGTCTAAGGATGGGTGACCTTCCGGGAAGTGATTCGCGGTAGCGTGTGAGTGAGGACAAAACACGGGGAAAGGTCACGTGGTGATTGCAGGGTCAATAAACAAGTATTACAAGCCTCCCGGACTAACGCACCGGCCGTCGGACGAGGGTGGGGCCCACGGGCCGGGAGATGTCGTTGGGGCCCACAGGTAGGGGCGGTCGGGGCGTTATAATTACAATATTGGACACTGCAGCATCAAAGATTAAAGAAGAAGTGGTTGTCTCGCATGTCCAGGCGTATGGAAACGTAATGCCTTACGCTCTTTGACATGTTGTCGACGAAAACACCATATATTTCACACCCTTCAAAATTACCAGGGAGTGTGAAGAACTGCCACAAGTAAAATCTTGTTCAAACCAGTAAAATATTTAAACTTTAAGATGAAAGTGTGCATTGACAAGATTTTCTTGAATCAGGTTACTAAACTAGAAGATACGGCCATTTACATGCTGAAAATCATTGAGTGTCATGCCATGCGTATTCAAGACTTGACCAAGCTGTCCTTTGAAAATATTGGAGATATAAAGAAGAAGCTAGCTTGTGATATATTTGCAGAGTTATCAGATCAATAATCTGACCTCCAGGTAAATGACTTTGTGGTGCAATTGCTCATTGTGTATTCAATAAAATTATACTAAACCATCCCAATTTTTGCTGTTTTCATTTTACAAGGAACAAGCAATAAGGATGGAGCTGTGAAAAAATTGGCAGTGCTTTCTTTTTAACTTTTCAATAAGTATGAACATCTTTGTCTGTTAGTTAAGACTTTTGGTTTAGTTTATTTTGTATAATCCTCTTCTGTTATTTTGTAAACAATGGTATTTTGTATTGAAAACACGTATAAAGCTTTTGATGGAGTTTGTTGTTTATTGTTCTTATCAGGTTTACAAGGTTTTATAAATTACAAAGTAAATTGTTGGGAAATGGTTTTAAAAGGATTTATATGGCTTTAAAAGGATTTATATGGTTTTATAGCTAGCATATAAAACCATATAAATTCAATTAAAACACCCAAATATCCAATAATGTAGTTTCGGTCGAGTGTATAAAACCAGAACTATAATTATACAACTAGAGCTATGTAAGTTTTATGCAATATATATCACCTGATAGAAAGAATTCAAGCTCATAAATCAATCAGAATCACTGAAATTAGGAAAGAGAGTCAATGAAAATAGAGCCGGGTCAACTTTTTTCATGTTAATGGGCCTCATTATAGTTTTTATTTAATGTGCCTTGTCCATTATTCCAAAACGCAATATTTCGTAATGTTTTGGATGAGAAATATCAGAAGAAACTTCGAGGACACAGAGAAGCGCAAAATATCAGAGACAGAGAGAGAAGAAGAAGAAAAGATAATATATCAAACATTCATATATATATATATATATATATATATTAAGGGATTGTTGTAATGATCACTACCAACTCGTTGATTAGCGTGGTTCATAGCGACGTGCTTGAAGATGATGCGTCGGTCCGTTGCTGTAACGTGGATCGCGGTTTTAGCAACCTTGTTCGTTGATGTCCAAAAAATAAAAGTGTCTACTGTGGGGCGGGCCAATTGGACGCATATACAATGTTTGGTACCAAAAGGTTAATGGGCTTAATCCGTATGTCTAGTTTGAACCTTTTTTTAACTAGACTGTAAGTAAATAATAGGATTTTCTCACGAAAGGCACCAAATGTACGGCCCCCAAATGTACATATTTCTATGGTTTATATAGTTTTAAAAGGATTTATATGGTTTTATATAGTTTTAAAACTATCATATAAAACCATATAAATTCAATTAAAACACCTGATATCCAAATAATGTACCTTCAGCCGAGTATTTACCAATATCCAATGGACAACAAAGTAGATAACCAACTATAATATGTAATCTAACATTTGATTTGTAAACCATATTGGTAAAATATTTTAAAAGATTCATAATACTTTAAAAATATTGTTCTAAAATGATTTATATGGTTTTAAAAGACTTTAAAATATTTTATATGGATTTTTATATTAGTCATGGCATAAAAACCTAACCCAAAGAACCTGAAATATTAGGTTCGGTTCGGTTTTGGTTAGCCAATATTACCCTGAATGGCTCCTCAACAGATTTGTTTCGCTTATGGTATTCCAATAAATATAATTATCTAACCATAGTTAGATACCCGTACTAATGCTTCATCACTCGTTCATTGATCGGATCAAGCTATTCATATTGAGGTATGTTTCCGCCGCACCACTAGGACGTGGGCCATTAGCCTTAGACCTCTTCTTTCTCCTATTAACATTATATAAAAGTTACAAATTCTAGTCTCTACTTTTGAATTTCACGGGTTAAAAGGATTTATATGGTTTTATAACTAGCACATAAAACCATATAAATTCAATTAAAACACCCAAATATCCAATAATGTAGTTTCGACCGAGTGTATAAAACCAGAACTATAATTATACAACCAGAGCTATGTAAGTTTTATGCAATATATCACCTTATAGAGAGAATTCGAGCTCAGAAATCAATCAGAATCACTGAAATGAGGAAATAGAGTCAATGAAAATAGAGCATGGTCAACTTTTTCATGTTAATGGGCCTCATTATAGTTTTCAGTTAATGGGTCTTGTCCATTATTCCAAAACGCAATATTTCGTAATGCTTTGGATGAGAAATATCATAAGGAACTTGGAGGACACAGAGAAGCGCAATATATATATATATATATATATATATATAGTTTAAGGGATTGTTGTAATGATCACTACCAACTCGTTGATTAGCGTGGTTCACAGCGACGTGCTTGAAGACTCTGCGTCGGTCCGTTGCTTTAACGTGCATCTCGGTTTTAGCGGGCTGGTCCGTTGATGTCCAAAAAATAAAAGTGTCTGCTGTGGGGCGGGCCAATTGGACGCATACACAATATTTGATTGTAAAAGGTTAATGGGCTTAATCTGTATGTCTAGTTCAAATCTTTTTTTTAACTAGACTGTAAGTAAATAATAGGGTTTTCTCACGAAAGGCACCAAATGTAAGGATTTATATGGTTTAAAAAGGATTTATATGGTTTTATATAATTTTAAAATTATCATATAAAACTATATAAATTCAATTAAAACACCTGATATCCAAAACTATATAATATCATATAAAGATTTAATTAGAAGTGTATTAGGAATCTTATTCTTGCTCTTCTTCTGCAACTTTTTGTAACCTTGACTCGACGAGCTAATGTGACGATCCTCGCGATACAGCCATCTCAATGCAAATCAACGTTGAGCACGACGGTAACCGGCGACGTATCATGTCCCTTTTTCTTCTCCACATCTATGTGCTTCACAATCACACACCATTTTCGTCTGAATCAATGCCTTCGAGATTGTATTGATTCTGGAGATTTTTCTCAAAGATTGTAAGAGATTTGTTTGGTTTTAAAAGGTAAAAACCAGTAACAACAATGCTATAAAATCCAGTGGAAGTTATTTGTATGGTTTTACAGGAATTTGTATGGTTTTAAAAAGGTAAAAACGAGTAACAACAATGCCTCCAAATCGGATAGGGACTACACAATTGGTCTTGTTGTGACCACTCTGACCACACATGCTGCATTTGTAAGATTTAACTTTGGTGAGGGATTTCCCATACTCCCAAACACAAGATATCCTCTTTTTTTCCGCCTGCCACTAGGGATGCGAGTAGATTGTGGTAGACAAACAAAACCAGCAATATGAGGTGGAATGACTCAAAATGCTCGATCACCAACAAGATAAATACTTTCTGAATATGCTTGTATCCACCTATAAGAAAATTGTAGTGTTAGTTACAAGAACAATAGTAAATCAATGTACATAAATGAAGAAAACTCTTTTGAGGAGCTATTCATATATAAGTATTTATAAATTTATAAAGTCTTATACGTTTTGCTCTTTTCTCAAAGTTTCATGTAGATACCTTTCATTGGAGAATAACTCATCAACATAGTCGTTTTCATTAGAATTCACATGTTTTGCAGCTGCAATTGCATGAGCACATGGAAATTTTTGGATATCAAACATAACACATGTGTACTGCCTTGTTGCCAAATTCACTACATGCTTCCGCCGATCTCCTATCACCTCAAACTATGAATGATTGATTTGACACACTTCAAGCCAGCGAGATACACCATCATAGTATCCCTTCATTTTCTTTCCCACTTCTATAGTCACATGATGCTTATGAAGAATACCCTTCTCGCGGCGCTCGTGAAACCATTTAGTTAGAGTAGACCTAATCGTATAAAAAATGCAGACTATAGGGTACTCTCGAGTCAAAACCAATATTGAGTTTAGAGATTCAGCTAAATTCGATGTCATTATGTTGTAGCGATTAGTAGCTGAATGAGCACGTGCCCATTTCCTGATGTCAGCCTTCAACAATTAATCTGCAAGAGATGGGCCAGCGCTTCTAATCTCACTAAACAGAATATCAAAATCAAACACCGTGTAAGCATTAGCTGCCTCCTTCACCAATGGTATAAGGTTAGAGCTCCTGAATTGTGTTTCAATGTTCTTTTCTAAATGATAAGAGAAAATCACATGATGAGCAAGTGGATAGTTTGCTAGTAGAGCATTCGCAATGGATTGTGCACGATAAGACACAAAAACCAAATCTTTCTCATCCGGTATAAGCTTTTGTATACACATCAAAAACCAATTCCATGAGGCATCATTCTCGGAATCCACAACACCAAAAGTAATAGGGTAAAGCTGAAAACTACCATCTTGTGCTGAGGCACCTAGCAAAGCCCCCTTAAACTTTTCCTTCAATAAAGTGCCATGAATAACAACTACTTTTCTCATCAACTTAAAACCTCTAACCGATGTAGCAAATGCCAAAAAAGCATACTTAAATTTCCCAGCTGGATCAACCTCGATAAAAGTAGCAGAACCAGGATTAGTTACATTTACCATATGAAAAAAACTTGGCAAGTCTTCATAGCTATCAGCAGGAGTACCTCTAGCAACCTCTTGTGCATGTTCTTGAGATCTCCAGGCTTTTGAATATGGAATCACAACCCCATGGTCTTTTCTAATCTTCTATGTAATTTATTTTGGTCTTAGTCCAATCTTTCCTCCCTCGAAATGATTGCTTACCATTGTACCCAACAACTAGTCATTTTCTTGTCGATGGTTGACCTTCCATAAGGAAGTGTCACAGTTGTGCTCATGCACATACTGGCTAACCACAAAGCTTTCAGTCCCCTTCACTTTGGTTGCCAGAAATCTCCAGTTGCATTTTTCATCAATGCAACGAAGAACATACCTTTTCCTGTCTGAATGCTGAGTACGAAACTCAAAGATATATTTCATTGCCAGCGTCCGCAGCCCGTTACTCATTTCCTGTTTGTCTTTAAAAAAATTTCCACAATAAAGGCCATCATCATCACCGACATAGTTATTAGAGGAACAACTGAGAGCCATAGGTCCTGGATCAGGCATTGAAACTTCATATTGGTAACCAAGTCTTAAAGTTGAATCAAACAAATTTACAAACCCTTATAAATGAATAGCTAAACTAAGAGCTTTATTGATAAAAAAAAACCTCATGCCCAATATGAAGTGAAGGATTAGTAGTTGTAATACTCTCATCAACAATTAAGTTCATTTTTCCCTGTGAAGGAGCTGGGGTATTAAAACTCTTTGATGTTTGTGATCCACAAGAATTTGGAAGAAACAAAAACAGCAAACAAATTTACAAACTTTTATAAATGAATAACTAACCAAAGAGATTTCTTTATAAAAGTACCTCATGACCAACAAGAAGTGGACAATTAGTTGTTATTACACTCTCATTAATAATTGAGTGAGTTTGTCCTTATAAGACAAACACTACCATATGAATAGCACATATTGTTTTTTTAAATAAAACTACATCATCCTGTGAAGGAGCTGGAACATTAAAACTCTCCTCAAATTGAAAATTCTCTACCATAGTAATTAAGTTAGTTTCTCTCTGCAAGAAAAACATGTAATTTTATAAATCTGCAGAAAATAAATTAAAAACAGTTATAAATAACAAACATTTGTAAGTACCTCATTCTGTGATGTGCTGGAAACTTCATTGCTACTTTTCTTGTTATTTTATATCAATGTAACACATAACTTAACTTCTCTGCTATCTTGAAGCTTGTTCATAAAAGATCTCACTTGGCGATCATTCCGAATAAACACCGGAGGAAGTTCTTTTAAGCCTGATCTATAACTAATCTTTTCAGAACTCACATCACCAAGTCAATGCCAAAATCTTCTAAAATCACATCAACCAAATATTTGTAGGTAATGTCTTTTTTGATGACACTAATCGAGCTTCCTCTTTCACCATCAGTAATGAAATCTCATGTGCTATTTGTGAACTTCCATCTTCCACATACAGAGTATAGTTCAATTATTGTAACCTGCTAAAAACAAAAATATGGTTTACAAGGTCCTATAAATTAGCTCATTAATTTATGAGAAACTTGTAAAGCTCAAATTTACAAATCCATTGAACAAATAAATTTCTCAATGACATGTCATCTCCAAAACTTGAAATCCATATATGAAGCTACATAGGCCCTAAGAATTCAACTAAGAAATTTCTCAATTGCCTCATCTTAATGACACAGACTTCACATACTTTATAAGGCTATATAGATTTACTGAACAAAGAAATTGTGTGCTGATGAATTTATAAGGCTATATAGATTTACTGAACAAAGAAATTGCTCAATCATCGTCATCTCCAAAACCTAATATCAAATACAATCCATAAATTATCAATTGGGCAGACATCTTCGAAATCTCATCACCTAATCTAAATTCGTCATCTCCTAATCAAGCAAACGCAAATCTATGAATTTTTTTCCCAATACCTAGAAAAGATAAGCAATCTCTTCCCTCGCGCAATAACAATTGTTGTCGTCGATGGTGGCATAATTTTCTCCCAAAATACTCAACCACCGGCGACAGAATCGCCGGATCAATCTTTTTCAAGTATGAATTCCGGCGAGATCCGGAGTATAAACCTCACAAAAAAACTTGTCGCAATTTATAAAGTGAGGGCAAAATGGTCAACAATTTATTATATGAGGGTAGTTTTGAATAAGTTTTTAGGTGATTGTAGTTTTGTAAAGAGAAGTCTAAATGGTGGTATTTTTAAAATTTTTCCATTATATTATTCTTGTAAACTAATAATTGTTTTTTTTTTTGATATCAGCCTATCAGGTATGGGCGATTAACTATTGTTCACTACCGCTTTGTTGATGCTTAGAAGAGAGGAGATCTTTTAAGAAACATTTTTTTCTCTTTTAAGAACAATTTTTTCTCTTTTAAAAACATTGTTTTTACAAAGGTTTTAGTGCATTTAATTCAATGAAAAGTCTCCACACAGAGACTTGAAAAGTCTCCACACAGAGACTTGCTCGAACTTGTCATGAGCCAATGAAAAGTCTCCACACAGAGACTCAAACACATGAATCACTTATAATAAAGGAAATTAAAATATGGATAATAAAGATCAGATGGAAAGAGAGAGAGGATCAGAATTTTGTCTATGGAAGGTATACATTGCATTGAATCTATGGCTCTATTTTGGGGTTGTTGTTGTACTAGCCAGCTTTGTACCATTATGATATGTGTCTCTTAATTGTAGTTTTTCTATGGCTTTGACTTGAAATTTTTGTTTGGCTTTGTTTATTTTGTTATTTTCTAGATTTTGAATATTGATATGGTTAGCTTACAATTACAAACACATGGTCTGGAATGGATTTAGTGTACTCATCATTGATCAATTGGTTTCTTTCTCGTGAATATGATTTCCCTTATTATATTTTAATCAGTCTTGAATTGTTGCAGTTCAAAGGTTTTGCATTATTGTGATGAAATTCTTGTAGACTGATTGTTAGATCGTTTGATTAGGGTTATTATAGATATTAGATGAATACCCACGTGTACACGCGGGTTTACTTTTCTAATATATTATTTCTTATAATCTCATATATTAGTGAGTAAGCAAAACTGTTAATCTTGGATCTTAATTGGAACCACTAAAAACTATACAAGTAGAAATTAATAATCTTTCTTGTCTTTTCTCATACGAATTTAGAAAAACATTTCTATAACTCCGTACAATAAACAAAAAAAAGGGCCCAATAGCTTGTCAGCCTCTCAACGGCTCTGTCTATCTCTTCCATTTCATAACCTGAGATAAGTTTTTGTTCATTTTCTTTTGTATCAACCGCAAAGCATGACTTTAACCACTCACGTGCCACAAGCCAGTAATCCTAATCATCTAACCGTAACCCTATAATTTGCAACTACGTACTGCAAGCATATGATGCACGTCAGACATAGAAAAGGTATTTGACTTCGATCCCAAAAGCTCACTGCAAATTGTATCAATGTTATTTTCTAGTTACATTGATTATAACATTATGCTAAATATAATGTCTAGCCGCCGCATTTACATATTCCTTCTTTTCTTTTCCTTGACCTGAAATCAAATAACAATTGACAGCTATTTTAGGCTATATATTTGCAGCAATATAGAGCCAGTGATTTGGAAACGTCATATCTCATGAATTTTTAACTAAGAAATCAAAGAATCAGCCACACTTTCACATTTCCAATGGTTCAGAGCATTCTATTATAAGGCAGAGATAGGAATTTTATTCATGCTCATTTCCACCAATTATAGACATCTGAGCTTCCTTACGTTAGTGAGAGTAGGTTGTAAATTTACCATGATGAGTTTGGTAATGCTGATATTTTTGTTGTTGATAAAAGGTGAATATTTTTTCCTGTTGATAAAAGGTGTATATAAGATTGGTGTAGCTATTGGTTTCATGAGACTCAAATATATAAAAAAGCTTAGATGAAATGGTTGGTAAAGTGATATTGAGTGTGAGTTATTTTTGTGAGTCTCCATCGTTTTTGTTTGTTTAGAAACAATTCCATCATGTTTGTTTGTTTTGAAACACCAACATGCATTTAATAAAGTGTATTACCTCAGAGCATTTCCAACCCAACCCTTAAACCCTCAAATATGAGGTTTCTTGTTCTTCAACGCAATCCTCAAACCCTCAACTTTTGAGGTTTTGAATAGTGAAACCTTAAATTTGAGGTTCCACTTAGGCCTGGGCATATTCTCCGAATCCGAAATCCGAACCCGAACCGAACAAGCCGGATCGGATCGGGTTCGGATATGCCTAATTACTTGAACTGATCAATTGTAATTGCATGTCGGGTTTCAGATTGGATCGGGTTAAACCCAATATCCGAACAATCCGATTTACATATACAGCAGAGGGATCGGGTTTAAGAATTAAAACTAGTTACCCTAAACTTCTTTTGCCGGTTCCACTTCCCGATCATCGCCAAGAATCCCTAATTCATAAAGTCATACATAAAACATCATAAAACAAACTGGAAACCGAAACCCACCATAATCAGAGCTCACCGTCTCCTCATTCAGAGGCGTCAATCAACCAGTCGAAGGTAATCAATTATGGATTTGTTCCGATTTTGATTTTTAGCTAACCTTGCCCCGATTTTGTTAAGATGTTTTGTCAGTCGAAGGTAATCATTAAACAAACTGTTCTTATTCTATTTTCATTATTAGTATTGACTCTTGATTTTGATTTTGATTTTGATTTCAGAAACTTCTTTACTGGTTGTAATTGCTCTGGTTCTCCTTGACCAAGACATAACTCGGTTTCTTTCCCGAAACTACTTCGAGCATTAGAACTCCAAACGCATACACATATGTTTCAACTGTGGCTCTCCCGTTGAGAAAAGTTTCGGGAACTATGACTTTTTTCTTACTCTTTGTTTTTTTCTTGTTTACAGATAGATTCTTCATCATCTCAGGATCCCAAGAACAATGACACTACAAGAAAACAACGTTTTAACAACTACAACTGGCGATTAAACAATTAGTCGCTAAACATTGCGGCTAATTAGCCACCATTTGCCGATTATTTAGCGACTAATACGATTTGGTCATAATTGAGTCGCTATTTTACGACCAAACAATATAGTCACTAATGTAGTCGCTATATGACGACTAATATGCGACTACATTTCAGACGGGAAATTATGTCGCCTAATAGTCGCTAATTTAGCGACTAGTATGCGACTTTTTTGGCGGATCGCTGATTTACGACAAAGTTACGACTAATTTGCCGACGGATAACAGGAGTCGCGTAATAGTCGCCATTTGGCGATCAATATACGACTATTTCGGAGGGTCGCATAGCAGTCGGTAATTAGTCGTAAAGACCAGTGAAAAACACGTGTTATTCGTTTTGGGGATGGTCTAACGATTTTATGCGACTACAAGATGTAGTCGCCTTTCAGACGCCGTGTAGTAGCTATTTAGTCAGCAGAAATGTCTATATAATTCAATTCATCCCATTTCTTCTCCTCATTCGATCTTTAACCCAAAATCAAACAGATATCTTCTCGTCATTCTATTTTTTAGTTATTTAATGTCGGGAAATTTTAATTATAATAATTTCCGGGAGTGGATGTATAAGAGGTTCGATGAAGAGACGGAAAGTTTTTCGGAAGAGTTCAGAACGGGGGTGGATGGATTCATGACATTTGCAAATAGCCATCCTCTATCACAGAGTAATGGCGGTAAGTTTTTCTGCCCTTGTAGTGTTTGCAAGAACGAGAAATTTATCACGGGAACAAGAATTTGGAATCATCTTTATAGCAGAGGATTTATGCCAGATTATTATGTTTGGTATAAGCATGAAGAAGAAATCAATATGGATTTAGTATCGAGTTATGTTGATACGCCATATATAAGTGGGAGTGAAAATGTGGGAAATGTAATAGAAGATAGATACGTGGATATGGTGAATGATACATTTCGTCATAACGTGAGTTTTGATAACTATCATCAGGATGGTAGTTATCAGAATGTAGAAGAACCGGTACGTAACCATCCAAAGAAATTTTACGACTTGTTAGAAGGTGCAAAGAATCCATTATACAATGGTTGTCGTGAAGGTCACTCGCAGTTATCCTTAGCTGCTCGAGTCATGCAAAATAAGGCAGAATATAATATGAGTGAAAAGTTAGTCGATTCGGTTTGCAAAATCTTGACAGACTATTTACCAGAAGGAAACAAGTCAACTGGATCACATTACGAGACATAAAATTGATGCGCAATTTAGGCCTCCCATATCATACAATTGATGTTTGTATTAACAATTGTATGATCTTCTGGAAAGATGACGAGAAGGAAGATAAATTTTTGTTTTGTGGTACACAAAGATGGAAGCCTAAGAACGACCGACGTAGAACCAAAGTACCATACAGTCGTATGTGGTATCTACCTATTGTTGACAGATTAAAGAGAATGTATCAGAGCGAGAAGACTGCATCGGCAATGAGATGGCATGCCGAGCACCAATCAAAGGAGGGAGAAATGTGTCATCCTTCTTGTAGCGCCCGTGTTCCGGAAGAATTGATTATTGTGGAGGAAAATAATTAATTCAGGTTATTCCGGGAAGTATCGATCGATACTGGGCTGTATCGATCGATACCCGTCGGGATTTCTCCTGGGTTGTCTTCTTCTTTCGAGTATAAAAGGTTATCTTTAGAAGGATAAGACCAGAGTTGGTCGTGAGAAAGAAAGAGAGAGCGAGAGAGAAAGAGAAGGAGAGAAAGACATAAAGGAAGCTTTGTTAAGCTTGGATCTTGCGAGATCGAGTGAGAGTTTGAGCTTGAGAAGCTCGAAGAAGAGGTTGGAGGAGCTTGGTTTCGACGTGAGCTTGTAGGAAGCGAGGGAGATCTTCTCGGGCTTAGGGAGGTCGTTTTAGAGCTCGTTTCAGCTGTTTTAAGGTGAGTTGTGACCAAAGGTGATCAATTAAGCTTGTGTGATGATTGTTTAAGCTTGGTTGACGGATTTGGTGGCTTGTGTCTGTGGCGATTCCTGTGTTAGGTCTCGTGAGTATCGACCGATACCAGGTGGGTATCGATCGATACTAGACCATAGGCGGTGGTCTCGTGTTGTGGTTGTATCGATCGATACCATGTGTGGTATTGGGCATCGATCGATACCAGTCCCTTGTCGGGACTTGTGTGTTGTTTGGGCATCGGTCGATACTATGGGAGTATCGATCGATACCAGTTGCGTCTGGTGTTGAATGTTTAATTTGTTGCTAATTAATCATTGATAATTGTTGCTTGTGCTTATTGGTAGCCTGTTGTTGGGATGATCAATCTCACTCAGCATTTGGTTAGCCAAATGTTGATGCATCACTTTTGTCGATGCAGGTAAAGATAAGTCGTGATCGTGGAATCAAGGCGGTGAAGAGGGGATGATTAGGACCCGGGGCTTGCTTTTGTTGTGTGGGTATCGATCGACACTAGGGGAGTATCGATCGATGCCAGTTGTTGTTGTTGTAGTACTTGTATTGTACTGTTTAATGTGTAATAATTATTGTATAATTATTATGGTGTATGATTGTATTATTATTGTTTAATTATGTTTGCAAAAAAAAAAATAAATGAGTGCGGTCGTTTCATTTTGGTATCAGAGCCCTTACGGTTCTAGGAGCCTAGGTGGTTCTAGATTTAATTGGGTATTGTGTGGGGGTCTTAGAATCATCCTCTTCGAGCCTTGTGAGATTCCACGGTGAGTATCTTTATTGTGATGATTGTTTTTAGTTTTCTTAGCTTGTGCTTCTGCACGTGTGCAGATGGCTAGGGGTCGTGGCCGTGGTAGAGGTCGTGGCCGTGTGCCGGCGGAGCAGGTCGAGGATTCGCGTGCGAGTCAGGTTGGGTCTGAGGGTGCGGCCGGAGTGAGTGCCGTTGGGACTGGCGTGAGCGTCAGTGTGGCTGGTGTTCCAGCGGGTGCTGCGGGTGTAGCAGCGGGTGATGCTCGTGGCCGAGATGATCGCATAGCGGATCTGTTGACGAGGGTGTTGGAGCGGTTACCAGAGAGGGTACAGGCTCAGGCTCCTGTGGCTCCGGTAGTGGTGGAGGCTCCGCCTCAGGCGGCAGCTGCGGTTGCTGAGGAGCTCCCATCCTATCTGCGAATGATGGAGCAGATGCTGAGGATTGGCACGGGGTTCTTTTCCGGAGGTGCTAATCCTGAGGACGCTGATGTGTGGTTGAGGAGGATAGAGAGGAATTTCCTCTCGAGTAGGTGTCCCGCGGGATACCAGGTGGACATTGCGGTCCATTTTCTGGAGGGTGATGCGCATCTCTGGTGGAGGGGTGTGGCAGCACGGAGAGCGCAGGCCGCGATGGCTTGGGCGGATTTTGTGGAGGAGTTTAACTCCAAGTACTTTCCTCAGGAGGCGTTCAACCGGTTAGGGTCGAGACTTGCGAGTTTGACTCAGGGGGATCGGTCGGTACGCGAGTATGAGGTGGAGTTTGTCCGGCTCGGGTCTTATGTTAGACGAGCGGGTGAGAGTGAGTCGGCCCGTGTGCAGAGATTCTTGATGGGTCTTCGGGTTGACTTGAGGAACCGTTGCATGGTGAGGTCTTTTTGCACGGTTGATGAGTTGGTGGAGACTGCAGCTTTGCTTGAGGAGGGTCTGAAGGACGAGGTGGTAGTGGCTACACCGCGTTTTCAGGCGAGCTCTGTGCAGCAGCAGTCCGGTTCGAGCAGAGGCAGTAGTAAGCCGATGCAAGGACAGAAGCGGAAGCGGGAGAGCGCTTCGAGGGGTAGTCGGGGTGGTCCGGGTTGCTTTGGTTGTGGGAGCATGGATCACCGAGTGGCGAGCTGTCCTCATAAGGGCGGAGCGCGAGTGGATACTCGAGTGTGCTATCACTGCAAGGAGGCGGGGCACATCAGGCCTCAGTGTCCCCAGTTGCGGCAGAGTGAGCCCGCGGTAGTGCAGCCTCTCCGGCAGGTGGCATCAGCGCCTCGAGTGTACTCCATCACCGAGACCGGCGAGCCGAGTTCCAGGCCGATCACAGGTATTTTCTTAGACTCCTCTAAGTTTAATTCTGTGTTGGGGTATGTCGGGCTTGTCGGGGTGTTAAGGTTCGCGGCACATGTATATGTGCAGGGACCTTGTGTGTTGGAGGTGTAGAGTGTCATGTGTTGTTTGACACGGGAGCATCGCATTGCTTCGTTTCCCCGGAGTTGGCCGAGAAGGCTAATCTGCGGAGCGAGCCCGGTGTGAGTTTGGGTTTCGTGGAGGTTGCCGGAGGGAAGCTCCTGAGGATTCACGGTCGGGTGCGAGACGTGGATGTTCAGGTAGCAGGAGAGTCCATGGCTGCCGACTTGATTATCTGCTCCGTGGAGCTGTACGATGTCATCTTGGGCATGGATTGGCTCGGGAAGTTCAGGGCGCATCTGGACTGTCACCGAGGGCGAGTTGAGTTCGACCAGGGGAAAGGGAAGTTGGTGTATCAAGGAGTGAGACCGACTTCCGGGAGTCTCGTGATCTCGGTTGTGCACGCGGAACGTCTGATCGAGAGGGGTTGCGAGGCGTATTTGGCTACGATTTCTTTGCCGGAGGCCGTCGGAGAGGCCAGGGTGCAGGATATTCGGGTGGTCAGTGAGTTCCAGGATGTGTTCCAGTCGTTGCAGGGGTTGCCACCGTCTAGGTCGGATCCTTTCACGATCGAGTTGGAACCAGGGACGGCACCGATATCCAGGGCTCCTTATAGGATGGCTCCAGCAGAGATGGCCGAGCTGAAGAGGCAGCTGGCGGAGTTGTTGAGTAAAGGGTTCATTCGTCCGAGTTCTTCACCGTGGGGAGCACCGGTGTTATTCGTGAAGAAGAAGGACGGGAGTTTTCGGTTGTGTATTGATTACCGGGGACTTAACCAAGTCACAGTGAAGGACAGGTATCCTCTTCCTCGGATTGATGAGTTGTTGGATCAGTTGAGAGGGGCTACTTGGTTCTCCAAGATTGACTTGGCGTCGGGATATCATCAGATTCCCATCGATGAGGTAGATATCCGGAAGACGGCTTTCAGATCTCGTTATGGCCATTACGAGTTTGTGGTGATGCCATTTGGGTTGACGAATGCACCGGCTGCATTTATGAGATTGATGAACCGTGTCTTCCAGGAGTATCTAGATGAGTTCGTGATCATCTTTATCGATGACATCTTGGTGTATTCGAGGAGCCGGGAGGAGCATGAGGTGCATCTGCGTGTGGTTCTTTCGAGGCTGCGGGAACAGAAGTTGTTTGCTAAGTTGAGCAAGTGTAGCTTCTGGCAGCGGGAGATCGGTTTTCTGGGTCACATTGTCTCTGCGGAGGGAGTGTCGGTAGATCCGGAGAAGATCCAGGCCATTAGTACTTGGCCGAGGCCGAGGAATGCCACTGAGATTCGGAGCTTTCTTGGGTTGGCAGGGTATTATCGGCGGTTCGTCAAGGGTTTTGCGAGTTTGGCTAAGCCTATGACGAAGCTAACAGGGAAGGATGTTCCTTTCGTGTGGTCCTCAGAGTGTGAGAGGAGCTTCGCAGGGCTGAAGGCCATGTTGTCTAGTACTCCAGTATTGGCGTTGCCTGAGCCGGGTGAGCCTTACGTGGTGTACACCGATGCGTCGGGAGTGGGTCTTGGTTGTGTGTTGATGCAGCGGGGGAAGGTTATTGCCTATGCTTCGCGGCAACTGCGGAAGCATGAGGGCAACTACCCTACCCATGACTTGGAGATGGCTGCAGTGGTTTTCGCTTTAAAGATTTGGAGATCTTATCTTTATGGCGGAAAGGTGCAGGTGTTCACAGATCATAAGAGCTTGAAGTACATTTTCACTCAGCCTGAGTTGAATTTGAGGCAGAGGCGCTGGATGGAGCTAGTGGCCGACTATGATCTGGAGATAGCTTACCATCCTGGTAAGGCTAATCTGGTTGCGGATGCGTTGAGTCGGAAGCGGGTGGCTTTGGCTCGGGAGCTCGAGGTAGAGTCCTTGGTGAGCGAGATTAGCACATTGCGCTTATGTGTTGTATCTCAGGAACCTTTGGGCTTAGAGGCGGCTAACCAGGCGGATCTTTTGAGCAGAGTTCGGTTGGCTCAGGAAAAAGATGAGGGTTTGGTTAAGGCTTCGAGAGCAGAGGGTTCTGAGTATCAGGTATCTGCGAACGGCACTATCCTTGTTAGTGGGAGGGTATGCGTACCTTTGGATGAGGATTTGCGGCGAGAGATCCTGAGCGAGGCTCATTCGAGTATGTTTTCGATTCATCCAGGAGCGACTAAGATGTATCGCGATCTTAAGCGCTATTATCATTGGGTCGGGATGAAGAAGGATGTGGCTAACTGGGTTGCTTCGTGCAACGTGTGCCAGTTGGTGAAGGCGGAGCACCAGGTCCCGAGTGGTTTGTTGCGGAGTTTACCCATTCCAGAGTGGAAGTGGGATATGATCACGATGGATTTCGTGGTGGGATTACCGGTTTCTCGGACCAAGGATGCTGTTTGGGTCATCGTCGATCGATTGACCAAGTGTGCGCGTTTTCTGGCCATTAAGAAGACCGATGGGGCGGCAGTTTTGGCTAGGAAGTACGTACAGGAGATTGTGAGACTGTATGGAGTACCGGTGAGTATTGTTTCGGACCGGGATCCTAAGTTCACAGCGGAGTTCTGGAATGCGTTTCAGGCAGAGATGGGCACGAAAGTGCACTTGAGCACGGCGTATCATCCTCAGACAGATGGGCAGTCAGAGAGGACCATCCAGACTTTGGAGGATTTGTTGAGGATGTGCGTGCTGGATTGGGGTGGTCATTGGGTGGATCACTTGAGCTTGGTAGAGTTTGCGTATAACAATAGCTACCAGGCAAGTATTGGGATGGCACCATATGAGGCTCTGTATGGGAGGCCATGTCGTACCCCTTTGTGTTGGACACAAGTGGGGGAGAGGAGCACTTTGGGTGCGAGTTTTGTTCAGGAAACCACGGAGAAGATTCGGGTTGTGAAGCTGAACATGAAAGAGGCCCAAGATCGGCAAAAGAGTTATGCCGATAAGAGGCGGAAAGAGCTTGAGTTTGAGGTGGGAGATAGTGTGTATCTCAAGATGGCTTTACTGAGAGGTCCGAACAGGTCCATTGTTGCGACTAAGTTGAGTCCGAGGTATATGGGACCGTTCCGGATTGTAGAGCGTGTTGGACCGGTAGCGTATCGGTTGGAGTTACCCGCGGTTATGCAAGCATTTCATAAGGTATTCCATGTGTCGATGCTGAAGAAGTGTTTGCATAGGGGTGACGAGGTATTGGCTGAGATTCCGTCAGATCTCCAGCCCAATTTGACCGTTGAGGCGAGACCTTTGAGAGTTCTCGAGCGGAGGGTCAAGGAGCTTCGTCGGAAGAGGATTCCGATGATGCGAGTTCTGTGGGACTGTGACGGGGTGCAGGAGGAAACTTGGGAGCCAGAGGCTAGGATGGAAGCGAGGTTCCAGAAGTGGTTCCAGAAGCAAGCTGCGGCTTGAGTTCCATCGAGAGGTTCCAGTTTCGGTTGTAGATGTGTGCTATGTGTGTTTCATTTTGTATTGCCGTTGTGTAGAACGATGTTACATTATGATGTGTAATAAGATGAGTATTTCTTATTATCGGTGACTTTGGGAGTCACGGTTTTGCATTACGTTTGGGGTAAGAAACGTTAATGCAAGAGAGTGATAAGATGGATGTTCTTATTGCTATTGTGAGCGTTGCGTGTTTTCAGTTAAGCTTGTTCGGGAAAATGAGTCGAGTGACGAGACCGGGTTATTTCACTTAGCGGTTCTGTGTGGTGGGTCGGATTGCAGGCGTATGGTACTTGTTTGTTTTATTACGTTTGTATTGAGGACCTACTGCAGAGAGTTGTTGGGTGTTAAAGGTAGCCTAGTCATAGTTGTCTTGACAAGTCTTTCTAAAGCAAGCTGACACTGGAAGGTGCGCAAGGGAGGTGCGATGGCCGGGTTATTGGTCATGCACGGCAGATATTCCGGGTATGGAATATGAGTGATGCCGGTGTTGCCTTGCGAGGATTTACACGGATCACGGGAGGTAGTTCAGTCGAGATGCTTAGAGATATGTGACTTATTGTTCGTTGAGAGGACTGGTTCCTCTGGTGCCGATAGCTCGCAGGACGGTGTGTCTTGAGAGTGTGAGTGGATATGTACCCAGACTCGGGAGGTTTATAGCCTAGAGTAATACGTGGTACCGTGGATTCGTAAGGAGTATATCATAGACGTATGATATATTCCCTAGAATTGAGTGGTATGGGGTATGGGGACTCTTGTAGGTTATATTACCGAGGGGAGTGGTACAGCAGATACCCAGAACTCGGAGATGCTGCGGTGTCTTGGGTGATGTGGTATGGTTGATACCTTGCGAGGTATGGTGGATATCCTGCGGGATATGGCTGACGCTCGGAACTCGGGGATGCTGCGGTGTCTTGGGTGACGGGGTTGGCGTATGTTTGAGCAATAAGTACGTATGATGCCGCGGTGTCATAAGCATAGGGACTGAGTGGGAAACCTCGGAGGTTGGTTTTGGACCTCGTATGAGTGTGAGTGGCCGGGTTGACCAAGATTTATGTGATCGTTGCGACGATTAAGGTTCATTGGAGATGGACGGTTCATTGGAGATGAACGGTAACGAAGATTCGAGGTCGAATCTAAGTTAGTGGGGGAGAATTGTAGCGCCCGTGTTCCGGAAGAATTGATTATTGTGGAGGAAAATAATTAATTCAGGTTATTCCGGGAAGTATCGATCGATACTGGGCTGTATCGATCGATACCCGTCGGGATTTCTCCTGGGTTGTCTTCTTCTTTCGAGTATAAAAGGTTATCTTTAGAAGGATAAGACCAGAGTTGGTCGTGAGAAAGAAAGAGAGAGCGAGAGAGAAAGAGAAGGAGAGAAAGACAGAAAGGAAGCTTTGTTAAGCTTGGATCTTGCGAGATCGAGTGAGAGTTTGAGCTTGAGAAGCTCGAAGAAGAGGTTGGAGGAGCTTGGTTTCGACGTGAGCTTGTAGGAAGCGAGGGAGATCTTCTCGGGCTTAGGGAGGTCGTTTTAGAGCTCGTTTCAGCTGTTTTAAGGTGAGTTGTGACCAAAGGTGATCAATTAAGCTTGTGTGATGATTGTTTAAGCTTGGTTGACGGATTTGGTGGCTTGTGTCTGTGGCGATTCCTGTGTTAGGTCTCGTGAGTATCGACCGATACCAGGTGGGTATCGATCGATACTAGACCATAGGCGGTGGTCTCGTGTTGTGGTTGTATCGATCGATACCAGGTGTGGTATTGGGCATCGATCGATACCAGTCCCTTGTCGGGACTTGTGTGTTGTTTGGGCATCGGTCGATACTATGGGAGTATCGATCGATACCAGTTGCGTCTGGTGTTGAATGTTTAATTTGTTGCTAATTAATCATTGATAATTGTTGCTTGTGCTTATTGGTAGCCTGTTGTTGGGATGATCAATCTCACTCAGCATTTGGTTAGCCAAATGTTGATGCATCACTTTTGTCGATGCAGGTAAAGATAAGTCGTGATCGTGGAATCAAGGTGGTGAAGAGGGGATGATTAGGACCGGGGCTTGCTTTTGTTGTGTGGGTATCGATCGACACTAGGGGAGTATCGATCGATGCCAGTTGTTGTTGTTGTAGTACTTGTATTGTACTGTTTAATGTGTAATAATTATTGTATAATTATTATGGTGTATGATTGTATTATTATTGTTTAATTATGTTTGCAAAAAAAAAAATAAATGAGTGCGGTCGTTTCACTTCTGATGCGGCAGAGTGGAGATATTTTCAAGATCAAAATCCCCGGTTTTTCGAAGAACCCCGTAACGTTTATCTTGGATTATGTACCGATGGGTTCAATCCATTTGGCATGTCTCGTAATCATTCGATGTGGCCCGTGATCTTGACTCCATATAATTTACCCCCTAGTATGTGCATGAATACAGAGTATTTATTTCTTACAATTCTGAATTCTGGGCCAAATCATCCGCGAGCTAGTCTCGATATCTTCCTCCGACCTCTTATTGAGGAGTTAAAAGAGTTGTGGTCTAATGGCGTCGATGCATACGATGTGTCCTTGAATCAAAATTTCAATCTAAAAGCAGTGCTAATGTGGACGATAAGCGACTTTCCGGCGTATAGCATGTTATCCGGATGGACAACCCATGGTAAATTGTCTTGTCCAATTTGCATGGAAGATACAAAGTCTTTTTATCTACCTAAGGGAAGGAAGACGTGTTGGTTTGATTGTCACCGAAGATTTCTTCCTCATGGTCATCCAATGAGGAGGAATAAAAAAGACTTCCTGAAGGCAAAAGACGCTTCGAGAGAGTATCCACCTCAGTTTTTGACCGGTGAGCAAGTTTATTGCGAGCGGGTGGCTGGTGTAAATCCATCAAAAACAAAGGACGTCGGTGGAAACGGGCACGAGAAGAAGAAGTCGGGCTATGGGAAGCAACATAACTGGCACAAGGAAAGCATATTCTGGGAGCTACCGTACTGGAGGGACATCAATCTCCGACATTGTCTTGATGTGATGCATATAGAGAAGAGTTTTTTTTACAACATCATGAATACTCTTATGAGTGTGAAGGGTAAATCGAAAGACAACATCATGTAAAGATTGGATATTGAACAATTTTGTTCTCGGCCACACTTACATATTGATAATGAGGGTAAATCTCCTTTCCCAGCCTTCACATTGACAGAAGAATCTAGAAAAAAATTTACTGGAATGTGAGAAACATGCAGTTAAATTCCCATATGGTTATTCCTCAGAATTAGCAACTTGTGTTGATATGAACAACCAAAAGTTCATATCAGACCTCCTAGACCGGAATGGTTATTTCCATGAACAACTTGTTTTATGGAGCGGTTATTTCCATTTATCTTTGCAGACCTCCTAGACCGGAATGTCCACCTTGTGTTATCATGTACTAATTATTTACGACAATTTCTTTAAATAAATATTATTATAGTAATTTATATAGTAACCGCTCCACAATTTTCACGTATATTGTAGGGGTTGGAGCATTTTTCCGGGACTTATGTTCGAGAACTTTGCATAAAACTCGCGTTTAAATTCTAAAACATAACATAGTTTTGATCCTATGCAATTTGGAAAATATCTTTCCACCGTCATTTTTTGATGTGATGGAGCACCTGCCTATACATATCCCCTATGAAGCTGAATTAGGAGGCCCTGTCCAATATAGGTGGATGTATCATTTTGAAAGGTTTTTCAAAAAGTTGAAAGGGAAAGCAAAGAACAAAAGATATGCGGCAGGATCGATTATTGAATCATATATCAATGACGAGATTGCTTATTTCTCAGATCACTACTTTGCCACGAATATACAAACGAAATCAAGGTAAATGCTAAATTCAATCACTTCATGTCCACAATGCCATTTATATTGTATACACATGCTATGTATTTTAATGTGAATTACTTTTCACTCATTCGGCCAGGTTAACAAGATTCAATGAAGGTGAAGTCCCCGTATATCATGTCCCTGGGGTACCTTCTATATTTACGCACGTAGGCCATCCAAGTGGATAAATGCATGAAATATGGCTCTCGGAAAGAGATTATCAATGCGCACATGCATATGTTTTACAAAATTATGACTATTTTCAGCCAATTGAGAGGTATATAAGTTGGCATCTCTCGCACCATGTGTTTTAATATATATTCCACTATATTTTTTTCACTTTTGTGTTGGTCTTGTATAGTATGTTCGAGGAGTATATTTCTGCAAAATACACAGGATTATCCGAAAAAAAACTCTCCGCGAAAAGAGCTGACAATATCATATATGGGTGAAAGAATATGTATGTCTAAATAATATTCATAACTATGCATATATTTGTACTTATATATATTTACGCTATTTTATATATATATGCAGGTTACTTACTGGAACGCCACAAATCCATTTCCTACTTGGGTTCAAGAGATAATACATGGACCTTTGAATAAGGCCAAAACTTGGCCAATTTATTTTACAAGAGGCTATTTATTTCATACGCAGAATCACGGCGCTGGACGAAAGACATGTAACTATGGGATATGTGTTAAAGGTGAAAATTACACTGATGCATCTGATGAAGCGGATTTCTACGGGACCTTAACTGATATCATAGAACTCGAGTACGAGGGGATGGTCAATTTGAGAATCACACTTTTGAAGTGTAATTGGTATGACCCTGTTATCGGTAGAGGCACTCGGAGGAGCAATGGTGGCGTTGTAGACGTTCTTTAATCGAGAAAATACAATAAATACGAACCATTTATTCTAGGTACGTACTTATATATATATAGCGTTTTATTAATGTCGATATCATATATATATATATGTATAACTTATATTGAAAACAGCATCGCAAGCGGAGCAAGTTTGTTATATTCCGTACCCATACACAAAGAAATAGAAGCAGTTGTGGCTCAATGTTCTAAAAGTGAATCCGAGGGGAAACATTTCAGGGGAATATGATAAAAAACGAACCGACTCTTCTGCAAACCGAAAATGATGATGTTGTATTGGTGACTACAATTGAAGATCTCGAACTTGACAATTTCGTACAAGGAGTAAACCCAATAAACCTCGATTACGATATCGTAGATGCAGAACCAGAAGATGAATTTCGGTGTAATTTGTCGTCTTCTGATGAAGAACCAGATGACGAAGAACCCTACTAATTAACTATATTACTTAAGTGACAATTATAATTATGTTATTTATGTCAAATTTGAAAACATAAATTCTATAAATTTGTCTTTTACATTATTCAACTCAAAAATAAAGTTTTCAAATTAATTTAACATAACATTCTGATCAAAAACAAACAAAAAATTTCAAATTAATTTAACAGAACCAATTAACCATTGATTTTTGGCTGAACCTTTGTACCAATGAGTTTTTTTTTATTATTGTCAACATAATTTAAAATTTTGATCTTTGTACCAATGAGCCTAACCAAACCTTTGTAAGAAAAATTCTATAAATTTGTGGTTTACAATATTGTAATCAAAAATAAACTTTTCACATTAATTTAATCTTTGTACCAATGAGCCTAACCAAACCGGTTCAGTCCATTACAACAGCTCTAAAACATCCCAGGAACTCGGTACTGACGTAAACCTGATGCAAAACAGTTTGGAATTTGAAAGTCAAGATCTTGCGTGTTTGGACAAGGGAATGGGATTTGTCTGGACCAACTATGAATCTACTACTTTGTGATGAAGAGGTAATATCTATCTTCTATTCTTTTATAGTGCTTCTAAAAACTAACTATTTTGTCTTCATGGAACAAGAATAGCAGTAAATGTTTCAGGACATACATTGAGATCGTTTTCTTGGGTGAAGCACTTTGAACGTTTTTAGTTCTCACTCAAGGGTTTTTATGTGATGTTTGGCGATATTCTTGGCAAAACCAATCACTACTCCTATCAAATTTATTTCATGGATGACACAGAATTCATCTTACTCAAAGATTATCCAAACTACAATAATTTCTTGGTTTTCACCCCCATCATTGACATCATCTTAGGCCCTGTTACAGAACGCTATCCTATATGTATCTTCATTTAGATTCAGAAAATATTCATTTAGATCATAATATTTTGTATTGTTTATATAGTCATTTTGTTGTTGTTATAGACGTTATAGGAGTAATAATGTGGGTTGGAAAGAAGGAAAGAAGATTGTCAGATGAATCTTCTTATCAGATTCCAAGGATGAAATCAAGTGTTCAGTTTACTATCTGAGACAGAGAGTAAGTGAAATCTAATTATTTGATCGAATTAACAAACTGGAATACGTTTCTAAATGAATATTCCTATATGACAGGTTTAAAGGGTTAGAGTGTTTGGCATATGGTGATTTGGCTGACTTCATATCCTGAGGTTTTACAAGTGCTAATGAATGGCACATTTTCTGTATTTTAAGATGTTTCCGTGTCCAAAAATTATGCGGTGAGTTTATCTTGTTAATCATTTTCTAGTTTCTGTTATATCACACACCTTACAAACAACCACAAACTCTTTCAACTATAGGTCATACATGGATAACAGCAGAAGAATGCCTTTCCAATATAGAGGCTGAAGATTATAGTTTCCCAGAACTCTACTCATTTATGAACGGGTAAGATAAATGTATAACTTAGTTGTAAAACGTTTCCAAAGTAATCTGTATTTTCGGATTACAATTTGAAGATTATAGTTTCAGATTTGATGTTGAAGATTATAGTTTCAGATTATAGGACATTAAACTGTACTGAGTTTGATGTTGATTATAGTTTCAGATTATAGGACAGAAAACTCAGATTAGAGTTTCAGAAGTGAGGTTGATGAAGATTATAGTTTTAGAAGTGAGGTTGAAGATTCTAGTTTCATATTATAGGATAGAAAATTGTACTGAGTTTGATGTTGATTTGAGTTTGAATATTATAGTTTCAGATTTGATGTTGTTTACTAATTTTGTAAACCTTTAAATGTTTACAGGTACCCATATCCTCTACCTGAAAGTTACAACAATGAACACAAGATTGGATTTAAGCCATTCTAAGACATGATTGTCTTAGTTTTCAGAGTTTAAATCTTGCTTCATCTTATCTTGTTCATTGTCTCGAATATTCGGATATTTTGGTTGTGGTTGTTGTTGTTGTTGGTCGTGAACTCAAAACTCATTTCGGATATTGTTGTTATTTTAAGTAATTATGTTTTCAAGCAAAAAAATTATAATTCTGTTTTCAAGTCAGTCATTTTTAATATATCTTATCTAGATCTTAATGAAGTGTTGAGCAAAGTAGACATGAAAACACGAATGATTGCGGTTGGAATTTTACCTTAAGATCTTGTATTCTTTTACATTGTAGATCCACCGGAATGACCACTCTAAGCATATGTTTGATCTGGTTGTCGTAGCCGTGAATCTGTGCCTCTTCTCCGACAACAACAAATTGGCCTAACAACAAAAGAACAATAGAATTTCAGAAATAAAACAAAATCATATCAAATATTTGTCCCGATTGATCTATGAACCCACGATTTCGGGCTAGATTTTACCTCTACAGATTGATCTATGAAACCACGATTGAAAGCCGATCTCACTTCCTATCTCAATTTTTTTTTTATGTGTAGGTAAAAAGTCTGGATGCGTGAGACAACAAATATCTCAGGTTTAGCCACTAAGTTACGACTACTAAACACAAAAACATAAAAATTTGGGTTGAGGCCCAAACCAATTTCTCAAAATTAGAACCTAATTTTCCACAAAGCTCGTGAACCTAACTACGGAACCCTAAGTCAAGCGTTTTGTTCTTCCCCTTCGTCTTCGATTCCTCTTCCATTCCTCTCCTTCGTTTCCCCTTTTGCTATAAACTTCTTCGATTCTGCTTCGATTCCACTTCTTCGACTCCTCTTCTTCGATTCCTCTTCTTCATATATCAGAGAAGATCACACGATGCCTAGAGAGAAGGGCCATAGCAAACAGAAGAGAAAAATCATTCCCAACGTTTCTCTGAGAGCCGGAGGGTCAAATCGCTCCGCCTCTTCATCGCGAACACCCAACCATCTACCGCAGCAGTACAATTTCACGCCGGCACCACCTCAACTCCCCGTCCACGATAAGCCGACAACATCAGCACCAAATATCCGGAGCTATCCACCGCCACAACATCTTTTTGAAAACTCCATTCCTCAACCCCGTGGACAAGAACTCCCTGCGACTGCTTCGGCTCCACTGGAGAAATCTCATGGGTCACCACTTCGTGACTCTCATGGTCAGAGTCATCCTTCTTCTCAAGGACACAGCTGCCATGACAAAACTGCTCCAGTGTTGCCGGATCTCCTTGTGGACACGCTCCGGGCTCTGAATGCTCTGCTTATGGTGCCAGACTGGAATAAGTTCACCACCGTCCTCTCTCCCACACCAACGCCGAACTCGACTTGGTAATTGTCTCGCATCTGGTAAATGCGATTGTATTGATCAGTTAATCTGACTTGGTAATTTTATCACATCTTGTTCAGTAAATGCGATTGTATTGTTCACCACTGTCTCTTGTTAAGTGTCAGATTATTGTTCTAACTGATTTGAATCATTATTGTTCTAGCTGTTTTGGAAGATTACTGTCTTTTGAAGTCGGCTCTTGCTAAATGTTACATCCTAGCGGTCTCTTATTTGTATTGTTCTAGCTGTTTCTTAACTGATATATGGTAAGTTTATCGCATCTCAAGGTTGGTTTCTTGGTTTGTTTCTGCTAAGTGTTAGATTATAAGTGTTACATTCTAGCTAAGTGTTTGATTGTAGGTAAGTGTTGGATTCTGCTAAGTTTTAGATTCTGCTAAGTGTTTGATTCTCAATGTTGGTTTCGTGGTTTGTTTCTGCTAAGTGTTACATTCTAAGTGTTAGATTCTAGCTAACTGTTGGATTGTAAGTGTTTGTTTCTTGGTTTGTTTTAATGGGGGGGGGGGGGGGGGGTTAATGCTTCTCTTTCTGTTGCCTTTGCTTATTGGCTTAGCTTCCAGTCATTGTCTTTCTGTTGTGGTGGTTTAATCTTAGGGTCAGTTTGGTGTCTAAGTGTAGAAACATGCTTCTTGTTTCATGTTTGATGTATTATTTCCTTAATTGTCTTGTCAAATTTGTAATGTGTAGTATTGATCACAAGGCATGTAAGAGATGTCTCTTACATGCTTATGTCTTCATGTATATGGGTTGCAGGTTAATTATGTTTCATTTTTGTGATTTCATGTTTTCTGGTTTCATGTTTCTGGTTTGCAGGTTAATTATGTTTCATATTTCTGGTTTCATGTTTTCTGGTTTCATGTTTCATGTTTCATGTTTGATTGGTTTCATGTTTCTGGATTACATGCTTCTGGTTTGTATTATGTCCTTCTTTATTTCATGTGTCTTTGCAGGTTTACTAGCGACAAGGGATCGAAACTGGTTCGGGCAATTACTAAAGTGTTTACAAACAAATTTGATGTTCCCTACTATAGCTGGACATGTGTGCCTCGAGATAGACAAGAAAGATACGTTCTCGAGTTCGCAGTACAGTTTTATGTCCTATAGACCTTCACATATAGGTTTGCTTGTGATGTTTTCACTAACATCATTCTATTCTCTTTGTATTGTAGAAAACCCACACCTGGGATCCCTTGATAACCGGGACAGTTCAAGGGTATTTCGAAGAGATCTGTCAACGCCGGATGAAAGACATGGTTAGCACCGCGAGGACTAGTCGAGAGCGACCTAATTGGATCGGCGACACTCTTTGGAAAACGATGACGGACTACTGGGACATTGAAGAAGCAAATAAAAAGAGTCTCACCTATTCCAATGCTCTTATGTCTGACCGTAAAGGTCTCGGTCCTCACATGCACTTATCAGGGCCAAAGTCGTATCAACAAATCCAACAAGAAATGGTTAATTACTTTAACTTTTTCTTACTCCTTAACTACTTTAAATTATGTTTCTGCTTTCATGTTTCTGGTTTCTTGTTTCATGTTTCATTTTTCATTTTTCATGTTTCATGTTTCATGTTTGATTGGTTTCATGTTTCTGGTTTACTTGCTATCCTTGCTTATTTTGTAACATTGCATGAAGAGGAATTGGGAAGACCGGTAGTATTAGTGATGTTTTCATTAGGACACATACAAGGCCAGATGGTACGTATGTCGATAGGAAGGCGGAGAAAATCGTTCAAACATATGAGCAGAAGGTGCAAGAGAAGTTATGTGAGCTCATGACAGAGCCTTCAGAAGTTTCGGACTGTTCTTCGCAACCTCGTGCGCTAACAACAGATGAATATAAAAGCATTTTTATTCAGGTAAAGTAACATTTTTAACACTTCACATTTATAGAGTCTTGAATTTTTCACATTTATAGAGTCTTGAATTTTGTTATTAAGGTTTTTCTCTTACTTTTCACAGTCCACTTAGTTGGATTAACGAGAAACTCCTTATGGAGTTGAAAGCCTCAAGGAGACTCTTCTCAATGGCAAGCGCAAGCAACCGGGAGACTCTTCATCATTTGTTGAACTGCAAGAGCAACTGAAGGAAGCTCAACAGAAAATCGAAAAGCAAGCATCTTATAATGAACGGCGTTGTAACATCCCGGTTTCTTGTATATGCGGAGAGGCTTATAAGAATTGATTTGGCTACCTATGTCACCAAAGTGCACTTATCTTTTCGGGAACTTGTCTAGAGAGAACTCCAGAGTTAAGGGTGCTTGAGCTGGAGCAATTTAAGGATGGGTGACCTTCCGGGAAGTGTTTCGCGGTATCGTGTGAGTGAGGACAAAACACGGGGAAAGATCACGTGGTGATTGCAGGGTCAGTAAACAAGTATTACAAGCCTCCCGGACTAACGCACCGGCCGTCGGACCAGGGTGGGGCCCACGTGCCGAGAGAGGGCATGGGGCCCAGGTAGGGGCGGTCGGGGCGTTATAAGTGGTATCAGAGCCGAACCCAAACACGTGTGTGGAGTCAGGTGGGCCCACACCGTCTAGGGTGACGATCCTGGTGCGCAACGAGGACGTTGCGCTCTATGAGTGGGGGTGATTGTAACATCCCGATTTCTATTGTGAGGTTGAAATTGAATAATTAGAAGTTTGAGGTTAATTTCGCGAAAAATCAATTGTTCTGGGTGGGTTTAATTGATAATTTTGGGAGTTTGGGGTCAAAAAAAAATAGATCCCACATACATAGGTTTATATAACCGTATGTATCTCCCTCTCCAAGAGCTTGTGCAATTAACCTAGCCGTCAGCCCTCGTCGTCAACGGTAAGAACCCTTCTCTCCCTCTCCTTAGTTGATTCGTGTGGTGTTGGGGTCGAGGCGGTGGTGTTTGCGACGGGTCGAGGCGGTGGTGGTGGCCGTTCGGAGGGTGTGTGGCTGGCTTCTCGCCCTGTTGGTTTCGCAGATCAATCCCGGCCTAGGTGTCGTCGGTTTGGCGGTCGTAGGCGGTGGCCCTACGTGTGGAGAGATCCCTCGGCCGGAGCTCCGGGACGGCGGGGCTAAGGGGGCCCTTGAGGAGAGATCTCCGGCGCCGGCGGTGGTAGATGGGCGCATCCCTCTCCTCCTCTTCTTCCCGGGGTTCGGCTGCCGTTGGTGACAGACCGGTAGTCGCTGCTCCGGCGATGGGAAGTCGACGATGTCGACTAACCGGTTTAGACCGGTTCAGCAAATCGCATCGAACGTGTGATTTCGTTTGTTGGTTTTTAATTATTTTATTATTTGTTATTTTAGGTGGTTTAATTGAAGGTTATTCATCCCGGGGAGTTCTAGAAAATTGCTGAATTTTCTCGTGAAACTTTCTGTGCGGGAATAAGGTGAGTGCAGGACCATAGGCGTAATTAAATAATTTTGATAATTGGTGTGATTTCGTGATTATAGGCCGTTTACGATCTCGGAGGGTCTAGATCGAGTGTTTCATGAAATGTTTGATTTATTCGGTATTTTTCGTGATAGTCTATATTAATTATCTTAATTATTTGTTAGCCTGTAGATGGGAGGATTGCCTCACTAAGTATTTGTCGAAATACTTATGCATCTCTTATATTTTAATTGATGCAGGAAATGAGAAAGTGTGACCGTGGAATCAGGGCGAGGAAGAGGGGGTGATCTAGACTTGTCGTTTATTTGATTATTTTATTTAGTAATTTATGATCTTGATTATTCGGATTTATAATCTTGAACCGGAAATTATTTGGTGAGGTTTAGTTATTATTATTTATGGGAATTTTAATAATTAATTGCAAAAAAAAAAAAAAAAAAAAATGGGTGCGGTTGTTTCAATTTGGTATCAGAGCCGAACCCAAACACGTGTGTGGAGTCAGGTGGGCCCACACCGTCTAGGGTGACGATCCTGGTGCGCAACGAGGACGTTGCGCTCTGTGAGTGGGGGTGATTGTAACATCCCGGTTTCTTGTATATGCGGAGAGGCTTATAAGAATTGATTTGGCTACCTATGTCACCAAAGTGCACTTATCTTTTCGGGAACTTGTCCAGAGAGAACTCCAGAGTTAAGGGTGCTTGAGCTGGAGCAATTTAAGGATGGGTGACCTACCGAGAAGTGATTCGCGGTATCGTGTGAGTGAGGACAAAACACGGGGAAAGATCACGTGGTGATTGCAGGGTCAGTAAACAAGTATTACAAGCCTCCCGGAGTGACGCACCGGCCGTCGGACAAGGGTGGGGCCCACGGGCCGAGAGAGGGCATGGGGCCCACATGTAGGGGCGGTCGGGGCGTTATAAGTGGTATCAGAGCCGAACCCAAACACGTGTGTGGAGTCAAGTGGGCCCACACCGTCTAGGGTGACGATCCTGGTGCGCAACGAGGACGTTGCGCTCTATGAGTGGGGGTGATTGTAACATCCCGGTTTCTTGTATATGCGGAGAGGCTTATAAGAATTGATTTGGCTACCTATGTCACCAAAGTGCACTTATCTTTTCGGGAACTTGTCTAGAGAGAACTCCAGAGTTAAGGGTGCTTGAGCTGGAGCAATTTAAGGATGGGTGACCTTCCGGGAAGTGTTTCGCGGTATCGTGTGAGTGAGGACAAAACACGGGGAAAGGTCACGTGGTGATTGCAGGGTCAGTAAACAAGTCTTACGAGCCTCCCGAACTAACGCACCGGCCGTCGGACGAGGGTGGGCCCACGGGCCGGGAGATGTCGTTGGGGCCCACAGGTAGGGGCGGTCGGGGCGTTATAAGTGGTATCAGAGCCGAACCCAAACACGTGTGTGGAGTCAGGTGGGCCCACACCGTCTAGGGTGACGATCCTGGTGCGCAACGAGGACGTTGCGCTCTATGAGTGGGGGTGATTGTAACATCCCGGTTTCTTGTATATTCGGAGAGGCTTATAAGAATTGATTTGGCTACCTATGTCACCAAAGTGCACTTATCTCTTCGGGAACTTGTCCAGAGAGAACTCCAGAGTTAAGGGTGCTTGAGCTGGAGCAATTTAAGGATGGGTGACCTTCCGGGAAGTGATTCGCGGTATCGTGTGAGTGAGGACAAAACACGGGGAAAAATCACGTGGTGATTGCAGGGTCAGTAAACAAGTATTACAAGCCTCCCGGACTAACGCACCGGCCGTCGGACCAGGGTGGGGCCCACGTGCCGAGAGAGGGCATGGCGCCCAGGTAGGGGCGGTCGGGGCGTTATAAGTGGTATCAGAACCGAACCCAAACACGTGTGTGGAGTCAGGTGGGCCCACACCGTCTAGGGTGACGATCCTGGTGCGCAACGAGGACGTTGCGCTCTATGAGTGGGGGTGATTGTAACATCCCGGTTTCTTGTATATGCGGAGAGGCTTATAAGAATTGATTTGGCTACCTATGTCACCAAAGTGCACTTACCTTTTCCGATCACTTGCCCGAAAGAACTCCAGAGTTAAGGGTGCTTGGGCTGGAGTAGTCTAAGGATGGGTGACCTTCCGGGAAGTGATTCGCGGTAGCGTGTGAGTGAGGACAAAACACGGGGAAAGGTCACGTGGTGATTGCAGGGTCAGTAAACAAGTCATACAAGCCTCCCGGACTAACGCACCGGCCGTCGGACCAGGGTGGGGCCCACGTGCCGAGAGAGGGCATGGGGCCCAGGTAGGGGCGGTCGGGGCGTTATAAGTGGTATCAGAGCCGAACCCAAACACGTGTGTGGAGTCAGGTGGGCCCACACCGTCTAGGGTGACGATCCTGGTGCGCAACGAGGACGTTGCGCTCTGTGAGTGGGGGTGATTGTAACATCCCGGTTTCTTGTATATGCGGAGAGGCTTATAAGAATTGATTTGGCTACCTATGTCACCAAAGTGCACTTATCTTTTCGGGAACTTGTCCAGAGAGAACTCCAGAGTTAAGGGTGCTTGAGCTGGAGCAATTTAAGGATGGGTGACCTACCGAGAAGTGATTCGCGGTATCGTGTGAGTGAGGACAAAACACGGGGAAAGATCACGTGGTGATTGCAGGGTCAGTAAACAAGTATTACAAGCCTCCCGGAGTGACGCACCGGCCGTCGGACAAGGGTGGGGCCCACGGGCCGAGAGAGGGCATGGGGCCCACATGTAGGGGCGGTCGGGGCGTTATAGGCGTGATGCTGAGATTGCTGCCGTGAAGGAGCACTCCCGAGTTTTGGCTGAGCAAAAGGACAAGCTAGAGCACTTCTCCTTGGTGGAAAAGTACCTGCGACAAACTGATCTGAGGTTTCTAGACTTCTTGGCTTCTCACTCAGCTCCAGCAACAACTGCTTTGCTTCCATCAACCAATCTTCGTCGACCAGATCCAAGTACAACCCCATCTGGTTCTGGTTCTGCTTCTTAGGTTTTGTGCTTACTTTTTCTGAACCTTGTTACTTGTGAACTCATGAATTTGTTATTTTGTTTATGTTTTGGCATTTGTTATGGAGGTTGAATAATGTAGTTAATATTTTTAATCAAATGTTAGTTTGAATCAAATTTCTTTAATTTTGTAACACATATTACCATTTGAAAAACAAAACGAACACCAATCTAACACATCATATTCTTATTTTGATTACAATTTTAGTCACTAAACAGTAGCCTGTTAGTCGCCAAATAGTCGCAGAAGAACAACTGATTTGTCGCAAAATATTTTCATCTTCGAAACTTGATGTTCCAATTAGTCGCCAATTAGTCGTTCATTAAGTCATAGAATGATCGCTAAATAGTAACTAACATTTAGGACTACTTCGTGACTAAAAATTTCCGACTGCATCTATACACATTCCATAGTCGTTAACTAGTCGCAAAGGTAGCTCCCTATTAGTCGCCAAATAGTCGCAGAAGAGTAGCTAATTAATCGCACAATATTTACATCTTTGAAACTTGATGTTTTTATTAGTCGCCAAATAGTCGTTCCATTAGTCATAGAATAGTCGGTAAATAGTAACTAAAATGTACGACTATTTAGTGACTAAAACTATCTGACGGCATCTAGACCCTTTCTATAGTCGTTACCTAGTCTCAAACGTAGTCGCCGATTAGTCGTAAAGGTTTGCGACAACTTTACGACTACTGAACGGCTACACACTGTTCATGTGGTATAGTCGTAAAATTAGTCGCCAAATGGTGACTACATTACGACTACATACTTTAGCGACTAAATATTAACGACTACATGGTTTAGTCGCATGGTAGTCGTAGCACACCTTTTAGCGACTAATTGGCGACTACTTCTGCAGTCGCCAAAATGTTGTTTTCTTGTAGTGTGAGACAGACAAAAATGCAGATAATATCGAAGAAGATACTTTGACTCCCAAAAGCCGAGGCAAAAGGAAGGATTCACCTGCAGAAACTGGAGCTACTTCTCAGCCTAATCCACCGAAAAAGGTTATGAACTCAAGGTCTCTAGCCTGGGAACATTTCACAAGATTGAAGGAAAATCGTGACAAATGTTGTTGTAACTACATGTAGAAGAATTTTGGATGTAAAACAGCATCAGGAACTTCACATCTCTTGAATCATCTTCTTATCTGCAAGGCGTATAAGACATGGCAAGATGGTCAAGACAAATGTCAGACTATTATCAATGAAGATGGAAACTTAAAGGCTGCCAAAGTATCTGAGAGTATTTCCAGGGAAGCATCGAATGAGATGCTAGTGATAGGAGAATTGCCACTTGCTTTCATTGAAGGCATTGCTTGGAAACACTTCTGTAGCAAGGTAATCATTTTTTTCCAATCTAGATTTTTTTTGGAATCTGAATTTTTTTTCAACTTGAAATTTCTTAGGAATCTGACAACATTTGTCTGTGTGACTGCAAATAGGTGAACTTGTACAAACCACACTCAAGAAGAACAGCCACAAGAGGCATCGTTGAGATGTATGTCAACAGGAAAGCAGAGTTGAAGAGCTGGTTTTTATCTAGCAAACAGAGAGTTTCTCTGACAACAGACATATGGGTAGCTCAAGTTACAGGTAATTTGTTATTAGTTTATTTGTTAGTAGTTAAGTAAATAATAAAACTTGATTCTCTTTTTGAATGCTACTTGTTATTCGCATGTGCAAGTTATATTGCTATTATTGCGCATTACATTGATGCATTTTGGCGGTTAAAGAAGATGATCATAGGGTTTAAGTATGTCTTAGGTCACAAAGGTCAGACCATTTCATATGTTCTTCTAGATTGTTTAGTTGAATGGGGTATACAGAAGGTGTTTTGTGTAACTGTTGACAATGCTACTGCAAATACATCAACTCTCATAAGGTTTCATAGTGAATTCTCATTAGGGTGTAATGATGCTTTGGTTTTAGAAGGAAATTTTATGCATATGAGATGCTCAACTCATATAATAAATTTGATTGCTAAAGAAGGATTGGCTGAGATAGATGATAATGTGTGTACCATAATAAATGCAGTGACATATGTTAGATCTTCTACCAATAGGCTAAAGTCGTTTGAATTAAGAGTTGACTCGGGAAAGTTGACAAGGGGCAGTTTGCCACTTGATGTGAAACACGCTGGAATTCAACCTATTTGCTGTTGCAAAAGGCAATTAAGTATAGGTTAGCATTTGATAAGATGGAGGCAGAGGATAAATTATACAATGATTACTTCTTTGAAATTGACACTGAGAAGAAAGCCAATAGGATTGGACCTCCTTCTCGCAGTGATTGGAATGCTGTTGAGAGGTTAACAAAATTCCTCATCATCTTCTACAATTATATATTGGTTGTTTCTGCTTCTACTTCTTTGAATTCGCATAAGTGTTATGGAGAGATAGTCACCATAGAAAATAATCTACTATCTTTGAGTCATAGTATAGATTTAGCTTTGAAGTCAAAGGCTGAAGATATGTTGGCTAAGTTTAATAAATATTGGGAAGGAATAAAGAACATCAATAAGATGTTGATTGTGGCTACTGTCTTTGATCCTACGAAAAACTACAGTTTGCGAATTTGTGTTTTGATATATTGTATGGAAAAGACAGTTTTGAAGGGAAGGAGATGTATGATTCTGTTTTTACTCTTCTTGGGAGCTTGTTTACGGAGTATAGTAGTAGATACAGTAAAGGGTCAACAGTTCAATCATCTCAGTCTACTCAAACATCATCTTTTAGTTGTCAAGATCAGGTATTTGACAAAATGGATTTGGGGGATGATGACTTTGGGTATGAAAGGATGGACTTCATGTCTAAAGAGATGGTTGCAGAAATAGGAGTTGAGGATCCGAGAGATGAATTGAAAAGATATCTGAAGGAACCAGTTGAGAATCCCAAAGTCATAATAGGGACTGAGTATGATGTTCTGTCTTATTGGAAACTCAAAAGTGCCAAGTATCCTGTTTTGGCAGAGATTGATTGGGATGTTCTTGCCATGCAAGTATCATCTGTTGCATCAGAAAGTGATTTTAGCACTAGTGGGAGGATCATAGATCCACATAGGAGTTGCCTAACTCACTACATGATTGAGGTTCTGATGTGTACAAAACAATGGATGAACAAGAATGGTTACGACTCATCAATTATTTGCTGATGTTGAAATGCAAGACCAGATTGGGAAAGGTAACTCATTTGTATTTTTTTTTAAGAAATTAAGTTCAACATTATGTATTTATGTCTCTATTTATCTTTTTCAGAGTTTGGGAATCCAAGAACTCAAGAAGACTAACTCAATCTGTTCACAATGAGCCTCGGCTATAAGGTAAATTGGTCTCTTTATCTCTGTCTAAAACTTCATTGTTGTCACTTTGCAATGCCTTGTGTAATATATGTTGCGGTACCAGGTTAGAAGACTAGAAGATGTTCTGGAACCGAAGATTCTTGCTATCTGATTTTCTATTCTTCTTTCTACTTTATACTTTGGAACTGATTTTGTTGAATTTGATACTCTGTTTTTTTATCTATGTTTCAATCTTTGTATTTGGTCTTATTTTGTATTTGGTCTTTCATCAAGTTTTGTATTTTTCCGAATAACCCATCAATGAAAGCTTTTCCTTTAGAACAGAAGCTGTTAATCACCACAAATGTTAGAAAGCAGGATATTGATTTCAAGAGACAATCCCTAGAAACATAAATATTCCTTCTATTAAGTTAATGCAATCATCGACCCGGCGGATGTGACGATTATTCGAACTATGCCCATAAGCAGTATTTATAAACCAGATACCCTGGGATGGCATTATACGAAATCGGAAAGATATACGGTTAAGTCAGGATATCATGTCGAACATCAAAGTATATTTGACGGTACTTATATCTTATATGGTCCGGATGTGAAGAAATTGCAGGCACATACATGGAAGTTGCGATGTTCACCAAAATTACAACATTTCTTTTGGCAAGCAATATCTGGATGCCTATCGGTCACATCAAATCTAAGGTCCAGAGGGATTAATTGCGATGCACAATGTGTGCGGTGTGGAGCAGAGGAGGAAACGATTAATCATGTCCTTTTTGAATGTCCCCCTGCTTTACAAACATGGGCCCTTTCGCAGATACCATCACCCCTGGGGGTTTTTCCAACGCCATCGGTTTTTTCTAATTTTGATTATCTTTTCTGGAGACTCCCAAAAGAATATCAGAATAAGAATTTTCCCTGGATTATGTGGTACATATGGAAAGCAATGTATGAAAAGGTTTTTTGAATATAGATCGAGATCAACGAGAAACTTTGCAACTTGCGGAATCTGAGGCAACATTCTGGGAAGAGGCACAAAGTAGCGAACAGGCTATGGCACCACAAAATTATGGCCCATCAACGGTAAACTCACATTACGACGGATGGAAGTGCTATATTGATGGATCGTGGAAGGATACCGATAATTTTGTAGGACTATGATGACATTGCTTACAGGAAGGAGTGGAAGGAGTGGAAGGATCAGTCGTAGGAGCAAGGAATTTACGACGAAGTCTCTCTCCTTTGCACGCAGAACTAGAAGCACTTATTTGGGCCATGCATAGTATGATTGCAAAACAGAAGATAGCAATAACCTTTGCAACAGACTGCTCTTATAACGCCCCGACCGCCCCTACCTGTGGGCCCCAACGACATCTCCCGGCCCGTGGGCCCACCCTCGTCCGACGGCCGGTGCGTTAGTCCGGGAGGCTCGTAAGACTTGTTTACTGACCCTGCAATCACCACGTGACCTTTCCCCGTGTTTTGTCCTCACTCACACGCTACCGCGAATCACTTCCCGGAAGGTCACCCATCCTTAGACTACTCCAGCTCAAGCACCCTTAACTCTGGAGTTCTTTCGGGCAAGTGATCGGAAAAGGTAAGTGCACTTTGGTGACATAGGTAGCCAAATCAATTCTTATAAGCCTCTCCGCATATACAAGAAACCGGGATGTTACAATCACCCCCACTCACAGAGTGCAACGTCCTCGTTGCGCACCAGGATCGTCACCCTAGACGGTGTGGGCCCACCTGACTCCACACACGTGTTTGGGTTCGGCTCTGATACCACTTATAACGCCCCGACCGCCCCTACCTGGGCCCCATGCCCTCTCTCGGCACGTGGGCCCCACCCTGGTCCGACGGCTGGTGCGTTAGTCCGGGAGGCTTGTATGACTTGTTTACTGACCCTGCAATCACCACGTGACCTTTCCCCGTGTTTTGTCCTCACTCACACGCTACCGCGAATCACTTCCCGGAAGGTCACCCATCCTTAGACTACTCCAGCCCAAGCACCCTTAACTCTGGAGTTCTTTCGGGCAAGTGATCGGAAAAGATAAGTGCACTTTGGTGACATAGGTAGCCAAATCAATTCTTATAAGCCTCTCCGCATATACAAGAAACCGGGATGTTACAATCACCCCCACTCACAGAGCGCAACGTCCTCGTTGCGCACCAGGATCGTCACCCTAGACGGTGTGGGCCCACCTGACTCCACACACGTGTTTGGGTTCGGCTCTGATACCACTTATAACGCCCCGACCGCCCCTACCTGTGGGCCCCAACGACATCTCCCGGCCCGTGGGCCCACCCTCGTCCGACGGCCGGTGCGTTAGTCCGGGAGGCTCGTAAGACTTGTTTACTGACCCTGCAATCACCACGTGACCTTTCCCCGTGTTTTGTCCTCACTCACACGCTACCGCGAATCACTTCCCGGAAGGTCACCCATCCTTAGACTACTCCAGCTCAAGCACCCTTAACTCTGGAGTTCTTTCGGGCAAGTGATCGGAAAAGGTAAGTGCACTTTGGTGACATAGGTAGCCAAATCAATTCTTATAAGCCTCTCCGCATATACAAGAAACCGGGATGTTACAGCTCTGATTTGGTGAAGATGGTGTCTAAACCCGCGGAGTGGCCGGCTTTCGCATTACATTTGGAGGAATTCGTGAGGAGTAAGGCGGTGTTCACTTTCTTCTCTATCTCTTTCGTCCCACGCGCAAATAACACAGTGGCGGACAAGCTTGCAAGGAGTGCACGCATCCACCCTGTAGATATTACATATGTAAACTCAGTACCTCCAGTTTGGATTTCTGAACCGCTCTAGGTACTTAGGCTGTTGACAAAAAAAAAAGTTAACGACAACAAACTATCTTAACCATTTGAATAGTATCTTGCAACTTGAACGGCGAAAGAAGTTTTTGGCATTTTGTTTCTATCTTAATCAACCAACAAATTATTCATAATAGAAGATAGGGGAAAAGCATAGGGATTTTGAGATTTTTCAATATTTCGCTCTCTATATAGTAATTTCATTTTTTTAGAGAGCATATATTTTGCATTTCAAGATAGGGAAAAATCAGATATTTTCGTTTATTGCAATTTCAACTGTTGTATGTGGCGTTGATTTTGCATCTCTAATCGGTGTGTTGAAACATAGAACGAAAGACCAAATACAAAATAAGACCAAATACAAAGATTGAAACATAGATAAAACAACAGAGTATCAAATTCAACAAAATCAGTTCCAAAGTATAAAGTAGAAAGAAGAATATAAAATCAGATAGCAAGAATCTTCGGTTCCAGAACATCTTCTAGTCTTCTAACCTGGTACATCAACATATATTACACAAAGCATTTCCAAGTGACAACAATGAAGTTTTAGAGAGAGATAAAGAGACCAATTTACCTTATAGCTTAGTATCATTGTAAGCATATTGAATTAGTATTCTTGAGTTCTTGGATTCCCAAACTCTGAAAAAGATAAGTAGAGACATAAATACATAATGTTGAACTTAATTTCTGAAAAAGAAAAAAAAATACAAATGAGTTACCTTTCTCAATCTGGTCTTGCATTTCAACATCAGCAAACAATTGCTGAGTCATGACCATTCTTGTTTCACTAAACTTAATTTCTTGTTTCATCCATTGTTCTGTACACATCAGAACCTCAATCATGTAGTGAGTTAGGCAACTCCTACGTGGATCTATGATCCTCCCACTAGTGCTAAAAGCACTTTCTGATGCAACTTATGATACTTGCATGGCAAGAACATCCCGTGCAATCTCTGCCAAAACAGGATACTTGGCACTATTGAGTTTCCAATAAGACAGAACATCATACTCAATCCCTATTATGACTTTGGGATTCTCAACTAGTTCCTTCATATATATTTCCAATTCATCTCTCGTATACATGAAGTCCATCCTGGGTATATCATCCCCCAAATCCATTTTGTCAAATACCTGATCTTGACAACTAAAAGATGATGTTTGAGTAGACTGAGATGATTGAACTGTTGACCCTTTACTGTATCTGCTACTATACTCTGTAAACAAGCTCCCAAGAAGAGTAAAACCAGAATCATATACCTCCTTCCCTTCGAAACTGTCTTTCCCATACAATATATCAAAACACAACTTCGCAAACAGTAGTTTTTTCGTAGGATCAAAGACAGTAGCCACAATCAACATCTTATTGATGTTCTTTATTCCTTCCCAATATTTATTAAACTTAGCCAACATATCTTCAGCCTTTGATTTCAAAGCTGAATCTATACTATGACTCAAATATAGTAGATTATTTTCTATGGTGACTATCTCACCATAACACTTATGCGAATTCAAGAAGTAGAAGCAGAAACAACCAATGTAGAATTGTAGAAGATGACGAGGAATTTTGCTAACCTCTCAACAGCATTCCAATCACTCCGAGAAGGAGGTTCAATCCTATTGTATAATTTAATTGTATAATTTATCCTCTGCCTCCATCTTATCAAATGCTAACCTATACTTAATTGCCTTTTGCAACATCAAATATGTTGAATTCCAGCATGTTTTCACATCAAGTGGCAAACTGCCCCTTGACAACTTTCCCGAGTCAACTCTTAATTCAAACGACTTTAGCCTATTTGTATAAGATCTAACATATACTGCATTCCTTATGGTACACACATTATCATCTATCTCAGCCAATCCTTCTTTAGCAATCTAATTTATTATATGAGCTGAGCATCTCATATGCATAAAATTTCCTTCTACAACCAAACCATCATTACAACCTAATGAGAATTCACTCTGAAACCTTATGAGAGCTGATGTATTTGCAGTAGCATTGTCAACAGTTACACAAAACACCTTATGTATACCCCACTCAGCTAAACAATCTAGAAGAACAGATGAAATGGTCTGATCTTTGTGATCTGAGACATACTTAAACCCTATGATCAGCTTCTTTAACCGCCAAAATGCATCAATGTAAAGATTTTTCAATATCTCGCTCTTTATATAGTTATGGCTCCCCTTGGGGTTCAAAAATGTGAAATGTCTATAACGAGTTTGTATATGCGGTCCTTTTACTTCCCTCCAGCGATAGTTTTTTGTTCTGCTAAAGGCAAGAAAGATTTTTGTTATACTGTTTGCTAAAGCTTCATTGATGGAGCAAAAGAAAATTGGCCATAGCTTTAACTATTGTGGATGTTGGACTTATACTTTTTCGTCAGTGTCTTCAATATTTTTCTTTGTAATTTAAAAATGCCATGTCATTTTACAGCAAATTTTCAAGAAAAATTTCCAATAAGCACTACAAAAGATGGCAAATACCACGTCTATGTAAAAATGATAGACAATTCATTTGTTTAATATTTGTGTTAAAAATTATATTTTGGAATGAATGGTTGATGTTTAAACTTGTAATTTATCTATTGTTGGAAATATGAAAAGATAGAGACAAGTAAAAAAAAAGTAAATAATGATGATGCAAAGGCACCGCCATAGATGTCACATTGTTCTGTATTCGTCCTACTGCATGCATCATGCATGTTCGTCAATAATGTTTCTCAATTTTAAGAAAATTTCATATATGCAACTGTAATTACAGAAAGTCAATCATCGGTCAACTATGTGGGTTTCGAAATTTCGTGAAAACATTTTTTTTGGTATTTAATTGTTTTTTTGTTGTTTTTAACTTTTCATTTCATTAAATCAAGTAGAGCCGATGAGGTATAAATACATCACCGACCGGATATGATTTATATGGTAACTGGGCCACAAAGGCCGACCCAGTAGCCAATCCCTTACATAAAAAAAATACCTTACCTAGGTGAGATACCGTCTTGAGGGACCCATCGCGAAGGGAGGATCCCAACACGAGGGAGGGTGGATTCGAATCTCCACTCTGATGGGATAGCAGCAAAGGACGGATGGTCACCATACTCCTTCCCGAAATGATTCCGCTGATACGAGGACCCCGAGACAATGACGCCGTCCCGAGTCGTCTTAAAAACCTGAAAATAAACAACATACACCTAATCGGGCTTGTAGGAAGGAGCTCCGTCGGACCGGTTAACTCCGCCGGAGCCGGAGATTCCGTCCCGCTACAAAGTCCCACAACGGATAGTGAGGAGAGGCCGTTGAATACGAAAGAACGCCGCTAAAAGAAGCCTCCGTTTCATATATCCGCCGTCCTCTGACTTCACATTTACAACAGACGGCTCGATCTGACGATCTTCATATCTACAATCTCACGAAAACCACCACCGCGGACCGCCGAAAAATAAAAGAGAAAAAAAAAACCGGTTTGGAAACTCGAAGTCGATGGCAACCGGACCACCCTCGATAATAGTAAACCGAAAACTAAAACCGAACCAAAATGACCCAGATTGGCCCTGGTTAGAAGCACTAAACCAAATAAAGTTTGAAGACAAAGACCGTATCCAACCAAAGCCGAAAACCAACGCGGAACCGGAGTCACCAGAGAAAACCCTAATCGCCGCCGGGAAAGTCGCCACCAGACACAAACACTACCACCCGAGAGAGAGAAACCACCTCCCGAAGAACTCCACCAGACAGAGAAACCACCGCTGGGAAAACCACCAGTCACCTCAACCCTACTCGAACCACCAACCCCGGAAGACCGAAACCGACACGGATCCGAGGATAAAAACCCCACGAACGAAACACCAAAGGAGCATACCGGAGCGGAACAGGACCTCCGCCTAAGGCGAGGTGGAAACAGGACCAACCACCGCCACCGCTGAGCAGAGACGCCTCCACAGGAGCTCCAGGAAGAGAAGCCTCACAGCATCATGTCCTCACTGATCTGGAGCGAGGAGACTCAGCCGTCACCACTGCAGAAACACCTTGCCTCGCCGCCGCTTAGCCAACCCTACGACCCCAAATCTTACCGGAGAAGCACTTCCTTCCACGGTTGAAGTGTCGCCGGTTCACAAAAAGAGGGTAGCTCCCTCACGACGTCGGATTCGTCGGAGGAGTCACCAGAGCGAGAAAGATCTGAAGAAAGCTCTAGAGGGGTGGCGCGGCGCTGACGCTGTGGAAGCCACCAGCCGCCACACCAGATCTGACCGTAAGAGACTTGCGGCTAAGGCGACCTCCGAGAGAATAGTTATCTTGTTATTTCCGAGAGAGAACAAGTTTATTTATTTCTTTTTGGTATTTAGTTGTTCATAATTGACTAACACACTTTTCAACTTTCAATGAAACTATAAGGGATAATATATATACAATATATATATACAATATATATATATATGTATATATGTATTGCTAGAGAATATAAGAACAAATATTATAATGAAGTTTGTACGTAATAATCCTCTCATACATCATATTTCTCATTTTTGTTATTCGCTTCATATCATATCTGATGTACCTAGTTCTTAGAGCATCTCCAATCAAAAACCTTATTTTAAGGGTTACAAATCCTCAAAATGAGAGTTTGAGGGTACTTTGCTCCAATGCTAAATCCATTTTTAGAAAAAAATGTATCGTGCACCTTGATCTTCAATATTAACAATTATCAATTATGATGATAAACTTTTCATAAATAAATATAAACCTCATAAAACATTATACACATTATTGAATAAATAAAAAAAGTTACATGATAATATATAATTACATATAAATAATAATAAAACATACACACAACCCAAATCATAAAATTAAATGATTTGAACTCACTACCACTTTAAACTTTGAGACTTTACCACTCTCATTCTGAACTCTGAATGTAACAAAACTGACACTTCGAACCCTCAAATTAACCACCGACTTTCTGTTGTCAAAATTTTAAACGGAACCATTAACTCTGTTAACGGAACATTGATTTTTTTTTGTTATAAAATAATGACGTGAATTTATTTAAAAAAATATATATATTAAAAATTAATTAATTACTTCCAAAAAAGGGAAAAAAAACAAAACTTTTTTCTTCTTCTTCTTCTCCATCCTCGTTTCCTCCGTCTGCTACCTCGTTCCTTCGGATCAATCGCTAGAATGACATTAATGGTCTAAACCAAATTCACCTCTAACCTTTTTTTCCCCATAATCTTATAACCTTACTAACATGTGTTATTCCCATTCTACACTTACAATAAAATATTAAACAAATGAAATAAAACGAAAAAAGAAAAAGAAATCCATAAAAAAAAAAATCAACCAATCAGAAGAAGCTCTCTTCTTCTTCGTGTTCTGCTCCTGTCTGACGTCCTGATCCGCCATCTTCCTCTGCAGACCGGCTCCGACTTGCTGTTTAGGTGAGTTTTTGCCACTTTTCTTTCTCTTTTTTTGTGTCTTCTTCAATGCTACATTGTTCTCAAGCATTGATAATCAATTTAGGGATTGAAATTGAAATTGAAATTGGGTATTCAGTCAAATTGGGTATTCAATTAGGGGATTTCCAAGTAATAATGAATAACCCAAGAGTATGCATACGAGTAAACTTGTTTTCGTAGTCTAAGATTAGCTTATGTTGATAATGTATGACTTAGAAGCTCTGAATCTGAATCAGAGCTGGTAATGTGTCTTGTATGAACAGTATACTGGTACAACTAGTATTACTAGTTTACTGGTATTACTAGCTAATATTTTTAATTTGGTACAACTGGTATGACTAGTCACTGGTATGCCTAGTTAATTTGGTACAACTGGTATGACTAGTCACTGGTATGACTAGTTAATTTGGTACAACTGGTATGACTAGTCACTGGTATGATTATTTAATTTGGTATAACTGGTATATTTGGGACAACTGAGTTGTAATATATACTAATGTTGTTAAATTTTTATTTTTCAGGGCACAATTAATAGGAGTAAGTTCACAGTCATAGATTTTGCTTATGGGGGATATTATTCAGACGGCGGACAATGGATTCTAGGAGAAGTTCCCAACTATACTTTATTGATGAAAGAATCGTTGGAGGAGTTAATTTTTTGTGGGTTGGTTAGTAGAATATGTAGGAAGATTAATGTTGATGAAAATACGGCGAAGCTGAAGCTAACTTACATACCATTGGCATATCATAGGACAATTTATCCAGTGCCTCATATGTCTGAATGGAATGTTCCTGAGGAGGTTAAAGCATCTTGCGTCATACCTCCTTCTTATACCAAAACAAAAGAAAGAAATAGAGTAAATCGGTACCCATCAGTTGGAGAACCTCGAAGAAGAAGAAAGCGTGGTGGGGTAATTCATGGCTTATTTGGTGATAATCCTGGAACCAGTACCTAATCGTTTGTGTAATTTGTGTAACTCGTTTGTGTTGTTGGATGTTAATTTCTGTCTCGGGACAACTACATAAAACTGATTTTATATATGTTATACTAGTACCTTTGAGAATACTGGGTAACACTACTATTTTTGGTTTAATGTTATTTTTGAATTTTAATTTGAATTGAAAAATTTACAAAAAAGAACAACAAATACGAAATAGTAAAATTTACGTTACAGAAGTAACTATTAAATGTTAAAAAAATGTGTATTAGGTTTATAAAATACATTTATACAATAATGATTTATTATTAGAATATTTACACAAGAACCACCTTATACTATTAGGATCACTTTGTTAATATGAACCACCTTATGATGTGAAATATAATTAAAAAAAGTTTTATGTAATATTAATGCACAAAGTCCTCGGAAACATACTTTAATTGACTAAAATCAACTGTAAAACTAGAAAACACATTTTAAGGACTAGGTAATACTAAATTAATTTGAAAACACCCAAAAGTACAACTATTTGCAAATTATTAATACTAGATAATTAGGGGATAACTATGTGTAAATTTTCGCGGGCCCAAATTTTTATTAAATTGTTTGATTTTTTCTCATTTTTTCTGATCCACACCCAAAACCAGTTTTTTCTCTCTTTTTCTTTCACTTTCTCTCTTCCCCTTCCCGATTCCTCTCGATGGCGACTCCCTTCCCGAAGAGCTTTCTCTCCTTTCTCCATTGCAGCGACTTCTCGTTTTGGTAACACATCAAGTAGCTCTTTGTGGTATGAATTTACATTATTCTTCAGGGTTCAAGTGCAACAGCTCGGTTTGGGATGGCGAGCCGTAGGGTCGGTAAACCCTAAAAAAGAGAAGAACCCATGGATGGATGAAACCACTCGGCCACCCATGGATTGATTGGTTAACATCTTATTTAGGGTTTAGGGATTCATGTTTGATTTTCTTGGGTTTGTTTAGGGTTTGTGGATTCATGTTAGAATCGATATAGGGATTCTTGTTTAGGGTTTAGGGATTCCATTTTCAGAATTTCGGGATTCGTTACCTGGGTAATACTGAACATAGTATTACATAGTAATCCTTAATAATACTGAACATATTAATACTTAGTAATACTTAACCAAGTTTGTTTCCATGTTATAGATATGGACTCGAACTATAGTGCCGATAAGCAGAAAAAGAGGCTAATCGGGAGGGTTTACCACCTAGACGACGCTGACATGGACATTCCAGCAAGATGTCCATGTGGTGGACCAATTGTGAGACCAGAATCTCACAACCTCAACTCTTGGCTTGACTTAGGTTGAATGCCTTTAGAACTTTAGAAAGAATTGAGAGAAAATTTGTATATTATTGTTTTTAGCCAAGAATTCGATGATCTTACATTATTGTCGATATTCTAAACATATACACGTCTTTCAAGAACGTAACCGCTTAGTCCTAAATACACTACAATAAATCATGGTTTTTATAGCAGGACAGTATCGCGTTTTTTCCGATTATGCTATGGTTGACATACCTCTGCTTTTTACATAGCGTTTGTATATTTGTAAACGCTATGATAGAGTCATAGATGTTAAAAACAAAATTAGGCATCTCGTTTTATAGCATAACCATAATTGAAACGTTATGGAAGTGTTAGGCGGTATACTTTTCCAAAACCATTTAGAAAATTTTCCCCCAAAACCATTTAGAAAATTTTTCCCCAAAACCAAAACAAAATGAACTCTCATCTTTGTTTCTAAGGCAAAACCTAGATCTAAACGTCTTTGTTTCATCTCGAAATCTCAATTCCCCACTCCAATCCTCACTATCCCTCTCGAATCCTCACTCTCCATCTCGAATCCTCACTCTCCATCTCGAATCCTCACTCTCCATCTCGAAATCTCAATTCCCCAACCCGAAACCCTATGTTACTGTTTTCCAGGTAGCTTTCAGGGTGCGAGTGAGTGAAAGGTATGTGCAATTTATTGGGGTTTTGTTTCAATTTGTGTTTTTGATCCACTGTTTCTCTAATTGCAATCGATTTAGGGCTAAGAGTCTCCAAGTCTAAGCGAGGTATGGCTTTTATAAGTGTTTTTTCTAACTGTAATCGATGCTTCCATTTTTTTGCAGAGAGTGATATCATCATATTTTGCATCATTCTAGCGTCCGTTTCATTTAGGTTTCGAGTCATTTACATGTAGTTCATGATATCTCTTTAGCATTTTAGTCATTTTAGGAGTCTAGTGTATCCACATTTAGTCCTAGAGAGTCCTTGCATGTTTTGGATCGCATTACAGGTGCTAAAGAGGAGATTCGAGACCCGAGGAGAGGAGACGGAAACTGTACCGACGTCCCTGGTCGGTACTGATGCTCGGTATCGAAAGCAGAGGAGTTGCACCGAGGTCACTGCTCGGTGCAACTGATCGGTGTAGCCCGACGGAGGAAAACAGCCACAATACCGACGTATAACACCGAGGAGTGACGTCGGTATCGAAGCTTCAGGGGATTGTACCGACGTCACTGCTCGGTGCAACTGATCGGTGCTGCCACAGGAAGAAACCCGGGAGAAAAAGTCCTTAATACCGAGCAACGATACCGATGAGTGACCTCGGTATCCACTGAAGATCACCAAACAACATCTCCTCAATACCGATGCCACTGCTCGGTGCTCCTCGTCGGTGCACTAACCCAGGCTCAATACCGAGGTGTTGCACTGAACAGTGACCTCGGTATTGGCCAAACCATAACTCTTTATCCATTTAAATCGGGTCGGTACCCGGTTTGTCCCGGGTCAACCCGGTTAGTCACTATTCACTATTTAAGCCCAAAAAACTAATTTGGAGGGGTTAAGTCTTTTCTTAAGCAAAAACCCTCTCTAAGAGTGATTTGTAAGAGATTGATCCTTTTGATTTATGCAATTTGAGTATTGTTTTCTTGATTGAATCCATCTATTTTCTACTTTCTAATCATCCAATAATCTTGATCATGAGTTTTAACACTTCTTTTCTTGGATTTGTTAAACCCATGATGATTAGTGAGTAGTCTTAAGGACCTTGGGATAGGGTAGATTAGGGTTATCCAAGGGTTGATTAGTGGTGTTTAGGGTTAGATAATCTTATTTTCCTTCTTGTCTAGTGTCCCCAATGCTAAATCTAGCTTGAAAGAGTGGATCTAGATTATATGGCATTTCATGAACACCAAGTGTTTGATGAAATCTTGATAAACTAGGCATGAGATTTATGTTCATAACCTAAGACATTAGTTGTTTAGTGCATATCTTTGGTTGATCTTGTTATGATATTTAATGCTTGCCAGTTGTTAACCCACAAATGATGATTTGCTAATGGATTGAGTAATTAGCATAGTGATTAGTTGCTTGAAAGAGAACTAATCAAGTTTAGAGATCTTTGACCTAGGAATTAGCTTCTTGAGTGAATGAACATCTCTAATTGGATTTGGATCACCTTATATCAATAACCTTATCTCTTGCTCCGCTTTTGTTATTTGAATTTCATCTCGTTTAGTATTGCTTTTATTTGTTTGAATTTGGATACTTAATCACAAAACTCCCTTTAATTAGCTTAACTTACATCGGTTCCTTGCATTCTTAGTGGTTAGGACTATTTCCCAATATTGGATTCGATAATCTCTTACTACATCGGTTAGAGGGTATTGATACCTCCTAGAGACTAAAAAGTCTTGTATCAATTTGGCGCCGTTGCCATATTGGGATTTGTTTTAACATTGAGATTTAGGCTCTTTGTGAGATTAAGCCTTATTTGCTACCAAGTTACTAATCTTCTTCACTTCCCATTGCTTTTGCTCTCTATAGGTGTATGCATACCCGTTCCCGTGGCAATACCAATCTCATACAACCAAGTGACGATATTGATCAACTTGAGAGAGGTTCAAGAGCTTCGTGTCTTCCCGTTCTCTTTAGGTGAGAAGGCTCACCAATGGGAAAAGACCTTGCCTCAAGGATCTATTACTTCATGGGATGATTGCAAAAGGGCGTTTCTAGCCAAATTCTTCTCACCGTCTAGAACCGCCAAACTTCGCAATGAGATATCTAGCTTCACACAATGGTCTATTGAGTCTTTCAACGAGGCTTGGTAGAGATTTAGAGGCTACACTTCTCAATGCCCACATCATGGCTTCTCCAACGCCTCTCTCCTTAGCACTCTTTACCGATGTGCTTTTCCTAAGATCCGTATGCTACTTGACACGGCTTCGAATGGTAATTTCCTAGCTAAGGACGTAGAGGATGCTATGGAGCTCGTGGAGAACTTAGCTACTAGTGATGGGACGTATGGGGATGATTATGACCGTGCTTCAAGGACTACTAGTGACTTTGATGAGAACAAGAGAGCCAAAGACATGAAAGCCTTGAATGAGAAGTTGGATAAGCAAGCCTCTATGATAGACAAGCTTCTTGCCTCTCAAAAAGAATCTCAAAAGGCGGTCCATTTCATTGTTGACTACGAGAACAATCAAGCTTACTATCAAGAGCAAGCCGTGGAAACACAAGAGGAAGTGAACTACGTGGGGAACCAAGGTAACTTCCAAAGACAAGGGTTCAACCAAACATATAGGAATCCACAAGACCAACTCTACCCTCAACAATCTACTCAAGCTCAAGGAGTTCCACAACAACAATTCCAATCTCAAGGTCAACCTTCTAACTAGAACCAACAAGGGTATGTCCAAAGGAACCAATTCCAAGGAAACCAAAGTGGATTCCAACCAAAAGCCCCACCCGGTTTTCACGGTCAACAACAAGGGTTTGTACCCCAAGATCAAGCACCTACGTCTAAACCGCAAGAGCTTGACTTGGCCTCCATGTTCCAATAACTAATCAAGGGCCAAACGGAAACCACTAACAAGATCATTTGCTCTTACAATGATCTTAATAGCAAGTTTGAGGCATTGAGCTCAAAGGTGCAACTAATGGAGCAAAAGAATGCCGCCCCTTCTTCACATCCTCCTCAAAGCTCTTCAAATGGGAATGCCATACTAACCTCTAAAGAGTCTTGCAACACCTTTTCCACTCTTAAAGAGCAAGATCACATTATTGAGGAGTTCCTCGGGTTAGTCTCTAGCCTCAACGAGGACATTGAGGAACAAGGTGGGGAGGTGACCCTTGGGAGTGAGAATGATATGATGTTGGTTGGAGAAAAGAATAACAAGATTGAGAAGTCCATCAAGGACTTGGTTAAAGTGAAAAACGTGGAGACACTTGTTGAGTCAAAGAGAGAGACTCCACCTCCATATGAGACTCCACCTCCATATGAGCCTCCACTTCCATTTCCCGGTCGTTTGCTCAACAAGGCACAAGAGAAAGTGCCTCCAAGCACAACAAGGATCGAGCCTAAGACTCTCCCAAAGCTTGGAAACCCCGGGAAATTCTCAATATCTTGCACACTTGGACTCTTGGAAGTTGATGATGTTTTGTGTGACTCGGGCTCAACCGTTAATGTAATGACTTTGGAGATGGCCAAAAGTCTTGGGATAGATAAGTTGAACGATTACCCCTCCACCATCACGTTTGGAGACTCTTCCACGAAGAAACCTCTTGGCATGGTTGAAGACTTTGCCCTTAAGATTGGAAAGTGTCTTGTACCAACGAATTTTGTTGTGATGGAGATAGCACCGAACATAAAACTCCCACTAATCCTCGGGACTCTATTCCTCAACACAACCGGTGCAAGCTTGGACTTCATCAATAAGAGGGTTTTTCTTAAGAACGTGGATGACAAGAAGTTCTACACAATGATGCCTTCTTCCACCGCTATTTGTGGGGCTATTATTTGTGGGGACAATGAAGCCAAAGCCCGGAAGGTTGAGTATGTGGGCGTATGTGAGACGGTGAGTATTGGAAAGGTTGAAGAAGCCCTTGCTCTAGATGGAAGTTCCTTGAATTCCCTCTTTCACACCACGATGGAGAGTGAGGTTGAAAGTGGCAAGGCTGCTAAGAAAAGGACAAGGCCTAGGTCCAAGAAGAGGAAACCGAGCATGCTAAAAAGGATTGGACCCTTGTTAGACCAACCTTCGATCGTGACTATCATCCCGTGGAAACATGAAGAAGGGATGATTGAGTACAAGGTCAAATGTAGAGGGCGTCCCAAGCCTTTTGCTAAGGCCATAGCAACCCACACACCGGAGGTTAGAGAGGGAGATCAAACCGGTCTTCAAAGCTTAATGGGTAAAATTCTCAAACTCGAGCTTAAGGAACCGCCATGGAGTGCTTGCACTCCTCCATTACCCGCCTAAAAGGGTAACAAACGTCGAACTTAGTGACGTTAAACAAAGTGCTCTTGGGAGACACCCCAAGCTTATCCTTGTACATATTTCCTTTTATGATTTTCTTTCGTTGTTAGTTCCTTTTGATGGGTTTTCTTAGTGCGAGTGGGTTATCGATGGACATATGGGCATGAACTTATGGACTAAAGTGCTCAGGATGAGGTGATGGAATATGGCGTCCCTTGATCCCTCTTGCCCCCTCCATCCTTTTCCAAGGTAACACTTCAAACTTTGTATATAGCATTTAGAATCATATTTTTTCCTTCTTTCATGCATTGTTGAACTCTTCCTTAAGCTTATATTACACAAGGGACTGTGTAATTTAAGTTTGGAGGAGGGTTTGTGTGTTATCTAACATCGTTTTTGGTGTTCCTATTTTGATCTTTTGCACCTTGAGTCTCATGCATATCATGCATTTTCAATAAATTTGAAAATTTTTAGAGCATTTAGGATTGCATATTCACTTGTAGGTGGTGTCTAGTTTGCATTTTAACTTGCATTTGCATAAGCATGGAGTAATGACAACCTTGAAAGTAGCTTAATTAGCAATTGAATCCGAAATTAAGGACGAACCATTTGTTAGAGCGCATGCATCATTGCCTTTCTTTGATTGAAGCAAGCTTGAATTGAATCTAGCCTCATCTAAGTGATAACCATAATTTGACAAGTAATTATTGTGCTTATGCAAACTTAAATGAACTCGTAGATCACATATACATATTTGGACAATCTTATTCCTTTTACCACTCTTTCTTGTCCAAATAGCCAAATTCCATCTTTGGATTGGTTTCCCTACCATGCCAATTACCTCCTTTCTAGCCCATAATCCTTCGTGTGTATCTTGTGAGGCCTTATTTTGAGTGAACTTGACAAAAAGTGTTAGGTTTAGGGCGACAAGGAAGCACTCTTGTGTAGACTTAGCTCCATCATCAAGGGGCTAATCTAGGAATAGGCTAGTTAGTATTGCGGTTCTTGATTCAAGTTTGGGGGAAACTGTTTTAGACTTAGTAAACGGTATGATTGGAATGGATTGTGGAATGGAAAGAATGACAAGGAGTATGGAAAAGGGGATCGAATTTGTAGAATGGTTTGTGCAAAGATCATAAGTCTAGCTCTAAGATTAAGATGGCCTCAAAAGATATAAAGAAAAAGAAGAAGGCCAAAAAGGCCAAAGCATCAAAAGAATGAGAAGAGGCGGGAACCAAAATGAAGAAAATAAGAGCTAGATAACAAAACAAAAAAAAGCACCAAACCATGATGAACAAGGAAGAATAAGTGATCCCCAATTGAGAAGAAAGTGAAGTGAAGAGACAAGAAGGATGTGCGGGTTCAAAAAGGCAAAATGCCTCATGATAAAATGGTAGATTAAGTTATGGGCACAACGTGTTAGGAGCTTTAGGTTAGAGATACTTTAGGCATTCGGGTAGACGAGAGTTTTTCCTTGTATGCATAGGTTGCCTTTTACCATTAGCATTTTGTCAAAGTTTTCTCGTTCATTGAGAGATCCTTGTATTTGATTGCCTTTACATATTGATGAGATCACTTTCATCTCATAACTGGTCCTTTAGCCAAGCGGTTTCATTTGATTTTGCATAAGCACAATTCACGGATAAAACCATTAATCAATGTTAAGAGGCTAGAGAATAGAATGGTTTGTCTAGGTTGAGGTTTGGTTTTGTTGCATGTTGTGAAGGAAATGGCTAACTCCTTTTAAGAAGACAACTTTGGTGCATCCTAGAACTAGTAACTTGGACGTTGAGTGCGATTGCTTCTTATGCTTCTTATAGGTTCGAGCTCCACTTACATTGCATTGCATCTCTCATTCATGATCTTGTTTGCTTGAGGATAAGCAAATGTTTAAGTTTGGGGGAATTGATATCATCATATTTTGCATCATTCTAGCGTCCGTTTCAATTAGGTTTCGAGTCATTTACATGTAGTTCATGATATCTCTTTAGCATTTTAGTCATTTTAGGAGTCTAGTGTGTCCACATTTAGTCCTAGAGATTCCTTGCATGTTTTGGATCGCATTTCAGGTGCTAAAGAGGAGGTTCGAGACCCGATGAGAGGAGACGGAAACCGTACCGACGTCCCTGGTGTTGCACCGAGCAGTGACCTCGGTATTGGCCAAACCAGAACTCTTTACCCATTTAAACCGGGTCGGTACCCGGTTTGTTCCGGGTCGACCCGGTTTGTCACTATTCACTATTTAAGCCCAAAAACCTAATTTGGAGGGGCTAAGTCTTTTCTTAAGCAAAAACCCTCTCTAAGAGTGATTTGTAAGATATTGATCCTTTTGATTTATGCAATTTGAGTATTGTTTTCTTGAGTGAATCCATATATCTTCTACTTTCTAATCATCCAATCATCTTGATCATGAGTTTTAACACTTCTTTTCTTGGATTTGTTAAACCCATGATGATTAGTGAGTAGGCTTAAGGACCTTGGGATAGGGTAGATTAGGGTGATCCAAGGGTTGATTAGTGGTGTTTAGGGTTAGATAATCTTATTTTCCTTGTCTAGTGTCCCCAATGCTAAATCTAGCTTGAAAGAGTGGATCTAGATTATAGGGCATTTCATGAACACCAAGTGTTTGATGAAATGCCTTGATAAACTAGGCATGAGATTTATGTTCCTAACCTAAGACATTAGTTGTTTAGGGCATATCTTTGGTTGATGTTGTTATGATATTTAATGCTTGCTAGTTGTTAACCCACAAATGATGATTTGCTAATGGGTTGAGTAATTAGCATAGTGATTAGTTGCTTGAAAGATAAGCAATCAAGTTTAGAGATCTTTGACCTAGGAATTAGCTTCTTGAGTGAATGAACATCTCTAATTGGATTTGGATCACCTTATATCAATAACCTTATCTCTTGCTCCGCTTTTGTTATTTGAATTTCATCTCGTTTAGTATTGCTTTTTTTGTTTGAATTTGGATACTTAATCACAAAACTCTCTTTAATTAGCTTAACTTACATAGGTTCCTTGCATTCTTAGTGGTTAGGACTATTTCCCAATATTGGATTCGATAACCTCTTACTACATCGGTTAGAGGGTATTGATACCTCCTAGAGACTAAAAAGTCTTGTTTCAGAGAGCTTTGGGTTTGCAGTCACAAATTTAGCAGGTGATTCATTAGTTCTGTTACTCATTTCTTCTCATATTCTCTGTGTTGAATGGTATGGTGTTTGAGTGTCCCTTCACTACAAGAAATTTCTTAACTGATTTCTTCTCATATTCTCTGTGTTGAATGGTATGTTGAAAACACCCTAATGTAAATGGTAGCTAACAAATCTCACAATTTAGTATTGTTTAATAATTACTAGTTACTAGTTTATCTTGTAGGTTACTTCACTGTTGTTGTTGTTTGAAGTTAGCTATGACATTGATATGGCTTGGCTTTGCAGTGTGATTTTTAAGTTGCCTAATTGTTTTGGGTATCACGATTCTTTTGTTGATAATCTTTGTTTTGCAGTTGTAGTATAGTTTTAAGTCTCTTTGAGATTGAGATTGGTACCTAGCTAGTCTCACCTCTAAAATAACTTAATAAGATTTTGCTTTGCATTGTGAAGTTACATAATATGATTTCTCACCACCTGCATAATAAATTTTTGCTTTGCATTGTGAATTAATTGTATGCACATTTGCTTGGAGCTGTTGTAAAATAGAGAAATTGTAAAACTCTTTAAAATAAACATCAAATACTATACTTATATAAAATAATTTTTTAGCAAAAATTTAAAAAGGATTTAAGCGTTGAGTATTTTATTTAGGGTTTAGGGTATTGGCGTTTAGGGTTTAGGTTATGTTGATTTAGGGTTTAGGTTATATTGATTTGTTAGGTTATGTTGTCAATTAACAAATGAAAATGATTGTCAATGATTAGAAATGGTTGCAAAATCATTGCAAAATTAAAATGATTACAAACACATATACAAACCTTACAAACTAATGCAATGTACTAAGAGTTTATGGCATAGGGTTTGAGATTTGGGGCATATGGTTTGAGATTTAGGGTTTAGGGTTATGATGTTTTTTATTGTTCTACTAACACTAGAAATATAATTTTAAGTAGTAATGAGTTTAGGGCATAGGATTTGAGATTTACTGTTTAGGGTTATGATATATTTTCTTGTTTTACTAACAATAAAATATAATTTGAAGTATTAATGAGTGTTTGACATATCAAACACACTTGTAAGAATTTTTTTAATATTTCTCAATAAATTGTTTCATACTAATACCTAATATAGAACAGAAAAAACACTTAAGACAAACAAAATTCATCAGATTTTTTCCCCAAAAATTATCCCTCTCAGACACTCTTAGACCTTTGATCAAAAAAAAAAAAAAAATAAATAAAAGACACTCTTAGATCTAATTTGGCGACACTAGCCAAAATTTGGGAAAAGTCTTCCCTCTCCCCTCTCCCCTCTCCCCTCTCCCCTCTCCCCTCTCCCCTCTCCCCTCTCCCCTCTCCTCTCTCCCCTCTCCCCTCTTCCCTCTCCCCTCTTCCCTCTTCCCTCTTCCCTCTTCCCTCTTCCCTCTTCCCTCTTCCCTCTTCCCTCTTCCCTCTTCCCTCTTCCCTCTTCCCTCTTCCCTCTTCCCTCTTCCCTCTTCCCTCTTCCCTCTTCCCTCTTCCCTCTTCCCCCTTCCCTCTTTGGCTCCAATTTGCTCGACACTTAACCCTATACACGAAAATCTTCCACATTCCTTAGCATTGCATATCCTAAACCCTACACACGAAAATCTATTGTGATTTTCAGAAAATCTCAAACTCTCGCTTTCTTCCTTTGGCGATTATTTCCCATCGAATCGAAGCTTCATTGTTCAATCAAAAAGGTTTGTTCTCATTCAATCAGAGAAGCAATGGTCTAAGCAAGAATCGATTTTAGAAACATCGATTTTGAGGTTTAGACACATCGATTTTTTAACAATGATGCATGTTGGGTTCTGTCGTTTAAGTATTTTGATTTTGAGGTGTTATCTATTAAGGCCAACTATACATCTATCTACAAAGGAATGAAACACGATTTTGATTTTGGGTTTTCATTCTGAGTTTCTGTTTGAGTTTTGATTTTTATTTCTGTTTGAGTTTTGATGCATGTTGGGTTATGTCGATTTATGTTTTGATTTTTTTTTATTAAGATTGAGTTTGAGTTTCATTATGTTTTCTTTGTAAGTAATGAAACACGATTTTCACTATGCTGTTTTTCGTTTATTCATCAGTTTCAGAAATGGGAAAGCCAATACGAGGAGGACAAAGTGTTATCTGTCGTAGTAAACGTAATCAAGGCTTGGAGGCCACACCTGCAACAACACTAAAGGTGATTAAGAGAAGAACTTGTAGAAAAAGACAGTGGCTGCTCCAGCTGATGATGTAGAAGATGGTGTGGAAAAAGATGCTGTGGAAGAAGATGTTGAGGCTGAAGTTAATGAAGTTAATGAAGATGATGAGGATGAGGCTGAGAAAGTAATGTCTGAAGATGAAGTTGCTGAGAAAGAAATTTCTTAGAAAAAAGTTACTGAGAACCAAGGGTCTCAGCAAGAATTTCCTGAGATAGAAGCAGAAGGTTGTTTGACTGGACAGGAACATAATGAGAATGAAGCAGAAGTTGTTAATATGGAACAAGATGGAGTTAGCAAAACTAACACTGATGATATAGTGAAAGAAAAAAAGAAAAGAGGACCAACAAAGATGCGTAAAGTGGCTGAAAATCCTCATGAAAATCTTCCACATTCCTTAGCATTGCAGATCCTAAACCCTACACACGAAAATCTATTGTGATTTTCAGAAAATCTCAAACTCTCTCTTTCTTCCTTTGGCGATTATTTCCCATCGAATCGAAGCTTCATTGTTTAATCAAAAAGGTTTGTTCTCATTCAATCAGAGAAGCAATGGTCTCAGCAAGAATCGATTTTAGACACATCGATTTTGAGGTTTAGACACATCGATTTTTTATCAATGATTCATTTTGGCTTCTGTCGGTTTCAGTATTTTGATTTTGAGGTGTTATCTATTAAGGCCAACTATAAATCTATCTACAAAGGAATGAAACACGATTTTGATTTTGGGTTTTCATTATGAGTTTCTGTTTGAGTTTTGATTTTTGTTTCTGTTTGAGTTTTGATGCATGTTGGGTTATGTCGATTTATGTTTTGATTTTTTTTTATTAAGATTGAGTTTGAGTTTCATTATGTTTTCTTTGTAAGTAATGAAACACGATTTTCACTATACTGTTTTTCGTTTATTCATCAGTTTCAGAAATGGGAAAGCCAATACGAGGAGGACAAGTTCTAATCCGTCGTAGTAAACGTAATCAAGGCTTGGAGGCCACACCTGCAACAACACTAAAGGTGATTAAGAGAAGAACTGGTAGAAAAAGACAGTGGCTGATCAAGCTGATGATGTAGAAGATGGTGTGGAAGAAGATGCTGTGGAAGAAGATGTTGAGGCTGAAGTTAATGAAGTTAATGAAGATGATGAGGATGAGGCTGAGAAAGTAATGTCTTAAGATGAAGTTGCTGAGAAAGAAATTTCTTAGAAAAAAGTTACTGAGAACCAAGGGTCTCAGCAAGAATTTCCTGAGATAGAAGCAGAAGGTTGTTTGACTGGACAGGAACATAATGAGAATGAAGAAGAAGTTGTTAATATGGAACAAGATGGAGTTAGCAATACTAACACTGATGATATAGTGAAAGAAAAAAAGAAAAGAGGACCAACAAAGATGCGTAAAGTGGCTGGAAATCCTCATGAAAATCTTCCAAATTCCTTAGCATTGCAGATCCTAAACCCGACACACGAAAATCTATTGTGATTTTCAGAAAATCTCAAACTATCTCTTTCTTCCTTTGGCGATTATTTCCCATCGAATCGAAGCTTCATTGTTTAATCAAAAAGGTTTGTTCTCATTCAATCAGAGAAGCAATGGTCTCAGCAAGAATCAATTTTAGACACATCGATTTTGAGGTTTAGACACATCGATTTTTTAACAATGATGCATGTTGGGTTCTGTCGGTTTCAGTATTTTGATGTTGAGGTGTTATCTATTAAGGCCAACTATAAAACTATCTACAAAGGAATGAAACACGATTTTGATTTTGGGTTTTCATTCTGAGTTTCTGTTTGAGTTTTGATTTTTGTTTCTGTTTGAGTTCTGATGCATGTTGGGTTATGTCGATTTATGTTTTGATTTTTTTTTATTAAGATTGAGTTTGAGTTTCATTATGTTTTCTTTGTAAGTAACGAAACACGATTTTCACTATGCTGTTTTTCGTTTATTCATCAGTTTCAGAAATGGGAAAGCCAATACGAGGAGGACAATTTGTAATCCGTCGTAGTAAACGTAATCATGGATTGGAGGCCACACCTGCAACAACACTAAAGGTGATTAAGAGAAGAACTGGTAGAAAAAGACAGTGGCTGCTCAAGTTGATGATGTAGAAGATGGTGTGGAAGAAGATGTTGAGGCTGAAGTTAATGAAGTTAATGAAGATGATGAGGCTGAGACTGAGAAAGTAATGTCTGAAGATGAAGTTGCTAAGAAAGAAATTTCTTAGAAAAATTTACTGAGAACCAAGGGTCTCAGCAAGAATTTCCTGAGATAGAAGCAGAAGGTTATTTGACTGGACATAAACATAATGAGAATGAAGAAGAAGTTGTTAATATGGAACAAGATGGAGGTAGCAATACTAACACTGATGATATAGTGAAAGAAAAAAAGAAAAGAGGACCAACAAAGATGCGTAAAGTTGCTGAAAATCCTCATGAAAATCTTCCACATTCCTTAGCATTGCAGATCCTAAACCCTACACACGGAAATCTATTGTGATTTTCAGAAAATCTCAAACTCTCTCTTTCTTCCGTAGGCGATTATTTCCCATCGAATCGAAGCTTCATTGTTTAATCAAAAAGGTTTGTTCTCATTCAATCAGAGAAGCAATGGTCTCAGCAAGAATCGATTTTAGACACATCAATTTTGAGGTTTAGACACATCGATTTTTTTAACAATGATGCATGTTGGGTTCTGTCGGTTTCAGTATTTTGATTTTGAGGTGTTATCTATTAAGGCCAACTATAAATCTATCTACAAAGGAATGAAACACGATTTTGATTTTGGGTTTTCATTCTGAGTTTCTGTTTGAGTTTTGATTTTTGTTTCTGTTTAAGTTCTGATGCATGTTGGGTTATGTCGATTTATGTTTTGATTTTTTTTTATTAAGATTGAGTTTGAGTTTCATTATGTTTTCTTTGTAAGTAATGAAACACGATTTTCACTGTGCTGTTTTTCGTTTATTCATCAGTTTCAGAAATGGGAAAGCCAATACGAGGAGGACAAGTTGTAATCCATCGTAGTACACGTAATCAAGGCTTGGAGGCCACACCTGCAACAACACTAAAGGTGATTAAGAGAAGAACTGGTAGAAAAAGACAGTGGCTGCTCAAGCTGATGATGTAGAAGATGGTGTGGAAGAAGATGCTGTGGAAGAAGATGTTGAGGCTGAAGTTAATGAAGTTAATGAAGATGATGAGGATGAGGCTGAGAAAGTAATGTCTGAAGATGAAGTTGCTGAGAAAGAAATTTCTTAGAAAAAAGTTACTGAGAACCAAGGGTCTCAACAAGAATTTCATGAGATAGAAGCAGAAGGTTGTTTGACTGGACAGTAACATAATGAGAATGAAGAAGAAGTTGTTAATATGGAACAAGATGGAGTTAGCAATACTAACACTGATGATATAGTGAAAGAAAAAAAGAAATGAGGACTAACAAAGATGCGTAAAGTGGCTGAAAATCCTCATGAAAATCTTCCACATTCCTTAGCATTGCAGATCCTAAACCCTACACACGAAAATCTATTGTTATTTTCAGAAAATCTCAAACTCTCTCTTTCTTCCTTTGGCGATTATTTCCCATCGAATCGAAGCTTCATTGTTTAATCAAAAAGGTTTGTTCTCATTCAATCAGATAAGCAATGGTCTCAGCAAGAATCGATTTTAGACACATCGATTTTGGGTTTAGACACATCGATTTTTTAACAATGATGCATGTTGGGTTTTTTCGGTTTCAGTATTTTGATTTTGAGGTGTTATCTATTAAGGCCAACTATAAATCTATCTACAAAGGAATGAAACACGATTTTGATTTTGGGTTTTCATTCTGAGTTTCTGTTTGAGTTTTGATTTTTGTTTCTGTTTGAGTTTTGATGCATGTTGGGTTATGTCGATTTATGTTTTGATTTTTTTTTTATTAAGATTGAGTTTGAGTTTCATTATGTTTTCTTTGTAAGTAATGAAACACGATTTTCACTATGCTGTTTTCGTTTATTCATCAGTTTCAGAAATGGGAAAGCCAATACGAGGAGGACAAAGTGTTATCTGTCGTAGTAAACGTAATCAAGGCTTGGAGGCCACACCTGCAACAACACTAAAGGTGATTAAGAGAAGAACTTGTAGAAAAAGATAGTGGCTGCTCAAGCTGATGATGTAGAAGATGGTGTGGAAGAAGATGCTGTGGAAGAAGATGTTGAGGCTGAAGTTAATGAAGTTAATGAAGATGATGAGGATGAGGCTGAGAAAGTAATGTCTGAAGATGAAGTTGCTGAGAAAGAAATTTCTTAGAAAAAAGTTACTGAGAACCAAGGGTCTCAGCAAGAATTTCCTGAGATAGAAGCAGAAGGTTGTTTGACTGGACATGAACATAATGAGAATGAAGAAGAAGTTGTTAATATGGAACAAGATGGAGTTAGAAATACTAACACTGATGATATAGTGAAAGAAAAAAAGAAATGAGGACTAACAAAGATGCGTAAAGTGGCTGAAAATCCTCATGAAAATCTTCCACATTCCTTAGCATTGCAGATCCTAAACCCTACACACGAAAATCTATTGTGATATTCAGAAAATCTCAAACTCTCTCTTTCTTCCTTTGGCGATTATTTCCCATCGAATCGAAGCTTCATTGTTTAATCAAAAAGGTTTGTTCTCATTCAATCAAAGAAGCAATGGTCTCAGCAATAATCGATTTTAGACACATTGATTTTGAGGTTTAGACACATCGATTTTTTAACAATGATGCATGTTGGGTTCTGTCGGTTTCAGTATTTTGATTTTGAGGTGTTATCTATTAAGGCCAACTATAAATCTATCTACAAAGGAATGAAACACGATTTTGATTTTGGGTTTTCATTCTGAGTTTCTGTTTGAGTTTTGATTTTTGTTTCTGTTTGAGTTTTGATGCATGTTGGGTTATGTCGATTTATGTTTTGATTTTTTTTTATTAAGATTGAGTTTGAGTTTCATTATGTTTTCTTTGTAAGTAATGAAAAACGATTTTCACTATGCTGTTTTTCGTTTATTCAACAGTTTCAGAAATGGGAAAGCCAATACGAGGAGGACAAGTTGTAATCCGTCGTAGTAAACGTAATCAAGGCTTGGAGGCCACACCTGCAACAACACTAAAGGTGATTAAGAGAAGAACTGGTAGAAAAAGACAGTGGCTGCTCAAGCATGATGTAGAAGATGATGTGGAAGAAGATGCTGTGGAAGAAGATGTTGAGGCTGAAGTTAATGAAGATGATGAGGATGAGGCTGAGAAAGTAATGTCTGAAGATGAAGTTGCTGAGAAAGAAATTTCTTCGAAAAAAGTTACTGAGAACCAAGGGTCTCAGCAAGAATTTCTGGAGATAGAAGCAGAAGGTTGTTTGACTGGACATGAACATAATGAGAATGAAGAGCGAAGTTGTTAATATGGAACAAGATGGAGTTAGCAATACTAACACTGATGATATAGTGAAAGAAAAAAAGAAATGAGGACCAACAAAGATGCGTAAAGTGGCTAAAAATCCTCATGAAAATCTTCCACATTCCTTAGCATTGCAGATCCTAAACCCTACACACGAAAATCTATTGTGATTTTAAGAAAATCTCAAACTCTCTCTTTCTTCCTTTGGCGATTATTTCCCATCGAATCGAAGCTTCATTGTTTAATCAAAAAGGTTTGTTCTCATTCAATCAGAGAAGCAATGGTCTCAGCAAGAATCGATTTTAGACACATAGATTTTGAGGTTTAGACACATCGATTTTTTAACAATGATGCATGTTGGGTTCTGTCGGTTTCAGTATTTTGATTTTGAGGTGTTATCTATTAAGGCCAACTATAAATCTATCTACAAAGGAATGAAACACGATTTTGATTTTGGGTTTTCATTCTGAGTTTCTGTTTGAGTTTTGATTTTTGTTTCTGTTTGAGTTTTGATGCCTGTTGGGTTATGTCGATTTATGTTTTGATTTTTTTTTTATGTAGATTGAGTTTGAGTTTCATTATGTTTTCTTTGTAAGTAATGAAACACGATTTTTACTATGCTGTTTTTCGTTTATTCATCAGTTTCAGAAATGGGAAAGCCAATACGAGGAGGACAAAGTGTTATCTGTCGTAGTAAACGTAATCAAAGCTTGGAGGCCACACCTGCAACAACACTAAAGGTGATTAAGAGAAGAACTTGTAGAAAAAGACAGTGGCTGCTCAAGCTGATGATGTAGAAGATGGTGTGGAAGAAGATGCTGTGGAAGAAGATGTTGAGGCTGAAGTTAATGAAGTTAATGAAGATGATGAGGATGAGGCTGAGAAAGTAATGTCTGAAGATGAAGTTGCTGAGAAAGAAATTTCTTAGAAAAAAGTTACTGAGAACCAAGGGTCTCAGCAAGAATTTCCTGAGATAGAAGCAGAAGGTTGTTTGACTGGACAGGAACATAATGAGAATGAAGAAGAAGTTGTTAATATGGAACAAGATGGAGTTAGAAATACTAACACTGATGATATAGTGAAAGAAAAAAAGAAATGAGGACTAACAAAGATGCGTAAAGTGGCTGAAAATCCTCATGAAAATCTTCCACATTCCTTAGCATTGCAGATCCTAAACCCTACACACGAAAATCTATTGTGATATTCAGAAAATCTCAAACTCTCTCTTTCTTCCTTTGGCGATTATTTCCCATCGAATCGAAGCTTCATTGTTTAATCAAAAAGGTTTGTTCTCATTCAATCAAAGAAGCAATGGTCTCAGCAAGAATCGCTTTTAGACACATTGATTTTGAGGTTTAGACACATCGATTTTTTAACAATGATGCATGTTGGGTTCTGTCGGTTTCAGTATTTTGATTTTGAGGTGTTATCTATTAAGGCCAACTATAAATCTATCTACAAAGGAATGAAACACGATTTTGATTTTGGGTTTTCATTCTGAGTTTCTGTTTGAGTTTTGATTTTTGTTTCTGTTTGAGTTTTGATGCATGTTGGGTTATGTCGATTTATGTTTTGATTTTTTTTTATTAAGATTGAGTTTGAGTTTCATTATGTTTTCTTTGTAAGTAATGAAAAACGATTTTCACTATGCTGTTTTTCGTTTATTCAACAGTTTCAGAAATGGGAAAGCCAATACGAGGAGGACAAGTTGTAATCCGTCGTAGTAAACGTAATCAAGGCTTGGAGGCCACACCTGCAACAACACTAAAGGTGATTAAGAGAAGAACTGGTAGAAAAAGACAGTGGCTTCTCAAGCTTATGATGTAGAAGATGATGTGGAAGAAGATGCTGTGGAAGAAGATGTTGAGGCTGAAGTTAATGAAGATGATGAGGATGAGGCTGAGAAAGTAATGTCTGAAGATGAAGTTGCTGAGAAAGAAATTTCTTCGAAAAAAGTTACTGAGAACCAAGGGTCTCAGCAAGAATTTCTGGAGATAGAAGCAGAAGGTTGTTTGACTGGACATGAACATAATGAGAATGAAGAGCGAAGTTGTTAATATGGAACAAGATGGAGTTAGCAATACTAACACTGATGATATAGTGAAAGAAAAAAAGAAATGAGGACCAACAAAGATGCGTAAAGTGGCTAAAAATCCTCATGAAAATCTTCCACATTCCTTAGCATTGCAGATCCTAAACCCTACACACGAAAATCTATTGTGATTTTCAGAAAATCTCAAACTCTCTCTTTCTTCCTTTGGCGATTATTTCCCATCGAATCGAAGCTTCATTGTTTAATCAAAAAGGTTTGTTCTCATTCAATCAGAGAAGCAATGGTCTCAGCAAGAATCGATTTTAGACACATCGATTTTGAGGTTTAGACACATCGATTTTTTAACAATGATGCATGTTGGGTTCTGTCGGTTTCAGTATTTTGATTTTGAGGTGTTATCTATTAAGGCCAACTATAAATCTATCTACAAAGGAATGAAACACGATTTTGATTTTGGGTTTTCATTCTGAGTTTCTGTTTGAGTTTTGATTTTTGTTTCTGTTTGAGTTTTGATGCATGTTGGGTTATGTCTATTTATGTTTTGATTTTTTTTTTATTAAGATTGAGTTTGAGTTTCATTATGTTTTCTTTGTAACTAATGAAACACGATTTTCACTATGCTGTTTTTCGTTTATTCATCAGTTTCAGAAATGGGAAAGCCAATACGAGGAGGACAAAGTGTTATCTGTCGTAGTAAACGTAATCAAGGCTTGGAGGCCACACCTGCAACAACACAAAAGGTGATTAAGAGAAGAACTTGTAGAAAAAGACAGTGGCTGCTCAAGCTAATGATGTAGAAGATGGTGTGGAAGAAGATGTTGTGGAAGAAGATGTTGAGTCTGAAGTTAATGAAGTTAATGAAGATGATGAGGATGAGGCTGAGAAAGTAATGTCTGAAGATGAAGTTGCTGAGAAAGAAATTTCTTAGAAAAAAGTTACTGAGAACCAAGGGTCTCAGCAAGAATTTCCTGAGATAGAAGCAGAAGGTTGTTTGACTGGACAGGAACATAATGAGAATGAAGCAGAAGTTGTTAATATGGAATAAGATGGAGTTAGCAAAACTAACACTGATGATATAGTGAAAGAAAAAAAGAAAAGAGGACCAACAAAGATGCGTAAAGTGGCTGAAAATCCTCATGAAAATCTTCCACATTCCTTAGCATTGCAGATCCTAAACCCGACACACGAAAATCTATTGTGATTTTCAGAAAATCTGAAACTCTCTCTTTCTTCCTTTGGCGATTATTTCCCATCGAATCGAAGCTTCATTGTTTAATCAAAAAGGTTTGTTCTCATTCAATCAGAGAAGCAATGGTCTCAGCAAGAATCGATTTTAGACACATCGATTTTGAGGTTTAGACACATCGATTTTTTATCAATGATGCATGTTGGGTTCTGTCGGTTTCAGTATTTTGATTTTGAGGTGTTATCTATTAAGGCCAACTATAAATCTATCTACAAAAGAATGAAACACGATTTTGATTTTGGGTTTTCATTCTGAGTTTCTGTTTTAGTTTTGATTTTTGTTTCTGTTTTAGTTTTGATGCATGTTGGGTTATGTCGATTTATGTTTTGATTTTTTTTATTAAGATTGAGTTTGAGTTTCATTATGTTTTCTTTGTAAGTAATGAAACACGATTTTCACTATGCTGTTTTTCGTTTATTCATCAGTTTCAGAAATGGGAAAGCCAATACGAGGAGGACAAAGTGTTATCTGTCGTAGTAAACGTAATCAAGGCTTGGAGGCCACACCTGCAACAACAATAAAGGTGATTAAGAGAAGAACTTGTAGAAAAAGATAGTGGCTGCTCAAGCTGATGATGTAGAAGATGGTGTGGAAGAAGATGCTGTGGAAGAAGATGTTGAGGCTGAAGTTAATGAAGATGATGAGGATGAGGCTGAGAAAGTAATGTCTGAAGATGAAGTTGCTGAGAAAGAAATTTCTTAGAAAAAAGTTACTGAGAACCAAGGGTCTCAGCAAGAATTTCCTGAGATAGAAGCAGAAGGTTGTTTGACTGGACAGGAACATAATGAGAATGAAGAAGAAGTTGTTAATATGGAACAAGATGGAGTTAGAAATACTAACACTGATGATATAGTGAAAGAAAAAAAGAAATGAGGACTAACAAAGATGCGTAAAGTGGCTGAAAATCCTCATGAAAATCTTCCACATTCCTTAGCATTGCAGATCCTAAACCCTACACACGAAAATCTATTGTGATATTCAGAAAATCTCAAACTCTCTCTTTCTTCCTTTGGCGATTATTTCCCATCGAATCGAAGCTTCATTGTTTAATCAAAAAGGTTTGTTCTCATTCAATCAAAGAAGCAATGGTCTCAGCAAGAATCGCTTTTAGACACATTGATTTTGAGGTTTAGACACATCGATTTTTTAACAATGATGCATGTTGGGTTCTGTCGGTTTCAGTATTTTGATTTTGAGGTGTTATCTATTAAGGCCAACTATAAATCTATCTACAAAGGAATGAAACACGATTTTGATTTTGGGTTTTCATTCTGAGTTTCTGTTTGAGTTTTGATTTTTGTTTCTGTTTGAGTTTTGATGCATGTTGGGTTATGTCGATTTATGTTTTGATTTTTTTTTATTAAGATTGAGTTTGAGTTTCATTATGTTTTCTTTGTAAGTAATGAAAAACGATTTTCACTAAGCTGTTTTTCGTTTATTCAACAGTTTCAGAAATGGGAAAGCCAATACGAAGAGGACAAGTTGTAATCCGTCGTAGTAAACGTAATCAAGGCTTGGAGGCCACACCTACAACAACACTAAAGGTGATTAAGAGAAGAACTGGTAGAAAAAGACAGTGGCTGCTCAAGCTTATGATGTAGAAGATGATGTGGAAGAAGATGCTGTGGAAGAAGATGTTGAGGCTGAAGTTAATGAAGATGATGAGGATGAGGCTGAGAAAGTAATGTCTGAAGATGAAGTTGCTGAGAAAGAAATTTCTTCGAAAAAAGTTACTGAGAACCAAGGGTCTCAGCAAGAATTTCTGGAGATAGAAGCAGAAGGTTGTTTGACTGGACATGAACATAATGAGAATGAAGAGCGAAGTTGTTAATATGGAACAAGATGGAGTTAGCAATACTAACACTGATGATATAGTGAAAGAAAAAAAGAAATGAGGACCAACAAAGATGCGTAAAGTGGCTAAAAATCCTCATGAAAATCTTCCACATTCCTTAGCATTGCAGATCCTAAACCCTACACACGAAAATCTATTGTGATATTCAGAAAATCTCAAACTCTCTCTTTCTTCCTTTGGCGATTATTTCCCATCGAATCGAAGCTTCATTGTTTAATCAAAAAGGTTTGTTCTCATTCAATCAAAGAAGCAATGGTCTCAGCAATAATCGATTTTAGACACATTGATTTTGAGGTTTAGACACATCGATTTTTTAACAATGATGCATGTTGGGTTCTGTCGGTTTCAGTATTTTGATTTTGAGGTGTTATCTATTAAGGCCAACTATAAATCTATCTACAAAGGAATGAAACACGATTTTGATTTTGGGTTTTCATTCAGAGTTTCTGTTTGAGTTTTGATTTTTGTTTCTGTTTGAGTTTTGATGCATGTTGGGTTATGTCGATTTATGTTTTGATTTTTTTTTATTAAGATTGAGTTTGAGTTTCATTATGTTTTCTTTGTAAGTAATGAAAAACGATTTTCACTATGCTGTTTTTCGTTTATTCAACAGTTTCAGAAATGGGAAAGCCAATACGAGGAGGACAAGTTGTAATCCGTCGTAGTAAACGTAATCAAGGCTTGGAGGCCACACCTGCAACAACACTAAAGGTGATTAAGAGAAGAACTGGTAGAAAAAGACAGTGGCTGCTCAAGCATGATGTAGAAGATGATGTGGAAGAAGATGCTGTGGAAGAAGATGTTGAGGCTGAAGTTAATGAAGATGATGAGGATGAGGCTGAGAAAGTAATGTCTGAAGATGAAGTTGCTGAGAAAGAAATTTCTTCGAAAAAAGTTACTGAGAACCAAGGGTCTCAGCAAGAATTTCTGGAGATAGAAGCAGAAGGTTGTTTGACTGGACATGAACATAATGAGAATGAAGAGCGAAGTTGTTAATATGGAACAAGATGGAGTTAGCAATACTAACACTGATGATATAGTGAAAGAAAAAAAGAAATGAGGACCAACAAAGATGCGTAAAGTGGCTAAAAATCCTCATGAAAATCTTCCACATTCCTTAGCATTGCAGATCCTAAACCCTACACACGAAAATCTATTGTGATTTTAAGAAAATCTCAAACTCTCTATTTCTTCCTTTGGCGATTATTTCCCATCGAATCGAAGCTTCATTGTTTAATCAAAAAGGTTTGTTCTCATTCAATCAGAGAAGCAATGGTCTCAGCAAGAATCGATTTTAGACACATCGATTTTGAGGTTTAGACACATCGATTTTTTAACAATGATGCATGTTGGGTTCTGTCGGTTTCAGTATTTTGATTTTGAGGTGTTATCTATTAAGGCCAACTATAAATCTATCTACAAAGGAATGAAACACGATTTTGATTTTGGGTTTTCATTCAGAGTTTCTGTTTGAGTTTTGATTTTTGTTTCTGTTTGAGTTTTGATGCCTGTTGGGTTATGTCGATTTATGTTTTGATTTTTTTTTTATGTAGATTGAGTTTGAGTTTCATTATGTTTTCTTTGTAAGTAATGAAACACGATTTTTACTATGCTGTTTTTCGTTTATTCATCAGTTTCAGAAATGGGAAAGCCAATACGAGGAGGACAAAGTGTTATCTGTCGTAGTAAACGTAATCAAAGCTTGGAGGCCACACCTGCAACAACACTAAAGGTGATTAAGAGAAGAACTTGTAGAAAAAGACAGTGGCTGCTCAAGCTGATGATGTAGAAGATGGTGTGGAAGAAGATGCTGTGGAAGAAGATGTTGAGGCTGAAGTTAATGAAGTTAATGAAGATGATGAGGATGAGGCTGAGAAAGTAATGTCTGAAGATGAAGTTGCTGAGAAAGAAATTTCTTAGAAAAAAGTTACTGAGAACCAAGGGTCTCAGCAAGAATTTCCTGAGATAGAAGCAGAAGGTTGTTTGACTGGACAGGAACATAATGAGAATGAAGAAGAAGTTGTTAATATGGAACAAGATGGAGTTAGAAATACTAACACTGATGATATAGTGAAAGAAAAAAAGAAATGAGGACTAACAAAGATGCGTAAAGTGGCTGAAAATCCTCATGAAAATCTTCCACATTCCTTAGCATTGCAGATCCTAAACCCTACACACGAAAATCTATTGTGATATTCAGAAAATCTCAAACTCTCTCTTTCTTCCTTTGGCGATTATTTCCCATCGAATCGAAGCTTCATTGTTTAATCAAAAAGGTTTGTTCTCATTCAATCAAAGAAGCAATGGTCTCAGCAAGAATCGCTTTTAGACACATTGATTTTGAGGTTTAGACACATCGATTTTTTAACAATGATGCATGTTGGGTTCTGTCGGTTTCAGTATTTTGATTTTGAGGTGTTATCTATTAAGGCCAACTATAAATCTATCTACAAAGGAATGAAACACGATTTTGATTTTGGGTTTTCATTCTGAGTTTCTGTTTGAGTTTTGATTTTTGTTTCTGTTTGAGTTTTGATGCATGTTGGGTTATGTCGATTTATGTTTTGATTTTTTTTATTAAGATTGAGTTTGAGTTTCATTATGTTTTCTTTGTAAGTAATGAAAAACGATTTTCACTATGCTGTTTTTCGTTTATTCAACAGTTTCAGAAATGGGAAAGCCAATACGAGGAGGACAAGTTGTAATCCGTCGTAGTAAACGTAATCAAGGCTTGGAGGCCACACCTGCAACAACACTAAAGGTGATTAAGAGAAGAACTGGTAGAAAAAGACAGTGGCTTCTCAAGCTTATGATGTAGAAGATGATGTGGAAGAAGATGCTGTGGAAGAAGATGTTGAGGCTGAAGTTAATGAAGATGATGAGGATGAGGCTGAGAAAGTAATGTCTGAAGATGAAGTTGCTGAGAAAGAAATTTCTTCGAAAAAAGTTACTGAGAACCAAGGGTCTCAGCAAGAATTTCTGGAGATAGAAGCAGAAGGTTGTTTGACTGGACATGAACATAATGAGAATGAAGAGCGAAGTTGTTAATATGGAACAAGATGGAGTTAGCAATACTAACACTGATGATATAGTGAAAGAAAAAAAGAAATGAGGACCAACAAAGATGCGTAAAGTGGCTAAAAATCCTCATGAAAATCTTCCACATTCCTTAGCATTGCAGATCCTAAACCCTACACACGAAAATCTATTGTGATTTTCAGAAAATCTCAAACTCTCTCTTTCTTCCTTTGGCGATTATTTCCCATCGAATCGAAGCTTCATTGTTTAATCAAAAAGGTTTGTTCTCATTCAATCAGAGAAGCAATGGTCTCAGCAAGAATCGCTTTTAGACACATTGATTTTGAGGTTTAGACACATCGATTTTTTAACAATGATGCATGTTGGGTTCTGTCGGTTTCAGTATTTTGATTTTGAGGTGTTATCTATTAAGGCCAACTATAAATCTATCTACAAAGGAATGAAACACGATTTTGATTTTGGGTTTTCATTCTGAGTTTCTGTTTGAGTTTTGATTTTTGTTTCTGTTTGAGTTTTGATGCATGTTGGGTTATGTCGATTTATGTTTTGATTTTTTTTATTAAGATTGAGTTTGAGTTTCATTATGTTTTCTTTGTAAGTAATGAAAAACGATTTTCACTATGCTGTTTTTCGTTTATTCAACAGTTTCAGAAATGGGAAAGCCAATACGAGGAGGACAAGTTGTAATCCGTCGTAGTAAACGTAATCAAGGCTTGGAGGCCACACCTGCAACAACACTAAAGGTGATTAAGAGAAGAACTGGTAGAAAAAGACAGTGGCTTCTCAAGCTTATGATGTAGAAGATGATGTGGAAGAAGATGCTGTGGAAGAAGATGTTGAGGCTGAAGTTAATGAAGATGATGAGGATGAGGCTGAGAAAGTAATGTCTGAAGATGAAGTTGCTGAGAAAGAAATTTCTTCGAAAAAAGTTACTGAGAACCAAGGGTCTCAGCAAGAATTTCTGGAGATAGAAGCAGAAGGTTGTTTGACTGGACATGAACATAATGAGAATGAAGAGCGAAGTTGTTAATATGGAACAAGATGGAGTTAGCAATACTAACACTGATGATATAGTGAAAGAAAAAAAGAAATGAGGACCAACAAAGATGCGTAAAGTGGCTAAAAATCCTCATGAAAATCTTCCACATTCCTTAGCATTGCAGATCCTAAACCCTACACACGAAAATCTATTGTGATTTTCAGAAAATCTCAAACTCTCTCTTTCTTCCTTTGGCGATTATTTCCCATCGAATCGAAGCTTCATTGTTTAATCAAAAAGGTTTGTTCTCATTCAATCAGAGAAGCAATGGTCTCAGCAAGAATCGATTTTAGACACATCGATTTTGAGGTTTAGACACATCGATTTTTTAACAATGATGCATGTTGGGTTCTGTCGGTTTCAGTATTTTGATTTTGAGGTGTTATCTATTAAGGCCAACTATAAATCTATCTACAAAGGAATGAAACACGATTTTGATTTTGGGTTTTCATTCTGAGTTTCTGTTTGAGTTTTGATTTTTGTTTCTGTTTGAGTTTTGATGCATGTTGGGTTATGTCTATTTATGTTTTGATTTTTTTTTTATTAAGATTGAGTTTGAGTTTCATTATGTTTTCTTTGTAAGTAATGAAACACGATTTTCACTATGCTGTTTTTCGTTTATTCATCAGTTTCAGAAATGGGAAAGCCAATACGAGGAGGACAAAGTGTTATCTGTCGTAGTAAACGTAATCAAGGCTTGGAGGCCACACCTGCAACAACACTAAAGGTGATTAAGAGAAGAACTTGTAGAAAAAGACAGTGGCTGCTCAAGCTAATGATGTAGAAGATGGTGTGGAAGAAGATGTTGTGGAAGAAGATGTTGAGTCTGAAGTTAATGAAGTTAATGAAGATGATGAGGATGAGGCTGAGAAAGTAATGTCTGAAGATGAAGTTGCTGAGAAAGAAATTTCTTAGAAAAAAGTTACTGAGAACCAAGGGTCTCAGCAAGAATTTCCTGAGATAGAAGCAGAAGGTTGTTTGACTGGACAGGAACATAATGAGAATGAAGCAGAAGTTGTTAATATGGAATAAGATGGAGTTAGCAAAACTAACACTGATGATATAGTGAAAGAAAAAAAGAAAAGAGGACCAACAAAGATGCGTAAAGTGGCTGAAAATCCTCATGAAAATCTTCCACATTCCTTAGCATTGCAGATCCTAAACCCGACACACGAAAATCTATTGTGATTTTCAGAAAATCTGAAACTCTCTCTTTCTTCCTTTGGCGATTATTTCCCATCGAATCGAAGCTTCATTGTTTAATCAAAAAGGTTTGTTCTCATTCAATCAGAGAAGCAATGGTCTCAGCAAGAATCGATTTTAGACACATCGATTTTGAGGTTTAGACACATCGATTTTTTATCAATGATGCATGTTGGGTTCTGTCGGTTTCAGTATTTTGATTTTGAGGTGTTATCTATTAAGGCCAACTATAAATCTATCTACAAAAGAATGAAACACGATTTTGATTTTGGGTTTTCATTCTGAGTTTCTGTTTGAGTTTTGATTTTTGTTTCTGTTTGAGTTTTGATGCATGTTGGGTTATGTCGATTTATGTTTTGATTTTTTTTATTAAGATTGAGTTTGAGTTTCATTATGTTTTCTTTGTAAGTAATGAAACACGATTTTCACTATGCTGTTTTTCGTTTATTCATCAGTTTCAGAAATGGGAAAGCCAATACGAGGAGGACAAAGTGTTATCTGTCGTAGTAAACGTAATCAAGGCTTGGAGGCCACACCTGCAACAACAATAAAGGTGATTAAGAGAAGAACTTGTAGAAAAAGATAGTGGCTGCTCAAGCTGATGATGTAGAAGATGGTGTGGAAGAAGATGCTGTGGAAGAAGATGTTGAGGCTGAAGTTAATGAAGATGATGAGGATGAGGCTGAGAAAGTAATGTCTGAAGATGAAGTTGCTGAGAAAGAAATTTCTTAGAAAAAAGTTACTGAGAACCAAGGGTCTCAGCAAGAATTTCCTGAGATAGAAGCAGAAGGTTGTTTGACTGGACAGGAACATAATGAGAATGAAGAAGAAGTTGTTAATATGGAACAAGATGGAGTTAGAAATACTAACACTGATGATATAGTGAAAGAAAAAAAGAAATGAGGACTAACAAAGATGCGTAAAGTGGCTGAAAATCCTCATGAAAATCTTCCACATTCCTTAGCATTGCAGATCCTAAACCCTACACACGAAAATCTATTGTGATATTCAGAAAATCTCAAACTCTCTCTTTCTTCCTTTGGCGATTATTTCCCATCGAATCGAAGCTTCATTGTTTAATCAAAAAGGTTTGTTCTCATTCAATCAAAGAAGCAATGGTCTCAGCAAGAATCGCTTTTAGACACATTGATTTTGAGGTTTAGACACATCGATTTTTTAACAATGATGCATGTTGGGTTCTGTCGGTTTCAGTATTTTGATTTTGAGGTGTTATCTATTAAGGCCAACTATAAATCTATCTACAAAGGAATGAAACACGATTTTGATTTTGGGTTTTCATTCTGAGTTTCTGTTTGAGTTTTGATTTTTGTTTCTGTTTGAGTTTTGATGCATGTTGGGTTATGTCGATTTATGTTTTGATTTTTTTTTATTAAGATTGAGTTTGAGTTTCATTATGTTTTCTTTGTAAGTAATGAAAAACGATTTTCACTATGCTGTTTTTCGTTTATTCAACAGTTTCAGAAATGGGAAAGCCAATACGAGGAGGACAAGTTGTAATCCGTCGTAGTAAACGTAATCAAGGCTTGGAGGCCACACCTACAACAACACTAAAGGTGATTAAGAGAAGAACTGGTAGAAAAAGACAGTGGCTGCTCAAGCTTATGATGTAGAAGATGATGTGGAAGAAGATGCTGTGGAAGAAGATGTTGAGGCTGAAGTTAATGAAGATGATGAGGATGAGGCTGAGAAAGTAATGTCTGAAGATGAAGTTGCTGAGAAAGAAATTTCTTCGAAAAAAGTTACTGAGAACCAAGGGTCTCAGCAAGAATTTCTGGAGATAGAAGCAGAAGGTTGTTTGACTGGACATGAACATAATGAGAATGAAGAGCGAAGTTGTTAATATGGAACAAGATGGAGTTAGCAATACTAACACTGATGATATAGTGAAAGAAAAAAAGAAATGAGGACCAACAAAGATGCGTAAAGTGGCTAAAAATCCTCATGAAAATCTTCCACATTCCTTAGCATTGCAGATCCTAAACCCTACACACGAAAATCTATTGTGATTTTAAGAAAATCTCAAACTCTCTCTTTCTTCCTTTGGCGATTATTTCCCATCGAATCGAAGCTTCATTGTTTAATCAAAAAGGTTTGTTCTCATTCAATCAGAGAAACAATGGTCTCAGCAAGAATCGATTTTAGACACATCGATTTTGAGGTTTAGACACATCGATTTTTTATCAATGATGCATGTTGGGTTCTGTCGGTTTCAGTATTTTGATTTTGAGGTGTTATCTATTAAGGCCAACTATAAATCTATCTACAAAAGAATGAAACACTATTTTGATTTTGGGTTTTCATTCTGAGTTTCTGTTTGAGTTTTGATTTTTGTTTCTGTTTGAGTTTTGATGCATGTTGGGTTATGTCGATTTATGTTTTGATTTTTTTTTATTAAGATTGAGTTTGAGTTTCATTATGTTTTCTTTGTAAGTAATGAAACACGATTTTCACTATGCTGTTTTTCGTTTATTCATCAGATTCAGAAATGGGAAAGCCTATACGAGGAGGACAAAGTGTTATCTGTCGTAGTAAACGTAATCAAGGCTTGAAGGCCACACCTGCAACAACACTAAAGGTGATTAAGGGAAGAACTTGTAGAAAAAGACAGTGGCTGCTCAAGCTGATGATGTAGAAGATGGTGTGGAAGAAGATGTTGTGGAAGAAGATGTTGAGGCTGAAGTTAATGAAGTTAATGAAGATGATGAGGATGAGGCTGAGAAAGTAATGTCTGAAGATGAAGTTGCTGAGAAAGAAATTTCTTAGAAAAAAGTTACTGAGAACCAAGGGTCTCAGCAAGAATTTCCTGAGATAGAAGCAGAAGGTTGTTTGACTGGACAGGAACATAATGAGAATGAAGAAGAAGTTGTTAATATGGAACAAGATGGAGTTAGAAATACTAACACTGATGATATAGTGAAAGAAAAAAAGAAATGAGGACCAACAAAGATGCGTAAAGTGGCTGAAAATCCTCATGAAAATCTTCCACATTCCTTAGCATTGCAGATCCTAAACCCTACACACGAAAATCTATTGTGATATTCAGAAAATCTCAAACTGTCTCTTTCTTCCTTTGGCGATTATTTCCCATCGAATCGAAGCTTCATTGTTTAATCAAAAAGGTTTGTTCTCATTCAATCAAAGAAGCAATGGTCTCAGCAAGAATCAATTTTAGACACATTGATTTTGAGGTTTAGACACATCGATTTTTTAACAATGATGCATGTTGGGTTCTGTCGGTTTCAGTATTTTGATTTTGAGGTGTTATCTATTAAGGCCAACTATAAATCTATCTACAAAGGAATGAAACACGATTTTGATTTTGGGTTTTCATTCTGAGTTTCTGTTTGAGTTTTGATTTTTATTTCTGTTTGAGTTTTGATGCATGTTGGGTTATGTCGATTTATGTTTTGATTTTTTTTATTAAGATTGAGTTTTAGTTTCATTATGTTTTCTTTGTAAGTAATGAAACACGATTTTCACTATGCTGTTTTTCGTTTATTCAACAGTTTCAGAAATGGGAAAGCCAATACGAGGAGGACAAGTTGTAATCCGTCGTAGTAAACGTAATCAAGGCTTGGAGGCCACACCTGCAACAACACTAAAGGTGATTAAGAGAAGAACTGGTAGAAAAAGACAGTGGCTGCTCAAGCTGATGATGTAGAAGATGGTGTGGAAGAAAATGCTGTGGAAGAAGATGTTGAGGCTGAAGTTAATGAAGTTAATGAAGATGATGAGGATGAGGCTGAGAAAGTAATGTCTGAAGATGAAGTTGCTGAGAAAGAAATTTCTTAGAAAAAAGTTACTGAGAACCAAGGGTCTCAGCAAGAATTTCCGGAGATAGAAGCAGAAGGTTGTTTGACTGGACATGAACATAATGAGAATGAAGAGCGAAGTTGTTAATATGGAACAAGATGGAGTTAGCAATACTAACACTGATGATATCGTGAAAGAAAAAAAGAAATGAGGACCAACAAAGATGCGTAAAGTGGCTAAAAATCCTCATGAAAATCTTCCACATTCCTTAGCATTGCAGATCCTAAACCCTACACACGAAAATCTATTGTGATTTTCAGAAAATATCAAACTCCCTCTTTCTTCCTTTGGCGATTATTTCCCATCGAATTGAAGCTTCATTGTTTAATCAAAAAGGTTTGTTCTCATTCAATCAGAGAAGCAATGGTCTCAGCAAGAATGGATTTTAGACACATCGATTTTGAGGTTTAGACAGATCGATTTTTTATCAATGATGCATGTTGGGTTCTGTCGGTTTCAGTATTTTGATTTTGAGGTGTTATCTATTAAGGCCAATTATAAATCTATCTACAAAAGAATGAAACACGATTTTGATTTTGGGTTTTCATTCTGAGTTTCTGTTTGAGTTTTGATTTTTGTTTCTGTTTGAGTTTTGATGCATGTTGGGTTATGTCGATTTATGTTTTGATTTTTTTTTATTAAGATTCAGTTTGAGTTTCATTATGTTTTCTTTGTAAGTAATGAAACACGATTTTCACTATGCTGTTTTTCGTTTATTCATCAGTTTCAGAAATGGGAAAGCCAATACGAGGAGGACAAAGTGTTATCTGTCGTAGTAAACGTAATCAAGGCTTGAAGGCCACACCTGCAACAACACTAAAGGTGATTAAGGGAAGAACTTGTAGAAAAAGACAGTGGCTGCTCAAGCTGATGATGTAGAAGATGGTGTGGAAGAAGATGTTGTGGAAGAAGATGTTGAGGCTGAAGTTAATGAAGTTAATGAAGATGATGAGGATGAGGCTGAGAAAGTAATGTATGAAGATGAAGTTGCTGAGAAAGAAATTTCTTAGAAAAAAGTTACTGAGAACCAAGGGTCTCAGCAAGAATTTCCTGAGATAGAAGCAGAAGGTTGTTTGACTGGACCGGAACATAATGAGAATGAAGAAGAAGTTGTTAATATGGAACAAGATGGAGTTAGAAATACTAACACTGATGATATAGTGAAAGAAAAAAAGAAATGAGGACCAACAAAGATGCGTAAAGTGGCTGAAAATCCTCATGAAAATCTTCCACATTCCTTAGCATTGCAGATCCTAAACCCTACACACGAAAATCTATTGTGATATTCAGAAAATCTCAAACTCTCTCTTTCTTCCTTTGGCGATTATTTCCCATCGAATCGAAGCTTCATTGTTTAATCAAAAAGGTTTGTTCTCATTCAATCAAAGAAGCAATGGTCTCAGCAAGAATCGATTTTAGACACATTGATTTTGAGGTTTAGACACATCGATTTTTTAACAATGATGCATGTTGGGTTCTGTCGGTTTCAGTATTTTGATTTTGAGGTGTTATCTATTAAGGCCAACTATAAATCTATCTACAAAGGAATGAAACACGATTTTGATTTTGGGTTTTCATTCTGAGTTTCTGTTTGAGTTTTGATTTTTGTTTCTGTTTGAGTTTTGATGCATGTTGGGTTATGTCGATTTATGTTTTTATTTTTTTTATTAAGATTGAGTTTTAGTTTCATTATGTTTTCTTTGTAAGTAATGAAACACGATTTTCACTATGCTGTTTTTCGTTTATTCAACAGTTTCAGAAACGGGAAAGCCAATACGAGGAGGAAAAGTTGTAATCCGTGGTAGTAAACGTAATCAAGGCTTGGAGGCCACACCTGCAACAACACTAAAGGTGATTAAGAGAAGAACTAGTAGAAAAAGACAGTGGCTGTTCAAGCTGATGATGAAGAAGATGATGTGGAAGAAGATGCTGTAGAAGAAGATGTTGAGGCTGAAGTTAATGAAGTTAATGAAGATGATGAGGATGAGGCTGAGAAAGTAATGTCTGAAGATGAAGTTGCGGAGAAAGAAATTTCTTAGAAAAAAGTTACTGAGAACCAAGGGTCTCAACAAGAATTTCCTGAGATAGAAGCAGAAGGTTGTTTGACTGGACAAGAACATAATGAGAATGAAGAAGAAGTTGTTAATATGGAACAAGATGGAGTTAGAAATACTAACACTGATGATATAGTGAATGAAAAAAAGAAATGAGGACCAACAAAGATGCGTAAAGTGGATGAAAATCCTCATGAAAATCTTCCACATTCCTTAGCATTGCAGATCCTAAACCCTACACACGAAAATCTATTGTGATATTCAGAAAATCTCAAACTCTCTCTTTCTTCCTTTGGCGATTATTTCCCATCGAATCGAAGCTTCATTGTTTAATCAAAAAGGTTTGTTCTCATTCAATCAGAGAAGCAATGGTCTCAGCAAGAATCGATTTTAGACACATCGATTTTGAGGTTTAGACACATCGATTTTTTAACAATGATGCATGTTGGGTTCTGTCGGTTTCAGTATTTTGATTTTGAGGTGTTATCTATTAAGGCCAACTATAAATCTATCTACAAAGGAATGAAACACGATTTTGATTTTGGGTTTTCATTCTGAGTTTCTGTTTGAGTTTTTATTTTTGTTTCTGTTTGAGTTTTGATGCATGTTGGGTTATGTCGATTTATGTTTTGATTTTTTTTTTATTAAGATTGAGTTTGAGTTTCATTATGTTTTCTTTGTAAGTAATGAAACACGATTTTCACTATGCTGTTTTTCGTTTATTCATCAGTTTCAGAAATGGGAAAGCCAATACGAGGAGGACAAAGTGTTATCTGTCGTAGTAAACGTAATCAAGGCTTGGAGGCCACACCTGCAACAACAATAAAGGTGATTAAGAGAAGAACTTGTAGAAAAAGATAGTGGCTGCTCAAGCTGATGATGTAGAAGATGGTGTGGAAGAAGATGCTGTGGAAGAAGATGTTGAGGCTGAAGTTAATGAAGATGATGAGGATGAGGCTGAGAAAGTAATGTCTGAAGATGAAGTTGCTGAGAAAGAAATTTCTTAGAAAAAAGTTACTGAGAACCAAGGGTCTCAGCAAGAATTTCCTGAGATAGAAGCAGAAGGTTGTTTGACTGGACAGGAACATAATGAGAATGAAGAAGAAGTTGTTAATATGGAACAAGATGGAGTTAGAAATACTAACACTGATGATATAGTGAAAGAAAAAAAGAAATGAGGACCAACAAAGATGCGTAAAGTGGCTGAAAATCCTCATGAAAATCTTCCACATTCCTTAGCATTGCAGATCCTAAACCCTACACACGAAAATCTATTGTGATATTCAGAAAATCTCAAACTGTCTCTTTCTTCCTTTGGCGATTATTTCCCATCGAATCGAAGCTTCATTGTTTAATCAAAAAGGTTTGTTCTCATTCAATCAAAGAAGCAATGGTCTCAGCAAGAATCAATTTTAGACACATTGATTTTGAGGTTTAGACACATCGATTTTTTAACAATGATGCATGTTGGGTTCTGTCGGTTTCAGTATTTTGATTTTGAGGTGTTATCTATTAAGGCCAACTATAAATCTATCTACAAAGGAATGAAACACGATTTTGATTTTGGGTTTTCATTCTGAGTTTCTGTTTGAGTTTTGATTTTTATTTCTGTTTGAGTTTTGATGCATGTTGGGTTATGTCGATTTATGTTTTGATTTTTTTTATTAAGATTGAGTTTTAGTTTCATTATGTTTTCTTTGTAAGTAATGAAACACGATTTTCACTATGCTGTTTTTCGTTTATTCAACAGTTTCAGAAATGGGAAAGCCAATACGAGGAGGACAAGTTGTAATCCGTCGTAGTAAACGTAATCAAGGCTTGGAGGCCACACCTGCAACAACACTAAAGGTGATTAAGAGAAGAACTGGTAGAAAAAGACAGTGGCTGCTCAAGCTGATGATGTAGAAGATGGTGTGGAAGAAAATGCTGTGGAAGAAGATGTTGAGGCTGAAGTTAATGAAGTTAATGAAGATGATGAGGATGAGGCTGAGAAAGTAATGTCTGAAGATGAAGTTGCTGAGAAAGAAATTTCTTAGAAAAAAGTTACTGAGAACCAAGGGTCTCAGCAAGAATTTCCGGAGATAGAAGCAGAAGGTTGTTTGACTGGACATGAACATAATGAGAATGAAGAGCGAAGTTGTTAATATGGAACAAGATGGAGTTAGCAATACTAACACTGATGATATCGTGAAAGAAAAAAAGAAATGAGGACCAACAAAGATGCGTAAAGTGGCTAAAAATCCTCATGAAAATCTTCCACATTCCTTAGCATTGCAGATCCTAAACCCTACACACGAAAATCTATTGTGATTTTCAGAAAATATCAAACTCCCTCTTTCTTCCTTTGGCGATTATTTCCCATCGAATTGAAGCTTCATTGTTTAATCAAAAAGGTTTGTTCTCATTCAATCAGAGAAGCAATGGTCTCAGCAAGAATGGATTTTAGACACATCGATTTTGAGGTTTAGACAGATCGATTTTTTATCAATGATGCATGTTGGGTTCTGTCGGTTTCAGTATTTTGATTTTGAGGTGTTATCTATTAAGGCCAATTATAAATCTATCTACAAAAGAATGAAACACGATTTTGATTTTGGGTTTTCATTCTGAGTTTCTGTTTGAGTTTTGATTTTTGTTTCTGTTTGAGTTTTGATGCATGTTGGGTTATGTCGATTTATGTTTTGATTTTTTTTTATTAAGATTCAGTTTGAGTTTCATTATGTTTTCTTTGTAAGTAATGAAACACGATTTTCACTATGCTGTTTTTCGTTTATTCATCAGTTTCAGAAATGGGAAAGCCAATACGAGGAGGACAAAGTGTTATCTGTCGTAGTAAACGTAATCAAGGCTTGAAGGCCACACCTGCAACAACACTAAAGGTGATTAAGGGAAGAACTTGTAGAAAAAGACAGTGGCTGCTCAAGCTGATGATGTAGAAGATGGTGTGGAAGAAGATGTTGTGGAAGAAGATGTTGAGGCTGAAGTTAATGAAGTTAATGAAGATGATGAGGATGAGGCTGAGAAAGTAATGTATGAAGATGAAGTTGCTGAGAAAGAAATTTCTTAGAAAAAAGTTACTGAGAACCAAGGGTCTCAGCAAGAATTTCCTGAGATAGAAGCAGAAGGTTGTTTGACTGGACCGGAACATAATGAGAATGAAGAAGAAGTTGTTAATATGGAACAAGATGGAGTTAGAAATACTAACACTGATGATATAGTGAAAGAAAAAAAGAAATGAGGACCAACAAAGATGCGTAAAGTGGCTGAAAATCCTCATGAAAATCTTCCACATTCCTTAGCATTGCAGATCCTAAACCCTACACACGAAAATCTATTGTGATATTCAGAAAATCTCAAACTCTCTCTTTCTTCCTTTGGCGATTATTTCCCATCGAATCGAAGCTTCATTGTTTAATCAAAAAGGTTTGTTCTCATTCAATCAAAGAAGCAATGGTCTCAGCAAGAATCGATTTTAGACACATTGATTTTGAGGTTTAGACACATCGATTTTTTAACAATGATGCATGTTGGGTTCTGTCGGTTTCAGTATTTTGATTTTGAGGTGTTATCTATTAAGGCCAACTATAAATCTATCTACAAAGGAATGAAACACGATTTTGATTTTGGGTTTTCATTCTGAGTTTCTGTTTGAGTTTTGATTTTTGTTTCTGTTTGAGTTTTGATGCATGTTGGGTTATGTCGATTTATGTTTTTATTTTTTTTATTAAGATTGAGTTTTAGTTTCATTATGTTTTCTTTGTAAGTAATGAAACACGATTTTCACTATGCTGTTTTTCGTTTATTCAACAGTTTCAGAAACGGGAAAGCCAATACGAGGAGGACAAGTTGTAATCCGTGGTAGTAAACGTAATCAAGGCTTGGAGGCCACACCTGCAACAACACTAAAGGTGATTAAGAGAAGAACTAGTAGAAAAAGACAGTGGCTGTTCAAGCTGATGATGTAGAAGATGATGTGGAAGAAGATGCTGTAGAAGAAGATGTTGAGGCTGAAGTTAATGAAGTTAATGAAGATGATGAGGATGAGGCTGAGAAAGTAATGTATGAAGATGAAGTTGCTGAGAAAGAAATTTCTTAGAAAAAAGTTACTGAGAACCAAGGGTCTCAGCAAGAATTTCCTGAGATAGAAGCAGAAGGTTGTTTGACTGGACCGGAACATAATGAGAATGAAGAAGAAGTTGTTAATATGGAACAAGATGGAGTTAGAAATACTAACACTGATGATATAGTGAAAGAAAAAAAGAAATGAGGACCAACAAAGATGCGTAAAGTGGCTGAAAATCCTCATGAAAATCTTCCACATTCCTTAGCATTGCAGATCCTAAACCCTACACACGAAAATCTATTGTGATATTCAGAAAATCTCAAACTCTCTCTTTCTTCCTTTGGCGATTATTTCCCATCGAATCGAAGCTTCATTGTTTAATCAAAAAGGTTTGTTCTCATTCAATCAAAGAAGCAATGGTCTCAGCAAGAATCGATTTTAGACACATTGATTTTGAGGTTTAGACACATCGATTTTTTAACAATGATGCATGTTGGGTTCTGTCGGTTTCAGTATTTTGATTTTGAGGTGTTATCTATTAAGGCCAACTATAAATCTATCTACAAAGGAATGAAACACGATTTTGATTTTGGGTTTTCATTCTGAGTTTCTGTTTGAGTTTTGATTTTTGTTTCTGTTTGAGTTTTGATGCATGTTGGGTTATGTCGATTTATGTTTTTATTTTTTTTATTAAGATTGAGTTTTAGTTTCATTATGTTTTCTTTGTAAGTAATGAAACACGATTTTCACTATGCTGTTTTTCGTTTATTCAACAGTTTCAGAAACGGGAAAGCCAATACGAGGAGGAAAAGTTGTAATCCGTGGTAGTAAACGTAATCAAGGCTTGGAGGCCACACCTGCAACAACACTAAAGGTGATTAAGAGAAGAACTAGTAGAAAAAGACAGTGGCTGTTCAAGCTGATGATGAAGAAGATGATGTGGAAGAAGATGCTGTAGAAGAAGATGTTGAGGCTGAAGTTAATGAAGTTAATGAAGATGATGAGGATGAGGCTGAGAAAGTAATGTCTGAAGATGAAGTTGCGGAGAAAGAAATTTCTTAGAAAAAAGTTACTGAGAACCAAGGGTCTCAACAAGAATTTCCTGAGATAGAAGCAGAAGGTTGTTTGACTGGACAAGAACATAATGAGAATGAAGAAGAAGTTGTTAATATGGAACAAGATGGAGTTAGAAATACTAACACTGATGATATAGTGAATGAAAAAAAGAAATGAGGACCAACAAAGATGCGTAAAGTGGATGAAAATCCTCATGAAAATCTTCCACATTCCTTAGCATTGCAGATCCTAAACCCTACACACGAAAATCTATTGTGATATTCAGAAAATCTCAAACTCTCTCTTTCTTCCTTTGGCGATTATTTCCCATCGAATCGAAGCTTCATTGTTTAATCAAAAAGGTTTGTTCTCATTCAATCAGAGAAGCAATGGTCTCAGCAAGAATCGATTTTAGACACATCGATTTTGAGGTTTAGACACATCGATTTTTTAACAATGATGCATGTTGGGTTCTGTCGGTTTCAGTATTTTGATTTTGAGGTGTTATCTATTAAGGCCAACTATAAATCTATCTACAAAGGAATGAAACACGATTTTGATTTTGGGTTTTCATTCTGAGTTTCTGTTTGAGTTTTGATTTTTGTTTCTGTTTGAGTTTTGATGCATGTTGGGTTATGTCGATTTATGTTTTGATTTTTTTTTTATTAAGATTGAGTTTGAGTTTCATTATGTTTTCTTTGTAAGTAATGAAACACGATTTTCACTATGCTGTTTTTCGTTTATTCATCAGTTTCAGAAATGGGAAAGCCAATACGAGGAGGACAAAGTGTTATCTGTCGTAGTAAACGTAATCAAGGCTTGGAGGCCACACCTGCAACAACAATAAAGGTGATTAAGAGAAGAACTTGTAGAAAAAGATAGTGGCTGCTCAAGCTGATGATGTAGAAGATGGTGTGGAAGAAGATGCTGTGGAAGAAGATGTTGAGGCTGAAGTTAATGAAGATGATGAGGATGAGGCTGAGAAAGTAATGTCTGAAGATGAAGTTGCTGAGAAAGAAATTTCTTAGAAAAAAGTTACTGAGAACCAAGGGTCTCAGCAAGAATTTCCTGAGATAGAAGCAGAAGGTTGTTTGACTGGACAGGAACATAATGAGAATGAAGAAGAAGTTGTTAATATGGAACAAGATGGAGTTAGAAATACTAACACTGATGATATAGTGAAAGAAAAAAAGAAATGAGGACCAACAAAGATGCGTAAAGTGGCTGAAAATCCTCATGAAAATCTTCCACATTCCTTAGCATTGCAGATCCTAAACCCTACACACGAAAATCTATTGTGATATTCAGAAAATCTCAAACTGTCTCTTTCTTCCTTTGGCGATTATTTCCCATCGAATCGAAGCTTCATTGTTTAATCAAAAAGGTTTGTTCTCATTCAATCAAAGAAGCAATGGTCTCAGCAAGAATCAATTTTAGACACATTGATTTTGAGGTTTAGACACATCGATTTTTTAACAATGATGCATGTTGGGTTCTGTCGGTTTCAGTATTTTGATTTTGAGGTGTTATCTATTAAGGCCAACTATAAATCTATCTACAAAGGAATGAAACACGATTTTGATTTTGGGTTTTCATTCTGAGTTTCTGTTTGAGTTTTGATTTTTATTTCTGTTTGAGTTTTGATGCATGTTGGGTTATGTCGATTTATGTTTTGATTTTTTTTATTAAGATTGAGTTTTAGTTTCATTATGTTTTCTTTGTAAGTAATGAAACACGATTTTCACTATGCTGTTTTTCGTTTATTCAACAGTTTCAGAAATGGGAAAGCCAATACGAGGAGGACAAGTTGTAATCCGTCGTAGTAAACGTAATCAAGGCTTGGAGGCCACACCTGCAACAACACTAAAGGTGATTAAGAGAAGAACTGGTAGAAAAAGACAGTGGCTGCTCAAGCTGATGATGTAGAAGATGGTGTGGAAGAAAATGCTGTGGAAGAAGATGTTGAGGCTGAAGTTAATGAAGTTAATGAAGATGATGAGGATGAGGCTGAGAAAGTAATGTCTGAAGATGAAGTTGCTGAGAAAGAAATTTCTTAGAAAAAAGTTACTGAGAACCAAGGGTCTCAGCAAGAATTTCCGGAGATAGAAGCAGAAGGTTGTTTGACTGGACATGAACATAATGAGAATGAAGAGCGAAGTTGTTAATATGGAACAAGATGGAGTTAGCAATACTAACACTGATGATATCGTGAAAGAAAAAAAGAAATGAGGACCAACAAAGATGCGTAAAGTGGCTAAAAATCCTCATGAAAATCTTCCACATTCCTTAGCATTGCAGATCCTAAACCCTACACACGAAAATCTATTGTGATTTTCAGAAAATATCAAACTCCCTCTTTCTTCCTTTGGCGATTATTTCCCATCGAATTGAAGCTTCATTGTTTAATCAAAAAGGTTTGTTCTCATTCAATCAGAGAAGCAATGGTCTCAGCAAGAATGGATTTTAGACACATCGATTTTGAGGTTTAGACAGATCGATTTTTTATCAATGATGCATGTTGGGTTCTGTCGGTTTCAGTATTTTGATTTTGAGGTGTTATCTATTAAGGCCAATTATAAATCTATCTACAAAAGAATGAAACACGATTTTGATTTTGGGTTTTCATTCTGAGTTTCTGTTTGAGTTTTGATTTTTGTTTCTGTTTGAGTTTTGATGCATGTTGGGTTATGTCGATTTATGTTTTGATTTTTTTTTATTAAGATTCAGTTTGAGTTTCATTATGTTTTCTTTGTAAGTAATGAAACACGATTTTCACTATGCTGTTTTTCGTTTATTCATCAGTTTCAGAAATGGGAAAGCCAATACGAGGAGGACAAAGTGTTATCTGTCGTAGTAAACGTAATCAAGGCTTGAAGGCCACACCTGCAACAACACTAAAGGTGATTAAGGGAAGAACTTGTAGAAAAAGACAGTGGCTGCTCAAGCTGATGATGTAGAAGATGGTGTGGAAGAAGATGTTGTGGAAGAAGATGTTGAGGCTGAAGTTAATGAAGTTAATGAAGATGATGAGGATGAGGCTGAGAAAGTAATGTATGAAGATGAAGTTGCTGAGAGAGAAATTTCTTAGAAAAAAGTTACTGAGAACCAAGGGTCTCAGCAAGAATTTCCTGAGATAGAAGCAGAAGGTTGTTTGACTGGACCGGAACATAATGAGAATGAAGAAGAAGTTGTTAATATGGAACAAGATGGAGTTAGAAATACTAACACTGATGATATAGTGAAAGAAAAAAAGAAATGAGGACCAACAAAGATGCGTAAAGTGGCTGAAAATCCTCATGAAAATCTTCCACATTCCTTAGCATTGCAGATCCTAAACCCTACACACGAAAATCTATTGTGATATTCAGAAAATCTCAAACTCTCTCTTTCTTCCTTTGGCGATTATTTCCCATCGAATCGAAGCTTCATTGTTTAATCAAAAAGGTTTGTTCTCATTCAATCAAAGAAGCAATGGTCTCAGCAAGAATCGATTTTAGACACATTGATTTTGAGGTTTAGACACATCGATTTTTTAACAATGATGCATGTTGGGTTCTGTCGGTTTCAGTATTTTGATTTTGAGGTGTTATCTATTAAGGCCAACTATAAATCTATCTACAAAGGAATGAAACACGATTTTGATTTTGGGTTTTCATTCTGAGTTTCTGTTTGAGTTTTGATTTTTGTTTCTGTTTGAGTTTTGATGCATGTTGGGTTATGTCGATTTATGTTTTTATTTTTTTTATTAAGATTGAGTTTTAGTTTCATTATGTTTTCTTTGTAAGTAATGAAACACGATTTTCACTATGCTGTTTTTCGTTTATTCAACAGTTTCAGAAACGGGAAAGCCAATACGAGGAGGACAAGTTGTAATCCGTGGTAGTAAACGTAATCAAGGCTTGGAGGCCACACCTGCAACAACACTAAAGGTGATTAAGAGAAGAACTAGTAGAAAAAGACAGTGGCTGTTCAAGCTGATGATGTAGAAGATGATGTGGAAGAAGATGCTGTAGAAGAAGATGTTGAGGCTGAAGTTAATGAAGTTAATGAAGATGATGAGGATGAGGCTGAGAAAGTAATGTCTGAAGATGAAGTTGCGGAGAAAGAAATTTCTTAGAAAAAAGTTACTGAGAACCAAGGGTCTCAGCAAGAATTTCCTGAGATAGAAGCAGAAGGTTGTTTGACTGGACAAGAACATAATGAGAATGAAGAAGAAGTTGTTAATATGGAACAAGATGGAGTTAGAAATACTAACACTGATGATATAGTGAATGAAAAAAAGAAATGAGGACCAACAAAGATGCGTAAAGTGGATGAAAATCCTCATGAAAATCTTCCACATTCCTTAGCATTGCAGATCCTAAACCCTACACACGAAAATCTATTGTGATATTCAGAAAATCTCAAACTCTCTCTTTCTTCCTTTGGCGATTATTTCCCATCGAATCGAAGCTTCATTGTTTAATCAAAAAGGTTTGTTCTCATTCAATCAGAGAAGCAATGGTCTCAGCAAGAATCGATTTTAGACACATCGATTTTGAGGTTTAGACACATCGATTTTTTAACAATGATGCATGTTGGGTTCTGTCGGTTTCAGTATTTTGATTTTGAGGTGTTATCTATTAAGGCCAACTATAAATCTATCTACAAAGGAATGAAACACGATTTTGATTTTGGGTTTTCATTATGAGTTTCTGTTTGAGTTTTGATTTTTGTTTCTGTTTGAGTTTTGATGCATGTTGGGTTATGTCGATTTATGTTTTGATTTTTTTTTTATTAAGATTGAGTTTGAGTTTCATTATGTTTTCTTTGTAAGTAATGAAACACGATTTTCACTATGCTGTTTTTCGTTTATTCATCAGTTTCAGAAATGGGAAAGCCAATACGAGGAGGACAAAGTGTTATCTGTCGTAGTAAACGTAATCAAGGCTTGGAGGCCACACCTGCAACAACAATAAAGGTGATTAAGAGAAGAACTTGTAGAAAAAGATAGTGGCTGCTCAAGCTGATGATGTAGAAGATGGTGTGGAAGAAGATGCTGTGGAAGAAGATGTTGAGGCTGAAGTTAATGAAGATGATGAGGATGAGGCTGAGAAAGTAATGTCTGAAGATGAAGTTGCTGAGAAAGAAATTTCTTAGAAAAAAGTTACTGAGAACCAAGGGTCTCAGCAAGAATTTCCTGAGATAGAAGCAGAAGGTTGTTTGACTGGACAGGAACATAATGAGAATGAAGAAGAAGTTGTTAATATGGAACAAGATGGAGTTAGAAATACTAACACTGATGATATAGTGAAAGAAAAAAAGAAATGAGGACCAACAAAGATGCGTAAAGTGGCTGAAAATCCTCATGAAAATCTTCCACATTCCTTAGCATTGCAGATCCTAAACCCTACACACGAAAATCTATTGTGATATTCAGAAAATCTCAAACTGTCTCTTTCTTCCTTTGGCGATTATTTCCCATCGAATCGAAGCTTCATTGTTTAATCAAAAAGGTTTGTTCTCATTCAATCAAAGAAGCAATGGTCTCAGCAAGAATCAATTTTAGACACATTGATTTTGAGGTTTAGACACATCGATTTTTTAACAATGATGCATGTTGGGTTATGTCGGTTTCAGTATTTTGATTTTGAGGTGTTATCTATTAAGGCCAACTATAAATCTATCTACAAAGGAATGAAACACGATTTTGATTTTGGGTTTTCATTCTGAGTTTCTGTTTGAGTTTTGATTTTTATTTCTGTTTGAGTTTTGATGCATGTTGGGTTATGTCGATTTATGTTTTGATTTTTTTTATTAAGATTGAGTTTTAGTTTCATTATGTTTTCTTTGTAAGTAATGAAACACGATTTTCACTATGCTGTTTTTCGTTTATTCAACAGTTTCAGAAATGGGAAAGCCAATACGAGGAGGACAAGTTGTAATCCGTCGTAGTAAACGTAATCAAGGCTTGGAGTCCACACCTGCAACAACACTAAAGGTGATTAAGAGAAGAACTGGTAGAAAAAGACAGTGGCTGCTCAAGCTGATGATGTAGAAGATGGTGTGGAAGAAAATGCTGTGGAAGAAGATGTTGAGGCTGAAGTTAATGAAGTTAATGAAGATGATGAGGATGAGGCTGAGAAAGTAATGTCTGAAGATGAAGTTGCTGAGAAAGAAATTTCTTAGAAAAAAGTTACTGAGAACCAAGGGTCTCAGCAAGAATTTCCGGAGATAGAAGCAGAAGGTTGTTTGACTGGACATGAACATAATGAGAATGAAGAGCGAAGTTGTTAATATGGAACAAGATGGAGTTAGCAATACTAACACTGATGATATCGTGAAAGAAAAAAAGAAATGAGGACCAACAAAGATGCGTAAAGTGGCTAAAAATCCTCATGAAAATCTTCCACATTCCTTAGCATTGCAGATCCTAAACCCTACACACGAAAATCTATTGTGATTTTCAGAAAATATCAAACTCCCTCTTTCTTCCTTTGGCGATTATTTCCCATCGAATTGAAGCTTCATTGTTTAATCAAAAAGGTTTGTTCTCATTCAATTAGAGAAGCAATGGTCTCAGCAAGAATCGATTTTAGACACATCGATTTTGAGGTTTAGACACATCGATTTTTTATCAATGATGCATGTTGGGTTCTGTCGGTTTCAGTATTTTGATTTTGAGGTGTTATCTATTAAGGCCAACTATAAATCTATCTACAAAAGAATGAAACACGATTTTGATTTTGGGTTTTCATTCTGAGTTTCTGTTTGAGTTTTGATTTTTGTTTCTGTTTGAGTTTTGATGCATGTTGGGTTATGTCGATTTATGTTTTGATTTTTTTTTATTAAGATTGAGTTTGAGTTTCATTATGTTTTCTTTGTAAGTAATGAAACACGATTTTCACTATGCTGTTTTTCGTTTATTCAACAGTTTCAGAAATGGGAAAGCCAATACGAGGAGGACAAGTTGTAATCCGTCGTAGTAAACGTAATCAAGGCTTGGAGGCCACACCTGCAACAACACTAAAGGTGATTAAGAGAAGAACTGGTAGAAAAAGACAGTGGCTGCTCAAGCTGATGATGTAGAAGATGGTGTGGAATAAAATGCTGTGGAAGAAGATGTTGAGGCTGAAGTTTATGAAGTTAATGAAGATGATGAGGATGAGGCTGAGAAAGTAATGTCTGAAGATGAAGTTGCTGAGAAAGAAATTTCTTAGAAAAAAGTTACTGAGAACCAAGGGTCTCAGCAAGAATTTCCTGAGATAGAAGCAGAAGGTTGTTTGACTGGACATGAACATAATGAGAATGAAGAGGAAGTTGTTAATATGGAACAAGATGGAGTTAGAAATACTAACACTGATGATATAGTGAAAGAAAAAAAGAAATGAGGACCAACAAAGATGCGTAAAGTGGCTGAAAATCCTCATGAAAATCTTCCACATTCCTTAGCATTGCAGATCCTAAACCCTACACACGAAAATCTATTGTGATATTCAGAAAATCTCAAACTCTCTCTTTCTTCCTTTGGCGATTATTTCCCATCGAATCGAAGCTTCATTGTTTAATCAAAAAGGTTTGTTCTCATTCAATCAAAGAAGCAATGGTCTCAGCAAGAATCGATTTTAGACACTTTGATTTTGAGGTTTAGACACATCGATTTTTTAACAATGATGCATGTTGGGTTCTGTCGGTTTCAGTATTTTGATTTTGAGGTGTTATCTATTAAGGCCAACTATAAATCTATCTACAAAGGAATGAAACACGATTTTGATTTTGGGTTTTCATTCTGAGTTTCTGTTTGAGTTTTGATTTTTGTTTCTGTTTGAGTTTTGATGCATGTTGGGTTATGTCGATTTATGTTTTTATTTTTTTTATTAAGATTGAGTTTTAGTTTCATTATGTTTTCTTTGTAAGTAATGAAACACGATTTTCACTATGCTGTTTTTCGTTTATTCAACAGTTTCAGAAACGGGAAAGCCAATACGAGGAGGACAAGTTGTAATCCGTGGTAGTAAACGTAATCAAGGCTTGGAGGCCACACCTGCAACAACACTAAAGGTGATTAAGAGAAGAACTGGTAGAAAAAGACAGTGGCTGTTCAAGCTGATGATGTAGAAGATGATGTGGAAGAAGATGCTGTAGAAGAAGATGTTGAGGCTGAAGTTAATGAAGTTAATGAAGATGATGAGGATGAGGCTGAGAAAGTAATGTCTGAAGATGAAGTTGCGGAGAAAGAAATTTCTTAGAAAAAAGTTACTGAGAACCAAGGGTCTCAGCAAGAATTTCCTGAGATAGAAGCAGAAGGTTGTTTGACTGGACAAGAACATAATGAGAATGAAGAAGAAGTTGTTAATATGGAACAAGATGGAGTTAGAAATACTAACACTGATGATATAGTGAATGAAAAAAAGAAATGAGGACCAACAAAGATGCGTAAAGTGGATGAAAATCCTCATGAAAATCTTCCACATTCCTTAGCATTGCAGATCCTAAACCCTACACACGAAAATCTATTGTGATATTCAGAAAATCTCAAACTGTCTCTTTCTTCCTTTGGCGATTATTTCCCATCGAATCGAAGCTTCATTGTTTAATCAAAAAGGTTTGTTCTCATTCAATCAGAGAAGCAATGGTCTCAGCAAGAATCGATTTTAGACACATCGATTTTGAGGTTTAGACACATCGATTTTTTAACAATGATGCATGTTGGGTTCTGTCGGTTTCAGTATTTTGATTTTGAGGTGTTATCTATTAAGGCCAACTATAAATCTATCTACAAAGGAATGAAACACGATTTTGATTTTGGGTTTTCATTCTGAGTTTCTGTTTGAGTTTTTATTTTTGTTTCTGTTTGAGTTTTGATGCATGTTGGGTTATGTCGATTTATGTTTTGATTTTTTTTTTATTAAGATTGAGTTTGAGTTTCATTATGTTTTCTTTGTAAGTAATGAAACACGATTTTCACTATGCTGTTTTTCGTTTATTCATCAGTTTCAGAAATGGGAAAGCCAATACGAGGAGGACAAAGTGTTATCTGTCGTAGTAAACGTAATCAAGGCTTGGAGGCCACACCTGCAACAACAATAAAGGTGATTAAGAGAAGAACTTGTAGAAAAAGATAGTGGCTGCTCAAGCTGATGATGTAGAAGATGGTGTGGAAGAATATGCTGTGGAAGAAGATGTTGAGGCTGAAGTTAATGAAGATGATGAGGATGAGGCTGAGAAAGTAATGTCTGAAGATGAAGTTGCTGAGAAAGAAATTTCTTAGAAAAAAGTTACTGAGAACCAAGGGTCTCAGCAAAAATTTCCTGAGATAGAAGCAGAAGGTTGTTTGACTGGACAGGAACATAATGAGAATGAAGAAGAAGTTGTTAATATGGAACAAGATGGAGTTAGAAATACTAACACTGATGATATAGTGAAAGAAAAAAAGAAATGAGGACTAACAAAGATGCGTAAAGTGGCTGAAAATCCTCATGAAAATCTTCCACATTCCTTAGCATTGCAGATCCTAAACCCTACACACGAAAATCTATTGTGATATTCAGAAAATCTCAAACTCTCTCTTTCTTCCTTTGGCGATTATTTCCCATCGAATCGAAGCTTCATTGTTTAATCAAAAAGGTTTGTTCTCATTCAATCAAAGAAGCAATGGTCTCAGCAAGAATCGCTTTTAGACACATTGATTTTGAGGTTTAGACACATCGATTTTTTAACAATGATGCATGTTGGGTTCTGTCGGTTTCAGTATTTTGATTTTGAGGTGTTATCTATTAAGGCCAACTATAAATCTATCTACAAAGGAATGAAACACGATTTTGATTTTGGGTTTTCATTCTGAGTTTCTGTTTGAGTTTTGATTTTTGTTTCTGTTTGAGTTTTGATGCATGTTGGGTTATGTCGATTTATGTTTTGATTTTTTTTTATTAAGATTGAGTTTGAGTTTCATTATGTTTTCTTTGTAAGTAATGAAAAACGATTTTCACTATGCTGTTTTCGTTTATTCAACAGTTTCAGAAATGGGAAAGCCAATACGAGGAGGACAAGTTGTAATCCGTCGTAGTAAACGTAATCAAGGCTTGGAGGCCACACCTGCAACAACACTAAAGGTGATTAAGAGAAGAACTGGTAGAAAAAGACAGTGGCTGCTCAAGCTTATGATGTAGAAGATGATGTGGAAGAAGATGCTGTGGAAGAAGATGTTGAGGCTGAAGTTAATGAAGATGATGAGGATGAGGCTGAGAAAGTAATGTCTGAAGATGAAGTTGCTGAGAAAGAAATTTCTTCGAAAAAAGTTACTGAGAACCAAGGGTCTCAGCAAGAATTTCTGGAGATAGAAGCAGAAGGTTGTTTGACTGGACATGAACATAATGAGAATGAAGAGCGAAGTTGTTAATATGGAACAAGATGGAGTTAGCAATACTAACACTGATGATATAGTGAAAGAAAAAAAGAAATGAGGACCAACAAAGATGCGTAAAGTGGCTAAAAATCCTCATGAAAATCTTCCACATTCCTTAGCATTGCAGATCCTAAACCCTACACACGAAAATCTATTGTGATTTTAAGAAAATCTCAAACTCTCTCTTTCTTCCTTTGGCGATTATTTCCCATCGAATCGAAGCTTCATTGTTTAATCAAAAAGGTTTGTTCTCATTCAATCAGAGAAACAATGGTCTCAGCAAGAATCGATTTTAGACACATCGATTTTGAGGTTTAGACACATCGATTTTTTATCAATGATGCATGTTGGGTTCTGTTGGTTTCAGTATTTTGATTTTGTGGTGTTATCTATTAAGGCCAACTATAAATCTATCTACAAAAGAATGAAACACTATTTTGATTTTGGGTTTTCATTCTGAGTTTCTGTTTGAATTTTGATTTTTGTTTCTGTTTGAGTTTTGATGCATGTTGGGTTATGTCGATTTATGTTTTGATTTTTTTTTATTAAGATTGAGTTTGAGTTTCATTATGTTTTCTTTGTAAGTAATGAAACACGATTTTCACTATGCTGTTTTTCGTTTATTCATCAGTTTCAGAAATGGGAAAGCCTATACGAGGAGGACAAAGTGTTATCTGTCGTAGTAAACGTAATCAAGGCTTGAAGGCCACACCTGCAACAACACTAAAGGTGATTAAGGGAAGAACTTGTAGAAAAAGACAGTGGCTGCTCAAGCTGATGATGTAGAAGATGGTGTGGAAGAAGATGTTGTGGAAGAAGATGTTGAGGCTGAAGTTAATGAAGTTAATGAAGATGATGAGGTTGAGGCTGAGGAAGTAATGTCTGAAGATGAAGTTGCTGAGAAAGAAATTTCTTAGAAAAAAGTTACTGAGAACCAAGGGTCTCAGCAAGAATTTCCTGAGATAGAAGCAGAAGGTTGTTTGACTGGACAGGAACATAATGAGAATGAAGAAGAAGTTGTTAATATGGAACAAGATGGAGTTAGAAATACTAACACTGATGATATAGTGAAAGAAAAAAAGAAATGAGGACCAACAAAGATGCGTAAAGTGGCTGAAAATCCTCATGAAAATCTTCCACATTCCTTAGCATTGCAGATCCTAAACCCTACACACGAAAATCTATTGTGATATTCAGAAAATCTCAAACTCTCTCTTTCTTCCTTTGGCGATTATTTCCCATCGAATCGAAGCTTCATTGTTTAATCAAAAAGGTTTGTTCTCATTCAATCAAAGAAGCAATGGTCTCAGCAAGAATCGATTTTAGACACATTGATTTTGAGGTTTAGACACATCGATTTTTTAACAATGATGCATGTTGGGTTCTGTCGGTTTCAGTATTTTGATTTTGAGGTGTTATCTATTAAGGCCAACTATAAATCTATCTACAAAGGAATGAAACACGATTTTGATTTTGGGTTTTCATTCTGAGTTTCTGTTTGAGTTTTGATTTTTGTTTCTGTTTGAGTTTTGATGCATGTTGGGTTATGTCGATTTATGTTTTGATTTTTTTTATTAAGATTGAGTTTTAGTTTCATTATGTTTTCTTTGTAAGTAATGAAACACGATTTTCACTATGCTGTTTTTCGTTTATTCATCAGTTTCAGAAATGGGAAAGCCAATACGAGGAGGACAAAGTGTTATCTGTCGTAGTAAACGTAATCAAGGCTTGGAGGCCACACCTGCAACAACAATAAAGGTGATTAAGAGAAGAACTTGTAGAAAAAGATAGTGGCTGCTCAAGCTGATGATGTAGAAGATGGTGTGGAAGAATATGCTGTGGAAGAAGATGTTGAGGCTGAAGTTAATGAAGATGATGAGGATGAGGCTGAGAAAGTAATGTCTGAAGATGAAGTTGCTGAGAAAGAAATTTCTTAGAAAAAAGTTACTGAGAACCAAGGGTCTCAGCAAGAATTTCCTGAGATAGAAGCAGAAGGTTGTTTGACTGGACAGGAACATAATGAGAATGAAGAAGAAGTTGTTAATATGGAACAAGATGGAGTTAGAAATACTAACACTGATGATATAGTGAAAGAAAAAAAGAAATGAGGACTAACAAAGATGCGGAAAGTGGCTGAAAATCCTCATGAAAATCTTCCACATTCCTTAGCATTGCAGATCCTAAACCCTACACACGAAAATCTATTGTGATATTCAGAAAATCTCAAACTCTCTCTTTCTTCCTTTGGCGATTATTTCCCATCGAATCGAAGCTTCATTGTTTAATCAAAAAGGTTTGTTCTCATTCAATCAAAGAAGCAATGGTCTCAGCAAGAATCGCTTTTAGACACATTGATTTTGAGGTTTAGACACATCGATTTTTTAACAATGATGCATGTTGGGTTCTGTCGGTTTCAGTATTTTGATTTTGAGGTGTTATCTATTAAGGCCAACTATAAATCTATCTACAAAGGAATGAAACACGATTTTGATTTTGGGTTTTCATTCTGAGTTTCTGTTTGAGTTTTGATTTTTGTTTCTGTTTGAGTTTTGATGCATGTTGGGTTATGTCGATTTATGTTTTGATTTTTTTTTATTAAGATTGAGTTTGAGTTTCATTATGTTTTCTTTGTAAGTAATGAAAAACGATTTTCACTATGCTGTTTTTCGTTTATTCAACAGTTTCAGAAATGGGAAAGCCAATACGAGGAGGACAAGTTGTAATCCGTCGTAGTAAACGTAATCAAGGCTTGGAGGCCACACCTGCAACAACACTAAAGGTGATTAAGAGAAGAACTGGTAGAAAAAGACAGTGGCTGCTCAAGCTTATGATGTAGAAGATGATGTGGAAGAAGATGCTGTGGAAGAAGATGTTGAGGCTGAAGTTAATGAAGATGATGAGGATGAGGCTGAGAAAGTAATGTCTGAAGATGAAGTTGCTGAGAAAGAAATTTCTTCGAAAAAAGTTACTGAGAACCAAGGGTCTCAGCAAGAATTTCTGGAGATAGAAGCAGAAGGTTGTTTGACTGGACATGAACATAATGAGAATGAAGAGCGAAGTTGTTAATATGGAACAAGATGGAGTTAGCAATACTAACACTGATGATATAGTGAAAGAAAAAAAGAAATGAGGACCAACAAAGATGCATAAAGTGGCTAAAAATCCTCATGAAAATCTTCCACATTCCTTAGCATTGCAGATCCTAAACCCTACACACGAAAATCTATTGTGATTTTAAGAAAATCTCAAACTCTCTCTTTCTTCCTTTGGCGATTATTTCCCATCGAATCGAAGCTTCATTGTTTAATCAAAAAGGTTTGTTCTCATTCAATCAGAGAAACAATGGTCTCAGCAAGAATCGATTTTAGACACATCGATTTTGAGGTTTAGACACATCGATTTTTTATCAATGATGCATGTTGGGTTCTGTTGGTTTCAGTATTTTGATTTTGAGGTGTTATCTATTAAGGCCAACTATAAATCTATCTACAAAAGAATGAAACACTATTTTGATTTTGGGTTTTCATTCTGAGTTTCTGTTTGAGTTTTGATTTTTGTTTCTGTTTGAGTTTTGATGCATGTTGGGTTATGTCGATTTATGTTTTGATTTTTTTTTATTAAGATTGAGTTTGAGTTTCATTATGTTTTCTTTGTAAGTAATGAAACACGATTTTCACTATGCTGTTTTTCGTTTATTCATCAGTTTCAGAAATGGGAAAGCCTATACGAGGAGGACAAAGTGTTATCTGTCGTAGTAAACGTAATCAAGGCTTGAAGGCCACACCTGCAACAACACTAAAGGTGATTAAGGGAAGAACTTGTAGAAAAAGACAGTGGCTGCTCAAGCTGATGATGTAGAAGATGGTGTGGAAGAAGATGTTGTGGAAGAAGATGTTGAGGCTGAAGTTAATGAAGTTAATGAAGATGATGAGGTTGAGGCTGAGGAAGTAATGTCTGAAGATGAAGTTGCTGAGAAAGAAATTTCTTAGAAAAAAGTTACTGAGAACCAAGGGTCTCAGCAAGAATTTCCTGAGATAGAAGCAGAAGGTTGTTTGACTGGACAGGAACATAATGAGAATGAAGAAGAAGTTGTTAATATGGAACAAGATGGAGTTAGAAATACTAACACTGATGATATAGTGAAAGAAAAAAAGAAATGAGGACCAACAAAGATGCGTAAAGTGGCTGAAAATCCTCATGAAAATCTTCCACATTCCTTAGCATTGCAGATCCTAAACCCTACACACGAAAATCTATTGTGATATTCAGAAAATCTCAAACTCTCTCTTTCTTCCTTTGGCGATTATTTCCCATCGAATCGAAGCTTCATTGTTTAATCAAAAAGGTTTGTTCTCATTCAATCAAAGAAGCAATGGTCTCAGCAAGAATCGATTTTAGACACATTGATTTTGAGGTTTAGACACATCGATTTTTTAACAATGAGGCATGTTGGGTTCTGTCGGTTTCAGTATTTTGATTTTGAGGTGTTATCTATTAAGGCCAACTATAAATCTATCTACAAAGGAATGAAACACGATTTTGATTTTGGGTTTTCATTCTGAGTTTCTGTTTGAGTTTTGATTTTTGTTTCTGTTTGAGTTTTGATGCATGTTGGGTTATGTCGATTTATGTTTTGATTTTTTTTATTAAGATTGAGTTTTAGTTTCATTATGTTTTCTTTGTAAGTAATGAAACACGATTTTCACTATGCTGTTTTTCGTTTATTCAACAGTTTCAGAAATGGGAAAGCCAATACGAGGAGGACAAGTTGTAATCCGTGGTAGTAAACGTAATCAAGGCTTGGAGGCCACACCTGCAACAACACTAAAGGTGATTAAGAGAAGAACTGGTAGAAAAAGACAGTGGCTGCTCAAGCTGATGATGTAGAAGATGATGTGGAAGAAGATGCTGTGGAAGAAGATGTTGAGGCTGAAGTTAATGAAGTTAATGAAGATGATGAGGATGAGGCTGAGAAAGTAATGTCTGAAGATGAAGTTGCGGAGAAAGAAATTTCTTAGAAAAAAGTTACCGAGAACCAAGGGTCTCAGCAAGAATTTCCTGAGATAGAAGCAGAAGGTTGTTTGACTGGACAGGAACATAATGAAAATGAAGAAGAAGTTGTTAATATGGAACAAGATGGAGTTAGAAATACTAACACTGATGATATAGTGAAAGAAAAAAGAAATGAGGACCAACAAAGATGCGTAAAGTGGCTGAAAATCCTCATGAAAATCTTCCACATTCCTTAGCATTGCAGATCCTAAACCCTACACACGAAAATCTATTGTGATATTCAGAAAATCTCAAACTCTCTCTTTCTTCCTTTGGCGATTATTTCCCATCGAATCAAAGCTTCATTGTTTAATCAAAAAGGTTTGTTCTCATTCAATCAAAGAAGCAATGGTCTCAGCAAGAATCGATTTTAGACACATTGATTTTGAGGTTTAGACACATCGATTTTTTAACAATGATGCATGTTGGGTTCTGTCGGTTTCAGTATTTTGATTTTGAGGTGTTATCTATTAAGGCCAACTATAAATCTATCTACAAAGGAATGAAACACGATTTTGATTTTGGGTTTTCATTCTGAATTTCTGTTTGAGTTTTCATTTTTGTTTCTGTTTGAGTTTTGATGCATGTTGGGTTATGTCGATTTATGTTTTGATTTTTTTTATTAAGATTGAGTTTGAGTTTCATTATGTTTTCTTTGTAAGTAATGAAACACGATTTTCACTATGCTGTTTTTCGTTTATTCAACAGTTTCAGAAATGGGAAAGCCAATACGAGGAGGACAAGTTGTAATCCGTCGTAGTAAACGTAATCAAGGCTTGGAGGCCACACCTGCAACAACACTAAAGGTGATTAAGAGAAGAACTGGTAGAAAAAGACAGTGGCTGCTCAAGCTGATGATGTAGAAGATGGTGTGGAAGAAAATGCTGTGGAAGAAGATGTTGAGGCTGAAGTTTATGAAGTTAATGAAGATGATGAGGATGAGGCTGAGAAAGTAATGTCTGAAGATGAAGTTGCTGAGAAAGAAATTTCTTAGAAAAAAGTTACTGAGAACCAAGGGTCTCAGCAAGAATTTCCTGAGATAGAAGCAGAAGGTTGTTTGACTGGACAGGAACATAATGAGAATGAAGAAGAAGTTGTTAATATGGAACAAGATGGAGTTAGAAATACTAACACTGATGATATAGTGAAAGAAAAAAAGAAATGAGGACCAACAAAGATGCGTAAAGTGGCTGAAAATCCTCATGAAAATCTTCCACATTCCTTAGCATTGCAGATCCTAAACCCTACACACGAAAATCTATTGTGATATTCAGAAAATCTCAAACTCTCTCTTTCTTCCTTTGGCGATTATTTCCCATCGAATCGAAGCTTCATTGTTTAATCAAAAAGGTTTGTTCTCATTCAATCAGAGAAGCAATGGTCTCAGCAAGAATCGATTTTAGACACATCGATTTTGAGGTTTAGACACATCGATTTTTTATCAATGATGCATTTTGGCTTCTGTCGGTTTCAGTATTTTGATTTTGAGGTGTTATCTATTAAGGCCAACTATAAATCTATCTACAAAGGAATGAAACACGATTTTGATTTTGGGTTTTCATTATGAGTTTCTGTTTGAGTTTTGATTTTTGTTTCTGTTTGAGTTTTGATGCATGTTGGGTTATGTCGATTTATGTTTTGATTTTTTTTTATTAAGATTGAGTTTGAGTTTCATTATGTTTTCTTTGTAAGTAATGAAACACGATTTTCACTATGCTGTTTTTCGTTTATTCATCAGTTTCAGAAATGGGAAAGCCAATACGAGGAGGACAAGTTGTAATCCGTGGTAGTAAACGTAATCAAGGCTTGGAGGCCACACCTGCAACAACACTAAAGGTGATTAAGAGAAGAACTGGTAGAAAAAGACAGTGGCTGCTCAAGCTGATGATGTAGAAGATGATGTGGAAGAAGATGCTGTGGAAGAAGATGTTGAGGCTGAAGTTAATGAAGTTAATGAAGATGATGAGGATGAGGCTGAGAAAGTAATGTCTGAAGATGAAGTTGCGGAGAAAGAAATTTCTTAGAAAAAAGTTACTGAGAACCAAGGGTCTCAGCAAGAATTTCCTGAGATAGAAGCAGAAGGTTGTTTGACTGGACAGGAACATAATGAAAATGAAGAAGAAGTTGTTAATATGGAACAAGATGGAGTTAGAAATACTAACACTGATGATATAGTGAAAGAAAAAAGAAATGAGGACCAACAAAGATGCGTAAAGTGGCTGAAAATCCTCATGAAAATCTTCCACATTCCTTAGCATTGCAGATCCTAAACCCTACACACGAAAATCTATTGTGATATTCAGAAAATCTCAAACTCTCTCTTTCTTCCTTTGGCGATTATTTCCCATCGAATCGAAGCTTCATTGTTTAATCAAAAAGGTTTGTTCTCATTCAATCAAAGAAGCAATGGTCTCAGCAAGAATCGATTTTAGACACATTGATTTTGAGGTTTAGACACATCGATTTTTTAACAATGATGCATGTTGGGTTCTGTCGGTTTCAGTATTTTGATTTTGAGGTGTTATCTATTAAGGCCAACTATAAATCTATCTACAAAGGAATGAAACACGATTTTGATTTTGGGTTTTCATTCTGAGTTTCTGTTTGAGTTTTGATTTTTGTTTCTGTTTGAGTTTTGATGCATGTTGGGTTATGTCGATTTATGTTTTGATTTTTTTTATTAAGATTGAGTTTGAGTTTCATTATGTTTTCTTTGTAAGTAATGAAACACGATTTTCACTATGCTGTTTTTCGTTTATTCAACAGTTTCAGAAATGGGAAAGCCAATACGAGGAGGACAAGTTGTAATCCGTGGTAGTAAACGTAATCAAGGCTTGGAGGCCACACCTGCAACAACACTAAAGGTGATTAAGAGAAGAACTAGTAGAAAAAGACAGTGGCTGCTCAAGCTGATGATGTAGAAGATGGTGTGGAAGAAAATGCTGTGGAAGAAGATGTTGAGGCTGAAGTTTATGAAGTTAATGAAGATGATGAGGATGAGGCTGAGAAAGTAATGTCTGAAGATGAAGTTGCTGAGAAAGAAATTTCTTAGAAAAAAGTTACTGAGAACCAAGGGTCTCAGCAAGAATTTCCTGAGATAGAAGCAGAAGGTTGTTTGACTGGACAGGAACATAATGAGAATGAAGAAGAAGTTGTTAATATGGAACAAGATGGAGTTAGAAATACTAACACTGATGATATAGTGAAAGAAAAAAAGAAATGAGGACCAACAAAGATGCGTAAAGTGGCTGAAAATCCTCATGAAAATCTTCCACATTCCTTAGCATTGCAGATCCTAAACCCTACACACGAAAATCTATTGTGATATTCAGAAAATCTCAAACTCTCTCTTTCTTCCTTTGGCGATTATTTCCCATCGAATCGAAGCTTCATTGTTTAATCAAAAAGGTTTGTTCTCATTCAATCAGAGAAGCAATGGTCTCAGCAAGAATCGATTTTAGACACATCGATTTTGAGGTTTAGACACATCGATTTTTTATCAATGATGCATTTTGGCTTCTGTCGGTTTCAGTATTTTGATTTTGAGGTGTTATCTATTAAGGCCAACTATAAATCTATCTACAAAGGAATGAAACACGATTTTGATTTTGGGTTTTCATTATGAGTTTCTGTTTGAGTTTTGATTTTTGTTTCTGTTTGAGTTTTGATGCATGTTGGGTTATGTCGATTTATGTTTTGATTTTTTTTTATTAAGATTGAGTTTGAGTTTCATTATGTTTTCTTTGTAAGTAATGAAACACGATTTTCACTATGCTGTTTTTCGTTTATTCATCAGTTTCAGAAATGGGAAAGCCAATACGAGGAGGACAAGTTGTAATCCGTTGTAGTAAACGTAATCAAGGCTTGGAGGCCACACCTTCAACAACACTAAAGGTGATTAAGAGAAGAACTGGTAGAAAAAGACAGTGGCTGCTCAAGCTGATGATGTAGAAGATGGTGTGGAAGAAGATGATGCGGAAGAAGATGTTGAGGCTGAAGTTAATGAAGATGATGAGGATGAGGCTGTGAAAGTAATGTCTGAAGATGAAGTTGCTGAGAAATAAATTTCTTAGAAAAAGTTACTGAGAACCAAGGGTCTCAGCAAGAATTTCCTGAGATAGAAGCAGAAGGTTGTTTGACTGGACAGGAACATAATGAGAATGAAGAAGAAGTTGTTAATATGGAACAAGATGGAGTTAGCAATACTAACACTGATGATATAGTGAAAGAAAAAAAGAAATGAGGACCAACAAAGATGCGTAAAGTGGCTAAAAATCCTCATGAAAAGATTGCAGTTACATTCACTGACTTTGGTGATCATGTTGGACCTGGTTCAGTAACACTATCATGTTTTCTTGGTCCTCTTGTGAGGGAACACATTTCAGTAACACTTACTGATTGGAGAAAACTTGATGCAGTGACAAGAGACACAATGTGGGAGGAAATTCAGGTATATATGCAACTAAGTTTTTTTTGAATAACTATGAAATTATAAACATGTTTGACCTTTGCATATTTTGATGTCGGGGAGGTTTAACGTGCAAGAAGAGTGGCAGAAAGCTCTTATTTTGAAGAAGTTGGAATGTTTGTGGAGGGCTGGGAAGTCAAGGCTAGTGATACAAGTACGAGATGCGAAGAATGCTGCTGAGAGAATAGCTTTAAAACCCAGCAACATCCCATCCATTCAAATATGGAACTCTTGGGTTAGGTGCAAGACTACCACAACTTTCAAGGTTAATTATCCATGTTTAATAAGTTACTTTCTTGTTTATAGGTCATGTCTTATAGAATTAATCACACTCAAGTTTATATTGTAGGAAATAAGTCACAAGTACAGAGACCTGAGAAGAAATCAGATTCCTCACACCACCAGCCGCAAAGGAATGCTTCGATTAGCTGATGATATGGTAAAAAGAGTACTCAATCATCTATATTGTATGGTAGAATAAAATGGTACTCAAATATGTATGTATTTTATATAGAGAAAAAAGAGTAAAGACCCAAGTAAGGTAAGTAGGAGTAAGATATGGATTGCGGGACACACTCATGCTGATGGTAGACCTATGAATCCTCAATTTGCTGAGACTATTGTAAGAATTCTGAAACTTGTTATCTTGTGTATAATTAATGGATTATGTTCAATGAGTTATCTTGTGTGTAAATGTTTGTATCAGGAACAAATACAGTCACTTGATAGTCAAATGGACTCTACATCAGCTGCTGATAATATAAGGGAAGATGTTGTGAGCAAGATTTTTGGAAAAGACAAACCTGGTCGAGTAAGGGGATTTGGCAGAGGGATTACGGCTACTAAGCTAGCATTCTGAAATCTGGAGACAAAAAGATTGCTGATATGCAAAGTGAGATTGAAAATATAAAGGCAATGGTCCGAGACTTGGCTGGAAAGAAGGTAAGTATTTTCATATGACACTTGGTCAACTAGTCTTATGACATTTAATAATTCATTTTCCTTCTGTCAGAAAATTAATGATTATACTGAAACATCTAAGAGTGTTGCTGATTTCAAAGAACGAGTGAGAGTACAAATACTGGATTGGTTTGAGTCAGAAGATATTGTTATTGGTGAAGGAGAATTATGCTCTTGTGAACCGATGTACAAAATTCATCGTTTGCCAATTGGTCCTAATGCAGTGGCTATTCTTGTTAAGTCTTCATTAACCTCAGAAGCTTATCTTTGGAGGCCTACACAAGATGTGTCATCTCTTCAGGAAGCTGTGGGATGCAAAATAGCTTGGCCAATAGATAAATTGATTTTAGACAGGACTCCAAACTCATCTCCAGTTGTATCCAAGGTAAAGTTTTTCAATCTTGTTATGTTTCCTTTTCATAACTCTAATCATTAGCTTTTAACATTTTAGGAAACCAATGAAGATAAAACTCGAAGATGCAATATATATGATTGGACTAATGAAGACGAGGAGCTTATTGCCGAAGGACTCATGTGCTCATCTAATTCAAAAGAGAAGAAGAGATCAATATTCTTTGAACTACCTTACCGGAAGGTAAAGTATAGTAACTGAACTATATTCTCAGATTGCTGTATACGAATATGCCTAACAGTTTATTGTTTCTTGTGTTAGGATATGCATGTTCGTCACAATACTGATGTGAGCACGTAGAAAAGAATGTGTCGGATGCTATATTGTCTATCTTGATGCAAAGTGCCAATAAAAATATGGGTTGAAAGCAAGAAAAGACTTAGAAGATACTGGAATCAGAAAACACTTGCACACAGAGGTTAGGGGAAAGAAAACATACTTACCTCCAGCAGCCTATTAGTTATCCAAGAAAGAGAAGACCATTTTTTGCCAAAGGTTATCTAAGTTTAGATGTCCTGATGGTTATTATGGTAATATTGCTAATAATATTTCAGTTAACCCTCCTAATATAGGTAGTTTGAAGTCGCATGATCATCATGTGCTAGTACAGAACTTGTTACCAGCTGCGTTAAGAGGGTTGCTACATAAAGGACCTAGGATTGCCATAAACAGATTATGCAATTACTTCAACAGATTGTGTCAGCGTATCATTGACCCGTAGAAACTTATATCAATCGAGACTGAGTTTGTGGAAACAATGTGTCAACTGGAGCAGTTCTTCCCTCCATTCCTTTTTGATATCATGTTCCACCTTCTAATACATCTATCAAAAGAGGCACGTTTGGGAGGACCAATACACTTTCGCTGGATGTATCCCTTCGAAAGGTTTGATGTACTCATTTGCTTCAATAGATGTATTTCCTGCAATGATGTTTGACTAATATTCATATTTCTTGACTGAGTTGTAGGTACATGAAAAAAAGTAAAGGCTTATGTTAAGAATCATGCAAGGCCAGAAGCATGTATGGCTGAGGGGTATTTATCTGGAGAATTCATTGCATTTTGTTTAGAGTTCCTTCAAGATTCAGTACCAGTTAAAGAAACAGTTAATCGTAATGAAGATATTGAGGATGATAGAATGGTGGTTGAAGGTCGACCTCTGCAGAAGGGTAAAGAGGTTACCCTTTCTGATAAAGATAAAGACATTGCACATCGCTATGTTCTAATGAACATGGCATCTATGGATCCCTATGTTGAGTAAGAGTTTACCCTTTAAGTTTCAGCTATTTTTAATTGTAATTTCATTTTCATAAATGTTGTTTAATATAAAATCAGGATGCATTTGGAAGAATTACAAGCTAATTATGCTTGATGTGCTAGAAATGAAACATTGTTGTGGAAAAACCATACTGAGCAGTTTGCACAATGGGTAAAAAAAAGGTTTTCATCTTGACTGGTTTTCTTGATTATCATTTTAGTAAATATACAGCTTGTTATCTTCCTGTATTTTTATGTTCTGATTTTAGTTTAGTTAATTAATAATAGCTTGTTTGCTTGATGATCATGCTCTGATTTTAGTTTAGATAATTAATAGCTTGTTTGCTTCATGATCATGTTCATATTTTTAGTTTAATAAATAGACAGGTTGTTTGCTTGATGTTCATGTTCAGATTTTTAGTTTAGTAACAAATGTTTAGCTTGATTGCTCATTTAATTAACAAAACTGATTGTTCTGAAATTGGTGTATTTCCTGCATCAGATTCATTCAGACTAAACAGAAAGTCATTCTAAGGAGAAAAGGTGGTTGGCATTTGGACCAAGAAATGATGCTTTAGCACATAGAGGATTTATCATTAATGGGCGGCGATTTCATACAGATGCGGTTAAGCGGAAGACACAAAACAGTGGAGTAACTTATGAAGCATTTAGCATGTGTAGATCAAGTGCTCGAGATACAAGATAAGTGGCTGATATTCTTACATATTATGGAGTGATAAATGAGATTTTACTTTTGGACTACCACATGTTCAAAGTACCACTGTTTAGATGCAATTGGGCCAACATAGGGAACAGTGTGAAGGAAGAAGATGGCTTCACTCTTGTGAACCAAGCATCATATTTGAAAGATCCATTCATTCTACCTTCTCAAGCGAAATAGGTTTTCTACTCTAGGAAAGATGATTCTTCAAATTGGTATGTTGTTATGAGAGCACCACCTAGAGATTATCATGAGTTGGAAACAGAGGAGGATTTAGGTGGTGTAGCTTTGCCTGTCCAAGAAGTCGATGATCTGGATGGTCAAGCTTCTGATGATGATAGTGTTTATGTGAGGAATGATTGTGAAGGGTTATTAGTGGTAGATTGATAGAGTCTAAATAATGTTTGATAGGTTTATGGTTTATGATTTTGTAAACATGGATTAATTGTTTTTATAAATTGAATTAATTGTTTTTTATTATTATTACAAATATTCCAATAATATATTACAATTAAAAAAAATTCCATTTATTAATTTTTTGGTAATTATAAAATAAATTAATAACACAAATAGTTTGCTATCTATGTAAATAAATTTCTATAGGTACAACCCAATTATAATACAAATCCAATGCTATAGAAAAGAAAATACCAAACGCTATTATTAATGAGTTTTAATAACAATTATAAAAAATTATTATAAATATTAACAATTGCATAAAACAAAATGCCATAGTTCTTTAATTAACTATAGCGTACAACAAGTCCGCTATCTAAAGTGTCCGACCTACAATGACGGACGCTGTCAGAGCGTTTTAGGAAACACTATAGTAGTTGAATCATAGCATTTAACAGCCGCTATTAATACCCACATTTCTTGTAGTGATATACGCAATTTAATTCAGACTTAATTTTACAATCTAGGAATTTATTATCGAGCTTGATCCTGGGGTTTTGGGTTTAATGTGTTTGACTTGCTTGCTGCGAGCTCCTTTTCCCAACGATCTCCCCCTTTCCTGCGCACTCGGCTCCTTCCCAGCTCGATGGCTTACTCTACGAGGCTTTTCAGTGAGCTGGGCTTGATTCTAGGCCTACTTAATCAAGCTGGACTTTAAGTGTATAATTTGAGCCCAACAGTTGCCCCCCAGTATCTTTAATGATTTATCACTTCGCTTGTAAAGGCGGGGGTTGATTATACAATATCTTGAAGCTATGGTTTTGAGCTTGCGAGCTTCCCACTTGCTGGGGGGAGCCTCTCCCCTTTCAATGTATTGTATAATTGCTACTCGCCAGTCAGTCCTTGCAATCATTTTTTTGCGTAGGGTAACATGCCTGGCGTCAAGCGGGGCTAGCTCTGGGTCTTCAGCTTCTCCTACTTCGAGGGGGAGGTCGCCCGTTATTCGGGCTACTATTATGTCCAACTCCATATCGTCATTATCTATTTCCATTAAATCCTCGATGTTTTTATCGATTTTAATACTTGGTTTTTCAATTCCTTCCACTGGAATCACTATTTTTACAAGTGGATTCGAGGTTGATGCCAGAGCAGCTAGTGCGTCTGCGATCGTTTTCTCACCCCGCGGTATTCGCGTCAGGGTGAAGACTTCGAATTGTGTAAGTAGCTCATGAACTATGGCCAGATATGATTCCATCCTGCTATCTCTGGCTTCGTATTCTCCATGGAACTGGCTTGTAATGCATTCAAGTTGCGTATTCCTATTCCAGCTGCGAGTCGGAGACCTGCTATTAAGGCTTCGTACTCGGCTTCGTTGTTCGATGCTGAGAATCTGAGTCTAAAGGACTGTTCCACGACTTCATTAGTCGGGTACACTAGGTGGATTCCAACACTTGCCCCCTGTTTCGAGGAGGCTCCATCGACATAAAGCTGCCAGGTCTCGGCGCTTGTTCCGGTCACCTGGCTGTTAGCTATGAGCTCGATGATGAAATCAGCTAGTACATGTGTTTTGGCGCTAGTCCGAGGTCGATATTCGATATCGTACTCACTCAAATTGATGGCCCATTTGGCTAGCCTGCCAGACTGGCTGGGGCTGTGCAATACTGTGCGTAATGGCTGTGTTGTCATTATTATGATAGGGTGTGACTGAAAATACGGCATGAGCTTGTGAGGTTCACCGCATCATCGGATTCCCATCTCAATGATAGCTCGAGAACGCAATTGAAGATATGTAGCAAACAACGGAGATTCTTTCCGGATGCTCGGGTCTGATTATGATGATGATGATGGTTATGATGGCTAAAGGTGTTGTCGTTAAGCTTTTTGGGAATCAGATCTCATGGCTTCCGTGTCGGGTTTCTCGATTGATAGAGTGATGAGAAGGGATTGGATCAAATTATCGATCGATTTAGGGAATTAGAACCATAAAGAAGAAATGAAAAGCTAACAAAATTCTTAAAAACAAAAGGAAAGAAATTTTTGGTTTTTACAATCAAAATCTGGGTTGTTTCATCAAAAGATGGAGGAAGGAGATAAGAGTTACTAAAGAAACGATGAAGGAGAGAAGAAGAAAAAAAAATATTTTATTTTTTTCTGTTTTTTGTTTAAAAATTATTATTATAAGTAATTAATTAATTAAATTAATTTTTAATATTAATTTTTTTTAAATCACTGTTCCATTAATATAGTTAATGGTTCCGTTTAAAATTTTGACGGCCAAAAGTCGGCGGTTAAGTTGAAGGTTTGAAGTGTTAGTTTTGTTATCTTCAGGGTTCTGAGTGAGAGTGATATAATCTCAGGGTTTAGAGTGCTAGTGAGTTCAACTTTAAAGGTTAAAAATGTGATTTTCCCTATAAAATATCAAATATATTATTCAATAAAACTATTTTCGTAATACTCTAATATATGATCAATCAATGCATTTCGAAGTGATAAAAGAGTTTTTTTACTAAGAGTGAGCAAGTGGGTCAGTGGTTGCCACACCTCTGTTGCCATCTTACCGGTGTCGAGTTCGACTCCACCTGCCCTCCATGTGTGAGGGTATTTGGCTATTGGGCCGGCCTGTTGTGGCCCAAAAAAAGAGTTTCTTCATTTTTTTTATTTGTAGGTTACGAGCTAAAAATTGTTGAAATCGGATATTTTCGTTTATTGCAATTTCAACTGTTGTATGTGGCGTTGATTTTTCATCTCTAATCGGTGTGTTATAAAAATGTTATATAATATTTCTTTTCTATTTTTAATTTTTATTTTAAATTTAATGTATTTATTTGATTTTTATATGTGATAATTGAATTTATAAATATATATTTGCATTTAAAATATATATAATTATAAAAACAAAAAGTATGTTTATTGATACAAAAATATAATTGTAGGGACTAAAAAGTAAAGCAGATAGTGTTTAAAGGGTGTGAATAGTGGAACTAGGCCTGGGCGTTCAGGTATCCGTTCGGGTTCGGGTTTGGGTCGGATTTTTTGGGTTTTCAGGTTCTCGGGTTTAGAGATACTAGACCCATTCGGGTATTTAAAAATTTTGGATCGGATTCGGTTCGGATCCTTCCGGGTTTGGTTTTCGTAGTTCGGGTTTGGTTTTTCGTGTTTAATCGGGTTTTTTCGGGTTCGGGTTTGGTTTATGGATTAATGAGAATTTTTTTAATTTTGTTATTTTAAGGATGATGTGTCAAAAGGGTGGATGTCTATGTGTCACTCTTTTATGAGACACACTCACTCTTTGTATATTAAAAAAATCTCAAAATCCTAAGCTTTTCCCCTATCTTCTATTCTGAATAATTTGATGGTTGCTTAAAATAGAAACATAATGCAACCATCAAATTATTCAGAATAGAAGATAGGGGAAAAGCTTAGGATTTTGAGATTTTTTTAATGAAAAAAATTTATTATTTTTTTATTTTAAGGATGATGTGTCAAAAGGGTGGATGTCTATGTGTCACTCCTTTGTGAGACACACTCACTCTTTATATATTAGATTGTAGATCCTAAAATCTACACTCGAGAATTTGGAGTGATTTGTAAATAGACAAAAGATAGGCAAAGAATCTCGACGAGCACAACGACGTAAATAAATACAAGATTCAACGAATTGGATTTTGTATTAATTTCGGTATGAGAATACAACTGTATAAAAGAGCTCACAGAACGTGTTGGAGGTGGGTCTAGCACCCCCAATTAGTTAGGCTCATCTTAGGGAAAACACCTCTTCAGTTCGGGCACCGAGCTGGAAGCCTCGCCCTCGCACCGAGCTCCATCTGAAAGTCCCGAGCTCCCAAGAAGCGCACCCCGGGTCCGAGCTGACACTTCGCTGAAGATAAGGTGTCGAAAGAAAGGAGGACACGTGGGAGTTGGTCGAACAGTGTATTGTCTGAGCAGGAGTATGGTCTGACCTCGACCTCTCACCAACCCTGCAGACTTGACAAAGGAGAGGAAGACACGTGGAGGAGAGTCGGTCAAACAGTGCACTACGCTGCAGGGGTATGGCGCCGAGCTCATCATGACCCCTCGCCTCGAAAGCCGGAACACGTCTCCTAGAGCACCTTACCCGCGAAACAGGACGAAGACGCCACGTGGCCCTGGAATCCCGGGGGGCAGGAAGTCAACCCCCACTATATATACCCCTCGATGTCATTAATGCAGGGGACTTTTGGATTTGGCCACTTTGCCTACGATAAAATACCCGACCTCTCTCTCTCTCTTTGTAACAAGACAGCAATTTAGAACGCCGAACTGGACGTCCTTCGGAACCAGTTCGTAACTCTAAATTGTTCACTTCTCTCATCATCAATAAAAAGATCACGGCCCACGGCCTGTCCAAAATATTCCCGACCTGCCTCAAATTGTGGTTGACTCTCTAATTAACGAAAATCTCGCCTCTCACTCCGTAATCAATCTCTTAATCCTCATTAGTGATCCCCGGGATCAACAATTGGCGCTAGAAGGAGGAGGTTTGAGGATTTTTCTACACGCAAAGAGTATCTCGGCAAATATCGGGAACATCGCCCTCACCTCCGAACAACTCCATACAGATAAGTGCCAAGCTTATTTCATTTTTTACTCTTTTCTTTCTCCTCAAAAGCCGAGCTCTCGCCTCGCACCTCGGGTCTAACCCAAAAGCCGAGCTCCGGCTCGCAAAGGATAAGCCGAGCTCTCACCTCGCACCTCTGGTCGAACCCAAAAGCCGAGCTCCGGCTCGCAAAGGATAAGCCGAGCTCTCGCCTCGCACCTCGGGTCAAACCCAAAAGCCAAGCTCCGGCTCGCAAAGGATAAGCCGAGCTCTCGCCTCGCACCTCGGGTCGAACCCAAAAGCCGAGCTCATCTCGCAATGCATACGATCAACAAGTGCCGAGCCTAGTCTCGTTCATAAGATTTTAAACTCTAATCAACTTCACCCTTACTTGCAGGTTAACATATACCGAGCTAAGACTTGTTTCGTCCGCCGACTTCGACACTCGTTCGCCGAACTTGGGGGAGGGCTATTGTGGGTGTGGTGATGAGCACACCCCATTTTTTAGCCCATTCCAAAGCAAAAGGCCCAACACCAAAAGCCCAACATCTCCTATGCAAATACGGCACTGTTCATGATCTGCCGGTTACTCTTCCCGACCTGCTTGGAACTGTTCACGACGTGCCGGGTACTGTTCACGACGTGCCGGGTACTGTTCAGGACTTGCCGGTTACTGTTCCCGACCTGCTCGGCACTGTTCACGACTTGCCGGGACTGTTTACGACTTGCCGGGTACTGTTCACGACGTGCTGGGTACTGTTCACGACCTGCCGGTTACTGTTCCCGACCTGCTCGGTACTGTTCACGACGTGCCGAGAACTGTTCACGACATGCCAGTTACTGTTCCCGACCTGCTAGGCACTGTTCACGGCGTGCCGGTACTGTTCACGACCTGCTCGGCACTGTTCACGACGTGCCGGGTACTGTTCACGACGTGCCGGGTACTGTTCACGAACCGTCACGTCATCCCCTAAAACCGGAGAGCTGTCTGCTCAACTCCCACTATAAATACCCCCTTTGGTATGCATTATCAAGACACCAAAAAAACTCTCATTCTCTCTCTCTAAATAACTTCCCCTCTCTAAAAAGAGCTCTCCGCAGCTCTCTGCAGCTCTCCCACCTCTCCCCAGTTCTCTGCAGCTCTCCGAAACTCTCTGCAGCTCTCTGCAGCTCTCTGCAGCTCTCCCAGCTCTCCGCAGCTCTCCGCAGCTCTCTGCAGCTCTCCCAGCTCTCCCCAGCTCTCCCCAGCTCTCCGCAGCTCTCTGCAGCTCCCCCAGCTCTCTGCAGCTCTCTGCAGCTCTCCGCAGCTCTCTGCACCTCTCCCAGCTCTCCGCAGCTCTCTGCAGCTCTCCGCAGCTCTCCCAGCTCTCCCGACCTGACGGTCGACCGACGACCCGACCTGACAGTTGACCGACGACACGACCTGACGGTCGACCGACGACCCGACCCGACGGTCGACCGACGACCCGACCGACGACCCGACCTGACGGCCGACCGACGACACGACTTGATGGCCGACCGACGACCCGACCTGACGGCCGACCGACGACCCGACCTGACGGTCGACCGACGACCCGACTTAACGGCCGACCGACGACCCGACTTGACGGCCGACCGACGACCCGACCTGACGGCCGACCGACGACCCGACCTGACGGCCGACCGACAACCCGACCTGACGGTCGACCGACGACCCGACCTGACGGTCGACCGACGACCCGACCCGACGGCCGACCGACGACCCGACCGACGACCCGACCGACGACCCGACCTGACGGCCGACCGACGACCCGACCTGACGGTCGACCGACGACCCGACCTGACGGCCGACCGACGACCCGACCTGACGGTCGACCGACGACCCGACTTAACGGCTGACCGACGACCCGACTTGACGGCCGACCGACGACCCGACCTGACGGCCGACCGACGACCCGACCTGACGGCCGACCGACGACCCGACCTGACGGTCGACCGACGACCCGACCTGACGGTCGACCGACGACCCGACCTGACGGTCGACCGACGACCCGACCTGACGGTTGACCGACGACCCGACCTGACGGCTGACCGACGACCCGACCTGACGGTCGACCGACGACCCGACCTGACGGTCGACCGACGATCCGACCTGACAGTCGACCGACGACCCGACCTGACGACCTGACGAGCCCCCATCTCTCCAGCTCTTTCACCTACCCGCCTCAACAACGAACTACCAATGGCTTGATCCCCAACCCGGGGTACGTAGGCAGCCCTCCGTGCACAGCTATAAATCACCTCTCCCTCCTCATTTGCCGACCGGAACGCAACCGGCTCTATCTTAACAGAAAATCCCCGAACCTCCCCGATACAAATTGATTTGTAAGAGACGTGCTCAAACACGTTTCAACAATTGGCGCTAGAAGGAGGGGGCTCAGAGATTCTTCTATACGCAAGGAGCAGTTCAACCACCACAGCAACCGCAGCAACTATGGCAATTCCGCCCCCAAGAGTGTTGTCAGACCTGGAAACCCCGGCCCAAGCAACGGCCCAGGCCCAGACAACGGCCCCGCCGACGACTCAAACAACGGCGACCATCCCGCCGTCAGCCCAAGCAGCTGCCAACCAGACGATTCCTCGAGAGCAGTTCTTCAGGGCTCCGCCCCCGGCTCCGGCACCCACTCATTCCGACGGCTCCGCCGCCCCGAGCGTCGGAAGATCAGCCCACGGTGTCCGCCGTGATGCAGACCCTGCTCGCCAGAATAGACGAGCTGACGCGAGCCACCGATCAACGGTTCGCCACGCTAGCGACCTCCCGTGACCGGTCGGACAACACCGGATTCCCCGACGTCCATCTAAGAGAGCCGGCCTCTCGGGAAGAAACCCCGCGCATCCGGACAAGTCGGCCTGGAGACTCACCGTCAGGATCCGAAGGCCCAGGCGGAGGTTCCGCCCAGGCCGTAGGAAGCCACCCGGGCGACAAAGCCCACCATCTCCGACCCAGCTCGGAACGCTCCAGGGACGCCGAGTTCAAAGCTATGAAGGAGACAATCCGCGCGATGTCCTCCAAAATCCATCAGGCCACCAGCGCGGCCCCGGAAATAGATCGCGTCCTTAGAGAGACGCAAAACACGCCGTTCACCCGCCGGATCGCCTCCGTCCCGCTCAAGCACCTCGGGAAGCTAAAACTCCAGCCCTACGCGGGCACCACCGACCCGGCCCAGTATCTTACGGCGTTCACCATCGCCATGGGTCGCGCCCACTGCCAGCTCTTCGTAGAGAACCTCACCGGCCCGGCCCTCACATGGTTCTCTCGGCTGAAGACGCACTCCATAGACAGCTTCAGAGATCTGTCGACCATCTTCCTCGAGCACTACTCCATCTACATCCGGCAGTCCGCATCCAGCGCGGACCTCTGGGCGATGAGCCAAGGAGCAAAGGAGTCGCTCAGGTCCTTCATAGAGCGCTTCAAGGCCACGGCCTCCCAAAGCAACGTGACGGATGAGTCAGCGCTCCCAGCTCTGAGAAAGGGTATGCGGGCTGATTCGGCCTTCAAGGACGATATGAAGCTCAACAGGCCGCGCTCGCTGGAAGACGCCCTGCACCGCGCTAGACTCTTCGTCGAGCTCGAAGAGGAGAAGGCGGCTGAGTCGAGAAACAGCGCCTCTCACAGGGCCCCGGTCCCGAAGGAGCGGCCCCAAAAAAGATATCAGGAGCCTCGTCAACACTACGATGACAAGTATCAGCGCAGCAAAGGAAAGCAGGCCGCTGCAATCCTTGTCAACGGACCGCCCGCCGGCCTCCGTCTGCGCGATCCCGTACTTCCCCCCAGCCCCGCGCCAGGGTTGCCTTGGAACAAGTATGTACGGAATCCCCGCCAGCAGGATCGGCATCCCGACGAGCCAAGCGATAGGGATTCCCGACCAGATAAGCAGTACGACAGGTCGGCCTTCTGCGACTTCCACCAGCGAAAGGGGCACCCGACCTCGCACTGCCGCGCACTCCAAGAGGTCCTGCTGAACCAATTTCAACGAGGGGAAATCCGCGTGCCAGAGCGGCTGCGTCCGCATGCCCGGGACGGCGACCGAGTGCAGCCCCGCGATAACCGAGGTCGCGAGGACAGCCGGGCTAGGCCTTACGACCGCGCCCAAAACGACGATCGTCGGCGACGGTCCCCCTCGCGAAACGGGCAGATCGCCTCCCCCGGCCCGGACTCTGATAGAAATGATCATGGGAGGCCTCCTCTCATGCAATTACTCAGTGCGGTCCATCAAGCGTCATGAGAGGAAGGTCGACGCCTCCCTGAAGTGGCACTCCGGGCCGAAAATCGACGCTCAAGACACGAGCAAGAGGGGGATATGTTTCACCGAGGCCGATGCGGCCGGGGTCCACCAGCCCCACAACGACCCCCTCGTCGTACAAGTCCGCGTGGCCGACTGCGACGTCAACCGAGTCCTCGTCGATACGGGCAGCTCGGTCGATCTCATCTTCAAGGATACCCTGGCCAGGATGAATCTAAACGGGGTCGAAATCAAGCCGCACTCAATCCCTCTAACCGGCTTCGTCGGAGACACCGTCAACGGAATCGGCACCATCGAATTGCCGGTCTACGTAGGTCGGGTGACGAAAATCGTCAAGTTCGTGGTCTTCGATACCACCACGATCTACAATATCATCCTTGGAACCCCCTGGCTGCACTCGATGAAGGCGGTCACATCGACGTACCATCAGTGCCTCAAGTTCCCCAACCAGGCCGGCACGTATACTCTTAGGAGTAACCAAAGGGTCTCTCGCGGCTGCTTCGCCATCGAGCATAAGCTGCGCCGCGCCGCGCCGGCCTGCTTGGCCATCAACGCGCTCCATCCCGGCGAGCCCGACGCCCAGGATCTCCCAGGGCGGGACCTTGTCGCCCAGGTCAACATCGATCCACGCGACCCCGCCCGCTGCGTCGGCATCGACACCGATCTCGACGAGAGCATCAAGCAAGAGCTGGTCGAGTTCCTAGGGCAGAACGTCTCCACCTTCGCCTGGTCAACTGGCGACATGCCCGGCATCGACCCGAACACGTGCAGCCCCGAGCTCAACGTGGACCCGACCTGCAGACCGGTCAAGCAGAAGCGGCGAAAGCTAGGCCCGGAGCGCGCCCAGGCAGTCAATGACGAGGTCGAAAGGCTCACTGCAGCCGGCTCGATCACCGAGGTCAAAGAAGAAGAGCGGGAAATGGAGGGTCTGCGTGGATTTCACCGACCTCAACAAGGCGTGCCCAAAGGACAGCTTTCCTCTCCCTCGAATCGACCAAGTCGTCGAAGCCACCGCGGGGAACGAGCTACTCTCCTTCATGGATGCCTTCTCGGGGTATAACCAGATCCCCATGCACCCCGATGACCAGGAGAAGACCGCGTTCATCACGGACCGAGGCATCTACTGCTACAAGGTAATGCCGTTCGGACTCAAAAACGCCGGGGCCACCTACCAACGGCTCGTCAACCGGATGTTCGCCGATCAAATAGGCCGCACTATGGAAGTGTACATAGATGACATGCTGGTGAAGTCTCTGGTGGCAGCCGACCACGTCACTCATCTCCGATCCAGCTTCCGGACGTTGAACGAACACAACATGAAGCTGAACCCAGCCAAGTGTTCTTTCGGCGTCACGTCTGGCGAATTCCTAGGGTATATCATCACCCAGCACGGGATCGAGGCCAACCCCCAGCAGATCCGGGCTATCACCGAGCTCAAATCCCCGAAAAACACGCGTCAAGTACAGCGACTCACCGGGAGGATCGCCGCGTTGAACCGGTTCATCTCCCGCTCTACAGACAGGTGCCTCCCGTTCTACCAACTGCTCCGAGCCAACAAGCGGTTCGAATGGGACGACAAATGTGAGGACGCCCTCCGACAGCTGAAGGAGTACATATTCACTCCTCCCGTCCTGTCCAAGCCAGAAGAAGGCGAAATCCTCTACCTCTATATCGCCATCTCCGCGTCAGCGGTCAGCGGAGTGCTAGTACGGGAAGATCGGGGTGACCAAAGACCCATCTCCTACATCAGCAAATCCCTTGACGACGCGGAGAGCAGGTACCCGACTCTAGAGAAGCTCGCCTTGGCGGTGGTCGTCGCAGCTAGAAAGCTCTGGCCTTATTTTCAATCCCATGCGATTGCCGTCCTAAGCACCTACCCCCCTCAGAACCATCCTCCACAGCCCGAGCCGATTGGGCCGGATAATGAAGTGGATTGTCGAGCTGAGCGAGTACGAAATCGAGTACCGAGGTCGGACCGCGATCAAATCTCAGGTCCTGGCTGATTTCCTAGTTGAGTTGGCGCCCGAGCTGGCAGTCAGCGAAGTCCCCGAAGTATGGAGCCTGCATGTCGACGGATCGGCCTCCAAGCACGGGTCCGGCATCGGCATACGCCTCGAGTCCCCGACCAAGGAGATCCTCGAGCAGTCTTTCCGTCTTGCCTTCCCGGCGTCAAATAACGAGGCAGAGTACGAAGCTCTGATTGCCGGCCTGCGTCTGGCCAAGGAGGTCGGCGCGAAGAAAATCCCAACTTACTGCGACTCCCAGCTCGTCGCCAACAAATTCAGCGGGGAGTATGAGGCCAAGAACGATCGCATGGATGCTTACCTCAAGGTGACCCAAGGCTTGGCCGTAGACTTCTCCGAGTTCACCCTGACAAAGATCCCCCATGGCGATAATACTTCCGCAGACGCTCTCGCCGCGCTGGCCTCCACCTCGGCCCCAGCCCAGTGACGGGTGATCCCGGTAGAAAGTATCGACTTCCCCAGCATCGAACTGCCAATAGGGATCTACTTGATCAACCCCCAGGTCGCGGACCCCGAGGAAGACGCCCCACCTCCCGAGCATCTACCGCCACCTCCGGTACTGCCGGACTGGTGAGTCGACCTACTGCTGTACATCGTAGACGGCGTTCACCCCCCAGACCGGTGGGCCGCTCGCCGACTAAGGAAGAAGTGCGCCCGATACACGATGCTGGACGGCAACCTGTTCCGGTGGAGCACCTCGGGAACCCTGCTCGGCTGCCTCCACGGGCAGGAAACCATCGACGTAATGAAAGAAATGCACGAGGGCGCCGACGGAAACCACTCCAACGGCCGGGCTCTCGCCCTGAGAATACGGAACCAAGGAGACTACTGGCCAACAATGCTTCAAGACTGCGAAAAATTCGCAGCCCGGTGCGAGAAGTGCCAGCGTCACGGTCCCCTCATTCACTGCCCCACCGAGCTCCTTACCATTGCGGTAGCACCCTACCCCTTCATGCGATGGGCCATGGACATAGTCGGGCCCCTTCCCCGATCTCGCCAAAAGCGCTTCATCCTGGTCATGACCGACTACTTCACCAAGTGGGTTGAAGCCGAAGCATACGCTAAGATCACGGCAGAGGACGTCCGAAAATTCGTCTGGAAGTTCATCATCTGCCGGCACGGGCTGCCTTACGAGATCGTCACCGACAACGGTGCCCAGTTCACGTCGGCCCTCTTCGAAGATTTCTGCGCGAAGTGGAAAATCAGGCTGAGTAAATCCACCCCGCGATATCCACAAGGAAATGGGCAGGCCGAGGCCACCAACAAGACCATCCTCGACGGCCTTAAAAAGCGACTAGATGACAAGAAAGGGTCCTGGGCCGACGAGCTAGATGGAGTCCTCTGGTCCCATCGCACAACGCCGAAGACATCGACAGGTCGCACACCGTTCAGCCTCTCTCACGGCATGGAAGCGATGGCCCCATCCGAAGTCGGGCTCCCCACTCCTCGTCGCGCTATGCTCACCCTGCAACCCGCACTGAACAACGCCGTCCTAGTCAGCGAGCTGGATTTCCTTGAGGAGCAGCGGGACCATTCCCTCCTCCGAATCCAGAACTATCAGCAGCTCGCCTCCAAGTACTACAACAAGAGGGTTCGAGGCAGGTTCTTTACTGAAGGCGACCTGGTCCTCCGCAAGGTCTTCGAAAACACCGCCGAGCTAAACGCAGCCAAGCTCGGTGCAAATTGGAAAGGCCCCTACCTTATCTCCAAGATCGTGAAGCCCGGCGTCTACGAGCTAGTCACGATGAACGGCGACGCCGTCCCGCGCTCATGGAACTCGATCAACCTCAAACGCTTCTACTATTAAGCCCCCGGGCTCCATTCCGCTCTCCGCCTTTGTAAACAAACGAACTACGACTGGCTTGATCCCTTCTACTAAAGGGTACGTAGGCAACCCCTAACCAGGGCTCATCTATTAATCTAATAAAACCTTTTTGACAAAGGAATACGGTCCCCGACCTGTGCACAAAAAGCCGAGCTACAACGCTCGAACTAAAAAAAAAAAAAAAAAAAAAAAAAGCCGAGCTCCAACGCTCGCACTACAAAAAAAAAAGAAGCCGAGCTCCAACGCTCGCACTACAAAAAAAAAAAGCCGAGCCCCAACGCTAGCACTACAAAAAAAAAAAGAGAAAGCCGAGCTCCAAACGCTCGCACCTCTACAAAAAAGAAAGAAAGCCGAGCTCCAAACGCTCGCCCCACAAAAAAAAAGGGGACCGAGCTCCGGTGCTCGCTCTCCCCAGCACACAAGTTATAAGTGCTAAAGCCGAGCTCCAATGCTCGCACTCACCTAGTACACAAGCTATAAGTACTAAAGCCGGGCCCCAGGGCTCGCACCTCTACTAGACACACAAGCATTAAGTGTCTCAAAGCCGGGCTCGCTACCCGCACCAAAAAAAAAGGTACACAAGCTTTAAGTGCCTTAAGCCGAGATCACCTCGCACCCACTAAAAATATTAAAGATACACAAGCATTAAGTATCTCAAGCCGAGTCGTACCTCGCACCCAATACAAGAGCACGGTCCACGACCTGCATACATGACAGGGTACGGTCTACGACCTACTCTACCGATCAAAAAAAAAAGCCCACGGCCTAGTCATTACAAAAGCCTCGAAACGGCACTTACAAAAAAAGAAGAAAGAAGGGCCAATGGCCTCGTCGTTACAAAAAAGGCCAAAGGCCTAGTCCTTACGAAAGGCCTCGAAACGGCACTTACACAAACGGCCCACGGCCCGGTCATTACAAAGAGAGAAAAAGAAACAAAAGAGACTCTACAAAAAAAAATATATATTAGAAGGCCACGTCAGCCGGTTGATCTTCACCCCCGTCAGCACGGGTACCATCTAAATTGCCCGGGCCCACCATCCTCACATTGGTGCCATGCTCACCAAGGAAGGGCTGCTCGGACCCCTCTTCCTCAACCGCGGCCTCACCAGATGGCGCGTCGGGGCCGGCCTCATCAGCGCGCGGGGCCGCATCCTGTGCTGGCAGGACCTCTTGGACGACCTCAGCGGCCGAGGAGAGAGCGCCCGCAGTCAGGTCCGCTTGGACGACCTTGGCAGCCGAGGAGGGAGCGTCCGCAGTCAGGTCCACATAGGGCGCCTCCGAAGGAGCGACGGGCATAAGCCGCTCGAGCTGGACGCCATGAGCGCGGTCCAGAGGGATGTCCAGGTCCTCCGGGGTCAAATCCGGAAAGTCCATTCCATCCAGCACGGCACCGAATGCCGCCTCATCCTCGTCCAGCTTCTGGTACCGATACCACGGCACCGACAGACTGTCCTCGGCCTCCATCCTCCTGAGGCATGCCTTCACGCTGATCACCTGATTGTACATGAGGTGAGGCTCCAAGGCCCGGCTGCACCCGTCAAGATGGGCATGGATCTTCTCCATCTTCGCGGACCACTTCCGGTTCCGCGCCTCCCACCGTGCCGTTACCCGCTCGCTCTCCGCGGCCACGGTCACCTTCGCCCGGCCTATAGCGGCCTCCAGCCCCTTGACCCTGGAGCGGAGCGTCTCCCTCTCCCCCTTCAGGAGCCCGACCTCCTCCTCCAGAGCAGCCGACCGAGCCCGCTCAGCGGCAGACCGGGCCCTTTCAGCCTCCAGCTCGGCCAGAAGACTGCCCACCTCTGCAGCCCGGGCTCGTACCCGCGCGGCCTCCTCCTCCAGCCCCGCTGACCGGGCCCTCTCATTCTTCAGCTCCTTCTCGAGCCCGCGGAGGAGAAGGGACTGGCCCTGCGAACTGGCATCCTGGCGCGCCTTCAGAATGTCAAGCGACGCGTCCTTCTCGGCGAGTCGCTTCTCATAGGCCTCCGCCAGAAAGGCAGTAGGGCTCATCATCTGCATCAAACCAGTTGTTAGCAAAGACGCACAACAAGTCCAGCTAAAAACAGTTAGATCAGATCAAAAGGTTACCCGCGCTGCGGATCGCGCCACCTGGCGAAAGGTATCCGACTCCGCCATCTCCAATGGGACGAAGTGCGGGTGCTTCTGCCAGAACATCATGGCCTGCGCCAGCTCGGCGCACTCGTCCGGGTCCACAATGATCTGGCTGTTGCCATCTTCGTGGCAGAAATAGAAGCTATAGTCCCGAGGCCCTTCCTCGGAACCCTCCGAAGCCCCACCACTCCGGTCATCGGCGGCCTCCCCCCCTTCCTCCACAACGACGGCCGCATCGCCGTCCTCCGTCGCACGAACGGCAACCTCGCCCTCCGCTAGGGTCCGGGCCCCCTCGACCTCACTCCCCACCGGCACCTCGGCAGCAGGTGCCTCGGCCTCCCTGACAAGAGCGCCTCGGAAGCCCTCGGGCTCGCAACCAGCCTCTTCAGGCCGGCCAGATTCCCGACCTGAAGTCGAAGACCCTCCCACTTCGGTCCTCCACTTCTTCTTGCCAGCCTTAGCGCCGGCAGCATCGGTCGCCCTCTTCTTCGAAAGAGCCCCCTCGGAGGACTCCCCAGCCCGTAGTCTCGGGTCTCGCCGGACCGGCACCTCAGGTATCGGCGGCGGCGCCGCCACAAAGGAGTCCGCGTACAGCGGACTGGCAAACCGTGCTCGACCTACATTGGTGGCACCCATCAGCTCGGTAAAAAAAAAAAAAAAAAAAAAAATAATAATAATAATAATAATAATAATAATAATAATACCGACCTCCGGCCATCGCAGCTTCAATTCTCCCCGAGGTGAAGGACTTCCACTCCCTGTCACGCACCGACCTAAGCACAGCAACGATACCCGCGTAGTCCGGAAGCTTAAACCTGGAAGAGTGAGGACCTGAAAGAAGAGCAAACAACATCAGTCAGGCCAAACTAAGATAAAAGAAGTCCGATCTACAAACCCCTACCCGGGAAAAAATTCCAATCCCGGGTGTATCGCGCCAACGGGTCGAGTCCAGCCACATTGGTAGCCCGGACGAAGAAGTAGCTGCGAGACCAGTCCTCGACCTTCGACAGCTTGCTAGCTTTAGACCCCGAGCTAGGTGCCTCCAGGATATTCGCCGCGGGCTTGAAGGCAGCGTAGTAGGTCCCCGGGATGGCAGGATTCGCCTTCTGCTGGGTGAGGGCCTCGAACATAGGCACCGTCACCTCCACGTCACACTCGTGCCCCAAGGTCAGCAGCACGATCATCCCTTGGATCGTGGACGGGCAGACCTGCGAGAAGGCCAAACCCCGCGCCCGGCAGTACTGGACGAGCAGCTCGGGGAGAGGAATGCGCAGCCCGCACTTCTGGAAGAACCCCTCGTACAGGCAGACGAAGCCCGCCGGAGGAGTCCATGGGCGCTCGTCCGCCCCGGGTAGCCTGAGATCGACCCCAGCAGGGAAGTCGCATAACTCCTTCAGCAGAGTTACCGACTCCGCCGTACTCCAGGTCGGTGACCCTCCCTGCTCGTAAGGAACCGGGGGAGACCTCACCCTGGCCACTCGTACTCCGCCGCCGCGACCGCCCTGACGACCACCCCGGTCGCCCAGACGCCCGGTTCCTCTCCCTATCTGAACGCCACCGCGACAACCAGAGGAGGACCTCACCACCATCTTCTTTCGGAGATGGGTCCTAGGGAGCAGCGGGGCGGCCCTCGAAGTCGAAGGAGTAGGCTGTTCCCCACTGTCTGCGCCTCGACTCGGGGAGGAGGCGTGCCCGGAGCCATCGGAAGAGGAACTCAGAGAATCGCTGCGGTTGTCACGAGATGCCAACTCATCGCTCGATTCAACCCGGATTCCGTCTAACATCGGCGCCATTATACAAAGAGAAGGAAGAAATCGAAAAGCACAGAGAAAGGAAGGGAAGGAGGAAATCAGAGAGGAGGTTACCTTGAGAGTATGCGCAGAAGGTTTTAACAGAAGGAAGAAAGGGGGGTTAAATAGAAGAAGGGGGACAATGAAGCGACGCCTGGACACGTGTCGAAGGGAGCACGGCCGCCCAGAAACCTAATGATGACGACTCCTCGTTCTTCCGCGCCAAAAGCAGGAAACGCCTCGATAAACACAAAGCGTCAGTCGCACGCCGCGCGTGGGCAGCTCACGCGAAAAAAGAGGTGACCTTTCGTTCTCCCACGTGATGGGTACGCGCCAACCGTCTACGGATTTTTCGGAAAGGTCAACACGTACGAGCACGGAGAGACCGTCCTAAGATGTGCCGAACTAACATCAGATTAACTTCGGCATGCTCGCTTCGCCTCGCGATACCGAACTGGGGGAGGGCCTATTGTTGGAGGTGGGCCTAGCACCCCCAATTAGTTAGGCCCATCTTAGGGAAAACAGCTCTTCAGTTCGGGCACCGAGCTGGAAGCCTCGCCCTCGCACCGAGCTCCATCTGAAAGTCCCAAGCTCCCAAGAAGCGCACCCCGGGTCCGAGCTGACACTTCGCTGAAGATAAGGTTTCGAAAGAAAGGAGGACACGTGGGAGTTGGTCGAACAGTGTACTGTCTGAGCAGGAGTATGGTCTGACCTCGACCTCTCACCAACCCTGCAGACTTGACAAAGGAGAGGAAGACACGTGGAGGAGAGTCGGTCAAACAGTGCACTATGCTGCAGGGGTATGGCGCCGAGCTCATCATGACCCCTCGCCTCGAAAGCCGGAACACGTCTCCTAGAGCACCTTACCCGCGAAACAGGCCGAAGACGCCACGTGGCCCTGGAATCCCGGGGAGCAGGAAGTCAACCCCCACTATATATACCCCTCGATGTCATTAATGAAGGGGACTTTTGGATTTGGCCACTTTGCCTACGATAAAATACCCGATCTCTCTCTCTCTCTTTGTAACAAGACAGCAATTTAGAACGCCGAACTAGACGTCCTTCGGAACCAGTTTGTAACTCTAAATTGTTCACTTCTCTCATCATCAATAAAAAGATCACGGCCCACGGCCTGTCCAAAATATTCCCGACCTGCCTCAAATTGTGGTTGACTCTGTAATTAACGAAAATCTCGCCTCTCACTCCGTAATCAATCTCTTAATCCTCATTAGTGATCCCCGGGATCAACAGAACGTATGCAATATTGAATGAGTAGAAGATGATGTTCAATTAAGATTATTGCTCCTTTTATAGCCATTAGGTGAGTACACGTGCTCACGTGTGGGTTTGTTTTGTCTTGTAAATAATTTAATTATTTATTTTTAACATTAAATAATTAAATTGTTGTTAACTTAATAATTTTTTTTAACAAATATTAAATATATGTTTGAAGTAGAACTTGATGAAAATAATTTCTTTATTGGATACTCAAAACTTTGATATTTTATAAATTATTTATTGATATTATTGGTTTATTTAATAAAAGTTTATAAGTCAACTACTAATATAAATATGTATATGATTCATATTTTGCCACAGATCAAGCTTTTTGTTTATCTTAACTAAGATTTAACCCGCGTTAATTATAGCGCGGAGTAATTTTTTTTAAAGAAATTATTTTAAAATTTAAGAAAATTGCTTTTATTTGAATTTTAAAATATAACTAACTAATGATTATAGATAAAACTGTTAATTTGTAATAATTTATCTATTTAACCCATTTTACAGTGAACTAAAATATTATTTGGGTTAACCCGCAAAAACTTATAATCTTGAAAACATAACTCTAATATGCACCGTTAAATGATTCTAGTTTTTGTGGTTAGTATACGAACTTTAAAAAAAATAGTTTTCTTGTGTCTAACTTTTTATTAAATTAAAAAAACAATTTCAACTTTTGTTTTGATATATATTCAAATAAAATATAATAAATTATAATAAAAAATATAGCAAGATTTTGAATATATATTTTTTCTTTGAATATACATGAATTGATTATTATTTTAAAATATATACTATTAAAAATAATTAAGAATATAAATAATAAATAACCTTTTTAATTCAAAATATATACTTTCCGTATTCTAATCAATAATTTTAAAAAAATATTATATATTTTTCTATTTCAATTATTCTTGGTTATTTGCAATGGCATTTAATGTAATAACTTACAAAACAAAGTTCATTTTTTAAAATATCTTCTTAAATAATATTATAGAGATATAATTCTCATATTCTAATCAATAATTTTAAAAAACTATTATATCCTTTCCTATTTCAATTATTCTTTGTTGTTTGTAATGCCATTTCAAATAATAACTTACAAAACAATGTTCATTTTTTAAAATGTCTTCTTAAATAATATTATAGAGATTCACATGATCTCATATAACAAATGTTGATAACCATCCAAAATTTGAAATACTTATTAGTAAACAAGAAATATATATTCTTGTTTTGTATGTTCTTCTACTTTTATTTGTTAGTATATTTAAAAACAAATATGCTAAATCCGAAACAATCTACTTTCCTTTTTTCATTATAGAATTCATCAAATGTTTTAGCGGTAGACTTCATCAAAGACAAGATAAATTGTGATCCAATTTCTCAATGGTGTGGAATAGAGAAGGAAACTCTATACATGTGTTATTCAAATGTTCTCCCTTATATGTAAACATGGACAATTATCGCTGATTTTATTTAGACTAATCCTTTTTTTCGAAACACCCAAATAGGTAAGTTTATGGATACTATAATATTATATTTTCTTGAGTATTACTAGGATTTATCCCGCGTTATATAGCGTGGAGTAATGTCTTTTTTAAATTTGTTTTGAAATTTAAGAAAAATTGTTTTGACATGTTGTGAATTTTTTTTTTTTTTTTGTCAACAGCCTTAATACCTATTCCGATTCGGTGAACCAAATCGGGGGTATCGAGTTTACAAAAGTGAAATCTGATGTGTAGACGCGAGCACCTCGTGCTAACCTGTCTGCCACTGTGTTGCTTGCGCGTGGGATGTGTGTGATAGAGAAAAAGGTAAAAACCTCCTTGCTCCTCTTGAACTCCTCCAAATGTAGTGTAAAAGCCGGCCACTCCTTGGGTGTAGACACCATCTTCACCAATTCTGAGCAGTCCGTTGCAAAGGCTTTCGCCGTCTTGTGATTTACAATCATGCAATGCATCGCCCAGATGAGCGTTTCCAATTCTACGTTCAGCGGGATAAACTTCTTGGCAGATTACGGCACCCCATAATTACTCCTTCGACTCCCTCCTAAAAGCAGAACCATCCTAGACCAGAATAGTTATCCGTTTCCTTCCACGAACCATCAATATAGCATGCCAGTCCATTATTTTCATCTTGTTGACCCGTATTATGAATGCTTTGTTGGGAATTTATGTCTGGTTCGCTATACTGTGCCGTTTCCCAAGTTATTGCTTCTGTTTCCGCTATCCGCAGGATCTCTTGTGGATTTCTATCCACATTGGAGTACACCTTGTCGTTCCTTGCTTTCTAAATATTCCACACAATCCAAGGAAACATTGAATTCCTTTCCTCTTTTGGGAGTCTCCAAAAGAGATGATCCAAATTAGAGAAAACCGATGTCATCGGGAAAACTCTCGGGGCCGATGGAATATAAGAGAGTGCCCATGTTTGTAGCGCTGGTGGGCATTCAAACAGGACATGGTTAATCGTTTCCCCTTCCGCTCAACACCGAGGACATTATGTATCACAATTTATTCCTCGAGCGCGTAAATTTGCTGAAACCGAGAGACACCCCGAAATGGTTTGCCAAATGAAGTGTCGCAATTTCGGTGGAAATGTTAATTTCCATGTATGTGCCTGTAATTTCTTTATATCCGGACTATAGAAGTAATTTTCGCCATTGTCTGGGTTTTGTTGTTCAATCTGAAATCCTGACTTTACCGTATATTTTCCTGTTTTTGTATAGTGCCAACCAAGAGTGTCTGGTCGGTATGTGCTGCTGATGGGAATACCGCGAATAATTTCCACATCGGCCGGGTCGATAATTACATTTATCAACTCCCAATTCCACGTTTGTGTCGCTGGATCAACCAAATGATTGACCCTAAGATTGGGGTAATAATTATACCCCTTACATGCTGCTGACCTCGGGGTATCCAAGGATCATTCCATACTGAGATGGAGCCACCTGAACGAACTCTTTTAATGAGCCCTTTTGTAATCAAAGGTCTAGCCGAAATAATACTCATCCACCCAAAGGACGGGGAGTATGATCTTATAGGATCTAATGGGTCTGTGTTCCGAAAGTAACGACCCTTAAAAACTCGAGCAAATAACGAATCAGGTTTTTCCCAAAAGCTGCCATAGTTGTTTTGCCAGCAGTGCCGTGTTGAATTCCTCTATTGTTCAGAATCCAATTCCGCCATCTGATTTGCTCCGACACATCTTCTTCCAAACTATCCAATGCATCCCTTTTTGGTGTCCGTCGGAACTCCACCAGAAACGCGCTGCCGCACTAGTTAATTTTGCGGTAATAGACTTGGGTAGTCGAAAGCATGACATAACGAAAGTCAGCATAGCCGATGCTACCGATTTAAGTAGAACCTCTTTACTCCCTTTGGTTAGTAGCCTTGATGTCCATCCATTAACTCTGTCATTGTGTCTTTCGACGACGAAATTAAAAATCTTGCTCTTTGCTCCTCCGAGACTTTTCGGGAGACCCAGATAAGTACCCACCCCTCCCATATTTTGGATTCCTAACAATTGTTTTATCTCGTCCTGAACCGTATCTTGTACTGTATGTCCGGAAATTAAGGAAGATTTTGAAAAATTAATTTGCTGCCCTGAGACCGACTCGTACTGTTTAAGTATATGTAATATGGTATGACACTCCTGTACCGTAGCCTTGCAGAAGAACAAACTATCGTCCGCAAAGAGTAAGTGTGAGACAGTTGGGCCTACCCTCGCCTCTTTCAACCCCATAAGTGATTTCTCTCTCTCTGCTTTCCGTATATTGGCTATCAATACCTCCGTATAAAGTATAAATAAATAGGGTGATAATGGGTCGCCTTGCCGCAGTCCTATGAATGGCGTAATTTGCCCTTTGGGGTTACCGTTAATAAGTACCTTATATTGTACCGATTGGATACACCAAATCATCCATGAAATCCACTTTTCCACAAAACCAAAATTTTTCAACAGGTGTTCAATAAATGGTCATTCTACCCGGTCATATGATTTGCTCCATATCCGTTTTAATTGCCATAAACTTACTTTTGCAAGATTTGTTGGTACGTAGACTATGAAACATCTCATGTGCGATCAAAATGTTATCAGAGATCAGTCTCCCTGATACAAAGGCTGATTGGGTCTCTGAAATCAGGTCCGGTAGCAATCTCTTTAGCCTCTGACATAGAACATTCGAGATGATCTTATAGCCCACATTACACAGACTTATAGGTCGTAATTCCGTCATACGAGTGGGCCGTCCTGTCTTCGGGATTAGGCAAATGTTAGTCATGTTTAGCCGTTGATCAAAAAAGCCTGTTTCTAGAAACCCTTTGACCAGTCATACTACATCTATCTTTATAATTTGCCATGATCGTTGGAAGAATAAAGCTGCCATTCTGTCCGGGCCCGGAGCCTTTTCTGGGTGCATCATGAAGAGGGCTCTGCGAACTTCCTCTTCCGTAGCCATTGCCGTAAGCATATCATTGTTCTGTTCCGAAACTAAAGACGGAATATCACTAAGAGCATTCTCAAAATCCGTCGGGGAAGTTGATGTGAATAAATCCTCGAAATAGTTAACCGCCACTTGTTCCACCTCTTTATCTGAGGTAACCCAAGATCATGATGCATTATGTAGTCCAGTAATCCGATTTCGCGCTCGTCTTTTCTTAACTTGCGCGTGATAGAAATTTGTTTTTCTGTCCCCCACCGTTGCCCATAATGTGCGACTTTTCTGTTACCAAAATAACTCCTCATCTAAATAAGCCTCTTTCAGTTTCCTCGTAATATCCATCAATTCCTCGGGTGTGCTATTATCATCATTCTGGACCTCCTCTAAAGCTTGTTGTAAGTCTCTAATTTTCTCTTTGCCGTATGGTAAATTATTTTTCCGCCATTATTTTTCTCTCCGTCAATTCGTTATTTTTCTATAAATGAGGATCTGTTGCCACCTGTGTTGATTTCCCAGCCCTTTGAAATTGTGTACATGAGGCTGTCCCGTCCAATCCACCTTTTATCAAACCGAAACTGGCACCGTTTCCGCGATATTTTATCATCAATGGTGGCAACAATTGGCCTATGGTCCGACCCAATCATTGCCAAGTATTCGACATATGAATGAGAAATAATTTCATGCCAATCCTCATTAGCTAGGGCCCTATCAGACGGCACCGAACAATTTTCGAATTCCGTCTTCCCCTCCAGGACATGGTATTTCCAAGACACTGAAATTCCAGAAAACCGCAATGTTGTATGATAAGATTGAAGGACATAAAGGAGGATGCAGGTCTTAAATTTCCTCATTGTTTTTCATTATTTCCCGTAATTTCGTTTAAATCGCCAATTATAAACCAAGGGGCGTCTCGTGTTGTGCTTGTTCGGGTTAACCGTTCCCACACTTGATCTTGATTTTTCGGTACCGGATCCCCGTAAATAAACGTCAAGAACACTTTTTCCTTGAATAGTTGCCTCAATATCAATTATTCGTTTACTAGAAAATAAAATAGTAACATCCAATGAATCATCATAATATAAAGCGAGTCCACCACTCGCACCGCACGGTTCGACCGTGTATAATTTATTATAACCAAAATGAAATTGGAATTTTTGGATAAAAGAAAAATCTTGCTTAGTTTCTGAGAGAAATAAAAATTATGGCTTATGTTTTTTCCAAACTTCCCGCAAAAATCATACTGTGTACCGATTCACGAGTCCCTAACAATTCCAACTCATAATCCGCATAAAGAAAAACTAATTTGGTATAAACTAATCCACCACCTTTGCCTCCTCTTCATCACGAGGCAAAGTCCTCACCACCTGATTCCTATCTCCCGTTACAGCATGTATCTCCTCCTCAACCAATTCTCCCTGCATTATCTTATCAGCATCATTTCCGGGGACAAATGGTACCTCTAGATCCTGAAGTGAGCCCAGGGCCGTCACCGTTGGTATCTCCTCCATGACCATCAATTAATCCATCAATTAATTCATCAATTATTCCATTCATACCATTACATGCCAGAAGAGGGAACAAATTTAAAATATTAATAAAAGATGAGGTAAACGCCCCATTCGCATAACATGGTGTGACCGAAAACAACTCATTGTGAATCCAATGAAACTGAAAAAAACCAGAAATTTAACAGATTGCTTTGAATCCAAAAGAAATAAAAAAACATAGATGTTGCTTCTTCCATATAATCTGAAGGACGCTTACCAGCAACTTATGACCCAGACCATGATCGAAACCAGCCCATGTATCAGTCCAAATCAAACATAATTGAAAAAACCCCTCCCGGTCTTCGCCACGTGAATTTTCCCCGAAGATGCATACGTAAGCGATGAGATTACCTTGTCCCTTTAATATTTCCACTTTGGTAACAGTGAATCAAGTAATTGGTAAAAAAAAAATCACCTTCAAAATATTATTAAAAGATGAGTTGAACTCACCATTCGTACTACACGATTTAACCGTAAACAACTCATTGCAAACCAAATGAAACTGAAATTTAAGAAATCTCAAACACACCTGGAAAAAATTGCATACATAAAAATAAAAATTTGTTGTCCGAAAATTTAAAAATGGTCTAAGCTTCTTCCTTAATTGAAGAGAGTTTAGTGACCCCTTATTATTGAAACTTGAAAACACTGAACTTGTAACTCATTTCTAATTCTCAGATTTTGAAAACTCAGCCTTGGATCTTCCTTTTGGTGGGTTCAGTTCACCGGCCTGAGATGAGTCCCCAAACCTTCCCGAGTGCTTTGGTAGCACCTTCTTCCTTGGAAAAATAATACCCTGCACAATCATTTTTTTCGAACCTGCACTAAGCATTTTTGTCTTCAGTTTAGAAGCCTGGTTCCGCTTGACCTTATTATTCCCATCCGTAGCCTCCTTATCCTTCTTTGATCCCTTCACACTCACTGTAACGTCCTCCGTCTCTATTGCCAAATCATTTTCCACCTCCTCTGTCCACAACATCTCAGCCCCTACAAAAACACATTCCACAATTTTCCCTATCTCCATATCATCACCAAGGAAACTATCATCCAGAAAATCATCACCAAAATTTTCCAAAACACCATCGGTATAAGTTTCTTGTTCCACTACCTCTTCTACCACAACTGAGTTATCCGTAATCAATTCATCTAACATCTCTACCATACTAGGCATATTTTCCGTATAGATCAAATTATCAGAAACCTGGCCTTTGGGACTATCCACCGCAAAAGAATTTGTTGCCTCATTCTCAAAAACCAAACCCCTACGGAAAGCCTGCCCCGTGACCTGAACTTCGTCACCACTAGTCTCCAAGACTGCACCTTCACTTGAGGTCTGGTTCGTCCCTACGTTGTTGCCGTGAAACACATCTATCATTTTCCTTTCGTGGTCCGATAAACAATTTCCCACACTTGAAGACCTCAACTCATTCAACCCCGAGGTGGACATGACATACCTTTTATTTGACTCCTTAGGTGGTAAGTGACTCGATGAAGGAATAGATTTTGAGTCTCTATCTTTGAACCGTCTGTCCCCCTTCCATGCACCAAAAAAGTGGTCCCTGCCTGAGTAATTACTAGCCCCTGCCCCTCTGAAATCTTGAACCTTCTCTTTTCCCTTATCTTGCCCGTGGTGGTTTTTGCTTGAGATTTCAGTGTTCTGTTGGACCAGATTTCCTCCCACACCATGAGATGTTGAAAAAGTTTTGTAGGTGAGTTGGTAAGCGAATCTGAAACGTTCCATATATACTGATTTCTCTTGCTGATACTGTGAGAGATCTTTGCCCGCAGCGTACAATGTTCCTCATTAATGCAAATCCCGAATGGTCCGTCAATGATCCAAAAATTTCTGCTTGTATCTTTATCGAGATAGGGTGGCCTGAGATAGCACTCAAAGATTGCCAAATCCCTATGAAACGGATGACAAATCGAAACCAGATGTGTTACCGAAATCTCCAATCCCTCCGTAATCTCCTCAATCCGAAACAGTAACTGTCGATTTGAAATCCGGTGGTATCCCGATTGATTACTGATCTGTGTAGCCACTTTAGCAAGTAAAATGTGGATATGGATCTGTAGAAGTTGTCCCGGCGTTGATTGAGGGCTGAGATCTTGAATCGTCGAATCCCGCCGATCCCGCTGATAAGCATGTGACTTATCTATTGAGAGTGATAAGCCAGTGACCTATCGATTGAGCAGAGAAGATAAGTAAAAGAAGCTGCGTTCTTTGATATTCAATGTTTGTGTCCCTGGAAACCCTAAACATTGGGCCCTTTAAATACATAGAGTAATGCTTAAACGACAGAGTTTTAATTATTTGCATAAAGTAAGATACTCTCATTCTCTCACATACTTAGCCACTTTTACGAACCATCTTCTCTTCATGCTTCCTTGTCTTTCTTCCAGATCTTTTCTTCTTCTTCATAAAAGCTAATGGCACATCAAGCTTATCAATACCCCTCCGAAGAAGACTCACCTTGTCCTCAAGGTGAAAGCTTGGGTAATCTTCTGCAATCTTGTTTACAGGTTCCCATGAAGCCTCAAAGAATGGTAACCCACTCCACTTGATTAACACTTCCGGTTCTGTGCTTCGAGATGTTCTACGGATATCAAGCACCTCTGCTGGTTCTGTTTGCCACTCTAGCTCAGGAGACAAAATAGCAGGAATTTTTTGTACCTTGCTTGGCTCTGGCACTGCCTTCTTTTGAAGGGATACATGGAAAACCGGGTGAATCCAACTTTGAGGAGGAAGCTTAAGCTTGTACGCTACCTTACCTATCTTCTGGATCACTTCGAAAGGACCAAAGTAGCGTGGTGCAAGCGTGCAAGCTTCTCGTTACGTCGTTGGGCCACTGATGCTTGCCTATAAGGTCTCAATTTCAAGTACACCATGTCGCAAACTTGAAACTCCAATTCTCTGCGATGTTTGTTAGCCGCAAGTTCCATCCTTTTTTTAGCCTTGTTCAAATTTCCTCTCAGTTCCTCTAATATGCTATCTCTGTCTTTTAGCATCTCCTCCACAGCAGCAATGGCAGTGGGAACGTCACCATACCGTAACATCCGTGGAGGATCTCTGCCATACAGGGCCTTGAAATGAGTGCTACCAAGTGATGAGTGGAAAGATGAGTTATACCAATACTCAGCCCATGGTAACCACTTGACCCATGTCTTTGGTTTTTCCCCTGCAAAACACCTAAGGTAAGTCTCTAAGCATCTGTTTACTACCTCAGTTTGGCCGTCACTTTGAGGATGGTAGGCGGTGCTTTTGTGAAACTCAGTGCCTTGAGATGTGAAAACGGCGGTCCTGAATTGGCTGAGAAACACCTTGTCACGGTCAGAAACCATCTTCTCCGGAAACCCATGCAGTCTTACCACTTCTCTTATGAACAATTCAGCCACAGTTCTTGCAGAGTATGGATGTTTTAAAGGCAGAAAATGAGCATACTTGCTAAGCCTGTCAACTACTACTAGTATCACATCGAACACGTGAGATACTGGTAAACCTTCAATAAAATCAAGGCTAATTTCTGACCATACCTGAGTTGGAATCGTCAGCGGAGATAACAACCCAGCAGGTGAAAGAGTGGAGTACTTGTTGTGTTGACAAACTTGGCAATTAGCTATGAATGTCTCAACATCCTTCTTCATACCCTTCCAATAAACTTCTCTGGACAGGCGTTTGTAAGTCTTGAGAACCCCTTCATGTCCTCCCATGTTGCTGGAGTGAAACTGTTCCAACACCTTTTGAGTGAAGTTTGATCCTCTGGGCAAGACTAGGCGGTTATCTTTAAACAACATACCATTTTCAACCTTATAACCTGAATCACAAACACTTGTGGTCAATGTCGACATAAGTTTCTGTAAGTCTGGATCCTTACTTACCTCATACACCAGTTCGGTTTTGTCGAAAGATAATGGGGCAGTGATACTGATCTGAAGGAATTGCTCCTCCATAGGTCTCCTGGACAAGGCGTCAGCAACTCTATTTTCTGCTCCTGGCTTGTACTCGATTTTATAGTCCAAGCCAAGAAGTTTGGAAGCCCACTTCTGCTGCTCAGAAGTTACTGATTTTTGATCAAGCAAGTATTGGAGACTTTTCTGATCAGTCCTAATCACGCAGCTGTTACTGGATAAATAATGTCTCCATTTGTTCACAGCAAACACAATGGCGAGTAACTCCCTTTCGTAGACCGATTTCTGTTTCCCTTCAGAACTGAAACCTTGGCTAATGTAAGCTATAGGTCGATTCCCTTGTGACAACACAGCCCCTATTCCAATACCTGAAGCATCAGTTTCAATAACAAAAGATTTCTCAAAATCAGGTAACACTAGCACAGGCAACACCGTCATAGCTTCCTTCAGATCATTGAATGCGGTAGTTGCTTCGTTACTCCACTTGAACCCGTCTTTCTTTAACAACTCCGTCAGCGGTCTAGCTTTAAGCCCATAATTCTGAACAAACCTCCTGTAATAACCTGTTAAACCTAAGAATCCCCTGAGCTCAGTCACATTCTTAGGTCTTGGCCAATTTTTCATCGCCTCAATCTTTGCTGGATCTGCTGAAACACCCTCACCAGATATGACATGCCCAAGGTAAGCTACTTGCGATTGACCAAAGTCACACTTCTTCTTGTTAGCGTAAAAGCGGTGCTCAACCAGAACCTGTAACACTGCCTTCAGATGCTGCTTATGGGTCTTGAGTGAAGGGCTGTACACAAGTATGTCATCGAAAAAGACCAAAACAAAACTCCTCAAGTATGGTCTAAAGAGATCATTCATAACTGATTGGAACGTCGCCGGTGCGTTTGTCAACCCGAACGGCATGACCAGAAACTCATATTGCCCTTCATGAATGCGAAAAGCAGTTTTCTCCACATCACATTTCTTCATTCTGATCTGGTGGTAGCCAGACTTTAAGTCTATCTTTGAAAAAATCGCAGCCCCCCTCAGCTCATCTAGCAACTCCTCTATAACTGGAATAGGATATCTATCAGGCACGGTTCCCTTGTTCAACGCTCTGTAATCAACGCAAAAATCTCCAGCCTCCGTCCTTCTTTTTGACTAAAAGAACCGGGCTGGAGTATGGGCTAATACTGGGCTGTATCACTTGCGCTTGAAGCATTTCCCTTACCAGCCTTTCAATCTCATTTTTCTGGGCAAATGAGTATTTATAGGGTCTGAGATTGACTGGAGCAGTACTTGGTTGCAGGGTGATTGCATGTTCTCTATTTCTTTCAGGTGGTAGCGAAGATGGCATCTGAAATACTTCATCGTATGCTTCCAACAACCTTTGGAGTTCCGGGTGTACCGGTTCTTTCTTTGTCAGCGAGTTCCCTTCGAACAAGGCAGTAAGTTCCAGCAAATAAGCCATTCCTCCTCCATTTATCAGCTTTTCGATCGAATTCAGGGAGACCTGTGACCTCAGAAAAGTGGGATCACCCACTAGTGTAACCCATTGAAGCTGAGCTTGTATAATTTCCAGTTGATGCGGGTATCTCCTAACGATGCCGACCAAGAATAGCCTAGCACCACGTCTGTAGTGCCCAAGTCAAACATAAAAAATTCCTCCACAATTTCTATCCCCTGGATTTCCAGCACCACACCTGCGCATTTCCCTTTCCCTGCAATCACTTGACCATTACCCACAGATACTCCAAACCCTCTAGTGTCAGTGATAGGTAGATTAATATCTCTTGCTACTTTCTCATCAATAAAGTTACTTGTAGCGCCTGAGTCGATGAGCACAATGAGCTCCTTCCCAGCTATTTTCCCTTTCATTCTCATGGACTTTTCCGCCGTAAGCCCAACAAGTGCTTGAAGCGAGAGCTTGATCAACTGTTGTACCTCTTCAGGCTCTGCATCAACTTCTGGCTCCTCAGTCACGTTCCCCATCTCATAACCCTCATCCTGATCTGCTTCCTCATCCAACTCCATAAATTTGAACCTCTGTTGCGATTTGCACCGATGCCCTGGAAAAAACTGCTCACCACAATGTCTGCAGGGATTGGACCTCTTGACCTCCGACACGTTACCAATCTTTTTGAGGTCCCTTCCCGACTCAAAAGGCTTCCTAGCTGGTGTGAAATCGTGGTTCTTCACAGGCTGGTGAATTTGGTTTCGATTCGCTAACTTTGAAGCAGGTGTGGAATAAGTTCTTTGAACCGGCCTGTAAGAGTAATTGTGGCTGTCGCCTTCTTGACTTTCAATCAACCTTGCCGCAGCTACTATGGCATTGATCCCCGATGGCTGACACCTTAGTACCTGGTCTCGCAAACCCTTCTTTAAACCCCTCAGAAACATGGACTCAGCAACATCGTTTGTAACATGAGGAACTTCAACCAGTAATTCCTCGAACCTTTCTCTGTATTCATCCACGGATCCTTTCTGCGTTATTTCCATCAACTGATCAACGATAGACCCACCTTTACCAGGTCCAAATCGATCCCTAAACTTCTCCTTAAAATCCACCCAATCCTTAATAACTTCTCGGTCTCTGATGTACCTCAGCCAAGTCACTGCGCTTCCTGTTAAACAAACGGTGGCTTGTTCCAGTTTCTCTTCCTGAGCCGTTTTGTTTGCAGCAAAGCTACTCTCTACCCTGTAAAGCCATTCTTCAGCATTCTGACCTTCATACAACGGTATTTCAAACACTCTTCTTGCAGATTCTTGTTTCGTTTCTCCTTGAACAGCGGCTGTCTGGTTTATCGCTTGTTGCAGAGGGATAGTTAGAGGCGTTGCTGGAATAGCTCCTTCTCCACTGCTCTTCTCTCCTGCAGGTGAAAAGAAGCTACCTTGAGCTGTAGTGAGGCCCGCGAACAACGGCGTCGTGAGCGGTGTGGTGAAACCCGCCTGCCTGACAGTACTCATCTGAGATCTGAGTAAGTGACCGAGCGCTTCTCGCACCCAAGCTTGTTCCTTTTCCATCTTGTCGATTCGCTCGTTCAGATCTACTTCCCGAGCTGGGCTTTCCACTTCGGTCGGATCTGCAACTCCTGAGTCTTCTTGGTTCTTCGTCATACTGAGCTCTGATACCAGTGATAAGCTTGTGACTTATCTATTGAGAGTGATAAGCCAGTGACCTATCGATTGAGCAGAGAAGATAAGTAAAAGAAGCTGCGTTCTTTGATATTCAATGTTTGTGTCCCTGGAAACCCTAAACATTGGGCCCTTTAAATACATAGAGTAATGCTTAAACGACAGAGTTTTAATTATTTGCATAAAGTAAGATACTCTCATTCTCTCACATACTTAGCCACTTTTACGAACCATCTTCTCTTCATACTTCCTTGTCTTTCTTCCAGATCTTTTCTTCTTCTTCATAAAAGCTAATGGCACAGCAAGCTTATCACCCGCCTATCCCGCCAATCCCGCAAGTTCTCTTCGAAGATCCGAGATTTTATCCCCATCACAAAGCTGATAAACCCAAGCATCCCGAAACAGCAGAGATCCGATCCGCATTCCCGTGATAAGAGGCAAATCCGAGCCCGATCGAATCTTAAAACAACTGCCTTGTCCGCGACCCGAAAACTAATCCACAACCCAATAGTCCATAAAGCAGATTTTGTTACCGAATCCTCGACCGAAGGCAGGGTAAAAACAACCCAAAGCCTGGAAGAAACCGAGATCATTCTCAGGAGACTTGAGACACCGCCGTCATGTCGAGAGAGAATTTATAGTTTTTTTTTTTACTTAGAGAGAACAATAACCAACCTACGAAGACAAGTTTATGTTTTGAATTTTATAATATATCTAACTAATGATTATAGATAAAACTATCAAACCGGACTAACCAATTTACTTAACCATTTTTGCAGTGGACTAAAATACAAACTTAAACTTACACATACTCAAATAAATATATAACAAACTATAGTGAACTTTAAAAAATTATATTATTTAGTAAATTGAGTATAACATATATTTTTAAAACTAAAAACTAATATTTTGACTCGTGGGACCTGCTTTTGAGGGCATTTAAAATTAAAATCATAACTCGTCCACGACGGACTAACCCGCTTACTTAACCCATTTTGAAATACCAACTCTAATATGTACTGCTTAATGACTTTGAGTTTTGTGGTCATTCCACGAACTCTTAAAAAAATCAACTTTATTGTGACTAACTTTTATAAAAATAGTAAAATATTTTTTAATTTTTGTTTTGATATATATTCAAATAAGATAATATAAATTATAGTGAACAATATGATAAGATTTCGAATATTTTTTCTTTAAATATATGTGGATTGATTGTTATCTAAAAATATATATTATTTTTAATATCGTAATAATTAAGAAATTAAATAATAGGTATCCTCATTAATGAAAAACAAATACCTTACATATTCTCTTCAATCATTTTAAAAAACAATTATATTCTTTCATATTTCAATTATCTTTTATTATTTATAATGGCATAGTATGTAATAACTTACAAAACAAAGTTTATTTTTTAAAATTTCTTCTTAAATACTATTATAGAGATGGTTCATTATATAAAGTTAGGAATGAAAATGTTTTACATAACCTTTCAGCTTAATCAGATCAACATCCTAACCAAAGCCAAAACAAATAAACCGAATGAAATTATTTACTTCTACTTATCAAAATATGATTTTTTTTCTTTCTTATATGTACAACTCATACGAACTACATAATTTGATGATTAACAAAACCAACCATTCACATCATATTGAGTTACTAAGCCCCAAGAAATATCTGTCAAATAAGGATGTAGATATAAAACAGAAATAATTAATTCAAAAGAAAATTAATAAGAGCTTAAAACGTTGCATATCATAATTGATAAACAGCTGGATCATAGAATTTTTTTTTAAATAGCATTGTAGCTCTTAAACCAAAAAAAAATAGCATGGTAGATAAACTCACTTAGAAACTGTGCAGAAGACAAGATCATAGACTCAACTCAACCAATAAGAGTTAATTCTTTTTAAGTTAAAACATTTAAGTAGATCAAAACATTAGATAAAGAGCATTCACAGTTTCTTAGATCTCTTATCTTCCATGCCCTTCCAAGATCGTGTGAGTAACATACGTAGGTATTGATGAATTCCTTGAATTGGTAGATGATGCTACCATCGACACTGGCATAAAAGCTCCAATACCTGGAGTATACGGAGAGATATCCAGCACGGGTAGGTCCATGCTTAGGAATTGCACCACTTGTCCCATGGGAGGCCTTGATTCTGGCATAACATTTGTGCAGAGCAATCCAAGTTTCAGAACCATCTCGGCTTCTTCGGGTGAGAATTCTCTTCCCAATTTTGGATCTCTGGTCTCAAGTAAAGAAGCCTGTTTCCAGCATTCACAAACCCACTTGACCAGATATAGCTTTTCGAATGGCAACTCGGGTTCCACAGGTCGCTTTCCATAAGTTACTTCAAGAAGGAAAGCACCAAAAGCATACACATCGATTTTTGTAAAAGTTCCCATTGTTATTAGCTCAGGTGTCATGTAACCTATCGTTCCCATAACGGCTGTTGCAGATAAGCTACCTTTGGGGTCATGAAACCCGGCTATAACAAAATCTCCTAACCTTCCATGGTACTCAAAATCTAACATGACATTAGAAACTTTTATATCACGGTGCAAAATAGATGGACTGGGTCTTGTATGCAGGTAGTTGAGAGCCGAGGCAATGTCCTTAAGAATAGAGATCATTTGCAACCATGAAAGAGATGGGTTTTCATAAAAAAAAAATTAAAAACAAAAACAAAAAAAGACAAAAAAATTGATTTTGGTTCAAATCGGCGCAACCATAACCTTCTGGCCATGAGAGATTATCCGACCCCATGGTCGAACTGCAGTTGGCCGCGAGATAAGCTCTAGATCCACGACCAATCCCTTATGTCCATGACCACGACCCCTCTAATCACGGCCATTCCCCTTTTCGCCATGGGAGATTTTCCAGACCCATGGGGAAACCCCCTTCCACCACGACCCTGTGCCCTCCTGGCGCGGCCAACCTTCCTCGCAAGCAAATCAACCATTCTCGCAACCAAACCCAACCACGCCTCATCCCAAGCCATTCCACACACCTTGGTGTTTCCCACACTCTTTCTAGAGCATTGTACAATGGTACAAACACTTCATCAACATGTTTGGATCCTCTTTTCAAACATACAACTTTGTCTTCACATTAAGGGAACAAGAAAGTGACACTTTCTACATGAGTTATAAACAGAGTTTTGAGAAATCAATACACACATCAGTTCCAAAGCAATGATTTTAGAAAAGTAACCACAAACACAAGATCAAATGCCATGATTCGGCCATACACGCCTATAACCACCACCTCCTCCATCCAACCACCTCCATGTAAGTTTTTTATTCCCTTTTTCCATAATCTTTTTTTATCCAATTTCGATTTTTTTTTCACACTGGGAACAATGTGATTTAAGTATGGGTGAGGATTTCATCCCTTACTAACTACTTTTCTTTCATGAGTCTTTGCATTCTTTGCTTCATGTTTTTTTATCAAATTGAAACACGGGTCTTAGGGAACAAGGACAAAAATCTATGATGCAATTGACCAGTGTGCTTCTACGCTATTCCTAGTAACAACTCTCTCGTGATTTAGTTTTAAACTAGGCGGTAGGTAGGGTACTTGTGACGCGAAGATCCCCAGAGGAAAGATACACAATACAGACGATTTATTGAGTTAAGGAAATAGATTAAATCTCGCCTCATGGTTCATTTTTTCTTAATCGTTTTCAAATGTCTCATTTTAATACGATTTCATTACTATCGTATCGTTTATGTTCGTTTCATTTATCTTTATAATCGTTTATTTATCTTTAAAATCGCATTTCTTAGATATGGTTTTTTGCAGTCCTACATTTATAACGTACCAATTAAAAAAATTGAAAAAATGCATTTTAAAATATACCCAAAATATTACTCATTTTAAATGTATCCAAAAGATAATATTTATCAACTAAAAACAATAACAATAAAACAGTTCATAATGGATGACAATATTTGTTCACCTCAACACAAGAATCGGAGGCCCAAGTTGTTGATCGGAGTCAACGCTTGGTCAACGCTTGAAACAGAGTCGGCCAATGGCGTAAAAGTAGCGTTGTCATGGTTATACAGAAAAATGGAGAACTTGCTCTGATGATGATTCAACGAATCTGTTGCGAAGCCGCCGGAGTTATAAACAGCACGGCTCAGGTCTTGCTCGGTACTCTTGAGATGATCGTTGATTAGCACGGAGATGAATAAGTTGTGAAGCCTGTTGAAGCCACACGAATCTGATCGTTTGATAAATTCATCAATGGATCTGTTGTGAAGCCTGTTGAAGCCACACGACTCTGATCATCGGCTGTGAAGCCTGTTGTGAAGCCAGACGAAGAACCCAAAAAGTTGTGATTTTTTTCAAGGCGGCTCTGGTCTGGCTCGGACTGATCCTGTGGGTAAAGAAGCCGACGAAGCCTGTCTTGTAATATCTGTAAATGATTTTCCAAAGAATCTTCCATCTCCAAGACTTTCTGTGAGAATTTGTTGTCATCGAGAGATCTCTTCTTCTCGTCGTTGATCTTCTTGTTTAGGAATTGGGAAAGGTTTGTGCTTTTCTTGTTTTTTTCTTTGTGGCTTAATTTGCTAAACCTCTCGGCCATGTCTCTGACTTTGGATTGATCCTCGGGCCATGTCTTGATGAGTTCTCCGTCACGACCGTAATAGATTACGCAGACTTGGATCTCGCATAAAGTAGAAAGCTCGTAGGCTTTTTTGAGAAGTGTCTGCTCTCTCAGAGAAAAATCCGTCTTCTTTTTGCAGCCTGAATGTTATTGTTTGGTTTTGATCTCTTGAAACTGGTTTGGTTTCTCACAGACAAATTGGTTTTGATCTTCTTTGTCGAAGAAGAAGAAGAATCCATTGTTTAATACACGCTTCAAGGTTTTGGGAACAAGAGACTTGTGATTAGCGTGAAGAAGGTTTAGGGTTGCTTGCGTATAATATCTATATATATAAAAAAAAAATTTCTCTTTTCTCATGCTGCGTCTTCAACATTATGAAAAGAATTTGAAAATGTATTATTCATATTCTAAATACATATATTAATTATAAATTTGGTTTTAACATTATGAAAAGAATTTGAAAATGTATCATTCATATTCTAAATAAAACCAGAAAATAATAAACTTATATGAATATAGTTCTTTGAAATAATAACAGATTTAATAATTTTAGTTATCATAATATATTTCAAATTTTATAAATATTTAATTAGGTTAAGTTGTATCGCAAATATTATAAAAAACTAAAATATCAAACAAATCCTAACAATTAAACAAATAACTTAAATATGTAACTAAATTCATAAAGCAAAAAATAAATTGGCAAGTTTTACATCTAATAAAGAGACAAATAAATAAAATTAAGGTATACTTAACATAATAATTATAATTATACATAACTATGAAAAAGAGAATAAGAGCCACCAAAATTAAGAAACATATTAAAATTAAAATATCAAACAAGTCCTAACAATTAAACAAATAAGTTAAATATGTAACTAAATTCATAAAACAAAATATAAGTTGGCAAGTTTTACATCTAATAAAGACACAAATAAATAAAATTAAGGTATACCTAACATAATAATTACAATTATACATAACCTATGAAAAAGAGAGTAAGAACCAAAAAAATTAAGAAACATATTAAAAGTATTTACACGAAAATATAAATTAAGTTTGAAAATTTAAGATCGTTGTGTTTGGTGATATTATTTTTAACAAAAAAATAAAAAAATGAATAAAAGCTTTGTATATGCAAAATATATATCATGTGATGTAAATATATTTCAATTCTCATAATAATTACCATCCATTAATACAATAGTATTTTCTAGAATTTGAAAAGATATTTACTTAATAGAAGATAGATTATATTGAATTAATCTAAAGATATTTCAATTTAATAATTTACTTTTATCCGTTTATTTATATAGTTTAGAAAAACTATATAATTTAGTGTTTATAAATTATGGATTATATTGTTTCTAAATAAAATCAAACAAATGTTGTGACATCAAACAATCAGTTATATATGGAAATCGTTTTCAACAAAGATAAAAGAAAAATAGATTTACGAATCACAAACATATTGCACAGATAAATATGGTTAAAATCATACATGAAACACTCGAAAAATAATAACTTCACATGAAACAAAATAAAAAAATTATTATGCAACTTTAAAATGTAAATATCTTCCTTTTAAAAACTCAACTAATTGCATAAAATTGATCACCAAAGAAAATAAAGAGGTAAAAATATGTACCATCGAATAAATAAACACATAGATGATCATAAATTAAAAAAAAATACACAGATCTTAAGCTGATAGAGATAATTAAATTAATTACGGGACCAAATAAAATAAAATACCATTAGATTAAAAAAAATTGTTTACCACATCCGCGCGGATCACACCCTTTGTGATTGAAATTGAAAGTGAAATCTTACCGGCGATGGGGAAAGATATCCGAGAAGAAGAGGGTTTTAGAGCAGTGGGTAATGTTTTTTTACATGATAATCATATTCACAAGAACTCTCTCTCTCTCTATCTCTCTAAATGTTTGAATCGACGCTCGACCCCATATTTCTTATATTTTTCCAAATCAGCCTATATTATCTCAAATGTTCTCATTAATCTATACATCTACGATGATTTTGATAGTAAATTAGTGATAGAAATTACATCATTTTTCAAATAAAGTTAGATTCATTTTGTAGTCACCAACACTGGATCATCGAAGATGAATAATAGTAAATTCTGAACATTTTATTAGTATTCGGTTTTAGGTAAAAATAGATAAAAATACAGTGACTTATTTCGAAGTATTTTTTTTTAAAGTTCGGAGAATTCTAAATTCACAAAACTAACTTTCCTTTTATTAGTATTCGAAGTAACTTTCGGAGTAGTATACAAAACTAACCTTATTTCGAAGTATTTATTTTATAAGTATTCAGTTGGATTAAAAAATATACAATTTCATAAATTTTAAAATGACAAAACTTAACTTTTAAAAACTAACTAATTGAATAACTAATCAACCAAAGAAAAAAAAATTCAAATTGTGGATCACTCACTAAACAAATACATAAATAAACATAAAATTAAAAAAGGAAAAAAAAAATTAAGAATAAACAATCTACATTTCTTAAGCTAATAGAGACAAATCCATTAACAATCATACTAATAAAACTAAAATAATATTATACCAAATTTTTTAAAAACAAAATTGTGCACACACTAGTATATATATCTATACTTTTGTTGTTGTATAATCTCGTTTGATTTCCTTTTTTGTGGATTCTGTTCATAAAATGATTAGATAATTTCCATATTCTCGAATTAATATATAGCCGTTAGTGGATTTTACCGTTGTTATATACATTTTTAATAGTGTATAGATATAAATAATTAATTCAGAGACTTGGATAAAAATTGCATAAAGCAATGAACAATAATTACTTTTTCTGTAAATATTCTTTCGTACAGTAGAAGTAGGGCTGGCAAAAAATCCGGATCCAAAAATCCGAACCGGTATCGAACCGAAAATATCTGAATCGAACCCGATCCGAATTTTTAAAATACCTGATCGGATCCTAAATTCCTATATCCGAAGAACTGAACCCGAACCGGTACAGAATCGAGAACCGAATGGATACCCGAAATACCCGAAGTGTAATTATATATCCAAATATATATATATTTAAAACATATTATATTAAACCAGAAATTTACAATCATACAGAACCAAAACCCAATGGCCTGGTTCGGAAACTAAACTGATACAATTGGAATTGAAAAGAAGCAAACCAAAAACCGAAAAAAACTGAACCAGCCGGGGATCGGCGAAAGAACCCTAGCGCCGCACTGAAGAAACCTCGGGTACCCAAACGCCGTGAGGGAGCAAGACACAGTCTCGGGGATCTTGTAACGCCCGTGTTCCGCAATTCTGCCAAACGAGAGATTTTGGCTAAGGCCGAATTGAGTTTAGCCGAGAAGAATTGGAAAGAAGGCAAGAATTCGTGTGAAAATGAGATTAGCCGAGGAAAATTCAATCAGATCGAGTGATTTCCAAACTGATTAAGTTTTAGCCGAGCTAAAATCAGCTGGCCGTTAATTTTGGGAATTTAACCGAGCTTAATTCAGCTGGCCGAGTTTTTCGGGACTTGGTCGGATTTCGGACAAGTCTAGGGAAATTAATTATCAGGGGAAGTTATTCAGACTCGCGGGAACGGTTTTAGCCGGGAAATCCGAGTAAAAATGAAAACCGTCGACAGTTTCTCAGGGAAAAAGGCACGTGTGAGAGCAGTTATGTTTTAGCCGATTAAAATAAATCGTGGGACGGTTATTCGCAGATTAAAATGCACTTTGATCTATTTTAATCAGATTTTGGGCTCATTTTCTTCCTTTGCGCGACCAAAGAACTCTGAAAGATCGAGAGAGAAATTGTCGAGGGGAAAATAATCATCCGAGGGAAGTTCGATTAATTCAGAGGGATAAATTATCCGGGGGATTCCGATATTGCCAAGGGAGAGTATTTCCGAGGGAGATTTCATCCGGGAGATTCCGATATTATCGAGGGAGAGTATTTCCGAGGGAGATTCCGATATTGCCGAGGGAGAGTATTCCGAGGGAGATTTCATCCGGGGGATTCTGATATTGCCGAGGGAACTTATATCCGAGGGAGATTTCATCCGAGGGATTCTGATATCGCCGAGAGAAGGAGATTGCATGTTCGTTCTGAACCGAATCCGAGGGAAACGAAGGTGAGTTCGTGACCGTGGCCTTAAGTCTGATCGTTTCTTGAGTAGATTGTATTCTGTTTGTCTGATGAATACGATGTTTGTCATATATTCATGTTATGTTGGCTATCCGTGGGATTATTTACCTGAACGGCAATCTAGACTGAGATTAGCCGGTGAGTGTATATAATCTCTCGGCTACGTTCTGTTTCTGATAAGCATCTGATTGTTCTGGTCTATTTCTTGTTGCGATTCATTCTTTGGCTAAGTGAGACGGGATGACCGTTCTCACTAAGCATGTTGCTTATGCCTCCTTTTTGGATGCAGATTCTGATTATGGCCGAGATTGTACATGTGATGGTTGATCAGTTCGCGGGACAAAGGCTGGAACGGATGGATGGTTGTGTTGGGTAGATTCAGTCTAGTATTTCATGTAATAGCTTATTAGCAAACTCGCATGTTTACTTGAACCTCGTTTATGAATTCATGTTTTCTGTTTTAATCTACTTTTGCTTGAAAATGACTAAGTCTAAATGAACCAAAACGTGGAAAAAGTTAAAAATCTGGTATATTCTAATCCGGCTAAAATCTCTAAGTGTTGGCTAAAATTATAAAAATCGGATTAGGGTATTACAAGTTGGTATCAGAGCGCGGTCGGTTCTAGGACAGAGTCTAGCATAAGTGGGTTAGTGGGAATACCATCCTTCCAGCGCCTTGTCTCGCGGTAAGTCTGAATTTTTCTGTATGGTTACCTAAGTTGGTTTGCCGACTAACTTAGAAATTTATGTTCTCGGTATTGCAGATGGCAAGAGGTAACCGTAAGAGGCGTGTTGATGATGAGTATGGTGTGAACAACGAGGGGGAACATCTTGTTGAGGAGATGGCCGAGAATACGGCAAACGTTGCTGCCGCTCCGGTTGGTTTGGAAGGGGTGTGGGGTTTACTGACCCAAGTGTTGGCGAGACTGCTTGTTGTTGCGGCGGCCCCTGTGGCACCACCGCCTGTTGTGAATCCACCTGTCGTGGAAGTGGAGGAAGTTGTTAATGCGAGAGTTCCATCTTACTTGAAGATGATGGAACACATGCAGAAGTTGGGAACAAAGTTTTTCTCCGGTGGAACGAAGCCCATTGAGGCGGATGGCTGGATTGACCGATTGGAGAGAAACTTTGAGTCCATACGCTGTCCTGATCAGTACAAGAAGGACCTTGCCGTGCACTACCTGGAAAGTGACGCGCATACCTGGTGGTGTGGTGCGCAACCAAGGGATGCAGTGAGCACGTGGGCTGACTTATGTGATCTGTTCCGTGCTAAGTACTTCCCACCGGAAGCTCGTGATCGTTTGGAAGGGGCTTTCCTTGATCTGCGTCAAGGGGCAAAGTCAGTGAGGGAATACGAGGCGGAGTTTAATAATCTGAAGAAGTATGCTGGCTGTGAAATGGGGAGCGAGGGGAATCAGATTAAGCGGTTCATGCGTGGGCTAAGGATTGATATACGTAAGCATTGTCAAATCCGTGACTATGGCACCTTTCAGGAGCTGGTGGAAAAAACGACTCAGTTAGAATCTACTTCGGCTGAGGAAGCCAAACTTTTTGGTATTGCTGCTGGGTAAAGGAAAAGTGTTCCTTCGGGAAAACCACCTGTGAGTCGCAACGCAGGAATGGCCGTCGTGAAGGGGAATTCTGGTACTAGTTGGTGTGCGATTGGTGCTTTTCTACGCTGTGGAAGCTTGGACCACAAAGTCCATGATTGTCCTGAGGAGGATCGTAGAGGAGCAAGAGTCTGTTATCAGTGTGGAGAAGCTGGACACTTCAAGCCGAATTGTCCACAGTTAGCACAGACAGTGCATCGATCTGAAAAGAGGCCAAGTGAGGAACTACCACTGCCGCCACCGCCAAAGAGATAGGTTGTGATGCCGCGGCTCTGTGCTTTGGTTGAGGAGACTGTGATTGATCCGAGTTGCTCACGTCCGATCACTGGTAAGTCCTATCACTTGCCTTGATAAAAAATTTTGCGTGAGTTTCTGTTGCGTGTTGCATTAGACTTAGCATTCTAGATGAATGTGTAGGGACCCTTGCCATGGGTGGTGTGGCAACCCATGTTCTGTTTGATTCCGGAGCAACAAATTGCTTTGTGAATCCGGATATGATTGGGAAGGGAGAGTTACGCAAGGAACCTGGAGGTAATTTTTGCTTAGTCAAAGCGGCCAGTGGACAGGTCATGCGTACAATTGGGAAGGTACGTAATGTTTCTGTCATGATTGGCTCTGTGAACATGTCAGCTGATCTGGAAATCTGCGAGGTGAAGTCTTACAATGTGATCCTTGGTATGGACTGGCTCGGAAAATACAAAGCACACTTGGACTGTCACCGCGGGAGAATTCGGTTTGAAATTGAGAAGGGAATTCTGGAATATCAAGGCATTAAACCTACCTCGGGAAGTCTGATTGTCTCGGCAGTTCAGGCTGAACAGTTGATCAAGAAGGGTTGTGAGGCGTATTTGGCGACAATCACTACGGCCGAAGTTGGGCCGGATGCGGAGCTAAGTAGTATTTGCGGCGCTGAGTGGTTTACCACCAACACGTTCTGATCCGTTCACCATTGAGCTCGAGCCTGGAACGGCTCCTATTTCTAAAGCTCCATATCGGATGGCACCTGCCGAGATGGCCGAGTTAAAGAAATAATTGAGCGAGCTGATGGAGAAAGGGTTTGTGAGAGCAAGCAGTTCACCGTGGGGCGCACTGGTATTGTTTGTTAAGAAAAAGGATGGGAGTTTTCGGCTTTGTATCGACTGCCGCGGGTTGAACAGAGTTACTGTGAAGAACAAGTACCCTCTTCCGAGGATATATGAGTTGCTGGACCAGCTCTGAGGTGCTACTTGCTTCTCTAAGATCGATTTGGCTTCAGGTTACCATCAGATTCCGATAGACGAGTCGGATGTAAGGAAGAATGCCTTTAGGACAAGGTATGGTCACTTTGAGTTCGTAGTCATGCCATTTGGACTGACGAACGCACCTGCGGCTTTCATGAAGCTCATGAACAACGTATTCATAGATTGCTTGGATGAGTTCGTGATCATCTTCATAGATAACATTCTGGTCTACTCAAAGAACCGAGAGGATCACATGGTTCACCTTGAGACGGTGATGAGCAGACTAAGGGAACATAAGTTGTTTGTGAAGCTTAGAAAATGCAGTTTTTGGCAAAGGGAGATCTGATTTTGGGACATGTAGTCTCGGATAAGGGAGTGTCCGTAGATCCAGAAAAATCAAGGCAATCGCGGATTGGCCTAGACCTGTGAATGCCTCGGAAATAAGAAGCTTCCTCGAGTTAGCTGGGTATTACCGGCGGTTTGTTAAGGGATTTGCGAGCATGGCTCAGCCAATGACACGACTAACTGGGAAAGATGTACCGTATATGTGGTCGGCGGACTGTGAGAAGTGTTTCTCTAAGTTGAAGGAAATGCTTACGAGTACTCCGGTTTTAACTTTGCCTGAGCCGGATCAGCCTTATGTGGTTTACACAGATGCATCACGGATGGGCTTGGGATGCATTCTGATGCAACAAGGGAAAGTAATAGCTTACGCTTCAAGACAGTTGAGGAAGCACGAGAAGAATTATCCTACTCACGATTTGGAGATGGCTGCGGTAGCGTTTGCGTTGAAGATTTGGCGATCTTACTTGTACGGTGGGAAAGTTCAAGTTTTCACGGATCACAAGAGCCTGAAGTACATATTCACTCAGCCGGAGTTAAACATGAGACAGCGTAGGTGGATGGAATTTGTGGCTGATTATAATCTGGATATTGCCTACCATCCGAGAAAGGCAAATCTTGTTGTGGATGCACTTAGTCGGAAGAGAGTGGCCGCATCTACCAAAAAAGATATGGAAGGATTGGTCAGTATGGTCAGGACCTTACGTTTGGCAGCCTTGACTAACGAGGTGGAACCGATGGGTTTAGGTGCAGCAGATCATGCGGATTTGTTAAGTCGGGTACGGTTGGCTCAGCAGAAAGATGAGATTCTCATGAAGTCGGCGAAGAATGATAATACGGAGTATCAGACTTCAAACAATGGGACGATTTTGGTAAATGGCCGTGTGTGTGTTCCGAATGACAAGGAACTAAGGGAAGAAATTCTTAAGGAAGCTCACCATTCTAAGTTTGTGATTCACCCAGGATCGACCAAGATGTATCGAGATCTGAAGCGGTATTACCATTGGGTTGGGTTAAAGCGAGATGTGGCTAAGTGGGTTGCTGGTTGTCAGACTTGTCAGATGGTGAAGATTGAACATCAGGTTCCGAGTGGGTTACTGCAAAGTTTACCGATTCCCGAATGGAAATGGGACAAGATCACAATGGATTTTGTTACCGGATTGCCAAAGTGTGGCAACATGGATTCGATTTGGGTCATAGTCGATAGACTGACTAAGTCTGCTCATTTCCTTGCAATCAACAAACAGGACAAGGCCGAGGGACTAGCAAAGTTATATGTGGAGCAGATCGTTAAGTTGCATGGAGTGCCAGCGAGTATAGTTTCTGATCGAGACTCACGTTTTGCATCGGGTTTTTGGAAAGAACTTCAAAAACGTTTTGGGACAAGAGTTCATATGAGTACAGCCTATCATCCGCAAACTGATGAGCAGTCCGAGAGAAAAATCAGGACACTTGAGGATTTGTTGCGAGCTTGTGTTCTGGATTCGGGCGGTAGATGGAATGATTACTTGCCTTTGGCGGAGTTTTCCTATAATAATAGGTACCACGCTAATATTGGGATGTCACCGTTTGAAGCGTTGTATGGACGGCCGTGTCGTACACCGCTATGTTGGACCCAAGTTAACACGATTCGACTAAGGACCGGCTTGCTCTAGGTACGGTGGAGGTTGAATAATCCTTGACTTCAAAGAATCCACAAAGAAAGATGCTAAGGCGTGAGTGATGAACTCGAAAATCCTTAGGCCCAATCAATAATGAACAATTTGAAACGAGGCGGTGGCTGCGATTCTTGAGGGATTCGAGAACAAGGATGATAGAGCATGGGAGATGAATCCCGAAAATCTATATGCCCCTTATTACGAGAAGAATCGAACAAACAACGGATCAAATGTTGCATCGAGGTGTTGCGGAATTACACTTCGATAAACCAAAAAGAATTTCATTGACTAACCATCAAAGAAATCGAAGAACAAGAGTTAAAACTCAGAAAATATTTGATAAAAGATTGATTAATTTCGTGGCTGCCTTACAAGGGAAATATAAAGAGAAAAAAATCAAAGAGAGAGTCAATGGTCAATCTCGAAAATGAGAGAAGACCACCTCGAAAATTACAGCAATAATTAAAACAAGTTTGAATTTGAAAATATGTCTTTTGATCTTCCATGGTCGAAATTGTAGATGTTGCTGGGCTTGAGAAAGATCAAAAAATGGGCCATTAACAATGTGAATCATTTGCCTCATTAAAAACCTTTCCAAGAAAACCCATTGGGACAAAACTTGGATAAGGGAAAAAGAGCACAAAATGATTCACATACCCATTTAGTGATTTCTTTGGGCCTTCTTGTACCTTGACGGTTTGAGGTAATAAGTGAGCTTCTTTGGAACATCCTGGATGACATAAAAAATATCCAAATCGCAGCAGCTTTGACAATAGATCCGTTGAGAAGTTGAAGCCTCCAAATGAAGCAAGTCGAGGATCCGTTGACTTAGAAATTGCATATCTTCCAAATGAAAACTGGTCTTGACTTGATTCCACTTCTCCGTGACCCTATGATGGATCAAAATTGTAGAAAAATTTGATTCGTAGCCTAACTCGTCCTGGTGTTCATGGAAACCTCCAATTAAGGCTGGTATGTCCAAATCGGGTAAGGTGAGAATCACCCGATTTGTAAATTCAATAACTCCTTTGTTTGAGCTCCAAATGGACTGCTTCTAATTCGTAGTGTGCTCTGCATGATCTGAGAATGTTTTCCAAGTGGTCTCATGCTTTGAATCTTCGTGGTTGATTCCGTATGCTCCAAGAAAGGCACATATGTCCTTGTTGACTCCTATGCGGTTTGTGTGGCATGTTTGACGAAGTTCTGGTTCACGCTGATCCTCCTTGATGCTTTCCAGGATCATATCATCCTCCCCCAGTTGAAAAGGATTTGTCCTCAAATCTGTCAATAACAAAGCTAAGTTAGAACCATTGAAGTAAATCAGAATATGCTCACCTTGCAAACAAATCTTGTAGGCATTGATATGTTCTATGACTCGGGGTTGACAATCTCTTATTAGCATTTGTTTGGACTCCTCTTGGGCTGAAAAACGTTTCTCCTTCATATGAATTCAAAACTGATATCCATGCTCGACGTTCACATTGCTCTCCTCTTTTATATCCTGTGCACTTTCAAAGACTCGAAACAAAAGATTATAGGTGCAAAAGACATACTCATTACGACTAGCACACAATTCCTTACTTAGATCATCCAAAATAAATTTCAAAGGCTCAGCATGACCATCTAAGTTTTTATTAAAATTCAGAGTACTATCAAAGTAAACAATTTTCCTAAAGAAAGATTCAACGAGTTGTGAAGCACTAGCATTTTTAAAGATTTTATCAATCAACAAAGAATTTTTCAAAGCATAATTACGCTAACACGATTTGTTCTCATCAAATAGAAACCCTTTTCGCTTAAAGAACTTCCCAAAGAAAAATCTCTCACAATACTGAAATACATCTAGCAAATTATCATTGAGAGTAGAGAGTAAATCATACCTTTGAATTATTGTATCAGCAACAATAATTTCCTTACCTTTTTTGATGTCATAAGAATTCACCTTAATGTTTGCTTGCACGTGATGCTGTTTGTTTTGCAAACGCTCCATTGGTTCAAGAACAACAATTTTCTTAAGCCACTCATGGTAAAGCCATGTTTTGGGGGCATGAAAATTCAGCTCTTCGTCATGTATACCCTGTGCTTTCACCACAATAACTTGAAACACAAGATCAAACACACAAAAGGCATACTTCTCTATTTCAGCAAACAGTTTATTATTTAGATCATCAAAGAGTTGATTATATATTAGAATGTAGATCACGTCAAACATCTTAATGAATGATCTCAAATCATATGAAACTTCTCTAAATTCATGATATGAAATACATTGTGTTCTCCTAGAGAGTCTATCAAGATCCATAAGCACAACATTTATTTTTGGTTCACACGTTTTATCAAAAAGAAATCCTCCATGCCTAAAGATCTTTTTATGCTCGAATTTCACAAAATAATGAATCACATCTTTAAAATCAATACTTGACAAATAAAGTTCTTGGATGTGTTCATATTCCAGCAATTTAGATTCAGAGACAAAAAGAAATACATACCTTTGAATCGTTGTATTAGGCACAACAATTTCCTTACCTTTTCGGATGCCACAAGGAATTGTCTCAACGGTTGCTCCTTGCAAGCATTTCTTGTAGGTCTTGCACACGATCTGTGCTGGGATCTGGAGTTGCTCATGCTTTCTAGAGTCTTCAAAGTCAGAATGGTCATTCTGCACAGGTTTCAGTAGTCCCTCAGCTCCCGTTCCTTCTCCTTGTCCGAATTGGTCTCCTTTGGATCCGAGAAGTGATTTGTGAAGCAAGATAGAACCTGTATGTCCTAACAACAAAACACCACGATCATAAGTTTCAAAATATGTAATTGGTTGAGTGAACTTACCTATAGTGGAAGAGAATCGGTCATTTAGATACTCATTTGGCTCGGCATGCTTTATTTCGACGATAAGGCCATCGGACAGGATTTGTGAAGGAAGTATAAAATCCTCATGTCCTAATTGATTTCTGCCTCGACCAGAACTTCCACAAGGTTCACTTGGTTGATGAAAATCATCTCCCTCAGTAGTGATTCGAAGTTTTAGGCGTTCCCTCATTTGTTGCAAGTAATTTTGGTGCTCGGGATCTAAGGATCGCTTGGTCCTTTTGTTTTCTGAAGTTGCGTCTTTAAAGTCAGTGCTTTCTTTCTTCCTTTGCTCTTGAGAAAGAAGATAACGCCTAGCTACAAGTAGCTCTCCATCAACCGCATGTTCTTTATACTCATCAAAGATTGACGTGGTTTCAAGCTCTTCTTCCTCGTCATAGTCGTCATAAATAGGTGCGGAATCAAACTCCTTACCCGTGATGAGATATTCCTTGGCCAGCAACTCCTCAAGCTTCTCCTTTGAACCTGCATCAATTCCCTTTGGCAAAGACAAGTGTATGATACTAGAATCAAAATTTTCAGAATTTATTTGAGATGGATCAACACTTATCTTAGTTACTTCTGGATTCGGCTCTAGAGATGTTGGTTTAGTCACTTCATGACTCTTGAATGGCGTGTCTTTAGCTTTTGCAAATTTTTCTTCGAACTTGGCTACAACATCTAGTAATGCACCTTGAGTTTCGTTTGGATCGAATAAGGACTGAGGGCCTCGACCAGCACGTCGGGAATGGTCATTTGGTCGACGAATATGATTTCCCTCAGTGGAAATTATATGCCTTTGCTCAACCCTCAAGTGTTGCAAGTAGTTTTTGGATTCTGGACGAGAGGATCGATTGGTCGGGGAAGCGATCGATTGATCGTTTTTGCTTCTGCCGGTTCCAGAAGATTTTGATCGATCGATCCGATGAAAGGATTGATCGGTCGTCTCCTTAAATCTCCTTTTGAGCAATCCAAATTTGTAGCTGAGTTCTTCTTTTTGATGTCTCGCTTGCCTTCCCGGTGTCCGGAACTCAAGTGCGGCCATACTGTTTCTCATCTCATGGAGTAGTTGTGTGATGCCATCAAATTTTTGATTCACACCATCGACCTTTTGGTTCATCGCGGCGTCTCGTTCTCTCCTTGACCGTGATGAAGCGGTCTCACTCTCCTCGGACATATTGTTCCTCGCACAAAACAACAAACGCTGTGAGTGTATGCAAAGTTCAGATTTTTTTCTTTTCAATATCACCACAAAAACTGGACTTTTTCAAAAACTCAAAAACGAATTTTTTTTTTTTTGAATTTTAAAAATTATGAAAATTACAATAAGACACATATCTACTTAGATATTTTGTTTTTTTTTATTTTTATTATAAGGTTTTGAATTAAAAAAAATTCGAAACAAAACCGAAACAACAAAATTTTCAAACCCAGAAATTTAAAGAAGAGGAACAGTTTGAAATGGATAGATCTCACCGATTTTGGAGCAAGTGGCTCTGATACCACTTGACACAATTCGACTAAGGACCGGCTTGCTCTAGGTACAGTGGAGGTTGGATAATCCTTGACTTCAAAGAATCCACAAAGAAAGATGCTAAGGCGTGAGTGATGAACTCGAAAAATCCTTAGGCCCAATCAATAATGAACGATTTGAGACGAGGCGGTGGCTGCGATGCTTGAGGGATTCGAGAACAAGGATGATAGAGCGTGGGAGATGAATCCCGAAAATCTCTATGCCCCTTATTACGAGAAGAATCGAACAAACAACGGATCGAATGTTGCATCGAGGTGTTGCGGAATTACACTTCGATAAACCAAAAAGAATTTCATTGACTAACCATCAAAGAAATCGAAGAACAAGAGTTAAAACTCAGAAAATATTTGATACAAGATTGATTAATTTCGTGGCTGCCTTACAAGGGAAATATAAAGAGAAAAAAATCAAAGAGAGAGTCAATGGTCAATCTCAAAAATGAGAGAAGACCACCTCGAAAATTACAGCAATAATTAAAACAAGTTTGAATTTGAAAATATGTCTTTTGATCTTCCATAGTCGAAATTGTAGATGTTTCTGGGCTTGAGGAAGATCAAAAAATGGGCCAGTAACAATGTGAATCATTTGCCTCATTAAAAACCTTTCCAAGAAAACCCATTGTGACAAAACTTGGATAAGGGGAAAAGAGACCAAAATGATTCACATACCCATTTAGTGATTTCTTTGGGCCTTCTTGTACCTTGACGATTTGAGGTAATAAGTGAGCTTCTTTGGAACATCCTGGATGACATAAAAAATGTCCAAATCGCAGCAGCTTTGACAATAGATCCGTTGAGAAGTTGAAGCCTCCAAATGAAGCAAGTCGAGGATCCGTTGACTTAGAAATTGCATATCTTCCAAATGAAAACTGGTCTTGACTTTATTCAACTTCTCCGTGAGCCTCTGATGGATCAAGATTGTAGAAAATTTTGATTAGTAGTTTAACTCGTCCTGGTGTTCATGGAAACCTCCAATTAAGGCTGGTATGTCCAAATCGGGTAAAATGGGAATCACCCGATTTGTAAATTCAATAACTCCTTTGTTTGAGCTCCAAATGGACTGATTCCAATTCTTAGTGTGCTCTGGGTGAGCTGAGAATGTTTTCCAAGTGGTATCATGCTTTGAATCTTCGTGGTTGATTCCGTATGCTCCAAGAAAGGCACATATGTCCTTGTTGACTCCTATGCGGTTTGTGTGGCATGTTTGATGAAGTTCTGGTTCACGCTGCTCCTCCTTGATGCTTTCCAGGATCATATCACAAATGGGGGATCGGAATATTTTTGGTCGAGACTTTGTGGAAGAAACGACCGAGAGAATCAGAGTGTTGAAACTTAAGATGAAAGAAGCTCAGAACCGGCAAAAGAGTTATGCGGATAAGCGCCGGAGGGAATTGGAATTCCAAGTAGATGATCTGGTTTACGTCAAGATGGTTATCAACAAGAGTAAAGACCGAGCTGCGTTATCTGGAAAACTGAAACCAAGGTACATGGGACCGTATAAGATTTTGGAAAGGATCGGAGCAGTGGCTTATAAGTTGGAATTGCCACCAGTGTTGGAAGCATTCCATAATGTTTTCCACGTTTCCTTGCTAAGGAAGTGCGTGACTCATGGGGAAAGAGTCACCGCGGATCCACCACCGGACTTGCAAGAAAATTGGACTATTGAGGGAAGGCCAGTTCGTATTGTGGGAACAAGAGTGAAACAGGCTGGCCGAAAGAAGATTAAAATGATCCAAGTGGTTTGGGATTGCGAAGAGGAAGAAGATACGACTTGGGAACCAGAAGATCAGATGAAAGAAAAGTTTCCTAAGTGGTTCGATAAGCAACCTAAGTTAACAGAAAAGCCAAAGAAGAAGAAAGATTCGAGGACGAATCTAATCATAAGTGGGGGAGAGTTGTAACGTCCATGTTCCGTAATTCTGCCAAACGAGAGATTTTGGCTAAGGCAGAATTGAGTTTAGCCGTGAAGAATTGGAAAGAAGGCAAGAATTCGTGGGAAATGAGATTAGCCGAGGAAAATTCAATCAGATCGAGTGATTTCCAAACTGATTAAGTTTTAGCCGAGCTAAAATCAGCTGGCCGTAAATTTTGGGAATTTAGCCGAGCTAAATTCAGCTGGCCGAGTTTTTCGGGACTTGGTCGGATTTCGGACAAGTCCGGGGAAATTAATTAATTGTGGGAAATTAATTATCGGGGGAAGTTATTCAGACTCGTGGGAACGGGTTTAGCCGAGAAATCCGAGTAAAAATGAAAACCGTCGGCAGTTTCTCGGGGAAAAAGGCACGTGTGAGAGCAGTTATGTTTTAGCTGATTAAAATAAACCGTGGGACGGTTATTCGCGGATTAAAAAGCACTCACTACAAGAAAACAGCGTTTTAACGACTACATGTGGCGACTAAAACTTTAGTCGCTACGAATTGTGACTAATTAACAACTATTTTATGACTATTTGGCGACTAGTTAGGTTTAGTCGTAATGTTGTCGCTATTTTACGACCAAACAGAATAGTCGCTATAGTAGTCGCTATTTTACGACTATTGTACGACTATTTTAAGTTCAGTCGCCAATTTACGACTACGGTTACGACTAATATTACGACGGGGCTTAGTAGTCGCAGAATAGTCGCTAAATTAGCGATTAATATGCGACTAATTGGGCGGGTCGCATAGCAGTCGGTAAACAGTCGTGCAAAACCGGTGAAAAACACGTGTTAGTTGTTGTTTGGGTTGGTGCACCGGCTTTATGTGACTACAATATGTAGTCGCCTTTCAGACGCCTTGTAGTCGCTATGTAGTCGGCAAAATCGTCTATATAAACAAAATTTACCCGATTTCTTCTCCTCATTCGATCTTAAACACAAAACAAACATATTTATTCTCCTCATTCGATTTTAAACACAAAATCAAAGATATTTCTTCTGCTCATTCGATTTATTAGTTATAAAATGTCGGGAAATTACAATTATAGTAATTTCCGGGAGTGGATGTATAATAGGTTCGATGAAGAGACGGGAAATTTCTCGTAACAGTTCAGAATGGGGGTGGAGCAATTCATGACATTTGCAAATAGCCAGCCTCTAACACAGAGTAATGGCGGTAAGTTTTTATGTCCTTGTAGTGTTTGCAAGAACGAGAAATTTATCCCGGGGACAAGAATTTGGAATCATATTTATAGCAAAGGATTTATGCCAGATTATTATGTTTGGTATAAGCATGGGGAAGAATTCAATATAGCGGATTTAGGATCGAGTTATGTTGATACGACGTATATAGGTGGGAGTGAAGAAGTGGGTAATGTAGTAGAAGATAGATATGTGGATATCGTGAATGATGCATTTCGTGATAACGTGAGTTTTGATAACTATCATCAAGGTGGTACTAGTTATCAGAATGTAGAAGAACCGGTACGTAACCATTCAAAGAAATTCTACGACTTGTTAGAAGGTGCAAATAATCCACTATACGATGGTTGTCCTGAAGGTCACTCGCAGTTATCCTTAGCTGCTCGAGTCATGCAAAATAAGGCAGAATATAATATGAGTGAAAAGTTAGTGGATTCGGTTTGCGAAATCTTGACAGACTATTTACCAGAAGGAAACAAGTCAGCTGGTTCACATTACGAGACAGAAAAATTGATGCGCAATTTAGGTCTCCCATATCATACAATTGATGTTTGTATTAACAATTGTATGATCTTCTGGAAAGAAGACGAGAAGGAAGATAAATGTCTGTTTTGTGGAAAACAAAGATGGAAGCCTAAGAACGACCGGCGTAGAACCAACGTACCATACAGTCGTATGTGGTATCTACCTATTGCTGACAGATTAAAGAGAATGTATCAAAGCAAGAAGACTGCAACGGCAATGAGATGGCATGCCGAACACCAAACAAAGGAGGGAGAAATGGGTCATTCTTCTGATGCGGCGGAGTGGAGATATTTTCAAGATCAACATCCCCGGTTTGCTGAAGAACCGCGTAACGTTTATCTTGGATTATGTACCGATGGGTTCAATCCCTTTGGCATGTCTCGTAATCATTCGTTGTGGCCTGTGATCTTGACGCCATATAATTTACCCACGGGTATGTGCATGAATACAGAGTATTTATTTCTTACAATTCTGAATTCTGGGCCAAATCATCCGCGAGCTAGTCTCGATATATTCCTCCGACCTCTTATTGAGGAGTTAAAAGAGTTGTGGTCTAATGGCGTCGATGCATACGATGTGTCCTTGAATCAAAATTTTAATCTAAAAGCAGTGCTGATGTGGACGATAAGCGACTTTCCGGCATATAGCATGTTATCCGGATGGACAACCCATGGTAAATTGTCTTGTCCAGTTTGCATGGAAGATACAAAGTCTTTTTATCTACCTAATGGAAGGAAGACGTGTTGGTTTGATTGTCACCGAAGATTTCTTCCTCTTGGTCATCCACTGAGGAGGAATAAAAAAGACTTCCTAAAGGGAAAAGACGCTTCGAGAGAGTATTCACCTCCGTCTTTGACCGGTGAGCAAGTTTATTTCGAGCGGTTAGCTGGTGTAAATCCATTGAAAACAAAGGATGTTGGTGGAAACGGTCACGAAAAGAAGAATCCGGGCTATGGGAAGCACCATAACTGGCACAAGGAAAGCATATTTTGGGAGCTGCCGTACTGGAGGGACCTCAACCTCCGTCATTGTCTTGATGTGATGCATATAGAGAAGAATGTTTTTGACAACATCATGAATACTCTAATGAGTGTGAAGGGTAAATCGAAAGACAACATCATGTCAAGATTGGATATAGAACGATTTTGTTCTCGGCCACACTTACATATTGATAGTGAGGGTAAAGCTCCTTTCCCATCCTTCACATTGACAGAAGAACCCAGAAAAAGTTTACTGGAATGTGTGAAACATGCGGTTAAGTTCCCATATGGATATTCGTCAGACTTAGCTAGTTGTGTTGATATGGACAACCAAAAGTTTTCAGGCATGAAGAGTCATGACTGCCATGTTTTTATGGAGCGGTTACTTCCATTTATCTTTGCAGATCTCCTAGACCGGAATGTCCACCTTGCGTTATCAGGTACTAATTACGACTATTTTTGTAAATATGATTATAGTATTGTATATATATAGTAACCTCATGAAATTTTCACGTATATTGTAGGGGTTGGAGCATTTTTCCGAGACTTATGTTCGAGAACTTTGCATGAAAGTCGGGTTCAAATTTTGAAACAGAACATAGTTTTAATCCTATGCAATTTGCAAAAGATATATCCACCTTCATTTTTCGATGTGATGGAGCACCTGCCTATACATCTCCCATACGAAGTTGAATTAGGAGGCCCTGTCCAGTATAGGTGGATGTATCCTTTTGAAAGGTTTTTCAAAAAGTTGAAAGGGAAAGCAAAGAACAAAAGATATGCGGCAGGATCGATTGTTGAATCATATATCAATGACGAGATTGCTTATTTCTCAGACCACTACTTTGCTGCGAATATACAAACGAAATCAAGGTAAATGCTAAAATCAATCACATCATGTCCATTTTGGCATTTAATTTGTATAGACGTCCTATGTATTTTAATGTGAATTACTTTTCTACTATAATTTGGTCAGGTTAACAAGATTCGATGAAGGTGAAGTCCCCGTATATCATGTCCCTGGAGTACCTTCTATATTTACTCAAGTAGGCCGTCCAAGTGGAGAAATGCATGAAATATGGCTCTCAGAGAGAGACTATCAATGTGCACATGCATATGTTTTACGAAATTGTGAATATTTTCAGCCAATTGAGAGGTATATAAGTAGGCATCTCTCTAAGATTACGTTTTACTATATATAATCCTTGTTTAATTTCTCATATTTGTGTTGGTCTTGTGTAGAATGTTCGAGGAATTTATTTCTGCAAAATATCCAGGACTTTCCGAAAAAGAACTCTCTACGAAAAGAGCTGACGAATATCATTTATGGGTGAAAGAATATGTATGTCTAAAAAACATTCATAACTATGCATATATTTATACTTAAATATATTTATGCTATTTTTATATATATGCAGGTTTCTTACTGGAACCCCACGAATCCATTTCCTACTTGGGTTCAAGAGATAGTCCATGGACCTTTGAATAAGGTCAAAACATGGCCAATGTATTTTACAAGAGGCTATTTGTTTCATACGCAAAATCACGGCGCTGGACGAAAGACATGTAACTATGGGGTCTGTGTTAAAAGTCAAAATTACACTGATGCATCTGATGAAGCGGATTTCTACGGGACCTTAAATGATATCATTGAACTCGAGTACGAGGGGATGGTCAATTTGAGAATCACACTTTTTAAGTGTAATTGGTATGACCCTGTTATCGGTAGAGGCACTCGGAGGAGCAATGGTGGTGTTGTAGACGTTCTTTCATCGAGAAAATACAATAAATACGAACCATTTATTCTAGGTACGTACTTATTAATGTCGATATATATATATACTGTTGTATAACTTATTTATACATTTTTATATTGCAAACAGCCTCACAAGCGGATCAAGTTTGTTATATTCCGTACCCATACACAAAGAAACCGAATAAGTTGTGGCTCAATGTTCTAAAAGTGAAGCCGAGGGGAAACATTTCAGGGGAATATGAACAAAAGGAACAGACTCTTTTGCAAACAGAAAATGATGATGCTGTATTGATGACTACAATTGAAGATCTCGTACTTGACAATTTCGTACAAGGAGACCAAATAAACCTCGATTACGATATCGGAGATGCAGAACCAGAAGATGAATTTCAGTGTAATTTGTCGTCTTCTGATGAAGAATCAGATGACGAAGAACCCTACTAAATAACTATGTTACGAATGTCACAATTTCAGTGTAATTTGTCTTTTATATTATTTATCGTATAATAATATAAATAACTCGACCAGATGAATTTCAGTGTAATTTATCGTCTTGCGATCTTTACGACTAGGCCATAGTATTTAATTGGTATTTATCACACACACACATTTATAACTCGACAAGATGTATTCAGGATAAAAAAAACTATCCTCAACCTGATTCGAACCCGGGTTCGGGTGAACATGTTTGCGAACTTTTCCACTAGGCCATAGTATTTAATTGGTATTTATCACACACACACATTTATAACTCGACCAGATGTATTCAGGATAAAAAAAACTGTCCTCAACCTGATTTGAACCCTGGTTCAGGTGAACATGTTTGCAATCTTTTCCGCTAGGCCATAGTCTTTAAATGGTATTTATCACACACACACATATATAACTCGACCAGATGTATTCAGGATAAAAAAAACTAAATCTGTCCTTCACAGGACTCGAACCCGGGTTCGGGTGAAAATGTGTGCGTCTTTACCATTAGGCCATAGTCTTTAATCGGTTTATAACACACATACGAATTATTAAGTTGACCAGATTTATTCAGATTAAAAAAAAAAACCTACGAAAGCCCTAAATCCAGTCCTTCTTCGCGAACCCTTCGATTTCATCTTCTTCTCCTCTCGAATCTCTTCTTCTCCTTCGATTTCATCTTCTTCTCCTCTCGAATCTCTTCTTCTCCTTCAATTTCATCTTCTTCTCCTTCGATTTCATCTTCTTCTCCTCTCGAATCTCTTCTTCTCCTTCGATTTCATCTTCTTCTCCTTCGATTTCTCCTCTCAAATCTCTTCTACTTCTTTTCTTGCCATTCTCTGACGATGCCAGAAGCTAAGAAGGGTAAGAATCAGAAGAGAAAACACGCTCCCAATCTTTCTCAGAGACGCGGAGGTTACAATCCCTCTCCGACAATGTCGCGAACACCGAGGTCTCTTCCGCCGCAGTACAACATCACGCCGGCTGCCCAAGTTCCTCCGACTCAGGCGACACCACCTCAAGTCGCCGTCGACAATCAACCGTCAACCTCAGCACCAGATTTCCGGAGCTTTCCACCGCCACAACAACTTTTCAACAGTGAAGAACGCCGTGCGCCTGAATCGGATCCACTGGAGGCTCCACCGTCACCACATCAGAACTCTCAGGCTCAGAGTCATCCATCTTCTCACGGACACAGTTTCGAAGATGAATCTCCAGTGTTGCCGGATCTCCAGGAAGACACGCTAAGGGCTCTCAATGCACTGCTTATGGTGCCAGACCGGGATAAGTTTACAACTGTCCTCTCTCCCACACCGACGCCGAACTCGAGCTGGTATGACCTTGCCCTTGTATAATGTGATTATGTGTGTTTTGTGTTAGAGTGTGTTTTGTGTTTGAATGTGATTCTGCATTAAATCGTGTCTGTGTGTATAATGTGTTTATGGATTTGATTAGAATGTGTTTACTGGATTTGATTAGAATTGTGTTTGTGTTTGATTAGAATTTTGTTTGTGTCTGAGTCTTAGCATAGACACAGTTTGATGTGTTTAGAAATGTGTTAATCTAGCTTAGTTTATAATGTGTTTCATGTCTGGTTTCATGTGTTTATTAGTGTTAGTTCTCTAAAGTCTTAGGTCTTATGTCTTCTGGTTTTAGGTCTTAGGTCTTAGGTCTTCTGGTTTTAGGTCTTGGGTCTTGTGTCTGTCTTTGGTTTCATGTCTGTGTTTTAATGTGTTTGTGTATGTATTGTGTCTGTCTTTGATTCGAATTGTCTATGTGTTTGAATGTGTTTGATGGATTTGATTAGAATGTGATTGCTTTGATTAGAATTGTGTCTGGTTTCATGTGTTTGATTAGAATTGTTTCATGTCTGGTTTCATACGTCTATTAGTGTTAGTTCTCTGGAGTCTTAGGTCTTAGGTCTTCTGGTTTTAGGTCTTGGGTCTGTCTTTGGTTTCATGTCTGTGTTTTAATGTGTTTGTGTATGTATTGTGTCTGTCTTTGATTCGAATTGTCTATGTGTTTGAATGTGTTTGATGGATTTGATTAAAACGTGATTGCTTTGATTAGAATTGTGTCTGGTTTCATGTGTTTGATTAGAATTGTTTCATGTCTGGGTTCATGTGTCTGTATTGTGTCTGTCTTTAGTTTTATGTCTTAGGTCTTCTGGTTTCATGTGTTTTGAAGTCTTAAGTTAAATAAACGTTTGCTTTATTTCATGTGTGTTTTTGCAGGTTTAATCGCGACATGGGATCGAAACTGGTTAGGAAAATCACTAAAGTGTTTACCAACAAATTCGATGGTCCCTACTATAGCTGGACATGTGTGCCTCGGGAGAGACAAGAACGATACTTCCTCGAGTTCGCGGTAAAGTTTTCTGTTCTATAGTAGTGTGATGTTTTTTGTCATATAGGTTTGCTTCTTATGTTTTCACTAACATTATGTTGTCTTTGTATTGTAGAAAACCCACACCTGGGATCCCTTGATAACAGGGACAGTTAAAGATTATTTTGATGAAATCTGTCAACGCCGGATGAAGGACATGGTTAGCAGTGCGAGGACTAGTCGACAGCGACCTAATTGGATCGGTGACACGCTCTGGAATACGATTACTCAGTACTGGGACACTGAAGAAGCAAAGCTGAGGACTCTCACCTATTCCAATGCTCGTCTGTCTGACCGTCAAGGTCTCGGTCCTCACATCCACTTGTCAGGGCCGAAGTCATATCAACAAATTCAACATGAAATGGTAAGTAACTTTTACTTTTTCTTACTCCTTAACAACTTAAAAAAATTTCATACTCGTTCTTTATTTTGTAACATTGCAGGAAGCGGAATTGGGACGATCGGTTAGTCTTGGTGAGGTTTTCATCAAGACGCATACAAAACCAGATGGTACCTATGTCGATAAGAAGGCGGAGAAAATCGCTCAAAGATATCAGGAGAAGCTACAACAGAAGTTGTCTGACCTCGTGACAGAGGCTTCAGATGTTTCAGACGGTGCTTCTCGACCTCGAGAGCTAACAACAGATGACTATACTAGCATCTTTCTTGAGGTAAGTAACATTTTCAGTCCACATTTATATTGTCTTGGCTTTTGTCCACTTTAATTACATTTTTCTTTTACTTTTTCACAGTCCACAGACTTGGATTCGCGAGGAACTCCTTATGGAGTTGGAAGCCTGAAGGAGACTCTTATCAATGGCAAGCGCAAGCAACCGGGAGCCTCTTCCTCGTTTGTTGCACTGCAAGAGCAACTGAAGGAAGCTCAACGGAAAATCGAGGAGCAGGCTGCCTATAATGAACGACGTGATGCTGAGATTGCTGCCCGTGAAGCACAGCACTCCCGAGCTGCGGCTGAGCAAAAGGACAAGTTCGAGCACTTCTCCTTGGTGGAAAATTACTTGCGCCAAACTGATCCGAGGTTTCTCGACTTCTTGTCTGCTAATTCACCTCCTGCAACAACCAATATGCTTCCATCAACAGATCAACCATCTACTTCTTAGGTTACCTCTGTTTTTTATCACTTGTGTTACCTATCTTTTTTTAGAACTTGTGTTGTGAACTTGTTATGGAGTTTGAATACATTGGTTAATATTTGTAATCAAATGGTATTTTCAATGAAATTTCGGTTGTTTAGTAATTTAGGTTTCTAACACAGGTTTACAATTGAGAAACAAACAAATACCAATCGTTCATACCAAATTCTAATATCGACATAAAAATAGTCAGTAAACAGTCGCATAGTAGTCGCCAAATAGTCACTAAACAGTCGCATAGTAGTCACCGTATATTTACATCGTCGAAGCTTATGTTCCGATTAGTCGCCGAATAGTCGTCATATTAGTCATACAATAGTCGGTAAATGGTCACTACATTTCACGACTATATTTGGTGACTACAATTATCCGAATACATCTTTACCGTTCCTATAGTCATTTACTAGTCGCCTAATTTATGCGACTATTTTACGACAACTACAATGTGCGACTATGTTACGACTATTACAATTTGCGACTATTTTACGACTATTACACTATTCATGGTTGTAGTCGGAAAGTAGTCGCCAAAAGGCGACTATTTATACGACTACGTTCTTTAGCGACTAAAGATTACCGACTCCATTCTTTAGTCGCAAGTTAGTCGTACCATCGCTTTTAGCGACTATTTTGCGACTCTTCCTGCAGTCGCCAAATCGATGTTTTCTTGTAGTGACTTTGATCTATTTTAATCAGATTCTGGGCTCATTTTCTTCCGTTGCGCGACCAAAGAACTCTGAAAGATCGAGAGAGAAATTGCTGAGGGGAAAATAATCATCCGAGGGAAGTTCGATTAATTCCGAGGGAGAAATTATCCGGGGGATTCCGATATTGCCGAGGGAGAGTATTTCCGAGGGAGATTCCGATATTGCCGAGGGAGAGTATTCCGAGGGAGATTTCATCCGGGGGATTCTGATATTGCCGAGGGAAATTATATCCGAAGGAGATTTCATCCGAGGGATTCTGATATCGCCGAGAGAAGGAGATTGCATGTTCGTTATCAACCGAATCCGAGGGAAACGAAGGTGAGTTCGTGACCTTGGCCTTAAGTCTGATCGATTTTTGAGTAGATTGTATTCTGTTTGTCTGATGAATACGATGTTTATCATATATTCATGTTCTGTTGGCTATCCGTGGGATTATTTACCTTAACGGCAATCTAGACTGAGATTAGCCGGTGAGTGTATATAATCTCTCGGCTAGGTTCTGTTTCTGATAAGCATCTGATTGTTCTGGTCTATTTCTTGTTGCGATTCATGCTTTGGCTAAGTGAGACGGGATGACCGTTCTCACTAAGCATTTCTGTTGCTTATGCCTCCTTTTTGGATGCAGATTCTGATTATGGCCGAGATGGTACATTTGATAGTTGATCAGTTCGCGGGACAAATGTTGGAACGGATGGATGGTTGTGTTGGGTAGATTCGGTCTAGTAATTCATGTAATAGCTTATTAGCAAACTCGCATGTTTACTTGAACCTCGTTTATGAATTCACGTTTTCTGTTTTAATCTACTTTTGCTTGAAAATGACTAAGTCTAAATGAACCAAAACGTGGAAAAAGTTAAAAATCTGGTATATTCTAATCCGGCTAAAATCTCTAAGTGTTGGCTAAAATTATAAAAATCGGATTAGGGTATTACAGATCTGCCACGTCCACCGCCAGTACTCACCGGAGCATGACCTCCGGATCTTCGTCGCAGACCAGAGATCTCTGCGAAGAAAGCTATTCCCGATTGAGCTCCAAACGACTCAGGACCGTCGATCGTCGGCACGGAAAGAAGGTTGTGCAGCTCACAACCGCCACAGATGAGAAGAGAGGCAAGGGGGAAGGGCTTTTTGGAATGAAAACTTACCGGGATTACTGTTACCTCGGCGCCGCCGTCCCCTAGCGGATAACCTAGCGCGCTACAGCCACCGCCTGAAAATCCTCCTCCCGCGAGCCCACTCGCCAAACACCGATCCAAGGCCGAGACTACGCCACACCGACACGAAACCCCCATGGCTAGAGCCCAGCGAACTTCGCAACACCACGAAAAAGAAGATCCTCGCCAGATCCAGTCCTCAAGACCCAGGTCGGAAACCTTCCCCGCCAGAGCACCAAGCCACTAACTTCGTCATCGCCGAGCCCTATCGCCTCCTGACCACATCGGCGAAGCCTCCTCCCCACAGATGAAGAACCGCCGGTCTCCAAAAGGAGGGAGGATCTCCCACGGCGCTGGCTTCACCGGAGAGAAGCCCCTAACGCTGAAGATCGACGACGACTCTCAAAACTCTAGTTGAGAGAGAAAATAGCCGCGAGTGGATCTCACTCGCGCCTTTCCTTTTATATTAATTAATTTAGACTTGATATAACCCAAATACCCAAAATTACAACTATAAATCCGAATATATTAATTTTTTATTTTTGGTATTTCGAGTATTTTAGGTATATTTTTGATATTATGGGTATATTGAATACACCTATTTTGTT